>CM054379.1:107873647-109118647 GCA_028858755.1 Ara ararauna
CTCCTAAGCCTGACGCTAACACTAACACTAAACCTAACCCAAATATAACCGTAAACATAACCCTAACCACACCCGCAAACCTAACTCTAACCACATAAATCCAACCATAAACCTAACCCTAAGAGCAACCCTAAGCTTAACCCAAACCCCAAACATAACACCCTAGCCCTAACCCTAAACCTAACACTAGCACTAACAATAAAATAAGCCCTAAACTTAAACCTAACCCTAGCACTAAACTTAAACTAACCCAAACCCTAAACTTAACCCTAACTCTAACCTGAGACACAACCAAAACCCTATCCCTAAACCTAAAAATAACCCTAACCCTAACACTACAACTAACTATAATTCTAACCCGAAACCTAACACTAACACTAACAACTAAACCTAAACCCTTACCCAAAACCAAACCATAACGATAACCAGAAACCTAACCCACTAACCCTAACCACACTAACGCTAAACTTAACCAAAAATCGAACCATAACCCTTCCCTAACCCTATACCCAATCTAAAACCTAACACCATAACCATAAAACTAAACCTAACATTAGCACAAAACACAAACCCAAAACCCTACACCCTACGCCCTAACCCTAACGCTAAATGCCAAAGTTAAACCTACCCCTAAAGCTAACCTCAAAAAGAACACTAACACAAAACAGAACACAAGCCATAACCCCTAACCCTAACTCCAAAACCGAACATTAATACATGCATTAAACATAACACTAAATATAAAGCAAAACCAAAAACGACCACTAACCCGAAACCCTAAACACAACACTAAATCCAAAACCTAAGCATAACCCTAACCCTAATCATAAACCTAAAAATAAAATTATGCCTAAACCTAAACAATATCCCTAATCCTAATCCAAAACTTAACCCTAACCCTAATAATAACAATACCCCTAAACCTGACGCCAACAATAAACCTAACCCTAAACCTAACCCTAATCCTAACCCAAACCTAACCCTAAACCTAACACTAACCCGAACATGAACCCTATAATTAACCGTAATTTAACACTAACTCTAACACTATAACTAACCCTAATCCTAAACCTAAAGCTTAACCCGACAATATCCCTAAAAATAACCCCAAAAATGACCTCAAAAACTAAACCCTCACCCTAACCCTAACCCTAACCCTGAACGCAACCATAATGATAAACGTGACCCCTTAAAACTAATAAAGACATCTCTAAACCTAACCCTAAATCTAACCACAACCCTCACTAAAACCCTAACCACAACTCAAACACTGACCCTATAACCCAAACCCAAAACATAACACTAACACTACCCCAAACAGCTAACCCTAATCCTAACCCTAACCAAAGCCATTAACACGAAAACTAACACTAATACTAGCCCCTACCCCAAAACCTAACACTAAGCACTAAAACTAACCCTAATCCTAATCATAACCCGAAACCAAAACCTAAACTTACCCTAAACCTGACGATAACCCCCACACCAATGCCCAAACACAAAACCTCAGCCTAACTGTAACCATAAACACAAACCTAAATTTAATCCTAACCCTAGCCCAAAGATAACCACTAAGCCAAAAACTAACCATAATCCTTACCCTAAGTCTAAACCTAAACCCAAGCCTAACCCTAACACTTAGCCTAAAACAAACCCTAATCCAAACAGCATACCTAACCATAAACGCAAATATAACCCTATCCCACATCCTAACACTAACACTAACCCTAACACTAACCGTAAACCTAACACTATAACTAACCTTAAAACAAACCCTAATCCTAAACCGAACACTAACACTAACAATAAACCTAACACTAACCAATAAACCTAACCCCTACTCCAGCCATAACCCTAAACATCACCATAAAGAGAAACCTAACCCCATAAACCGAACGTTAAAACAAACCCTAAACCGAACCCAAAGAGTAAAAGTAAACATTACCCTAACCCTATACACAACCCTAAACCTAACCACACAACTCTCAAAAGAAACCTAACACTACCACTAACCCGGAACTTAACCCAAACCCCTAACACTAGCATCCTAGTCCTAACCCAAAACCTAACACTAACTCAAACCCTAACCGTAAACCTAAAACTAACCCTGACGCTAACACTAAAACTAATCATAATCCTAAACCTAACCCTATTCCAAAACCTAAACCTAAACCTAACCATAACACTAACCCAAACCCTAACAAAATAACAAACAATAATCCTAATCCAAAACCTAAATTTAACCCTAGCACTACCCCTAGCACTAACTCTAAAACTAACCCAAACCCAAACCCTGGCACTAAACCAAAAATTAACCCAAACCCTAACATTAAACCTAACTCTAAACCTAACCCAATCCTACCCCTAAAAATAACACTAAAACTAACCCTAAACATAACACTATAACTAAACTTAATCCTAAACCTAACCCTACCCCACACCCTAACCCTAAACCTAACCCTGACTAGAACCCTAACCCAAACACTGTAACTAACCTTAATCCTAAACCTAAACCGAAACCTAACCCTAACACTAACCACTAAATCTAACCTCAAACCCTAACCCTAACCCTAACCCTAACAATAACCCTAACCCCTAAAACTAACCATAACACTAACCCAAAACCGAATCAAAAATCTAAACGTAACCCTTACTCTAACCCTATGCCCAACAATAAGAGTAACCCCATAACCCTAACCCTAAACCTACAACTAGCACCAAACCTAAACCAGAAACAAACACATAAATCTCACACCCAAACCCTAACCACAACCTTCATCATGAAAACAACACTTAACCATTAAAGCTAATTTTAAACCAAACAGTAAAACCAAGCAAAACACTAAACATAACCCAAAACACTAGCCATAACCCCTAAACCTAACCCTAAACCTTACACCTAGACCTAAACTTAACCCATCTCCTACACTTAACCATAACCCTAAACGCAATGCGAAAAAAATCTAAACCCCAACCCGAAACACTAACCCTAAACTTAACACGGAAACTAACCCTAAAAATAAAACTAAAGATAACCCAAAATCTAAACACTAACCCTAAACTGACCCCAACCCTAACCTTAAACCTTACCCTAACCCTAACCCTCACCCAAAACCTAAAACTAGCACCAACCCCTTTCCTTAATCCAAAACATAACAGAAAACATAAATCACACCATAACACTAACATTATAACTAACCCTAATCTTTACCTTAAGCCTAACCCAACCCTATAACTAACCCTAACACTAAGCCTAACCATAAACCAAACGCTAACCTCTAAAACTAAACTCTGACACTAACCCTAAATAAAACCATAACCGTGAACATAGCCCTAACCTCCTAACATTAACAATAACCCTAACCGTAAAACTAAAACTAAACCTAACCGTAAGCATTACACTAAAACTATCCCCAACCCTAAACCTGACGTCATAACCCTAACCCTAAACCTAAACCTAGCAAAAACCCAAACCCTAAACCTAACCCCTAACCCTAACACCCTAACCTTAAAAATAAACATAACAAATAAAGCTAAGCCGGACACCTAAAGCAAAACTTAAACCCAACACTAAAAGTAACGGTAACTCTAAACACAAAACCACCTCAGACCTAAACCTAATGCTAAACTTAAACATTAACCAAACCTTAACCACAAAACTAAACCTGATGCTAAAACGAAACCTAACCCCTAACACTTAACCTAAACTCAAAACATTCGCAAATCTTAACCATAAATCTAAACCTGACGATAAAAAAAAACCTAACCACTAACGCTTAACCCTAACACTAACACTAAAAATAACACTACTCCAAACACTAACACGATAAATAACCCCAATCTTAAACACAACCCTGACCGTAATATTGTAACTAACCCGTAACCTAACACTAACGCTTACCCTGACAATAACACTAAAAATAAAACTTAAAAATACACTGACCAAAACCCTGAAACTAACCATAGCCATAACCATAAAGATAACCCGACCCACCTAACCATAACACTAATCCTAAACCTAACCCTAAACCTAACCCAAAAACTAACCCTAACCCTAACCATAAACCCCAAACCTAACCCTAATTCTAACCCTAAACATTATCCCTGAAACTAAACCTAATCCTAAACCTAAAATTGACCCTAACAAAACCACCTAAACCTAAGCCTAATTCTAACCCAACACATAACCATAAACCTAAACCTAACCCTACACCAAAACCTAAACCAAAAGCTAACGCTAACAATAACATTAAAATATAACCCTAACGCGAACCCTAAATCTTACCCAAAACCTAACCCCAAAACTAACCCTAACCCTTCAACTAACCCTAACCCCAACACTAAACCTGACCACATACCCCTAAACCTAAACCCAGCCCTAGCACAAAAACTAACTCTAACCATAATGTCCTAATCATAACCCTACCACAAACCCTAAACCCTATCAAAAACACCCTCTACCTAAACCTAAACACAACCCTAAACTTAACCCTAAGCCTAACCACATAAACCTAACATAAAAAACAAAACAAACTGCTAACCCTAACACTAATGCTAACACTAACACAAAACCCTACACAAATATGATCTCAAAAAAAACTCCGAACCCTAACACTAATAATAACATATAAAACTAACCCTAATTCCCATCCTAACCCTAAACCAAAATATAACTGTAACACTTACCCTAAACCTAACCCCAAAAAAATCCCTAAACCTAACCCCTAAACATAATGCCTTCACCCTAACATAAACAAAACCGTAACATTAAGATTAACCCTAAACCAAATCCTAACTCTAACTATAACCCAAGCACTAACACAAAAACTAACCCGAAATCTCAGACTATACCAAACACTAACCCTAAACCTAACCCTAAACCTAACCCTAAAACTAACCAAAACACTAACACCATAACGAACATTAAACCTAAACCTAACCCTATCCCACACCCTAACTCCAACCCAAACACTAAACATAAACCTACCCGTAAAACTTACCCAACCCCTTTCTCCAAGACTAGCCCGAACTCCATAATCCAAACCCTAAACCTAACACTACAACTAACCATAACCCTAACCCAAAACCCTAAACCTAACACCTTAAACCTAACCCTAATCCTAAACCTAACCCTAGCACGGACCCAAAAACTAACCCTAACATAACCCTAACTCTGAACCTAAACCCAACCCGAAACCTAAACCCAAGCTTAAACCTAACCCAAGCAGTAACACTAAAACTAACCTTAAATCTAAACCTAAGCTTATCCCACACGCTAACTCTAACCAAAGCCCTAAACTTAACCTTAACTGTAAACTTTACCCTACCCCTCTCACCAAAACTAATGCTAACTACATAAATCTAACCCTAAACTTAACACTAGCACTAAACCTAAAGCTACCCCAAAACCCGAAACATAACTCTAACAATAACTGCTAAACCTAAACCTAACCCCTAAACCTAACACCTAAACCTAACACCTAAAACTAACGATAAACAGAACCCAAAAAAAGACCCTAACACAAATTATAAACCCAAACCGAACACTAGCACTTACTCCTAACCCTAAACCTAAGCTTACACCTCACCCAGAACTTAACCATAAACCTTAACCTGATGCTAACCCTAACCCTAATCCTAAAACTAAATAAAACAATAACCCTAAACCTAACACTAATTCTAACCCTAAGCATAACCCAAACACGAACCAAAACCCGAAACCTTGCAATTGCCCAAACACTAAACACTAAATCTAACCCTAATTCTAATTCTAACACTAACCATAACCCTAACCCTAAAACTAACCTTAAACATATACCCTAACCAAAACCCTAAATCCTAAACCTAACCCTAATCATAAACCTATCCCTGATTGCAACCCCAAACCTAACGCCCTAGCACAAAACTTAACAGCAACTGCAACGCTAACCCTAACCCAAAACGCATAAACCAAACACTAACCCTAACTGTAACCCCATAACTAACCCTAACCCTAACCATAAACCAAAAACTAATGCCCAAAACGAAACCCTGACCCTAACACTAACACTAACAATAACCATTAATATAACCCTAACCACTAAACACTAACAATAACCCTAACCCTAAACCTAACCCTAACTGTAAACATTACACTAACACTATCCCCAGCCCTGACTCTCACCACATAACCCTGACCCTAAACCTAACACAAGCAAAAACCCTAACCCGAACCCTAACGTCCTAACCCTAACCCTAACCACTAAAACTAAACCTAACACCAAAAGATAAGCTTGAACCTAGCACTAAAATTAACCATAACCCTAACCCCGAACCGTAACCCTTACCACTAACACTAATCCTAACATCAACACATACCCAAATCTTAACGATAAAACTAAACATAACGCTAACAATAAACATGAAAATTAATGCTAAACTAAAACTAACCATAACTCTAACCCTAAAACTAACCCTAAGCCTAATACTAACACGATCACTAACAATAATCTTAAGCCTAAAACTAAACCTAACACTATAACTAACCCTTACCCCAAACCGAATACTTACCCTGACCATAACCCGAACAATAACCCCCAAAAAAACCCAGACCACAACACTAACAGTAACCCTAACCAGACCATAACCCAAACCCACTAAACCTAAAAATAAACCTAACTCGAAAACTTACCTTAAATCTAACCGTAACCCTCACCCAAACCTTAATCCCAACAGTAACCCTAACCCCAACCCCAAAACCCTAAACTTAAACCTAACCCTACCACTAACAATAACCATTACACTAACAGTAACACTTAAAACTGACACCCTCACCATAAGACTAACCCGAACCCTAACCCCTAACAGCAGTCCCTAACCCTAAACCTAACAGTAATCGTTAACCCTAACCCCTAAAACTAACACAAATTCTAACCCTAAACATAACCCTAACCCTAAACCTAAACCCAATCATTGCCATCACCCACAAACCTAATCCTAATTCTAACCCTAACCATAAACCTAAACCAAAACCTACCTCTACCACTAAAACCTAAATCTAACACTAAACACTAAGCCTAACCCTAAACCTAACCCCTATCCCTAAAGCTAAACCTAAAACAAACACCTAACCCGAACACTAAAAATAACCCCAAAACCTAAACCTATCACTAACCATTAAACAAAACCCTAACCCGAACCATAAACTTTACACTTAATCTAAAGCCAACAATAACTCTAACCCAAAATAAAAACCTAAACCCAACACTAAACATAAAAACTTAAAACTCAACCTAACCCAATCCTAGCAATAACCCTAACCCTAAACTTACCCTAAGCCCTAACCGTAATGTCCTAACCCTAACTTCAAACCCTAATGCCCTAACCCCAACCCCTAAACTTAACGCCCTAACCCAAAAGCTAAAGGCAAACCTAACCCTAAACATAAACCGAAGGCTAACAACAGGAACCTAACCCTAACAACAACCCTAACCCCTAGACCTAAACCTAACACTAAACCAAATCCCTACCCGAAATCTAACACTAAAACTAAATCCTAAACCTATATATAACACTAATCTCTAAACCTAATCCTAATCCAAATCCTAAACCTAAATGAAAATCTAACTGTAACACTTACCCAAGCATAACCAAAAAACTAACCTGAACCATAACCCCAAAGAATAATGCACTAACCCTAAAAAAAACCTAACCAAAACCCAACTATTAACCCTAAACATAACATAAATCCAAACCCTAACACAAGCACTAAACCTAAAAATAAAAACAAAAATAACCATAACTCTAAACCTGAACCCAACCCTAACCCTAAACCTAAACCTAACTCAAGCCTAAACACAACCCTACCCCTAAACCTAACCCTAAAACTAACACTACGCCTAACACTATAACAAACCTTAATCCTAAAACAAAACCTATCCCACAATGTAAATCTAACCCTACCCCAAAACTTAACCCCGACCCTAACACTAACAAAAAAAAAACTAAGGCCCAAACACCTCAATAACCCTAACACCGACCACTAACCGTAGCCATCAACTACAACCCTAATGCTAAAACTAACCCTAACCCGAACCCTAATATTAAGCCCTAACCTCAAACTTAACAGTAACTGCAACCCCTAAGCCTAACCCTAACCACTAAAAATAACCCGAACAATAAAACTAACCCAAAAGAAAACCCTAATTATTAACTCTAAACATTAGCAAAAAAACAACCCCAAAACCTAACCCCGACATTAACCCCAGAAATAATTCTATAACTAAACCTACCGCTAAAAGTAACCCTAACCATAACCCCTAACCTTAACAATAAAATAACACTAAAAATAACCCTAATCATTAAACCTAAACCTAACCCTAAGCCTAACCCCAAAAACTACCCCTAAACTTCACCCTGACCCTAACCTTAGCATTAACTCTAAAACTAAATCAATCGCTAACACTAACACTAAACCAAAACCCAAAAACGAACAATAACATTACCCTAACTGTAACCCTAGCACAAACTCAAAAACTAAATGGAACCCTAAAGGTAACCCTAAACATAAACCAAATCCTAAACCTACCACTAAACCCTAACATTAACCCCTAACCCTAACCAAAACCCGAACACTGACCCATAACCATAACCCCTTAACCTGACCCCAAAAATTAACACTAATCGTAATCCAAACCCCCTAAACCAAACCTTAACACTCAATCAAACACAAAACCTAACCTCAAAAACTAACACTAACCCTAAACCTGACATTAACACTAGCACTAAGTCTAAAACTAAACCAAACCCAAACCCTAAACATAACACCAAAAATTAAACCTAACCCTAACCCTGAACTTAACCCCAGCACTAAATATAAACCAAAACCTAACCCGAACCGCAACCCTACCCTATAAACCGAACCCTAAACCAAACCCAAGCAAAACCCCTAAACTTAAACCTAACCACACCCCTAACCCAGAAACCTAACACCCTAACAGGACCCCTAAACCTAACCCGAACAGTAACCCTAAACACTAAACCTAACAATAACTCTAAACCTATCTCTAACACCCAAACCTAATCCTAACCACAACATGAACACTAACAATAACCAAAACACCTAACACTATTCTTAACCATAAATTTGAATCTAATCCAAAACCTAACCCAAACCCAAACCCGAATCCTAACACTGACGCTCGCACCAATACTTTAACTGATTCTAACAGTAAACCTGACGCTACATCTCAACCTGATTCTAATTCGAACCGCAGAAGAAACACCAAAACCAAACCCTAAGCCTAACATCTAAAAGAAATCAAAAACCTAACCACAACCAAAACACCCAATCCTAGCCCTAAACCCGATCCTAACATTAGCCCCTAAGTCTAACCGCTTACAGTAAACCTAAACCTAACCACAAACCTAAAACTAACACCAAAAACGAATGCCTCACCCTATCCCTAACCCTAACCCATAACCCTAACCCTAACCCTAACCCTAACCCGAACCCGAACCCTAACCAAACATTAAATCTAACCCTAACCCTAACCCTAACCCTAACCCTAACCCTAACCAAACATTAACTCTAAATCTAACCCTAACCCTAACCCTCATGCTAACCCTAACCTATCCATAACATTAACCGTAACCCTAACCATGACCCTAGCACTAACCCTAAAACTCACCCAAAACCTAACCCTAAACCTAACGCTAATCCTAACACTGTTATAAATGCCAATTTTGTTATAAAACCCCAGCATCAGCACTGACATTAGCAGCTAATTTCTTTATTGTGCTCATTGATGGGAGATAAGCAAGCAGCACTGGGTGCGCGGGGAGTCATCACTCCACCCAAGCCGCACACCAAGGGGTTAAGCAAGCAGGTATTTATTACACACAAACATGCATATTCAGTAGGTTTCCGAGAGAGAAGCCGGGATATTACAATTAGTTTAGGTACTCATTATCAAAAGTCTTCTCCCTTTTGGCACTTACGCACTGTCCTCCAAAAGTCGTGGGCAGGGGTCTTCAAGATGAAGTAAGTAGTATTCCTCATGTGGGCAGGAGTCTTCAAGATGAAGTAAGCAGTCTTCCTCAGGATGCACTTTTCACCTTTAGCAGGGTTGAATGCCCTAGTTGTCCCAGTTAGCTGAAACCAGACATACTGGTGAGTTTCTGACAACTGGTAAATATTTAGAGCAGTGTGTCATTCTTACAAGAGATAAGCAACACCATATGGGCAGATAAGGAGTGCTTGAAGCTTAGCAGACACCCAGCAGGCATTGCTTAAAAGCAGATATGCAAAAGGGCTACTAAATCTTATTAGCTCATCACAGACTTACAACACAAACATTGTTCTCCAAGTTAGACTGAAAGTATTTTAACCCATGTTTCCCAAACACTTAATATTCTTTTACCCAAAGAAGTAACGGATGAAGAATTTTTATTAAAATTGCCTTAGCTATGTGGGTATAATAAATCACTTTCTTCTAGAGTCAACTTCCACCCCATATTAATGCTTTCCCTCTTCATGAAATTTCACACCATATTTTGCAACAAACTATCATTACTTTATTTCATATTTTAACACAGATCATACCCCATTCTATCACAGCACTAACACCATAACTAACACTAATTCTAACCATAACTCTAACCAAAACTTAACCCTAAACCTATCACTAAAACTAACAATAATCCTAACTCTAACTCTAACCATAACTCTAACCATAAAGCTAAGCCTTAATTTAACAGTAACACTTACCAGAACCTTAAATGCAAACCGAACAAAAACCAAAAAAACCTAACACAAAACCAAACACTAGCACTAACATCAACACAAACCCTAAACCCAAATCCTAGCTACCTACCACTAACACTAACCACCAAAGCCAAACCTAAATCCTAAAGCTACCCATAAACATAACCCTAAACCTAAAGCTAATCCAAAACCTAATCCTAGCCCTCATGATAACCCTAACCCCTAACCCAACTTATCCCTAACATTAAACGTAACCTTAATACAAACCTTAGCATTAACCCGAAAACTAAACCAAAATCAAAACCTAAAGCTAATGTTAACCCTAAAATAAATGCTATAACTAACCCTAATCTTAACCGCAACCCAATCACAAACCCTAACACTAACCCAAACCTTAACAAAAAACCTAGCACAATAAAAACCCAAAATCCTAACCATAACCCTAATCACAACCTCAACTATAACCCTAACAAAACCTCCTAAATATAACACCTTAACTGAAAAATAACCCACACCATAAAAATAACCATAACCCTAAATCTCTAACTCTAAACCTAAACCTAAAATGAACCCAAAATATAACCGTAACCATTACCCTAACGCTAACACCAACACTAACTCTAAACCCAAACCCTAACCCTTACACTAACCCAAACACTAACACTAACCCAAACACTATAACTAAAACAAATCCTAACCCTAACCCTACACATAAACCTAAACATAACCCTTAAACTAAATCCTAAACATAACCATTTAACTTAAACCTAAAACACACCATAAAAATATCCATAACCCTAACCCTCAAAACGAAAACCGAACACTAAAACTAACCCTAAATCGAATCGTAACCCTTACCCTAACCCTAAACCCAAACCCAATTCCAACCCCAAAACCCTAAACCAAAACCTAACCCTAACAATAACCCTAAACCCAAACCCTGGCACCTTAACCCTAGCACCAAAACCCTAACAGCTAAAGCTAAATGTAACCCCTAAAGCTAACCTTAAACATAAACCTAAACTTAAATCTAACCCTAACCCTTAGCACTAACCCTATGTCCTGGGTTCAGCAGCAGCAGTCATTTTTCTCCTTCTTGGTAGCTGGTGCAGCACTGTGTTTTCAACTTTCGGCCTGGGAACAGTGTTGATAACACCTGTGTTTCGGTTACTGCTTAGTGATATTTTGGTCTGACCAAGGACTTTCTGAGCCTCATGCTCTGCCAGGGAGGAGAGGAAGCCGGGAGGAAGCAGAAACAGGATACCTGACCCAAACTGACCAAAGAGGTATTCCATGTCACAGCACGCCATGCCCAGGATGGGAAAATGGAGAGCAGAGACCCGGAAGGGTGGGGGTGCACTGCTTGGTCGGGCTGGGTATCGGGTGGTGAGCAGTTGTATTCTCTTTCCTTGTATTTGCCTTGTCATTATTATAAGAACCTGAACATCTACAAGTCCATGGGACCTGATGAAATCCATCCACGGGACCTGAAGGAGCTGGCAAATGAAGTTGCTAAGCCACTGTCCCTCATATTTAAAAAATCATGGAAGTCAGGTGAAGTTCCCGATGACTGGAAAAAGGGAAATATAACCCCCATTTTCAAGAAGGGGAAAATGGATGAGCCGGGGAACTACAGACCAGTCAGTCTCACCTCTGTGCCTGGGAAAATCTTGGAGCAGATTCTCCTGGAAGGCATGCTGAGGCACATGAAAAACAACAAGGTGCTTGGTGACAGCCTGCATGGCTTCACTAAGGGGAAATCCTGCCTGACCAATCTGGTGGCCTTCTATGATGGGGCTACGGAACTGATGGACAGGGGTAGAGCAGTTGATGTCATCTCCCTGGACTTGTGCAAAGCGTTTGACACTCTCTCACATGACATCCTTGTCTCTAAGTTGAAGAGACATCAATTTGATAGGTGGACCACTTGGTGCATAAAGAACTGGCTGAATGGCCGCACGCAAAGAGTTGTGCTCAATGGCTCAATGTGTAGCTGGAGACCAGTAACGACTGGTGTCCCTCAGGGATCGGTGTTGGGACCGGTCTTGTTCAACATCTTTGTCAGTGGCATGGACAGTGGGATTGAGTGTGCCCTCAGCAAGTTTGCCGATGACACCAAGCTGTGTGGTTCGGTTGATACGCTGGAGGGAAGGAATGCCATCCAGAGGGACCTTGAAATGCTTGTGAGGTGGGCTGATGCCAACCTGATGAAGTTTAACCATGCTAAGTGCAAGGTCCTCCACCTGGGTCGAAGCAATCCCAGGCACAGGTACAGGTTGGGCAGAGAAAAGATTCAGAGCAGCCCTGCAGAGAAGGATTTAGGGGTGTTGGTTGATGAAAAAATGAACATGAGCCAGCAGTGTGTGCTCGCAGCAGAGAAAGCCAACTGTATCCTGGGCTGCATCAAAAGGATCGTGACCAGCAGGTCGAGGGAGGTGATCCTGCCCCTCTACTCTGCTCTCGTGAGACCTCACTTGGAATATTGTGTGCAGTTCTGGTGTCCTCAACATAAAAAGGACATGAAACATGAACAAGTCCAAAGGAGGGCCCTGAGGATGATCAGTGGACTGGAGCACCTCCCATATGAAGATAGGCTGAGAAAGTTGGGGCTGTTCATCCTGGAGAAGAGAAGGCTTCATGGAGACCTCCTAGCAGCCTTCTAATATCTGAAGGGGGCCTAGAGGGATGCTGGGGAGGGACTCTTCATGAGGAACTGTAGTGATAGGACAAGGAGTAACGGGTTCAAACTTAAAGAGGGGAAGTTCAGACTGGCTATGAGGAAGAAATTCTTTCCTGTAAGGGTGGTGAGGCACTGGAATGGGTTACCCAGGCAAGTTGTGAATGCTCCATCACTGGCGGTGTTCAAGGCTGGATTGGACATAGCCTTGGGTGGCATGGTTTAGTGTGAGGTGTCCCTGCCTGTGGCAGGGGGGTTGAAACTAGATGATCTTAAGGTCCTTTCCAACCCTAACAATTCTATGATTCTATGATTCTATAATTAAGGTTAGGGTTAGGGTTTAGGGTTTAGGGTTAAGTGTTAGGTTTAAGGTTAGGTTAAGTGTTAGGTTTACCTTTAGGTTTCGGGTTTTGTGTTACTGTTAGGTGTTATATTTAGTGTTAGGGTTAGGGTGTTAGTGTTGGGAGTTATGGTTAGGGTTAGGTTTAGTTCTAGGTTTGGGTTAGGGTTAGGTTTAGTGGGTTAGTGTTAGGGTTGGGTTAGGGTTAGGTTTAGGCTTAGGTTTGTTCAGGGTTTAGCTTAAGCTTGAGAGGTAGGTTTTATTTTAGGGTTAGGGTTGGGATTATGTTTTGTTTTATAGTTAGTGCTAGGTTTAGGGTAAGGGTTAGTGTCAGGATTAGGTTTTGGTGTTAGGGTACGTGTTTGGTTTACTTTTATAGTGTTAGTGTTAGTTTTATGGTCAGGGTTAACGTTGGGTTTATTTTTTGGATTAGGTTTAGGGGTAGGGTGAGTGTTAGTGCTGCGTGTTGTGGGTTAGTGTTAAGGTTATTGTTATGGTTAGGGTTAGGGTTGGGGTTAGTGCCAGAGTAAGGTTTAGGGTTAGGGTTATGGGGTTAGGGATAGGGTTGGGGTTAGTGTTAGGGTCAGGGTTATGTTTATATTTAGGGTTATGTGTGGGGTTACGTTTAGGGTTAGTTTTGGAGGGGTGGGGTTATGGTTATGTGTGTTGTTAGTGTTTGGGTAAGTATTTAGGCTTAGGGTTTTATTGTTAGGATTATTATTAGCTTTCGGGTTAGCATTATTGTTAGTTATAGTTTTAGGTTGAGGGTTAAGATTAGGGTGAGGGTTAGGGTTAGTGTTTTGTTTTGGTTTAATGTAAATGTCACAGTTAGGTTTAGGGTGAGTTGTAGAGTTAGGGTTAGTGTTGATTTTAGATGCTATTGTTAGGGTAGTGTTGAGTGTTAGGGTTAGGTTTGGGTTCGTGTTAGGGGTTTGGGTTAGAGTTAGGGTTAGCTGTTAAGGTTAGGATTCCTGTGGGGCTTAGGGGTTAGGGTTATGCTTAGGGTCATGGTTAGGTTTAGGGATAGAATTAGGGTTTGATTTAGTGGTCAGGTTTAGTGTAATTTTTAGGTTTATGTTTAACTTTAGGGTTAGGTTTAGGGGTGTTGTTTGGGGTTTGGGTTAGATTTAGGATTAGTGTTAGGTTTAGCGCGTTAGTGTTAGGAGTTACGATTATGTTTAGGGTTAGTGTTAGGGCGACGTTTTGTGTTAGTGTTCAGGTTTTGTTTAATGTTACTTTTAGGTCTAGGGGTATGATTATGGTTGTTAGTGTTAGGGTTATGGTAAGGCGTTAGGTGTTGTGGTTAGTGTTAGTGTTAGGTTTAGGGTTAGTGCTAGGGTTTGGGTTTTGGGGATACGGTGGGTTTTGAGTTAGTGTAAGGCTTACGGCTAGGTTTAGGTTTATGATTCGGGTTAGGTTTTGGGGGTTAGTGTTAGGGTTTGTGTTAGGGTTTATGTTAGGGTTCGTTTTAGGTTTATTTTTGGTTAGGGGTTAGGGTTAGCTTGAGTTGTAGTTTTAGGGTTAGGGTTTGGGTTAGGTTTTGGGTTAGGGTTAGATTTAGGTTTAGGGTTAGGGTTAGGGTTAGGGTTTAAGTATGGGTTTATGGTTAGTGTTAGCGTCTGGGTTTGTGTTTGGGTTAGGGTTTTTTTAGTTTTAGGGGTTGCAGTAAGTTTTTATTTTTAGGGGTTAGGGTTAGGGTTAGGGTTTAGCATTAGGATTTGTGTTAGGTTTATTTTTATTGTTAGTGCTAGTGTTATCATGTGGTTTAGGGTTTGGGTTAGTTTTTGGTGTTAGGTTTATAGGTTTTTTTAGGTTTAATTTTAGAGTTAATGTTTGAGTTAGGGTTAGACTTAGGTTTAGGTTTAGGGTTACATTTTTGTGTTAGGTTTTGTGTTAGTGTGAGGGATTGCATTGAGGGTTAGGGTCAGGTTTAGTGTTATGGTTAGTGGTTATTGTCAGGGGTTATTTTTGGGTGTTGGGGTTATTTTTGGGTGTTAGGTTTAGTGGCTATGGTTAAGGGTTGGGGTTAGGTTTAGGGTTAGGGTTACTATGAGTTTTCCATTTAGTTTTAGATTTATTGATAGGGTTAGGGTCAGTGTACGGTTTATGGCTATTTTTTGGGTTTAGTTTTAGTGTTGGGTTTAGTTTTAGTGTTATGTTTAGGTTTCGGGGTTTGTGTTACGGTTAGGGTTTGGGTTATGGTTAGATTTAGGTTTTGGGAGAGGGTTTGGTTTTGGGTAAGTGTTAGGTTTAGTGTTAGGGTTACTGTTAGATTTAGCTTTAGGTTTAGGTTTTTTATTACTTTTTGGGGTTCGGGTTAGGGTTAGTGTTAGGCTTAGGGTTTTAGTTTTAGGAGTTAAGGGTCGCGTTAGGGGTAGTGCTATGGTTAGGTTTATGTTTAGTATTTTGGGGTTTGGATTAGGGTTGGGGTTAGTGTTATTGTGTGGTTTGCGGTTAGGTTTAGCTTTAGGGTTTGATTTAGTGTTTGGAGGTTATGGGTATGGTTATGGTTATGGTTCGGCTTAGGGTAAGGCGTTAGGTTTATTGGTTTGGGTTAGGGTTCTGGTTTGGGTTACATTTAGTGTTAGGGTTAGTAATAGTGCCAGGTTTAGGGTTATGGGGTTAGTTTTAGGGTTGGGGTTATATTTCAGTGGTTAGGTTTACTATTATTGTTAGTGTTACGGTTAGGGGTTAGGGTTGGGGATTATTGTTAGGGGTTAGGTTTGGTAATTAGGGTTAGGTTTAGGGTGTTAGGGTTAGGTGTTGGGGTTAGGTTTAGCGTCAGGGTGAGTGTTACTCTCAGGATTAGTGTTGGTGTTAGTTTTAGCATTTGTGCTGGGTTTAGCGCTCAGGTTAGTTTTGGGGTTACGGTTATGGGATTAGTGTTATGGTTCGGGTTAGAATTACGTAAGGGTTACAGTTAGGTTTAGGATTAGGGTTTGATTTATGGTTAGGGTTCCGATTAATAGGTTATGGTTATGTTTATGGTTATGTTTATGGTGTGATTTAGGGTAAGGTTTAGGATTAGTGCTTAGGGTTACGGTTTGTGCTGCGGTTAGGTTTAGGGTTAGGGTTAGTTTTAGGGTTAGTTTTAGGATTAGGGTTAGGGTTTGGGTTAGGGATAGGGTTAGGGGTTGGAGATGGGTTTACACTTAGGGTCAGGGTTAGTGTTTGTGTTAGGTTTTGGGGTTACAGTGAGAGTGTATGTTCAGGCGTTAGTGTTAGGGTTAGGGTTACTTTTAGGGGTATTGGTTAAGGTTGGGGTTTAGTGTTAGGGTTAGGATTAGTGGTTTAGGTTTAGTGTTAAGATTAGTGTTAGGGTTCGGGCTGGGTTTTGGTTTGGTTAGTGTTTAGGTTTAGATTGAGGAGTTGGTTTAGGTTTAGTGTTAGGTTTGGGTCTAGGTTTTGTTTTATAGCTTATACTAGGGATAGCCTCAGGTTTATGTTTAGGTTTAGGGTGATTTTTTTTGGTGTTGTGCTATTAGTAGTGTTTATTTTCTTTTTAGATTTAGGGTTAGGGCTCGGGTTAGTGTTATGTTTAGGGTTGGGTTAGGGTTAGATTTAGAGTTAATTTTAGGGTTAGGGTTAGGTTTAGGGTTATAGTTAGGAGTTAAAGATACCGGTTTGGGATGGGTTTACTGTTAGGTTTGTTATTGGTATTAGGGTTCCGTTTAGGTTTAGAGGTAGTGCTTGTGTTAGGGTTCGGTGTTATTTTTAGGGTAATTTTTAATGTCAGGGTTAGGGTTAGTGTTAGGTTTAGCTGTAGGTTTAGGTTCAGAGGTTTCTGTTAGGAGTAAGGTTTAGGGTTAGTTTTGAGTTTAGTGTGTTAATATTTGGTGTTAATATTAGGGTTTGGGTTTATGTTAGTGCTGGTTTATGGTTTGTGTTTGGGTCAGTATTATGGTTATCATTAGGGTTCCGTTTAGTTTTTGAGTTTGTGCTAGTGTTAGGTTCAGTGCAACATTTAGGGTTGTTTTTTGGGTTAGGTTTTTTTGTTAGGTTTCGGTGTTTGTGTTGCGGTTAGGGTCAGAGTTATGGTTAGGTGTACGGTTTAGGGTAGGTGTTAGGTTTAGGGTTATGGTTAGTGACTAGTTTAGATTTGGGTATAGGCTTAGGGGTTGCTTTTAGGGGAAAGGTTTGGTTTACTGTTTGGTTTAGGGCGTTAGTGTTAAGAGTTAAGGTTTGGGTTAGGTTTAGGGTTAGGGTTGGGGTTAGTGCTAGTGTTAGGGTTATGGGGTTAGGGTTAGCGTTATGGGGTTAGCGTTAATGTATGTTTTACAGCTAGATTTAGGGTTAGGGTCAGGGTTAGTTTTAGGGGGTTAGTGTTAGGGTCCGGGTTTGGGTTTGGGTTTGGTTTAGGTTTATATTTGGTTAGGAGTTAGGTTTTGCTTGAGGTGGAGATTTAGTTTTGGGGTTAGTGCTGGGACATGGTTTTGTTTTTTAGGGTTGTAATTAGGTTTGGTTTTTTATTCTGTGTTAGGGTTAGTGTCAACATTATGTTTACTGTTAGTTTTTGGGATAGGTGTAGGTTTAGGGTGAGGGTTAGTGTTAGATTTCTGTGGTTATACTTATGAGTAGGTTTAGGGTTAATGTTAGGGGTTCGGGTCAGGCATTAGGGTAAGTGTTAGGATGTTAGGGTTAGGTGTTAGGTTAAGGATTAGGGTCAGGGTGTGGGTTAATGTCGGGATTAGTGTTTGGATTTGTTTTAGGATTAGTGCTAGGGTTCGGGTTAGGGTTATGGTTAGGTTTAGGGTTAGGGTTTAGGGAAGGGTTTACGCTTAGGGTCAGGGTTATAGCTAGTGTTAGGTTTAGGGGTTACAGTAGGAGGTTATGGTTAGGGGTTGCTGTTAGGGTTAGTGCTAGGGTTAGGGCTTAAGTTTGGGTATTAGGGTTAGGGTTAGGGTTGAGGGTTTAGGTTTATAGTAAAGATTAGTGTTATTGTTAGGGTTAGGTTTAGGTTTGGTTTGGGTTTAGGTTTCGATTGAGGAGTATTTTTAGTTCTAGTTTTAGGTATTTGTTTAGGTTTAGTTTCATATTTAGTGCTAGGTTTAGCGTCTGGGTTAGGGTTTGGTTTAAGTTTTGGTTTTAGGTTTATATTTATGGTTAGGTTTAGTTGTAGGTTTAGGGCTAGCTTTTGTGTTATTTTTAGATTTAAGTGTATGGTTACTTTTTGTGGTTTTATTTAGTGTTAGGTTGAGGGTTTGTGTTTGGGTTCAGAGGTTAGTGTTACAGGTAGGGTTTGGGAGAGGGTTGCCATTAGGGTTCCGTTTAGTTTTAGAGTTACTGATAGGGTTCAGGTTGGGTTTAGATTTAGGTTTAGGTTTAGGGATTAGGTTTAGTGTGTTAGTGTGATTGTTAGGGTTAGTGTTACGTTTAGCTTTATGTTTAGGTTTATGGTTAGGGTTAGGGGTAAGGGTTAGGGTTAGAATCAAGTTTAGTGCTGTCGTGGTTTAAGCCTCTCTAACTCACGCAGTCTCTCTCCTACTCTCTTCCCCCTCTTTCTTTCCCCCGCTCCTGGAGGGATCTGTATGATAATTGAAAAGAATGCAACTCCCACATGTTGTGATAAGAACATTTTATTAACTAAAGTATAACACAAGACCACCTCTGCTACCACCAATAATAATAATGACAAGGAAAAACCAAGGAAATAATACAATAGCTCACCCCTTCTAATTCGAAGCCCGACCACGCAGTGCGCCCCCACCCTTCCGGGTCTCTGCTCCCCGCTTTACCATCCTGGGCATGATGTGCTGTTTTATGGAATAACCTCTTTGGTCAGTTTGGGTCAGGTGTCCTGTCTCTGCTTCCTCCCGGCTTCTCCTCCTCCCTGTTGGAGCATGAAACTCAGAAAGTCCTTGGCCAGACCAAAACATCACTAAGCAGTAATCGAAACACTGGTGTTATCAGCACTGTTCCCAGGCCCAAAATCAAAAACACAGGGTTGCATCAGCTACCAAGAAGGAGGAAACTGTCTGCTGCTGCTGAACCCATTGTAGAGGAATTCTTAGGGGTTAACAGGCATAGTGTCTTGATGGCAGGCCTACTTGCACAACCCAGCCTATGAGCCTGTCGATAGGCTCAGTGCGTCCTTGAAGCAGGCAAACCAGGGAGCAGAGCCAAAATAAACCGGCTAGCCGGAGGCGAAACAGGGGTAGCTGACCGTGGGAAAGGATGGGCCGTGGACGTTATGGGATGTGGGCTTTTGCCTTGAACCAACCGGGTTGTAGCCGTAGGCGCATGGACAGCGTTGTTTAACCAATGAATGTATTGTTTGCTGCGTGTGAACCCTGAGAAACCCTATATAATCTCAGCAATATTGTGAATAAAACGAGCAGTGATCATACCTCTATGAGGACTCATCATTGACTCTGGAAGCTCCTTCGCATCATCTGGCGCCCGAACCCTCAGCCTACAGACCGGGGGATGCTGATAGGCGTGAATGTTTTTCTGGTAGAAGAACGACGACGCCGCGTGGAGCCAGACAGAGGTGCTTGGATCACGGGGCAGTCGCCAGTGACCGAGGTAGGACTGGTCGCTACCTCCTCCCTGTCAAACGCTGTGACCATGCACGTAGGATTTGGCACAGCAAAAAAGCTGCTTTTAGCTATCCTTGCTAAGCAAGGGGAAGCAGTTGCCGAAAAGGCGTTAGATAAGCTCCTTTTGTGGGCTAGAGAACATGGATATTTTAAAACACCCCCTCTCCTGTTTGCCCAAGAAGAATGGCGAGATTTGGGTAATAAGCTGTGGGACCTTACCATTACTGATAAAGAAAACGTCATTACACTTGGCTCAGTGTGGTTTTCTGTTACTAACACCTTAATTAACATGAAAGCCGAGTCGAAACTTGCTGCAGCGGCTATTCAAGCTATAGTCACCCCAGCGGCTACCCCTCCTCCTGCTCCAAGGACGAATAGCTTTGAAACCTTTTTTGGCCTGGGCAATTTACGGCCCATAAAAGGGATGAAAGGGCAGCAATTAAGATCTGTTAGCGAGATGCTTGCATCTCCTTCTGAAACAAGTATGCAAAAGACGGAACTGTCTGCTACAAGTGCCACGCAGGGGTTAACTGCAAATGTGGAAGTTACTCCACTGCAGACTCAGGAGGCGAACCTGCAGGGTGGTTTGTGCTGCCGGCCGCCCGCAGAGAAAAAGAGGAAGGAGCCTAAGGCTGTGCCTCTCCCTGATAACCAAAATGAGGAGTCTGACGAAGACTTGTCTACAACATCAGAAACAGATTTAGAAATAAAACGGGTTTATTTAACATATAAAACAGAGAGAAGTAAGGCAGGACAATGGCAACGCCAGCTAAAAGATATAACGGGAAGATTGGAGGAAAAGTTTGATAAATCTGTGACACTCTTAGAGGAGCAGCATTCACCGGTAAAGTCTGTTCGTAGTTTATTACATGATTTTCCTGAACCTTCAGCTCCATTAGTGGAGCACCGACCGCCACCGTATAATCTGGTGAACCACATTGCCCAAAACAGGTGGTCTGGTGTAATTAGAGATGCTATCATTGAAGGGGATTGGCAGCCAGCAGGAACTATAGCCTGTCCTATTGTTGTGAAAGATGATCAGCCACAGTACGAACAGCATGACTGGAAAATTTTGCAACAAGCCAGAAAGACTGTTAAGGAAAGTGGTATAAAATCAAAGTCTACTTGTGCTGTTTTAGATTGGATATTCACAGCAGATATTAATTCTCCTAACAACTGTCAAAATCTAGCTAGATTGCTGCTGACTCCTCAGCAAATTGTATGTAGTCGAGAATGGCAACGTTTGGCACAGATGGAAACTATGAGGCCAAGAGATCCACAAGATCCGTTAAACGGCCTTACGGCTGATATGATAACTGGCAGTGGAAGATTTTCTAATATGGCATTGCAATTGCAATATCAATTGTCATTGCATCATATCTCAGTGCAACTATCTCGACAGGCATTTTATGCAGTCCTGGATACTAATCCTGAACCAACTTTTACAACCATTCAGCAAGGTTTAACAGAACCTTACTCTCATTTTATTAATCGCTTGTCACAAGCCTTATCCACACAGCCTGATATGACAGAAGAATCTAAACAATCAATGTTCACTCCTGAGTTTCTGACTCCTGATAATTCTGATGCTGACTTGGAGAGTCTTTTTGACCCGGTACCTGTTGATCTGGAAAAGAAGCCTGATTTATATCCCCCAGATCCTCATGATAAATGGGCAGCTGTAAAGGGAAAAGTAAGATGGGTGGGGGATGCAGATGTATTGTGTGCTTATAGTCTCTCTGTGATAGTCATGCACCGAAAAGTTAAAAAATATAATTATGTTCATGTTTCTACCGACCCTTGCAGACCTTTATAGATACTGCTGGCCACTTCTTCCGATGTAGGCTGGCCACCTGCATCAGAACGAGTGTGCATTTTGGTCAGTTTAGAAGCCCAAGCCTCATACAATGTGAGGGAGGCAGAGCCTTTGCGGGGACGCCCGCTGAGATTGAGCCTGCCACCTTACATTGCGATGACACTGTTTGGAGCTGGTTTCTTGATTGTCTTCACAGGGTCATTGCACCACATTTTGTCTACATTTTGTGTTTTAAATTTTGTACATGTGTGAAGTCTGTTTATGGGATCCCATGTGTATGCATGTGTATGCATGTGTATGTATGTGTGCATATGTGTGTTGAGGGCAGACACTGTTCTGTGTATTTTTGTTTTGTTATTGGATTCATGTAAAAGTTTTAAATGTGCAAGAGATTAACATTTCAGACAAGAAAGGGTTAATACAGAAGTGCTGTTGCTGACAGGTATTTATGGTTGCTGCTCGGCAGACTGCCAGCTGTAGCTGCTGCTGAGCAGGCCTGTGTTTGTAGGCGCACAAAGCGGACAGAGCTACTTAAAAAAAAAAAAAAAAAAAAAAAAAAAAAATTAGTTACTAGAGTAAAAAAACCTCTCGATCTACTGAAATATCGGAGCAGTTTGTAGAGACGCCACAGATAAGGCTTAAAGAGGCCTGCAGCACACTGGGCACAGAGGAGAAGTCCTGCTTAGTGTGTTTTAAGTAACCTGGGGGTGAATCCAAGACTTGGAAGAACCAATTGGTTGAAATAAGAACTGCTAACTGAAAAAGTGAGAGGGGTAGTGCAACCACAAGCTTTACCAGCTGCCACCCAAGCAGCAGCAGGGTGGCAGAGAAAGAAAAAAAGAAATGGGCAATGACGCAGCAAACTCCTTGACTGTTAACACTGTGCAGTTTACTTCTGCAGCTGCTTCACATTCCTGTTTCATCAGAATGCCTTTGTTTTAAGGAAACACTTTAACTTGTTTTACTTCTCAAGAACTGATAACCCTGGGGAAGGGGTATATTTGTGTCCCCCTACCCACAGGTCCATGGCAGCTGCCTGCAAAGTTTCTCAAGCCTCACCATGAGCTGGATAGATGAGTGGAAAAACCCAATGCCTCAGCTACAGGAGCTGACTGTGAATATCCTGAGCAGAAGGAGATAGAGGAAGAGAGAAACAAATGACTGCAAAACATCACTTGGGAGCAACTGAAAAATAACAGCCTGAATATGTGTCCTTGTAAAGTAGCTCTTATTAGAGGCTGTGATTTTGTGTATAACACCACCTGTACTTACTAGCCAGTTGCTAATAAGAAACTACACCTTGTATTGTATGAATTTGTCAATTGTAAAACAGATGTTAGAGCATGTAAATTTACAGCAGCTGCTAGAAAATGCTAAGGCAAAAGCTAGAAAGATTCTAATACAATGATAGCTTTATAGAGCAGACAATGGAACAAATTAAGAGGGTGAGAGAACTCCACTGATAAGAAATTTCTTTGGCTGGTCACTCACTGCCACTGGCATCTTCAACATGCTGCTGCACCCTGTAGTCTACATACTGCTAATGTAAATCTGTATGTGCTTTGCTATAGTAGCAATTTGTTACTGGATGAAGCAGGTGAAACTCTGCGTTGACAACAAGATGCAAGGACTGAGGTTGGCCGAATGCCTCCTAACACAGTCAAGGGCAAGACTGGGTTGGCCTCTGTGTTTTCCACCAAGAAGAACTTTTAGCTCCGCTGCTGGTTGCAACCCAGCAGGCATTGAGTGGTGGGGACACATGCCATGCCAGACCTTGATGTGAGGGATGGCCTCCCCTGTAATCAGAGAGCTATACAGGAGAGAAGGGCAGGCCAAGAAGCCTGTGGTTGGCATATGTTGCAGATATGATCTAGTCTAAATCCCCCATTATTCTGACCTGCTACATGGTGTGTAAGAATCACTGATATGCCACATGTTATAAAGGTTCAAGTGACTTCAGATAGAGCGAACACAGCAAACTGTAAAAAACATGCTAGTAAAGCAAAAAGGGGGAGATGTGGGTGAAGGGATAGAAATAGTTAACGAAATGGATTCAGGCGTTATCGCCCTGGTCTGGCTTCAGCCCTGGGAACAGCAAAGAAAACAACAGGTGTTAATGCCCTGGGCAGGCCTAAGCCTTGAGAACTGTAAAGATAACAATGAAGGGTGAAGATTGGTTAGCAAAACAAAGCAGAGTTTGCAAGATAAAGGAGGATGTGCATCTCAAAGACAGACCAAACTGTAAAAATTTGTAACCCTTACTTTTGCTAAATCAGGATGATAAGGGAGTGAGAGTGGAAAGTTACTGCTTAGCACTTAGTAGACTATAAAAAGAATGGGATACCCAGGAATTCAGACCAGCATAGGCCTATATTGTCTGTTGTCAGTTTGTTATGCTGTCCTTGATGGTAATATGTTTGTGGCTATGTTAACTAAATTGGTCAACTATATGCAACCGAAAGACTGCTGGGTATGTGGTCAAGCAGACCATTTTGATAGACCACTATTGGACTTTCCATCAAGTAATTGGACCGATCTTAACCCATATAGTCTGTTGAACACTTCATACCAGTGCAAGACTAAGGCAGATCGATTAATGGAAGACACTCCCTTTAGCTTGCTCCCTGTAAATCACCCCACACATCCATTTGCACTGTTGTTGCAATGGACTGTTTGGAAAAAAGAAAAAGGGAAAACAAAAAGGGAAAACAGAAAGTAGCCATTCTAGAATGGTTACTTCCACCTAGCACAGCACCAAAAAGTATATGGCAGCTATCAGAGGCTTGTTGTGTTATTCATATTCGAAGCCATCAAAGTGAATTGGGCTTAGCTGAGGGAAATGCCATAGCAGACTCAGTGGTGAGTCTTTCTCTCATGAAGCCTGTGGATTCATTTGCAATGGCTAGAGAAAGTCACTCTTTATTTCACCAGCCAGCAAAAGTTTTGAAGAGGCAATTTGATATATCTTGGACAGATGCATGCGGTATTATAAAAGCTTGTTCTCAATGCAGTCAGCACGGCACAGGGCTGGGATTAGGGGTTAATCCCAGAGGTATTCAGGCCTGTGAATTGTGGCAGATGGATGTAACACAGGTACCTGAATTTGGAAGACAAAAACATGTGCATGCTACCATAGATACCTTTTCCAAATTTGTGTGGGATACTGCACAGGCTGGAGAAAAAGCGATTCACGTAATATGACATCTTACGGTCTGTTTTGCTGTTATGGGAGCTCCAAAAACTATAAAAACCGATAATAGACCTGCTTACATAGGGGGCAGAGTTGCACGGTTTTTGCAGAAATGGGGTGTTAAACATGTTACAGGTATACCTCATGTTTCTACAGGACAGGCAAGAGTAGAAAGAGCACACCGAACTATCAAATTTTATCTAGAAAAGCAAAAGGATGTAGAGGTTAAGGATCCATCTATTTGACTAAACAAAGTCTTATTTACTTTGAATTTCTTACATTTGGCTGCGGATGCCAAACAGCCGCCAGTAGTAATTCATAATAGTAAAATACAGTTACAAGCCACTCCCGAAATTCAAATCCGGTATAAAAATCCACAATCTGGTAATTGGGAAGGGCCAAGTCCTTTGCTGTTTACTGGAAGAGGTTATAGTTGTGTTTCCACAGATCACGGACTCTTATAGGTTCCTAGTAGATGGACTCACCCTGTGGTGTAACCGAAATCCAGCTCTGCAGACAACGACAACGCCGAGTGATTGTCGAACTCACAAAGAATCTGATAACAGCTATCAACCGTCCAGAATTCTCCCAGATTTTACCTAGAACTGTTACTAGTAACATTCTACATCATTTGGGACCTGGGGACCTTAGGAATTTAACGACAACCTCTATGAGAATCGTTGTCGAACTTGTGAACATTGTAATCTGGGAACAGTAAGATTATTGCTTATATGTGGCACTTGTGGTTCCTTTTTTAGTAAGAGTAGTTTATTATTAGATGTAGACAGCATAAGACATGCTACCCTGCAAAATAGGGCAGCTATTGATTTTTATTATTAGCTCAAGGACACGGTTGTGAAGACTTTGAGGGAATGTGTTGTATGAATCTCTCTGATCACTCTGAATCTATTCCTAAGAGTATTCAAATTTTGAAAGATGGTGTACAAAAGTTACAAGTGCTCTCTGAATGGGACTGGTTTCAAAGATTATTGCACGGATGGGGAATTAGTAGCTGGCTGGGAGCATTAATCAAGCAAGGTTTAATGATTGTGATAACGTTGATTGTTATTGTCTTAATTTTCTGTTGTCTATGGAAGTGTATTGTTAGAATGATAACTTGCGCAATGAACCAAGTCTGGGTTGCGCAAAAAGAAAAAGGGGGAATTGTAGAGGAATTCTTAGGGGCTAACGGGCATTGTGTCTTGATGCAGGCCTACTTGCACAACCCAGCCTATGAGCCTGTCGACAGGCTCAGTGCGTCCTTGAAGCAGGCAAACCAGGGAGCAGAGCCAAAATAAACCGGCTAGCCGGAGGCGAAACAGGGGTAGCTGACCGTGGGAAAGGATGGGCCGTGGACATTATGGGATGTGGGCTTTTGCCTTGAACCAACCGGGTTGTAGCCGTAGGCGCATGGACAGCGTTGTTTAACCAATGAATGTATTGTTTGCTGCGTGTGAACCCTGAGAAACCCTATATAATCTCAGCAATATTGTGAATAAAACGAGCAGTGATCATACCTCTATGAGGACTCATCATTGACTCTGGAAGCTCCTTCGCATCAACCCATGACAAGTGCGTTAGAGTTAGGAGCAAAATTTTGGGTTAGGTTTAGGGTTAATTTTAGGGTTAGGATTATGGGGTTAGGTTTAGTGTTCCAGTTAGCGTTTTGTTAAGTTTTATGGGTAGGTTTATTGTTAGGGTTAGGGTTAGGGTTAGGTTGTTAGGGTCAGGGTTAGGGCTAGGTTTAGGTTTATATTTAGTTAGGGTTTAGGTTTAGCTTGTGGGGTAGATTTAGTTTTAGGTTTGGGGTTAGGATTAGGTTTTGGTTTTTAGTTAGTGCTAGGGTTAGGGTTACTTTTTTGTATAGGTTTAGGGTTAGGATGAGGCTTAAGTTTAGATTTCTGTGGTTATAGTTACAAGTAGGATTAGTGTTTTGTTTAGGTGTTTGGGTTAGGTGTTAGGGTTTAAGTTTAGGGCATTTGCGTTTAGTTGTTAGTGTTTGGGTTAGGGTCAGCGTGAGGGTCAGGGTTTGGATTAGTGTTAGGATTTGTTTTAGGATTAGTGCTAGGGTTAGTGTTAATATTTGGTTTAGGGTTAGGGTTTAGGGATGGGTTTACGGTTAGTGTTCGGGTTAGGGTTAAGTTTAGATTTAGTTTTAGGGTTAGGATTAGGCGTTCTTGTTTCGGTTAGGTTTATGGTTAGGGTTAGGGTTAGATTAGGGTTAAGTTTAGGGGTTAAGTTTAGGGGACGAGTTCGTTTTAGGGATAGGCTTAGTGTTAGGTTTAGCTTTAGGTTTAGGTGTTAATGTTAGGCGTTAGGGTTAAGGTTAGTGTTAGGATTAGGGTGTTAGTGTTAGGATTTAACTTTAGCGTTTGGGTTGGAGTTCCTTCTGGGGCTGCATTTAGGTTTAAGTTTATGTTATTGGGATTGGTGTTATGTTTTGGGTTTGTATTAGCGTAAGGATTGCAGTAATGTTTAGGTTTAGGTTTTGATTTAGGGTTCGGTTTTTATGGTTCTGGTTAAGGTTTGGGTTCGGGCAAGTGGTTAGGTGTAGTTGTCGGGATAGGGTTAGGGTTAGGGTTTGGGTTAGGGTTAGGGTTAGGGTCAGTGTTAGGGTTAAGGTTAGGGTTAGGGTTACCTTTAGGGTTCCCTTTAGTTTTAGATTTAGTGCTTGTGTTAGGTTCAGCGTAAGGTTTAGCATTAGTTTTTGGGTTTAGGTTTAGTGATAGGGTTAGTTTTAGGTTTCAGGGTTAGGGTTACAGTTAGTGTTAGTGTTAGGGTTATATTTAGTTTTAGGCTTAGGGGTTAGGTTTAGGGTAAATGTTAGGCTTAGGGTTTGGGTTAGTGTTAAGTTTATCTTTTCGTTTAGGTTTAGGGGTTACTTTTAGGGGTTAGGTTTTGGGTTAATTTTAGGTTTAGGGCGTTATTGTTTAGGAGTTTTGTTTAGTGTTCGGGTTATGTTTAGGTTTTGTGTTATGGTTATGGGGTTTAGGTTAGGTTTGGGGTTATGTTTATGGTTAGGTTTAGGATTAGGTTTAGGTTTAGGGTTTGATTTAGTGTTAGGTTAGCTTTTGGTGGTTATGGTTATGGTTTTGTTTAGGGTTAGTGTTAGGGTAAGTTGTTAGGTTTTGTCCTAAGGATTAGGGTTAGTGGAAGTTTTATGGTTAGGGGTATGGTTAGGTTTAGGGTCAGAGTTTATGGAAGGGTTTACGTTTAATATTAGGGTTAGCATTAGGGTTGTGGGTTACTGTAAGAATTTATGGTTATGGGTTACTTTTAGGGTTAGTGTAAGGGTTAGGCGTTAAGGTGGGGGTTAGCGTTAGGCTTTGGGTTGAGGTTTTAAGTTTATTGTTCGGATTAGTCTTAGGGTTACGGTTCAGTTTAGGTGTGGTTAGGGGTTAGGTTTAGATTGAGGATTAATTTTAGGGTTAGTGTTACGGTTTGGTTTATTTTTAGTTTTATATTTAGTGCTAGGTTTAGCGCCAGGTTTGGGGTTGGGGTTAGGGTTAGGTTTTGTGTTAGGGTTTTAATTATGGTTAGGTGTAGTTGTAGAGTTAGGGCTAGCTTCAGATTTAGTGTTATGTTTAGGTGTAGTTTCGCTTTTTGTTGTTAGATTTCGTGTTGAGTGTTACTGTTAGGTTTCAGGGGTTAGTGTTACGTGTAGGGTTTGGGTTAGGGATAGGGTTCCCATTAGGGTTTTGTTTAGTTTTAGAGTCATTTCTATGGTTAGGGTTAGGGTTAGATTTAGGGTTAGGTTTCGGTGTTAGGTTTAGTGTAAGTGTTATTTTGAGGGTTTGGGTTAGTGTTAGGTTTAGCTTTAGGTTTGCGTTTAGGGTTTAGTTTTAGGGGTATGGGTTAGGGTTAGAGTTAGGTGTTGTGCGTTAGAGTTAGGAGCAAAATTTTGGGTTTGGGTTAGTGTTATGTTTAGATTTATGTTTAGGTTTAGGGTTTATGTTTAGTGTAAGTGTTTGTGTGAGGGTTAGGGTTAGTGTTAGATTTAGCTTTAGGTTTAGGTTTAGGGTTCACTGTTAGGGGAAAGGGTTAGGGTTAGAATTAGGTTTACTGCGTTTGTGTTAGGAGCAAATTTTTGGTTTAGCTTTAGGGTTTGTGCTGGGGTTAGGATTATGGGGTTAGATTTTGTGTTCCGGTTAGCGTTACGTTAAGTTTTATGGCTTGGTTTATTGTTAGGGTTAGGGTTTGGGTTTGGTGGGTAGGGTCAGGGTTTAGAGCTAGGTTTAGGTTTATATTTGGTTATGGTTTAGGTTTAGCTTGAGGGGTAGATTTAGTTTTAGGTTTGGGGTTAGGATTAGGTTTTGTTTTTTAGTTAGTGCTAGGGTTAGGGTCAGTGTTAGGGTTACTTATTCGTGTAGGTTTGGTGTTAGGATGAGGTTCAAGTTTAGATTTCTGTGGTTATATTTACAATTAGGGTTGGTCTTATGTTTAGGGGTTTGGGGTAGGGGTTGCAGCTCGGTTTAGGGCGTTTGCGTTAATTGTTAGTGTTAGGTTTATGGTCTGGGTGAGGGTTAGCATTTATATTAGTGTTAAGATTAGTTTTAGGGTTAGGGCTAGGATTAGGGTTAGGATTAGTGTTAAGTTTAATTTTAGTGTTAGGGTTTAGGGATGGGTTAGGTTAGGGTTAGATTTAGGGTTAGGGTTAGGATTAGGGTTAGGGTTAGGCTTTGGGGTTAAGTTTAGGGTAAGTTAGTTTTAATGTTAGGTTCAGTTGTAGGTGTAGCTTTAGGTTTAGGTTTAGGTGTTACTGTTAATGGTTAGAGTTAGGTTTAATTTTAGGGTTAGGGCATTAGTGTTAGAAGTTTTGGTTAGGGTTTGGGTTAGGGGTACTGCTAGGGTTGCGTTTAGGTTTAGGTTTGTGGGGTTGGGATTAATGTTAGGGTTTAGGTTAGTTTTAGCATGTTACGGTTATGTTTATGTTTAGGATTTGATTTAGGGTTCGGTGTGTATTTTTCTGGTTAGTGTTTGGGTTAAGGAATGTGATTAGTTTTAGTGTTTGGTTTAGGGTTAGTGTTATGGTTATGGTTAGGGTTGCTTTTAGGGTTCCGTTTAGTTTTAGAGTTAGTGCTTGTGTTTTGGTCAGTGTAAGGTTTAATGTTAGTTTTTGGGTTTAGGTTTAGTGATAGGGCTCGTGCTAGTTTTCAGGGTTTGGGTTACAGTTAGTATTAGTGTTAGGGTTCGATTTAGTGTTAGGTTTAGGGTGAGTTTTAGGGTTAGGGTTTGGGTTAGTGTTAAGTTTATCTTTTGGTTTAGGTTTAGGGGTTACTTTTGGGGGTGGGTTTAATGTTAGGTTTAGGGCGTTAGTGTTAGGAATTTTGTTTAGGTTTCTGTTTATTGTTAGGTTTAGTGGTAGGGTTAGGTTTAGGGTTATGGTTATGGGGTTAGGGTTAGGTCTGGGGTTATGGTTATGGTTGGGTTTAGGATTAGTTTTAGTTTTAGGGTTAGGGTTAGCGTTAGGTGGTTATGGTTATGTTTAGTGTTAGGGTTAAGAGAAGGGGTTAGGTTTTGTGGTTTGGGTTATGTTTAGTGGTGAGGGTTAGGGTTCGTGGTAGGGGTAGGTTTTGGTTTTGGTTTAGATTTAGGGTTCAATTTAGGTTTAAGGTCAGGATTCGTGCTAGGTTTAGGGGTATGGGGTTTGGGTTAGGGTAGGTTTTACAGCTAGGTTTAGGTTTTGGGGTTAGTATTATGGTTATTGTGGTTAGGAGTATTTTCAGGGTTATGTTTAGATTGAGGTTTATGTTTGTTTAGGGGTTAGGTTTATCTTGAGGGGTAGGTTTTGTTTTCGGTTTAGGGTCAGGTTTATGTTTTGTTTTTTAGTTAGTTCTAGGGGTAGTGTCAGCGTTAGGGTTAGCGTTACATTTTTGGGGGTTAGATTAGTGTTACTGTGAGTGTTAGGCTTAAATTTCGGTGGTTAAGTTTACGATTATGTTTAGTGTTAGGATTAAGGGTTAGGGTTTGATGTTAGGGTTACCGCGTTAGGGTTTGGTGTTAGTGTTAGGGTTAGGGTTTAGGTATGGGTTTACAGTTAGGGTTAGGGTTATGTTTATGTTTTGGGTTTGGGTTGGAATTAAATTTTGGTTTACGTTTAAGTTTAGTGTATGCCTTAGTTTTACCTTTAGCTTTATGGTTAGGTTTTTCTGTTAGTTGTTAGGGTTTAGGATACTGTTAATTTTGGGGCGTTAGTGTTAGAAATTGTGCTTAGGGTTATGACAAGTGTTAGGGATAGTTCTGGGTTAAGGTTAAGTTTACGGTTAGAGCATTAGGGTTATGTTTAGGGTTATTTTTATGTTTAGGTTTGGTTTGAGGTTAGGTTTAGCTTGATGAGTAGGTTTAGTTTTAGGGTTTTGGGGTATGTTTCGGTTTAGTTTTTTAGGTTGTGCTTGGGTTAGGGTCAAGTTTAGGGTTAGGGTTTCTTTTTGGGTTTAGGTTTTGGGTTAGGGTTAGTGGTTGTGTTAGGTTTAGGGTTAGGGTTTATGGGGTTAGGGTTAGGTTTGGGGATAGGGTTATGGTGAGGTTTTTGGTTAGATTTAGGGTTATGTTCAGAGTTAGGGTTAGGGTTGGGTGTTTGTGTTTATTGTTATGTTTAGGTTTTCTGTCGGGAGTTAGATTTTGGGGTTAGTCTTTGGTTTTTGGTTAATGTTAGGGTTCGTCTTAGTGTTAGTTTTAGTGTTATTATTAGGTTTAGGGTTTGGGTTAGTTTTATGTTTGGGCTTAAGTTTTGGCTTAGTGTTAGGGTTAGGTTTACTGTTAGTGTTACATTTAGGGCATTAGTTTTAGGGTTTAGTGTTAGGGTTAGGGTTAGGTCTCGGTTTAATTTTAGTGTTAGGGTTATGTGGTTAGGTATAGTGTTGGGATTTGGGTTTGGGTAGGTTTTACAGTTCTGTTTTGTGTTAGGGTTATTGTTAGGGTTAGGGGTATTTTTTGAGGTTAGTGTCAGGGTACGGTTAGGGGTTAGGGTTAGATATAGGTTTTGCTTTAGGGTTTTCCGTTAGTTTTACGTTTATGATTAGCTTTAGGTTTTGTGTTAGGATTAGTGTTAGGTTTAGTTTTATATTTTGTGCTAGGTTTAGTTTCAGCCTTAGAGTTTGGGATAGGGTTTGGGTTGTAATTAGGGTTAGGGTTACGGGTTCAGTTTAGAATTAAGGTTAGGTTTAGGTTCAGGGTTAAGGATAGGATTAGATTTAGGGTTTGAATTAGAGTTTGGGTTTGGGGTTAGTTTTCGAGTAAGGGTTAGAGTTATGTTGTTAATTTTTGTAGTTACGATTAGGGTTAGGGTTAGGTTTTGTGCTAGTGTTATGTTTATGGTTTGTGTTAAGGTTTTAGTGGTATTGTTGCTTTTAGGGTTATGGTAATTGTTGCAGTTATTTTCATATTCAGGGTTTTTTTTAGGTCAGGTTTAGGGTTAGGATTTTATGGTTATGGTTATGGTTGGGGTTAGGTTAAGGGGTTAGTTTTCGTGGCTAAGGTTAGGGTTAGCATTAGTGTTATGTTTGGGGTTAGATTTAGTGGTTAGGGTTAGTGTTAGGTTTAGGGCTAGGATTAGGGTTTGGTTTTGGTGTTGGTTTAGTCTTAGGTTTCATGTTAGTGTTAGGGTTAAAAATAGTTTTTGGTTTAGGGTTTAGGTTTTTTAGGAGTTTTTTTGAGGTGTGTGCTCTTGTTTGAATTTGCGTTTGGTTTTGGGTTAGTGTTAGATTTAGGTTTATTGTTAGGGTTTGAATTAATTTTTGGGGTTTGCTCAGCTTTGATTTTATGGTTTGGTTTAGGTTTGTGGTTCTGGTTTCGTTAAGGTTGGGTTTGGTTTTGGGTTTGGGTTTGGTTTAAATTTTGGGTGACGTTTCTCTTTAGGGCAGGTTTTGGGTTTGCTTTAATGTTGGGGTTATGTTTTTTTTACGGTTAGCGTTTGGGGTCGGGTTGGGATTAGGCCTGGTGCTCGCCTTAGGGTTAGGGTTTGGTTTAGGGTTAGGGTTATGGTTAGATTTTGTTTTAATTTTAGATTTAGGGTTTAGGTTAATTTTAATTTTAGTGTTAAGATTTCGTTTAGGGTTAGAATTAGGATTTCATTTAATTTTAGGTTTATATTTGGTTTAGGGTTAGGGTTTGGGTTTGGGTTGGGTTTAAGGTTAGAGTCAGGGTTAGAGTTTGGGTTTGGGTTAGGTTTATTTGAGGATTCGTGTTTGGGTTCGTGTTTGGTTTGTATTAGGTGAAGTGTTTTTTTTTTGGGGTGCAGGTTTAGGGTTAGGTTTAGGGTTAGTGTTAGGTTTGCGTTTTGGGTTATGGTTGATTTTAGGGTTAGGATTAGGTTTTAATCATTAGTGTTAGGTTTAGGAGTAGGGCGTTAGGGTAAGTGTTAGAAATACGGTGTTTGGGTGAGGGTTAGGAATTGGGTATTTTGTTAGTGTTAGTGTTAGGTTTTGGGGCATTATTAGGTTTTGCTTTGGGTTTTTGATTTAGTTTCAGGGTTTGTGTTATGGTTTATGATTAGGGTTAGGGTTAGTGTTGGATTTTAGGTTCGGTTTGCAATTAATATATGGGGTAGTTTTAGGGTTAGGTTTTGTGTTAGGGTTTGGGTTAGGTTTGTTTTTAGGGTTAGTGGTAGGTTTTAGGTTTTGTGTTAGGGCTAGGGTTAGGGTTAGGGTTACGTTTAGGTTTAGATTTGGTGTTAGGTTTAAGTTTAGGTTTATGGTTCATTTTGCAATTATCGTTATGGTTAGGTTTATTGCTTGGCTTTAGTCATTAAGATTAGGTTTAGTGATAGGGAGTTGTTTTGGTTTGGGTTTGTTTTCAGGGCATATTTACGGTTGGTTTTGGCTTAGGGTTCGTCTTCGTGTTGCGGCTAGAATTAGTTTCTGGTTTAGGGTTTTTTTCAGGGTTATTGTTTGGTTTTAGAGTTTTGGTTCCGTTTGGGTCATTGTCACGTTTAGTTTTATTGTGTGTTTTAGGGTTTAGTTTCTAATGAGGGGTGTGATTGAGGTTAGTGTTAGTGTTTGGGTTTGGGTCAGCGTTAGGTTTAATGTTAGGGTTATGTTTGGTTTACGGTTAGGTACTGGGTTAGGATTGGGTTTCAGTTTAGGATCAGGTTTGGGGTTAGGTTTTGGCTTATTGCTATTTGAGGGTTGATTTTAGTGCTTCTGTTAGGTTGGCATTAGTGGAATTGTTTGTTTTAGCATGTATGGTTAGGGTTTGTGGTCGTGTTAGGTTTAGGCCTGGGATCAGGTTTTGGTTGTGGTTTTTATGGTTAAGTTTGGAGGAAGTGTAAGGGTTTAGTGTTAGGATTAGGGTTAGTTTTAGGTTTTGTTTTAGTGTTAAGTTTATTGTTCGAATTAGGGTTAAGGATAAATTTGAGGTTCGGGTTATTGTTGGGTTTGGGTTAGGGTTTCATTTATTGTTAGGTTTAGGTTTAATTTTCGGGTTAGGGCTAGGTTTAGGCTTCGGTTTAGTGTTGGGGTTAGGGGTAATGTTAGGGATAGGTTATGTTTTGGGTTAGGGTTTGGGTTAGGGCTTGGGTTAGGGTTAGGTTTAGGGTTAGGGTTAGGTTTTAATCATTAGTGTTATTGTTAGGAATAGGGTGTTTTGGTTTAGCGTTAGGGTTTGGGTAATGGTTATGTTTTGGTTTAGGGTTAGGGTTATTTTTGGGTTGGGGTTAGACTTTGGGTTAGGTTAGCATTTGGGGGAGTGTTCTTTTTGGGTTGAACGTTTAGCATTGTAGGTATTGTTTAGTTTACGGCTAGGATTTGGTATTGGGTTGGGGTTAAGATTAGATTTATGTTTAGTGTAAAGGTTTAGTGTTCAGGTTAGTGTTAGTGTTCGGTTTTGGTTTAGTTTTACTGTGTTGTTTTTTTTGTTTAGGATTAGGGATAATTTTGAGGTCAGGGTTATTTTTGGGTTACGGTTTGGATTTGGGTTAGGGTTAGTTTTCTGTTTATATTTCGGGTTTGGGTTAGGCTTGGGTTTAGTGGTGGCGTTAGGGTTAATATTAGGGATAGGTTATGTTTAGGGTTAAGGTTTGGGTTTTTGTTGGGTTTAGGATTAGGTTTAGGTTTAGGTTTTAATCATTAGTGTTAGGTTTAGTTATACGGTGTTAGGGTTAGTGTTAGGTTTTAATCATTAATGTTAGGGTTAGGAATAGGGTGTTAAGGTTAGTGTTTGTTTTACGGTTTATGGTTAGCTTTAGGTTTAGTGTTGGGTTTAGGGTTATTATTATGTTTTGTGTTTGTGTTTGGGTTTAGGTTTATTTTGAGGGTTTGTGTTATGGGTTAGGGTTGGGGTTGGGGTTAGGGTTAGGTTTGCTTTTAGAGTTAGTGCCAGTGTTTAGGTTTAGGTTTAGGGCTTTGGTTAAATTTAGTTTTAGTGTTATGGTTTAGGTTTTTTTTAGTTTCGGGGATATGGTTGAGGTTGGGTTTAGTGTTGTGTTTATTGTTATGGTCTCCTCCTGTGACACAAGATTTGACTCTTTGTAATATGTGACAAGATAAATACATGGGCTGGTTCTTCTGGGGAATCCTTTGGCCTGTAGATCCTCGTCTTGGACAAGGACAGGTTTCTGTGTAAGCATTGACTCAGTTCAGCCCGGCTGTGCTATAGTGAAGAGCAGCGCTCCTTGATGCCCTTTGCAGTGTCAGGGCTGGGATGCATGTTCCCCAGCCCCTTCTCTCCTGCCTCCTTTGTATGCAGTGAAACAGAAACTATGTTCTCTTAAGAAATTCTTTGCTATGTGAGTGGTGAGACACTGGAACATGTTTGCCAGAGAAGTCCCGCCTGCCTGTTGTGAAAATGTTTAGGTTTGTTAAAATAATCACTGGCACAGATACTAGCAAAAGAGATTTTAGTGTGAATTTTTAAAGGCATGATTCAACAGGATTTGGTGGCAAGGCTCCACTCAACCATCTGCACAAAGAGATTGTGTCAGAATTGACAATGATTTATACAATGATTTATACTAGATTCAAGTAATTTATACAGTATTGAACTGAAATCATGTGTATAGAAACTGCAAACACAAAGGAATAAGAGAGATCCTCCTGTTGTGTCATGAGGTTGATTAGACACTTTTGCTTTCTAAACTCCCTCTCCGAGAGGAGGCTGTTTGAGGCTGGACCGCATCTTTGTCTCAGGCCTGGTATTCATCTAAAGGATCACAAATGTAGCTCACAGCAGTTTGTATTTGTAAACTGACTCACAGGATTTCTAACACCAGTTGATCACTGAAGCTAATATACATGCACTTGCAATTAAATACCTAATGTATCACAGCACACTGAGGTTGAGCTAAATGGCTACATACACATCTAGATGCATACCAATGTTAAAGTTGCCCTCAGTGCAGTGAAAAAGTAAAAGCAGAGCACAATACTCATGTCAGCTTTGGCAGCGCTCCTCAGTAGGTGAAGGGCTGAGTGTCAGTGACGAGCAGGAACAGCCCAGGCAGATGATCCCCCTATTTCCTAAACCAGAGAATTTAGGGGCTCCCAGAGGTGTCCCACTCTGAGAGAGTGTCATGGGTTCAGCAGCAGCAGTCATTTTTTCTCCGTCTTGGTAGCTGGTGCAGTGCTGTGTTTTTGATTTTGGGCCTGGGAACTGCGCTGATAACACCAGTGTTTTCAATTACTGCTTGGTAATGTTTTGGTCTGACCAAGGACTTTCTGAGTCTCATGCTCTGCCAGGGAGGAGGGGAAGCCGGGAGGAAGCAGAGACAGGACACCTGACCCAAACTGACCAAAGAGGTATTCCATACCACAGCACATCATGTCCAGGATGTAAAAACAGAGAGCAGAGACCTGGAAGCATGGGGGTGCACTGTGTGTTCGGGCTGGGTATAGGTGGCGAGTGATTGTATTCTTTCCTTTTATTTGCCTCGTCATTATTATTATTGGTGGTGGTAGTAGTGGTCTTGTGTTATACTTTAGTTACTAAACTGTTCTTATCTCAACCTGTGGGAGTTGCATTCTTTTGATTCTCCTTCCCATCCCCCCGGGAGCGGGGGAGGAAGAAAGAGGGAGAAGTGAGTGAGTAAATCTGAGTGAGTTATAGAGGCTTAAACCGCGACAGGGAGATACTGGTCCCAGCCTGCTGCGGTCCAGAAGATCTCAAAGGGTCTTGTTCTTGGGACCACCATTTCTAGGGTCTTCAGATGATGGTCTTTAGTCATCAGGCAGTTTTCATTCTGGCCTCAATTATGTGTGGGTTTCCCCAGTTGCACAACAGTTCTGTTCCAGGTTGTCAAGGAATGACTGATTGTCCCAAAAGAGCTCCTGGTATGATCAGGGAGTACTGAACTTTCCTCATCTCTGTGTCCCACTCCTCAACTTCACCAGGAAAGCAGAGCTCCTGGTGCAGCTTTGGAGCACCCATCATCTGACTCCTTGCACTGTGCAAAGGCTGGGGCCTAACAGGGATTTCTGGGGAAGCAGGGGGCTCCAGGAAAGGGAGGGGATGCACCAGCGTGGATGCACCCTGTGACTAAAGCCAATCCATCCTTCTCAGAGTGGTGTGTGGTCACACTTTGCCTCTGTGCCTACAGTGTAGTGCTGAATTCCAGTTATAAATTGAGGGACCTTTTTGGTTGCTTTACTCAATTGTTAAGAGTTTGTTAAATGGGTTTAAGTACCATTATTTATACAAGGAGGTTTCTGAAATATTGCAATTTGTCCAGATGATTTCCATGCTCTAATATATAGCAGAATGTTTAACAACAAACAGAATAGAATAGAAATTAGTGAAATTATGGTAGGATGCAAAATTCAACTTTCAAGTCCCAGTTGCTGTTTATGACCATCCAAAAAAGGTATCCCACCAGAGACGTTCTCACCGTCAGTGTGTGGACTTGCTAGTGACATGTTAATGGTTGGACTCGATGTCCTCAAAGATCTTCAAATTAAATGATTCTGTGATTCTAAGAAATTCAGGTTTTTTTGCCTTAAATCTGTTTTTCAGCAGAGAAAGGCAGTGTGTCTGCCAGCTGAGGGAGGGAACATCAGTGCTTGCTTCTGGCTGTTTCCCATGCTCTTCCCCTGGAGCCCCAGGGAGCCCTGGAGGGAGCCCAGCAGGGCAGAGGCAGAACCACCTTGGGCTTGGCCTCTGCTGCTGAGCTGTGCAGGGCTCCTGGGATGGAGGTAGATATTGGCAAACAGACAGCACTGCAGAGAGCGAGCTCTGCCCAGGAGCAGGACTGGGGTACTGCCTGCAGGAACCAAGGGGAGTCCTGCGAGCCTGACAGAGCTTAAAGGCATTTGGCAGAGGAGGACACTGAGAGCTCCCTGCAGGAGAAACCTTCCCAACCCTGTGCATGCTTAGGCTCTGGGTGCAGGGCAAGGCAGCCGCAGTTGCTGGAGGGAACTCCTCAAGCTGCTGCCTAGGACAGTCCATGGTATCTCTCAGGAGGACTTTCTTAGATTCTCTCTGCAGATAAGGATGAGGATGTGTTTCAGAGCAGAGCTTACCTCTGCACCATGCGAGGGACAGGACAAGGCAGGTCCCTTGTCCTGATGCTGGCTGCAGGGTGTGAATGTGGTTGTACAGTCAGGGGTACCCAGCACTGTCCTTTTGAGCAGGGTCCCTGCACCCCAGGGGTTGTGTGCAGGGGCAGGGAATCTGCCACCTGAAAGGGTCAGCGCTCAGCCTGCCCAGGAGCTCCCCACGGCACTGGGGGAGAAGCTGAGTGGGGAAGGAACAAGCCCTAGCAGGGAACGAAAAGTATTTGTGTGCACTTGAGAGGGTGCTGTGTCGGCCAGTGCTGCTAAGAGCTCCACATCACTCTGACTATATTTGTGGAGGGACCTTTTGAAAGACACTGAGGCAGTATTTACCTGATAGGGAAGGATTTGGAGCTTTGATATTTTTCACACTTAGTTGGCAGGTTGGGCAGTGGGAGTTGCGAATTTACTTCTCTGCTTTGGAGAAGATGTCACACGCCTGTCACGCATGTCATAGAATCGTAGAATCGTAGAATCATAGAGTAGTTAGGGTTGGAAAGGACCTTAAGATCATCTAGTTTCAACCCCTCTGCCATGGGCAGGGACAGCGCACACTAAACCATGCCACCCAAGGCTCTGTCCAACCCAGCCTTGAACACTGCCAGCGATGGAGCATTCCCAGCTTCCTTGGGCAACCCATTCCAGTGCTTCACCACCCGTACAGGAAAGAATTTCTTCCTCATAGCCAATCTAAACTTCCCCTGTTTAAGTTTGAGCCCATTACCCCTTGTCCTATCACTACAGTCCCTCATGAAGAGTCCCTCCCCACCATCCCTATAGGCCCCCTTCAGATACTGGAAGGTTGCTATGAGGTCTCCACACAGCCTTCTCTTCTCCAGGCTGAACAGCCCCAACTTTCTCAGCCTATCTTCATATGGGAGGTGCTCCAATCCCCTGATCATCCTCGTGGCCCTCCTTTGGACTTGTTCCAACAGCTTCATGTCCTTTTTATGTTGAGGACACCAGAACTGCACACAATATTCCAAGAGAGGTCTCACAAGAGCAGAGTAGAGGGGCAGGATCACCTCCTTTGATCTGCTGGTTACGCTCTTTTTCACACATGTGTCTCACATCATGCACATATCACACACATCACACACATGTCACACGTCGCACACGTGTCACAAACATCACACACATGTCACACAGGTGTCTCATATCACAAGGGTGCCATGCACATCAAACACGTGTCATATATATGTCAAACACTTGTCACATCACAGCTCAAGTGTCTCGCAGACATCATACATGTCACACACAGTTAGGGAGCAGGCAGGGAGAAGGCAGGGTGCAGGCAGGTACATCAAGAGAGCAGACAGGGAGAAGCCGGGTGAACTGCGCAACCATGCCACCAGCATCACTCTCTCTCCTTGCTTTCCCACCTAAAAGTACAATTGCATGCAACCTCTCTGGCTTTCACTCACTCCCAGCCGTTCACCAGCACAGATTACAGAGCGTGAATATCCAGCACCTAATCCTACAGCTGAAGAGACAGGAGAGGAAGCTGCTGCTGGGCTTCTTTGGAGACAGTAATTTTTGCAATGGTGCCACAGGTATTGCTCTCGCTCCTTGCTTTCCCACCTGAAAGTCCAATTGTGTGCAACGTCTATAATGCCTGCTGCTGGTCGTCCCACATCATGGTATGCAGACCACGAACGTCCGGCTCCTGATTTCACAGCCCAAGAACCAGGACAGAAAGCTTCTGGTGGGCCTCTTCTGAACACGGTGAGATCTGCATTGGTGCCACTGGCATTGCTCTCGCTCCTCGCTTTCCCATGCCAAAGTGCAATTGTGTGCAACCTGTATGGTACCCTCTCCCGGCTGTCCTACAGGACAGTGCACAGAGGACGAACGTCCAGCCCCTGCTTCCACAACCCAAGAGCCAGGACAGAAAGCTGCTACTGGGCCTCTTCTGCACACAGTGTGTTCCGCAATTCCACTTGCTCTTCGCTTTTCCACCTAAAAATCCACTTGTATGCAGCTTTTCTGACACCCACTACGGTCTTTACTATGTACAGCCAGCAGAGCTCGAATTTCCAGGCCCTGCTCTAACAGCCGAAGAGCCAGGACAGAAAGCTGCTGCTTGGCTGCTTTTTGCAGAGGGTAAGCTCAGCAACACTGCCGCCGGCATTGGTCTCATTCTCCGCTTTCCAACCTAAAAGTCCAATTGCTTTTAACATCTCTGGAGCCAACTCCTGGCCGTCCTGAAGCAGGGTACTCAGAGCGTGAACTTCCCAGCTCCCACAGCCAAAGAGGCAGAACAAAAAGCTGCTGCTTGTCTACTTCTGAACACATTCAACTCTGCAAGTCTAATTGTGTTCAAGCTCTCCGGGACCCCCCTTCTGGCCATCCCGCAGCACTGCACTCAGAGTGAGAAGGTCCAGACCCTCCTCCCACAGCTCAAGAGCCAGGACAGAAAGCTAGTTCTGTGCACCTTCTACAAATGCTGAGCTCTGCAAAGGTGTCACCACCATTGCTCTCTCTCTTCAGTTTCCCACATCAAACTCCATCTGTGTTATACCTATCCCCTATTGTGAATTTCTCTGGTTTCCTGCAGCATGGCTCACAGAATGTGAACATCAAGCCCCCACTCCCAAAGCCGAAGAGCCAGGACAGAAAGCTGGTGCTGGGCATCTTCTGCATGCAGTGAGCTCTGCAACACTTCCACCAGCATTGTTCTCTCTTCTCTTTTTCCCACCTCAAACTCCATATGCATACCTGCCGCTCTTCTCTGGTGCCGGCTCTCATGCATCCTCCAGCATGGCTCACTCAGTGCGAATGTTTGGACCTTGCTCCCATAGCCAAACAGCCAGGACAGAAAGACTGTGCTGGTCATCTTCTACACATGGAGAGCACCACAAAGGTGCAAACAGCATTGCTCTCTTTCCTCACTTTCCCACCTCTATCTGCGTATCTTCCACTCCTCTCTGGTGCCTGCTCTCAGGCCTCCTGGAGCATGGCTCACAGTGTGAACGTCTGGACCTTGCTACCACAGCCGAAGAGCCAGGACAGAAAGCTGGTGCTGGGCATCTTGTACATGCAGTGGTCTCTCTGTTTTACTTTTCCACCTCAAACTTTATCTGCGTACCAGCCTCTCCTCGTTCGTGATGTCCTCAAGTGTCCTCCAGCACAGCTCATAGAGTGTGAATGTCCGGATCCTGCTCTCACAGCTCAAGAGACAGGACAGAAACCTGGTGCTGGGCATCTTCTAACATGCAGTGAGCTCTGCAGCAGTGCCACCATCATTGCTCTCTCTCCTTGCTTTCCCACCTCAAACTCCATCTGCATACCTGCCTCTCCTCTTTTGTTCCACTATCAGGCATTCTGGAGCATGGTTCACATAGCACAAACATCCAGCCCCTCCTCTCACAGCCGAAGAGACAGAATAGAAAACTGGTGAGCTCTGCAGCAGTGCCACCAGCGTTGCTCTCTCTTCTTGTTTTCCCACATCAAACTCTGTCCACGCACCTGCCTCTCCTCTCTGATGCTGCTCCCTGGTGTCCTTGAGCACGGCTCACAGGGTGCAAACGTCTGCACCCTGCTCCCACAGCCAAAGAGCCAGGACAGAAAGCTTGTGCTGGACATCTTTTACACATGGTGAGTTCCGCGATGGTGCCACCAGCATTGGTCTCTCTGTTTTACTTTTCCACCTCAAACTTTATCTGTGTACCATCCTCTCCTCATCTGTGCTGCCCTCAGGTGTCCTCCAGCACGGCTTGCAGAGTGTGAATGTCCGGATCCTGCTCTCACAGCTCGAGAGACAGGACAGAAACCTGGTGCTGGGTATCTTCTAACATGCAGTGAGCTCTGTAACGGTGTCACCAGCATTGCTCTCTCTCCTCTTTCCCACCTCAAACTCCATCTGTGTACCTACCTATCCTCTTTGGTGCCTGCTCTTGGGTGTCCTGGAGCATGGCTCACACAGTGCCAACATCCAGACCGTGCCCCCACAGCAGAAAAGCCAGAACAGAAAGCTGGTGCCTGGCTTCTTTTACATATGCTGATGTCTGTAAGATTGCCACCAGGACTGCTCTCTTTCCTCGCTTTCCCACCTCAGACTCTGTCTGTGTACCTGCCTCCCCTCTCTGGTGCCCACTCTCTGGCCTCCTGGAGCACAGTTCACAAAGTGTGAACATCCAACGCCTTTTCCCACAGCCAAAGAGCCAGGACAGTTGGCTGGTGCTGGACATCTACTTGCTTTCACTTTAAATCACATTGCAAACTCTAGAAAGCAATCCAGGGGAAATGACCCAGGACTATGTCAAAAACCATTTCCTGATTATTTAGGATAAACCAGCCCTCACAGCAAAGTAATGAAATGATTCATAACTGAACGTTAACATTGGCTCTTTTCCAAGGAGTTTTCTTCCTCCTTTACTAAATGCAAAGACAGCCAGGAAAGCATATCTTGTAACAATATCCAATAATACAGAACAGCTTCCATTCTTCTCTTGCTGTTTTATAAAGCAATTCATTTGTTGCTGTCTTTTTTAAGAAATGGGTGTTTCCTTTATCTCAGAAGTAGAGCAAGTGAGACATGTACATCCCTTATCCCTCCTACTCCCAGCAGTCTGTAAATAATAATTAAATTCTAATAGCTGAAGTCTTCCTATGTCATGGTCTGTTCTCATAAACCAAAAGGTCCCCAATACTGAAAATCTTTCCTAGAAGAATGAGTCATCCCCCCACCAGTTTCCTCAGCTAGTCTGCTAAGGTTCTTTTAGCCCCAAACAAGTCAGAAGAGAACATTAATGAAAATATTAGTATTGTGAGAGCAATCTAAGCTTGCTCCTACTCTTCTTATGAGCCATTAATCTAACTCTCCTTCATTCAGCTTTGCAGAATTATACAGATTGTATTTTACATCACTTTTTCATAAAATGCCATAATTCAAGCTTGACTGAAGCCCAGGCTGTGAGTTCTAACTGTGTTTCTCAGCTTAGGTCAGTTGAGCAGCATTCACACATTTGTAACTTTAACTCTACAGCTGCTAAAGCAAGGAGGATTTTGGTTCATGTTATAACAGATGCCCTTTCAGGTCCCCTTTCAGGTTCCCTTCATTCCAGCAGAGAATCAAGGGAGAGGAATTTTACAGCACATTTAAAATCGAGGTAGAAAGTGTATCAAAATGATTTTACTTAATGCAACCATAAGCCATAGAGAGCTGACTTCTTTTGTTTTGTATATAACAGAGCAGAGACAAATAGTAGGAGTAGGACTCCTCATCTTCTGTAGCCTGCAGGTGACAGTAAGAGCTGGAACATTTCTCTATTGTTCCAGACCATGAGAAAGCTCTCATTTCCTTGTTCTAGCTCCTGTGGGTTTGAACATCTCATGCTTCTGTATCTAAGAGGATATTTTCCTTAAACTACAGAGTCAAATCTTTAGGTATATTACACTGAGATTTGCAGTTTGTCAATTGAAGATTGATTCATGAATATCTTCTGATTATGACTTTCCTGTAAACATGAAATAAATCAACCACTATGAAGCACCATAATATGCTTTGCTAAAAAGCACTTAATTATTCATAAGCATTATCTTCTTCTAATGTCTCTGAAAAAAAAAATGTTTATAGCTCAGGTCAACTCAGAGGTGCGCACAGAGATCCCTGTGAATCATGCAGAGGCATCTATTTTTTAAGGCTACTGAAGAATACAGAAATATCTTGCACGTTTCCATCTGGAATTGTTTTTAGGAATGCCACCTAGAGGGTCAATGCAGAAACATGCTGTTAGAGAATAAGCAGCATCTTTATGTGAAGCAATTATTTCTCCAATCTCTGAATGGCTGATAAACAAATGGGGTAACTGCCAGTATAAATATTGATTTGGAAACAGAGGCAGCTTCAAAATAAGCAAAGTTTGTCTCAAACAGTCAGTGTACGCACTCTGCAGAGGAGAAGCATGAATGGCTCTAAGCAAATGTTCAGTGGAGCTCTGCATGTGAATTCCAAATACACAGTCTTAGTAGCAGTTCAGAGAATTGATCACCATGACTTTTTTAATTCCTCCAGTTGTATTTAGTAGAAGCTGTTATTAAAGCAAATCAAGTCCAGAAAGCTCTTTGATCCACATTACTTATACTAGAAGACGCACTAAATGACATGAAGATAATAGTGCATAGAGGGAATGTAAACCTTAGTTGCCAACTAGCAGTACAGCCATATGACCTCTTACAAATCTTAACTTTTTAGAAGGTTTTATTCTAAAACAGGAAGATCTAAGGATATAATTAAATATTCTTAGCTCATGGGACAACTTTAATTATTTAAATTTAACATTTTTGTTAGAAAAATATTGTTTTAATTTTGAAATCATAAATTCAAGAAGGAGAACATGATGATGGTACTTCCTTTATTTGTTCAAGTACAATTAAATTTCTTTAATTACAAGTAGTAAATTTAATTACTAGATATGATAGTGAAAAGATAAAACAGCTAACAAGCAAAAGAAGATGCACTGCAACAATGAAATAACAGGGAGCTCTCATCCTAAATGTTAGTGAAATAATCCATTGGCTGAAGCATTAATAACCACATGGTTTTAAAGTAGACATTTTCAACTAGACAGTATTTAGTCCCTGTGGTCAGAGCACATTGAGTGGCTGACAACTGTGACATCTAATGTACCACTGGATGGTCTCATTTGGTAAAGAAGTTATGCCAAGTTACAAAGGCGTATCAGTAAAGAGCCTGATCCTGTGAGGTGCTGAGCCTCCTGGAGTGCAGAACATTTTATGCCTGCCATGGCTGATGTCAAAACCCATAATTATTTCTATAGACACTGAAACAACTCTCTGAAGGTGACACCAGGAACATTATGACTTAGTTTGTTGTCAAGTTCATGGGCAGATTAATTTTGGTTCAGCCTAGATATTATAAAAAGCTGAAAGTCTTGATCAAACCTTGTATAATATAGATTTATTTAGCATAAAGGACAGCTTAGTATGAGGTTCCAGGGTAGAAATTTCAGATAACTTTCCAACCCAGTTGATTCTATGATGCTGTGTGACTTAGGTGTCTCTGTGTCCTAGAAGTAAACGCCAAAGTTCTAAAAAGAAGAAAAATAAAAGGGAGACCTTCCCAGCTTCTCTAATGCCAGTTTACACAGTTGTTCGCATATTTCCTCTGAATTTTATTTGTCCTCTCCATTTTCCCCATGTTTTCCCCAGGAAGTTTAGAGATGCCACAGCCTTACTAGTAGCTGACAAAGATAAGTAAGCACAGCATGCTCACTGTTGTGGACCCAGCCCTAAACAGATACTTCGCTACCACCTGGGAGCTCTGGAAGAAGGCTCAACTTCAGCAGCTGTTCATGCAGAGGGAAGACTTCCATATAAAAAAGGCCCATGAAAAAAGACAGATTTACAATTCCATGTTTGGAAGAACTTTGAATCCTCTTAGCATTTTAACTCCAGCAACGTTCATTTGGGTCTGAACATGCTGCCTACCAGCAGTATGTTTCATTTTCACAGGAGAAGCACTAAGAGGTGCAGATTTTCTCTCCTTTTTTATCCTAAATTTACAATTATGAACCTGCTGAATGTTCCTGTCCTGGGTTCAGCAGTAGCAGTCATTTTTCTCCTTTTTGGTGGCGGGTGCAGCACTGTGGTTTTGGCTGTCAGTCTGGGAACAGCGCTGATAACACCGATGTTTTCAGTTACTGCTGAAATGTCTAATCTGACTAAAGACTTCCTGAACCTCATGCTCTGCCAGGGAGGAGAGAAAGTCGGGAGGAAGCAGAGACGGGACACCTGACCCAAACCAGTCAAAGAGGTATTCCATGCCACATCACGTCATGTCCAGGATGTAAAAAACTGAAGGCAGGGACCCAGAAAAGGGCATTCACTGCTGGGTCGGGCTTGCTATTGGGTGATGAGCGGTTGTATTCTCTTTCTTTGCATTTCTGTTGTCATTATTATCATTGGTGGTAGCAATAGTGGGTTTGTGTTATACCTGAGTTACTGGACTGTTCTTATCTCAACCTGTGGAAGTTGCATTCTTTCAATTCTCCTCCCCAGGAGCTGGGGAGAAGAAAGAGGGGGGAGTGAGTGAGCGAACATCCAGAGGGACCTTGACACGCTTGTGAGGTGGGCTGATACCAACCTGATGAAGTTTAACCATGCCAAGTGCAAGGTCCTCCACCTGGGTCGGAGCAATCCCAGGCACACATACACACTAGGCAGAGAAGAGATTCAGAGCAGCCCTGCAGAGAAGGCCTTGGGGCTTTTGTTTGATGAAAAAATGAACACGAACCAGGAGTGTGTGCTTGCAGCCCAGAAAGCCAACCGTATCCTGGGCTGCATTCCTTTCCTAAAATGAATCAACCGAACCACACAGCTTGGTGTCATCGGCTAACTTGCTGAGGGCGCACTCAATCCCACTGTCCATGTCACTGACAAAGATGTTGAACAAGACCGGTCCCAACACCGATCCCTGAGGGACACCACTCGTTACTGGTCTCCAGCTGGACATTGAGCCATTGAGCACAACTCTTTGCGTGCGGCCAGCCAGCCAGTTCTTTATGCACCGAGTGGTCCACCTATCAAATTGATGTCTCTCCAACTTAGAGACAAGGATGCCATGTAATGCTGGGGAGGGACTCTTCATTAGGGACTGTAGTGAGAAAACAAGGCGTAACGGGCTCAAACTTAAACAGGGGAAGTTTAAATTGGATATGAGGAAGAAATTCTTTCCTGTACGGGTGTTGAGGCACTGGAATGGGTTGCCCAGGGAAGTTGTGAATGCTCCATCGCTGGCGGTGTTCAAGGCTGGATTGGATATAGCCTTGGGTGGCATGGTTTAGTGTGAGGTGTCCCTGCCCACTGGCAGGGGGGTTGGAACTAGATGATCTTAAGGTCCTTTCCAACCCTGACAATTCTATGATTCTATGAACTGCATGAGAGGCTTAAACAACAACAGTTCTTTTTGGCGTCCAACGAGGGGCCCGAAGGGTTGAGATAACAACAAAATTAATAGTCACTCATCACAATGCTGATTAATTGGCTCTCAAAGTTGTTGCTCTTGATTCTGTTGCTTTCACAGTTTCAGCCTGTTGCACCTTACTTACAGCCGCTATTTGCTGTCTTAGTGATAATCAGATGGGGGGCTTGGGCTAGGGTTCTTGTTTCATTGTACTTTATGGTAATGACTTGTAATATGGGCGGGCTCCGGCAGCAGGGTGGGGTGGACATGGCCGTGGACTTGTACCTGGCCGTCTGGCTGCTCTTCACCGTCCTGGCCCTCGTCCTTGCCTCTGTCTTCGTGAGGCTGTGGGGAGCGGAGGGGGAGTGGCCCCAGGAACCACCGGCGGTCAAACTGGCCCAGGAGCTCGGCTTCAGGACCAGGAGGCCTGGAAGAAGCGACTGCTGGTGGAGGAGGTCAGGGAAGTAGAGGAGGGGGAGGAGGTGACTGCCAAGCACCGACAGGAGGTGGCGGAGGAGCCGAGCCCAGCGGCCAAGCCCAGCCCCATGGCAGTTAAGAGCATCCCCCGGCAACCGCCTGCAGAGCCCTGTGAGCCCAAGCCCCAGGAGGATGCAGGAGACCCCGCAGCACTTCCCAGCAAGGCAGAGGAGCAAGATCTGGACTCAGACAAAGAGAAGCTGGCGGTGAGAGAGCCGGCAAGCACAGCAGCTACACCAGCCCCTGTGACAAGTACAGCAGCTACACCAGCCCCAGTAACAAGTACAGCAGCCTCATTTGAGAGTTCTGAAGGTTTTGCATGGCCTCTAAGTACCCTTGAGACCTGCCTGCTGATTGCGATGGGGATCAGCATGGTGACATGCACAGAGTATGTTTTACCCACAATCATTTTGTCTGGTCCCGAGAGTTAAGCAGAGTGGGGTGTGGGCTTTGTCTGAGGTTAGATGACAATGTAGAAGGACCAAGAGATTTTCCCCAAGCCTGGACAGTCATGAGTGGCAGGGTGTGTGGGACAGTATGGGGGAGTATCTAGTCCACTGGGCCCCTCCAGTGCTTTGGAAGCATCGGAGATGGAAGGCAGCTGTATGGAGTCCCCAACGACAAGCTGCAGAAACTGCTGGAGGGGAGAGTGAATTATTTTGAGCCTGGTGGGCCCATGACACCTCAGGCCATCAGGGCAGAGATGCAACATGCAGATGGACTCATGATTGAGGGGTGGACTTAGCAATGGACATTATTGCCCAGGTTATTCACGAGTGTGAACACTGCACATGGCCTCTCCTGCTCTGAAAGACTCTTACAAGAGGTGGAGCCCGACATCATGGACTGGATGGACTCAGCAGCTTTATAGGGATTGGTCCATGCACTAAGGGATGATCTCTCTCCCTCTGTGTGTGTGTGTGTATGTACATATATATATGTGTATATATATGAGATAAGAGTGATGGTATATTGAAAATGTGGCATCTGAGCATGATGTGATTGGTATGGAATAAGGGGTGGATATTGTCCTGGGTTCAGCAATAGCAGTCATTTTTCTCCTTCTTGGTGGCGGGTGCAGCACTGTGGTTTTGACTGTCAGCCTGGGAACAGTGCTGATGACACCGATGTTTTCAGTTACTGCTGGAATATTTAGTCTGACTAAAGACTTTCTGAACCTCATGCTCTGCCAGGGAGGAGAGAAAGTCGGGAGAATGCAGAGACGGGACACCTGACCCAAACTAGCCAAAGAAGCATTCCATGCCACATCACGTCATGTCCAGGATGTAAAAAACTAAAGGCAGGGACCCAGAAAAAGGCATTCACTGCTGGGTCGGGCTTGCTATTGGGTGGTGAGCGGTTGTATTCTCTTTCCTTGTATTTCTGTTGTCATTATTATTCTTGGTGGTAGCAGTAGTGGGTTTGTGTTGTACCTTAGTTACTGGACTGTTCTTATCTCAACCTGTGGAAGTTGCATTCTTTCAATTCTCCTCCCCATCCCTCCAGGAGCTGGAGGGAAGAAGGAGGGGGGGGAGTGAGTGAGCAAACTGTGTGAGAGGCTTAAACCATGACAGTTCCATATGAACAAGAAGAAATTTATAAGTAAGTAAGGATACTTTTCCCTTCAGAGAAATCAGGGCCAATCTTAACCAAATAGCTTCTATGAATCTCTGAAGGCCCTATAACAAGGTTGCAGGGGTCAAGCAACCCCCTGCTCTTGCTGCAACTTTTGTGGTTGGAGTATTTGGCCTCATGAGCCAGTACAATTTGGCTTTGAGGTTTCCTGATAGTAGCTAGTTTATATGGGAGAAAGTTGAACATTTTTAATCCCTTCATAATAAACTGTCCTTGGAACTAATAGCTACTGTTTCCTGAGGGGTTTTCATCTGCTTTAACGCAGAATGTTAGTACCTGGTATTTTGCCTCTGAGGAGGTTTAAAATGTATCCCCAAAGCCACTGAGAGATTTACAGCTGTCCCGGGTTCAGTAGTAGCAATTATTTTTCTCCTTCTTAGTAGCTGGTGGAGTGCTGTGTTTTTGACTTTCAGCCTGGGAGCAAAGCTGATAGCACCGATGTTTTTAGTTGTTGCTAAATAATGTTTACTCTGACCAAGGACTTTTTGAGTCTCATGCCCTGTCAGGGAGGAGGGGAAGCCGGAAAGAAGCAGAGACAGGACACCTGACCCGAACTAGCCAGAGGGGTATTCCATACCACAGCATGTCATGCCTGGTATATAAACTGGGGTCAGTTACCCGGAAGGGCTAGATTGCTGCTCAGATTGGGCTGGGTATCAGTCAGGAGGTGGACAGTGGTTATATTCTTTTCTCTTGTTATTTCCCTTATCACTATTATAATTGGTGGTAGCAGTAGTGGTTTTGTGTTATATCGTAGTTACTGGACTGTTCTTACCTCAACCTGTGGGAGTTACATTCTTTCAATTCTATTCCCCATCCTCCCGGGACGGGGGGGAGGAAGAAGGGGGGCCAGGGGAGTGAGGAACTGCCGGTTGCAAACCACTGACACCAGGTTTAACTTCCCACAAATTTGCATTGCAAATGCTGTTTTGCCAGACAAAACTATCCAGTCAGCAAGAGAAAAACATTTGGTCTCTTAATTGCTTTCTGCACAAACTGTATAATTAAAGTTTTGTTCTGTAATTGAGCAATGAAAACAAACAAAACTATATGTAATCCAAAAAAAACCCAGACAAGCAGAATAAAAACAAAGGAGGACTGAAAGAAATAAAAGGGGTTGGAGGGGGAAGGCAGTGTGTTAAGGTGTTTTTTCATTCATGGTGATATTCAGCCTTAAGCTCAGTTCAGCCTGTTCTGGACAGAGCACGATAACCAGCACTCCCAATAAGAATCAAACTCTTTTTCTCTCCTCACTATAGTCACTTAAATCACTGAAAACTGAGTTCAAGATCCAAAAGCCAGAGCCACCCTTTACATGTGCAAGAAGCTCGTTAAGGTCAGCATTCCAGTATACGGCCTATTTAACCATTTTCAGACTGACATGCCTGTATGATTTTTTAGTAACCTTGGCAGTTTCACTGTGAAAATAGAGACTATATTTAGCTAGCAACACCACTGGCCAAAGCAGCATGTTAACACCCTGTTCAGAAGACAGCAAAATGGAGAGATGGCAGTAAGGCAAAACCAAAGTAAATGGAACTGTAATGTGTCCATTTTAAAAGTCACCAGTGGGCAATCATCAGTTTAATTGCTATGAAATTGGTACCACATTTCCAAAGCTGAATAAGTGCTAAGCACATTTGCACAAGTGAAGTGCAACCATATGTGACTTCAAACAAACTGTGCTGGTTATGAGGAAACACTTCATATTTTATCGTTTAGAAAATATTACTTAATTTTTTTCAAAAAGAAAATGTTTACTACTGAGGGCAAGGAGGGGAGAGAAGGGACAGGAAGTGTTTTTTAAATGGAAGCATTTCAGTTCATTTTGACTTTTTACTGTACCTGAATAGTAAGAATATGGCTAAAATTGTTTATCTGGCTTTTCTGTTCATTATGTGCTTCTCTGCATAACAGTCTTTTGCAACAACAATAACCTAACAGCGGAAAATGTGGCAAATATCTTTGTGTAAGGCCTAACACTGGTAAAACTGGAATGGATAAGAATTATGTCCTCTGACCATTCTCTTTTTACTTGGATCTTTTTCTCATTAGTAACTTGATTTAGCCTTTTTCGTTAAGAAGTACAAAATAATGAAATGTAAAGTACAACATCTTTTAGAGAGTAATAAAGTATCAAATAGCACCTTATTTCTCCAGTTGTCTCACTGGTGTCAGCAGTGCCCTTACAGAAGCAGGGAACAGGCTCAGGAAAAATGTATAAATTAGGTGTTTTGATAAAATGTAATAAACTTAAAACCTACAGTAATGAAAACTGAACTGAAAGTTTCCTTAACTGTAATAGAATTATATGTGAAGAAAATGGTGAAATGGAGAGTTATCTGGGTTCTGTGACATCAGGGTAGAAACTATCACCTTGGGTCCCCAAAGGCAAAACATTAAACTAGTCCAACTACAGGAGAGAGATGTGCGACAATAAGTCTTTTGTCTTTGCTGGTTTTCTTTTGTGGGGGAAGGAGGGGACTGTACAGAGGAAAGATGATTTTTAAAATCACTTGATTTTACAAATCTCATTAATAAAAATTTAGATAACTCAGTCATGAACAATTTCATTTTGTCAAATCAAAAAGAACAAATCACAAACCAAAAACCAGGAAAGGAGCAACATGGGAAAGAAGTAGGTTGGGATTAGGTTTTGATATTGAAGTTTTAAACTCATTTGCTTTTCAGATGGACAGCATTTTCATCACAGAATAAAAAACATTTCTCATGTTGTAATATTTTTCATTACACTTCTATGGCACAGTATTAACCAGGAATGGCTAAAAAACTCCAGTAACACTTCTGCAAGCAAGAAAATAAGAAAGTGCAGGACCATTACTGAAGAAATCCTATGGTATTATGAGGGCTGTGGGACCAAACTATAAAAAGAGCTCTAGCATACCTTACAAAAAAATAAAGCCAGAAAGATCCTGGCATATTGAAACGGATGACAAAAATCCTATTAGATTTTGATAAAAAATGACTAATAGTAGTTTAAAATGCTGTCAGAATATTATGGTGTGTCAGAAACCTGCATTCATTGCCCTCAAAATTCTTACTTGCTGCCTTTGGGATGTCTGATGATTAAACTTGACCTTACCAAGTCATTCAGCTTGTTGCAAGAAATGGTAGTGGAAATATTGACTCAGTGCACTGGCTTCCTCAGTGCAATGTTCTCAAAGGAAACTAGTACATAAGTAAAGGGGGAAAAGGTGCTGCTGCCACACAAATACAGATTCAGGAAGTCAATCTAAAGGTCACAGAGAAGATATATTTTTTTTTCTTTTTCATGTATCAGTGCTATACATCTTCCTTTTAAACACGGAGAATTAGACATTCATATCAATTAGGTAAATTTAACACTGAAACCTACTTGCAAACTATAAAATGAACCTAAAACAAGAGCAAATTAAATTTACTCACATCAAGGAAACACAATGATGCTTTCAGACTTTAAATGCTCAGATGAAAAGGTTTAGTCATCAGCACTTCCACTCTAAACAGAGCTTCATGCATGGAGGTATTTGATGAAGCCCAGTGTAAGGGAGGAAATTGGTCTTCTGGATAACAACTGCCAGCCAGCTACTGTTCCAGTTTCCAGAAACTGCAAGCTACTTGTGATTATAAATTGATAAACAAAATGTAGATGCCTAAAATAATGACTTTAACCCGCAGACACTTATACTAAAAGAGGAAGTGTGCTAATGACTTTAGAATAATGAAGTTGTTATCGCAGAAATATTTAGTATTAGGACTACAAATCTACTAGTCTTCACTCTATTCACAAGGGAGTTTTACTTAACAGAGACCAAACTAGGCCTTGGCTTAGGATTTTATTATTGTGGAAAGTGACGGGGCATATTCATTAAGCATACAATGTCAGGAAATAGTGTTTCACGTCACATCCACCACAAAACACAAAGTATGGGTTCAACTGAGATACTGAAATTAGTTTAAACAAGAGTCAGTGTGACTTGTTACTGCAGTCTGAGTACTTCTGCATGACTAAACAGTGAATTAAATAATGGTTTGCTCCTGTAAAGGTGCTACTTATGGTCACCCACAAAAATATTGCTGGCTTTCAGCTACACATGCATGTATTGAAAAAAGACATAGCTGATAATGAAAACAGTTATTTAACATATTTTATGCATTGCTTCAGTTTGTATACATTCTGATAGAATGCATTTACAATGATACGCAATAGGGTAATGTAGCGGTAGGACAATGATGTCGTAGGACAGTGATGTGTCAAACATTTCACTTCATTGTGCTTAGAAAATCAGCAACCGCCATACCTGTGGCAGGCAGCAAACTTCTGAAAGGCATCAGAGGAAAGGAAAAACAATAGAAATTTTGTAGATCTATCACTCTACTTTCTCATCTGAATAAAGTCTACTAAAAATATATATGTCACTTCTGCCATCTTTACTTTTCACATCAGATCAAGTTACCACAATGTAAATTTGTGATGTTAAATTTTGTTATGAATCTTATCTTTCTTTTGCAGAATAGCATCTTCATTAGCCACATAGACTTAAAAATTAATCAGAGTAGCTAAACTTAATGTTTGTTGATCTATGCTGTTGCTGACTGGCTTGGTCTTCAATTTAGCAGCAGCAGATCCCTTTACCTATGGTGATGGATCAAAGGTCAGACTAACTCCAGCCATGTGGAGCCTAATGATAGCTAAGGGAGAGCCATGATGAATATAAAAATAGAACTAAAGATAAAGATTTTAATCACAAGGGACAAATTACATTTTTGATGTGTCAAGTTTAATATTAATTATTTTCAGCTGCTTTGCTTTTTCTTTTGTCTTAAGAAAACTATAGCAATCTGCTGACATGCCTGGAAAAGTTCAGGTGCAAAATGACCTCGGTTCAGTTTGTATATTTACAGGAAACCATATACTCTCCTTGGAGCATTTAAGTATTATGGCCTGTGGAAATACTGTGGCCTGTAAAAAAATATACATCAGAAGATGATACTGCTCTTTTCCCAGTTTTAGAATGAGCTAAATCTTCTACTTGTGTTGTGGTTTATAGACTGACATAAAGCAAACAATACCAAACAACAGTGCTCTACCAGCAAAGAATCAACAATAGTCTGGAGAAACAACATTTCTAATTAAATAACTTTGCCATAAACTAAAAACATGAGAGAAGTTGTAATTTCTTTTTCCATTTTTCCATATATGATATTTCTTCAATATGAGCCCCAGCCATCCATTCCCTTACCAAAAAGATGTATATGTTTTAAGCATTTTTTCACCACTTCACAAATCCATTCCCTATTCTGAAGTTTTGGAAAACATCTTTTACCCATGGTAGAAACCTAATTAGGCTAAAAAATGAACACATCCAGAAATTCTTCAGTGAGTAGGAAGAAGAATGTATAGCATTTCAGAAGTTTAAAAGGCAACTGAGGTGTGCAACTTGACAGATCCTGAGCTAAGAGATTTTTCTATCTTGATCTTTAAATTAAAAAGTAAACATTTTATAATCATTTGATAGAAATAATATTAAAGTTGTTGACCATGTGCGATGAATTAATAGCAAAAGTAATTAGGGAAGCAGTGTGACATTTCAAATATTCAGTTATATGCAGAATCAGTAAAAGCTTTCTCTAACTAAACATAGACTAACTCAAAATATATGGTGGTCACAAAGAAACTCTAAAAACATCCTTACACCACTGATATCTGACTCTTGGATTAGCCTTGGATCTCTTAAATAAAATATAGCTGTTAACCCTGGCTGCTGGAGTCAGTAATGGTATGAAACAGAAGCACTCAGTCTTAAAAAGAAGAAAATAAGGAAAAAAGAAAAGGGGGGGGAGAAAACGAAAGAGAAAAAAAAAAAAAAATAAAGAAAAGGAAAGGAAAAAGAGGAAAAGGAAAACAAGCCTAAACTTAAACAAAATTAGGTAACTTCTAAGCTTTGTGGCAGAGATCTACCAGCAAAAAGAGCACTTCGGTACTGCCAGTGCTATGAAAGCCATAGCACTGGGGAAGAGGCCAAAATGTAAAGTCACTCTGTTGGTACATGGTGAAAATGAGACAAATGAAAGGTCCCAGTGGACAGGCTTGAAACATGCCTATTTATTTTCTTCTGCTAAAAAGGTATTTCTGGAGATAAGGATGCATTTCATGAAGTGGAAGAAAGAAGCCAGGTCAAGCCACTACATTTATGTTGCTGGGGGGAATGATTTCAATCCTTCATCGCAACCAATAGCTTCCAGCACTGGGATGCAGATGTTAGCAGTGGAAGAAAGCTTGAAAACAGGACATTAATTCAAACATATTTTAGCTATTAAGCAGAAGGACTGTGCTAAAGCTTAAAATCTCTGCTTTCTGGCTAGGAGCTAAGCACCAAAACTGCAGTGGCTAACGAAAAGCCAGACAGAGAAAGGAAGGATTTGTAGCATCTCAAGGCAGATGAAAGCTGCTTGATCCACGGGATCATCAGTTGAAATCTAGCCTTGCTATCTAGCAGGGTCTGACAATCCCAGACTGCAAGTTGTTCTTGTAGAAGACAGAGAGCAACAGGAAAGCTGCTCCAAAGAATGGGGTTAAAAATAGTTCTGAGCATGTTACTGTGTTTATATCTTTTGCTAGTTGTTGTTTTGGGTTTTTTTGTTAGTGGGTTGTTTGACTGGTTTTTGCTTGGTTTTTCTTTTTTTTTTTTTTTTTTGCTTGTTTGTGTTTTTTGGTTTTTTGTTTTTTTGGTTTTTTTGGGGGGCGGTTTATTTTGGGGTGTGGAGGGTCCTTTTCACAAAGAGCAACTCATAAATGGAGAAAATTTGATTACTGGATACCAGGCAGCTTAGTGAAATTTATGAAGGTTTATGGTCAGGGCTTCAAACCACTATTTCTTAGTTAATCTTTTCAGCTGAAGCCTGGTCCTTCTTATTGCCAATCAAGTTCTGGCTGAAAGTGTATGCTATTTGATGGAAAGGTACTCACAACACTCTATTCTCTGGCTTACACTTACAGATTCCACTACTGACTGAGAAAAACGAGTACGTATTCACAACATGATAGCGTATAAATTCTTTCTTCAGCTGTATTCAAAAGCAATCGAAGTAAATTATCTTTTTCTCAGTGGTACCTGACTAAAGTTCATGAAGAGAGTGCTTGAAGTTATAAACTGGATATAAATGAGTCATCACACTTTGTGCATGTTTTCAGGGACTGACCTTTGGACTGACCTGTCAGAGGTGTAGCCAAGCCATTGTCTTTTGACAGAAAAGTCTTTGTAATAGCACAGAGGAATTTACTAATCTGACATCTAGTTTAGCAGATTAATCTTGGCTTTTCTTTGATCATGCCTGGCAACAATGTTCATCAAGTCAAACCAATCAACAACCATTAATTAAAAGACCAATGAAGAGTAGAGGCTATTTAGTTATAAATGGCACACACTGACTGAATATTATGAGTTCTCAGATGAAAGAAACATTTCCTAAATCATACAGATAAGCTTCAAGATAGTTTTACCATGTAAGAGAGAACCCTGAAAGAATATTAGCACAATCTAGAGAAAAATGTATGCCAAACTGGAAAGCTACCTTTGGGACTCATATGAACTGAAGCCCTTCACCAAGATTCACGCCATTAGGCTTATAAACATCTGTACAAACACTGCAGTGGGCACTCATGCCTCAAACATAAAGGTTTTAAAATTGTGGTGTCATAAAACAGATAAAGAAAGAACATTGAGCCTGTTAATGTGTCTCAGTCTTTTTTAATAATAGTACTGCTTTCACAATAGAAAGTGGTCTCAAATGATCCAGATACTTAGCTGGTGTAACCTCATTTTTTTACTGAAATCAGGGGAGTTCTATTTCTTTATACAACCAGAAATGTGACCCTGGACATTCTTTCATTTCTTATGCAGTGCAGAGAGTTGAGAACTTGCCTGAAAATTTGTGACTCTTACAAAAAAGTACTGAGAGCATCACCTGACTCTAACTTTGTAATTACAAACCATACCTAAGTTCCTACCTGCATGACATTATAAAGAACGACTAAGCTTTAATAATTCTGGGAAATGAAGTGAAGATAAAACAAAAGTGAAATGCTTTGGCCCTTGTCTCTAAATTGGAGAGACATCAATTTGATAGGTGGACCACTTGATGGATAAAGAACTGGCTGGATGGCCACATGCAAAGAGTTGTGCTCAATGGCTCAATGTCCAGCTGGAGACCAGTAACGAGTGGTGTCTCTCAGGGATCAGTCTTGGGTCCAGTCTTGCTCAACATCTTTGGCAGTGACATGGACTGTGGGATTGAGTGTGCTCTCAGCAAGTTTGCCGATGACAGCAAGCTGTGTGGGTCGGCTGATATGTTGAAGGGAAGGAATGCCATCCAGAGGGACCTTGACACGCTTGTGAGGTGGGCTGATGCCAACCTGATGAAGTTTAACCATGCCAAGTGCAAGGTCCTCCACCTGGGTCAGAGTAATCCTAGGCACACATGCAGGTTGGGCAGAGAAAAGATTCAGAGCAGCCCTGTGGAGAAGGATTTGGGGGTGTTGGTCGATAAAAAAATGAACATGAGCCAGCAGTGCGTGCTTGCAGCCCAGAAAGCCAACCGTATCCTGGGCTGCATCAAAAGGAGCGTGACCAGCAGATCTAGGGAGGTGACCCTGCCCCTCTACTCTGCTCTTGTGAGACCTCACTTGGAGTAGTGTGTGCAGTTCTGGTGTCCTCAACATAAAAAGGACATGAAACTGTTGGAAGAAGTCCGAAGGAGGGCCACAAGGATGACCAGGGGACTGGAGCACCTCCAGTATGAATATAGGCTAAGAAAGTTGGGGCTGTTCATCCTGGAGAAGAGAAGGCTGCGTGGAGATCTCATAGCAACCTTCCAGTATCTGAAGGGGGCCTATAGGGATGGTGGGGAGGGACTCTTCATGAGGGACTGTAGTGATAGGACAAGGGGTAATGGGCTCAAACTTAAACAGGGGAAGTTTAGATTGGCTATGAGGAAGAAATTCTTTCCTGTAAGGGTGTTGAGGCACTGGAATGTGTTGCCCAGGGAAGTTGTGAATGCCCCATCCCTGGCAGTGTTCAAGGCTGGGCTGGACAGAGCCTTGGGTGGCATGGTTTAGTGGGAGGTGTCCCTGCCCCTGGCAGGGGGGTTGGAACTAGCTGATCTTAAGGTCCTTTCCAACCCTAACTATTCTATGATTCTTGGATTCTATGATTTTGTCTTAATAGAAAAAGTATAAGGAAGTTAGAGGCTTGTACCAGCTTAGAGCTTTATTACTTGAATAATTGCATAATGGTGCACTGGGAAAAAATTTGATGCAAAAAAATAATCTTTAGTATCTGCACCGTTTCTTGTGCTGTTTTAATATTGAATGGGATATTTATGGCCAATTTTATGCAGACCTTGTACAAGTTCATGGCACTTTTTGTTAACAGTGTTCAAGGTTTTCCTTAGCGCTGCTCATCACCAAAAACTGGTGAACAACACCAGAGGTTTCAAGCAATGAAGCAGCTTGGGGGGGGGGGCATTCTGACACTATCAAAATTGTGAAGTATGCACAAAGCCAAAACCCAGTAATGGGACTAACATCTACAAAGGGGCAATTTCTACTAGTCCACAGCTCTCTGGCCAGCAGACAAACAGCTAATAGAGCCAATGGTCAAACCAAAACCAGCTCTGAGGTACACATTTCAAAAGCGTGGCTATGTAAAAATCTATCTAAAACCACAGCAGAAAGTTCACTAACCATTATTTTCATAAATGTTTAGCATTTTTCAGATAGATGGCTTACAGCTTAAATAGAAGGTCTAGGCTCCGTGTGTCTGACATTAATCAAGTTTGTTTCATCTATGTAAAGCAGATCTAAGTAGATGATACATACCCATCTTTTGTGTTCCAAAACCTGTAAGTATTTTTCTAATTTAGATGCCACTTGTAGAGCCACACTGTGGAATTGGTAGGATGGTGTTAGCTACATATGTCCACTATTCCCACACCCAGGTATGGTTTCTAGTTATCAGGAAATGAAAATAGATTTCTCTTTCAACAGGCCATCCTTTTTGATTTTTAATTCTCATTACACTTTAAAACTGAGTGCACATTTTCTGCCTTCAGATGCTTTCATGTGAGACCCACAAAGATATTTATTCTGGATAAAAATAAAAAAATCTCTGGATTTACTCTGGATTATTTATTTTTAATAAATCTGTTGTTCATTTCCATTGTACTTAAGGAAGAAGTACACTCATTTGAATTATAAATCATTAATCATCTCTAGCCATAATATGAGCAATTCACTACATCTATATTATGAAATCATCTCTTGATATGGGACACCAACTCACGTTTTCGAATGTGGATCTAGCTTTGAGTGATGAATCTAACCATCCATTAAAAATAAAGGAAAGATCTACTCAAAGACAAGAAAATTGGGATAGATCATGTAAGGCAGATCTGTTTCTGGAGCAATTAATATACCGTGTGGCATCATATCCAGGAACCCTTCTTCCATTCCCTGCCAATCACGAAATACCTGCTTACACTTACTTGGATCAAACAAAAATAACTGCTGGTATAAAACCACGTGAAAGCATCCATGTATGCCAGTAGCTCCAGAACAGAATTCTAAAATCTAATGCCTTGAATACTCTTTACAATGAACCTTTCCTATACAGGATAAAAGGAATCTGCTTATGCCTGGAAAATGATTTAGTAAATAATGTTTATTTCATTTCTGTGTAAGGTTTACAGTAGTCAAGCAGCAAGCTGCACAGTTTCCCACTTGCATCTAAGATTATTGCCAAACACAGTCCCAAGCATAAACAGATAAAATCAGTTTAGATGTGTCATGGGTTCAGCAGCAGCAGTCATTTTTCTCCTTCTTGGTAGCTGGTGCAGTGCTGTGTTTTTGATTTTGGGCCTGGGAACAGACTTGATAACACCAGTGTTTTGGTTACTGCTTAGTGATGTTTTGGTCTGGCCAAGGACTTTCTGAGTTTCATGCTCTGCCAGGGAGGAGGAGAAGCCGGGAGGAAGCAGGGACAGGACACCTGACCCAAACTGACCAAAGAGGTATTCCATGCCACAGCACGTCATGCCCAGGATGGAAAGCAGAGAGCAGAGACCCGGAAGGGTGGGGTGTGCACTGTGTGGTCGGGCTTGGTATTAGTTGGTGAGCAATTGTATTCTTTCCTCGTATTTGCCTTGTCATTATTATTATTGGTGGTAGCAGTAGTGGTCTTGTGTTATACTTTACTTACTAAACAGTTTTTATCTCAACCTGTGGGAGTTGCATTCTTTTGATTCCCCTCCCCATCCACCCGGGAGCGGAGGGAAGAAAGAGAGTGGAGTAAGCGAGAGAGCGAAACTGTGTGGCTGACTGGACTTAAACCTCGACATTTCTTTTTGGCGCCCAACGTGGGGCACAAAGGGTTGAGATAACGACAGGATTAATAGCCACTCCTCACAATGCTGATTTATTGGCTCTCAAAGCTGTTGCCCTTGGTTCTCCTGAGTTCACGGTTTCAGCCTGTTGTAGCTTACTTACAGCGGGTATTTGTTATCTTAGCATTTGTCGGATACGGGGTTTGGGTTAAGGTTCTTGTTTCATTGTACTTTATTGGAATGGCTTGGAATACGGGCAGGCTCCAGAAGCAGGGGGGGGCGGACGTCCTGGCCCTCATCCTCGCCTCCGTCTTTGTGAGGCTGTGGGGAGCCGAGCGGGGGCAGCCCCAGGAGCCGCCGGCGGGCAAAACAGCCCGGGAGAGCGGTCCCCGGGATAAAGAGGCCACAAAGGAGGTGGCAGAAGGGGTGAGCCCCCCGCTGAGCACAGCCCAGCTGCTGCCGAGCAGCAGGAGGAGACGACGGAGGAGCCGAGCTCTGCCGCCAAGCCCAGCCTCGGGGTGGCCGAGGGCATTCCCCGGCAGCCGCCTGCAGAGCCCTGTGAGCCCAAGCCCCAGGAGGATGCAGGAGACCACGCAGCACTTCCCAGCAAGGCAGAGGGGGAAGACCTGGACTCAGAAAAAGAGCAGCTGGTGGTGAGAGAGCCGGCAAGCACAGCAGCTACACCAGCCCCAGTGGCAAGTACAGCAGCCTCATTTGAGAGTTCTGAAGGTTTTGAATGCCCTTTGGGTACCGTTGAGACCTGCCTGCTGATTGTGATGGGGATCAGCATGGTGGCATGCATAGAGTGTGTTTTACCCACAATCATTTTGTCTGGTCCCGAGAGTTAAGCAGAATGGGGTGTGGGCCTTGTCTGGGGTTAGACTACAATCCAGGATGACCAAGGGATTTTCCCTGCAGCTGGATAGTCATGAGTGGCAGGGTGTGTGGGACAGTATGGGGGAGTATCTAGTCCACTGGGCCCCTCCAGTGCTTTGGAAGCATCACAGATGGAAGGCAGCTGTATGGAGTCCCCAACGACAAGCTGCAGAAACTGCTGGAGGGGAGAGTGAATTACTTTGAGCCTGGTGTGCCCATGACACCTCAGGCCATCAGGGCAGAGATGCAACATACAGATGGACTTACGATCGAGGGGTGGACTTAGCAATGGACACTATTGCCCAGGTTATTCACGAGTGTGAACACTGCACACAGCCTCTCCTGCTCTGAAAGGCTGTTACAAGAGATGGAGCCCAATATCACGGACCAAATGGACTCAGCAGCTTTACAGGGATTGGTTTATGCACTAAGGGACGATCTCTCTCCCTCTGTATGTGTGTGGATGTGTATATATACATGTGATGGTATATTGAAAATGTGGGATCTGAGCATGATGTGAATGGTATGGAATAAGGGGTGGATACTGTCCTGGGTTCAGCAGCAGTCATTTTTCTCCTTCTTGGTAGCTGATGCAGTGCTGGGCCTGGGAACAGCACTGATAACACCAGTGTTTCGGTTACTGCTTAGTGATGTTTTGGTCTGGCCAAGGACTTTCGGAGTTTCATGCTCTGCCAGGGAGGAGGGGAAGTTAGGAGGAAGCAGAGACAGGACACCTGACCCAAACTGACCAAAGAGGTTATTCCACACCACAGCACGCCATGCCCAGGATGTAAAGCAGAGAGCAGAGACCCGGAAGGGTGGGGTGTGCACTGTGTGGTTGGGCTTCGAATTAGTTGGTGAGCAATTGTATTCTTTCCTTGTATTTGCCTTGTCATTATTATTATTGGTTGTAGCAGTAGTGGTCTTGTGTTATACTTTACTTACTAAACAGTTTTTATCTCAACCTGTGGGAGTTGCATTCTTTTGATTCTCCTCCCCATCCACCCGGGAGCCGGGGGAAGAAAGAGAGAGGAGTGAGTGAGAGAGTGAAGCTGCGTGGCTGACTGGACTTAAAGTACAACAAGATGAAAGAACAGCAGTGCATACTAGGATGCATTTATGGGTATAAAATACAGTATTTCTGCTATGAGAGTTTCTGTTCTTTTGATTTAAACAAGATACAAGAAAGTGCAGGGATGACGAATGTCACTGATGTGATTGCAGATAAATTAAATAGGTCAAATCTCAAAACAAGTTCACTTTTAAATTCAGCTGCAGGTTGGGCTACATCTTGCTTCTTCTCCTGTGTCTAATACGGAGAAGAAATGAAGAATGGAAAAAGTCTTTATGCTCTGTCTTCCCTAAGTTCATGAGTATTCCCCTATACCTGAAACTGGAATTGCTGGCTCTTAAAAATTTAATTTCATTTTTTGTTAAAGCTGTTGTAAGAGGCCTTTCTTAATAGGAGACTTTTCATCCACGTGTAGGTCCTGGGTAATTTTTTTCATGTCAAGATTTACATTCATTCAACTGAGAAAATAGTTCTAGTTCAATGAATTCACACAGAGTAAATCTTTAGCCAGATTCAAAACACAATGGTCACATTTTTGTCCCCATTGAGACTCTTCTTATTTTCAAAACTAGATTTTGAGGAGAGGTTAATAATGCAACAAATGTTTATTATTTTAGGTTCACCCAAACTTCAGCAGCCACCATTATAAACCTTATTTTGTTACTTCAGAGGCTTCCAGTAAATATTCTGTATTTTCTTGTGGGACTTGATACCCTGCGTAACACAGTTCCGAAACTAAAATGAAACTGTACTGGGGAGTCATTAGCAATGTTTGAAAGCAAGATCCTGTAAGTAGTCTCAAGGTAAGAAATGAAAACTCTACATCTGATATGTGTATTTCAGGAAACACTACTCAAAGAAGCAAACCCAGTAATTAAGACAGCAGAAATTCACAATTCTCTAAATCACTTAGCAATTTCTTCAATCACCACAGCAGTGTTTGAAGTATATAATTAGAGATTTAGATCCTCATGATGTAGCTGGAAAAATAGTAACAATTCTCAGAGGAGAAGTGATGAAAGTTATAAAGACAAGCTGGAACAAGAGCATTTAGAGAGTATGCCAGTAAATAGATTTAGGACTCAAGAGCACATAAGAAGCTGACATATCCTAATCAAATTCTGCAGAATATTATGTTGATTTGCACCATACTAGGTCTTTCTTCAAGGACTAGAAACAGGTATTTTGAAGAAGAAGGAGAACATAAAACACTCACTTTCTCTTTTTCTCTCTGCTTGGCTGACAGGATATTAGAAAAAGCTGCAGCCTTTACATATAGTGGAAGGGATGAAAGAGTCCAGAGAAGGTCCATGGAGATGCTCCAAGGCCTGAAGCACCTCTTCTATGAAGACAGGCTAAGAGAGCTGGGCTGGTTCAGCCTGGAGAAGACAAGGCTCTAGAGGTATCTTAGAGCAACTTTCAGTGCCTAAAAGGGCTACAAGAAACCTGCAGAGGGGCTTTGGACAAGGGATATAGGGACAGGACAATGGGGAATGGTTTTAACGTGGCAGAGGGGAGACTGAGATTAGATGTTAGGAAGAAGTTCTTCCCTGTCAGAGTAGTGGAACAGTGACACAGGGTGCCCAGAGAAGCTGTGGCTGCACCATCATTGGCGGTGTTCAAGGCTAGGTTGGATGGGGTCTTGGAGCAACCTAGTCTAGTGGAAGGTTTCCCTTCCCATGACTGAGGGTTGGAGCTGGATGAACTTCATGTTCCCTTCCGACCCAAACGTGTCTGGGATTCTGTGATAATTTTTCTTGATCTCTGAGGAAGGAAAATAATTCTGTATTTTAGAAGGCAGGAAAGAAGAGAGAAGCCTTAAAATGCAGCACTGTACATACAACAAAGGAGTTATTTAACATGATGTCTGTAACACCAAGGGCCTGGGCTTGATGAATGAAAGCACACTTCCAGCCCTATGTCCCCAGCTGCTAAAGAATATTCCTTTGCAAAATTAAAAAGCATTGTGCAGAAAGACGTGAGCCTATAAAGCTATTAAGGGACCTGGAGAGGATTTTTCTAGTGTTAGAATTAGGAAATTCAGAACTGACTTTGAAAACATTTATCACATGATCACAAAATCTATCACATGGATATATCAGCATACAATTACATATCAGGCTGCAAAGGCATGAAAAAGTCAAAAAACAAAAGACAAAAGACATTTATGATACTACTCAAAAAAACTCCAGTAAATTCATTTCCAAAGAAATGGAAGGAACAAAATAAAAAGCCAGTTTTGCATTTACGGCTAGTATCACAGAAGCCCCTTACATCACATAGGCATACTCAACGCAAAATGAGAGATTATGAATCTTAGGCAATTTATCATCTGACTGTTTTGAGTAAAAAACTAATTGTTGCTCTTCAGCAGCTTGGCCTGGCCAATTGTGCAGGAAAAGCCTTCTCGGCACAGTGATGCAGGCATCCCTGCTGAATTCACAAGGGAACTCCACAGTACAGTGTGTTCAGGTGCCCAGGGTCTTTCACTGAAAAAAAACCCAACCAGAAAACAAAGAAAAAAAACACTGTCTACTTTAAATCAGGCCTTTTAATCTAAATAGCAGTAAGCAATGAAATCAAAATGAAATCATTTTGTTGTGTATGCAACTCTCCCCGTGAAAGAGACTGGTAAATGGATATAGCAATCTGAGGTGCAATTTTCCATTGTGTATATTTTTCAAAGATAAACATCTGATCAAAACAGTTTGCTGTTAGTAAGTGAAAATAAGGAGCAGAACTAATACAGTAATTGCCAGCAGCTTCCAGATCATTAACTATTGTTTATTTCTCCTCATGTTCAGACTTCAGACTGGGGTGACGGAAGATGTAGTCATCAATTTGGGAGTAATTTCAAGATATTCCCATAAATATTGTCTCAGGATCTTGGCAAGCCACCTAAGAAAACTTGTTGCCAAGAACTAACTTTTTGCTTTTTGAGTAATGATTTCTATTGTTGGTATTATTTTCTGCTTTCTAGTCCCTGCAATAGACCAACTATAGTTAGTTTATCAGAGTTTATATAAGAACTGACTTTTCATACTTTGTTCTGCAGCTACAGATGTTTTTTGCCTTTGTTACAACAAACCCTTTAAAACTGCTGCATCATGAAACATAAATTATTCCATTCCTGACCGCTCTCATGGCAGCCAGAGGGGAAAATACATTTTTTCCTTACTTGATAGAAGCTTATTAAAGTGACAGGTGAGCTGTCAAGAGTAACTGAACTGAAGTAATCTGCAAGAATTCACAGAAAGTGTGTCTGTCCTTACTGACAATCCTGTTGAGGACCTATGCCAGGTCTCTCTCAGTTGGTGGTTTGACTATGACAACAGTGAGCAGTGCTAAACTATCACTGAAATAGCAGTACAAAATTGCCATATGCATCAACTTAAGCATGAACTACTAATAGGATTGTAAAGGAAATATTTGAAAGTTAGGGGCTCCATATTCTTACATACAGGCTAACTCTCCTGCACAAGCCCATAGGACATAGGATCATAGAATAGTTAAGATTGTAAAGACCTTAAGATCACCTAGTTTCAACCCCCCTGCCATGAGCAGGGACACCACACACTAAGCCCAAGACTCTGTCCAACCTGGCCTTGAACACTGCCAGGGATAGGGCAGCCACAGCTTCAATGAACAACCTGTAATAGTGCCTCACCACCCTCACAGGGAAGAACTTCTGCCTTATATCTGACCTGACCTTACCCTCTTTAAGTTTGAACCCATCACCCCTTGTCCTGTCACTACAGTTTCTAATGAAGAGTCCCTCTCCAGCATCTTTGTAGGTCTAAAATATTTAATACCTCCTGATACTCTAAATGCATGTCAGAGCTCTTAGTTTATGTGATTATTTTATCAGAGTTGGACTGTGCAAGGAGGCATTAGAAAACCAAAAGTTTATTCTAGATCTTACTGTGGCTGCATGGTTGGCCCACTTAGTTCATCATGAAGCTATTGGTAGTTGTTGCAACTTGTATATTGGCAAGTTAATTAAACTAAACGTTAACATCAGCTTGTAGACTTTCCCGAAGAATGAAGCAACTGGAGTTTACAAGCTTACGTAATTTTACGACACCACTAATTGTTTCAAATAATGGTACATTGCTGTCAAAAATAACATATGAGACCTTTTTGCCTAGCTAGAAGAGGAAGAAATAAAACGTAAATGTTTTCCTCTGGTTAGACTAAAGCTCCAGACTTCCCGAAGTCTTTATCCAAGTTCCAGCTATTATGTGGCACAGAAATAGAGCATGATATTTGGGTTTAGATGGAGGGGAAAAAAAATTAAAATAATTAATCCAGAGTACAGAATTCTATTGCTAAGCTAAACAATCTTATAGAATAGAACAAAGAGTCTTAAGGAAGTCAAAGTTGATGACTTTAAATGTCTAACAACAGTACTTCAGTGTTCTTTTGGTCTGGACATAACTAAATAAAATATGCAACAGTAATATGAAACAGGTCAGCTAAATTGCATTTATAACATTGTCATTAATTTCAGATTTCCCTCAGAAAATCGTAATTATTCTTCACAGTCCATTTCTGGATCAATAAAAAAAGAAGAAACCATGTTTCTTATACGATAACTATTTTCATTGAAAAAGTTTGAGTTAGTAAAGCGAAAATCTTCAAATACTTAAACGTGCCCTACATTAGGTATGCCCAGCCATGTAGCCCTACATGCTACATCATAAACCCGAAGAACTTTGCATAATACATACTTCATACCACAAAGAACTAGGTGGATAGGGAGCTCAAGGAGCTATTAATGAGCCAGAAACAGCAATTCTTTCCCAGTAATTCTTCCATTTCTCTGGAGGATAGGAATGAGCTACAGTGCAAGTAGGCTCAAGGGCTACTTAGATCTAACATCCGAGCAGGTCAGGATGCGTACTTCAACAGGCACTGGATGCAGGATACCCAGCAGCTCAGCCCACAGGGTGCTTCTACCCTACAGTAGCTAGTGGGTACACTTTAGCTGTTCAAGAGTTGGCCTCATCTCAAGAACTGTTCAAAAGGCATGCTGATACCCTTTGCACTTCCACAATCAGATCAGACCTGAAAGCTTTAAAATGCTCTGTATTTTTCTAATTGTACATTTTTACTGGATTTGGGTGGGGGGTTTTGGCATTTTTATTGTGTGATTTTTTGTTTTGTTTGGTTTTTGAGGGTTTTTTTCCCCTCTTTTCTTTGCTTCCCATGCAGGAATTGTAATTTCTTCTGCATTTAAGTCCTTCATAGATCATCACTGTCTTAATCCACTACTAAATCCATGATGTGCCATCTGGTCTCAGCACCTGAGATCACTGGATATGCCTTTTTTTTCCCTTTCTGTTCCAGTGCAAGTCAGAAAGCAGTAAAAAAGGTTTCCTTCTAACAACTGCCAATTCGACCATATTACCCACCTTTATTATCTTTTTTACTCAGGACCCTGTCCAGAATAATTTTCTCCATTCAAGGTGAAATATAGAAGCAAACAAATAATCTGTTCCATTGCAAATTGTCCTTGAACTACTTGCAATTGGACATCAGGACTGAAATAAGAAAAATAATTCCAACAGGATGAAAGAACTTCTTTAAATAGTCTAAAAAAAAAAGAAAACAAAGCAAACAAAAAAAAAACCCAACAAAACAAAAACACTGCCCCAAACTAGAAACAAACAAAACCTTCTACACATTGTATGAATTGTCCAGTTCTCAAGAGAAAAATTTAAGCTCTACAGAGAGATGGAACATCTAAAGAGCTCCAAAAAAGTACCTGGAACATAGCAATTACAATAGTCAAAAGAAAATATTACTCAGCAAAGTATGTTTTATAAGAGAGTTAAAGGCAAATAAGACACAAATAAATGAGATGACAACATTGTTTAGTCAGAAACACAACGCACAGTATTGTGATTTTATCTATTATCTATATATTATTTAAATTTTACCTAAAAATCCTTTGAGGGAGAATTATCCTCTAAAGGTTTTATGTTATTCTCTTATCATTCTTACTGTAGCTCTTCATTAGGCTAATTGAGAGCCCCCAAAGCACTAAATCCCTAAAGAAAATTGGCGTAGAAAAATCAGAAGCCACGTGGGAATGGAATACAAGTTACAGATTCAATGATCAAATTAAAGAAAATAAGAAGAATTTGGAGAAGTCATTGACCTCCACCAGTATCAGTCACCATTTTGAATTTTGGCATTTTTTTGTGAAATGCCTACCTCTGGTGGCATTGTTCTTCTACACCATATAGTTAGCTTTAATTTTTGTTAATTTCGGGTTTCATTTAGAGTTATTTGGTTTGGGAGTTTCCAGATGGTTTACAGAAACCTTCAGCGAGTGTGGAGCTAGGTCAACTATGACCTAGCTTAAGACAAGATGAGAAGACTTACCTCAAAAATAACAATTAGACAATTATAATTCACCACAGGATCAGTTACACTTCGATATTTACTTTTCTTTGGTGAGACCATTGTTCTAAACACTGTTAGCAAGTAGAAATTTGTGAGAAACTATTTTCATGTCATTTCATTCAGAGGCATTTTATTCAAGAAACTTCATCTTGATGTAATTGCTGAAAAACTGGGGTAAAGGCAAATATCTGCCAGCTTTCTGGAGATGTAAGACTTACTAAAAACTAATCATAATTTTGCTAACTACTAGAAAAGAAAGCTGACTAATATTTTCAGTATTAAAATGAAGAGACTCAGAAGAGGAGATACTTCAATCATCTTTTCATATCTATTCATAAATGATATGAAAATACTTGGTTTTTCCGCATTGAAGGAAAATATATACCAATAGCAACACCAAAAAATTGCACTGCTCCCTCAGGAAAGCTAACATACTTCAAAATTGTCTATGTATGCAAAAAACTTAGAAGGACCTGTCTCCAAATCAGCTTGCTTCATGGTTATGGTACTTCAGAACAAGATCAAAAGCAGAACTGTTTTTTTGTTTTTTGTTTTTTTTTTTTTTTTTTTTTTTTTTTGGTGCTTTTTTGTTTGTTTTTTTGTTTGTTTTTGGTTTTGTGGGTTTGGTTTTTTTTTTCCTTGTAATGCACATCCTTCTTTACGCAGTGGCAATGACAATATGGTCACCAAACAGACAGCTCCCTGGATTCTGCTTTCAGGTCCTTGAATGAGATCAGAGAAAAAGCCAATAACATTTCATTGCACCAAGAGCAGAACTGCTCCATCAGTATTTTGACCCTCTGAATGGACAGAATGGCTTTAAACTTCCAGGTATGTGCCCTGTTTTCAATTAAAAATAAAAATGTCAGTATGTGGGTATACTTAAGTTGTATCAATATAACTGTAAAAAAAAATATTCATTGATTTATAAGTCTGAACTTTCAAAACAGAAATTTTGGAACAGATTCAGTGAAACAGGTCAAATAACATTAAGCCATCAACATCATGTTGTTATGCTTATAAGAAACTTCAGAATTACAAATGTAGCTTATGAAAAACAACCCCAACATTTTATAGCAAATAGTTTCAAAGTATCTATAAGCCCACAGAGAAGATCCTGAGATTTCCAGAAGAATTAAAATATGGAACAGTACATTTCTTTTTTCTTGGAATTTTTATACAGGCAACATAAAAAAAATTACTACTTTTCGTAACTTTTACTTAAAGCTTTATCTATCAAACAAGCATCTTTAGATTGTATGGAAACCATCTCTATACTACCAGCAAACATTATGACACTTCTTGCCCATTCGTGGTAAGTCACCATGAGTTAAGAATTCAATGCTCAAATGACATGTATTCAGATACATTATTTGTGTCCTTGTTATGGCATATCAGTCTAGTTTTAGTGCATAATTATTACTCTGACTTAACACTGGTTCTTATACACTGGTATAAGAACCACTGGTACAACAAATATATGAGAATATATAAGAATATATGATATAATATAATAAATATGATATAGTATGATATAGTATAATATAGTATAATATCGTGCAATAGCGTGTAATATAGTATAATATAGTGCAATATAGTATAATATAATATAGTATAATATAATATAATATGATGTGATGTGATATGATATTATATGATATAATATATATAATATAATTAATATATATAATATAATTAATATAATCTTTGTGTTACATAATACAAAGAATACACTGGTACAACAAAGGCAATTTTTACCTACAATATATTGAAATACAGGCAACTCCTAAAGCAAGAACAGCGACACACTTCATGAGCTGGTACATAAATCTACTTATAATCTTCACTCTTTTTCAGATCAAAAAGTTTTTCCCATGTAACTGTAGTTGCTACTATCTCTGAGACCAAAAAACACCTAAACAAACATTATCTCAGCCAACAGAAATAGGAATGACACTGGGCAGCCTTAGAGTTCAAAAGAGAAATTTTCACATTTGAATTTGTTATTTGGATACTCTACCAAGTCAAGATTTCTTCACAGAGGTGAGGAACTCTCATGTATATTCTGAACTGAAGTACTACAATCTTTTTTTTTTAAATTAAAAAGAAGAAATGCAGTGTTATCAGTTACACATAATCAAGTCGTTAATACTAGATAGAGTAACTACATAACTGCAGCAGCATTGTGCCCCAAAAATGTGTTCATGTGCAGATCTCTGCATAATGTGGCAGAAGTAGAGCTGAGTTGGGTCTGGTTCAAAAACAATTTAACTCTCTTTGGCAGAAAAGCTATTACAAATATCAAAAAATCATGGCCACTATAACTGGACAAAACCCTTTGCTGCTACCTGAAGCAAGGTCGAAACCACTGTGGAAAAGTCAAAATGAGAAGTTCTGACTAAGTTTGTAACATACAGTAGCCAAAATACCTCATTTGTCACACTGCTTTTTTCATGTCTGTTTATATTACAATTTGGCAAGGCTGATCTAGTCATATAAATACTTCTAATATTTCCTTCTTAGTGGGTAGCAGAATAACAATTTCATAATTATGGTAATGGTGAGTTCTTGGCTCCTGTCTGAATAAGGATAGTTTTCCTCTCCATAGTGCTTTGAATCTGGCGCATCATTAAAAAACACTAATTTCCTTCACAAATGTAAGTTTTGTGTTACTTTGTTAGAAAACTTCTCCTGCCTCAACAGCACTTAATGTTGCTGTTCAGTTCTATGCTTATTTGCAAATATTAAACATTCATCTTTAATTGTTTTAAAAACATAATCTTTTCCTACAGCGTCTCTGCATTCCTTTATTTCTTCAAGAATTGAGGAGCAAAATCCTGTTCTCTCAGATCTATTGTTCTCCAGTACTCTACCTTTATCCTCTTCTATTAAGATGATTAGCTTTGCTTCTCACCATCCAGATCACATACTTTGATTGTATTTATTTACGTAAAATCTTTGCAGGAAACTTGGTGAAACATACACAAGGATTTCCAAGGAAGTTTTTACCCAATGCAAAATCTTCTTAGTGAAAAGCATAATTAACTGGGTATTGTAACTACACTATCATAGAGATATTCTTTTGTCTTTTTTCTTTTTTTTTTCCAAAAAGTTTCTGCTTCTTTAAAAGATAAGAAGAAGAATGAGTCTTTGAAATACTTTTTTAAAACACACACTGAAAATCGCAAACTAATTCTTGACATTTGGAAATATAGTTTTAGTTTTCATCTTGCCTAAGTTCTTAATTTGATTCCTTAAGACCTGATTTAACAGCATATTGGACAACATTTTCCTCAGTCAGCTGAACAAAACCACAGTCTAATATGTGATTATGAATGCTGCCATCTCACCTCCCTAAAGACCGTAATTAACAAGCACACATGGCATCATAACTTTTCCTGAACACTACAAAGAGACTCCAGCATCAGCTCAACAATACATCTCCTTTCTCTAGTCTGAGATCAAAATTTTGTCACCCCTTTACTCTCATATATGCACTCACTAACAGGCTTTGGTGTGAAAGATTGAACTTTTGGGGAAAGCAATAGACAGGGCTCCATTTAGATTTGTCTCTTCAATGCCAGTGAGTCTCCCCACCTATCTAGATAGCATGTTGCTGAGCCTCAGTACCAAGACAGTCTTGAGTTAGCCCAGATGGAAGGAGGTGAGCTGACAACACAGCCTGTTCACAAACTGGGTAGTTAGGAAATGAGATCACCTATATGATTCCATGTGATTTGATGAAAGAAATCAGAACCGGTATAAGAAAGGGTGTGCTAGGAGACTGTTAGTTCTTCTGCTGCCTTGGGTGGTTAGGAAGAAGACATTGAAGTTAATTATCCCAAGCCTAGGTAACCATTTGGGGGTTACCAACCGAAAAAGAATTTTAGGGCTGTACTTGGGCCTGGTCCCTAACAGTGACTGTGAGATCTCTAAGAGAAAGAAAGCTTTGCTGTAGAGACTTGGAGGTTACAAAGAAAGGAATGTCTAATTGTGAACATGGTACTATTTGAAGATTTGATGGAGATGTTGCTTCTTGCAGCATCTGCGTATTGCAATGTGACTTTCTGCAGAAAGACAACTTTATTTTTCAACTGCTAAAGGAATTAAGAGGAATCATGCCATGACTTATTCACCTAAAGTCAGAGGTGTGGAGTGGACTGAAAAAATGCCTTCTTTTGGGTGTATTATGATACTTGAGACTGGAATAGATTTTTTTACCCCTCCCTCATGACAAGCTAGTCAAGAAAATCCTACTTTTTACTATGGTAAATCTATTAAAAGTGTGCACACAACATTTAGAGAAATGCATTGATAATGACTGGACTACAACAATAAGATTTAGTATCTTATTCCTCTTAGCTGGACAGTTGGAAACTTACTTTTTAATAAGCAATTTCTAGGGCCTTATGGTGGATTACCATAATAAGAGACAGAACCACTCATAATTAAAACAGTATTGTCTAAAGAGAAAAACACAATTGTGACTTGTCACAGATCTCAAATAAACACATTTTTGATATGTTCCCAGGTTTTCTTGCTTGGGATGTTTTATCTCTTCCTGAATGTCCAAGACTACTGCTGTATTTTATATTGTTTATGCTAGGCTAAAAAACAGAGCTGTTTTAAAGTATGCATACTTCAAAGCCACTGTTTTAATTGACTTGAACTGACTTTGGCAGACTATAAAAAGGGACTAAACAGTGCATACACACACACATATATATCCCCCCTACTTGGTATCCACTCAAAAAAACCCCAACAAACCAAACAAAACCCAAAACAACAAACAAGTAGTAGTCCACCATTGCTTTCTCCTTATTCTTACATTTCTAGTGAGCTAAGCTTGTATCTGCTATTGGAGAAACACAGTTAAGACCTGTATGACACATGCTTAAATTTAACACATTCCCATGGCAGTAAGGAACAAAGCAGTCCTTCCTTTCAGGAAAATCCTGGACTTGCATTACCCAGGTCCCTGCGCAGTATAGAATTTAGAAGAAAAACAGGAAACCTGTGGAAAACAGATAACTGACTAAACCTAGCTATTTAAGCAGAACCACCAGTAGCTCTTAAATAAATAATGACATCTATCTATATTATTCTTGACTGACCCTTCCCTCCCTCACCAGCTGTTCATACTGATGCATCAAGGCGAGGTATACGTATGTGTATAAACATGCAAAGGCAAGAAACAGGAGTTAGTGAAGTCTTTACGTACATCTTATGAGTTTATAATTTCTGCATGCATTTTTGGAAAAGGAATTGATAAAACCTGTGCAAAGTTAAAAAAAGACAATTTTTGATCCCTATGAGCATGCATAACTAAACAGGTAGTGTTGGTATCTGCTTCATTAAGTATACAAGTATATATGTCTGCTTTTTTGCAAGGTACAGCATGAAATATCCATCATTCCCATGTATGATTGACCTCTGACTCATTCCATTCAGTTTGTCCTCATTTCCACAAAGAAACTGGAAATATGTGTTTGTCCTACAGGGCTCCATCCTTGTGTGTCTCTCCAGGATGGTTTCATCACTGTTTTTAATTCACTTGTATGCTTTTGGAGTCCTACAGAAATTAATATAGCTCTGCAGATGCACAGGTGGGTACCAACATGGAACTTACTACCTGCTGACTATCTAAAGTGAGTAATATAATCAACAAAGGCAGAGATGGCTTCAACAACTTCTGTAGTGGTGGCTATCCGTCACTAAGATCAATACCCTGCCTTCTGAACCTCCTTCTGTCAGTGCCCTTCTCAGGGTGGTTAATCTATTTCTACTTAGATTTGCCATCTTAGCAAATATCTGTCACAGAATTCCCCATAGCTCAAAGCCAGACCTGCCATCACGGGAAGCAGCAGATGTCTGTGCCACTGCTTACAATAGTGAGGATGAGCTGTGGTTGACAGTAAGAGAAACCAGCTAAACCAGTGGCAAAATGTTGCTTTATCACGGATACAAGAATCAAGAAGTGTAGCTACATAGAATAACAAAATACCAGCATAGTCTTACTGGTTGCTTGGCGTAGTCAAGCAATGGCAGGAGAATAGCAGACACTCCAAATAGCATGAGTAAAGTTATATTACCAGATAGGTTTGGTAGGCCCGACCTTCTGCTGTATTCAACCTCAGCTAAAAATGCACTCTCTTGCATAAAGTGTAGTCCAAGACTGTACATCCCACAGACCAGCATATAGCAGACATTTTTCTTGGGGTCATGTTGGGGTGTGAAAGCATGTAAGAATGATTTTTGCCTGGGGAACCTTTAGTCCTGCATTTATCCCATGGACAGATGGGCACCACAGACCTAAATTAATCACTTGTCTCATTCTGTTTTGTTTAAGACATTATTATTCACTTCTATTTTCACACCTGTGGAAGAAATACAAGAATTGCCATAGTTAGGAAGGATAGAAATGGTATTCTTGTAAACATTTCTAAATCCCTTTGGGCTGTCATGTGTGCTGTGACCTGGAGACATCTGAGACTTGTTCTTTAATTTTCTGGCGTAAAAAAAAGTGTAGTCTGTTGTCCTGGCTCATTACCTTAGTGGTTTGGTTGCTGGGAATAATGAAGTGCTAAAAGGGCATTTACACCACAGAGATCCTTAGCACTGGACTGCTTTTATCTTAGTCACTAAAAGAGAACATTTAACCTACTTGCTAAACACTTTTTGAGATTCAGCATAGTGATCCACTTCTTAGCATTATGTATGCAGCCATGCGCTGCATTATAGATTCCTTATTCTCTGCTGGGCTAAAACAGCTGAAATAGGCTCCTTTCCTTTTAAAGAAAATAGACATTGTGCCATTGTGAGCTTTGACTTATGTGAACTTTCCTATATTCTAGTCATGAGATTTAAACAAAAACAGCCTTGGAGATATTAAGATGGGAAAAGCATAATGTGGTGATTGCACTGGGAATATATTAGCTGGAACGCTTCTCAGCAGCTGACCAGCAGCCTTTTGAAACAGCATTATTCCAAGAACTATATAAATAAACAGAGGCCTTGGGAATTTTTATCAGTCAAAAAAAAAAAAAAAAGAAAAACCAAAAAAACCCTTTGCCAAGCCAACTATTATCTAGACTTTCTCTATATGTGTGCCATTCATGGAGGGTACTTTATTCAGCCCAAGAGATGGCCAGCTATGCCTGCCAAATGCTTTAAGTTATGATTCGGCAAGAGCTGATTTGCAAAGGGGACAAGGAAGAAAAGGGTGTGGGGAAAATGTTTTTTTCCAGAGGTCAACCCTGAAGTGATTGTGCAGCTAATTATTGGTGGGTTTTCTTGTTATTACTACTGCTGTCCATCAGGGATTATTATTATGCCTTATGTTCACAGGACCTCAGGTGACAGTTCTTGCTATTGAGTAGTTGTCATATAATAATGACCAGAATGATGATGCATTATGCTGCAGCTCTACATTACAGCTCAGAGATGTCTCCAGAACTTGAAAAATCTTGCTTGTTCAGCAGAGGCTGGGTTGGGCGAACAACTTTAGTTAACTGGGTGTAGAAATACCATCAGACAATTGCCTTGTTACATCTGAGATGATGAAAATCTGCTTAGTCCTTTCTGAGGCTTCCTCCTCAGTGTGGAATTACCTATCCCTCCCAGATCCACCAAAAGAAATCTGAAATGCATTTTGTTGCTCTAATTTCTATTTCTAATAAACTCTAATATAACAATCAGCATTGATATGCCTAGACTTCTACTGATCAACCAGGAAAAAAAGTACAATTATCATGAAAATATACGGAAAAAGGCCAAAGGTACAGCTCTTGTAATGCCTGCAGCATTGTTTTGCAAATATTCAATGCTTTTTTTTTCTCATGGGCCAAAAGGGAAAGGTTAAACACTGAGCAATAACAGGTAAGAGAAGATATGAACAAAAAATAGTGCCATAGTGACAACAATGCAACCAAAGAATTTTAAGAGCATTTACCTTGATGATAAATATTATCTTTTCCTTTTCTTAAAAGTTCTTATTTTAAGTAGATTTTTTTTTTTTTTTGTCCTACTTCAATTTTTTCATTGATTGCTATATTTCCTAGTAGCAATTTAAGTCTGCTTGGGTTAATTGTCAGGTTTACTGCTGACAGTGTATAACCATAGAGAACAATACAGAGGCCTTGTGATAATCATATAGTCTTGTGAAATATAAATTAACACCACTTACAGCTATTGACATATGCACAAATAATCTGCACATTCTTTTGAAAAAGTCCTAAATTAATCAATGCCATCATGGTGTAATTTATAAGATGTTGGAATCTAGAGACTCTTCTATTTCAGAATTTCTAAGTAATTTACCAAGATTAATTAATTTTTATAAAGCCCAATGCGAAATTTACTCCTGCTCTACAGATGTGGAAACCAACATGGAGAAGTAAAATAATTCACCCCAATTCACACAGGAAATAAGAGTTTCACAGAAAGAACATGTGTGTCCTCCTTTTCTCTTCTCTTGCTCTATTTATTTAAACTAAATGCCATGTAACAGTGATGAGAGTCATATGCACAAAACATGCATAGAGCAGCAAGAATGGAAAAAGAGGGAAAAAAAATATATTTTAATGAAACTATGGAAAATGTAATCTGACCTAAGCAACAATTTTTTGGTAATTTGTAATGACTTATGGAAGTCAAATGGATAAAACTCCCAGGGTTTGGGCATATGGAAATAATAATAAAAGTTTATCACACAAACCAATTCAACATTAAAAATATTTCTTATACCACAAGAACATTTGTAAGTCTCCATAGAAGGAATCATAATTATCAGGAGTAATTTAATTATGCTCAGACCAAGCATAAGCAGATGAATATTAATCCATTTCCAAATATTTTATTTGGACTCAAACATTGCTATTCATAATCTCTAAAATCTCCAGGGGCTTGAGAAAAAGGGTTTGTTTAAGCTGGTGCAGGTGCTGCGATTCAGCACAGTAGTGCACAGGCTGCTTAGAAGTTCTATACTAAAGAATCTGTGGTGTCCTTCCCAGTGACTCAAGACAGGTTCAGGAATTATAAAAATGAACAGGGCAATAAATCTCCATCTATCTGTAAAAATTATTTATCAGGAATTTCCCTTGTGGTTTCTCTGGTATCCAAAAGTGATATTGGCACCTTCAGGTTTACTTGAATGATCTGAGGTTCCACAGCCAAGGGTTATATAATCCTAGAAATTAGGGCAGAAAGTGAATAAAATAAAATCCACAAGCTAACAGGACGCAACTTGTCATGGGTTCAGCAGTAGCAGTCATTTTTCTCCTTCTTGGTAGCTGGTGCAGCACTGTGTTTTTGATTTTGGGCCTGGGAACAGCACTGATAACACCAGTGTTTCGGTTACTGCTTAGTGATGTTTTGGTCTGACCAAGGACTTTCTGAGTCTGATGCTGTGCCAGGGAGGAGGGGAAGCGAGGAGGAAGCAGAGACAGGACACCTGACCCAAACTGACCAAAGAGGTTATTCCATACCACAGCACGTCATGCCCAGGATGGAAAGCAGACAGCAGAGACCCGGAAGGGTGGGGGTGCACTGTGTGTTCGGGCTTCGAATTCGGTGGTGAGCAATTGTATTCTTTCCCTGTATTTTCTCTTGTATGATTATTGGTGGTAGTAGTAGTGGTCTTGTGTTATACTTTAGTTACTAAACAGTTTTTATCTCAACCTGTGGGAGTTGCATTCTTTCTATTCTCCTCCCCATCCACCCGGGAGTGGGGGGAAGAAAAAGGGGGAAGTGAGTGAGAGAGAGACTGCATGTGTTAGAGTGGCTTAAACCACGACGCGCAACTAAAGCATAAGAGTAACATGTGGCAGCATGAGTGAAATCAGGAAAAAAATGCTAAGAAAGTATTTTTCCCCAGTTGTTTCCTAGAAACTATTTTAGAATTCTGAAATGTTTGGGTTTTTGGTTTTTTTCTAATGCATTAATTCCAAATGCAAAGGTTTCCACACAATGAAATGCATCACTGAATCTGGCAGTAGCAGGTTCAGAAGTTCATTTAGGGTACAACAGGTTAGATATTTAACAGAAATTGGCATAGTACCTTCTAAATCTTCTTAAAAAATGGTAATGCATGAATTCACTCTGGCATTATAATTTCCTTTTTTAAGCATTCCAAGACTGCAAATACACACTACTCAAATGAGCTGTCTGACAGGATGGATGATGTTCCAAGACCATTGTCCACACTTAGAACATCAGCAGGTATTTCCAACAGAGTTAGCTGCTTTTTTTCCTACTCCCAAAAGCATTTTGACAGCTGAAGATAACCAGATATGTCAGATATTACGTACTTTATCAATCTACATGAAGATTGCTTTACCTTGCCTCAATATAGGACCATCTCCTCCCTACACTGCCCGCATTTTCTACTGGACTCCTTAGTGATTCCTGAAAACACCACAGGTCTTTACATGAAGAAGGGGAGTAGCAAGAGGGAAACAGGAGACAACTACATCTACTGTTTCTCCAGTACCAAAATTTAGTTTATTGAGGACAGCACAAAAGGAGTACACTTTATGGAAACGTATAACTTTTCCTAAAGAAAGGGAACACAAAAGAACAGTGATGTTGTCATTACCAGAATGTTGCTTAAGTCATTTAGAACTTTTCCTGTAGCATCACTTAGAAATCAGATCTGTGGTGAAATTCCTGTGAGGGAATTAGAACAACAGATCAACAGTCTTGTTGCCATGGACATCTGAGAACTAAGTCGTTTTCAGGCAGACCAATCAAAATGGTCACCGTTAAAATAGCACACAAAATCAGCAAAAGCAGCATCACCTCAGAAAATGTCTACAAGTCCCCTCAGATGTTTCTTTATCCAGAAAGACAACCAACAAAACCTTACAAATTCCACACCTCCATGTTTGTATGAGTTTTGGCAGGTAAGAACCCCAAGTGATAAAGTGATACATCTGCCAGATTCATTGGCAGACACAAACAGTTCTGAAAGACACTGAGAAGCTGATAAAGACTTTGACACAGTGGAAGAGGAGGATTTCATTAAGGTGATGCAATTACAGGACACACTTTAGGCTTTGGCTTCCTGAGCTACCATGAAAAGCCTAATGGCCATCTTGACTTTTACATTCTTAATATTGCACCACTAAATGCTATCCACTGCCTCTTTCAGCAGCAAAAAAGCCAGATTGCCATTTATTGTGCACATTGTTCTACTGGCACTCTGAAGAGTTTAAAAAGGAACATTAAGAAATTATGGGTGGCATACATATATGCTATTCACAACAGATGCGAAGGTTTTGAAGATTTGGTAGTTCCAACTCCTTCCACACAAGATTCTTGTGAGACTGCCATGAAGGATGTCAGAAAGACTTGGTCATCTTAATAAGGAGCTTTCTAAACAGGTAACAGTTAAGGATTTTAATCTGATTGTAAAGTAGTATGACGTGATCATTCATGAATGCTAATGAACACAAGCTAAGAGCACAACTTTACAAAATACTTATACGCTGTCTGCAGCAGAAGCAAACTTAATTGAGAAAGAAGGCACACTTATTTCTCAAGGCCCCCATTGTTGTGTGCATTAAGTTTAATCACCATCTCCTGGGAAATTACTATAACCGTGTATGATATATCAAAATACTTCTGTCATCAACCAGAATGTATTTAAAGGAGTAGTAACATGAAAGACTGTCACTGACACTTGCTACTTTCTTTTTGTCTAGAGCAGAAACACCACACAAGGGGGTGACTGCTCTACTCTCTCCAACCACAAATATTCCGTGTATGGCAAACCCAGAAGTTTTGTCAGGAATTCAAATACTTAACAGAAAATAGAGGGTGGGGCTTCAAATCAGAGGGATCTGGCAAAAACTGGCCCAGCAGTAAATTTACAGAGTTCAACCAGAGGTTAAAAGTTCTCCTCCTGGAGAGAAGCACAGGCCCTTTCATCACCTGCTGAAAACAGCTTGGCCCTTATGGCAGATGCCTACTGCATAAGAGGCAGCAGCATACTTCCATCACAACTAAGGCAAACCACATTAACTGGGCTACATCAGGAGGAACAAGGGCAAGACATTTTCTTCAGTGCAGCACTGGTGAGGCTGCAACTGGAGAATTTCATCCAGCTTTGAACCCCTACTCCAAGAAGAATATGGGGGTTTTGCAAAGGGTCCAGTAACAGGCCTCCAACATGGTCAGGGGCCTACAGCATGTGACTTTCAAGACTAAAGCTAGCCAAAGTCATCAGTGATCTGATGCTCATGCTTTGAGAAGGAAGTTGTACTGGATGACCTTGAGAGGTCTCATCAACCAACTCTTCTATGACTGTGATAATTTATTCCTCTCTCAACATATGTTGTGGGAGGTGTCCCTGCCCATGGCAGGGGGTTTGGAACTAGATGATCTTAAGGTCCTTTCTAACCCAGCTATCCTATGATTCTGTTATATAATTAGAGAACATACAGCATGGAGGATAGTCATCATATAAAGAACAGCAACAACAATGCCAAGCACACTGCTACTGCATACTGGGCACTTTGGAAAAACGGGGATATACCTCTGTAACAGCACATCAACACAAAACAACAGGGTATCATCTGAAATTTGTACTCTTGAGCAAAGCTAAAGCATGTTTCTCTAAGGCCCAAGATGATCAATAATGAACACAAATTCAAAAGCACATCATGTGTTCAGACACTATCCATAATGAACCTCTGAGTTAGACAAAAGGCGAAACTCCTATGAAGCAGTAAGTAGCTGCGCACACTTTAATGCTGTCTGTGTGCACACTGAAGAGTACTGTAAGCATAAACTTAAAGCTAATGGGAAACATGAGTACACATAGAAGAGCAATTTTCTGGATTTTTGAGAAGTGTATCACTTTTGTAAGACAGTGATCCTACAAAATGCCCAAAAAAGGATCTAAAATTAATGAAGATAATTTAACACTACTGATTATTGATGTGCACTTATGTGGACACCTTCATAACAGTGGGTGACATACATAAATGGTGCTTCTCAAGGTAATTTTGTGGAAATTGTTTGAAGAAATGTTACTTCACTTTTCTTTCTTTCATATGTGTTTGTTTATTTCTTCAACACATTTTTACATAAGTATCCGTGAAACAGCAATGTGTATTTGTATGTGTATGTGAAAAGTGTGCTCACAGAAAACCATTCAACTGTTGACACTGATTAAGGAGCAGAGAAAACTGAAGTAATGCCAGGAATGCATCTCTATTCTCCTAGAATATTCTTCAAGGGGAATTAACTCCCTTGGGTGCCAGAGAAGGACTCTTCATCAACGACTGTAGTGATAGGACAAGGGGTGATGGGTTCAAACTGAAACAGGGGAAGTTCAGGTCAGACATAAGGAAGAAGTACTTCCCTGTGAGGATGGTGAGGCCCTGGCACAAGCTAACCAAGGAAGCTGTGAATGCTCCTTCCCTGACAGTATTCAAGGCCAGGTTGGACAGAGCCTTGGTCCAGTGTGAGGCATCCCTGCCCATGGCAGGTGGTTGGCGCTAGATAATCTTAAGGTCCTTTCCAACCCAAAATATTCTGTGATTCTAATAAAGATGCAAGCAAACGCAAACCATATCTGTCCCAATCACATTATACCCTTACTTATCAACACGAGTAAAGAGAACTACACTGGAAAACACTTAGAGAATGTCTATCCTCAATGTCTTGCACAATTTCCTCTAAGAAACAGAGGAAATGCAAATATCTTCAGATGCATCCATATTATTAATTTTCAAGCAGTTTGAGTGACTACACAAAAACTGCAATCAGGATTTAAAATTTTTGCTTTTTCTCCTTTTCAGATTTCACCAGAACAGAAAAAATAAATTCCCTAAGTCCTCTTTGAAGTGCAACAAACTAAAACAAACTGCACAAGTTTGTGGTCTGCTATTCAGAAAACAGGGTTTAGAAAAGGGCCCTTGTCTCCATTAGTGAGAACACTGTGAACAAATGAGACTTGACTATCAGGTATTTTCTTATATAAGAAACTTTTTTTTAACTTGTCTGTATTTCAAAATACTCCATTTTAAAACTAGAACTTCACAGCTTTTCTGGAAGATGCAACTTCATAATTTACCAAGAATTACATTAATATTTACTAAGTCTTCTCTTACATGAGAACATCTGGAGAAGTCAGAAGGTAAAGTACAATACCCCTTTAATCAATAGCTACCATGCATTTGGAAATAATGTTGAACAAAATTTACTTCAATATAAGTAACTTCTAAACCAAATCCTATTCAGCCCAGGGAGTAGCATTCTGATACCACAAGCATTACTTTGTTCAGCAAGTAACTATTCTGTCCAAATGGAATAATTGATTAAGCTTGGTGAAACCCAGATTTACAGAATAAATCTCTCAATTTTCCTATCTGCAAATATTTTCCCCATTTTATTATTCTTCAACACAGATAAAGTAGTAGAAGAAATGTAAAAAGGTTTAAATATATAGGAAAAATCTAGGAAATAAATTCTATCCCCAAGTCAGTGGTATTTTTTCAGGCTTAAAGAAACCAAAAGGTGGACAACACTTTGGGCTGACATCAGAAATAACAGTGGTTTTAAACTTTTGGCTTTATGAAGCCTAACTGGTCAAAATCAGTGGCTGCTCATTTTATTCATACATACTGGGATGCCAAAAGAGAAGTATTTTTTAACTGATGACAAAGTCAGTGTGTATAAATTGGGGTTTTGTATCCAATCTTTATGGCCATCAGTCCTCTGGCAAAAAGAGCTGTGGTCAGGCTTGTCACAGTCACAAAATGAAGCTCTCTGGGACAAAGCAGCTACATGAATTTCATAATCATAGAACGCAGATGCTTGACTTGGTTGCAGCACCAGCATCTCCAAATTTGTTGGAAGGACAAACTGAAGGTATTTATTGAACCACTATGTTTCAGAAACATGGTACTTCATGCAAAACCAAAAATACCCCTGGTTTTATCTACTGCAGCTCAAAACTGAGCAGAACTAATTTCCTTTCCAACCACAAACTCCCAAACCAATTGACCAGATGAATTGTTCTCACAGTAAGAACACATGGAACAAGGATTCGCATTTATTGATATAAAATGATTGTAAAACTCTGATAATGCGTCTTGATTGTTATTACATCCCATGAAGTTAATTTGTCCTAAATTCACAACTAACATATTGAATGTTCCTTTTATGAGTTCTCTTGCATACAGCTCTTAGAGATTAAACTGGTCAAGAAAGTGTAGAGAGCTAACAGTGCAATCAAGGTTATAGAATAGAAACCTATCATAAATCTTAACAAATGTCACCAAGTAGGAGGAATCACATACAGAAAATGAAATTAAAATCCTAGACAAGAGCTCTCACTTTCAACCACACTAGCAACAAATACAGATAATCAACCATTTTGTGAGTCTGGGAAAGAAGGTAAAGTTGGTTGTTTTTAGAGAAATACTGCCAGTAAATCTGTTTACTCGGCACAGTCAGAAGTCTTGTGTCATATAAACTAAAGATATTGCATCTGAAGCTACTTTTATTGCTTTTTTCCAATGAAATCTTGCATATTCAAGACCATTCCCATAGCTCTTGAAGATAAACAACTCCTGATGTCAATGTGGAGTTCTATTTCAGAAAGCTTTATTTATTTCTAAGTGGTTTAATGTGCATCTGTTTACATAAATGCTTAGATATGTGAAAGCACATCCTGATTGAGCTGCTCTGATAAACAGAAGTCAGCTGTTACTCCTTTTCCACTTCTTACTCTGTGTGGAGCACTGCCTATTCCCGAGCTATTTGCTTATAATGCATCCATTGCACTTAGAACCAGGAGTTTATAAACACATGCTTGAAAATTGTAGTCTGGCTTTCTAGCAAAGCACTTCAATGGCTCTTTTATTGTTAAACTGCGCTACAGGTGGTGTGGCTCAGCACACCAGAAGTTTGCTTTTCTCCAGAATATAATGCTGCATGCCTACTAACAGTATTAGCAAAACTGGGAGGTGAGCTGGAGGAGTGCACATTAGAGACAAAAAACTCAGTACTATCACTTTTATGTGTAAGAGTTATGTCTACAGAATACTTCCACTGATCATAGAAGCAGGGTTTATGAACCATGAGAGGTGATATCTAAATCTGTCAGTGGCTTATCTCTTTGACCTTCAAACCTTCCTGCAAACTGAAGACTGGACAAGGATTCAGGTCTGGACTGTGCTTCCATGTTTGCCACAGAGATCTAATGCAAGTTTGGAAAAAGTCTCAGATCCTGGGCCAACAACGCACTCAGCACATAGAATCATAAAATCATAGAATAGTTAGGGTTGGAAAGGACCTTAAGATCATCTAGTTCCACCCCTTCTGCCATGGGTAGGGAAAGCGCACACTAAACCATGCCACCCAAGGCTCTGTCTAACCCGGCCTTGAACACAGCCAGATATGGAGCATTCACAACTTCCCTGGGCAACCCATTCCAGTGCTTCACCACCCTTACAGGAAAGAATTTCTTCCTCATAGCCAATCTAAACTTCCCCTGTTTAAGTTTGAACCTGTTACCCCTTGTCCTCTCACTACAGTCCCTCATGAAGAGTCCCTCCCCAGCATCTCTATAGGCCCCCTTCAGATACTGGAAGGTTGCTATGAGGTCTGCATACAGCCTTCTCTTCTCCAGGATGAACAGCCCCAACTTTCTCAGCCTATCTTCATACAGGAGGTGCTCCAGTCCCCTGATCATCCTCGTGGCCCTCCTCTGGACTTGTTCCAACAGTTCCATGTCCTTTTTATGTTGAGGACACCAGAACTGCACACAATACTCCAAGTGAGGTCTCACGAGAGCAGAGTCATGTGCAACATCCTAAAGCTACCGAAGTTTTTCCTGTTACTCTGGCCTCTAGAATGAAGCTTTCTTTTACCTGAGAAAAGGCAATAAAGGTGTTCTTTCTTTTATATATATATATATATATATATATATATATATATATATATACAGTCTTAATTAGGATAAAGCTTTGTTTTCCCCCCAGAATTACACTGGACACTTTCTCCACTGTAAATCAGTACCTATTCAATAAAATTCAGCAGTTCTGTGTTCCAAATTCCCAAAGTCAATGATGTATCCTTGTGTATCTTTTTTTGTCAAACATATTCCAGGTATGTTTTTAATATGTCAGACTTCTGGAAGTAAGCAGCTTAGAACATTTTGCAGTGCAGTAAATTGATTGTAAATCATAAGATTCTGCAAAATGCTTCTCATACTCTAATTTATTTAAAATTAAGATCATTAAGATGCATCATGTATTAAAAAAGACACCTTAAACTAAGCTTATAGGCTGCTTTTCATGTACCTTTTATGCTTTTGAAAATGGAATCCCAAATTCCATAGGAAAACTAAAATTAATTTGTAAAAATAAGCTTAATCTTTTCCAGAAATCTCATTTATAGATCTCACTCATTTACTATCAATGAAAATCTTCAAAACCAGTCACCTGAGGGTGTGGTACCAAACAACAGTATCTGCGACTTTTAGCAACAGGTGGCAATATGAACTGACACGTGAAAGGTCAAGAAGGAGGAAATCTGACAAATTTGGAATAGCAGATACAACCAGAGTGTGTTCATCTCTCTTTACTTTTCATCTCTAGGTTTTATCCATATATTAAACAGAAAAAGAAAACCCATAGAATGTAGGGAAAGTATATACAGCCTAAGCCAGGGAATTTCACTTCTTACTATGTTCAGACTTGTTTAGTTTTACCACTTCTTTTAAGAGCATTTCTTTTTAGGTCAAACTCCATATTTAAAGACCAAAATATTTCCAGACATCCTGATATCCAAAATTCTGTTATTTGGTAACTACAACAAATGAAGTTTTATTTTAAGGGAATTTTATCTAAATAATTATTTATTTAATATTTTACATTTTTAACAGAAAATGCTCCTGGTGAGAGATAACTTCATTTGCCAAGCAGAGACTTTCGTTCACCCTGCTTCCTCCCAGTTTTCAGAATAAACATTAAGAGAGATGTGAATCTTATAAAAGAAAGAAATATCTATCAGCACCTGAAGGGACCATTGGGAATCTCCCAATGAGTTCCAGATGTTTGGCCACTGATGCACTAACATACCATGGAAAGTCTTTTCAGGTATTTGAAGTTTCATACACTGTTGCACAACTGGGATCATAAAGCTATTTTCATGAAGGAAGACCATACTTAACTAAAGGCATACAAACGTGAGAATACCCAGAGTAGATGTGACCTTGATGGACCAAAAAAACTGAGTGCAACACCACTGCTCTGTGTTCACACAAAGTGTGCTGGGCCAAAATATTGCTGTCCCAAACGCACTGAAGCATATGAACAGTCCCACAGAGACGGGCAGCACTGTCTGTATCCAACAGACGAGGAGTCTGGGACAAGTCAGCCTTTTCAAAGACAGCCCAATCTGAGATGCTTATTAACATGGCATCGATTTCTATTTCAGAGGCAACATTGACTGTAGAGGCAAATATTAATCTGAAATACGCTGTATTCCATACTTCACAACTGAACCATGACTTTTACCATATTTAAGACCTAACTTACAGTTTCTTGTCCAGCCCCTAAATGGCCTACCCCACACCCCCACCACACAACCCCCACCCCAAAAAAAAAAAAAAAAATCTGAAAACTCTGACAGGTAAAAAACCAAATGGCAGATCCAGAATCAGAGGCTGCTTACTTGACTACATAAATAATATGAAATTCCAAGTTGTTTAAACAAGGATAGAGCCAGAGTTTGAATCAGCCTTCAAACATATGTTGAATTCCAAATCTGAGTTTCTAAGCACCAGCACATACCACCATTTGCTAGGCTTTAAGTATTTACTTGACCGAGAATTACCTTGCCTTCTTTTAAAAGTCATTTTGATTTAGACTCACAAACAGATTTCAAGCTTTTGGTTTTTTGTTGTTTTATTTTTTTTTAATAGTTATCTCACTAATTATTCCTCCAAACTTTTAAGTCAGGTTTGGGTTGTAGGTTGGTTTGTTTTCTGTTTTATTTGAGCAGTCTGTGCATGCTTGATAAGTGAACAAGACACAGTACAATATTGTGAAATTGCAAACTAAACCTGTATGATTAGATCCTGGCTAGGACACTGAGAGAAAACTACAGGCAGTACTGAAGGCAAACAGGAACATCAGTGAAACAGAATTGTGTCCCAAGCATGTGTTTGTTTCTGTCCCAAATTAAACTAATTTGAAATGTTTCAAATGCAGCTGGTAATCCACTTCAAGCATTATTTCCTGAAGACATGATCTCACATAAACAGCAAGTCATCTGCATACTCTGAAAAACTGTTTTAATTACATGAGCTATGAAGTACAGTAAAAGTAATTTAGAATGAAAACATTCTTGAATAATACATCATTCAGTCATGTTTAACTAAAAATGAGAGAGTATGAAGATAAAAGAAAGCATCAAAGATCAGAAGACTAATTTGGTTTGTTTTCATTTTTCTATACATTTCTTAGCTGACTCATGACAAATCAGTGTAATTTATTCGTTGGGTTTTTTTAGGACTATTTGTACCTGTTTGGTCCTTGCTTAAACACTAACAATGTACTATCGCTCCATCTTTAATTTCAAGAAGAAAAAGATTTCTGTATTGCTTAGTCTTAAAAGATCAGTAGCGTTCTTCATAATTTAAAGAGCTATTTGAATGATCTGATCACATGATGATATATTTCTAAAGACATTCCATGAAAGTCAGTACCTAAGCCACTTAGACTCCTTTGAAATAATTCTTAAAAGTAGATAAAAATTTCTGCTATTGTCCTTTTATGGGTAGGAGAGAGAAGAAGCAACATGCAGGAATAAAAGCAAGATCACTATTCCATACTGAATTATTCAGTTCAAAGTATGGAAACTTCAGTCCACATCTTATCTGTTCAGCTAAATATCTTCCTGTAGCAACAACCAGTTTCAGTTCAGACACGTCACCTCATGCCAATAAACTCCATCTCTATAAATTTCTAGGTTTAAATTTTCATAAGGCAATCAGTAATTGCATCAGCTTTTATTTGCCTTTTCTGAGACACATCAGGAAAAAACCTTGGCTTTCACAAGGTGCTGATAATCCATGTAATAAAGCCTAAATCTCTGTCTAACACTGGGGATTCCAAACTTCAGGCATTCACAATTTAAATAATTTTTGAATCTAAGGTAAATTTTCATCATCATACAACCATTTTAAAGGTGTTTTTTTAAAGGTGCTTTTTTTTCTAAAAAAGAGAGGAAAATACCTTCAGGGTCTTTGAACTTAGGTATCTGCTTTTACTCTGTATACGGATGTAGTTGCACAAGATGGTTTTTTTATTTCTTTTTAGGATAATTTTTAACCATGATCTCTTCCTTGTTCTGTATTACTGTGGAACTCCGTAGCCAATTGTACTGTACTGGTTTAATAATGGGTAAATCAGATTTGACAATCAAATTAATCCAATGTTTCCTCTAAAATTCTCCCTCCAATTATGATGCTTCTAGCAATATCTGCTCACTCTCATGATCTTATCAGAGGCCTCTTTTAAATATTCACTTTTGGAATATGAGGAGCTGTGGCTGTAATATTAATATGAGCTGAATCTGTAGCAGCATTGCTCAGCCTCATTAAGTTCTGAGAGATATATGACTGCTTGTTCTAATTAACTATCTTCTTAAGCCCCAAATGCATTTAAAGGGAATACTCAGTGTTGGCCCACTCATCTTTCCCCACTGTCTGACTTTACCAACGGTACTGTGGGATATGTCCACTACTTATATGCATGAGCCACATGCTTGAGCTGAGTTGATCCAGAATCTCCAGATAACAGATCCACACAAAACAGCAAGTTTCTGATTCATTGTAAGTTTTCAAGAATGTTTCAGACTTCTCAGATGTTTCTGTGGGTAACCAGGATATGCCACATGAAACAATAATGCTATCAACTAATCCAAATCACCAGCATTCTTAAAAGTAATATTTTCACAAGAAAGAAGCATCACAACATTATTTTTTGTTATATATGATTTATTTATTATTTTTATTATTCATTAGCTATTATTATCTAAAGCATTTTCTTTACATTTTTTGACCACAGAAGAAAATAAAATTAGATTTCATCCCAAGACTTATTTCTCTTTTGGTTTTGGGTTGTTTGCTTTTTTTTTTTTTTAAGTAATCACTAAAACAGAATGAATTTTCAACTAGTAAGTTTTTTATCAATTATTAGTTTCAGGTACTTACTTGGTTTTCTTTCACATTGTGCATATGAAAAGATAAATCACATTCTCTGATTTCTATTCTGACTTAATAGCTGCTTCTTTCTCTTTTCTGGGGAGAGGATATGAAGGGGAGGCACAGAAAAAGCACATTCTCTGGCATATTAACTCAGAACTATAACTATGTTTTAACTGAGGGACCTTATATATCAAATGAACCAAAAAATTACAGGTGCACTTATTTCTCATGAAGTAATGGTCATCTTTTCATCCTAAATTTGCATTAGTAAAAATGCTGCTTCTTTATTAAATCCAAGGCCAATTGAATTCCATTCAAATATTCACAATGAGCTTTAATTAAACTAGTATCTGCCTTGTGGCAGCTGTCAAAAATAATAATTAAAATGATATGGCTATTCAAAGATATATAAAGGAAGAAGCAAATTATTCAAAAGAATACATTTCAGAATGTATGCTGAGCAGCATTTTCTGACAGTCTTGCATGAAAATGTTTCTTTTTTATCTCCTTTTTTTCCACCATTGCTTCATTTTTATTATTAATTCCTCCCTCCTTCCTTCTCCCTGTAACCTTTTGACCCTTTGCTTGGCATTTCTATTACATATTCTCATTTATTCAAGGGTGATTTTCTTTTAAATTTACTGCAGTACATGCAGATAGGAGAGTTAAGGATATGTTCATGTCATGGACGGCATCCTAGATGTGAATATATTGGCTGGTTTTGTTACTCATCAGTACTGCAGTTGTCCTCCCTTGTACCCGCCATTCTCCTCCTTTTTTCATTGATTTGATTCCCAAGGCAGATGTGATAGGTAGGGCTCTCTCCTCCCCAACCCGGACATATCATAAGGCACATTGCAACATGCCACTAGCATCTGTCAGTATTTCTTACAGAGAAGAGACATGGCAAATCCTTCTGGTCTCATCATTTCAAGAACCACCACAGAGATGAGTTACAACACAAGACAGAGACCAGGAACGTACAAGAAAGTTCTTTTGGTATGTACCTTGGTCTTAATTCTGTCCTCACAACGCAAGACCATGGAGAAAGGTTGTGTTGTGAAGACTGGCACATCTAAAAGAAGAATAAAGCTGACACGTTACAGCAGTATTAGCTCACAGCACACAGGCCAAGGCTACACCTAAAATCTCCACATCAAACTTTGTCTTACCTCTACTTTCAAGCCAAAGCAAACTTTTCAAGCAAGGTCGGTACTGAATTCCTGAGCCCATGAATGTATTTAGTTTTGAAGTTGTTTTAGCTAATTTCATTAAAATGAAACAAGAAGTTAATAAACAAATAGGCCTAGAAGAAAAGGATGCTACTACCTCCATTTAAGAATAAAAAGTTAAAAAAAAAAAAAAGCCACAACTTCACTGGGTTTATTCAATAAGCATACATTTTTCATTATAAATACTGTAAAGATATATTTGGTTGAAATTACTCATATGCATGCACATTTTTAAGAAGCTATCCTAATTTTCATATCCATATAAATGATTTGAATGCTACACTCCAAGCACCCTGTTAAATATGTTTGCTCTTTTCCTTAACAGTGTTTACAGGCTATCTACAGATTTGATGCCTGGACTTGGTATTATTATGTAACAAATAAAAGTGAGATATTTGAAATTATCTTAGAAGTAACATTTTGCAAGTGTTGCCAGGGGGCCAACAAGAAAGCTGAAGAGGGCCTTTGAACAAGAGCCTGTAGGGACAGGACAAGGCGAATGGCTTTAACCTGCCAGAGGGGAGATTGAGATGAGGTCTGAGGCAAAAGTTCTTCCCTGTGAGGATGTTGAGGCACTGGCACAGGTTGCCCCCAGAAGCTATGGCTGCTTCATCCCTGGCAGTGTTCAAGGCCAAGTTGGATACAGGGGCTTGAAGCAACCTGCTCTAGTGGAAGGTGTCCTAGCCAGTGGCAGGTGACTGGAACTGGATGAACTTTATGGTCCCTTCCAACCTAAACCATTCAATGATTCTACATATATTGCCTAGTCTTTAGCAGCATTGCTGGCCGTTGCCCTACCTATTCATTTTTAGTAAAATTTGGGAAAACAAAATATTGTAAATCCCACAGTATGAGACTGAGGCCAATAATACTTCTGAAATCAACTGTGTGTTATAGTGGAAAGCCAATACTAGTTCTGTCCTGTCACTAGCTGTATGAATATATTGTGGCAAAGCCTGAGTATCAGTTATTGATGAAGATCTCATCTTGCCAGGAGCTTTACTAATAGAAGACAAAACGATTGACAGTTCTGTCAAATAAAAAGCATTAACGTAAGCTGACAACGAGAGTTACACTTCAAAGATATACTAGTTGATCTGGAAACCAACGTACTTTCCTACATATTTAGAAAAAGACCTATTATAACTGTTTATTAAGTGAGCTATCAACTGAGATATTCTCCCAATTCCTTTACATGGATTTCACATTTCTCTATTTCAGCTCAACCTATACTCATTCTTAACTAGATTGCCTTTTAATTGCCATATGAGTGCAAGTCTGTCTTGCTTATTGCTGATGAATAACTAACTTGAGAAAACTGCTGGAGAGCGCAGAATGAGGAAAATAAGAGTTAAGAGGCTGGGACCAATAATAATTTAACAATCTCATCTATTATATAGATTAAAACATGGTGTAAATCAAATAATTATTATTCATGTTCTTTTGCAACACATACATAAAATATTTTCTGATAATTATTCATAGAAAAACTCATTTGTTTGGAGAATTGCCCACTCATGCAAATACCTAATCCTTGTCAAAGTTTGCTTTTCAGGAGTCTTCACGACTAGTTATTGGTGAAGCCTTTTCAAATCTAGTAAACAGAGTCCATTTTAGCAACCTGTTTATCTTAGTTCCTTCTTATCTTCCTGGCCTGCATTCTTGTTTCATTAGCTATCAGGGAATTACTTCTTTTCCACAGTTGGCTGCACAGAGGTAACCAGGAGTTATCCCTGCTACATGGCCAGCTGCACGTAGGTTTTTATCCTTAGTCCACAGGAACAATTTTCATAAGATAACATTATCATACTCAATCCCTTTCTTAGAGAGGATATGCGGGAAGAGCTTTAGTATGGCTTCTCCTTCTTTACTGAGCTGATTCCACATACCGCCTTTCAAGCATTAAAAGACACACATGGCTGCTCACCTTTTTCTTTTCTTTTTTTCATCCACTGCAGTGCTTTCCGAGCTCTTATTTGGCTCCGCTGAGTCGATCGACTCCTAGCCGGTGACCTGTGGCACCACGATCCTGTTGGCAGATCCTCTGGTGTTGACCAGCCAAGTGGCCTTTGGTAAATGGTTATCCCAATGTTTGAAAGTCACATCACCCATGGCTCTCAGTGTATTTTTTAATAGCCCATTGTACCGTTCAATTTTCCCAGAGGCTGGTGCATGGTACAGGATGTGATATACCCACTCAATGCCATGCTATTTGGCCCAAATGTCTATCAGGCTGTACTGGAAATGAGTCCCATTGTCTGACTCAGTTTTCTCTGGGGTGCCGTGTCACCACAAAATCTGTTTCTCAAGGCCCAGGATAGTGTTCCGGGAAGTGGCGTGGGGCACAGCGTTTGTTTCCAGCCATCTGGTGGTTGCTTCCACCATGGTAAGCTTGCCTTGGCGTGTTGGTGGGAGTGTGATATAATCAATCTGCCAGGCCTCTCCATATTTGTACTTCAGCCATCATCGTCCATAGCAAAGAGGCTTTAACATTTAGCTTGCTTAATTTCAGCACGTTTCACAGTCATGAATAACCTGGGCAAGAGTGTCCATTGTTAAGTCCACCCCTCGATCACGAGCCCATCTGTATGTTGCATCTCTGCCCTGATGGCTTGAAGTGTCATGGGCCCACTGGGCCAAAAATAATTCACCCTTATGTTGCTAATCTAAGTCCATCTGAGCCACTTGAATATTAGCAGCTTTATCCACTTGTTGGTTGTTCTGGTGTTCATCAGTGGCCAGACTCCTGGGTACATGAGCATCTACGTGGCGTACCTTGACGACCAGGTTTTGCACCCGGGCAGCGATATCTTGCCACAGTGCAGCAGTCGAGATGGGTTTATCTCTGCGTTGCCAGTTGCTCTGCTTCCATTGCTGCACACACACACCCCCCCCTCCCCCCCCGGGCATTTGCAATCATCTATGAGTCAGTATAGAGATAAAGTACTGGCCACTTTTCTCATTCAGCAAGGTCCAAGGCTAGCTGGATGGTTTTCTCCTAGGCAAACTGACTCGATTCACCGTCTCCTGCAGCAGTTTCTGCAACTTGTTGTCGAGGACTCCATACGGCTGCCTTCCATCTCCAATGCTTTCCCACTATGCGACAGGACCCATCAGTAAACAAGGCATATTGCTTTTCACTTCCTGGCAGTTCATTATATGGTGGGGCTTCTTCAGCATGCATCACCTCCTCCTCCTCTGGTGATGTTCCAAAATCTTTGCCCTCTGGCCAGTCCATGATGACTTCTAGAATTCCTGGATGACTGGGATTTCCTATTTGAGCTTTTTTGTGTAATTAGTGCAGCCCACTTACTCCATGTAGCATCAGTTGCATGATGTGTAGAGGAGACCCTGCCTTTGAACATCCAGCCCAGCACGGGCAACAGGGGTGCTAGGAGGAGCTGTGCTTCAGTGCCAATCACTTCCAAAGCAGCTCGAACCCCTTCATAGGCTGCCAGTATCTCTTTTTCAGTTCGGGTATAGCTGGCCTCAGATCCTATGTATCCCCGACTCCAAAAGCTGAGGGGTCAACCTCGAGTCTCCACTGGAGCTTTCTGCCAGAGGCTCCAGGTAGGACCATTCTCCCCGGCTGCGGTGTACAGTACATTTTTTACATCTGCCCTGGTTCAGACTGGTCCAAGGGCTACTACATGAACTCTCTCTCGTTTAATTTGCTTAAAGGCTTGTTGGTGCTCAGGCACCATTTAAAATCATTTTTCTTCTGGGCCACATGATAGAGAGGGCTTACAATCAAACTGTAATTCAAGATGTGCATCCTCCAGAACCACAGAGCACCCAAGAAAGCTTGTGTTTCTTTCTTATTAGTTGGTGGAGACATTGCTGTTATCTTGTTGATCACACCTGTGGGGATCAGGTGATGTCCATCTTGCCATTTTATTCCCAAAAATTGAATCTCCTGTGCAGGTCCCTTGACCTTACTCCATTTTATGGCAAAACCGGCTTTCAGCAGGATTTGGATTATTTTCCTCCCTTTCTCAAAGACTTCTTCTGCTGTATCGCCCCACACAATAATGTCATCGAGGTATTGCAGGTGTTCTGGAGCTTGCCCCTGTTCCAGTGCAGTCTGGATCAGCCCATGGCAGATGGTAGGGTTGTGTTTCCACCCCGGGGCAGTTGGTTCCAAGTGTACTTGACACTCCTCCAAGTAAAAGCGAACTGTGGCCTGCACTCTGCTGCCAGAGGAATTGAGAAAAAAGCATTGGCAATATCAATCGTGACATATCACTTGGCTGCCTTTAACTCCAGTTCATACTGAAGTTCTAGCATGTCCGGAACGACAGCACTCAAGGGTGGTGTAACTTCATTCAGGCCACGATAGTCTACTGTTAGTCTCCACTCCCCGTTAAACTTTTGCATTGGCCATATGAGGCTATTAAACGGTGAGCGGGTCCTATTGATCACTCCTTGACTCTCCAATCTGTGGATGGGAATCAGGGAGTCTCGGTTGGTGCGATATTGCCGTGATTGTTGTGGCCGTGATTGGCACTTGCTGTTCTTTGACCTTCAGCAACTCCACAACAGAAGGATCTTCTGAGAGACCAGCAAGGTGGACAGCTGCTCAATTTCCCCTGTCTCCAAAGCAGCAATACCAAAAGCCCATCGGTACCCTTCTGGGTCTTTGAAGAACCCTCACCTAAGGTAGTCTATGCTGAGGATGCATGGACCCTTTGGACCAGTCACAAGGGGGTGCTTTTGCCATTTCCTTCCAGTCAAGCTGATTTTAACCTCCAGTAAAGTCAACTCTTGGGATCCTCCTGTCACTCCAGAAATACAAATGGGTTCCACCCCTCGACAGCTTGATGGCATCAGGGTACACTGTGCACAGGTATTTATTCGAGCGTTATACTTCTGTGGGACAGAGATGCCAGGCCATTTGATCCATACAGTCCAGAAAATCCGATTGCCCCCTACCTCCACCTGGCTGGAGGCAGAGCCCCTCTAATAGTCATCACATTGGTCGCTCATGTCTTGTTGACAGGAATTATTCCTTATCATAGGAGATGAAGTAAAATCAGCTCTTCCACTCCATCTGGGAACCTGCTCACCAGAGACTGAAGCTGCAGCCTTCATGGGATGATCAGCCTTGGCCTTTGTTCTCCTCTTCAATTCACGCACCCGTTCCTCCAAAACTGAAGTAGGCTTTCCATCCCGCTTCATCGTGTCTTCCCCATGATCCCACAGGTAAAACCATAGGGTGGCCTGTGGTATATACCTTCTATATCTTCTCTCTTCAACAGTAGGATGCCTTTTGTTAATAGCTGAGACGTGTGTTGGTACACGTGAGGAGCTGGATAGATAGTCTCTCAATTGTTTGAGGTCTTTGGACAGTTTTTCCACAGCTGAAATGATGGAAAGGGTGAGATTGTCTTCAAACTCTTAGAGTTTATGAATCATTTCATCCACTGTTGGTGGTATTATGTCATTCCAGGTTACTGTTGCCAGTGAATGGGCATATGGTGACAGTGCGTTTCATGTAAATTTCCGCCACATGGGTCACATACATTCGACTTCATCTGGATCTACGGGTATATCCCCGTTATACGGCTTGATATTATAAATCATCTACAATGGCTGATTCCCTCAGAGACTGGATAACCTTTTCTAGTTGTCATGGGTTCAGCAGCAGCATTCATTTTTCTCCTTCTTGGTATCTGGTGCAGCACTGTGTTTTTGACTTTCAACCTGGGAACAGTGCTGATAACACCAGTGTTTCGGTTACTGCTTAGTGATGTTTTGGTCTGACCAAAATTTCTGAGTTTCATGTTCTGCCAGGGAGGAGGGGAGCCGGGAGGAAGCAGAGACAGGACACCTGACCCAAACTAACCAAAGAGGTCATTCCATACCACAGCACGTCATGCCCAGGATGGAGGGCAGAGAGCAGAGACCCAGAAGGGTGGGGGTGCACTGCTCAGTCAGGCTTCGTATTAGGTGGTGAGAATTGTATTCTTTCCTTGTATTTGCCTTGTCATTATTATTATTGGTGGTAGCAGTAGTGATTTGTGTTATACTTTAGTTACTAAACTGTTCTTATCTCAACCTGTGGGAGTTGCATTCTTTTCGATTCTCCTTCCCATCCCTCCTGGAGCGGGGGGAAGAAAGAGGGGGAAGTGAATGAAAGAATGAGCTGCGTGAGTTAGAGAGGCTTAAACCATGACAGTTCTTTTTGGCGCCCAACGGGGGGCACGAAGGGTTGAGATAACGACAGGATTAATAGCCACTCCTCACAATGCTGATTTATTGGCTCTCAAAGTTGTTGCTCTTGATTCTCTTGAGTTCCTGGTTCCAGCCTGTTGTACCTTACTTACAGCCGGTATTTGTTATCTTAGCATTTTTTGGATATGGGTTTTGGGTTAAGGTTCTTGTTTCATTGTACTTTATTGGAATGGCTTGGAATACGGGCAGGCTCCAGAAGCGGGGGGGGGGCGGGCGGATGTGTACCTGGCAGTTCGGCTGCTCTTCACCGTCCTGGCCCTCGTCTTAGCCTCCATCTTTGTGAGGCTGTGGAGAGCCGAGCGGGGACGGCCCCGGGAGCCGCCGCTGGCCGAAACGGCCCAGGAGCGCGACCCCAGGGACCAGGAGCTGAGCCGCGCAGCTGCTGAGCAACGGAAGGAGATGACGGTGGAGAAGCCAAGCCCCGTAGCCGAGCCCAGCCTCGCGGCGGCTGAGGGCATTCCCCAGCAGCCACCCACAGAGCCCTGTGAGCCCGAGCCCCAGGAGGATGCAGGAGACCACGCAGCACTTCCCAGCAAGGCAGAGGGGGAAGATCTGGACTCAGACAAAGAGCAGCTGGTGGTGAGAGAGCTGGCAAGCACAGCAGCTACACCAGCCCCGGTGACAAGTACAGCAGCAGCATTTGAGAGTTCTGAAAGGTCTGAATGGCCTTTGGGTACCGTTGAGACCTGCCTGCTAATTGTGATGGGGATCAACATGGTGGCATGCATAGAGTGTGTTTTACCCACAATCATTTTGTCTGGTCCCGAGAGTTAAGCAGAATGGGGTGTGGGCTTTGTCTGAGGTTAGGCTACAATCCAGGATGACTAAGAAATTTTTCCCAAGCCTGGTCAGCCATGAGTGGCAGGGTGTGTGGGACAGTATGGGTGAGTATCTAGTTCACTGGGCCCCTCCAGTGCTTTGGAAGCATCGGAGATGGAAGGCAGCTGTATGGAGTCCCCAACGACAAGCTGCAGAAACTGCTGGAGGGGAGAGTGAATTATTTTGAGCCTGGGGTGCCCATGACACCTCAGGCCATCAGGGCAGAGATACAACATACAGATGTACTTACGATCGACGGGTGGACTTAGCAATGGACACTATTGCCCAGGTTATTCACAAGTGTGAACACTGCACACAGCCTTTCCTGCTCTGAAAGGTTGTTACAAAAGATGGAGCTTGACGTCACGGATCGAATGGACTCAGCAGCTTTATAGAGATTGGTCCACACACTAAGGGATGATCGCTCTCCCTCTGTATGTGTGTGTGGATGTGTATATATACATGTGATGGTATATTGAAAATGTGGGAACTGAGCACGACGTGAATGGTATAGAATAAGGGGTAGATACTGTCTTGGGTTCAGCAGCAGCAGTCATTTTTCTGCTTCTTGGTATCTGGTGCAGCACTGTGTTTTTGACTTTCGGCCTGGGAACAGTGCTGATAACACCAGTGTTTCGGTTACTGCTTAGTGATGTTTTGGTCTGGCCAAGGACTTTCTGAGTTTCATGCTGTGCCAGGGAGGAGGGGAAGCGAGGAGGAAGCAGAGACAGGACACCTGACCCAAACTGACCAAAGAGGTTATTCCATACTACAGCATGTCATGCCCAGAATGGAAAGCAGAGAGCAGAGACCTGGAAGGGTGGGGGTGCACTGCTCGGTCGGGCTTGGTATTAGTTGGTGAGCAATTGTATTCTTTCCTTGTATTTGCCTTGTCATTATTATTATTGGTGGTAGCAGTAGTGATTTGTGTTATACTTTAGTTACTAAACTGTTCTTATCTCAACCTGTGGGAGTTGCATTCTTTTTGATTCTGCTTCCCATCCCTCCGGGAGCACGGGGAAGAAAGAGGGGGAAGTGAGTGAGAGAACGAGCTGCGTGAGTTAGAGAGGCTTAAACCATGACACTAGAGTAGTCCACTTGGCCGAACGACTCATAACATCGTCCTTGTATGGAAACCTTTCTTTCACAGCTGCCAAGAGCCACTTCCAAAGTGTGAGGGACTTTTTCTCTCTTGCAATTTCTTTGTCAATTCCCTCTTCCCTAGCAAGTGATCCCAGCTGTTTGGCTTCACTCCCTTGTAGTTCATGACCGTCGGCCCCATTGTCCCAGCATCGGAGCAACCAGGTGATGATCTGCTCCCCTGGCTGATGGGTAAAGTCTTTTCGCATATTCCATAGCTCAGTTGAGGTCCGAGATTGGGAAGTCACCTATTCTTCTTCTTCTTCATCATGTGATGATGACTCCTGGTCAGATGCTGTCCCAGGTGGTGAATACATTGTTTCTTCATCTTGCTTTATCTTTCTTGCTTCTTTTTTGCCTTTCCTCTTGCTTACAGGAGCATCCGGTATTGGTATGAGTTGGTCCTCTGGTTTAGCTGTGGTGATTATCACTGTGGTTTGAGTAGCTGCTGTACTTGTCCCTGGGGGTCTGGTGGGTGCCCCAGCACTCCAAACCCAGGACCCTTTACAGCCAGGGGAAAATCTCTTGGTCCTCCTATATCATCATCTAACCCTAGACAAGGCCCAAATCCGACTTTGCATAACTCTCGGGACCAGATGAAATGGTCATGAGTAAAACACACTCGGTATGTGTGCCAAATGGCAATCCCCATCACAATCAGCAGGCAGGTCTCAAGGGTACCCAAAGGCCATTCAGAGCCTTCAAAATTCTCAAACGATGCTGTAAACAGTCTGGTGGGGCGGCTGGGAGCATAAAAGAATGTCTCCTTCACAGGTTGACCACCCGAGGAGGTGAAAAGAGATGTGTAATTGCTAAACACTTCTACTATATACCTCCCAAAGTATAGAGGTGTTGACCACATTGTGAACAAAAGCCGGGTCAGTTTCATGATCACTGAGTCTGTTTTATTTAAAGTCATTCCAATGAAGCACAATGTAACAAGAACCTTAACCCAAAACCCATACCTGAAAAATGTTAAGATAACAAATACCTGCTGTAAGTAAAGTGTCATATGCTGAACCTGTGAGATCCAGAGCAACAACTTTGAGAGCCAATAAATCAGCATTGTGAAGAGTGACTATTAATCCTGTCGTTATTTCAACCACTCGTGCCCCACGTGAGGCACCAAAAAGAACTGTCGTGGTTTAAGCCATAAATCACTCAGTTTGCTCATTCATTCCCCCCTGATCCTGGAGGGATGAGGAGGAGAATCAAAAGAATGTAACTCCCACAGGTTGAGATAAGAACAGTTCAGTAACGAAGGTATAACACTAATCACTACTGCTATCACCAATAATAATAATGACAAGAGAGATAAAAGGAAAGAGAATACAACTGCTCACCACCTATACCAAGCCCGACCCAGCCACGAACTGAACTCTTCTGGGTTCCGGCCCCCAGTTTTTTTCCATCCTGGGCATGACGTGCTGTGGTATGGAATACCTCTTTGGCTAGTTTGGGTCAGGTGTCCTGTCTCTGCCTCCTCCCGGCTTCCCCTCCTCCCTGGCAGAGCATGAGACTCACAATGTCCTTGGTCAAATCAAACATTCTAAGCCGTAACTATAAACATCGGTGTTATCAGCGCTGTTCCCAGGCCGAAAGTCAAAAACACAGCACTGCACCAGCTACTAAGAAGGAGAAAAAAGACTGCTACTGCTGAACGCAGGACATAAAATCATTCACATCTTCCTAACAAGTATTAGATTTTACATGAGAATGCATGTTTGTTTGTTTGCTTTTTGTTTTGTCTTCTTGTTTTGGATTTTTTTGGGGGGTGTTGGGTAGGACTAAGAGGAATGAACAAGAATAAACCTTGTTCCACCACTGTTTGCATGAAGCAACCTCTTGCTATCATACACAGGACGACTGAATTTAAAGTGAAAGTATCAGAGCAAAGGGTAGAAGCAGGCAGTCTTCCTTTAAAAGGACATACAAATGCGGTAATAATGGAATATATAATATTTAAGTTATACTTGCAAAGGGATGCTATGCAACAAATTCAGTATCAGTAAGCATGAAGATAGGATGAGAAAGTTGGGGCTATTCAGCCTGGAGATGAGAAGGCTTCATGGAGACCTCATAGCAGCCTTCCAATATCTGAAGGGGGCCTAGACGGATGCTGGGGAAGGACTATTCATGAGGGACTGTTGTGAGAGGACAAGTGGTAACGGGTTCAAACTTAAACAGGGGAAGTTTAGATTGGATATGAGGAAGAAATTCTTTCCTGTAAGGGTGGTGAGGCACTGGAATGGGTTGCCCAGGGAAGTTGTGAATGCTCCATCGCTGGCAGTGTTCAAGGCTGGGTTGGATAGAGCCTTGGGTGGCATGGTTTAGTGTGAGGTCTCCCTGCCCCTGGCAGGGGGGTTGGAACTAGATGATCTTAAGGTCCTTTCCAACCCTAACTATTCTATGAGTCTATTATATTCTATAAGTAGCTTATAAATCATTAAAAAACATCTATCACTGCATTCATTCTACCTGGTTGTCCAACTACCACTTCACTTACCCTCATATCCCAAAAATTCTGCACTTTCCATGTAAAGTATCAATTTACCTTTTCCTTTTCAAAACACAGCTTTAGTTCACTCTAACCTGGAGCTTTCTAAATACATGAATTTGGCAGTAAGTTGACTTTTCTTTTTTAGACAAGTTTAATTATCCCCTACTGCAGCATAAACAAACTATGTAACTCAATAAAAATAAATGTAGAAGGAACTCAACCCAGTAATTTTAATTTGCCCATTCTCATGTCACTAACATGTCTCAAAAAACTACAGACAGCCACTTACTTACTTCTCCTTATTTAGGGGACAAGCCTAAGCCTATGTTTGGGACTACGGCACATGTTTTCAAAGATCAGATCTCAGTCTCCACCCTTCCTTCCTGAACATAAACACAAACACACATATGCACGTTTCATTATGAGTTTTTTAAAGGAGATAAATCTGAATTTTAAAGAAGTCCCAAGCAGCTTCATATTAAGCTAAAATCCAAGGGTTTTTTTCAGGCTTCTTTTGAACTCTGCATACTATATATCTATATTATCAAATAATTTAACTACCTGATTAACTCACACTGAGATTAACAGCAATTGTCTCAAAGCTCCCGTCTACAGCAAGCATAAAGAAAACCTGGAACCTGCTAACATGGTTCACTCAAGATTCCTGGTATCTCAGACCTGGTAAAACAGTTTACTCAAAGCAAGTCCAGAGCTAGACTACTCCATGTTTTCCATCCTATGACTGGATCAGTCCTTCAAAAGTTCTCAAGTAGTCTTGTCCTTTTAATCACCTCATGACCACTCATGGCACGCAACCTAAATCTTCCTAGGCATGCTATAAATCAACACGTTTTTCAAGATGCAAGATATTCTTCCCATTATGTAGGCACTTAGAACTAAAAATAATTGTAATTGCATCTTTGGGCACTATAGGCGTTGATGGAAGCAGAGGCGGAGAACCAGGCAGTGAAACTGCAGCCAGCCTGATGTGGAGGACCAGCCTAAGACAAGGCTGTTGCTTTCCACCCTTTGACATATGCTCCAGGGGACACCTGCTTTAGCACTATGGCAGTCAGCTTCAAAATGCAGCGAATTTACAATATAAACATGTAGGTATGTACATAGATGTTGCGGGTATTTCTGCAATATGAATGGAAAGAGCTTATTCTAACTTTGACCCCTGCAGTACTATGTGCATGTTATTATCTATGAAAGAAATATTTTGCTTCTGGCTTTCTATGTTTCCCCCCATTTTTCATTTTCCCTTGTGAAAGTGAATGCAATTTCACGTGCAACTTTTCTAATTCTCTGGTCAAGTCCTAGTTCTGGGACACTGTCAGGGCCTGACCTCTCAGAACAGAGATTGTTTTGAGTGGCAAATGCAACTTTCATTTGATTATAATTCTTTTGCCCTAAGAGTGCTTGTGTTTGGAGGCCAAGCTTAGCCCCAGTAGGGAGCATTAGCAAAACTTCCAATTGTTTCAGTGGGCTTTGCACCACATTCTAAATTCAAATGACATTTTGTTTCTAACTGAAAGATTATACTTCAAAATAACTTTTTGTGTTCTATACAGAGTTTTAATTAACTTTGCAGGTAAATAAGGGTTTTTTATTACAGGAATTTAGACTTGTTATCTGAAGCTTTTGGCAGATGTTTTCATACATGTTCAAGTTAGCTCATGTTTAAGAACCTTCCAATCACAACTCTCTTCTATGTATTTTCCTGATCAGAGTTAAAAATAAATAGTTACTTGTAAAAAAATGAAAGAAAAAAGAGGAAACCAAACAAAAAGAAAACTCCACTCCTTGAGATAAGATGGTAAAACACGGAGAACTGACAAGAAAAATGATATGGTAGAGAAAGAGGAAGGAAAATAAATACCTTCACAACATAAAATAAATCAGTCATGGATATAGACTTGGGCTATATCTAGGTCTGTATTAACAAGCTAAGCAGAGCCAGGGCCTATTTGCTGGCCCTAAGGCCAATTGGCATAGGTATTCCACACCCACACTGTAATGCATTTGAGACTAAAATAGGATTGCAACAGTCCTGCACAGAGCAGGACTCAGCCCTTCCCAGGACTGGCAAACACCAGCTCTGGGTTATTACAGGTAGGTTACACAGGTGGCTGGCATAAGGAAGCATAACCAGAAAAACATTAACTGCCAAGCAAAGAGAGATATAATTGCTTCTTTTTGTGAGTGTGGCACCAAGACAGCCCAGAACATAGTGGTATGTACATAACTAAAGAAGCTGATATTTCAGCCCATGGATACTAATAAGCACTGTCATAGAAACTGGTTAGATGACACTAAAAAACAGTAAAGCCTCCCAATTTTTAAAATGGGCCATTTGAAAGACCCGTAGCTCTGACTACTATAGTAAGAGAACCAGTGCACTGAGCAGAGTGCAAAAGTTGACATCATATTGTTGATTAAGAAACAGAATGTCAAAAGAACACATAATATACTGCTATATCTCTGGCTTTAAACTTGAACTCAGCATAAACTATTTCAAGAATATTTTGCATAGTCTCCTTTTATATCTCCAGTGCAAAATCTATTTTGATTGCATGGCGCTGGAATAAGTCTGCTGTTTTTCGCATTTTATCATTTTTGGAACCAGCATGCTACGGCACAGCTTTCTTATCTTTCAACCCATGCCCCTTTCCTCCCTAAAGCAAAAATAAAACACACTGCACCATAAAACACTGCACCACTTCTAAAACCAGAGAGACAGGCTAGAGTGGACATCTCCATTCACTGAGGTAAGGTTTTGCTTCTCCAAAGAAAAACAAAAACAAAGTTGTAGACTGTGGTTAAGCTACCACATATGCTCAGCCACCTCCCTTAATGAAGCAAAAGGTCTAAAGAAAAAGCTGTGGAACTTCGTAAAAGAGGAAATCAATAAAAGGAGAAAAAAAAATTTGCAATGCAAAAATTAAGGCATAACCATGAAAATTAAAGGCATTGATGATGTCATTTTGTAAGAACATCACCCTAGCTATCTGACATTGTGGATCTATCAACAAGATTATATATACAACTGAAAACCACAGCAAAAACTTGTATGAGATTTTGAGTTCAGCAATACAACAACAACTGTCAAAATACAGACTAAGATCCAGACATACACTTTTTGTATAGGATAGAAAGAAAATTACACATCATGCAGTAATTTAAAATGTGTATCCATAAAGAACAGGAACACGTCAGGTCAAAAAAAAGGCTCAAATATGGTGGTTGGAAGGGAATATCCATTTGTTGTTTTCCTTTGCTTCTTCACAGTATTTTTCTGTTCACAGAAACAGCACTTAAAGTCCCCCCACAGATGTGTTTTTTCTTCTATCCAGTTTCTGTTTCAAACTTAAGGATAATGAAGAAAAGTTTTTTTCATTACCATCATATTCATACCTGGAGAAGGGCCGAAGTGATATGAATTACTAAACACCTTGATAATAGGCCAGACATAGAGGAAGGGTAAAATGCAAGGAAAATGGGTGGACACAAGAAGGAAGGTAATGACGGATATTACTGGTGGAGTTCCTTGATATTTCAAATTTTCTGAGGTCCCCATCCCAAACACCAAGAAAATGCCAACAAAATATCATGTTGATGTAAAAGCAGTAGAAATTCATAGTATGTAGGAGGGGGAGGTTACATAGAGAAATAACTGGTTAACACAGAGCAAGCATAGACTGATTGATTCCAGGAACTCAGAATTAAAGGTGGAGTCATAGCTAAATGTCTGGATCTAAAAACATCTGCTGCTGTCTCATTAGCTGGCAGGATTGGAAAGTGTTTATGACAAGGGTATGTATGAGCAAGGTATCACAGTCAGAGAATGCAAGGATCTTAATGTTTCAGAATAGAGATAGAAAACACTGTCAGTTTACAACACATTCATAAGGCTCATGTAGGTAGCTAAATGCACACAAGAATAACTAGTCAGATTCAAGATATTACTTCAGAATGGGATTATTTTAGAGAAAGATTTGATGACCCTTCCAGAAGCAATAGAATGTCATCTCAGAGGTTTGTAAGAGATAGGATTAATACCTACAAATTAATTGTGGGGAAAGGAACAATCCAGGAAAGAAAGAAGTTGTTTAAGGAAAACAATGGCACAAGAGCATATGGATGAAGAATAGTCATACATATGCTCAAAGTAGAAATTAAAAATCAAATTTCTGAAGAGGAGTAGCATTTTTCTTTAGATACCTTCCCAGAAATTGTCTGGAGATATTTACCACTTTTCAAGGTGAATTGTATCAGTTAATATAAATTGTCATATAAATTGTGCTCGTGAGAATAAACAGGACTCAACACCACTTCCAGCTTTACCTTTATATACCTATGTACATCGAGTTTCATTAACTTTAACGACTGCACAAGACAGCATAGCTAGTCAAAATAATGGTGCGTAGCCAGAGGAGACAAAGCAAGTGTTATTCAGCTGTGTTCACATGAGTATGCACCTCACAGAAACAGCCGGCAAGGAGCTCCTTATCAGAGCATGCTGCTCCTCAGTGATTAGTGAACATGCTCCTTTCACGGAGACACCTGCGATGCTAGCAAGCCTCTGACCACAATGGGTCCCACAGTAATGAGTGTCAAGGAGACGTAGAAATAGCATGATGCATTACTTGGGCTCCCAGACCAACTCATAGCACTCTGCTCATGCTGCTCAACCCATGACGGAACCCCTGCAGTGACGGCAGCTGTCTGTACACCAGTAATGAACAGCTTGCAAATTCATCCTTGAGCAGTGCTCAACATCTGCTTTTCCTTATCTCTGTTGATATATTTCTGTCTTTTTTACCCTCACCCTAAACAGTCATACATTTTTGTTAAGTGGCAGACCCCAAACAGCATATCACTCTTCACACACGTAAACAGCAAGTCACTTTCTCTGCAATACAACTAACCAAGAGACCTTAAAAAGACAACTGGAACCCAGAGTCTCTAGCCATATTTACCTATGGCTTTGCAAACCAAACATCAATATACATAAACAATATCAGGGACCAGTTAATGGAAATCAGAGGCCCTACAGAACTTGGCCTATCTCCAAAAAAATTTTGGGTTGAACAAATTTCAAATTAGTTAAGGAAATTATCTCAGTAGAGACTAGTTTTTTCTAGCCTGTAGAATTAGACATGTTCATACTGTACCTTGATTTGCAGTCAGTGTGTAAAACTGAGGTTATTTAGTGAAACCCAAGGAAACCTTTCCCCAACCCCACTCCCAGAATACCTTGTTATTACCAAACCTTAATGAGATCCAGATTTATTCAATATTTTAAATTCCTATAGGCTGCAACAGAGTTTATGTTTGGTAAAACAAGTTCTACCTTGGAAGACTCATTTCACATTTGAGTCATTCTCCTGAAGCCAGTTCCCCTGAGGGGCTACCAAGCTGAGTACAAGTTAGACAATCAGACCAACTATTAATCGATGGAAATATTCTGTATCGTGTGATTCAGTCATGAGACATGACTTAAGACTTGAGAGCAATAATATACATCAGTCACTAATTCTGGGAAAGGCAGAAGGAAGATATTTGACCTTATTAATTTTGGAATGGACATGTGACATTTTAGCTGATATAAAGAAATCTTTCTCCTGAGGATGGATGAGCTATCACAGGATATGCAGAACCTGACAGCCTTTTCCAGAGAAAACAGTTAGCAGCTAAATACAGGGTTTGAGTGAATCAACCTAGATTCACACAAAAGTAACAAAGTGCTTACTTAAAACACTGTCTATGCCTTAGAGCTTTCATAATCCTGTAGCAACTGGTTCAAATTTGCAGAGTATTTCTGAAGCCTTCATATTATTCAGCAACCTTGGGGAAAGGAAGGTTTTTATATTTGTCTCCAATAGTAAAATTCATTGAATATGCCATATAATTTGACTGAAGTTGCTCAATTTTACCATAAGCGGCTAGTCAGAAGTGGCTTAGGCGAATACTCCTCATTTGTAGTTGCAATGGCTTGTTTCAGTTTGAGGTCTGTATGGACATCAAGCCTCTGCTGTACATCCTAGTAGTTACAGCTCTCCTCTATTTGAGGTTTGGTCTCTTTCTGTGGACACACAATGCACATACCGTTATGAAATTACATGGTTCCTTAAACAGTACAATAAATGTCACATATCAAACATTTTTCAATGTCTTACTACACTCTGATCTCACTCCACCACAACTACATCCAACAAAATACAGGAATGTTGAGACACCAAGCACTTTCAAAATAACCAATTATTGATTTTAGTTCTATATGTGGAATAACATTTTTGAGGCATCATTAATAGACATGGAAACAGAAGTCATATTAACACTAGTCCTGAGTTAAAGGAGAAAATATTTCTGAATTCTTATATAATAGACATGTATTTAGTCTATATTTTTACACATACACACATAAATATACTAGAACATGGGCTTCTTTCTCCACAGCTCAATAAGACCACCAGTATCCAAAATAATGCCTCCAAGCTTCAGTTTGTCAAATTAGACCTTTAAAAGGCTTAGTATTGCTATCTTAAGAAGAACTACACAATGAGAATGTGAGGGCAGCAAATTCTTCTCTTTTCAGCTGTCAGCAACAGATACAAGAATTTTAAGGTGTTCTTCAGAGTGCCAGAGAGTGGCACTCCACCTAAGACAACTCCTTGGCAGAAAACATTATTTACTAGACTACTGCTTTAAGTGGTTACAATTAACAGTAAAAGCATAGCCAGAATAAGGGCATGTCATCTTTTAATTTCCACTTAGCACAAAAAAACCCAAAATGTATTCATTTTGAAGCATAGCACTGCAAGAAAAGGAAGTGCTGTGTCTTCACTCTGAAAGGACAAAAAAGTTTTTCTTCTGTAATTAGAAAAAAAAAAACCAAAAAACAGTCACAAAAAACATACGTTCCTATGATAACAGATGTTGACTTACGTCAAGAAAGCAGAACCTCATTGTTCTGGTTTTACTTTTCAGCAGTATGCAGTTCAAATTGAGTCAGAAAGTATAAATGTATCTTCTCTTTAAAGCCATATTTTGTGTATTAGACCCATTATAAGAACTAGTAACAAAGTAAATCTAATAGTTTAACAAACCTGTAACAAAAAAAGATGGGTGACCTTCAATTATAGTTGATTATGTGAAAGCTGAGATGCTGTTATAAAAGACAGTTTGTGCGCTTTTTAGCACATACGTGTTTGACTGTACACCACTGAAACAGCCACATATCCAGGGCAAGACAACTTCACCTGAGTGCTGAACCACATGAAAAGATAAAAGTAATAAGACAGATCTTCCTTCCTTTTCTGCTGCAGGTCATACCCCTCCTAAGTCAAGCACTGAGCCAGCTCAGAGCAAAAGCATCCACTGGGCAGGCTGCAAAGTGTGGAGCCCTGATGTTTCACACCACACTGTTCCCCAGCCCCTTCCCTGCTCTGTTGTCTCTGCAGGGTGAGTTGCTCAACTCCTACCCTTGTTTCAAAGCCCACTGTGATACACAGAGTTCCCTGAATGGCAAAACCTCTCTCTAAATATTTTGAGATAACTAATAGGCATTTTTGTATGTTTCTGGTTTTAGGTGAAAAAAACAAGGTGGACATTTTACCTTTTTCAGCCACAGCTGGGGAGGACTCAAGCATCTCCCATCTATTTTCTGTTTATATTCTCCATATATATATTTCTCCATATATGTATATATATATATGATTTATTTTTTCTCAAGGAAGGCAGTTAAACATGCATTTCTCAGGGGCTTTTCTATGAAATCAGAAAATGCCAAACAGAACACTGAGCATACTGCATGCCTTTGGTTTATGCACAAAGGTTTGTGTAAGGCAGCCCTTTGACAGTATTCTTGCAGTGCCAGTTCTGCCTCTAAAACTTTTAAAAGAAGTTAACAGTTCTGAAAACAACAAACATAATTACACCAATGAGTAAGACTAACAAGTATACAGGTCTGCACAATATTTATGCACTTGGTTTGTCATATACCTGATGAAAGAAAATAAAAGAACACAAAGGAAAACAATGGAAACATAATAAAAAATATAACCCTGGAGTACTCAAGAATGTTTATTAAGGCTACACTCTTACTGACATTTCAGGAATGTCATTAAACCACTGTGGGCTGCAGTTACCACAAAAATTGTTTTCATAACGTTCCATGTTATCCCATGGTGATTGGCATGACTGCTAGAGAAAGCATTTACATGTGTTAAGTGTACATTACATAAGATCTCACAGTGAGGACCTGTTACTTCAGTTCTCCAGCACTTATTTCACATGCATACATAATATGCACACACAAGCACACACCACAGAACATGTAACTTGAATTTCTTATTACTGCATATTACACGATGATAATCTGCGCAGTTCCTGTTCAAAGAAATTACACAAGCTGTCTACACAGACACCCCTTTAAACAATGTAGCTTGAGCTGTGGAAACATCTTGAGCTTAATTTCTATTGCATGTTAAGAGAGTAAGCAATTTTCCACTGGTAAAAGTCATCTCTCCTCACCCTTCTACGTGACCAGTAAACTGTCAACAAGCTTTCATTGTCAAAGGTGGAAGTAGCAAAGGCCGAGAAAATAAATATACCAGGTATTTTCAAAACTTCATGGCAAAAGTTAGTTTGCAACAGGGCTGCAGAGCCTGGAATCAATTTGATCCTGCACTGCCTGAAAATTCCTGTTACTCACTACACCATTCCTGGTCTCCATGAGGCTTGGGTTGGGTGGACAAAAAAGCAGTACCACTTCACCTGTGAGAAGACAAACAGTAGAAAATATTTGCCTGGTTGACTTTAATATGAGCAAAATCTAATCCAGAGGTGATCCTACTGTGGACCCAAATATCCACTGCTGAGCACCATGCAGAATGCCAAATTCCTGAGAGCTGACCCCCTATTCCCATGAGGTCAGAGTTCAAGAACTAGACTGAAGTTTTAAGACAGAAGCATTTATGGACTTTGCCCATGAGAATTACAATGTAATTTATGAAATCTTAAGGCAGAGTAAGCTTCTGTGCATGTAGAATGTGTCAGAAAGTAGGTAAGTCTAACTTTATGAACAAGGGATTCTTCCCTTGCTCATATCAAGTTGTTTTTTCAATACCTACAATATTTATTTATAAGCATGTGTTTAAGTGCAACTATCTTCTTGAGAAAACAGGGCTAATTTATGTTGTGCAATTGGGATTCAGTTTTTTATGCACCTGCAGATCCTGCCAAGCACATAATGTCAGTGAAGGAGCTCTTCTCCTAACCTCACAGAATCACAGACTGGTTAGTGCTGGAAGGGACCTCTGGAGATCACCCAGTGCAACCCCCTGCAAAGGCAGGGCCACCCAGAGCAGGTCATGCAGGATTATGTCCAGGCAGGTTTGGGATGGCTCCAGAAAGGGAGAGTCCACAACCCTCCTGGGCAGCCTGTCCCAGCGCTCTGCAACCATCACCGAAAAGAGTCTGGCATCATCCTCCTGGCACCACCTTTGAGAAACTGATCTGTATTGAGATTCCCTCTCAGTCTTCTCTTCTCTACATTAAACAGGCCCAGCTCCTGCAATCTCCCCTCGTAACAGAGATGCTCCAGACCCCTGAGCATCCCTGTGGCCTCCGCTGGACCCTCTCCAGTAGCTCCTCATCAATCTTATACTGAGGAGCCCAGAACTGGACAAAGTGCTCCAGATGTGGCCTCACCAGGGTTGAGTAGAGGAGGAACATCACCTCCTTTGACCTGCTGCCACACTCCTCCCAATGCACCCCAGGATACTCTTGTCCCTCCTGGCTGTAAAGGCACACTGCCGACTTATAGTCACCTTATCTTCTACCAATACTTCAGTCATGGTGTGATGCATTAAGACATGTAGAAATTAGTAGAGAGTTATAGCTATGCTGCACATCAATTAATTCCTCCCTTTAAGGTAGAGTATGGCAATTAAATGCTAATGCTTACTGGAATTTCCAGTGGAAATTCAGGAAGTCACTCCTTGGCAGAGCCACAGACATTTTTTGGTTGTGCAGTTCTACAAGAGTTCCATATGAACTCAAAGAAATTGATGTGATATGAATGGATACTCCTCCTGATCATTGTTTTGTTGTTGATCACGAATCAACATCAGAGCTCAGAATTCCTTTATTCTATAATAAATACTCTAATTACACACCACATCTGATTTGTAAAGTTCAGGCTTCAGAAAAATCAATTCTGCAGTTGCATTCTAGTCCAATAGTAGAATTAGAGAAAACTTGTGAAGACAGAACTCTGCATTGATAATTGTATTTTCAGAATCACTAAACATTATTCTCGTCTCCAATTGAAGCAGTACTTAAGCAACTTTTGAAACTTAATTTCCCTTTGATTTGAGCATGTGATATTCAGTGAAAAAACTACAAGCTCCCCAGCTCTACCATTCATACCTGGTTTTACCCGTATCATTTTTGCAACAGCAACTGTTCCGGCTTGAACAGCATTTGCATTAACTTGAATTTCCAACTTCACTGTCACAAATCATGTAAAGAGCTTGAGGTTACTCATCTGCATAATCTATTTCAAGCGGTAATTCTGAACCTATAAGAAGCTCATTTCATAGCCTACACTTTTTGTCTTTGTTTCTGGGCAGGTCACAACATAGCTTGGCAAGAAGTAAAACTGAATGGGAAGATCTTTGGTTAGGCTGCGGTACTAGCATTCATTTTCTTTCAGTCATACTTTGTATTGGTAGCATGGAATTTTCTCTCTAGTAAGTAATGACATGCACAGTTTCTATATAGTTTTTTGCTGCAGCTAAGTGCAGTATGGGTTTTTTTTTGGTTTGCATTTGGTCCTTCATTTTTTACTGGCAAAATACATGCAAGCAGAACACTCCAGTAAATATAGTGGTAATCATTAAAAATACAGTCTGACATTGATGGTCCACAAAACCCAGTTTTCTTTCCCTTTCAGAAGTATAATGAAAAAATAACTCCTCAAAAGAAGAAAAAACTTCGTATGTTAAAAAAAAAAAAATCTTGATCTAAACAGTGATTTTCGATAAAAACCAGTTTCAAGTGTAAACTTCCCTTACGTCTCAACTTTTCTTGGATGCTAAGTATAGAAAGGTTGCTGCGGTATTTTACAAGGAAAATAAATGGGAGACAGACTTATTATTGAAACCTCAACATTTTTAATCCAGATGTTTTTAATTCAGGTGTAACAATAAGCAAAAAGAGAGATAAATGGGGAAGAGAAGAACAGAAAGATTTAAATTAGTAAGAGCACATAGATCTTCTGGAAAACAAGATGAAAATCATTTAAATTAGATGGGATAAGTATTTTAATGAAAACATAAAACAGGGATATCTATGAAGAAGCTAAATACTTATTTCCCCATGAATGTCTATGCATTCATGGAAAAGGGGAACATCAACTAAGTTAAAGAATGATAGCACTTGGGGCATCTTATATCTCATTCAGACTAAAGCATTTTGTTCCACTCTAGATATCTGGAGAATTTCCAAAGTGATAAGGAGTATAACTCTTACAACTTACAGAATATAGCCTTAAGAATTCAGTGCTGTTTTAAAACAAATGTTTAGCTAAACATTTTCTGTGAACAGTTTTAGAGGAATGTTGAGAGATAGTGAGAGGAATATTGAGAGAATGTTGAGAGACATTATTGAAGCACTGTATCAGGAGTAAATAATAATTTTCTGAAGACATCCTGGTCTGCTGTGATACTTCAAAAGCAGATAAACAATTGTTACAATATATTTTTATTTTTTAATCACTGTCCTGGTTTCTGCTTATATTACAAAATAAATTACTTATTGCCTCTCTCTCAGGGCCAGTATAAATTTTTTACGTCAGCCTGTATTTGGATTTAACTTTTCCCACATCCTGACCAGGCACGTAGAACCATAGAGTCAATTCTGGCTAAAAAGAAGCAAGCTAATGACAAGAAATATGAGCTGTTTCTAGGAAAGCAGAATATATAGTTTGTGTCACTCATGGAGCTATTGTCATCCTGCTCTGGCACTTAGACAGCAGACTATCCTCTGTTAAAACAAGATATGAAGACAAGACAGAATAAAATTCACATACATAATTACTGCTGGATGCAGTACAATATAGGAAGCTCAGCATCCTGGTTTGGATTTGGCCTTCCAAATGTCCTTGGCTGCTTACTGCTCTTTTCAGAGCTAAACCAGGGGCATTCTTGGCTTCAGTTAAATTTGCATTAGCTCAGTACATCCCAGTCTTCAGCTCCCTTGGCACTGAGTTTTCTTTGTAAATCAAGAGGAAAACAGGATATCTGCAACTATTAAAAAAATGAATATCACAGCATCGTACTGTGAGCTTGCAGCACATGTGTCATTTCTCTATGGACAGAATCCAATAAGTTCACCTATTTTCAAATTTAGGTAATAGAAATCAATTAAGTCTCTTTGTCAAAAGAAGAGATTACTGCCTGTATCTGAAAATTGATTTTGATCTCTATGTGCTTGATTTCGAAGGAATCTGTCTAGAATCACTCTGAAAAGTTTCCAGGAGTTAAGTTTCTTCAAATGTGTTGTAATCATACATGTACATTGAAGTCATGCATGATAACACTGAGAAAACAGATATTATAAAACAGGTTTTAGAATGAAGCTGTCGCACCTCTGTGAGGACAGAGATTTTAGATAAATTAGACAAAATTTACACAGATTTCCCAGAAGCAAGTGTTGTCATGTTTTGTAACATCAAATAAGAATATGGATCTACTGTGATTCAAGCACATTCTGCATTAAATAATTACTTAATAGCTCATTTCTACCAACAGTTCTGGATATAAACACACAAAGGAGAATTATAAAATCTGGCTAATAAGAACCTTTCAAATATGAGATTTTTTTCCTATCTATCTATCTTGAACAATAATTGTATGGGATGGACTGCTCTCTGGAGTTGCCAATCCTTCAACCACTTAAAGGGAGAGCCCAGTTAACCAACTTTAGATAAACCCGTTATCTTTTTAAAATCTATGAATCCTTGCAAAGTCTCATTAATTCCAAAACATAGCATAACAGAGCTGCAGAGAACTGCAGAGCAGGCAAAATGCTGCTTAGCTCTCCACCATCTCTATCACATGACATGTGTGCATTATTTGTGTTGAGAAGTATGAGGGAGATTACATATCCCACTGGGAACCCAAACCTGACACTGAGATATCTGTTGTTTTAAATGAAGCAAGCAGAAGGAGGCACAGAAGTTGATTTTACAGGATAAAAACTTTTGAAGCTGTATTAGGAATACTTAAAAGTTAAACTATAAAGTTATATCCAGTCCTTCTTATCTGGAAGCACTAACTAAATACCCATCAGCTTCCAAGGAAACACAATTCCTCCTCAACATACCACCATACAGCACAAAGTTAGTCTGTGTGTCATTTTATAGTTACAATTCAGACTGTTTTTGAGAACTTTTCTGAATCTGATATGCAAAACTCAATTCTATTGCACGCAGGAAAGTTTCTAGAATCAATGGCAACAACATAAAGCATGACATAATTACAACCTGTAGCTTATACACACTATGTGCTTGAATAAGATCCTCACTGTTTGCTTTTCCAGCACTCAGTAGTCTTTGAAGATGAGACAAATGGCACAATGTTAAGTATGGTCTAAGATACACTTCTCAGCTTTCCTATATAGTTCAGTTGAATATGTCACTGACTATGGTACTGATTTGAGAGTCATCTCCCTCCCCTCCAAGTTTATTGACATTTTCTTATATACTAAATATGTCAATGAGACTAGATTGCCAGAAAATATGTATAAATAGGCATGCATCCTAGGGGCAAATGTTGTGTTGCTCTTGAGCTATTTTGGGGATTTGGAGAAGCAGGGGCAGAAGAGTCAATTTGAGGCATAGGTTACTTTGGAATTTACCTTTTTGTCAGCACTTCGACCCACAAAAGGTTTCCAAACACTGGACCCATGCTTCGTGCTAAAATGTCAAGGAAGTGGTTCCACTTCCTTGGTCTGAACTACTGCATTTTTTTTAAATCATATGCTAATAACAAAACCAAATAGATTCAGCTTAGATATTTTACTTGCTATTGCATTACCACAAAACCAGAGTGACTGTATTTGGCAATTACACCAGAAAAAAACAACTTTTGAATCTTTCTTTCCAGGACAGATCTAGTAGATCTAATAAAGGGTCAGAGGACTACCTGCATGACCAGTGACACAGAACAACTGGCCTACATGGTTGCATGATTACAGAGACTTGGATTGTCTTTTCCAGCCTGAGAAAATTCTAAACTCTCCAGGGCATAAAAAATGCTGTTTACTACAGAGCATCTTAGACACAAGAGGAAAAACTAGTTATGATGGCTCTGACCCTGCAGTTCACATAAGGGTCAGATGGTAGTTGTTAAGTGTACATAGATGCAATTCTATCAAGACTCCAATGAGAATCCATCTCATTGTATCTTTTACTAACATTTTTTTTTCTCCATGGAAATCCAGTCAAAAAATATACTAAATGAGTCTTTTGGATTTTCCACAGTTCCAAAGAGGTGTGACTACTTGTCAACTTGTCTACTTTTATGTCACTGCTATATTACAGGAACTTGCAAAGAATGCAGCTTGTAGACTGAAACTGGCAGAGCAGTCACAGTGGTTCTCCAGGTTTCTAGAAAGTATTTTCCACCACTGACTAGGTGATGAATAGGCTTGCCACCTTGCTTAGTTTCCCATTCTCTCTCCCAGTTTATATTCAGTTAAAGAATATTTCTTTAGACACGAAAGCCAAAGGAAATAGAAGAACTGACCGAGGTATTTTTTAATGACTTCAACAAACAAAAATTGCACATGGAAGTCCAGACCCTCTCTGGGTAACCTCCTGCCTTGCAAAAAACAATTACTACATTTTACCCAACATTAATCTCAGCAGAATTTTAAGGAAAAACATTGATTCCTTCTCAAAACTGTCAGTTCCTATTTCAGGAAGCTATTCTCTCACTGAACCTTTTCACATTTTAGTGCTTTCTCAGCTTCCTGTATGCAATCTTTCCCACTTTTCTACTTCACTTTTTTCTTTTAACATCATTTGCTAGAACAAGCCTCTTCTGCTATTCCTGCCTTTCAAGATGCTGTAGTGCCTGTCTCCTGTAGCTCCACCTGCTTAATTTCACCTTCTTTTCCTTTAACTTCCAACTCTGCTTTTGCTTTTTCTCTCCATGTCATTCTGCCACATACATACCCAAGATAACCCTAAAATAAATTACCCCAATGGATACCCTTTTATGGCTCATCTTCTTCCTCTTTAGCACCTGGGATTCTTCACTACTTCATTAGTAGTTCTGGGATACATCTGCTACCAACCGCCAAAGACTCTAAACATCATGACAGTCTCCACCATCTACTCAAGGTTGACAGAAACTTCAGAACTCTTTAGACAAGGTTCTGCACTTCCTGAGGATGCTTTTCCAGTGTAACTACAGCATCTTCTGTATACCTGAGTCAGAAGGGTCAGTTGCTATTAGTTGGTATTCAGTTCCCAGTGGAAACTCCAGGACTAATTCTCCAAAAGTAACGCACTAGTGAAACCCTGCAGTACACCCTTTTATAAACTTATACAAAGCAAGCATGCAGTGAGATTGGACAGTCTTTCACAAAATCTTTGCGATGTTACACTACAGCAAATTCATAGCGAAGCTCAACTAGACTAATGAGAAAAAATCCAGATCTTAAGGAAAGTTTTCCATGGGTGTTTGTGGTTGGAGAAGCATAACCTTCAAACTGAGTTTTCAGTGAAAAATCCCATACTATCTGCCTTCTCATACCACCATCACTACCCCCCCCCAAAAAAAAAAAAAAAAAAAAATCAATGAATGCTATTAATGCAGGGAGAAATATTACATTTATCCCCACTCCAACTTTCAGATCTTGAAAATGTTATTGTAATTCTTCATGGAAGTTCCTACCTGGTGATATCAGGCTATCAGTTTCCTCAAAGGAAATGCATTTAATATAATCAGATTTTCAGAAAGGGAAGACTGAGTTTCATAATGACAACAAAAAAAAAAATAAGAATAAAGAAATATCCCAATTACAATGCTTAAAAGTCATATTTCTGAATTTTCTAATCAAACCTCATGTTTATATTTCCAGAGTAGAGTAGGAAAGTATGAAACTTGGATATTGGATAACTTTTGATAATTTCCCCTATTAACAATAGAAACATTTTTATGTGGGGAAAAAGACTCCCTTTTTTCCTTACGAAAACTAATACCCATCTTCAGCTCTACCTCAACAGGTTTTCTCCTGTAACACTAATGTAGGTGGATCATGAATAGGAGCTTGCACTGCCCTGAGAACATTGCAACAACTATACTCTAGTTGTACTAAACCTTTACAGAAACTTCTGCAAACTTCATAAAAAAGCTGCAGGGAAAGACATGGGAAAAAGATGTAATTAATATGTCTCCTAAATTTTCTAATCTCTAATCTAACCTTATTCCAAGTCTCTAAGGCTGAAGCAGTTGTCATAAACTGAAAAGAAATTTTAGTCTGCTCCAAGTAAGAGCTGCTAAATGCTTCATCTTGACAAACATTGCCTGTAGTTTGTCCCATGCAGCTATCTGGTCTTCATCTCAAGATACAATAGATATTCAACAGCCACCATTTTACCTTTACTTCCTTGCTTACTGCTCTAGGACTACCTTTGACCAGCCTGCAGGTCTGCTCTTACTTCTGAAATATTCCTGGATAAATTAAACTGAAACTTTCATTATACATTTCTTTCACTGAGGCATAAATTTTAAGGATTTCTTTTTTTCCCTACAGAGATGGATTAACACAGTTCATGTGCTGCATAGCCTCCAACACAAAAAAATCTCTCCCTTCTGCTATAGTCTTATGTAGGCAGTATGCCACAGGTTTCGCTCTCTGTCATAATTATAATGCCATTCCTCTCATGAGATTGTTTTCTCATTGAAAGTAACAAGTACCTTCACACCATGGCTTTCAACTCAGGCATGATTTGAATAAAGTTTGAATAAAGAAACAGATTTGTAGATATTGAAACCTTGTTTTTAAAAATGGTAAGAGGGTGAAATTTGGTTTATTCAATAAGGTAGGGTTGTATAAAGTGGAAATTTCAACCATTCTTTATGTCCAGGAGGCAGGAGTAATTTTATGACAACTTTCATTTTTTAATTGGACCACACTCATCTGTAACACTCAATCCATTAAATAAAACAAAACATGTTCTGAAAGATGGTTGCCTCACTCATGCTCAGATTAAATCAAAACATCAGATGTTCCCATAGAATTGGGTGATAAACATTGATCAACACCAAGCTGGTAAACTCACCATCATGCATAGATTATCCAGGTCTACCTGTCTGTGAGTATTTAGTAGCAAATGGTCTGTGTTTGCATTTCTGTAGAAAAGCTTTCTGAAAACTCAACTCTAGCTTGCACTTAACACTTGGCTCACTTTGATATTTTGAATTTAGCCACCAAATGACTATGTCGTTTGGATTCAAGAGACAGAGGCATGAGGGAGACCTGGTATCATCATCTCAAATGGTCCAGGTCTTGCCCTGTCCTTACAGCAGTCTTCTTAAGACCAGTGAGAATGAAAGCAACTGTGCTGCTCCAGGGAAAATCTAACTTCAACAAAAGCTCCACAAGCCACAAGTTGGAAGGATTAGAGGTATACTGGGAGGTAGAAGAAAACACATATGCATAGTGTGCTCACAAGAATGTTCTACATTTCTATAAAAGCACCTATCAATAGTGTTGACCACTTTTAGCACTGTACTTTCATGCATGCAACTTCCAGCTTTAAGCCTGCAACAATAAATCTGTCAACTGAAATACTCATTTTAAAGTCCTTCTGATTAAACACTCCCAAAAAGTTTAGGTTTAAAAAACATATTCTTCCTCCCCTGATGCATCTTTTTTCCTTATTAATTTTTAGATGAATCAAAATGCCTGAAAAAGTCCATAGCTGTTACTGAATGTACCTATTCATATGATCTGAAGAATTTAATGGAGTGGACTTAGACTTACTTTTACTGAAAAGTGGGTCCCCTTTTTACACTGTGTAGTACACAGGGCAACTACTGGATTCCTTCTGAAGGACATTCCAAAGATGACAGGAGGCTGCCAGGACACTGGTGGAAGAGTCCCCAACAAAGGCAAATAAAATTCATACAGGCAGTTGCACTGGTTCAGATTTAAACCCACTTGAAAAGTATATATTAGGGCTTCATAAATACCTTTAACAGAACAAATAAGATATGCACCAAACTCTTGCTGACCGGGGGAATTTCACAGCAGTTGAGCACTTCTACAACTTTATCCAAATGGCCTGTTTAGCTGGGTCCTAAGCACAAGGGGGACTTTGCCACAAAGAAATTCTAGTGCATGGTCAAACTACAACAACAAATCTCTGGCTTTCGGGGTGGGATAAATGAAGTAGCACACACGTCAAGTCTATTGCTCTACTAGAAAAGTACCACAGCAAGTATTTGCTGTGCCAGACATCTAACCCAAATGGCCAGAAGTCAGCTGGACACTTTTGGCCAACTCAAGAGGGCTCTTCAGCAGCTCCAAACAGGAACAAAAGGCTTAGGAGCTACCAGACTGCTGTGGCATAGCCACACATCAGTACTCAAGTGCCTTGACACAGAGCCTGCATGCATCAGCACTGAAGATGTCAGTCTTTAATGTTGTTGACCTCCTGCATAGATGGGTACCAAAGTCACTGGAAACAACTGCAAGCTGAAGGCCACAGGATAGACTACGGAGCTGTGGGCTGGAAGCCCCTGTCCCATGGCCAGCTGCATGCGCACATCCGGTCCACAGTTACCTGGGACCCTCAGCTCTGACATTGTGTTTCAAAATCTCTTCCTGTGATGCAGCTTCTTTCGTTGAATGTGCATGGCTCACTTGCTTATCATGCCTCCTCAACTGCAGATTGCTGTGCCAGATGGATCAGTCAGTTGTTGAGTCTTATGTTACAAGGCTGGGAATAAAACCAAAACTTGCTTCCTATTAATTACTTTGTAAAATCATGCCTTCCATTATGTTTTCCAAGGTACCCAAAACTCCATCTTACATATGTAATGTATCTTATGTATGCTTGCCAGACAACTCAAATGCTCTATCTCAAAAGACCATGACATTTCTCTAATAGGTAATAAGTAAACAGGAAGAGGAATAGAAATAATAGGAATAAGTAAAAGCAGTTTGTGGTCAGTTGATTTTACAGATTCCAAAATCATTATAAGCATTATAACAACTCCTTCAAAACCCAATTTAAAAAGTTCTTAATAGAAGACATAACTGATACTGACATCGTTAGGCTTCAGTATAATTCAGTCCTATTTAAATTTTTTCCAACTCCTTATCAAGCAACGACTGATCTTAGAGAAGCTAATTTCAAACAGGAAGTCACCTCAAGAGTTACTGAATTAGACTTGTTTTAAAGATCTAGGCTAAACTATGCTTAGTCATTTCTCCCTCTGAGAGTGTACTAGAAAATTTGGCAGCAACAGAAATCTTCATTTTCTCAACAAAAAACTTAATTACAGAAATAACACTAATTATAAAAATAGTCAGTTTCTTTCATGTTTTACAGTGCCTACAGGAATTATGGACAAAATAAAATATTGTCTCTCTGTAGTCCAATGATACAGAAAGAATAACAACACATAATGAATGGCTGAGTCTTGCAGAAGACAAAATAATCAGCTCATTTGATGGAAACTCTTATTAACTTCTATGTTGTAAAAAAATAAATCTGTGGGAGGTATTTGTTTATGTAAAACAAGAAAATAACACAACTCTGGTTCAATTTTAATTATTTTGAATTAGTATCTTGAGATCCATTGTCTTGTGGTGGTAAAATTAAGCTCTCAGGTAAGGATTGAAATGATCATTCATTGGTAAGTAACTCTCAGTTTGTGTCATTGACAATTTTGAGTGTTCCACATAGAGAACGATTTTATGGGAACTGGAGACATCTCAGTGGTTTAATGGTCAGGGCAGTGCAAAATGAGCATCTCCAGTTCTGATTCACTTTAGCCCAAGGGATCAGAGATTCTGAATTAAGAAGAAGTTGTAAGTTTTTGGTCAAGACCAACACCTGTAGAACATAGAAACACAGAATAGTTAGGGTTGGAAAGGACCTGAAGATCATCAAGTTCCAACGCCCCTGCCAGGGGCAGGGACACCTCCCACTAAACCATGCCACCCAAGGCTCTATCCAACCTGACCTTGAGCACCGCCAGCAATGGAGCATTCACAACTTCGCTGGGCAACCCATTCCAGTGCCTCACCACCCTTACAGTAAAGAATTTCTTCCTCATATCCAATCTAAACTTCCCCTGTTTAAGTTTGAACCCGTTAGACAAGTGTATACTTTTCAGTATGAGTCATGGGGCCTCAGAAATGACCCCTAAACCATCACAGACTCCTTTAATCTCTGGTTTAAAAATATATCAATAAAAATATACATATAGGGGAAAAAAGAAAAAGAAAAAAAGGTTACTAACTGTGGACCCTCTACATGCAAACAAAAGCCTTGGAGCAGTGACCCCAAGCAGAATGACAAACCAATGACACTGCTACTTCTAGAATCCTGGAAACTGGCACAAAACCTATGGAGAAGGATATACGCAAGTAGTCTGAGGAAGGGGTTACCTCATGAAAGTCCAAAGAGGGGGAAGGAAATACAGGATGCAAAACTTCAGCCCGAGGTCAAAGGCAATCCTGATTGTAATTTTGACAGACTATTTATCACTTTCTTCCTTAGTCTCAGCCAGGCATCCCAAAAGTTCCTCGTTACTGATACTCTGCTGAAATTCCAAATCCAGTCCATGCTCAGGGAAAGACCAAAAAAGTTCACCAAACTACAGAATGGGAATGTAGGTCAGACCAAGCACCACAGAAGAAGAGGGAAAGTTTCCTCTTGGTCACCTCTGGTGACTGGCAAAACACCTGAAGCAGAGTCAAACCACCACAGTTCAGAAAACTATGATAAATTTAGTTACTCACTGGGGAGATTCCCATCACAGTCCCACATTTTTAAGCCCAAAACAATGCAAATTCTGTTCTATAATCCTTTCTACTACCCATCATGTTCCATCCACCCCCATAGGTCAATTAGACTGGGTTCCTCACTTCCACTGAAATATTTGGAACATTAGCCCAGAGTTTCATTGCCTGGATAGCCAGACACTTTCTAATTTCTGATTTAAACTTATCCCTTTCAACCAGTATCCTCTCAATAGGTGTTAGTCAGTCCTGCAAGCATCTTCCTACATAAAGCAGTCCTCTTAAGGAACATATTGCTCTGCTGAACAGTAGATTATCCCCTCACAGAAAATAATCCAAATTCCCAGTCTGTCCTAACTGGCCTTCTCCTATGCTACTTTTAGTTAATTTCTGATGAAGACAACAGATTATATCGAGTGAGGCAATAAGGAAGGCAAAGGCAATACTGGTAAAGTGCCTGAAGCATCCTTCTCTCCTATATTTTATCCTAGTGGAGCTACTACCCAGTCAAGTGATTCAGCCAGAGCACTTTTCTAGCATGAGCACAAACTTCTGCACCTTTGATTTGAAACAACTCACATTGCATAAATAATTTCATTTCAGACAAGATATTTTTACAGGAATGAGGAAAAACATGCTTTGATCTATACCCAAATGTGGTTTGTGTTTGGTTTTTGCTTTTTTTAATTCAACAACAGCTTTTACTATGCAACTGCTAGACTATACCCAGAGCCTTGATATGAAATTCTTTTCTCAGTCAGTACTTATTTGTCACTGTGATTAATTTATTTCAAACTTTCTTGTGGGCACAAAGACAAACTTTGTCCTAAAACTCTTGCCTCCAGATTACTCTTTTTTTTTTTATTTTTTTAATTATTATTATTATTATTATTAAAATTAATCCACTATTTAGCCATCTTTAATATTTTTTTGGGAAAAAAGTTATAATTACATCACCATGTATTGATTTTTCATCTGAGAGATAGACATAATAATAGAGCCTTAGTTTGTATCTCATCCTACATTCAAATACACGGAAGCACTTGGCTTTAGAAAAACACCATTTAGGCATAATAATGTATATACTGGTGCCCAGTTTTGCAGTCAAGTGGATTTACATCTCTGCTACACTCTGGTCACAGCAGAGATAAAACATAGCCTTTTAAAGAAAAAAATATGTTTTTCCCCAGTATACTTTGAACATTTTTTTAGCAAAAGCATTATCTCCAAATACATAAGCTTGCATATTTATATGTTTCAAGGATATATGCACACACTGCATATATTTTTAAGAGAAATCTCTGTGATATGTCAACAAAAGCTCTACCTTACAATTTTACACATACACACTATTACAAGTCATGCTTCTGGAGCTTTCAAAATTAGCTTTTCTTCTTTCTTACTGGCAAAGTGGAGTTCAGTGAGAATGCAAATGAGAATGCAAGCCATGTAAATAATTTGACCTTAAAATGACTTATACATCTAGTCATTATTATTGTTAGAAATACACTACAGATATTAAAATCAGACTTAAAGAGAAAATCTACAACATTCAAATAGAATTAAAATAAATTCAGAGTACAATATTTTCATCCCTATTTTTCCACACTCCAGATGTAATATGAAGGTGAATTTGTCTACCCAGCAATATACATATTAAATCAATAAAAATGTACACAAGTACTTTTTTCTACAAGAAAGAAGTGGAAAAAAAAATGCACAACATTCAATTTATGATCAAGGTAGCAAGTGACAGCACCAAAAGCTGAAAACGAGTTTCAAACCAGATTTCATGGTGTAATTTATTTGCTGGCCAAAATTGCATTTGGCACCCATATTTTAATACTTAGGCATTTTAATATGTCTTCATTTAGTTTCATAAATGAGCTGCTTTTTCCTTGGCAATAAAAACGTATTTTTTTAAGCTAGGTCACTTGGCAAAGCCATTGAACCAATGTCAGAGTTCCTGATTTTTTATTCTTAGTTAAATCATTCCATTTCCACATCATTTAGAAAAATCAAGATTTATAAGTGGTGAAAATCAAGTTATCATTGCTTTAGCAAGATAACATCTAAGTCGAGCCTCCATCTTCAGAAGAACTTGGAATGGAAAAAAAACAACTCAAAACCAAAACCAAACCTTCATTTCAACAAACAAAAAGGCAAACAGTAGCTTTCTGAAATCACACTTTATACCTGAATGTTTTTTCAGCTAAGAGCTTCTTCTAGAGCCAACTCTTAGAAGACCGAAATAGTAACTTGCCAGTCACTGCTTGATAAGCTTGGCCTGTCTTTTGAACATAATTGTCTATTTGAAGCTAGACAGAAGAATAACATGTGCTTTACTTCCCACGACAAATACTACTATTCATTTCTAGGAAGTACCTCCCCCAGATGAGACAATTTCAAGATTAGCAGAATTATTTATCAACAGCTTATGGTTTAACTCAGAACTCCTTATTTGACCTCCTGCCATGTTTATGGATTCAGATACCCCAGCATCTCAGCTCTGGCCTAGCTCACAAAGGTCTGTCATGATCTCTGAAGTACTGTTAAAAACCCCTCCAGTCTGGTACCTCTAAACTAGGTTCTTTTAGGTCACAACTGAAGCTGAATGCACTCACCAGATAAAAAGGCAGAACTCTGAATGCCACTGTGGCTGACCGAAGGCCTAGCACAGTCTAACAAGTTACATCAACACAGTCCAAGACACATACCCAACAGACCTTATCCACATTTCTCCTTTGCTCTCTGTTGATCCTTTTCTAGAGCAGTTCACTAGTGTGTCATTTACATTTTCACTGGCAATTCTTTAAGAGACAGGAAAAAACAGCCCCCCACTTCTGTGGCAATAACTGATTGGTTTGGGTGAGTTAACCACAAAGGGGAGAAAACCAAGAACATTTTCATCCTGTGCACAGTGTCTGAACTTCCTCACCGTTTCTAATATGTACAGCTGACCTTCAAAAACTGAAATCTTAACCCAAGTTCATTATTGAAAAATACTGCTATAGTATGGAGCACTCCTACAGGTGTTTTAGTGTAGATTGAAATAAGGCAAATGAACCAAGTGAAAATCTGAGAATGTCATATCTGGTCCTAACCCGGTATCTGTATCCTGCTTCTTATTGCTCATTTCTCCTCCTTTTGGAATAAAACAGACTCCAAAATCTTGAAAACGCCCTGTCATCACAACAGACAGATTAGCCTAGTAGTCAGTGATGTAGGTTGATCTGCTGTTAGGAGTCCCATTTCTCACATATTTTCCCTAAAGAGACACAGTTATCTTTGAATTCCAAGCCTGCATGCATTCCCCCAACTCCATCTTCATAGGAATGTCTTGTTCAGCCTTCATACATGTTGCTCCTATTCTTAGTACATATTTCATCCACCTTTAGATTTACCATTTCCTTTGTTGATACAGTGCAGAAAAAGTCTGCTTCCTGGATTTGATTCTGCAACTAACTGGCAGACACAACATTTTTTGGAAATGATTCAACCTAGGCTGCCTACTTGTATTATAATAAGCTCTGCAAACCAAAGCCACAGTAAAACAATAACTATTTTTTTTCACAATAATATAGAAAGTTACCAAAGATTTAGTAATCTTAGTATAAGCCAAATGGAGCTTATCTAGGGTCAAGTATAGAACTGCACTTTCCAGAGTATGAAGTCCAAGAAAGACTGCTTTATGTGACAGCCCTGATGTTTTCAATATGGCCAGCACTGATGTAATGCTGTGCTCATGAAGGAAAAAGTGAAAGGCAGGGGTAGCCAATTTTTTTGCACAGTAGATCATGAACTGAGACCAAGCTTGTCTTCTCTGTGCACTACAATAATTCCTTAGCACCCTTGCAGGGGCATCAGGGAAAGAAAAAAGAAAATGAACCCAACCACCAACCAGTAATAAAATGTCTCCTTGACAAAAGAGATTCCTCTTCCTGACTTGATAACAACACCTGTCAGCCTAGCCAGGATTCCTGTTATGTTTTGCAGAGCAGTTATCCTTCTTCACGTTCTCAATCTTTTCTTTTTTCTGCCTACCCCTTCTCTGTTTCTCAACACAGTAACACATATAAGCATACACACAAAATGGCTTACAAGGAAGACTGGCTTGGGAGGGCAAAGTTGCTGTTTCAGCTCTGTTTATTAATTACTTAAACCCAGACAAGTTTTTGGTTTTGACCAAATTTTTTACCTGTAAAGCATACGTAACTTTCATGATCTACATGAAATGTAATATTTGTAAGTAAAATTAATTAAACCTGGCTTTCTAGTAATCTTGAGGACAGGGTCTGCACTGAGTGATGGGTGAAATTTCATGTAGGCATCTATTATAGCAAACACAGAATTACACAAGAAGGTTTTTCTGTAGATCAGCTGGGGCTTTCTACAAGTAACATGATTTTATACATACAAATTTAAATAAACAACAATAAGGAAAAAATTAAGACAATTTTAATTCTGATTTCACTAAGTAGAAAATTGCTGGGAAGAAATTCAAATTACTGTGAAGAAAGATTGCAGATATCTAAACCATTCTTAGCATGGGTTACAGCTTGTTTCTTTTCTGCTTTTAATAAGCACAATATGAGATGCTTCATTCAACATTTTCCTAAAAACTTACATGATTCTTTTACCTCCCATGAATTTCTTACGGGAAATTCAGAGATTAATCAAACAGTGACTGGTATTATGGAATAATAAACGTGAGGCTACCTTTATATTAGTTCCAGTACAACCATTTACCACTTGATTTTCAGCTATAGAAACTGCCTCGAGATGCTTTCTTGTATGGAATTATCTATGCTTCCATTGACACTACAGTTTTTGTGCTTCCATAAAATTTGTCCTCATCTTTTTTACCTTCGCTGCTTATCTCCAGTGGCTGACTGTCCGTTTTGCAACACACAAGTCTCTCTTCATTCGTTTCTTTTTAAGTCTTAGAGATGAGAAGCACAGTCATGCTTAGCTTGATTACTAAAGCATCATGTATGTGCTACAAGACTACAATTCCAAATTAAAAAAATTACTAAATCTTTTCTTACTTATGATAGATGGCTCCAACTTAAAGCAAATGTCACCCAGATTCAAAACCAGATGTTTCAATATTAGCAAAAGGCAGAAGCATATTGGAATGACCCATGGCTCTCCTAAGCAAAGAGGAACACCATTGCACTGGTGTAAAAATGCAAGAAGCTTAAAGCAAGGTCCAGCATCCAGCAGCAGTAATGAAGACACCTCTGTCTCTCTGATGCTTGCTCTGCCTTCCTTAACTTCTCATACAAAGCTGTGAGGACATGATACAAGGTAGCAGAGGACACCTATTTATCCAAAAATTAAAACACAAGCAAGCCTTTTCACAGCCAAATCAGTTCCCTGATTTTCTTTCACTGTACAACCACAATATTGTACCAGCATTGCTAGGGAGAAAGAAGACAGCTGGGAATTCATAACTAAGTAGTATTTCTGCTTGCTAATGATATGACAATTTTCATAAGTGAAATAACACTTTAACACGTTTAACACATTTCTACTCAGAGAATTATTTACTATTAACATTCATTCTTAAATCCACCTTTGAGAATGGCTCTGTTTATGTTCTCATTTTCTTCACAACTCATCTGCCTCATTGCTATTTAACTGCAACATCTATATTCATGACATTGAAAAATTAGAGTAAAAGCAAAACCAAGGAATAATAAATTTATTTTCCTCAGGGAATTAAATCTGCTTCTTTCCTGTAACAAGCCATAACATTAGTCATCCTTTTCCACTGAAAAAAAGTCATCTCTTCTGTTGCTGTCTCTTACTCTGTCAGCCACAATGGTTTTGGCCACTTGTTTGATGAGATCAGCCTTGGGACCTTCTACAGCACAGAATGAAAATGGAACTTGACAAGTGTCTTGACCAACAAGCTACAGAGTTTTTTCAAAGCCTAGGCTGAACTCCTCTCAGTGAAGTATTTATTTCTTGGCTAACAAGTTAAGTCTTCACTTAGCCAGCAGCAAGCTGAGAACAAATGTCAGGGAATATGTCTGACCTCTTAGGAAGCAAAACTGTCTGAATGTTTGATTTAAAATGTAAGTTAAGAAAAGAAGTGAGTTTTAGATCTGTAGTCATTTGGAGGTGGAGGGTGGGGAGGTTTCCATTTCTATATGAAGACATGCTCAGTTGTGGCACTCCTCTAATGTACACTTTTTATTTATTTTTATTAAATAAATAAAATACATTTTATTTATTTAATGTACATTTTAATGTACGCTTTTTATGGGGATTTGAATTATTTTCTGTTGTAAGGAATCTTCACAGAGAACTGACAGTGATAAACAATAACCAAATATAGGTGCAATGTGACAGAAGAAAAGACTGATCTTAGCATCCTATTTTGCAGGAGTAGCTGGAGCTTCATTACTTGGCCAGGAGCTGGGCTTGAAAACAAGAAAAAAGAACTGTGTGATTACTGATTATGTTTTTTTTTCTCCTTATTACTACACAAAAGAACTCTTGTTCTGTATTTTCTAGGTTCATCCACTATAGTAAAGCAGAGCTAAAAATTACCAGAGTGACAGTTCCACCTAGCAATTATAAGCAATTAGCCAGACAATCGCTGGTTTTTTACCTGTCATGAAGCCAGCTACAATTCTGTCTCCAAGTTTGCTATAGTACCCCATTTGTTAATACATACAAATGTAAACTACTAAAATTTTCACAGGGCAGTGTTCTTTATGTAAAATATACTGATGGCCTCCAGACACACTTGTTCATACCTCTGAGACACCTATTAATACAGACTATTGGGTATTTGGAAACAATAGTTAATTAACTGAGCTGTATTTGGGGTAACCATCTGCTTCATGGGGCTCGGGGAAGACAGACAATGGCAGTAATTTTGAATAAATAATAAGATGTTGCGAGCGGGGCCCACAGGCTCTTATTGCCTGTACGGTAGGCGAGGACCCTCAAGTGGTGGGAGAATGAAGACAATCAATATGATCATTCATCAGACTCAGTTTATTTCATCTGAGGGTTCCAGTTATATACTCTATGCAGGCACACTTGCTAATATACGATTGGCTACTTATGCTACTAATTGATACATGATTGGTTACATGATCGGTATGTGCTTGGTCACAGCTCAAAGGTTACATTCACATCCCACCCCCCTCTGTAGTTTTCCTCTTGGTTATGTTCCAGGGGGTTTCCAGCTTGCAGCTGCGCTTCAAGGTTGCAGTTATCAGTTCCTCCCTACATATCCCGACTTCTCAGGCTCCCCTGCCAACTCCCTCAAACTCTTCTCATGCACACGTTCTCTAGTAACCTTCAGACAAGGCCTCAAAGCCTTTGGTTCACTACTGCTGAGCCTATGGTCTCATCGTGTCCATTCTCCAGCAGCCATTCCCCAACAATACCCCTCTTTTCTTTTTGCATCCGCAACAATAAGACTAATAGACATACATGCAGAATTAAAGACAAAAATCTGCTGCTTTGAATATGGCCTTTGAAGAGTAAATGCCATCAACTCTATTAAATCTTCTCCTCATTTGTTTCTTGAGCTAATTGTCTGAGTTGATCCAAAATACCTTATGCTAAACTGCTGGATGCAGAGTTCACTTCCAGTGGAGGAACATGCTTATTTATTCATAGGTACAGGTTTTCAGTGTACAGTTTGTTAACATTGCTTTGATTTTATTCTTCCAAGGTGAGGAAATGTACAGACTGCACATGACACAAACCAATAACATATCCTATTTACAGATTTGGGTCTCAAATAGTGAAGACTTTGCTTTACTCAGCTATTCTACTTGCTTCTCAGCCAAGCTCCTCCTGAGGGCTGCCAGACCGCTGCATTCCCACAGCATTGGCCCTACACTCTCAAGCTTCTGCTTACAGGGGAGAGGGTTTTTCACTCCTTAGCTGAACTGCAACAAAGCCATTGCTGCTGATTTAACAGTCACAGTTATCTTAAAACTTCCCGAAGCACTCCACCAGTAGAAAATAAAAACTGAAGACTACCTCTCCAGAGAAATGGCGACTAAAAGAGTTTTTAATATGACTAGTTTCAAGTAGGGGAACTTTTAGCCCAGTTTATACAATTCCTTGCTTTACTTCTCTTAGTAGTAGAACATTCTCTGGATCAGCATATCAAATTGACCCAGTATCAAAGTACCATATTGCACAGAAAAACTTCACTGTATCCAGTTTTCTTTACAGACTCTCCTTATACATGGCTTCAGGGAATATATTTTTTTTAAACACAGACTTCATTCTCTATCATTAAACAATTCCACAGTTAGCTTTGTTAAATTATGATCAGTCTTCCACCCACTGACCTACCGGAGACCCTAAGTTAATGAAACCATCTCTTGTGGCTTATATTATTGTATCACAGAGACTTAAGCCATTGTCATAGCATGTTGATAATCAGCTCCTTAAAAACAGATTGAAGGCACCACAAGACTGCTTGCTTGCCACAGTTATATAAAGCAAGAAAATGCATGGAAAACCATGGTTTAATGACAAAGTTGGACTGTAGGGATTTCAGTAAAAGGTATTCCAAGAAAAGATATCCCAACTACACCAGGTTCACCATGAATTCATTGCAGTAATAAGGATACAAAAGCTTATTAATATCAAAAAGTTAGTGAGATTACATATGATGTTTCTTCCCATAACTGACAAAAAAAAATGTGATAAGTCTTATATAAACATCACTTTGATTGCTGTGGCTAATTTGATAAGAATTAATTGCATGCTCAAGCCCAGTCAGACCAACTCTACACTGCTAGATGGTCTATTACTACTTGTGAGAAACACAGGTAGCACAATCAGGATACAGATTCTCCTTTAAAAAAAAAACCGGAGAGGTAGGGGGGGAACATTTTTTTTAATTGCTTTCCATTGCATTTTAAGTTCCTTTTCAAATATGTTCTGAATGACATAGTTTGAAGACTAGCACAGCACTGTCTTCCTGCCACTCACTTAAGGATGAGCCTTCACATTCACCCTAGACAATGAGACAAACTCCTTTTCGCACTGAATAATAACCCCAAGACAAGGGTCAAAAGCCCCTTTCTTTGATCACATGTGACTTCCAATTGCCCACATTTACAATGCAGTTTGAAGTGCCAGCTTCAAAAAGCTGCTGCTTTTGAACGGATTTAGCTGTGGGCACTTCAAGACAAATAGACTGGTTTAATTATATGCTCCTTAGCAACTGTGGTACTGTTTCTACAAAGTCAGCCCTTGTAATGTGCTACGCCCAGGCTCTGGCAGGCAGGCTCCCTTCCATGCCAGGTGATTGCTGTAGTTGTACAAGTTGGAGCTTGGCGATGAGCTTCGCTTTCCAAGAAGGCTCTGTTTTGTTTTTTGACATGGGCAGGATCTCATGTGAGGCATGATCACAACTTGTAGACTAACCAAACTGCCTGGGATTACAGCACAAGTGTTAACCTGCAAATGGTACGGGCATGAGAAAGGTGAATAAAGGTTTTCTTAGTCTCTTCTGTAAAGTAAAAAAAGCAGACTATGAAGAAGAGGTTTTCAATGGGAAACGCCAGTAGGGCTTGAAATGCCTTTAATTGAAAGGTACTTTACTGCCTTTTTTTATTTCATGTCTTCTTCTTCTTTCACATTTGCATTTCAGAGTGTCAAACACTGTTTCCTAGACCAGTTTGCCTTCTCTAGCATGAAATAATCCCTTGAGTAACTGTCCTTGTCATATGCTCCTTGGGATTTTACTAAAGCAAGAAGTCCTTCAAACAGAGAAAAGGAGGAATAGAAGCGTAAGGTAATCTATTATGCTTAATCACCAGAAAGGGCTTTGGTTTCCTAAGAGCAAACACGCATTTCCTCTGCTGCTACATTTGTGGTGCAATTTAAAATGTGAAAACTGACCTATTCACAACAGCCCGTTAATTGCCACTACTTGAGGAATCCAACTCCAGTAGCACTGTAAAGAGAGGCTCCTGGAGCTCTGTTATCTGACATCCTTGGTCATTGATCTGGCATGAGAGAAGACACAGGAAGACTTGCTGGCTCATTGCTTTTGCCTTCTTTTTAACCCAAGCAAGTGCTATGGCACAGCCACAGAAATAGTTGAACTGAGAGAGTGGCAGGGGCTGAAGAAAATCTGGAGGATGACAGACATAGGATAGAAATAGCGATGTTATCAGGGATTTGACTTGGTGGTACTGAGCATATTCTAGAGATAACACCCTTCCAAGAAAAGCAAGCACACTGCCTCCCAGATGAGGTAAGTTTGAAAGTATGTACAAACTAAGACACTATTTGTATAGTGCACTGTTTGTATTATGAGCTGAGCCAACAACTGAGGAAGGAAAAGCTTACACTCAATAAGTCAAACAAAGAAAAAAGCTTTTAATCATAAGCACACTCATCTTGCAGATTGCTTCAAGTTTCAAATTCCTGTGCTGCCTGCAGATGTTTATACAGTCTTTTCTTCATGTCAGTTGTACCTGAACTGTAACTGAATACTTTGGGCAGTGTTTCTCCTCTGTACATCTAGCACAAACTTTCAGTTGTTTTCATTAAGGCAAGAAAGAGTCATCACAGCAGCAAACACATCGTGTAGCAATTTACCTATGATTTTACAAGTGAAAAGATTAAAGCGGTTACTAGAAAACCTGTAGTTGGGGGGCCTAGGGTATAAAATAGTGTCATGGGTTCAGCAGCAGCAGTCATTTTTCTCCTTCGTAGTAGCTGGTGCAGTGCTGTGTTTTCAATTTTTGGTCTGGGAACAGCGCTGATAACACCGATGTTTATAGTTATGGCTTAGAATGTTTTGGCCTGACCAAGGACTTTCTGAGTCTCATGCTCTGCCAGGGAGAGGGGGAAGCCGGGAGGAGGCAGAGACAGGACACCTGACCCAAACTGACCAAAGAGCTATTCCATGCCACAGCACGTCATGCCCAGGATGTAAAACTGGGGGCAGGAACCCAGAAGAGTTCAGTTCACAGCTCGGTCATCGAGTGGTGAGCAATTGTATCTTCTTTCCTTGTATTTCCCTGGTCATTGTTGTTGTTGTTGGTGGCAGCGGTGATTTGTGTTATACTTTAGTTACTAAACTGTTCTTATCTCAACCTGTGGGAGTTGCATTCTTTTCGATTCTCCTTCCCATCCCTCCAGGAGTGGGGGGCAAGAAAGAGGGGGAAGTGAGTGAGAGAATGGGCTGCGTGGCTGAGAGGCTTAAACCATGACAGTTCCTTTTGGTGCCCAACGGGGGGCACGAAGGGTTGAGATAACGACAGGATTAATAGCTACTCCTCACAATGCTGATTTACTGGCTCTAAAAGTTGTTGCTTTTGATTCTTTTGAGTTCATGGTTTGAGCCTGTTGTACCTTACTTACAGCCGGTATTTGTTATCTTAGCATTTTTTGGATATGGGTTTTGGGTTAAGGTTCTTGTTTCATTGTACTTTATTGGAATGGCCTGGAATACGGGCAGGCTCCAGAAGCGGGGGGGGCGGGGGGCGGATGTGTACCTGGCAGTTCGGCTGCTCTTCACCGTCCTGGCCCTCGTCTTCGCCTCCGTCTTTGTGAGGCTGTGGAGAGCCGAGGTGGGGCAGCCCCGGGAGCCGCCGGTGGCCAAAATGGCCCAGGAGCGCGGCCCCAGGGACCAGGAGCCGAGCCGCGCAGCTGCTGAGCAACGGAAGGAGATGACGGTGGAGAAGCCGAGCCTCGTACCCGAGCCCAGCCTCGCGGCGGCCGAGGGCACTCCCCAGCAGCCACCGCCGCTGCCCCCCGCCCGCCCAAACTGCGGCACAGCGGCTCTCTGTTTGCAGTTCTTATTTTCTCAATAGATTTAATCAGGATTAGATAAATCCTCTAAAAATAAGAAAAAGTACTGCAGTAGACTTAGCAGTAAGTTTTTAGTGAATTAGCAGCCAGCTAGCACATCCTAGGCAGCCATTTAAGAAGGAAATTCTTCTCAAAATGCAGCATAAACACTATCATGTTCTCCACATAGGATTTTCTATGACAAGGAAAATAACTAAGCAAAGAGTTTTGTGACACCTATTAATACTAATGAAAATGAATTAAGAACTGGATTTACTAGCACTAAAATAGACATAAAGGCCTTTTGGTTAGCTGCAGTCGGAAAATATTCGATGTTACTGCACATAAAAACCTGGCAATTTGCAAACACAAGATTTGAGAGGGAAGCACTAGCGTCCCATTACAATTAACTACAAAACACTATATTTGGTAACATCTCTTTAAATATGTAGTTCTACTCCTTTAGATTACCAGAGGCAATGTGAAAGCCAGTATGTCAGGCATCTTGAACCATGTCAGACAGGGCTGGCAAAATGAAGAGAGGCTTTAATTTCATTAATGTATCAGCACCTGACAAAACAAAGGTGTGTCCAGGCTGAATCAACATATACTAAACCTTTAATTAAAACTAAATTAGCTTTTGCTAATTTTAAAATGGTGCGAAGCTGGCATTTAAAATAAAGCAATCACTGAATGAAAAGATCTGTGAAAGCAACCTGAAAGATTTCTGTCAAAACTTCATAGAGGATAAAGCTCAGGCCTGATCAAGTTCTGCTCATATGTGGCTGTCATTATGAAGATTTAGGGTCTCCTCCATAGGAACATCAGGTAGTTTGGTTTCGGTTGGGTGTTTTGGGATTTTTTTGGTTTGGTTTGGTTTTTTAATCCCAGTGCTGAATGTGATTCAAGATATTGCTCTTCTCACAGTATCAGCAGCTCAGATATAGACTGGTGCCTTAACATATTCATTAGCTACCTCTGTACAACCAGGAGCAAATTCTAGCCACTTGGAAGGAAACAATTCTCAGCAAGTTAACACAAAACTACAATCTATTTCCACATTACTTATTGAAGAAAGGTAAAGGAGATTGAAATAAGTGAAGGTGGATACAATAAAATGGTTCAGGAAAAATTTCTGTATAAGAATAGAGTGAAAAATAAGCAATAGTGGACCTTCCTTTTGTGGCTGGACTCAATGATCTTAAAGTTCCATTCCAACCTGAATGATTCCATGATTCCTGCACTGCAAAAAGTTGAGGCTTACAGGCTGCTTAAGGATAAAATCTTTTTCAACAACACAACTGTTTGTGTTCAACTGCTATACACAATTCAGATTTAAGGTATAACGTATACATGTTAATAATTAATGAAATAGCATAAAAGAATGCCTATTATGAAGCAATAAAAACCAAACCAAAACAAAACCAGAAAAATATACCTAAAACCGATTCAAAAGTAGAGCCCTAGAAAGAATTTTATCCCATCACAACAAATATTATAGATACATTAAAGTTACCTCTAAAATCTTGTACTTGTTGGGTTATGTTGGACCTTACATGTAGACAAGAATGGTGGGATTATTGGACCTTATATTGTCTTCACTTGATCTGAAGTATTTAGCCTATTTTCCTTCTTACATATTTATGTAAAAGTAATTACTGGATCAATATTGGAAACATCAGATGGAGAATAACAAGGGTGATTTGCATCTAGTCTGGCATAACACCAGCTCTTTCCTTCATAAGCTTCCTTAAAATGAAAGCTGCAGACAAATTGAAACTTCTCAGCACTGAAACGCAGTCACTGTTATCTCACTGGAGAAAGGTGTATTTTAAAAACACATTCCTTCTCTAAACAATACAAATATATTCCCAGGAAGAAAAAAACCTCAATAATATAAATCCTAATTCTCTGCCAAGAGTTCAAGCAGAACCACAACCCACCACACTCCTCCACACTCCCCCTAAAAAACCAAACCCCAAACAGAAAACCCACACACCCCTTCACTTCTGAATGAAAACCAAGTACAGATTGTTATTTAAGCAAGCCAAATTGTTATTTAAGTGCCTCCCATGACCAGATCAAATCAGGCTTTGGTTTGGGCACATTACTGTGGAAAGACATCTTGAATTCTAAACTAAGTACACATTGGAAATATGCACAGAAGTCAATCAGAATAAATTAATCCTGATTTAAGAAAACACCTCACACTATGCAAAAGAAGGAAACTTTCCATCTTCCATTTCAGTATCATTCTGCGTGGCCATACAGATCAGAACTTATATAGTTCTGTATTTCCAGTGTCTTTTTTATTTATGCTATTAATGTCATCATTTACTGAAGTGCAAAGTGAGCACAAAAAAGAGCAAACCAGCTTCTGTTTTCGTTTAAAAGAGGTGCACATGAAATTGTGATTCAACAAAATATTAGGCTATAAATCTCTTAGCCAAATCAAATCTATGGCATCTGCTTAGTCTAATTTATTCTTCCACTTAAATGAGAGCTGGAGGAGGAGCAGATTCATCTTTTTATGGAATTATTCTGTTGACCTAAAAGTTTGAAGCTAATTGTGTAAAGTGCTGCAGTAATTACTTTGGATTAACAGGGATTTCAGTCTGTCTGAAGTACGTTATGGAATAAATACTTGGATTGGCTTTAAAAATCACTGTAATTTTATTGCCTTACAGCAAGCTACCAGTTTAAAGCTCTTCAGCACCTGCAGAGATAGTCCCATTTCTTCAAACATAAATTTGAATTTTAAAATGCTATTTTTAATGACAGTTTCACATCAAAAAAAACTTCATAAACAGGCATCAAAAGGATGAAGAATGAAGAGGAGTTCCGCCATGTTAGGCATCTTTGAACCACAGCATGCATTTTCAATTCATGCTTTATTCTTCTATTCTAGCCTGCTCCTCAGAAAGGCAGCAGTACAGCAGTGGAAGAGCAGAAACAAAAATGTTGCAGAACCTCCAGAGTGAAGCCAGCAACCAAAACAGGATGCAAAAATGCAAGAACAGCCTAAAATCACGGCAGCCTCTGAAGCACCACCGGTCGCCTGGTGTATGAACCAGAAGCCAATGGAAAGATTCTCTCTTATTCCTACACTATTTTTTTTCTAATATCTATAAAATGAAAGCTTTTCACAGGCAGCATAAGCCAGTGTACTCACTGAGGGATTCCAGATGAGTTAAAGATAATGGCTTGCAATTCGTAAGTGGTTTGTCTCGGCGGTTCTGCCTGGTATCTCGGTTAAAGCTCACTGCTTCAAGCACATAGTAGGCAGTAAGACACCTGGCAGAAGCTTAACATAAATAGTAACAGACTTGAATTTTTAAAGCCCTGTGAAGTAAAAATTGATAGGATTTCATACAATGCACCCACTGTTACAGTAGTGCCGGTAGTTCACGACCTAAAGGGTTAAAGAAAAAGGGAAAAGAAAGAAGGACAAAAAAGCCAACCTGTAACCAAAGCCAAAGATGAGCTTGTAGTGATTTCAAGAGAAATAGTTTAGAGAATTAGAAAAGAGGAAATAATTCAACACAAACCCTGTATCCCTTTGCAATTACAAGAGAAATTGTTCAAGCATTTTCCAGTCTTAAGATGAGCCTAAGCACAAAAGCCAGGTTTTGATTTCACATTCTGCGTGTAAAATTGACCCTCATGTCAATGTATAGTGTTTACATGAACCAACAAAGCAGAAAATTTTCTAATGCACGTACGAGTATAAATTTAGCACTTAATTTGAAAGGGATTTACATTACTGGACATAGTTTGCAGGCTGAATATTTAATCATATGGCCCAAGATACACGCATAGTTGCATTACAGGCTTGTTTTGTTAAGCAAAAATCCTGCTGGCATCTAAAAGGAAGCAACAAGGGGACTCCTGGACATCCCCTGTCATTGCTGCTCACAAAGCACGTTTCGTGGTACAGAAGTGACCTGGCTGCATAATCGTGTTCCAACTCATTGGTTGCACTCAGTTACTGAAATATCCAACAAAAACATGGAGCCAGGAGGACTTAAGTATCAGAGACCTTCCAGAGCTGGTTACAGCCACCACCTTTAAAATAAAAGGCTTTGGAGATGCAATCTATGCCACCACAGCTGTGTCACCAGAATTGAGAACTTTGACCACAATCACAATACTGCAAAAGGGATCCTCAATCAGCAAAAGAAAGCATCTACCTCGATATTATAGTCATAGAATCATAGAACAGAATAGTTAGGGTTGGAAAAGACCTTAAGTTCAGCTAGTTCCAAGCCCCCTGCAATGGGCAGGGACACTGCACACTAAACCATGCCACCCAAGGCTCTGTCCAGTCCAGCCTTGAACACTGCCAGCAATGGAGCATTCACAACTTCCCTGGGCAACCTGTTCCAGTGCCTCACCACTCTTACAGGAAAGAATTTCTTCCTCATAGCCAATCTAAACTTCCCCTGTTTAAGTTTGAACCCATTACCCCTTGTCCTCTCACTACAGTTCCTCATGAAGAGTCCCTCCCCACCATCCCTATAGGCCCCCTTCAGATATTGGAAGGTTGCTATGAGGTCTCCATGAAGCCTTCTCTTCTCCAGGATAAACAGCCCAAACTTTCTCAGCCTACCTTCATATGGGAGGTGCTCCAGTCCCCTGATCATCCTCATGGCCCTCCTCTGGACTTGTTCCAACAGTTCCATGTCCTTTTTATGTTAAGGACACCAGAACTGCACACAACACTCCAAGAGAGGCCTCACGAGAGCAGAGTAGAGGGGCAGAATCACCTCCCTCGACCTGCTGGTCACGCTCCTTTTGATGCAGCCCAGGATATGGTTGGCTTTCTGGGCTGCAAGTGCACACTGCCGGCTCATGCTCATTTTTTCATCCACCAGCACCCCCAAGTACTTCTCCTTTGGCTGCTCTGAATCTCTTCTCTGCCTAACCTGTATGTGTGCCTGGGATTGCTCCGACCCAGGTGGAGGATCTTGTACTTGGCATGGTTAAACTTCATCAGGTTGGCATCAGCAAACCTCACAAGCATTTCAAGGTAACCTCTGGATGGCATTCCTTCCCTCCAGCGTGTGAACCGAACCATACAGTTTGGTGTCATCGGCAAACTTACTGAGGGCGCACTCAATCCCACTGTCCCTGTCACCGACAAAGACATTGAACAAGACCAGTACCAGCACTGATCCCTGAGGTACATCACTCATTACTGGTCTCCACCTGGACATTGAGCCATTGAGCACTACACTTTGCATGCAGCCACCCTACCAGTTCTTGATCCTCCGAGTGGTCCACCTATCAAATTGATGTCTCTCCAATTTAGAGACATCAACTGCTCTACTCCTGTCCAGCAGTTCCGTAGCCCCATTATAGAAGGCCACCAGATTGGTCAGGCAGGATTTCCCCTTAGTGAAGCCATGTTGGCTGCCACCAACCACCTTGTTGTTTTTCATGTGCCTCAGCATGCCTTCCAGGAGAAGCCGCTCCAAGATTTTGCAGGCACAGAGGTGAGGCTGGCTGGTTTATAATTCCCCCGCTCACCAATTTTCCCCTTCTTGAAAATGGGGGTTATATTTCCCTTTTTCCAGTCATTGGGAACGTCACCTGACTGCCATGATTTTTCAAATATGATGGACAGTGGCTTAGCAACGTCATTTGCCAGCTCCTTCAGGATCCGTGGATGGATTTCATCAGGTCCCATGGACTTGTAGACGTTCAGGTTCTTAAGATGGTCTCAAACCAGATCCTCTCCTACAGTGGGCCCAGGGTCTTCATTCTCACTGTCCCTGCGTCTGCCTTCCAAGACTTGGGTGGTATGGTCAGAGCATTTTCCAGTGAAGACTGAGGCAAAGAAGTCATTAAGAACCTCAGCCTTCTCCAAATCCAGGGTAGTCAGCTCTCCCGATAGCTTCTGGAAAGGGCCCACGTTGTCCCTTTGTCCTAGTCTGCCTTTTAGTTGTAGTGTATTTATAGATTCCGTTTCTGTTATCTTTCACATCCCTAGCCATGTTTAATTCTAAGTGGGCCTCAGCTTTCCTAACCTGGTCCTTAGCTTCCCGGACAACATCCCTGTATTGTTCTCAGGCCGCCTGTCCTTGCTTCCACCTTTTATAGGCCTCTTTTTCCCTTCAAAGTTTCCTCAGCAGATCCTTATCCATCCAAGGAGGTCTCCTGGCCCTCCTACAGCACTTCCTTCTAGTAGGGATGTATCGCTCCTGAGCTTGCAGAAAGTGATCCTTGAATATCAACCAACAGGTTTGGGCCCCTCTGCCCTCTAGGGCTATATCCCATGGAATCTTACTGAGCAGGTTCCTGAAGAGGCCAAAGTCTGCTCTCTTGAAGTCCAGGGCTGTGAGCTTGCTGCACGCTCTTCTCACTGTCCTGAGGATCTCAAATTCGACCATCTCATGATCGCTGCAATCAAGGCTGCCCTGGAGCATCACATTTCCAACCAGCCCTTCCCTGTTGGTGAGGACGAGGTCAAGCATGGCACCTCTCCTTGTTGGCTTCTCTATTACTTGCAGAAGGATGCTGTCTTCCACACAGTTGAGGAACTTCCTGGATTGCTTGTGCCGGGCGGTACCATCCCTCCAACAGATATCAGGGTTGTTGAAGTCCCCCATCAGAACAAGGGCCTGCGAGCGTGAGGTTTTTCCTATCTGTCTATAGAGCGCTTCATCCACCGAGTCCTCTTGGTCAGGTGGTCTGTAACAGATCCCCACAATAATGTCTCCCATCACTGTTCTCCCTTTAACCCTGGCCCACAAACTCTCTGTCGACTGCTCACCTGTCCCAAGACATAGTTCCACGCTATCCAGCCTATCGCTAACATAAATAGCAACTCCCTCTCTCTGCCTGCCAGGCCTGACTTTCCTAAAGAGCCTGTAACCTTCCATTCCAACACACCAATCATAGGAGCCATACCACCATGTTTCTGTGATGCCTGTGATATCATATCCCTGTAGACGTGCACACAGCTCTAATTCCTCTTGTTTGTTCTCTATGCTATGGGCATGTGTATAGAGGCATCTGAGCCGTGCTCTAACTGAAGCCGGCTCATTGGCTTGAGCAGCTGGAATATCTCTACATATCTCTGAACGTCTACTATAGGCGCTGGCCAGTGACTGGGTGTGTTGGGATGGAATGATGCCCCCCTCCCACAACACATCTAGTTTAAAGCATCCTTGACCGGTCTGGCAAGCCTCCAACCAAAACCACTCTTCCCTTTCTTTGTCAGACCAACTCCACCAGCCCCCAGTAGACCATGCCTCCTAAATTAAGTCCCATGCTCAAGGTACCTGAACCCCTGACTATGGCACCACCCTTCTAAACATTTATTAACCTGGCCAAACCTCCTAGCCTTTTTGAGGTCCTCCCCTGCATCCTGAAGAATTGACAAAAAGACAATCTGAGCTCCAGAGCCCCTAATCACCTCTCCCAGAGCTCTGTAGTCCTTCTTTACGTTCTTCTGGCTACTGCTATCTATATCACTAGCACCCACATGGATCACTAGAAGGGGGTAATAGTCAGTGGGACCGACTAGAGCAGGCAGCTTCTCTGCAGCATCCCTGATCCGAGCCCCTGGTAGGCAACACACCGCCCTTGAGACTGGGTCAGGCCGACAGATGGGTGCCTCTATTCCTTTCAAAGTAGTGTCCCCTACTACTATGGCCCTCCGCTTTTTCCTGGCAGCACCAGTAGTGATCTTCTTTACCAGTGCATCAGCCGGTCGTTCGTGGTGGGAGTGTTGTTCCTCATCAGCCTCCTGCAGGACAGCAAAACGGTTCTGGGTGGGGACAACAGATTTAGGAGGAAGCCCCTTGCTTTTAGTTGTCCTCTTCCTCCTTTTTTTATTGGCTTTTTCTGTTACTGTTTCCCAGCTTCCTGGGTTAGCGGCCTCCTTTCCCGCATGAGCAACAGTAAGCGCTTGAGGTCCCTGCACAGTCTGGTCCTGGAGCAAGCAGTGCTGTTTCCCCTCAGCTTCCCTGACACCTTTCAGCCTAGTAACAGCTTCCCGCAGCTCATCCACCTGCTGCAGGAGGACCTCCACCAGGTAGCACAGAGTGCAGCCCTGCCCATTGTGCACCCTCCCCTCAGGAGAGCAGCGCAGGCACTCTCTACACTCTGAGCTCTGCACTGCAGCCTCCCTTCTCATTGGCTCTGTCTGGGTGCCTACACTGGCTACTGCCGGGGCAGCCAGAGCAGAGGTCCCAGACCAGACCCTGTTCATACGGCGGGTGCTCACCATTCCGCTCACCATCCCGCTCACCATCCCGCTCGCCTGCCCGTGCAAACTGCCGCGCAAACTGCCTCAAACCCGTGCTGTTTGCCCTCCCTGTTAGCCTCGCCCCTGGTCGCTCACCCCCCCTGAGGCAGGTTTTTACCCACTCGGGGCTGGTGCCCCTCCTCCTGGTGCCGCCCCCTCTGAGTCAGCTCCTCGCATCCGCTGAGCTGCCGGCTCCCTGGTAAGCCCTGCCAAGGACTTGAGGCTCCCTCGGTGCCTGTTGCTGCTCTGAGTTGAAGCTCCTGGACGCCGAGCCTCCCCCCCCCCGATCAGGCGAGCTGCAGGCTTTCCCTCTCAAGACAGTCACCTCAGCAATCACGTTCAGTTGTGGAAGATGAATTTTTATATGATCATTAATGTTTTTGAAAAGATTCATTTTAAAACATAACACTCAACCTCTTCCTTAGTTCTTATGATCATCTAAAGGGGATACCAATATGGTTTGGTCCACAGAAGAGTATCTTTCACATTTCTGCAAATCTTAAGCATGCCTGAAATATGCCACATTGTTTGCTAAGCTCATCAAGCTCAGTGATTTTAACATCATAGATCAACAGACTTCAGCTCTGATATGCACGTTAGTCTCTTCAACTATACTATAGGCAGTGGGGGGAACAAAAACCCCTATAGAAATCTGCAGAAAATTTTAGTCAGACAAGTCACAAAATGCTCTGCCAACGTACATGAAAGCATACAGTATAGAAAAAGAACATGACTATATGCTTAGTAAGGCTATATGGTCGCGCAATTTGCCAATAATGGCAGCAATTTTTAGAAGATTAATGATTAATATATAAGATTAATATAAGATTAATAAGATAGTATAAGATTAGTAGATATTTCATGTTGAGGAATCTTAAAGATTTGTTTCAAGAAATACAACCTCTACACTTTGTATGCCAACACAGAAGGGGAAACAAAACATTCATTTGAGCAATAAAGCTTACTTCTGGTAGTTTTGATGGCTGTTGTTGGACTGAGGGGACAGAAATCATGTCACATCATCAAAATATGTTAAGATTAAAAACATACGTATATTGCAGCAGTGCTGAGACACCACAGTTGGGGTTACAGCCTCATGGTAACCAGCAGTTAAATAGCTGTCTCAAAGACAAAACAGTCTTGCTGTTGGGTCTGGTACCCATACAAGGATCCTATTCTCTTCCTTGCTTGTGCTGGGAGAATTCCTTATAAGTGAAAGCATAATGTGGTTTGAGCGCAGAAAACAGGCATAGAAATGCTGCCTTCTATGTTATAAACACAGTCGAGGCAGTTCCTGTCACAAAAGGCTTCAGTCTTTCACTTGTAAACATTCTCCTTCAAAATTCTAAAGAATAAACATGGCAGATTTTATTAGAAGCCTTGCAATCATCTCTGAAACTCTGTTATTTCCACAGTGATCTGTAACTGCTTTACAATACCTAGCATAGGAACAAGAGGGAAGATACAATTTAAGTTTCATGGGCGCTCCCCATTCCAGTGCTACTCAACCCAACAAACTCAGGCTGCAAAATATTAATGCTTCATTTATGTTATTTACTTTCCATGTATATTTTCAAGATTGTATGACAAACATACAATAAAGATTTTGTGAAGCCCCTCAGCCCAAGAAGTTTAAATCTGGAGGCATCTGGAATTTAAACTCCTATCTTCATCCAGCCATGAAATGTTTAAGATGCTGAAAGGGAATGCCAAGAGCTTGGAAAGAAAACAAATAACCCTGAAGCTGGGGGAGAGGAATGGAGGGGACAATAAGTGCAATAAGAAATTAGAGGAGTTGGAATGAAGAAGCTGCCAGAATTTTTTTTCTGTGGCAACATTGATAAATGTAAAACTTGGAAGAAAATAAACGAAAGAATTGTGTGGTATGCTCAGCTTGGAGAGGAAAACTGGTGTTGACTTGGTTTTCTCCTCTCAAATTACACTACAAGTATCTTCTAAATAGTAAATCAATGTAAGAGGAAGTATAGTTATCCTGGAAGATTACTATGGTGTTCTTGGCTCTGCAGTTCATAGAAGGCAATTCTACACTCCTGTTAATCCTGCACTTTTGACTGGATATAAGACATTGCTTTTTTTTTTGTTGTTCTCACTTGAATGAGTTACAAATGAATGAGTTGCAGTGGGTTAACTACACTATCACAGAAACTACCTTGCAGAATATTAGTGAAAGCTTTTGTGCAACTGCAGCAGAATCTGAGATGTCTTTGAGCAGCTACTGGCTGTGCTGCAACCATACATTGCAGTCCATGCTCCTGTGTACCACGCAGTAACAGGGCAGTGAGTCACCAGCCAGTGACTTTTCTGTTTAACAGAGAAAATACAGATGCACCAGAAGGCCTTACTTTTGACATATTCAATCTGGATAAGCTTATACTGTGTAATGTTTTAGCCTCACAATTAGCTCCATTCACCTTGATGCAGAAAATTTAAGAGAAATAAGTTACTCTTTACAAACCAGAGTATCAAAGTCTCTTTCACTGAATGTAGAGATGCCTATGAAGCCAGAAAACAAGGAAATACTCAGCAGGAATGTATAAAAATCTGGTGCAGATGAGCATGCAGATTTAACTGATAAGTACAAGTACTGTTTTTATGCCTAGCCTACTGTTCACAGGGCTTCTTAAAAGTTTAATTGTAGCCTCCTGCCTTAAGCTTCTTATGCCCTCCCCTGAGCTTCCAGGTAAACAAGCAGCAGAACAGATGCTATCAAGCAAGCAGCTGAAGAACCAGGAGTACAGAAAAGGGCATTGCTCAGAGAAGCACTCTCTTGACCTTGCAGAAGCAAATCTGCTGGAACAACTGCAGTGATGCACGGTGCAAATATTTAAAGAGGAAAGGGCTGCATTTGTAGAACTAAACAATGGTGCAGTGAAAATGTTAAACTTAAACAACTAAAATATGCCATAAAAGCAAACAGCTGTGGGTTCTTAAGAGACCAGTTAACTAACACTGCTTCAGCTAAATCTGATTTACAAAGAGAATTCTTTTCCCATTAGACACAATTGCAGTGAGCTTCCTCCATTAGTTGTCTTCTGCACCTCTTTCAATTGCGGCAGGCACAATTATTTCAAAATTAGGCAATATTAAGAGCAAAATATAGAAATCTCTGAGTTCATGCTAAAGAAGAAGAAACTTAAAAACAAAAAACTACTGTCACTTTTTGACATAGGTATAAAGACACGACCAAGGTATAAAAGTACTATAAACTCAACACTCGCATTATCGCATTATCCAGGCTCAGCCACAAAAAGGGGAGCAAGTCCAGTTGCAGAATGCCAGTTTCAAAGATCTTTACATCTGTTACCTTTTGAGCACATTCATTATTGAGGAGAAACAAAATACTTTCTTCTTTCCTTGTTGCAGCTACGTATTGCAAAATTGCAATCCAATTTGGATTGTAACAAGCAATAACAAAATAAAGTAGTTTGGTTTCCATTTAACTATAGTCTGTGTGGAGTCAGCAAGTGTTACTTAGATGGATTTGGTGTTTTAGATAAATATGGATTTTTACTTTCTTATTAAATACACAAACTAAGGTTTTTGAAATATGAGTGAAGTCTCCAAGGCAGTTAGGTTTTGCAAGAGGCAAAAACCAATACTGGACAGAGACACGTAAATAAACAAAGAAACCCTTCAAGAAACTTTAATAAAAGAAGAAAGGAACTTACATTGTAGTTCTGCTATATCTGGTAAAGCTACAGCTGAAGTAAATGTAGTTTGAGGCCTACAATTGTATTAGCTAGTGGCATGGCTAAAGTTTTTACAACAAAACCTTAGCTTGACCACTTTGAGTTCAGTTGTGCTCAATAAACACATAGCTCCTTTAAGCATAATGATATTGATATTTTAATAGCAATGTACTATTGATCAATAAAGTAGGGAAAGGGATAATTTCTTCAACCATCCCTTTCTGAGAAGTCACAAGCAATCAACTTTATCTGCCAGGCCAGCAGTCAACCCAGTGCTCACAAACCTGAGTAGTTACCTAATATGGACACAAGCAATTCACCAGTTACCTGGATTATAGGAGCTAACAGCAGCATGAACAACATGGATTTAAAAGCCAGTTCATGCAAAACTGTTTACCTTTACTGAGTTCTCTCATTGCAGATTTAGCCATTTATGCTGAAAGCCAGTTCTAACAGTGAAAAAAAACCCCAAGCAATCCACAAGAAGAGGCATTACTGTCCACGTAAGATAGCTATAGGATAGCATATTGCTATACAGTTAAAAAATTGGTTATTTTTCCCTCTAGCTCTTGCAGCATTTCTTGCTTCTGCATATATCATAAACAGATATAAGAATTTTAGGCACATATATATGTCTTTATATATTGGAATCTCCAATATATTGGAAAGTGCTTAGACTACTATAAGTTTTTTTTAGTTTCACTTCTCATCAATTTTCAACAGATGCTTAAAAAATGCTCTCAGGTAAGTATTTGACTGCCAAAGAATAAACCCCTTTGGGTTTATTCAGTTTGTACAGAAACTCCAATTACCATTCAGGGAGCAAACCACATGACACATAATTGTACTTTTCGTATTGCTCACAAGCATTGTTATGATAGCTCCACAAACTGTTTATAGGAAAAGTGCAATTAGGAAGATACATTAAAGCTTTTAAGCAGTTTCAAAAAATGTTCCTTCAGGAAACTATGGCAGAGTCAACGTCTTGTAGTCTCCCATATATATGTATTCCCCAATAACCCAGTCTTGTGAATTTCTGATTTAAGACAAAGCCCAGTTATCCACATAGGTATTACCACGGAATTAGTGAGACTATTCTCTTGTTTGAAATAGTTTTTCATTAGCTCTAGTTCTGCAAAGTAACTCAGTTTATTAAAGATCTGCTGTCCTTATTGTTATTCATCTCTCTCTGCTCTATACCAACTAGTCTGTGAGGCTGTCACCATCCTGTTCCAGAGATGGCAGCAGATATTTTCCACTGCTCCTGGACTACGGAGGGTAAAGGCAGAGTGATCAAAGATCACAGGCACACTTTAAATGGCTGCTATTTAAAGGGAAGGGGGAAGGAGAACAGTAGGTGTTAACAAAACTCAATGCAAGTCTCCCCTTTTTCATTCAGGGCCTCATACACCAACAAAGACAAAGGAAAGAGGCCAGCTCTGTGCCTACTCTGGAATTAAAATGCATTTGGTGGGAACTGCATCTTAACCATCTTTCATCATTCTATCTAACCTGCAAAAATGTCATTCTATGCAAAAAAAACCTTAACACTTAAGATAATATTTTAATCGTAGCTTTCAATTGGTGCAAGTAATGTTTTGCCAACGAATGATCTCAGATGTTCCAGACATAAAAGTAATTCAGAGGACAGAAGAAATTCCCTATAACTTGAAGGAAATCCCCTTGTTAAGTTATAGATACTGGAAAGTGCAGTTTAAATTTGCAGGTCTTCTGTCTTACAAATTACACAAATGACTGCCTCAGATGTGAGGAAAAAATGCAAGATTTAGTAGTGAAGGGTTTCTGTGTTTAAAACAGACCTTTTTTTCTTTTTATTTTTAAGCAAGTTTTGGAGCAGATATCTCAAACCTCATATATACAGACAGCTTCATGAACACATACATACAACTAACACTCCCCCAAAACATTTTATATATTATTCAAAACACAGCAGGTGTTAAGGTACTCCATGCACTAAAGCGCACCATATAGAAGCCAAAATATTTCAAGATGCTATTTTTTCCAAACACCAAACTAATAAATGAAGTGGAAATAAAAATTATGAGTTCACTTAAACTCCTAATTTTAATAAGCAAACAAGCCAAAATTGTTTCCTTTCCCTCATAGGAAACATTTGTGATTCTTTGACTGGTAGAGGAAACCACTGTGGCATTCTTGCCAGATACAAGCATTTCAGGTAGGTATGCTGATAAGTTCACGCAAATCAAACAAAAATTTCCTCCCCAAGTCAGTTATAAGTCTGAACAACATAAAAAGACTGCTGCCTTCTGTGAACGTGGTGACCTGGTTCAGGGACGGCACAGGCGACCACCCCCTCAGGTTGCGAGGGCCATTAGCACGCTGACACCAATGTGGTGGATGACAAAATGGCGTTTATTGCTGGGTGACACAACGTTATATAGCCAGGGTTTACAACGTCACTTCCGTCTGCTTACATCGTCGATTAAACCCTTATTGGCTATTAAGAGAGGGGCCCTGTCTTTCCGTACAGCGCGACATCTTCTGGCCACCAGACCCTAACTAACTACATTTCCCCCCTCCTTATGCATAACTAAATTAGCTAAAATATACTTAATAAAAATGTTAGTTTATGGCTTATAACAGTTTTATAGAGTATATGTAATAAACTTGAGTAAAAAACATAAGGCACCTTAAACGGGATCAATTCTACAAAAAGACTGCATACAAATATAAACACAAAATGTTGATAAAATGCGGGGCAATGACCCTGCTAAAAATCAAAAAAACAGCTCCAAAAAGCGTCAGTGCAATGTAAGGTGCATGCCTCCCTCACATTGTCTGAGGCTTGGGCTTCTAAGCTGACCAAAGTGCACGCTGTTCTGATGTAGGTGGCCAGCCTACATCAGGAGAAGTGGCCGGTAATGTTCATAACCATTTACAAGGGTCGACAAAAACCTAAACATAATTAGAAGTGTTAATTTTCGGTACATGACTAACACAACATTATAAACAAAAACTACAGTATCTTCTTAAAATGAAAACAAAAGGCAACTAGTAGTAGTGGATCGTAACTTGAGGCAACTTAAAAGTAACCTGAGATAACACTAAGTAGATATAGCACTGAGGTAACACTAAGTAGGTATAGCACCGAGTAGATACATTCTTAGAGCAGTTGTTGGTGTTCTACCAGCATAATATTAATTCTTCCGAGCCAGCTCTTGACGAACGACAAGAGCCTATTCAGTATACAGGGCCCGAAGATCAGTGCCATGATGATTATTGCGATCAGCCCTATCAAGGTAGGTATCAGGGTGGTGAACCCGGGTGAACTGGTAAACCAACTATCATACCAACTGCGTTGCGATTCCCTTTCTCTTCGCTGTTTTTCTAGGTTCTCTCTTAGTTTTCCCATAGTGTCTCTTACTACTCCAGTGTGGTCTGCATAGATGCAACATTCTTTCTTCAGCGCAACACATAATCCTCCTTCTTTAAGGAATAATAAATCTAGCCCTCTTCGATTCTGCAATACTACTTCTGAGAGGGACCGCACTGATTTTTCTAAGGCACTAATGGATTGTTCTATTTTGGCCAGATCTTCATCGACAGTCATTCATAGGTTTATAAAGTCCTGATTCCCTTTTATTAGTGCTGCTATTCCTGTTCCAGCCCCCACTCCTCCCAGGGTTAGTAGGGTGGCTATTGTTAAGGCTGTGATTGGTTCTCTTTTTACTAAAGAGTGGTCTAATCTAATATTCTCTTCCTTTTCTCTGAGTTCATACACATAACTTTCTGGATGGTAGACTATCTTGGGAAGTAGAAATATTTGTACACAGAATTCATTGATTGCTTGCAAGTATTTGATGGAAACGCAGGACGTTAGTCCTGTTCTGGAACACACCCACTTGGCATTGTTAACGGGAATTAACCAATCACCATGCTTGTGTATTGTCCCATTCTCGTTCGCACAAATATGCTTTTTCCCTTCTGGGATTTTTCCAACACATCTTCCTTTCCCTGTCACCTGGCTAAGAGAGATCCCTTGTGTGTTATTCTGCCAGTTACAACCTAGCGGGTTGTTTCCTTTGATAATGTTGGGGTCACTATTAATTCCAATATCTTCATAATATGGTGGTGCGATATCATAACAAAGCCAACAATGTTGAGTTAAGTTTGGGTGGGTTTGTTTCAATACTCGAAAAGTGGTTTCCTTTAAATTCCAGAGGGGGTATTTCTCTAAAGGTGACCCTCTCCAGTTTGTGTTTCATTTAGGGCCGAATTTGGTGTTGCATCTAAAGCCAGGCTAGTTTCTGGTTTATTAGTCTGTTTCTGTTCAGGTTTTTGAGTCACATCGGCTTTTGAGTCACATCGGCTTTTGAGTCACATCGGCTTTTGAGTCACATCGGCTTTTGATTTTTCGATCTGTATTTCTCTGGTTAATACTGCATTGGGGCCAACGGGCGTCCTATGAATTGGAGCTCTTTCCTTTCTAATGTGAAAAAGTCCACCTCTATCTTTTGCCAAACCAACTTCCCAATATCTTATGCCCCATGTCCGCCCGATTAGCCAACTAGGATCATGCGGTAATTTCACAAGGAGGTCTAAGTAGAGACAATTTCCCGCTCTAGTTATTCCTCCAATCGAATCTCGGATGGGTGGCTGACATCCTTTGGGTCCGAATGTGACATTCAAAAACTTGTCTCCCTGTAATCCCCATCCTGTAGAAATGGTTTCACGACCCCAATAAGCGCAATAATAATGCCCGGGGTAGTTACAGTAGGGCTTTCCGGGGTTGGATGCTGGACAGAAATAGTTTCCAATCAGATTCAGACAGGGTTCAATGGGAGCTAGGTGACACGGATAAGCACTGAAAACTGGTGATCCCGAAGTGATTTTTGAATCAAGTACTTTAGATTGTTCTATCTGTTCTAGTACCCATCTATAAGGCCGGTGACCTGATTCTCCCACTGGTAGCGTGAGTATAATCAAAATCACACAAAAGCATCGCTGCCCCCCTCCGCGGGGGCTGTTTTGCCGTTGTGCAGATTCTGCCAATATGGATCCCTCTGGCTTGGATAAGACATTCTCAGGCTCGGACAGGACGTTTGGCACCGGGGTATACGGGTTACGAGGGCGTCTGATGAAGTGGTCCTGTGAACAAAAACTCACAGTTTTCATTAGTTTTATTCTGAAGATCTGGTTTAATAGACTTAAGCGGACACCACTTAACTCTACTGTCTTTTTTGACAGCAGCATACCCTCGCCCTGTCAGGACTAGCCGCCACCCTTGTTCCCATTCTCCCAGTTCATTTTTGATTATGACCAATGGCCCTTCTAGTGCTCGAGTGGCCCAATGTTTTTGTGTGGGGCTGTTCACCTCCTCTCCCCTGGAAGATTGATTCAGTGCTAACAGAGCAGTCGCCAATAGGCGTGCATGATCTCCTGAGGGAATAGCGTCAGCAAAACCTTCTGCTTTTGCTAACACTTCCAATTTAGATTTAAGGGTTTGATTCGCTCGTTCTACTATGGCTTGTCCTGTGCTATTATACGGGATGCCGTGTATTAGGGTAATACCCCATTTTAGAGCAAATGCCTGGACTGATTTAGAAACAAAGTTTGGACCATTGTCCGTTTTGATCTGATTAGGGACCCCAAGCCACGCCATGACTGTTAGCCAACGTTGGATGGTTGCTTTGGAGTCAGGTTTACGGTGTTGAGTGGCTACGATCACTCCACTATATGTGTCTACAGTTACTGCTATCCACGTTCGAGGTTTCAGTAACTGGCAGAGTGTAAAATCTGTTTGCCACACTTCGGAGGCTTTAAGCCCTCTAGGGTTTACTCCGCTGGACCACAGTGGTGCTTTCTGACAGTGGGGACATGTAGCCACTATATGTTTCGCATCAGTGACTGAAATCCCGCATCTCTTTGCTAATGCTTTGGCTCCAATGTGGAGACACTCATGTAGCTGACAGGCGTCTCTTAATGTCCACAATCCTTTTGCAGCGGCGTCTGCTTTGTCATTACCGGTTTGGAATAACCCTTTAATTGGGCTGTGGCTGTTGACGTGAATGACTGATATAGTGCCCTTTCGAGAAAAAAGTGCTTCTTCCAGCATTAGGGCTACTGTGGATGTTGAAAGACCAGGCCCTGACACGGCCAAGCAAAGTTTGGCTGCAAACATCGAATCCGTCACTATGTTGAGATGTTCTGTTGGAAACAGTCTGCACGCCAGTACTATGGCGGTCGCTTCTAATTGTTGGACTGAAAGAGCACAATCGGTCATTTTAACACAGTGCCATTCATTTTCTGATTGCCATACTGCTGCCGCGGTTGAGGTTGTTGAGGATGCGTCGGTAAAGACTGTTGGTCCCGGCTGAGGCCGGTCCATGATTTTCTTTGGAAGGTCGATGTCGACAATTGCTAGCATTTGAGTCCAGGGGGGCTTCGCAGCATACCGGACCTCTCCGTCGAATTTAACGAGAGCTATGGCCAAATGTTCTGACATTGCCACAGATTGCGTTGGGAGCTGTTTGCGGAAGGGCAGGTATATCCTGGCGGGTTCGATGCCTAGGTGCCTTAGGGCAAGTTTTCTGCCTTTCATGATGAGGTTACCAAGGCACTCGACTCCCAGAGAAAATGCACGTGACGGTTTTCCCAGGACTATCCATTGTACTGGTTGGGCTTTTTTGGGGGAGCCCTGGGCTAGCGCTCCTACTCCCCCCCCCCCCCCGTGAAGTGCACATACAGATCAAGTGGTATACTCAGGTTCTACCTGGCGAGCGTGCTCGATGACATCTGTTGCTTGATAAAGTCGAGAGAGTTCATTGTTTCCGTAGTCAGAGTTTTTGGTTCCCATGGGTTTTTTCCTTTCAAAAGATCGTACAGGGGGGCCATGATTTCGGGAGGGATCAGAACAATATTGCGAAGCCATTGCAAGGACCCCACTAACTGTTGCATATCATGGAGTGTCTGAATATCTGGACGGATTTTTATTTAGGGAGGGGTTATGTGAGAGCTTGTGATCCCCATTCCCAAAAAGCTTACACATGGTCCTCTTTTAATTTTTGCGTTCGTGATCTCGAACCCGTTTGTCCTTAGAGCTTCTGAAACTGTTGACACTAGTCGGTCCACCTGACTTCCTGACGGTGCCGCAATTAAGATATCGTCCATATATTGAATAATGGTTGCAGTTGAGTCAGTGTGCCGAATCAGTGCCAGCGCTCGGTCCACCGTGATTTGACAAATGGTGGGTGAGTTGATCATTCCTTGGGGCAACACTTTCCACTGGAAGCGTAGATTGGGGCGTTGGCTGTTTGGAAACACAACAGAAAAAGCAAACCGTTCCTTGTCTTCCTCATGCAGGGGTATCGAATAGAAACAGTCCTTAATATCGAGGACAGCGCAAGGTTATCCTTCTGGTATCATACAGTTCATAGATAACAGTGTTTGGACAGGACCCATTGGTTGGATTGTCTTGTTTACTTCACGCAGGTCATGGAGGAGACGAAACCCCTCGCCAGTTCGTTTGGGTATTACAAAAACTGGAGTATTCCATGGACTAGTGGAGGGCTATATATGACCACGTTGTAGTTCTCGGTCAACCAGCTCAAGAAGAGCATCCATTCGAGGCTTCGATAGGGGCCACTGCTCGACCCACACTGGGTCAGACGATTTCCACGTCAGTTTAATTGGTGGAGGTGGGTATACAGCAGTGGCCCTTAGGTTAAATTTGTCACTCTGGCTTTCAATAGGGCTAATGCGTCCCTTCCCAGCAGAGGTGGGACTCCTGTCATGACATAAGGGAAAAGGGTGATGGTTTTTTCTGGTCCCTTTTCAGCGTGGACCGTGACTGCTATCAATTGAGTACTCCTCCAGGCTTGAGTTAGGCCCCCGACTCCACCCACCATGGGGGCATTTCCCAATTTCCAGTGTGGGGGACAATTTGTCTTAGGAATAACTGTAACATCTGCTCCGGTATCAATCAAAAAAAGAACACTAATGGTGGTATCATCTGAGCTATTATATAGGGAGCAGATCCCCCACACTACTGGTGGGTTGTCACACTTTACTGCCAGGGCCACCCTGGGGTCTCACCCCCATGGAGTTGTCCTTGCTGTCCCTGAAATAGGGGAGGGTTCGGCTGACCTGTCGGTTGAGCCGTAAAGTTGGTTGCTTCTCGAGGGGGCAGTGGGTTCGGGAGAGCTTCGCCCCACGCGGGGTTGGCATAGTTGGGCCGACTCATGTCCCAAGTGGGAGAGGGCCGAGTGCGACCCGGGCGTCCTCTCCCCCCCCCCCCATTTCCCTGGGGTCGGGCTCTGCAGTTGCATTCCTTAGCAAAATGCCCGTTCCTTCCACAAAGCTAGCAGGGTCCTTTGGGCTGATTTTTGTGGGAGGGGGGCGCTGTTGACGAGTTCCCTGGCTGGGGGCAGTTAGCTATCACGTGACCCTTCTGGCCACATTTAAAGCATGTCATCATATTAGTCATTGCTGTAACAGCAGCTTGAACCGGGGTCAGCTGCTCCTCGTTTGCGACATGTTTGATCATGTCCGCAACGCTTGACCCCGTCGGCAGCGACCGCAGGATTTCTTTGGTTTTTGCATTACACTGCTGACGTATACAATCTGCAACGACCGGGCCTTTTGCTTCCGCGGGTAGGGCTGAGGAGTCGACCACTGCTTGGAGGCGATCCACGAACTGTGTAAAACTCTCACTTTCATTTTGTTTTATTGTCGACCATGGCGAAGGCTTAGCAATAACTCTAGAGACTGTGTGAATAGCATCTCTAGCTACAGGAGTGGTTATCATAATTTCATGGGCCCGCAGGCCTTGGGCTTGTGTCTGGGGAGTAAGCATTGTTGGATCGGTGCCCATTAAGCGCGGCAGGCTGGAACCATGTAACGGGTGACGTTTCCCAGTTGCTAGGGCTAATTGTTTCATACAATTGTTCTGCCATTCTTGGTTAAAAACAATCATCCCTGCCACACCAAAAAACATTCTGCAAATATGTTGTATATCGAACGGGAGCATGTCATCCCCTCCAAAAACCCCGTCTATAAGGGTGGAGACCATTGTGGAATTAAGCCCCTTGTCCGCGATTGCTTTAACAATTGTTTGTATATCTTTAGGGTTTACTGGTGAAAAGATCTGCTGTCCTCCGTCCATCACTCAGACCAGGAATGCCAACGTATCCGGTGGGACCCACTCAGCACATGTAGTCTTTATTTCATTCCAATCCATAAAAGAGAATTTCTCCTTTCTCAGTCTCTCTTTAATACGGATGGGAATAATTTGACTTTGAACTCTGTCCCCATCCCCCCCCGTTTCTGAATCTGAATCGGTTATAAGGCACTCATCCCAGTTAGTGTCTGATCCGGAATCAGAGCCCGACTGACTGGTTGCTTCCAGGCTCCGATACTTTTTTGTTGGGCTCCGGCCCCGCCCACTTCCTGGGCTCCGGCCCCGCCCCCTTCCCTTGCAGGCTCCACAGGTGGGCGGCACTCTTCCTCTACTCCGGTCCCACCCGCCGCCTTTGTGGGCGGGCCATTCCTCCCCTCCTGAGTCGCTCCGCCTTCCGCTCAGAGGGCTCCAGCCCCTCCGGTCCCACCCGCTTTCTTTACAGGCAGGCCATTCCCCCCCTCTTAACTCCCCCTGCCTCCTGCTTGGAGGGGTGTTTGTCTTATGAGGGCACCTTTTCGAACAGCCGCTTTGATTGGCTTTCTGCCCCTCACTCACGCTCCCATCCCTCTCCCGATCGTCCCCGCCTTCTTTCTCCCTCTTGTGCTCTTCCCCTTCCCGTCTGTGTGCGCATGTTAAGTCTAGCGCTTCCTCCCTGTTCCCGCCGGGGACATCATCGCCCAGCCCTTCCCTTTGCTGCTCGGCGCCATCTTGGGGAGCATATGGCGGTGGTCTGAGCCACTCGTCCTTGGACTCTGATTTCTTTGCGGCACTCCTGGCCTCCTCAGCTAACCCGCCCCAGAAGGATTTTGCTTGATTCCGTCCCTCCGTAAGCGGGTTGGGGTTCAGGGACTTGGGGGGCATATCGCCCTCCCGCAAGTCTTTAGACTCAGCAGAATTGCCATCATCTGGTGGGCGCAAAGTCTTTGTGGCTGCCCCAACGCCCAGTTTCGAAGTGACCAACAAACAGTCCCTTGCCGCCTTCCAGGTTTCCTGCTCCTGCATGGCTTTTCGCAGAGCCTGTTTAACTTTCCCCCACGACTTAAGATTTTTCCCACAACCCGAGGACTCCGTCTCCTCGGCTAACGCTGTGGTGCATTTAGCCCACACTTCTGGGTGGAGAATGTCCACCGGCTGGTCAATGACCCCAATCTGTAAAAGCCTTGCAACGGCGAGAGTAAAATCTTTGGGTTTACAATCAATACCCCACTGCTTATGTAATTCTGATACAACCTTCACAAGGGCCTCCATCGTCCTTGCAGGTCTGGGAGCGTCCTCCCTGCTGGGCTGGTCTCACCGCTCCGGCCGCCGTTCACCCGATTCCAGGCTAGTTCCCGGGTTTCGGCACCACTTGTTGCCTTCTGTGAACGTGGTGACCTGGTTCAGGGACAGCACAGGCGACCACCCCCTCAGGTTGCGAGGGCCATTAGCACGCTGACACCAATGTGGTGGACGACAAAATGGCGTTTATTGCTGGGTGACACAACGTTATATAGCCAGGGTTTACAACGTCACTTCCGTCTGCTTACATCGTCGATTAAACGCTTATTGGCTATTAAGAGAGGGGCCCTGTCTTTCCGTACAGCGCGACATCTTCTGGCCACCAGACCCTAACTACCTACAAAAGACACCAGGTTATAAACCTTATATAAATCCAGTGTAAACAACCAGATGATGTTGCTTTATCCATGAGATTTATTTGTGCACCTGGGTTAAGGAGCCACCAAGATTTGATGCACTGAGAGCGGAAATTTTTGTTCAAATGAAAACACGGTAAGTAGTTTATATGTAGTGGTTTAGCATTTCATCTTCAGGAACATTTCAAGTTTTTAGAAAGGAACACAGTGATGTAATTTCTGATTACCACCCATCTTTTTATCTCTGAACTGAAAAAAAAACCAGTTTAAATTACTTTTCTTTAAAAAAAAACCAAGAAAACTCTCTAGAATTACCCTTTCCCAACTCATTCAGCTAGAAATTACAGTTATAATTGAACCCATTAGTCCCTATTGACTGCATAATTATGGCCAACCTTGCAATTTGATTACGAATCCATCAAATGAGTCTACACAGGCAACAAATTAAGTTAAATGGAGAAATAACAATAGCCTAAGAAAGTATACAGTGAAGACATTTTACAAACTTATTTGAGTGAAAAACTACTTTGTGAGTGCAATTATCTCTATATGAAATGAGATCATTAACCCAGTGTCACTTTTTATAGCTGCGATTCAGTGACTGGAGAGCTGACAACCCTGCATGATTCACAGCAAATTGTCTGCCATCTGCCAGGTATTAATCATTTTAGGCTGCAAATATAGAACAAGGCAATGCTGCTGCCAGCTCCAGTTGACTCCCTTATATTTTTGCCGAGCAACACAGTAAGGGACTCTTATTTAGAAGAATGAGTTTGATATTTGAAAGAAAAGTTAAAGCCAAGGAACAAGACTAAGTCCATCTGACTCATTTTCTAGTACAGTTAGTGTGGAATGATTTGTTTTCTGCTTTTACATGCTGCTTATCTGACCAGCTATTTAAGCAGCTATAAATACAGAATGATACTGCCATAGTAGTACAGAATGATACAGCCATAGTAGTAAAGAATTGTTTGGGTTGGAATGAACCTTCAAAACTCATCTAGACCAACCCCTTGTAATGAGCAGGGACCTCTTCACCTAGATCAGTTTGTCCAGAACCACACCCAGCCTAGCCTGGAATGTCTCCAGGAATGGCGCATCCAACACCTCTCTGGGCAGCCTGTGCCAGTGTTTTACTAAATCATTGTAAAGAATTATTTTCCACACATCCAGCCTGAATATCCCCTCTTATTATTTAAACACATCATCCCTCGTCCTGTCACAACAAGCCCTGCTAAAAAGTCTCTCCCCATCTTTCTTTATGCTAGGGACCAGGTTAGGAAAGCCAATGCCCACTTAGAATTAAACTTGGCTAGGGATGCAAAAGATAACAGAAATGGAATCTATAGGTACACTGCAAATAAAAGACAGACTAGGGACAACATGGGATCCCTCCGGAAGCTATCGGGAGAACTGGCTACCCTGGATTTGGAGAAGGCTGAGGTTCTTAATGACTTCTTCACCTCAGTCTTCACTGGCAAATGCATGGAACACACCACCCAAGTCTTGGAAGGCAGACGCAGGGACAGTGAGAATGAAGACCTTAAGGCCCACTGTAGGAGAGGATCTGGTTCGAGACCATCTTAAGAACCTGAACGTGCACAGATCCATGGGACCTGATGAAATCCATCCACGGGTCCTGAAGGAGCTGGCAAAGGCAGTTTCTAAGCCACTGTCCATCATATGTGAGAAATCATGGCCTTCAGGTGAAGTTCCCGATGACTGGAAAAAGGGAAATATAACCCCCAATTTCAAGAAGGAGAAAATGGATGAGCCAGGGAACTACAGACCAGTCAGTCTCACCTCTGTGCCTGGGAAAATCTTGGAGCAGATTCTCCTGGAAGGCATGCTGAGGCACATAAAAAACAACAAGGTGGTTGGTGACAGCCTACATGGCTTCACTAAGGGGAAATCCTGCCTGACTAATCTGGTGGCCTTCTATGATGGGGCTATGGAACTGATGGACAGGGGTAGAGCAGTTGATGATGTCACCTACCTGGACTTGTGCAAAGCGTTTGACACTATCTCTCATGACACCCTTGTCTCTAAGTTAAAGAGACATCAATTTGATAGGTGGACCACTTGGTGCATAAAGAACTGGCTTAATGGCCACACGCAAAGAGTTGTGCTCAATGGCTCAATGTTCAGCTGGAGACCAGTAACGAGTGGTGTCTCTCAGGGATCGGTGTTGGGACCAGTCTTGTTCAACATCTTTGTTGGTGACAGGGACAGTGGGATTGAGTGAGCCCTCAGCAAGTTTGCCGATGACACCAAGCTGTGTGGTTTGGTTGATACGTTGGAGGGAAGGAATGCAATCCAGAGGGACCTTGAAATGCTTGTGAGGTTTGCTGATGCCAACCTGATGAAGTTTAACCATGACAAGTGCAAGGTCCTCCACCTGGGACAGAACAACCCCAGGCACACATACAGGCTGGGCAGGGAAGAGATTCAGAGCAGCCCTGTGGAGAAGGACTTTGGGATTTTGGTTGATGAAAAAATGAACATGAGCCAGCAGTGTGTGCTCACAGTCCAGAAAGCCAACTGCATCCTGGGCTGCATCAAAAGCAGCGTGACCAGCAGGTTGAAGGAGATGATCCTGCCCCTCTACTCTGCTCTCGTGAGACCTCACTTGGAGTAGTGTGTGCAGTTCTGGTGTCCTCAACATAAAAAGGACATGGAACTGTTGGAACAAGTCCAAAGGAGGGCCACGAGGATGATCAGGGGACTGGAGCACCTTCCTTATGAAGATAGGCTGAAAAAGTTTGGGCTGTTCATCCTGGCGAAGAGAAGGCGGCTTGGAGACCTCATAGCAGCCTTCCAGTATCTGAAGGAGGCCTATAGGGATGCTGGGGAGGGACTCTTCATGTGGGACTGTTGTGATAGGACAAGGGGTAACGGGATAAAACTTAAACAGGGGAAGTTTAGATTGGATATAACGAGGAAATTCTTTACTGTAAGGGTGGTGAGGCACTGGAACAGGTTGCCCAGGGAAGTTGTGAATGCTCCATTGCTGGCAGTGTTCAAGGCTGGATTGGACAAAGCCTTGGGTGGCATGGTTTAGTGTGAGGTGCCCCTGCCCCTGGCAGGGGCGTTGGAACTAGATGATCTTAAGGTCCTTTCCAACCCTAGCTATTCTATGATTCTATGATTCTTATCGGCCCCTTTAAGGATTGAAAGTCTGTAACAAGGTCTCCCCAGAGTCTTCTCTTCTCCAGGCTGAACAACCCCAACTCTCTCAGCCTTTCCTCATAGGAGAAGTTATCCATTCCTCTGATCATTTCTGCGGCCCTTTTCTAGACCTTCTCCAGCAGGTCTGTATCTTTCCTGTACTGAGGACTCCAGACCTGGATGCAGACTCCAGGTGCTGTCTCACCAGAGCATAGGGGCACAATCACCTCCCTTGACCTGCTGACATTGCTCCTCTGGCTGCAGCCAGGGTATGATTGTCCTCTGGGCTGCAAGTGCGCATTGCCTGCTCATGTCCAATATTTCATCCACCAGTACCCCCAGTCCTTCTCAAAGCTACTCTGAGTCCCTTCATCCCTCATCTCTGTTGATAAAGAGCTTCTCTGACCCAGGTACAGAACCCTGCACTTGGCGCCATTGAACCTCATGAGATTCGCATGGGTGCTTTCTCAAGCCTGTCCCCCTCTGGATTGCATCCTGTCTCTCGAGCATGTCAACTGCACCACTTAGCTTCATGTCATTTGCAAACTTGCTGATGATGCACTGAATCCCACTGCCTATGTCATCGACAAATATATCAAAGAGTACTGACTTCAATAAGGACCTTTGAGGGATGCCACTTGTCACTGAGCCGTTGACCACTAACTGCTAGATGTAACCATCCAGCCAATTTCTCATCCACCAAACAGTCCACCCATCAAATCCATATCTCTCAGGTTTAGAGAGAAGGATATTCTAGGAGACTCTGTCAAAGACTTTACAGAGGTCTAGATAGACCACATCCATAGCCGTTCCTCTGCCCACTGACATAGTATCTCCATCATAGAAGGCACTTAGGTTGCTCAGGTAGGAGCTGATCTTGGTGAAGCCATGCTGACTGTGTGTCTGGACAACTATAGGTACCTACAGGCACTACAGGTAACTATTGGACAGGTATAGCTAGCTAGCTATGAATAACCATCAGATTTACAAACAGATAGATAAGCAAGCGAGTTAGTACCCAGCAACTATAAACTACAAAGCATGAAGCTGCAGATTCATGTTTTTATGCATTTATCTTTCTAGAAACATGAGATTTTAAAAGAATCTCATTTATTTAGGAAGTTTTGAAAGCTCAACTCAGGCAGAGAGGTTGAAAACATGAGAATAGTTTTTCCCCTGAATTCATAAAATGTTTCATGCAAGACTATGGCCCTGGTTCACACTCCTCAAAGTACCAAGCTTTAGATTATAAAATGCAGCAATACAGAGAAGCTAGATGAAGCAAAGGATGCAGGGAAATATTGACACTAGAAGCAAAAATCTATTCCAGCTGCTACAGCACTGCTGACCCCTCTCAATATTTTATACACCATTTCCTTACTAGCTGAGGACGTGAAGGCCTTTCCCAGCTGAAGTCTTGCCCAGGAGATTTCTGGGCTACTTCGAGAACGAGGAGGGGGTTGCTATGTGACAGGATCTATGTTTCAACATCCCCATCTCTGGGGCCAGGACAAAACTAGTACCATACAGGCAGAGCAGCCTAATCTTTTTCAATCCAGGCAAAACCTCAAAGAAGCTCAAAAAACCCTCAAACAAGCTGACCTCTCCAAGAGGTCACTTTTGGAAACTACATTGCCACACAATGTAAAATATGGGGCAGAGATGCAATTTGTGACATTGAGATAGCTTGTACCCCACACCACTTCTTAGTAAAATGCATGTGGCATGAACTGGAAGCATCTGATCTGAGAAAGACAGCAACAACAAGCTGGAGCAGAGGCTTAGGGGCCACTTCCCCCACCCAAGATCAACTTTAAAAGTATTTGCTTTCACTTCTACATTGAACAAAAATGCTGTTAGAGATTTCAACACAGCTGTCAACCTGTATAAAGGATTTCTTTTTCCCCAAGAATACAAAGTTTTATTTCTCACATAGTTGAGAAATGTTTAACTTGTGTATCTCACATAAAACTGTGATAGTTGCATAATCAAGGGCACTTAAATATTAAGTTTGCTTTTCTGAATCTTGCTTCATATAATCTATTTCATGATCATTTATATTCCTGTTGATGGTTGATTTGAGTGCAAGAGCAGCAAGTAATAGCTCACATTTCAGGAGTTTATGCAATAGCTGGCAACTGGTCAATATTTCTGACATCTGGGAACTAATTTCCAAGAAAAGCTGGTGAAATGAGTCCATCCTGAGTTATAAACACAAGCGTAATGATAACTTCTAGATTTACAGATCACTTTTTACAGAGTGGAAACTATGTAATTATGTGCATAGTTTCAATTGTTATTGCAAAGTCTTTCCTACACACAACTCTTACTTAATCAATGAAACAAACTTTCAGTTTACAGGAGTCTCTAAAACACTTGAACAAGTTATAATACTGGCTTTAATCATGACACATTTTGAGACAACGAGTGTACAAAATCACAAAATGAAATATATAAACCTTTAGAATCAATTTTAAGTAATGTTAAGTTTGATGGCTTTATAACAGTACCAATGGAAAATTACTGAGGTGCATGATTCACAGAAAAAAAAATAGAGTACAGCTAGAGAACATACTGAGAATTCTTGTATAAGATAAACGGTTGTAGTTTTAGGCCTTTATGACCTTAGTACAAAGTGAATGAAAGAAAAACAGGCTAGAAGAACAGGACGTAAGGATAAGGAGTATCTGGAATGGCAGGGGTCCAGGATGGGCTGCAGTTCAACTAACTGGTAAGTAGAAGGACATGTTGATTGTTACGTTTATGGTGTTAACGAACCAATTAAGCTGGTATAAGCATCTACTGGGAGTGCTGTGAAGGCTGCCAGAAGTGATGAAGACAGTTGGAAGAAGTAAATGACCCTCAGAGACCACCACCACATTTTTGTACGCATGCATGCAACTTTCTGGAAGATGATGTAATCCATACGTAGCCTCATGAATATGTATGTATGCCCAGCGGCTATATAAGGATGGCTTGTGTAACAATACTGGGACAGACGTTAGGAGGAGCTATCCCCCGTGTCTCCCTGCGCCGCAATAAAGAATACCTGCTTGTCATCTTAAAACTTCGTTGGCAAGATTGTTCCCGGAGTTTTCTCCGAATCAATTTAAAGAAAATTAATAATGAATCCTTACCTCCCACACACAAAGAAAAACAAACCATAGAGAGATTCAGCCCTAAGGATCCAGCTCTGTGTACTTTGGAATTTCTAGAAACTAGCAGGTGTGCTGATTAATTTTTCTTTTACAGCAGCAGACATTGATGTGCAACCAGCGGGTAATGGTAAAGTTATCTATTGCATTGTGTAAAGGACAGTCTCATACCTTTGCCCAGTTTTCCACTGGCCAGCCACCATATCTTGAAGTGTTATGAGGTGTCTATACATCACAAGTGAACCTATAAAAGTTCAGTCTTGGCTAGGCTCTTATGAGCCAGTCTTCCCTCCGTGCAAGCACATTTCCAATATAAGCGCTTTGCTGGAATGTCAGGTAAGAACAAAGATCCTTGCCTATCTGTTATAGTTGAGGCCCTTTCCTTGAGTTCCATAACCAATGACAAAAATGATACAGAAGTGCTGCAACCAGGGACCACAGGCTCCCTTTGCCTGCCCGCAGCTGGCGACCGCAGGCTTCTTTCCTTTTGCCTGCGCGGTAGGCGAGGATGCAGGCTCTCTCTGCCTGCTGCAGGTTCTCTGCCTGCTGTATGGTGGGAGAATGAAGACAATCAATGTGATCGTTCAGCAGACTCAGTTTATTTCATCTGAGGGTTCCAGTTATATACTCTATGCAGGCACACTTGCTAATATATGATTGGCTACTTATGCTACTAATTGATACATGATTGGTTACATGATTGGTATGTGCTTGGTTACAGCTCAAAGGCTACATTCACATCCCACCCCCCCCCCCCCCCCCCTTTGTGGCCTTCTTCTTGGTTGTGTTCCAGGGGGTTTCCAGCTTGCAGCTGTGCTTCAAGGTTGCAGTTATCAGTTCCTCCCTACATATCCTGACTCCTCAGGCTCTTCTGCCAACTCCCTCAAACTCTCTCAGGCACACGTTCTCTAGTAACCTTCAGCCAAGGCCTCAAAGCCTCTGGTTCACTACTGTCAGGCTTTTTCCATCCATTGGCCTATGATCTTATTGTGCCCGTTTTCTATCAACCATTCCCCAACAATTCCCCTCTTTTCTTTTTGCACTAAAAATATTTGTTGTTGTAGCTTAAGCAAAGATCTTTTTATACAGGTTAACATGAGAGAACATACAAACATAATTAACAAGATAATACCAAAATCTTTAACCCTAGTAGCAATAAACGTTGGATCCACAAACTCAGACCCCATCTGCTAAACAGGTTCTGAAACCATTTATCAAAGGGGCTTTCTTCTTGTGTTATTTTTTGAACGTGCTCTTTTAGATATTACAATTGCTTGTGAATACCTCTGCTATGGTCTGGAAGATTCAAGCAGCACATTTCCTTCAAAGTCAGTGCACCCATGACCAAGGGCCAATAACAAAAATCTACAGCTGCGTGATTTTGCAACAAAGCATGCCCTAGACTGCTTTGATCAATGTTCCCAACCAGCTATTAATTCCCCATCCGTGCAATAATCTTTGAAACCAGTCCCATTCACAGAGCATTTGTAACTTTTGTACGCCATCTCTTAAAATTTGAATATTCTTATGAATAGATTCAGAGTGATCAGAGAGATTCATACAACACATTCCCTCAAAGTTTTCACAACCGCGTCCTTGAGCTAATAATAAAAAATCAATAGCTGCCCTATTTTGCAGGGTAGCATGTCTTATGCTGTCTACATCTAATGATAAACTACTCTTACTAAAAAGGAACCACAAGCGCCACATATAAGCAATAATCTTACTGTTCCCAGACTACAATGTTCACAAGCTCGACAACGATTCTCATAGAGGTTGTCGTTAAATTCCCAAGGTCCCTCAGGTCCCAAATGATATAGAATGTTACTAGTAACAGTTCTAGGTAAAATCTGGGAGAATTCTGGACGGTTGATAGCTGTTATCAGATTCTTTGTGAGTTCGACAATCACTCGGCGTTGTCATTGTCTGCAGAGCTGGATTTCAGTTATACCGCAGGGCGAGTCCATCTACTAGGTGCCTATAACGGTCCGTGATCTGTGGAAACACAACTATAACCTCTTCCAGTAAACAGCAAAGGACTTGGCCCTTCCCAATTACCAGATTGTGGATTTTTATACCGGATTTGAATTTCGGGAGTGGCTTATAACTGTATTTTACTATTATGAATTACTACTGGCGGCTGTTCGGCAACCGCAGCCAAATGCAAGAAATTCAAAGTAAATAAGACTTTGTTTAGTCAAATAGATGGATTCTTAACCTCTACATCCTTTTGCTTTTCTAGATATAATTTGATAGCTCGGTGTGCTCTTTCTACCATTGCCTGTCCTGCAGAAACATGAGGTATACCTGTAACATGTTTAACACCCCATTTCTGCAAAAACCATGCAACTTTGCCCCCTATGTAAGCAGGTCCATTATCGGTTTTTATAGTTTTTGGAACTCCCATAACAGCAAAACAGACCGTAAGATGTCGTATTACATGAATCGCTTCTTCTCCAGCCTGTGCAGTAGCCCACACAAATTTGGAAAAGGTATTTATGGTAACATGTACATGTTTTTGTCTTCCAAATTCAGGTACCTGTGTTACGTCCATCTGCCACAATTCATAGGCCTGAATACCTCTGGGATTAACCCCTAATCCCAGCCCTGTGCCGTGCTGACTGCATTGAGAACAAGCTTTTATAATACCTTATGCATCTGTCCAAGATATATCAAATTGCCTCTTCAAAACTTTTGCTGACTGGTGAAATAAGGAGTGACTTTATCTAGCCATTGCAAATGAATGCACAGGCTTCATGAGAGAAAGACTCACCACTGAGTCTGCTATGGCATTTCCCTCAGCTAAGCCCAATTCACTTTGATGGCTTCGAATATGAATAACGCAACAAGCCTCTGATCACTGTCATATACCTTTTGGTGCTGTGCTAGGTGGAAGTAACCATTCTAGAATGGCTACTTTCTGTATTCCCTTTCTCTCCCCCTTTTTCTTTTTTCCAAATAGTCCATTGCAACAACAGTGCAAATGGATGTGTCCGGTGATTTACAAGGAGCAAGCTAAAGGGAGTGTCTTCCATTAATCGATCTGCCTTAGTCTTGTACTGGTATGAAGTGTTCAACAGACTATAAATTCCAGTATTTGTCTATCAAAATGTTCTGCTTGACCACATATCCAGCAGTTTTTCAGTTGCATATAGTTGACCAACTTAGTTAACATAGCCACATACATATTACCACTAAAGATAGCATAACAAACTGACAATAGACGACATAGGCCTACGCTGGTCTGAATTCCGGGGTATCCCATCCTTTTTATAGTCTACTAAGTGCTAAGCAGTAACTTTCCACTCTCTCACTCCCTTATCCTCGTGATTTTGCAAAAGTAAGGGTTACAAATATTCACATAGTTTGGTCTGTCTTTGAGACGCACATCCTGCTTTATCTTACAAACTCTGCTTTGTTTTGCTAACCAATCTTCACCCTTTATTGTTGTCTTTACAGTTCTCAAGGCTTAGGCCTGCCCAGGACATTAACACCTGCTGTTTTCTTTGCTGTTCCCAGGGCTGAAGCCAGACCAGGGCTATAACGCCTGAATCCATTTCATTAACTATTTCTATCCCTTTACCCACATCAAAAGACAGTTTTTATAGGTTTATGATCTACCTTTGCCGAAGTCTCTATATTCTCCATCAGCTTTTGTAGCAAACAAGGCACACAGATTAGAATACCTAAAAAGACTAACAAAATGATTAAGATAAAGTAAAGCCATCCTGTAATGCTCAAGCCAGAAAACACTTTGTTCAACCAATCCAGTCCCTCATCTTCCTGAAGGTGTGCTGTCCTTGTTATTAAGACCAGAATGCTTTGTTGATTCGTGCACTTGGGGTCTCCCTTATCATTTCCCCTTTTTTACAATTTGCTGTGTTCGCTCTATCTGAAGTCACTTGAACCTTTATAATGTGGCATATCAGTGATTCTTACACACCATGTAGTAGGTCAGAATAATGGGGGATTTAGACTAGATCATATCTGCAACATATACCAACCACAGGTTTCTTGGCCTGCCTTTCTCTCCTATATAGCTCTCTGATAACAGGGGAGGCCATCCCTCACATCAAGGTCTGGCATGGCATGTGTCCCCACCACTCAACGCCTGCTGGGTTGCAACCAACAGCGGAGCTAAAAGTTCTTCTCGGTGGCAAACACAGAGGCCAACCCAGTCTTGCCCTTGACTGTGGTGCTAGGTATTTGGCCAACCTCAGTCCTGGCACCTCGTTGTAAATGCAGAGTCTCACCTGCTTCATTCAGTAACAAATCACTACTATGGCAAAACACATACGGATTAACATTAGCAGTATGTATACTACAGGGTGCAGCAGCATGTTGAAGACGCTTGTGGCAGTGAGTGACCAGCCAAAGAAATTTCTCATCAGTGGAGTTCTCTCACCCTCTTAATTTGTTCCATTGTCTGCTCTATAAAGCTATCATTGTATTAAACTCTTTCTTACTTACGCCTTAGCATTTTCTAGCAGCTGCTGCAAATTTGCGTGCTCTAACATCTGTTTTACAATTGACAAATTCATACAATACAAGGTGTACTTTCTTATTAGCAACTGGCTAGTAAGTACAGGTGGTGTTATACACAAAATCACAGCCTCTAATAAGAGCCACTTTACAAGCACATGTATTCAAGCTGTTACTTTTCAGTTGCTCCCAAGTGATGTTTTGCAGTCATTTGTTTCTCTCTTCCTCTATCTCCTTCTGCTCAGAATATTCACAGTCAGCTCCTATAGGTGAGGCATTGGGTTTTTCCACTTGTCTGTCCAGCTCATGGTGAGGCTTGAGAAACTTTGCAGGCAGCTGCCATGGCCCTGTGGGTGGGGGGGGGGGGTGGGGGGGCACACACAAATATACCCCTTCCCCAGGGTTATCAGTTCTTGAGAAGTAAGACAAGTTAAAGTGTTTCCTTAAAGCAAAGGCATTCTGATAAAACAGGAATGTGAGGCAGCTGCAGAAGTAAACTGCACAGTGTTAACAGTCAAGGAGTTTGCTGCGTCATTGCCCATTTCTTTTTTCTTTCTCTGCCACCCTGATGCTGCTTGGGTGGCAGCTGGTAAAGCTTGTGGTTGCACTACCCCTCTCACTTTTTCAGTCAGCAGTTCTTATTTCAACCAATTGGTTCTTCCAAGTCTTGAATTCACCCCCAGGTTACTTAAAACACACTAAGCAGGACTTCTCTGTGCCCAGTGTGCTGCAGGCCTCTTTTTAAGCCTTATCTGTGGTGTCTCTACAAACTGCTCCGAAACACTGGTGTTATCAGCGCTGTTCCCAGGCCCAAAATCAAAAACACAGCGCTGCACCAGCCACCAAGAAGCAAGAAAATGACTGCCACTGCCGAACCCATGACAATATTCACTTCTTATTCCATACCATTCATGTTATGCTCAGATCTTACATTTTCAATATACCATCACATGTATATATATATATCCACACACACACACACAGAGAGAAATCATCTCTCAGTGCCGCTTTGTGCGGCTACAAGCACCGGCCTGCCCAGCAGCAGCTACAGCTGGCAGTCTGCAGTGCAGCAACCATAAATGCCTGTCAGCAACAGCACTTCTGTATTAACCCTTTCTTGTCTGAAATGTTAATCTGTTACCCATTTAAAACTTTCACATGAATCCAATAACGAAAAATACACAGAACAGTGTCTGCCCTCAACACACATATGCACACCTACATACACATGCATACACATGGGATCCCATAAATAGCCTTCACACAAATACAAAATTTAAAACACAAAATGTAGACAAAATGTGGTGCAATGACCCTGTGAAGACAATCAAGAAACCAGCTCCAAACAGCATCATCGCAATGTAAGGTGGCAGGCTCAATCTCAGCGGGCGTCCCCACAGAGGCTCTGCCCCCTCACATTGTATGAGGCTTGGGCTTCTAAACTGACCAAAATGCACACTCGTTCTGATGCAGGTGGCCAGCCTACATCGGAGGAAGTGGCCAGCAGTATCCATAAAGGTCTGCAAGGGTCAGTGGAAACATGAACACACTTATTTTTGCCAACTTTTAGTGCATGAATATCACAGCGAGACTGCAAGCACACAAAACATCTGCATCCCCCACCCATCTTACTTTTCCCTTTACAGCTGCCCATTTATCATGAGGATCTGAGTGATATAAATCAGGCTTCTTTTCTGGATCAACAGGTATGGGGTCAAGAGGACTCTCCAGGTCAGCATCAGAATTATCAGGAATCAGAAACTCAGGAGCAGCAACAGTACTTTGATGAACGTGCACAGGCTTCTCATAACTGTCGTCTGGAGTCTCAGCGTTATCAAGTGCAATTAAAACATTTCCTCTCCCCGTGGCTTCTCCGGCGGCCGTACCTCTCACAGCACAGGTAGCCCCGTTGGTGGTGGTACCCAGTCCTCTCCCAACTTTCTCGACACTTCCCCTGCCATCTTTCTGTCGGCAAACAGTTCATAACCTCTCTTCATGGGGTCGACATCCCTTTTTGCGGTCTTACTGTCCTTTATCACATCCTCCCACAGTTTATCTCCCAACCATCTCCATTCAGCAGTATCAAAACACCCAGCCGATTCTCGAAACAAACCGGACGATCTTCCTATGGCTCTTCCTATGGCTATCAGGGTCTCCACTTCCTTAGACCCCACAGTGTTTACTCCCCGTCTCTCAAGAAACTTTATGAGTAAACTTATGGCTACCTCTTGTTCCATTGAGCCACGTCTCACAGGCAGGTAGCTCCCGACGTTCACGCACTGGGCGTCCCCGAGTGCGGGCTCCACTACCCTACAGCCCCGCTGGCCCTCTGCCGCGATTTTCGTGGAGAGGCTGCAGTCCGCCGGCACCACTCCTCCAACTCTACCGCTTTTCTTCCTATTGGTCCGGCCTTCCTTTTTGGCCCGGTACGGCCACCGGACCGGTCCCTCAGGGTCCCTGTTCGGGCGCCATTTGCTGCAACCAGGGACCACAGGCTCCCTTTGCCTGCCCGCAGCTGGCGACCGCAGGCTTCTTTCCTTTTGCCTGCGCGGTAGGCGAGGATGCAGGCTCTCTCTGCCTGCTGCAGGTTCTCTGCCTGCTGTATGGTGGGAGAATGAAGACAATCAATGTGATCGTTCAGCAGACTCAGTTTATTTCATCTGAGGGTTCCAGTTATATACTCTATGCAGGCACACTTGCTAATATATGATTGGCTACTTATGCTACTAATTGATACATGATTGGTTACATGATTGGTATGAGCTTGGTTACAGTTCAAAGGTTGCATTCACATCCCCCCACCCCCCCCCCCACCCCCCCCCCTTTGTGGCCTTCTTCTTGGTTGTGTTCCAGGGGGTTTCCAGCTTGCAGCTGTGCTTCAAGGTTGCAGTTATCAGTTCCTCCCTACATATCCTGACTCCTCAGGCTCTTCTGCCAACTCCCTCAAACTCTCTCAGGCACACGTTCTCTAGTAACCTTCAGCCAAGGCTTCAAAGCCTCTGGTTCACTACTGTCAGGCTTTTTCCATCCGTTGGCCTATGATCTTATTGTGCCCGTTTTCTATCAACCATTCCCCAACACAGAGGTTAATTACTAGAATATCAAACACAAAATGTTTATTATTGGGGAAAAAAATGTTTTACTTGCCAAAAAACCTGTTGAAGCCAATGAGAAGCCTCAAGTGACAGAGAAACCCTCAAACACATCTCAAGCACAAATTCAGCATGTTTATTTTGAGGGAGGAAGAGCAATCTTGGCCTGGTACTACTTTGCAGAAGAGCAGAAGCTTGGAGCAGATGATTCTGCAGGCTATATTGTACCATAGACTCTTGGATTTCTACTTCACTTTATTTTGATTCTTTGAACAAAATGTCCTGACTGCATTTGCAGCGTGAAGCTGCCTGAAGGAAAGCTATGCAACAAGACTGTGGTCCCTACTTTGCAGAAGCCTCAGTAGACCCCTCTACAAAGTGTCATGTTGGCTTGGCATGACACAAACAACAGCAGCACATTACCCACATGGAAAAAAGCAGTATTTCTGCTTGTGTTCACTCAGGAGTAACACCATCTCTTATATTCTCATATTAAGCAGTGACAACACACTGAACCTTACTTCAATGCTAAGCTTAGTTATCAGCCATTCAAAACATCAGGGAAGGAGTACCCACTCTATGCTTAGCTCACCCCTTCACTCTTTCAGATTGAATACAGGTATTCTTGGGTGTCAGTGTGCCCTTTTCAATATCTTTTTTCAGGAACAGGGATCCTGGAACAGAACTGAGCCTGTTCTCAGAGTTGGGAGCACTCTCTTCCCAACTCTTACATGCTACAGCGTTGGAGCCTTAAGTATGGATGTCCAAGGATTTGTTCAGGATCTGTACACAGGAGGCACTGCTGTTGAGTAGTCCCCAGCTTCTGGGTCTTTGAGGAGATATTGTTTATCATCTTGAACATCATGCATACTGACTGCTGCTCTTCTCATACCCCAGCAGCCATGAGGTTAGCAGCCTCCTGATCCTCCTGCTGCAAGACACTGCTGGCAGAGCAGCACCAGCCTCTCACAACACAAGCTGATGAGCAACAGTTCAGTTTCCTCAGGTCCCTAAGTGGGATTTCTGGGAAACCCAGGTTTTGAAGACCTGAGTGGACAATTAGAAAGGTGAACAATAAGGAGTGGTTTATTGTGAAGACAAAAGGTTCAGAAAAGAATTGGCAAGGGCAATGAAAGGTGGGAGTAAAGAGAAAAGTTGAACTACAGACATGAAACAACAAAGCTGCTGCTAGAAGACTGGCATTTGATGGCAAGTATAAAGGTGCCCTTGTCATTTGTCTCTGTTAACAGCATAAGAAGCATTATCATATTGTCACATCAGATCAGTAACTCGAACTTTGCATCTGTGCACACATTCAGGCTAAGCTGCAAGACATCACTTGCTTGGACCCTATGATTTGGATTCCTGTATGCCCAACGTGTAGCCAAAGAGCTTCTGTTTTGGTTTCACCCCAAAAGAATATTTTTTTATGGATACTTGCAACACTCTGCAATCCAGCTCTATTACCACCCACATCCTTTACTCCTGTAGCAAACACCCATGAAAACACAGATATATAAATATATTAAGAAGGGAATGTTAGGAACTATTTCAGTTCTTTAACATTTAACATTAAATTAATAACATTCATTTAACATTAAAAGACCAGCACAGATGACCAGGAGGTTGGTCTACCATCGCAGTAGATAAAGAGCAATGAAGTACCTCCAGGGCCCTTACCGCATGCTAGAAAGAGTGGGTCATCCTATATATATAGTCAGTGCTTCAAATATCAGAGTGTTGGGGAAAATTTGTGATAAACTAGTATTTTCATCCTAGGGAACTGACATTCCTGAAAGTCTTCAGCAACTCAAAATGAGAGTTCAGAGTTAAGCCACAGATTAGCAAAACCTTAAGAGATTAGTGTGTTCGCACTAATGAATATAGCCCCTTAATTTTGCATCACTCATGACTTCTGAATCAAGATGCTGCACAGTATCCATATGACTTGGTCTGAAGTAATAATTTCAGTTGAACAAAAACTTTTTTATGCCAAGTGAATCTCTGTGTTGCTCATACAAAAGCAAGGGTTCCTCATTCTTCTAACCCTTTCTCAGCAACAACATATGTACGTACCACAAAAAAGTAATTGATTTTTGCTCTCAACCTCCCCACAATGAATTCAAATCATGGTGCCTTTCCACAACAATCATATATTGACTTTTATTTTTTAATACAGTAGCGTATGGATAAAAATTGTGGGAGCTCATGACCTGGAAAATTAATCCAGAAGTCATGTTCCTCTTGATGTATCTAGAAATATGAAATTCTACGGAAAATATAAAGCATAGTCTACTTTGTAAGTTAAGTAGTATACAAGTTGCAACTTATGTTTGGATCGTTATCAAATTGTTCCTTTTTAATAAAGGATTTTTAAATGCATTTAAAACAAAGACATGTTTCAAGGTATCCTGATACTCTTGAGTTGGGTGACTACACTGAACACAGATCACCAGTAATTTCCAGATCTTAAATTGAAAAAAAAATTAAATAATTGAATATATTGGTGACAGCCAGCATGGCTTCACTAGGGGAAATCCTGCCTGACCAATCTGGTGGCCTTCTATGATGGGGCTACGGAACTGATGGACAGGGGTAGAGCAGTTGATGATGTCACCTACCTGGACTTGTGCAAAGCGTTTGACACTATCTCTCATGACACCCTTGTCTCTAAGTTGGAGAGACATCAATTTGATAGGTGGACCACTCGGAGGATCAAGAACTGGCTTAATGGCCACATGCAAAGAGTTGTGCTCAATGGCTCAATGTTCAGCTGGAGACCAGTAACGAGTGGTGTCCCTCAGGGATCGGTGTTGGGACCGGTCTTGTCCAACATCGTTGTCAGTGGCATGGAGAGTGGGATTGAGTGCACCCTCAGCAAGTTTGCCGATGACAGCAAGCTCTGTGGTTTGGTTGATACATTGTGGGGAAGGAATGCCATCCAGAGGGACCTTGACACGCTGGTGAGGTGGGCTGATGCCAACCTGATGAAGTTTAACCATGACAAGTGCAAGATCCTCCACCTGGGTCGGAGCAATCCCAGGCACACATACAGGTTAGGCAGAGAAGAGATTCAGAGCAGCCCTGTGGAGAAGGACTTGGGGGTTTTGGTTGATGAAAAAATGAAAATGAGCCGGCCGTGTGCGCTTGCAGCCCAGAAAGCCAACCGTATCCTGGGCTGCATCAAAAGGAGCGTGACCAGCAGGTCGAGAGAGATGATTCTGCCCCTCTACTCTGCTCTTGTGAGACCTCACTTGGAGTAGTGTGTGCAGTTCTGGTGTTCTTAACATAAAAAGGACATGGAACTGTTGGAACAAGTCCAAAGGAGGGCCACGAGGATGATCAGGGGACTGGAGCACCTCCCGTATGAAGATAGGCTGAGAAAGTTGGGGCTGTTCTTGCTGGCGAAGAGAAGGCTGCTTGGAGACCTCATAGCAGCCTTCCAGTATCTGAAGGGGGCCTATAGGGGTGCTGGGGAGGGACTTTTTGTTAGGGACTGTAGTGAGAGGACAAGGAGTAACAGGTTCAAACTTAAACGGGGGAAGTTCAGACTGACTATGAGGAATAAATTCTTTCCTGTAAGGGTGTTGAGGCACTGGAACAGGTTGCCCAGGGAAGTTGTGAATGCTCCATTGCTGGCAGTGTTCAAGGCTGGATTGGACATAGCCTTGGGTGGCATGGTTTAGTGTGAGGTGCCCCTGCCCCTGGCAGGGGCGTTGGAACTAGATGATCTTAAGGTCCTTTCCAATCCTAACTATTCTATGATTCTATGATTCTATGATTTCTGTAGAAAAAAAAATAATAAATTAACCTATCAATCACCCCAAGCTTTACTATGGTTTTAATCTTCTAGGGAATCATGGGTAATAGAACAATAACAGCTTTTTCCAGGCCAACTTTATCAATCTTGCCTAGTTTGGTTTTTATTTAAGTAGTTTCAGCTGTGTTTAGAACACAGATTTCATTATGCCAAGAGGATCTTTTTGTTCCTGTTTTGCTCATTTTTTGCATGGGAGTTTCCTGGCAATCATTTCAAACTCTCATCTATCATAAGAATTGCATCATCTTAGATACCTTTCCTACCACTGAGTCAGATCTCTGAATTTTAAAATCAGGGCATTAATTCTTTACTCTCCAACTGTAAAATATCCTGCTTCTGCAAACAGGCAAGAACTACTAATGAATGGCCAATAGATTATGTATTTTTTTTCCCAAGGAAACTATGATATAGTAATAAATCTGCATTATTAGTGGACAGTATTAAGCTTTTTTTAGACTGGAAAACCAAAAGCCACCCTCCTCGTATATAATGTTAAATTAGCCTACGGATTCCAAACACAACTTTGAATTTGTCTTTCATCACCTCAAGATGCGACAGCCAGAGCCATTTCTACCTCTGACAAAGTTCAGGAAATCCTTGAGGGGGTGATGTGCTCATAGGTTCTTTAAATCAGGCATGAACAACTCACTGGCCACTGGGAGAGAGTTAGAAATGGTTCTGCAAATTCACACAGAATTGGGGGTGCTTGGTATCTGCTGGAAGGTACTCCTTGGAATACATTCTTATCTCAGCTGCTTAGTTTGTTTTCCCTCAGTGGATGATTAACTGATTCAGGGCCACAGTGAAAGAGAAAAGAGAGAAAGTGCAAAAGCACTTGCTTCAGAATAAAGAGCATAAGCAGACAGAGGGCATAAGTGAGGTGCTAGGTAGGGAGTGCCCACCAGATGATCCTTCAGGTTAGGTTTACTACAGATTTTATTGATCATGTCACTCATCAGTGAATGTGTAAAATGAGTCCTGATTACATGTGTAGTGCATCTGATGGTCACAGTGTTTGTACAGCAAGGTAACTCCCTGATGAACAATTTAGCATCATGTATGAGAGTGGCAGAGCATTGGGACAGGCTGCGCAAGGGGTTTGTGGAGTCTTCCTCTCTGGACACATACCAAACCCATTATGGACCTGTGTAACCAGCTCTAGGTGGCCCTGCCTTGGCAGAGGGTTGGGCTGAATGGTCTCCAGAGGGCCCTTCCAACACTAATGGTTCTGTGATTCTGTATTCAGTATTCATTTCTCTCTATACTTGCATTTCCCCTGTTGCTTCTATCAATTCTGTGTATTGGCAGTTTATTTAAAAAACAAAGCTGAAATCTGTTTTTTTTTTCTTCTATAATATTAGAAAGAAATGATTATATGAACTCTGGAATGCAACTAAAAATGAGCATTTCCTTCAGACCAGTCACAATGTGATAAAACTGCACTTGTTCAGTATAGACAGAGAAAACAAATCAAAAATATATCCCATCATCTCAGTTCACCAGTTTCTACAGAATTCATTAGGAAGAATATTTTTTCTTCTGTTTTTTTTCCAAACCTTTTTTAACTGAAACTTACTATAGCAATTCCTTATTCTACTAAATTGGTTTTGTACTACATTTCCCTATTATGACTCAGGGAAGGGGGGAAAAAAAAGGGGTGATGGTGAATCTCAAACATTCCCAATAAAAGCGGTATAAAGGTAGAGGTGTCTGTTTCTATTTTAGTTTTTCTATGCTTAGATTTGAAGGTCTATTCAATTAGAAACACAAAAACCAAACCTATTAAAGAATCCTTAAAATACTTCTGCTCTCAAAACCAGACAAATCTGAGAAACATAGTTGCAAGTAATTTATTCTCAATAAAGTAAAACTTTGGTACAGTGCTCTGCAATCAGTAAAAGGGTTATAACAGTTCCTGGTGCACACAGATGACATATCAATTGCAGAATACCAAGCAAGGTATTTTTATTTTCTTATTTTTTTTCCTTCTTAAAAGTCTTCAGTGTAACCCAAATCTGCAATTGTTACATAATTCGAATTTTGTTTCTTTTAAACTGTCATGACTTTCCAGCATAAGAATGTCTCTTGTAAGCATTTCCAGTAGAAGAGGTATAAAGCTAGAGTTGTGTCCCCATTCTTACCATATCCAGGGATTTAGATTGCACACAGTCCAGTCACAATTCCAATCCTGATATTTATCCTTCCCTACCAGTTCAAAATGTGGCAATTTGCTGAACAAAAGAAAATCTCTTTCCATTTTTCCTTTACAATGATGATGGTTTCAAGCATAAAAAGATTTAATAATGCCAGAGATTAGCTGGAAGAATTAACAACTTCATTCCAAAATGCTTATAAAACAAGTTGAAAGAGCCTAAATATAAAGGCTTCTGATTTTAAAGTGCTAAGTACCTCTACAAATCCTATTGAACCTTAGTTTAAATACACAGTACTGAATTATCTTTTTTTTCTCCAAGAAATTCTAGCATATATTTATGTATTTACACAGCTTTCACCAAGTTCAATCCTAAAGCATTTATAAACATAGTATGCCTTATACACTCTGCATCCACCTCTTTTCATTGTTAGGTAGGAGATGCAGATAGTGTTGCAGGTCACCCCCAACTATTAGTGTTTGTCCATCTGTGTACTTGGTTCTCTATGAAAAAATTCTAGCGTGGTAAGTATGCCCTCATGAACAGAAAGTACTCAAGTAAATACAGGTTTCTGCCATGCTTAAATCTAAGTGCATGTACATTACAATCCAGATTCCATTCATATCTAAAACCAAATTAAATCCCGCTTAACCATAAAGAGAATAGAAAACACAATAAATCCTTTTTGCATTTAAAAAGAAAGTTATTTTATTATTGTCCCAAATGTATTCCTCATCTTAACATAACCTCAGAGAAGGACAAAAGTATCAAAAAAGTGGGCAGGCAACGTCCATTAAAAATCCTGTACGAGGTAGACATTTCTAATCTTCAGAGCAAAATATACTTTGCACTCTCATTTGAAATTTTTCTTCTATAGAATTGAAAAAAAAAAAAAAAGGCTAAAAATTGGAAGATACGGAGTGGAAAGCTGCCCTGTGGGCATTATGTTTCTTTATGTTTCCTGACCTGTCAGATTAATACAGGTAGATTGTGCTCACTCTCATTTGAAGCCACACCAATTTCTCCATCACACCAATTTTTTTCTCGCCCAGTGGCATAACATTTATTCACGTCTTCTCTCACCTCCTTATTCTCCAACATCTATAAATACAGCACAGCTTTCAGCAATCAAACACTCCCATTTAAAGTCTCCTACTGCAGAATGACCTTTTGGTCAAGTCCTAGACTCACATGCACACTGGCAAAAAAAAGAGCCTGAAAAACACAGCTGGACTCAACACAGGAAAGCAATCTTGGGGCGCTCATTGTGTGCCTTAGGTTTACATGAAAAAAAATTAATCCAACAAAATTCTAAGTACATGAAAAGGAGACGTAAAGAAGTTGACTTGAAGCCAGTGAAGTTACATTAAAAAAAGTCGTTCCTCCCTTCGCTGTCTATATTTAATTCAGATTTTGACTAATTTTAAATTTCAAAGCAGTTCCTCAAGACCCAGCATTGTTCATAGACACAAACCAGAAGCCTTGTCATTACTTTGCATATAGGTATTATCAAGCTCACAGAAAACATCTTTTCAAGTGAAAATTCTGATTTTGAGCATGTTTTGTATGGGTCTCTGAGCATATTCTACAGCACTACAGTGGAAGCCATAGCAAGTTATAGTCTTGATGACATGAAGCCTTGTGAGCACAAACGCTGGAATTGCCAGCTGCTGGTTCTTCCCACCCTACCAGGAGACATGGAGAAGTCTATCAATAATTTTGCAACTGTGATCTTAAACTGAAAAAACTGCAGGTAATGTATTGATGTTAATGGACTGGTGGAGTGCCACCATGTAAGCCTTCAGCAAATCTTGCACACACCAAACTCAACTTTCATTTGCACACATAAATGCATATTATGATATCTGAACAGCTTTGATGGTTAATTTTATCAAGGTTCTCCCCGTATTTGCAGTGTGCTGATATAAATGCATATTATGATATCTGAGTAGCTTTGAAGGTTCGTTTTGTCAAGGTCTCCCCAGTAGTTGCAGTGTGCAAATACAAGACCCAGTCTAGACCATGATGAAGCATTAAAAACAAGCTAATTTCACACTGAAGTTAACAATTAGAGCCACAGTCTGTAAGCACTTAAAGAATACAGTTTATGCAGGTTTACAGTTACAAATCTTGTATGCCTGCCAAAGGACTTACAAATACATTGGCTACATTCTGAAGATATTTCAGCACATTTGCGTGCTTCATTTCTAAAGCCATTTGAATATTTTGCAGAAGCTGTTTATCCTGCCCCTATCTTTCACTTGGTTCTGTTAACCATCTTCTTCCCTTTTCAATTCGATACACTGAACATCCACATAGTAAGTTGCAGAATTGTATGTTAAAATAAATATAACATATAGACTTAATTACTCTATCCACTGTATTCACTAGAAACCTCTCAAAAAATTTATATTAAGCTTGGGCAAAGTACCAAACACTGTCCTTTTAATTATGCTTGCTCTTACAAAGTTGATGAGTAGATTTTCCACATGCTATGGCTTGCAGGTCTGACGCACATGCTAATTCAGTGACTGACTGTTGTCTTCCTGTTCATCTTAAGAATTCATTTTTTAATTCTTTTCTCTAAAGACTCACATTTACATAGCACAGGGAGGACAGGGGCACAACTTTCACAAACTGAATTGCAAGTCTCTTTTCATGGGTACATTCAGCTCTGGTGATTTTATTCCATGGAGATGGCACTTGGTGAGCTCTTATAGCCTTAGCAGCAAACATAGATATAGAGCAAATTCACAGATACTACTGCATCTTCTGAGATACAGAACAGCTTGAAGCAGCACATTTATGTTAGGATTTGCCTAAATATATTAAACCTATATTTCATCACAAATCCCAGTTTACTGTAATGTGAGTACCTCTGTACCTTGACTGCCAGATATCACCAACACATTTCAGTAGGCAAGGCCATGAAGCACCCGAATCACAAAGCACATGAGCATTCTGCCACTACGTGACACTACCAATTCACAACAGGCTTGCTTTCACAAGTTGCTTCTCTGGTAGCCCATAATGCACATGTGATTCTAGAGAAGGCATCTTCCCTGAGGTAGTCGGCCACATGTCTTCATGAGGCATGTCAGACCAGAAGCACACACTGTTAGCACATTGCAAATTCAAGAGTGTCAATACCACTCTGAATGTGAAAGCTATGGAAAGACACATTGTGTGCCGCTGTGGGACTGTGGTTGTCTCCATGCCACCCTCTCCCTCTTTCGTTTGGGTAACTAGTGAATGACGCAAGAGAGATGCCATTACCGTGTAATTTACCTGGAAAGTTTTTTTTAGCATTTTAGGAGCTTTGAACTTCAGGAAAAATCATCTTCAAGGCTACCTCTATGGCTGAAAACCTTTGGCATGAACCCCAAAATTGGTTGACACAGTGTGTAATAACTATTGCTAAAATCCAACATTGAAGTAAAGAATTGACAGGAATTATTCTTTATCATAGGAGCTGAAGTAAAATGAGCTCTTCCACTCCATCTGGGAACCTGCTCACCACAGACTGAAACCACAGCCTTCATGGGGTTATCAGTCTTGACCTTTACTGCTGTGCCATGAAATTGCCAGAACCCACCTGACATTTGTTAACATTAACGGAAGGTACATGAAAAATTCCCACATACACAAATGAGAGAATATAATCCTAAATTCAGAACAATAGCGTGCTGGAAACACCCACTATTGCTGACACAGAGAGTTGTCTGAAAATTTGTTTGATTTACCGTGGTGCTCTGCAATTCCTTTGAGGTAATTTATGGTTCTTGGCTATTTCATTCAGCTTGTTCATTAATTTATAGAATCATAGAATTCATGAAAGAATCTTCAGAAAAACTGAAATTAAGGAAGGATACAAAGTATACTGTTCAGTTACACACACCTCACAAGCAAAAGCTTCCCTTCATGCACTATGAAGAACAGTGAAGATTTTGATGGGTAATCAACAAGGTGTGTTCTCTACACAACGTGAAGGATCACTACCCCAATCTTGTGATTGTATCTTCAAAGAAATCAATGTCTAAAGAAATCTACACTAGACATGTGCAGCCCAAACCAAATTTATTCCGGAGGAAAAGCTGAAACATGAATAGTATCTGTGACACAAAGTACCTTGTATGTCTCTGCAGACTTGAAGAAACTTAAAGTTCACAATCTTTCTTCTTAATGTGTTTGGCCAGAACAACAAGAAAAATATTTTAGACATTACCTTTATGCCATGTACATTTTTAAGACATCCTGCGGGAGCACAGATGTCATGTTACTGCACATATTGGTAAAATGTACTGACAAATTTTGTGCCAAGCTCTCAAGAAAATGTACAGAGCTTGGAGTTTTCTTCTTATACAGAACATTCAGGTTAACAGATTTCACAGAAGTAAAATCTAGACGTACTTCAAATAAGTTGTATTTATGCTGCTCAGAGTCTACTATTTCCCTTACTCTGTCAGGGTGACTGGCTTGTATTTCCAGGGTATACCTCTCCACCCTCAAGGCAGACTAGTTTCTTGCCACTACACGCTAGTAAGGGGAGGGTGGGGGGAAGAAATCATACTTCTCACTGTTCCATGAGAGACGTGGCTTCTTCAGAAAACCTTGCAACCTTCTTTAAGTCAGTTTCTGAGATCACAAGAAAAGGTGGGCCACAAGTGAATAGATCACGAAGGAACCTTTGTTGACAGTATTCCAACATAGGCAGGTACCTGCACTCATGCATGGGTCTGTCTTCAGCAAGTGTGAAAGATACACTACACCATAAAGTTGCATATGAAATGAATGCATGCCAGTAGCACTTGGTACAAAGGAGTAAGACAGCTGAGTATTTCTCACAGTGAAACATGACAGCCCACAGTTTACCATATTAGCGAAATCATAAATTTATTATGTGGAATTGCTACTTCTTCCACCTATCTAATACCTTATAAAGAAAGCTTCAGCTCTGTGATGTCTTCGGTACAAATATATTGTAAGGTCTAAGAACAAGATGAATTGCAGATTGTCTTCTGGACAGACCTACTCCGTCAAACATGAGAGCCAATAAAAAAGACACGTGTCCCATCCCCCCAAGGAACACCAACAAGAGCCCCGCCAATGATCAAGCTGCTCTGAGACCTCCACCTGGCTACTTCCCTTTCAAGGTGACCCGCGATATGTCTTGCTCTACAGCCAGTAAAGCTGGACGACCACCCTCTCAAGCTGAGGAAATACAAACCATTCACGCTGACTGAATAAGGCAAGTTGCTTTGCTAGCTGAGGAGTATCTAGAGAGTCCCTGGAGGTTATTCCCATTAGGAAATACAAATGGGATTTATGTTTCATAATCCAGAGATTGCCAGTGTTTAACATATTCGAGAGGCTCATTATACTGAAAGTACAGAACACTGGAGAACACAGCCCACATTTCAAGTCACTGTTCAAGCCTCCTGCTCATCAGGTTTGACTGTACTTGTATTAAACTAGAAATAACTTTGGCTTAAGCAGTTGCTATGGTGATGTCCACCCTCACTCCCCAGCCTGAAAGCTGAGAAATACAGGCATTAACATGAAGCTTCCTTCCCTTGAAGGTTCTGTTTAGTTTTAGAAGTGTCAGAGAAATGCTGATGTTGCATCTTGTTGCATATTTCCTGGCAGCATGTGGCATATGCCGAGAAGGGGAATAACAGCCATCATGACTTTACAGACAATGAGGAAGAAAGACAATAAGGAGCTGTCATGGTTTAGGCTCAGCTGGTAACTCAGGACCACTAGGCCTCTCGCTCACTCCCTCTATTTTTTTTCCTCTCCCTGCTCCCGGAAGAATGGGGAGGAGAATAGAAAGAATGTAACTCCCATGGGTTGAGGTAAGAACAGTCCTGTGATAAGGTATAATACAAGACCACTGCTGCTACCACCAGTAATGATAATGATAAGGGAAATAACAAGGAGAGAGACAAGAATAACAAGTTGGGCTCACCACCCTCCGACTGGTACCCAGCCCAACCCAAGCAGTGATCTAGCCCTTCTGGGTAACTGCCCCCAGTTTATATACTGGGCATGATGTGCTGTGGTATGGATTGCCCCTTTTATCTACTTTGGGTTAGGTGTTCTGTTTCTGCTTCCTCCCGTCTTCCCCTCCTCACTGGCAGAGCATGAGACTCTGAAAGTCCTTGGTGAGAGTAAACATTGCTGAGCAGCAACTGAAAACATCAGTGTTATCAACATTGTTCCCAGGCTGAAAGTCAAAACCATAGCACTGCACCAGCTACTAAGAAGGAGAAAACTGACTGCTACTGCTAAACCCAGGACAGGAACCTAATTAAACCTGTATTTCATAAGTCTGTTAAACACTGTTCTTTGCTATTCAAACTAGATCTAAAAGTTTAAGGTAACTACAAGATTTTTTCTTTGCTTCTCCAAACTGCTCATCTGTTACAAACTAGGAATCTCTTTCATCAAGAAAGTCTGCAAGTGAAGAGCTTGACTGATCAAATTGGGAAAAAACTTCAGACGATGAGTTATTTTCAAATAAATCCTTATTTACACAAATTAAGTTTAAGCGCTGCAGTAAGTGATAAAAGAGAAAATCACTGCCTGAAACAAAAGGACATGGAATAAATGAAGTAGACCAAGGCATTTAAATGTTTACAGATTCAACATTTTGTGAAATAGGTAAATTGCTCCTGTCCAGCTCAAGTGACACTCATCACTCTCCTGCATAATAGAAATAAATTTAAAGAGACATTTAAGTGTGTGCACACAGAAAATGGAGGACACAATAAGACATTCTGGATTTTCTCTCTTTGCCTAAGATGCTGAGAAATACCTGTATAATTTCATTTCCCTCAGGCTTCAGTCGAACAGACACTGGAGTTAATCAAAGCATCAAGTTTTGACTAGGTGCCATTTTATTTCTCGCAATTCCCCCAGCTACTTTAAGTCAGTCTCCTCCTTGCATCAATCTTATGTTTAAGTAGCTAAAGTATTTGATCCTCATTTTGTTTCCTATTTTGCGGTCTGCATCCAGGATAAAGAAATACTACAAAAGAAACTAACATGGTGCTTGTGGCATAAATTAATGCAAAGCTGTATTTTCAGCACTTCATTTTTTAAAGTAAAACAGACATAATTGCAACTTTGCCTCTTATAGCAAAACCAATCACTGCATAAGAAAATTAATATTACAGGCTTAGAAAAGGCTTATTGTTTGTCCATCTTTTTTCCATCAAGATTAGCAACAAGTCTGACTGAGCTAAAGTGTCTGCACTGTCCATAATTTCTCTGGAATAACTGCATTATGATCAATGGGGTTGTGCTAGAGAAAGAGAAGGACCAGTTTTCCACAAGTATGAAGTGTATTTCGGGACGTAATGCTCTTCAAGAAGATAAGGAAGTAAAATTTGATTTTAAATCAGCTTGTTCTGCTTTAGTTAGACCAAGTTGCCTGTAAAGAGCATCACTTCCATTTCTTCCTAGACCTAAAATGATACAGCAGAGCAGTACCAGAAATTTCATCTAATGCACAGCTGAACATGGATAGAAACACTCCAAGTCAGAAAGCTCTTTCTTGCACATATCATTACAGGCTTTATTTTTATACACACACACGCATATATATTTAATACTGTGGTCTTATTGCATTGAAACTCAGCATGAGAACATTCTCTGACAGATGGTTTCACATCTTTTTTTCATTCATATTTTCTTCCTTAAACTACCTGCCTACCTATATCTGGAAATAAAAGGACACGCAGGTATTCACAGCTACTGTACAAGTGCCAGAGATTCCAGTTGCTACTAAGAAACTTCAAATGTTGACGCTGTCAACTGCTCAAAGCACACTCATCTTTTATGAACTTTGAGATTTCAGAGATCTTGAATCTGAGACATGCGTTCTCTTGCAATTACAAAAACTACCATCCTCTGCCTGGGGAGGTGACTTACACCAGCATCACTGCTCTCTCTCTGAAGGATATTTGACCAGTAGCTCACTCACCCACTAGCACAGCACCAGTACTTCACACTTAGTCTGCTGTTGAGACACACTGTGCTAAGGAAACCAGTTTTGTCAGAAGACCAGGACTGAGGCACAAAGCCAGCATGAACAGCCATGTGTCAGTTCCTTGCAACCCTTAAGTCTTCAACACATAACCAGTAACTAACTTGCAGAATTTATGAAGCAAATACAAATCAATAGCTGAGGGAAATAAAGAAAACAGTGTTATTAATTGATCCCAACGTCTTATTACTTTTGTTTCACCTTGGTAAAGCAGATACTCCACTGGGCTTTTCACAGAATGCCTCCACTGGATGCAGAAACCAGAACCACGACCTTTCTCAAGCTTTCCAGCAGGATTTTCCATTCATTTGGGTTTTAGACATCACTAGGCTCATTACTGAAAAAATACCGCCAGAAACACTGTACAGTATCGGTGTTACCATAAAACAGAAATATGAAAATAAGTATTGCTTGGAGTCAAATGAGGAAAAGGGAAAAAAAAACCCAAAAAACTAAACCCCAGAACATTCAGTAATTATCACTGGAGGACCTTGGAAAGAAAAGGATTTGGAGAAGAAACTTTAATCCCATCATGATCATTTTCTCATAGAAGCTGGATAAATTGCTTTCTGTAAAAATAAAAAGAAATGAACATTTCTGTATAGGCCATAAATGCCAGAACATTGAAGAAACAACTTTAATTTTGCAAGGACTGAAAGGATAAGTAATAAGTTGGCAGGGCTGCTCGGACATTTGTGAATTCACATAAATATTACCTACCACAAGACTAATTCACTGCCAGCTTTGGCTTATGTTAGCCTATTTTAATATCTTACCAACTCCTCTGCCAGAGGATAAATGACCTTTTAAAGATTTTCTTCTAGTGCTTATAAGATAGTGTCAAGTAAATGATTATCAGTCCTTGGAGACTGTAAACTTACAAATTTTACTTTTAATCTTCTGGACAGTCCATGACCTCCACTGATGGTTTATTAGCTTTTTTAAGAGCTTTTTACATTGATGAAATCACAACATAAACTAAAATGTTTTAGAGCACTAAGTCTTGCAATGAGTACCACTGTCCACAGAACAGACAAGCGAGCATTAGATTTGTTACAGCTGTATTATGGATTACTGAGAATTGCAAACTTGCAAAATCATAGAATCATAGAATAGTTAGAGTTGGAAAGGACCTTAAGATCATCTAGTTCCAACCGCCTTGGTGAGGCAGGGACACCTCCCACTAAACCATGCCACCCAAGGCTATGTCCAACCTGGCCTTGAACACTGCCAGCGATGGAGCATTCACAACTTCCCTGGGCAACACATTCCAGTGCCTCAACACCCTTACAGGAAAGAATTTCTTCCTCATAGCCAATCTAAACTTCCCCTGTTTAAGTTTGAACCCGTTACGGCTTGTCCTACCACTACAGTCCCTCATGAAGAGTCCCTCCCCACCATCCCTATAGGCCTCCTTCAGATGCTGGAAGGCTGCTATGAGGTCTCCAAGCAGCCTTCTCTTCTCCAGGCTCAACAGACCCAACTTTCCCAGACTGTCTTCATAAGGAAGGTGCTCCAGTCCCCTGATCATCCTTGTGGCCCTCCTCTGGACTTGTTCCACCAGTTCCATGTCCTTTTTATGTTGAGGACACCAGAACTGCACACACTACTCCAAGTGAGGCCTCATGAGAGCAGAGTAGAGGGACAGGATCACCTCCTTCAACCTGCTGGTCACACTCCTTTTGATGCAGCCCAGGATGCAGTTGGCTTTCTGGTCTGCAAGTGCACACTGCCGGCTCACATTCGTTTTCTCATCAACCAAAACCCCCAAGTCCTTCTGCAGGACTGCTTTGTATCTCTTCTCTGCCCAACCTGTATGTGTGCCTGAGATTGCTCCGACCCAGGTGGAGGACCTTGCACTTGGCATGGTTAAACTTCATCAGGTTGGCATCAGCCCACCTCACAAGCGTGTCAAGGTCCCTCTGGATGGCATTCATTCCCTCTAATGTATCAACCGAACCACACAGCTTGGTGTCATCGACAAACTTGCTGAGGGCGCACTCAATCCCACTGCCCATGTCACCGACAAAGATGTTGAACAAGATTGGTCCCAACACTGATCCCTGAGAGACACCACTTGTTACTGGTCTCCAGCTGGACGTTGAGCCATTGACCACATAGCAGGTTCTGGTTTTCAGCTGTATTATTCTGTTTGCTAAGGTGAGGTGACTGGTGCATACGCACAAAAGCCTAAGTGAATTCAAACCTGTGGTGCATCCCCACTGATTTAGATTAAAATTAAGCAATATGATAGAATTTGAATCATCAGCTCTGTTTCTTTTTCTGAATTTGAAAACCGTGCATCAGTATACGTGGACTGGCTGACAAAAAACCCTAAACCAAAACACACAGAAAAGACATTGCTTAATTGCTTGACCATGCACCAGGCTGCAGAGCACATGCATTGACAAATCCAGTAGCATGCACTGATAGTCAAAAAATGGGCTGTGTGTTGGATTAGTTTCTTTAATAGAAAGGAAATATGGGAACTGGAATAAAAGAGAATGACTGCTTTTGGGAAGTTGCTTTAAATCGATTAGGGAAACAAAAAACTGTAACAATAATGCCAGTTAAACATGAAGATTTAATTTTCCTCTTAAAGCCATATGGTAAGCTAAAAAATAAGTTAGCCCCCCTTATGTTTCCCTAGCTGCAGCAGAGGCCTGTAGCAAATGCAGGAATTACAGCAATCATTGTTCCATCTACTTTGATTTTTAACTGAAGGGAGAGAAGAGTGAAACTTGGAATAGAAAAGCACCACAGTTTCTCTGGCAGCCAGCTAGATCTGCTGCTTTACTAAGCTGAAGAAAGTCCCTACTGCTATTTCTGAGAAACCCTTGGCTCTGTAGGATGTATGAAGAGACAAGATTTTCTGGGTCTTCAGGTCGGCATAGCTTCCCATAGCAGCAGATCCCCCTTTCCATTTCCAAACTAAATATCAGAATTAAACATCAAAACTGTCTTGGGGATGGCATAATGCTCTTTATTTCGTCAAGGAGCATATTAAAGTTAACGTAGGGGGTTTGTTGTTTTCAGTGAAAGGGAAGGGTGAAACGGGTGATATCCCAAGCAGCTATCAGATGGCAATGGCTTAAAATTTCACAGATATTAAAAAAGGAACACTGGCATTAATCACAATGAGGGTTGAAAGTAGTATATTTATAGCAAGTTTCAATAAACAATGATTTACTGTGATGCAACTCCAGGATGAGGGCAGAGATGAAAAGTAGCATATGATGTACCAGATGTGTTGGGGGATGGGGACATCATTCCATCCCAACACACCCAGTCACTGGCCAGCACCTATAATAAGCGTTCAGTGCAATGTAGAGATATTCCAGTTGCTCCAGCTAATGAGCCGGCTTCAGCTGGAGCTCGGCTCAGATGTCTCTACACAAATGCCCATAACATGGGGAACAAACAAGAGGAATTAGAGCTGTGTGCACGTCTATGGGCGCATGATATCATAGGCATCACAGAAACATGGTGGGATGGCTCCGATGACTGGTGTGTTGGAATGAAAGGTTACAGGCTCTTTAGGAAAGTCAGGCCCGGTAGGTGGGGAGGGGGAGTTGCTATTTATGTTAGGGATAGGCTAGAGAGTATGGAACTCTGTCTCGGGACAGGTGAGCAGTCAACAGTGAGTTTGTGGGTCAGGGTTAAAGGGAGAACAGCGATGGGAGACATTACTGTGGGGATCTGTTACAGACCGCCTGACCAAGAGGACTTGGTGGATGAAGCACTCTATAGACAGATAGGAAAAACCTCACGCTCGCAGGCCCTTGTTCTCATGGGGGACTTCAACAACCCTGATATCTGTTGGAGAGATGGTACCGCCCGGCACAAGCAATCCAGGAAGTTCTTCGACTGTGTGGAAGACAGCATCCTTCTGCAAGTAATAGAGGAGCCAACAAGGAGAGGTGCCATGCTTGACCTCATACTCACCAACAGGGAAGAGCTGATTGGAAATGTGATGCTCCAGGGCAGCCTTGATTGCAGCGATCATGAGATGGTCGAATTTGAGATCCTCAGAACAGTGAGAAGAGTGTGCAGCAAGCTCACAGCCCTGGACTTCAAGAGAGCAGACTTTGGCCTCTTCAGGAACCTGCTCAGTAAGATTCCATGGGATACAGCCTTAGAGGGCAGGGGGGCTCAAGACTCTTGGTTGATATTCAAGGATCACCTGCTGCAAGCTCAGGAGCGATACATCCCTCCTAGATGGAAGTGCTGTAGGAGGGCCAGGAGACCTCCTTGGATGGATAAGGATCTGCTGAGGAAACTTTGAAGGGAAAAAGAGGCCTATAAAAGGTGGAAGCAAGGACAGGCGGCCTGAGAACAATACAGGGATGTTGTCCGGGAAGCTAGGGACCAGGTTAGGAAAGCTAAGGCTCACTTAGAATTAAACTTCGCTAAAGATGTTAAGGATAACAGGAAGGGATTCTGTAGGTACATTGCAGATAAAAGAGAGGCTAGGGACAGCGTGGGCCCTCTCCAGAAGCTATCGGGAGAACTGGCTGCCCTGGATTTGGAGAAGGCTGAGGTTCTTAATGACTTCTTTGCCTCAGTCTTCACTGGAAAATGCTCTGATCATACCACACCACCGAAGTCTTGGAAGGCAGTCTCAGGGAAAGTGAGAATGAAGACCCTGGGCCCACTGTAGGAGAGGATCTGTGTAGAGAAATTCTTAGAGGCTAACGGGCATTGTGTCTTGATGCCGGCCTACTTGCACAACCCAGGCTATGAGCCTGTCGACAGGCTCAGTGCGTCCTTGAAGCAGGCAAACCAGGGAGCAGAGCCAGAATAAACCGGCCAGCTGGAAGCAAAACAGGGGATAGCTGACCGCGGAAAAGGATGGGCCGCAGACGTCATAGGATGTAGGCTTTTGCCTGGAACCAATCGGGCTGTAGCCGTAGGCGCGTGGACAGCATTGTTTAACCAATGAATGTATTGTTTACTGCGCGTGAACCCTGAGAAACCCTATATAATCTCAGCAATATTGCGAATAAAAGGAGCAGTGATCACACCCCTATGAGGGCTCATCATTGACTCTGGAAGCTCCTTCGCATCATCTGGCGCCCGAACCCTCAGCGCACAGACCAGGCGATGCTGATAGGCGTGAAAGTTTTTCTGGTAGAAGAACGAAAATGCCACGTGGAGCCAGACAGAGGTGCTCGGATCACGGGGCGTCATCGCCAGTGACCAAGATAGGACGGGTCGCTACCTCCTCCCTGTCAAACGCTGTGACCATGGAAGCAGAATTTGGTGCAGCAAAAAAAACCCTGCTTTTAGGTATCCTTGCTAAACGAGGGGAAGCAGTTGCCGAAAAGGCATTAGATAAGCTCCTTTTGTGGGCTAGAGAACATGGATATTTTAAAAAAAACACCTCCTCTCCTGTTTGCCCAAGAAGAATGGCGAGATTTGGGTGATAAGCTGTGGGACCTTACCATTACTGGTAAAGAAAAAAACGTTATTGCATTTGGCTCAGTGTGGCATTCTGTTACTAACACCCTAATTAACATGAAAGCCGAGTCGAAAGTTGCTGCAACGGCTGTTCAAGCTATAGCCACCCCTGTGGCTGTCCCTCTTCCTGCTCCAAAGATGAATAGGATTGAAACCTTTTTTGGCCTGGGCAATTTACAGCCCATAAAAGGGATGAAAGGGCAGCAGTTAAGATCTGTTAGCGAGATGCTTGCATCTCCTTCTGAGACAAGTACCCAAAAGAGGGAACTGTCCCTTATAAGTGCCACGCAGGAATTAACTGCAAATGAAGAAGTTACTCTGGTGCAGACTCAGGTGGCGGACTTGCAGGGTGGTTCGTGCCATCGGCCGCCTGCAGAGAAAAAGGGGAAGGAGCCTGAGGCTGTGCCTCTCCCTGATAACGAAAATGAGGAGTCTGACGAGGATCTGTCTACAACATCAGAAATGGATTTAGAAATAAAACGAGTTGAAGAGGAAAAGGCGGATGTCCGCACCAGACGGGATCTCACCCTGGCCAGGTGAGCAGTCGGGGAGGAGATGGGGTCTACACTCTCAAAAGAAGAAGATGCAGTAGTTAAGCTCCTCCAACATATACTCTCTAAGAGAGGAATTCGTTATGACGCCGCTGTGTTTAAACAGCTGTTGTTGTGGGCTAAATAGAAACTTACTGCCCAATGTCGACACTGCATTTGCAGTGGAGACATGAAACGCTCTGAGACAAGCTCTGTGGGAAGATATTAGCAAAGGTTCCAAAGAGACAAAATGTTTAGCAACTCTGTGGCGACTTATTCGTGAAACCTTAACAGAGACGAAAAGTGAACGAGTTGCAGCTGCCTCTGCCTTTGCTGCACTAACACCTGCGAGCGGTTTGGACTCTACCTCAAAGCCGCTCTTTAAAAATCCAAAAATCCCTTTGCCTCCAACATCGCGAACTGTCACTATCTCGTCGGAGGCATAGCATCCGCTGGTGCCGATAGTGCCTCAAGGAGGCTGAGGAGGGCAATGAAAACGATCCTTTTGACCCAGACCTCGTTAATCCCAAGAAAAAGCCTACTCTCAGATCACCTGAAACCTGTGGGAGGAAAAGTTTTAATTGCACTTGATACCACTGAAACTCCAGACGACATTTATGAGAAGCGTGTGTACGTTCATCAAACTACCGTTGCTGCTCCTGAGTTTCTGACTCCTGATAATTCTGATGCTGACTTGGATAGTCCTTTTGACCTGGATAGTCCTTTTTACCTGGTACCTGTTGATCCGGAAAAGAAGCCTGATTTATATCACTCAGATCCTCATGATAAATGGGCAGCTGTAAAGGGAAAAGTAAGACGGGTGGGGGATGCAGATGTATTGTGTGCTCATAGTCTCTCTGTGATGTTCATGCACTAAAAGTTGGCAAATATAAGTATGTTCATGTTTCTATCGACCCTTGCAGATCTTTATAGATATTGCTGTCCACTTCTTCCGATGTAGGCCGGCTACCTGCATCGGAATGAGTGTGCATTTTGGTCAGTTTAGAAGCCCAAGCCTCACACAATGTGAGGGAGGCAGAGCCTCTGTGGGGACGCCTGCTGAGATTGAGCCTGCCACCTTACATTGCGATGATGCTGTTTGGAGCTGGTTTCTTGATTGTCTTCACAGAGTCATTGCACCACATTTTGTCTACATTTTGTGGTTTAAATTTTGTATTTGTGTGAAGTCTGTTTATGGGATCCCATGCGTATGTATGTGCGCGTATGTGTGTTGAGGGCAGACACTGTTCTGTGTATTTTTTTTGTTATTGGATTCATGTAAAAGTTTTCAATGTGTAACAGATTCACATTCTGGACAAGAAAGGGTTAATACAGAGCTGCTGTTGAGCAGGCAGGTATTTATGGCTACTGCCAAGCAGATGGGCATTTGTAACCGCCCAAAGCGGGAGGAGCAACATAAAAAAGTTATGTGCTAGAGTAAAAACACCTCTCGATCTACTGAAATATCGGAGCAGTTTGTAGAGACACCACAGATAAGGCTTAAAGAGGCCTGCGGCACCCTGGGCACAGAGGAGGAGTCCTGCTTAGTGTGTTTTAAGTAACCTGGGTATGAATCCAAGACTTGGAAGAACCAATTGGTTGAAATAAGAACTGCTAACTGAAAAAGTGAGAGGGGTAGTGCAACCACAAGCTTTACCAGCCGCCACCCAAGCAGCGTCTGGGTGGCAGAGAAAGAAAAAAGAAATGGACAGTGACGCAGCAAACTCCTTGACTGTTAAAACTGTGCAGTTTACTTCTGCAGCTGCTTCACATTCCTGTTTCATCAGAATGCCCCTGCTTTAAGGAAGCACTTCAATCTGTCTTACTTCTCAAGAACTGATAACCCTGGGGAAGGGGTATATTTGTGTCCCCCTACCCACAGGTCCATGGCAGCTGCCTGCAAAGTTTCTCAAGCCTTCCCATGAGCTGGATAGATGAGTGGAAAAACCCAATGCCTCAGCTACAGGAGCTGACTGTGAATATCCTGAGCAGAAGGAGATAGAGGAAGAGAGAAACAAATGACTGCAAAACATCACTTGGGAGCAACTGAAAAATAACAGCCTGAATATGTGTCCTTGTAAAGTAGCTCTTATTAGAGGCTGTGATTTTGTGTATAACACCACCTGTACTTACTAGCCAGTTGCTAATAAGAAAGTACGCCTTGTATTGTATGGATTTGTCAATTGTAAAACAGATGTTAGAGCATGCAAATTTGCAGCAGCTGCTAGAAAATGCTAAGGCAAAAGCTAGAAAGATTCTAATACAATGATAGCGTTATAGAGCAGAGAATGGAACAAATTAAGAGGGTGAGAGAACTCCACTGATAAGAAATTTCTTTGGCTGGTCCCTCACTGCCACTAGCATCCAACATGCTGCTGCACCCTGTAGTATACATACTGCTAATGTAAATCTGTATGTGCTCTGCCATACTAGTGACTTGCTACTGGATGAACCAGGTGCAACTCTGCATTGACAACGAGGTGACAGGACTGAGGTTGGCCAAATGCCTCCTACCACAGTCAAGGGCAAGACTGGGTTGGCCTCTGTGTTTGCCACCAAGAAGAACTTTTAGCTCCGCTGTTGGCTGCAACCCAGCAGGCATTGAGTGGTGGGGACACATGCCATGCCAGACCTTGATGTGAGGGATGGCCTCCCCTGTAATCAGAGAGCTATACAGGAGAGAAGGGCAGGCCAAGAAGCCTGTGGTTGGCACATGTTGCAGATATGATCTAGTCTAAACCCCCATTATTCTGACCTGCTACATGGTGTGTAAGAATCACTGATATGCCACATGTTACAAAGGTTCAAGTGACTTCAGATAGAGCGAACACAGCAAATTGTAAAAAACATGCTAGTAAAACAAAAAGGGGGAATGACAGGGGAAACCCCAAGTACACGAATCAACAAGGCATTCTGGTCTTAATAACAAGGACAGCACACCTTCAGGAAGATGAGGGACTGGATTGGTTGAACAAAGTGTTTTCTGGCTTGAGCATTACAGGATGGCTTTACTTTATCTTAATCATTTTGTCATTTTAATCATATCCTAATCTGTGTGCCTTGTTTGCTACAATAGCTAATGGAGAATATAGAAACTTTGGCAAAGGTAGATCATAAATCTATAAAAACTGTCTTTTAGTAAAACAAAAAGGGGAAGATGTGGGTGAAGGGATAGAAATAGTTAACAAAATGGATTCAGGCGTTATCGCCCTGGTCTGGCTTCAGCCCTGGGAACAGTAAAGAAAACAACAGGTGTTAATGCCCTGGGCAGGCCTAAGCCTTGAGAACTGTAAAGACAATAATGAAGGGTGAAGATCGGTTAGCAAAACAAAGCAGAGAGTTTGCAAGATAAAGCAGGATGTGCATCTCAAAGACAGACCAAACAATGTAAATATTTGTAACCCTTAGTAGTTTTGCTGAATCGGGATGATAAGGGAGTGAGAGAGTGGAAAGTTACTGCTTAGCACTTAGTAGACTATAAAAAGGATGGGATACCCCGGAATTCAGACCAGCATAGGCCTATATTGTCTATTGTCAGTTTGTTATGCTGTCTTTGATGGTAATATGCATGTGGCTATGTTAACTAAATTGGTCAAATATACGCAACTGAAAGACTGCTGGATATGTGGTCAAGCAGACCATTTTGATAGACCACTACTGGACTTTCCATCGAGTAATTGGACCGATCTTAACCCATATAGTCTGTTGAACACTTCATACCAGTGCAAGACTAAGGCAGATCGATTAATGGAAGACACTCCCCTTAGCTTGCTCCTTGTAAATCACCCAACACATCCATTTGCACTGTTGTTGCAATGGCCTATTTGGAAAAAAGAAAAGGGGGAGAGAAAAACAGAGCCGGAGCCAAAACAGAAAGTAGCCATTTTAGAATGGTTATTTCCACCTAGTACAGCACCAAAAAGTATATGGCAGCGATCAGAGGTGATTGGTTACTTAATTCGTAAATGCTGGCAAAGGTGCAAAGACATCAGTGGAGCGGACCCAGCCCACATTAGCTTCCCGATTAAGATAGAGGACCTTGATTGGATGCTACAAAATTCGTTCCCTTTGCAAATAGCAATATTGAGATTTTCTGGGACAATATGTAATGAGATGCCACAGGATAGGCGTTTGGGGATGATAACTCAACAGAGATGGCTATGTAGACCAAAAGTTGTGTCATATCCTATCTGAAGACTTACAGTATTTACAGACACAGGGAAACGTACAAGAACTGCTGTATGTGTTTGGAAGCGAGATAATAATTGGGAAAAACATGTAATTCAAGGATTAGAGCAAGATACCTTGCAAACTTTAGAACTCACCACTATAGCGTGGGCGATAGCTCGATGGTGGGGTACTCCGCTCAGTGTGGTGTCAGATTCGCAATATGCTGTAGGTGTTGTTCAAAGAATAGACGGTGCATTGGTTAGACTGCCAAAAAATGTACGCTTAGGGCAGCTGTTTTTCTAAATACGTCAAGCCATACGTATACGATCAGAGGCTTGTTGCGTTATTCATATTCAAAGCCATCAAAGTGAATTGGGCTTAGCTGAGGGAAATGCCATAGCAGACTCAGTGGTGAGTCTTTCTCTCATGAAGCCTGTGGATTCATTTGCAATGGCTAGAGAAAGTCACTCTTTATTTCACCAGCCAGCAAAAGTTTTGAAGAGGCAATTTGATATATCTTGGACAGATGCATGTGGTATTATAAAAGCTTGTTCTCAATGCAGTCAGCACGGCACAGGGCTGGGATTAGGGGTTAATCCCAGAGGTATTCAGGCCTGTGAATTGTGGCAGATGGATGTAACACAGGTACCTGAATTTGGAAGACAAAAACATGTACATGCTACCATAGATATCTTTTCCAAATTTGTGTGGGATACTGCACAGGCTGGAGAAAAAGCGATTCACGTAATACGACATCTTACGGTCTGTTTTGCTGTTATGGGAGTTCCAAAAACTGTAAAAACCGATAATGGACCTGCTTACATAGGGGGCAAAGTTGCATGGTTTTTGCAGAAATGGGGTGTTAAACATGTTACAGGTATACCTCATGTTTCTACAGGACAGGCAAGAGTAGATAGGGCACACCGAACTATCAAATTATATCTAGAAAAACAAAAGGACGTAGAGGTTAAGGATCCAACTATTTGACTAAACAAAGTCTTATATACTTTGAATTTCTTGCATTTGGCTGCGGATGCCAAACAGCCACCAGTAGTAATTCATAATAGTAAAATACAGTTACAAGCCACTCCCGAAATTCAAATCCGGTATAAAAATCCACAATCTGGTAATTGGGAAGGGCCAAGTCCTTTGCTGTTTACTGGAAGAGGTTATAGTTGTGTTTCCACAGATCACAAACCGTTATAGGTGCCTAGTAGATGGACTCACCGAGCGGTGTAACTGAAATCCAGCTCTGCAGACAATGACAACGCCGAGTGATTGTTGAACTCACAAAGAATCTGATAACAGCTATCAAACGTCCAGAATTCTCCCAGATTTTACCTAGAACTGTTACTAGTGACATTCTGCATCATTTGGGACCTGGGGGACCTTGGGAATTTAACGACAACCTCTATGAGAATCGTTGTCGAACTTGTGAACATTGTAGTCTGGGAACAGTAAGATTATTGCTTATATGTGGCGCTTGTGGTTCCTTTTTTAGTAAGAGTAGTTTATTATTAGATGTAGACAGCATAAGACATGCTACCCTACAAAATAGGGCAGCTATTGATTTTTTATTATTAGCTCAAGGACACGGTTGTGAAGACTTTGAGGGAATGTGTTGTATGAATCTCCCTGATCACTCTGAATCTATTCGTAAGAGTATTCAAATTTTGAAACAGGGCGTACAAAAGTTACAAGTGCTCTCTGAATGGGACTGGTTCCAAAGATTATTGCATGGATGGGGAATTAGTAGCTGGCTGGGAGCATTAATCAAGCAAGGTTTAATGATTGTGATAACGCTGATTGTTATTGTTTTAATTTTCTGTTGTCTATGGAAGTGTATCGTTAGAATGATAACTTGCGCAATGAACCAAGTCTGGGTTGCGCAAAAAGAAAAAGGGGGAATTGTAGAGGAATTCTTAGGGGCTAACGGGCATTGTGTCTTGATGCAGGCCTACTTGCACAACCCAGGCTATGAGCCTGTCGACAGGCTCAGTGTGTCCTTGAAGCAGGCAAACCAGGGAGCAGAGCCAGAATAAGCCGGCTAGCTGGAGGCAAAACAGGGGGTAGCTGACCGCGGAAAAGGATGGGCCGTGGACGTCATAGGATGTGGGCTTTTGCCTGGAACCAATGGGGTTGTCGCCATAGGCGCGTGGACAGCATTGTTTAACCAATGAATGTGTTGTTTACTGCGAGTGAACCCTGAGAAACCCTATATAATCTCAGCAATATTGCGAATAAAAGGAGCAGTGATCACACCCCTATGAGGGCTCATCATTGACCCTGGAAGCTCCTTCGCATCAGATCTGGTTCGAGACCGTCTTAAGAACCTGAACGTCTACAAGTCCATGGGACCTGATGAAATCCATCCGCGGGTCCTTGAAGGAGCTGGCAAATGAAGTCGCTAAGGCACTGTCCATCATATTTGAAAAATCATGGCAGTCAGGTGAAGTTCCCGATGACTGGAAAAAGGGAAATATAACCCCATTTTCAGGAAGGGGAAAATGGAAGAGCTGGGGAACTACAGACTAGTCAGTCTCACCTCTGTGCCTGGAAAAATCTTGGAGCAGATTCTCCTGGAAGGCATGGTAAGGCACATAAAAAACAACAAGGTGGTTGGTGACAGCCTGCATGGCTTCACTAAGGGGAAATCCTGCCTGACTAATCTGGTGGCCTTCTATGATGGGGCTATGGAACTGATGGACAGGGGTAGAGCAGTTGATGTCATCTACCTGGACTTGTGCAAAGCGTTTGACACTGTCTCACATGGCATCCTTGTCTCTAAGTTAAAGAGACATCAATTTGATAGGTGGACCACTTGGTGCATAAAGAACTGGCTTAATGGCCACACGCAAAGAGTTGTGCTCAATGGCTCAGTGTTCAGCTGGAGACCAGTAACGAGTGGTGTCTCTCAGGGATCGGTGTTGGGACCAATCTTGTTCAACATCTTTGTCGGTGACATGGACAGTGGGATTGAGTGAGCCCTCAGCAAGTTTGCCGATGACACCAAGCTGTGTGGTTCAGTTGATACATTGGAGGGAATGAATGCCATCCAGAGGGACCTTGAAATGCTTGTGAGGTGGGCTGATGCCAACCTAATGAAGTTTAACCATGCCAAGTGCAAGGTCCTCCACCTGGGTCAGACCAATCCCAGGCACACATACAGGTTAGGCAGGGAAGAGATTCAGAGCAGCCCTGTGGAGAAGGACTTGGGGGTGTTGGTCGATGAAAAAATGAACATGAGCCGGCAGTGTGCGCTTGCAGCCCAGAAAGCCAACCGTATCCTGGGCTGCATCAAAAGGAGCGTGACCAGCAGGTCGAGGGAGGTGATCCTGCCCCTCTACTCTGCTCTTGTGAGACCTCACTTGGAGTAGTGTGTGCAGTTCTGGTGTTCTTAACATAAAAAGGACATGGAACTGTTAGAAGAAGTCCAAAGGAGGGCCACAAGGATGATCAGGGGACTGGAGCACCTCCCATATGAAGATAGGTTGAGAAAGTTTGGGCTTTTGAGCCTGGAGAACAGAAGGCTGTGTGGAGACCTCATAGCAACCTTCCAATATCTGAAGGGGGCCTATAGGGATGCTGGGGAGGGACTCTTTGTTAGGGACTGTAGTGGTAGGACAAGACGTAACAGGTTCAAACTTAAACAGGGGACGTTTAGATTGGCTATGAGGAAGAAATTCTTTCCTGTAAGGGTGTTGAGGCACTGGAATGAGTTGCCCAGGGAAGTTGTGAATGCTCCATTGCTGGCAGTGTTCAAGGCTGGATTAGACATGGCCTTGGGTGGCATGGTTTAGTGGGAGGTGTCCCTGCCTGTGGCAGGGGGGTTGGAACTAGATGATCTTAAGGTCCTTTCTAACCCTAACTATTCTATGTAGAGTATCCAATATTAAAAATTAGGCATCCTAATGTACAATTTCACTGTTAAGATAAGCTTTTAAGTTCCCATATCCTGACAGGATAACAGTGTAGGCATAGCTTCATGTTCCTGCTGCGTCCTAACAATGAGAGTTTTAGACTGCCTGAATTTAGATGGGATGTATGGCTTTATTAAGCCTTTAAAACAGTCTAGATATTAAAAACGTCACGATTAATAGTGGACTAAACTAATTCCAGAGCAATGTGCTTTAAATGCATGCTCCCTGTTTTCATGCTACATGGCTGAGATTCAGTACTCCATTTTCTCTTAGAATCTGAGTCTTAGCCATAAAAATTATTTCCTACTGGTAACTGGGATGATTCAGAAAATACAAAGAGTTACCCAAGTCCAACTTTAAAAACCTAAGTTTCTAGAGTAAGAAATGTTACTTTTGGTTTTCTCGCTGCAAGTTTTATATACAAATGCAGCCTAAAAAAAAAAAAAAAACAAAATAGAAACCAGAGATTTTGAAGTTGTAATCAGAAATAAAATCCCACATTGAAGAAAATACCACATTATACTAAATATCTGAGTCCATAAAGACAAGTATTCCTTCCTCTCCACCCAGTCAGCAAGAAGGAAATATATCTTATTCTGATAGGATGCTCCAAGATAAATCTGTTAAGAACTTGTGAGATGTTACAGTGGTGAGCTAACAGAGCCAATGCATAGAAATATCTGCAGACAAGATGAGAGGGAATACAGAATCAAGCTCGACCTAAAGCTTTAGCTGAAAACTAACACTTAAAGGTTGATCCTCTCCATGTGGTTATTCCTTTTCCCATTCGAAAAATTAAATGCTCATATTCTTCAACTCTCAATGAGAATGAAATGGAAACCATTTCTGTACACAGCACCAGAGTCCCAAAGAGACTCTTTCAGCAATGATTATTACAGTTTTCCTGCTACAGATGAAATAAGTAATTTGCTAGATCCCACTAAACCTGAGTAAAATATAGATGTTTTAAAAATATTTTATATTTCCCCATTCTGTAACATTGATTCATATATTATGTTGTATCATGACTTCACGCTATTACATTGAACAGCAATCCTAGAGAGTCCCAGCTGCACTGGACACTACACATCCCACTCGATAAAGATGCAGCATGACTCTTTCGTTTTCCTGCATACAGCCTCTCCCCATTCCCAAAGAGCAACGGTATGCCTTTCCACATGTCAGAACCCTTTCTCACACCAGAAGAGCTACCTCCTCATTACCACCCCTGTGTCAAGTGTCATCTCTGCTCCAGAGGCACAAGATGGCTCCTCTTACAGAGAAGATCTATCTCATCAGTCATGTTCCCCTTGTATTTAGCTCTGAAGCCCATGCTTCCTGTACGCGCACACACGCACACACATGGGCACGGACACCCAGCCTTGGGTACCTGAAACCTTGGTTGCTTTTACCAGCTGTACCAGTCCAACTATTAAGACATAACGTACAGACCTAGTCTTTCTTCCTCATGTCCTCAAACAGTTTTGCCAAATACACACCACATCACCCAACAACAAAAAATTCACAGAACACTGACTTACTCTATCTGGAAAACTAAGACAGATTGACTTTTGGAAATGTATTTGTCTAATTTCAGCATGTAAAACATTTAAAATGACTGATTCACAGTTTCAGCAGCTGTAAGGACCACTCCTTTTTCCAAAAGCTGGAGAGAGTTTTCTTAGCATGCTTTTATACACTTTATTTTGAAGAAGAAACGTTGGCTCTACAAGTCAGGTAATCATTTCTTTAAGCAAGTTCCAAAGTACACCAGGGCTGAGATGTTTTGAAAGCCAGTCTGCCTGAGGACTTTGCCCTGCTTTGAAAGCAAAACCAACTCTTTAGAGAGCACTTTCTTGAAGCTGTTAATCCTGTAAAAAGAAACAATTCTTAAATTATCCACCCTATAAAAGCAAACAGAGCCCAAGGGAGTCTTTTTGAGTGGTCTACATAGGTATCTGAATTGGTTACTTCTAAAATGTATACAATATACAGATAACTATTACAGAGCTGTAACACATGAAAAAACATCTTTTATTCTGCTTTCTTGAGCATGCAAATGAAGAGCACTTACTCTCTATTCAGGAAATGTAAGCAACAATGACATATAATTGACTGTGAAAGAAGATTTTTAACAAACAAGGATCAAACTCATTTCCTTCAGGCTTATTTGTAATTAAAAAACACCAAACAAACCCACACACAAAAAAAAAAAAAAAAAAAAAAGAAACAAATCAAAAAGAATTAATTCATTAGGAGTATGAAGAAGGAAACTGATGGCATCTCCTGTCATACTAAGAATACGTAACTCATAAATGCTGAGCATTCTACGTGGAACTGATATTCCACGCTCAGTTACTCATCCAGAACTCCCCCCGCGGTACAATAAGTATCATATAAAGTCATCTGGATCAGTCCTTAATTGATGCATCAACCATGTCAACTGTAGCGGAAAACTGGGGAACTGCTGGATACCCCACATTCCACTCACTTCCTCAGGGAGTGCTGCTCTGTATCTCAAAAATAAACCAGATCATTTAAGCCGTTTATAATATCCTCTGGAAGACCAGAGTCACAAAATCCAGTATTTCATTAAAACATGAAAATATAGTCATTCCAGCAAACCAGAATCAAGTGCATCATCCAACCCTGAAAAAGCACAGAGAAGTGCATATTAGAGACCAGGAAGATACTATCTCAAATTCAGGATACACTCTATAGTGTGACACAAGGATTTAATGCACTTTTAAGCCTATTGTTTCTGTGGTGCAACTCTTCTTGCTATAAAATGCTGCTGAAAACCAGGTTGATATACAGTGGAACATTCTTCCTGGCAAAATCCCAGCATCAGAAGCTGTGCTGAGTAGCTGCCCTACAGATTTGCTTATTCCGACGCAGCTAAGGAGGACAATCCTCATAGCTGGAAGGACAGTCTCTCTAAGTGTGACTTGACTTGTGTGACTGGTGGGGTTTTGTTGTTGTTTGTGTCAGTTTTTATTTTAAGAGTGTTTGTCAGGTTTTTTTAAGATGTACATTGTGTCATCACTCTGAAGTGATTCGTGAATGATCTTTTAGAAAAAAGTGACTTATCTCACAAACTGCATACCCAAAGAGACATGGGAGATGGATTGTGTGATTTAATTCCAAGACCAAAAAAACTTCCTGACACTTATTTGGCTTTCTGCAAGCCCTTTGGAAGGGCAGATATAGTTAAGAGCTCCAATCCCCTCCCTACTTCGGGGGAAGGGGGTGTTGTTACACAAAACAATACCAATTGTTTTTTACAAAAACCACATTGCTCCCTTGCATGCTTGCATGAGAATATAACAGTACTATGCCTGTAACTTTAGAAAGCAGAAAGTAAAGGATGATTCTATTGAAAGTACCCAAAATCTTCATGTCAAAGCTTTAAAATGTGGTGAAGATGAAAGATCCCAAATAACACCCTTTCACAATAAGTGCACACGGAGAAGTGAGTCTGTCTCTCAATGCACCTTTAAAAGATAAAATATTAACTTTGCTAATATTTTCAAAGTAATTCTTCCTGCAACATTAACCAAGCTTTTCTTGTTTGGTTTGCTTTTCCTTTTTGTTTTAAACAGGCTTATGCAAGCTCCATTTAACCATTGATGAAGACAGGAAATTCTCATTCTTATTACTCTCCTCAAGTCACAAGAGGAGTCCAGGTAGTCCAGAAAGTCCCTTCATGCACACTTCTATTACATAACACACTACTTATGTCCACTGATGGCTTTGTGCAGTTTGAGAAAACAGAAATACAAAGCAAAATGAGTGCATTAGACTGCTCTAACCACCAGACCGTGTTCTGAGGATGCGACTAGTGTAAGGAGCCCTCTCAATTCAAAATACCAATTCCCATCCTGCTGCTCATCCTGAAATTTTCTTATTCAAGTGAAATTTGTATATGCTTCATTTGATCCAGTATATTGAGGTGGTCACATCTTGACAGTGTATTCATCTCTGTAAAATAGCCTCACCCCTACAAAAGCCAGAAAATTCAGAATTGTCACTGTGGTTCACTTGTGTGACAAAAGGCAAAATCGTACCAGAGTGTAAACCTGTGAATTCCATCTGTGCTTTGGTTTTACTTTTAATGTTATTTTTTCCTGCAGGAAAACAAACAAACAAACAAACAAACAACACAGGAGAGGGAAAAGATGAGTCTTCATTTACTCTGAAGCACAACTCTGAAATAGTGTATAACACTTCCTAAAGACGTATCAATATACATGTTCCTACCCAACAGTTCCAGGGGCATAATCTGCAAAAGAAGTATGCTTTTTAACCACTTTCTGAAAGGCTGCAATGGTCGACCTAATTTCTATTTATTATTGTCTTGTGCTTTGTGTTGCCATTTACATCAGTGGTTGCTGGTTGTAATGCAGTAGTCTCAAAGAGCCTCTTGTGCCAAACCTAAGAATAGCTTTATATTCTCTCCTAGAGAACACATGAAAAATTAAATCTCTTATGCAGTTCAGGATTATGTATATAGTAGCACATCACAGATAGACACCTATCTGGAGCTAGAAGGGATATTTTCTGAAGAGTTTTATTAATTCAGCCCTTTCCTTTGGTAGTAGTAACAGCTTTCATTTATTACTGGCACTCCCATGGATCAATGTGGGCAGTGGGGCAAGCAGGCAGGACCCCTCCAATTTTGCCATAATTGCTATAAATTGACTGGATTGAATGTACTATCAACCATGTGCTTTGTATACAATGCAGTATCTTTAACTGAGTTCTCACAAACAAAAATTACCTGTTGCATCTGAACCCTTGAAGTCTATCAAAGACTATCCATAACCTTCAACAAGGGTACATCTGCTTGTACAGCTGCTTAGCTATGGAAGCTGATAATCAGGCTGCGTGTTGTTTAAAAGGGATGGTACAGAAAGGATTAAGACAGACAGTATATTGCCCTCTAAAGTAGAGAAGGGGGAATGTTGTCTGAAAGATGTAATATGCAGGAAGCTACTTACAGCTCTACACATATGGTTCTAGTTTGAACTTTTGCATCTTTAAGTAAGTGATTTGCTAATATTTTTTACAAATAAGAACAATTTTGTCAAACAGCTTTCCTCTGTCCCCAAGCAATTACTTAAAGAGTTAACAGGAAAGATTTAGGTGCACTTGCCTTGCTTTTTAGTATATTTTCTTACGCAGCACAGTGGTATTTTCCATATGAAAGCCCCAAGTCTGAAACAATACCCTGTTATCATAATCTACTAAGACCTGTATTTCAAAATGTTTTTGAAGTGGCTTTGGATAAGTCCTTAGCTGATAGCTTCCTACCAACCTAAGCAGTAGAGAGGCGCAAAATCACCGCCGGAAAACGACGTTACAGAGTGCAATGCTGCCATCTCCTGGACATCGGTTGGCTTAATGCTCTCATTACAGATAAATATCAGTAGATCTACTTCTCTCTAATGGGATAGTTACCCAGCAATTCATAATCATAAAATCATAGAATCATAGAATAGTTGGGGTTGGAAAGGACCTTAAGATTATCTAGTTCCAACCCACCTGCCAGGGGCAGGGACACCTCACAATAAACCATGCCACCCAAGGCTATGTGCAACCTGGCCTTGAACACTGCCAGCGATGGAGCATTCACAACTTCCCTGGGCAACCCTTTCCAGTGCCTCAGCACCCTTACAGGAAAGAATTTCTTCCTCATAGCCAATCTAATCTTCCCCTCTTTAAGTTTGAACTCGTTACTCCTTGTCCTATCACTACAGTCCGTAACAAAGAGTCCCGCCCCAGCATCCCTGTAGGCCCCCTTCAGATGCTGGAAGGCTGCTATGAGGTCTCCAAGCAGCCTTCTCGTCTCCAGCAAGAACAGCCCAAACTTTCTCAGCCTATCTTCCTACGGGAGGTGCTCCACTTCCCTGATCATCCTCGTGGCCCTCCTTTGGACTTGTTCCACCAGTTCCATGTCCTTTATATGTTGAGAACACCAGAACTGCACACACTACTCCAAGTGAGGTCTCACAAGAGCAGAGTAGAGGGGCAGGATCACCTCCTTCCACCTGCTGGTCATGATCCTTTTGATGCAGCCCAGGATAAGGTTGGCTTTCTGGGCTGCAAGCGCACACTGCTGGCTCATGTTCATTTTCTCATCAACCAAAACCCCCAAGTCCTTCTCCACAGGGCTGCTCTGAATCTCTTCTCTGCCTAACCTGTATGTGTGCCTGGGATTGCTCCGACCCAGGTGGAGGATCTTGCACTTGTCATGGTTAAACTTCATCAGGTTGGCATCAGCCCACCTCACAAGCATTTCAAGGTCCCTCTGGATGGCATTCCTTCCCTCCAGCGTATCAACCAAACCACACAACTTGGTGTCATCGGCAAACTTACTGAGGGCGCACTCAATCCCACTGTCCATGCCACCGACAAAGATGTTGGACAAGACCGGTCCCAACACCGATCCCTGAGGGACACCACTCGTTACTGGTCTCCAGCTGAACATTGAGCCATTGAGCACAACTCTTTGCATGTGGCCATCCAGGCAGTTCTTGATCCTCCGAGTGGTCCACCTATCAAATTGATGTCTCTCCAACTTAGAGACAAGGGTGTCATGAGAGATAGTGTCAAACGCTTTGCACAAGTCCAGGGAGATGACATCAACTGCTCTACCCCTGTCCAGCAGTTCCATAGCCCCATCATAGAAGGCTACCAGATTGGTCAGGCAGGATTTCCCCTTAGTGAAGCCATGTTGGCTGTCACCAACCACCTTGTTGTTTTTCATGTGCCTTACCATGCTTTCCAGAAGAATCTGCTCCCAGATTTTTCCAGGCACAGAGGTGAGACTGACTGGTCTGTAGTTCCCCAGCTCTTCCATTTTCCCCTTCTTGAAAATTGGGGTTATATTTCCCTTTTTCCAGTCATCGGGAACTTCACCTGACTGCCATGATTTTTCAAATATGATGGACAGTGCCTTAGCAACGTCATTTGCCAGCTCCTTCAAGGACCCGCGGATGGATTTCATCAGGTCCCATGGACTTGTAGACGTTCAGGTTCTTAAGACGGTCTCGAACCTGATCCTTTCCTACAGTGGGCCCAGGGTCTTCATTCTCACTGTCCCTGCATCTGCCTTCAAAGACTTAGGTGGTATGGTCAGAGCATTTGCCGGTGAAGACTGAGGCAAAGAAGTCATTAAGAACCTCAGCCTTCTCCAAATCCAGGGCAGCCATTTCTCCCGATAGCTTCTGGAGAGGGCCCACGTTGTCCCTAGCCTCTCATTTATCTGCAGTGTACCTACAGAATCCCTTCCTGTTATCCTTAACATCTTTAGCGAAGTTTAATTCTAAGTGAGCCTTAGCTTTCCTAACCTGGTCCCTAGCTTCCCTGACAACATCCCTGTATTGTTCTCAGGCCACCTGTCCTTGCTTCCACCTTTTATAGGCCTCTTTTTCCCTTCAAAGTTTCCTCAGCAGATCCTTGTCCATCCAAGGAGGTCTCCTGGCCCTCCTACAGCACTTCCTTCTAGGAGGGATGTATTGCTCCTGAGCTTGCAGCAGGTGATCCTTGAATATCAACCAACAGGCTTGGGCCCCCCTGCCCTCTAAGGCCGTATCCCATGGAATCTTACTGAGCAGGTTTCTGAAGAGGCCGAAGTCTGCTCTCTTGAAGTCCAGGGCTGTGAGCTTGCTGCACGCTCTTCTTACTGTGCCGAGGATCTCAAATTCGACCATCTCATGATCGCTGCAATCAAGGCTGCCCTGGAGCATCACATTTCCAACCAGCCCTTCCCTGTTGGTGAGGACGAGATCAAGCATGGCACCTCTCCTTGTTGGCTCCTCTATTACTTGCAGAAGGATGCTGCCTTCACACAATCAAGGGACTTCCTGGATTGCTTGTGCCAGGCTGTACCATCCCTCCAACCTATATCAGGGTTGTTGAATTCCCCCATCAGAACAAGGGCCTGCAAGTGTGAGGTTTTTCCTATCTGTCTATACAGCTCTTCTTCCACCGAGTCCTCTTAGTCAGGCGGTCAGTAACAGATCACCACAGTAGTGTCTTCCATCGCTGTTCTCCCTTTAACCCTGGCCCACAAACTCTCTGTCGACTTCTCACCTGTCCCGAAGCACAGTTCCATACTCTCTAGCCTATCCCTAACATAAATAACAACTCCCCCACCCTACCTACCGAGCCTGTCTTTCCTAAAGAGCCTGTAACCTTTCATTCCAACACACCAGTCATCGGAGCCATCCCACCATGTTTCTGTGATGCCTATGATATCATACCCCCGTAGATGTGCACACAGCTCTAATTCCTCTTGTTTGTTCCCCATGTTATGGGCATTTGTATAGAGACATCTGAGCCGAGCTCCAGCTGAAGCCAGCTCATTAGCTGGAGCAACTGGAATATCTCTACATTGCACTGAACGCTTATTATAGGTGCTGGCCAGTGACTGGGTGTGTTGGGATGGAATGATGCCCCCCTCCCCCAACACATCTAGTTTTAAGCATCCTTGACCGGTCTGGCAAGCCTCCTCCCAAATCCACTCTTCCCTTTCTTTGTCAGACCAACTCCACCAGCCCCCAGTAGACCATGCCTCCTAAATTGAGTCCCATGTTCAAGGTACCCAAACCCCTGACTATGGCACCACCCTTCTAAACATTTATTAACCTGGACAATCCTCCTAGCCTTTTTGAGGTCCTGCCCTGTATCCTGGGGAATTGACAAAAAGAGAATCTGAGCTCCAGTGCCCCTAATCACCTCTCCCAGAGCTCTGTAGTCCTTCTTTACGTTCTTCTGGCTACTGCTATCTATATCACTAGCACCCACATGGATCACTAGAAGGGTGTAATAGTCAGTGGGACCGACTAGAGCAGGCAGGTTCTCTGCAACATCCCTGATCCGAGCCCCTGGTAGGCAACACACCTCCCTTGAGACTGGGTCAGGCCGACAGATGAGTGCCTCTGTTCCTTTCCAAGTAGAGTCCCCTACTACTATGGCCCTCCACTTTTTCCTGGCAGCACCAGTAGTGATCTTCTTTACCAGTGCATCAGCCGGTCTTTCGTGGTGGGAGTGTTGTTCCTCATCATCCCCCTGCAGGACAGCAAAGCGGTTCTGGGTGGGGACAACAGATTTAGGAGGAAGCCCCTTGCTTTTAGTTGTCCTCTTCCTCCTTTTTTTATTGGCAATGGGTAACGGGTTCAAACTTAAAGAGGGGAAGTTTAGATTGGCTATGAGGAAGAAATTCTTTCCTGTAAGGGTGTTGAGGCACTGGAAAGGGTTGCCCAGGGAAGTTGTGAATGCTCCATCGCTGGCAGTGTTCAAGGCCGGGTTGCACATAGCCTTGGGTGGCATGATTTAGTGGAAGCTGTCCCTGCCTGTGGCAGGGGGGTTGGAACTAGATGATCTTAAGGTCCTTTCCAACCCTAACTATTCTATGATTCTATGATTCTGAATTCTGAATGTCCTCCTTATTCCACATGAAGCCAGTAGAAGTCAGATATCTCAGTTACAGTGCTAGACAAATTTACCTCTTCAGACTATCTTTACTCTGTTTTATGCCAGAAATTAAAAACATCCTTCTATCATATTACATACAAGAGCATTGTTCAGGTGGCTTTTTATCTATAAAGCAGGAAATAAGCACTGCCTTCTGTCGTTAGCCGAACCTATATATTTAAATACTGAATAAAATGCTAAGTGGAAGAGGAGAAAAGCAATTTAGTATGCAGTTCTCTTCTTCATGTGCATGAGGAACCTACCAGCAAAAGAAAAGGGAAATGTCATGGTTTAATCCTCTATAACTCACCCAATTTTACTCACTCACTCCCCCCTCTTTCTTCCCCCTGCTCCCGGAGGGATGGGAAGGAGAATCAAAAGAATGAAACTCCCGCAGGTTGAGATAAGAACAGTTTAGTAACTAAAGTATAACACAAGACCACTACTGCTACTACCAATAATAATAATGACAAGGGAAATACAAGGAAAGAATAGAATCGCTCACCACCTATACCCAGCCCGACCAAGGAGTGCACCCCCCACCCTTCCAGGTCTCTGCCCCCAGTTTTTACATCCTGGGCATGATGGGCTGTGGCATGGAATACCTCTTCGGTCCATTTGGGTCAGGTGTCCTGTCTCTGCTTCATCTTGGCTTCCCCTCCTCCCTGGCAGAGCATGAGACTCAGGAAGTCCTTGGTCAGACCAAAACATTACCAAGCAGTAACTGAAAACACTGGTGTTATCAGCGCTGTTCACAGACCCAAAATCAAAAACACAGTGCTGCGCCAGCTACCAAAAGGGGGAAAAATGATTGCTACTGCTGAACCCATGACAGGAAAAAATTAAGGGTTTTAAATGTCAAGCCATAAGTGTTTATCAGATCATCTTCCAAACGAGCACAATGCTGGCTTTATCCTCTAACCCAGCACCACGGACGAGAAAGCTCCCTCTGACAGGCAGAGCTGTCTTACACGATTTACTGGTCAGTGCACACAAACACAAAGAAGATTATTGTGCCTCTCTGATCTCAGGTGTCATCCAGAGAGATTGTTTCCACAGTTTTAGCAGTGATTGTTCCAAAGTGCTGTTGTTCTTCCCAGCAATTGTATTTTGTGGTTCTACTTCCATTTCCTTTGAAATGCATGCATAAGGAGGCTTCTCTTTGGCCTGAATTATTTACCCTATAATTTGTGCTTCTGTTTTCAACTAGTATTTACTGCTGACTCTTGCCAAAAATCACACATACTGAATATTGCAGAGGGTCATAATTTAAAGCCCCATAAATTTCCTGGTTTCCTTGCAGCTGGACATAAGCTTCCCATTACTTTGGGACAATCTTTATCCTCTTATGGAACATGAAGCAAATTCACCGACATCAGTGAAAATGAACCCATTTGAATTATACTTTAGTACTACATTTCAAAAACAGTCACCTCAGTCTTGATTCCTTGACAATTTGGCTTTTATTTTCAGAGGTATCTAGATGACAGAGGCTACCCATGCAGGAATACATTGGTTACATTATATTCACAACAAGAGGTCAATTTGCTAGATATCCTTTACAACAGCCAGATGCCTAGAAGCATGCAGACAAACATCAACATCAGGCTGGCATTCCTAAACAGCTCTGAAAACTTGTCTGAATGTTGTAAGAAACCCATCAAAAGGCTATGGTTATTAGGAACCTAAAGGCAAGCGGGCAAAGACAGGCCATAGCGCTCCTGTACCACTATCGAAACACAAGTCTTCAACTCCATAGAAAACCTGTATTTTCTAAGGCACTATAAATTAAGAACTTAAGGAACAACGTCACAGCAACATCAAACATTTCCTTTCTCATAATAAATAGCAATAAGTATTGGTTTTGGCTAAGTTGCACTGCAGGCACAGAATAACTAATAGAGGATGACAGACACAATCAGATACACCCATCAGTCACAGCTATATTTTAAACAGATGTAGGCTACTGTAGCCTTGCAAGCTGTTCAGTATTAGCGGTTAAATTTTCAAAGCTATTAGGGTCTTAAATATGTATGCAAACACCTATGAATCTCTGCAGATCTCAATGTTGACATTTTTTACTGGCATAGGTTTCAGACACAGCCACCAAGCTTTAATAACTTTGCAAGTGTCAAGAAGGAACAAATACCCCTGAGGTGTTGGTACTGGATCCAACATAAAACTTGGCCACTGAGTTGGCCCAAGCTTCTACTACCCAACAGCCACCTGTGTCCAGGCAGCCCTGGAAAGTGCAGCACCTCCTGCCACTCCACAGGGATTTACAGGAATGCTTCAAAGCAGCACTGGGACTGGCGTGGACCTTATGTTGCAGTGAGGCACCCTTAGAGCACTTGAGCAAAGCAGGAGATGAGTTGAGCCTCTCAGGAGGCAGCTGGGATTATGGAGAAATACAGGCAGGGAAGAAAGCATCTGGCTGGATGTTCCTGCTTTCCCTGAAATGGTGCCAGCCTCAAGGCAACTTTCCAACTAATGAGGCTAAGAGCTTCCATGAGGTGGAAGGTGGGGCAGAAATAAGGTCAGTGCAAAAAGGCAGAGCATCCCAGAGCATGCAAATGATCCTAAATCCAGGCACTTAAGACAGACATGTGTCACTCACCTTGGCTGAAAGCACACTCAAATCCAGCAGCAGTTTCCTAGATCCCCCCTAAATCTTAAGTGTGCATATTTTCACTTCTAAGAGGTTTTCAGCTTGCTGCAGCAATGGGACAGCACCATTTTTTAGGATGCAGCTCACTAACAAAGCTACAAAAACTTGCATTATTAACAGCTTTTTAATAAAAGGCCTTTATACATGCTGGCACAAGTCTGGCATGACTTTCCTTAGAGACAGATGCATCTTCTTCTTTGAACTCTTCTGTAAAACAACACATAAACAACACATAAATAGTGATTAAGATGTAGAGTTAACCAACCATCATCCCCACTTTAATGGTAGGATATATGGAAAATAAACGAAAGCAGTGAAGTCAACTGAGGCCTTGCAAATCATAGAATCATAGAATAGTTAGGGTTGGAAAGGACCTTAAGATCATCTAGTTCCAACCCCCCTGCCACAGGCAGGGACACCTCCCACTAAACCATGCCACCCAAGGCTGTGTCCAACCCGGCCTTGAACACTGCCAGTGATGGAGCATTTACAACTTCCCTGGGCAACCCTTTCCAGTGCCTCAACACCCTTACAGGAAAGAATTTCTTCCTCATAGCCAATCTAAACTTCCCCTGTTTAAGTTTGAACCCGTTACGCCTTGTCCTATCACTACAGTCCTTCATGAAGAGTCCCTCCCCAGCATCCTTATAGGCCCCCTTCAGATACTGGAAGGCTGCTATGAGGTCTCCATGCAGCCTTCTCTTCTCCAGGATGAACAGCCCAAACTTTCCCAGCCTGCCTTCATATGGGAGGTGCTCCAGTTCCCTGATCATCCTCGTGGCCCTCCTTTGGACTTGCTCCAACAGTTCCATGTCCTTTTTATGTTAAGGACACCAGAACTGCACACAGTATTCCAAGAGAGGTCTCACAAGAGCAGAGTAGAGGGGCAGGATCACCTCCCTCGACCTGCTGGTCACGCTCCTTTTGATGCAGCCCAGGATACGGTTCCTCCTGATTCCTTTACAGAGTGTGCAAAGTGATTTAATCATATTTTTAAAATCTTTTCCTAAAATAATATCTTTAGTAAAATGACAAATAACTTACAAAGGATGTGGTAGGCTTCAATTTTGTTTTGGATTTGCTTGTGTTTAGTTTGTTTTGGTTTTTGGTTGGTTTTGTTGGTTTTTTTGAGTTTTGAGCTTTGCATTCAGGAGGTTTTTTGTGTGTTTTGGGGAGGGTGTAGGGTGGAGTGTGCGTTTGTCCAGAAAAAGTTACTGATGTCCAGACTATTTACAAAGTTCAATGAAAGTTTGGCATTGAGGTATTTCCATTTTCATAAATATTCTTCTTTGCAAATGCAAATTTCCAGCATTCCAGAGGCAATTTTGTTTATGAAGTTTGATTACCTCTTTTTCCATATGAAGTGTTTGTCAGAAAAGCAGGCTTTTTTCATGGTCCCATGGATCGCAAAGACTTAAGAGCGGATGTTAACTTTGTAAACATCCACTGCTTTATGTATATCTTGCTTTGCCCTATGCCCTGCCATAAAAGAAAGATACATGTGGTGTTGTTTCCAAAGGAAGAAATATTTTTTCCCTTGTCTTTCCAAGCCTGTTAAAGTAACCCCAGAGATATTTTGAAGAAGATTATGGTATGTCCCACTGCAGACTTCAAATGAAGCTAACAGATGGCATGCTATCTGTTACCGTGGAATTGGCTGTACGTGCCACCCCAGATAAGCTTCATGCAAGTGGATCACTTTCATGGACAGGGTAGGTGGTAGACGAATATACTCAGATAACTGGAGAAACTTACAAGAGGTGTAAGAGGAAGAAGAAACATCACACCTGGTGTTTTTTCATTATGACAAATACTAAGAGTTAAAAGGACAGCATGGGTACGAGGCCTTCTCTGTATCCTCAGTGTTTCCTGACCAAAGCTGAAGATGATGTAAAATTTTTAATAAAGCAGAAAATAGGGTGAGAGGTAAATCCTGTTAGTTCATTGCCACCAACTGCTAATGATAGTGATTTAAAACAGGATATTAAACAGATGCAGACCAGAAAGCCAACCGTATCCTGGGCTGCATCAAAAGGAGTGTGACCAGCAGGTTGAAGGAGGTGATCCTGCCCCTCTTCTCTGCTCTCGTGAGACCTCACTTGGAGTAGTGTGTGCAGTTCTGGTGTCCTCAACATAAAAAGGACATGGAACTGGTGGAACAAGTCCAGAGGAGGGCCACGAGGATGATCAGGGGACTGGAGCGCCTCCCATATGAAGATAGGCTGAGAAAGTTGGGGCTGTTCATCCTGGCAAAGAGAAGGCTGCTTGGAGACCTCAGAGCAGCCTTCCAGTATCTGAAGGGGGCCTAGAGGGATGCTGGGGAGGGACACTTCATGAGGAACTGTAGTGGTAGGACAAGGGGTAACGGGTTCAAACTTAAACAGGGGAAGTTTAGATTGGCTATGAGGAAGAAATTCTTTCCTGTAAGGGTGTTGAGGCACTGGAAAGGGTTGCCCAGGGATGTTGTGAATGCTCCATTGCTGGTAGTGTTCAAGGCTGGATTGGACATAGCCTTGGGTGGCATGGTTTAGTGGGAGGTGTCCCTGCCCCTGGCAGGGGGGTTGAAACTAGATGATCTTAAGGTCCTTTCCAACCCTAACTATTCTATGATTCTATATTTTCTTCAAGGGAGAAAGAACAGAGATGAGTGAGTAGTGCTCACTAAATAATATTTTTTGAGTAAGTTACTGCGTAATAGTCATGAATTTTCATGTAATAATTACAGTGTTGCTCCATGGGATTCACATCACAGACTGAGCCATAACCCAAAAAGAATAATGGATGGAGTTTGGGATCATGAAAAAAAAATAGGAAGTAAGGAAATCTAAAATAATGGAATGAATTGGATCTTTAACAGCCACAGACTTCTATTCTCAGGCTCTTCTAAGAAAGATTTAAGTGTTAATTGGAGCTAGTTATCACTCTGTTGTATACCAGAACAGTCAGAAGGACAGTTTCTGCTTTCTTGTTGATACAACTTGAAATTTCAGCAATAGTTTGCCTGCTTGGCTGTTTACCAACACTGTGAAAATACCCCTCACATCCTCCTCCCCCTCCTGAGCCAGCATTCCTGATATGCTCTTTATAGCCCAAATGCCTCAACTGAATCCCAAGCAATCTGAAACCAACTGGAAAATTTACGCTCATTGCACAGGGATTTAGATCAGGCCCAGCAACAAGAACACGGCAAATTAGGAATGATGTAGGAAAGTGGGTGTCATGGCAGAAGTATGTGTGTGGACACTTGTGTAAAACCTGTATACAATATGCTTGTGCTGTGCTTTTCCAACTGTTTTTTGGTTTTAGGTGCTTAAAATGAATGTGATTAGAACTTTAATGTGAATTTGATTCCTATTTTCATAAACAAAAATAAACAGGGAGAATCTGCATGAAGATATTTTTCTCTTATTCTGCAAAAGCAGGCAGAATTTGAATGCAGGGAACAAACTGAAGCACTCTGGAGAGACCCACAGAAATATGATCATACTTTTGAGAGGAAAAACTAAAGTGCAGAACTGAGCTGCACCATTTGAAAAGGATGTGTATTGAATTGTTCAGGGCATGCCACGTATCATTAGTGTACGCTGGCCGAGTGATTGTTTACACCATAAATCAACATTTGGCCAAAAAATCTCTCTTCTTGTCGCCAATATACTTTGCTGATTGCTTTTTTCTGGCTTCATCCTAAACTCCCCTCTCCCCATATCTCCTGTTTTCTTTTTATCTGCAAGGGTTTCCAAGTGCCTCCGTGTGTGCTGACAGCACCAGGCATTCATTACTGGGAGACTCACTGTCAAGACAATGAAACTAAGCAGGGAAGGAGGGTGTTGTCACTATCTTCTTCAGAGTCTGCCTTCAATATAGGCAAAGTTATTTGAAACAGCTTCTACTATGGCTTCCCTCACGTTCTTGTGACCTTTTGTTTTTGTGCAACTGGGGCTTCATTAGTTTGTTGCCACATGCACAGTTTCCAATGGCTGCTTTGAAGAAATGTTAATTATAGTAATAATTTCCAACTCATTTACTAGTCATTGCCTATTTTCTTTCAGGGCAAAAATGGAAATAGGATCTTGCTCAAATCACTCCTCATTGAACAGTAACGCCTTAACCCAAATCTCTATATGGAATTTTTTTTCTCAAGTAAATTTTGCCAGAGACTGTCATTTTTCCAAGGCCTGTGCAAATAACTGCATAATGCAAACACTAATACTCTAGATCATTTCACATGTTAGCAATAGGGGAAGCATTTAGCCAACAGAGGAAGAAAAAAAATCTATTAGGTAGAACACTTCATTTACTGAAAGCTAAATAAGCTGTTATTCTGTGCAAGCTTGCAGTTACAGTGGTTTTTTTTAAGCCTGTGAACAAGCCTTTAGGCTGCACGGCTTATTTGATCATCATAACCATCAGTAGCTTCACTGTAGAAACTCCAACAAGAACTCCCTGTTTTGGGGCTTGATTCTGAAAGGAACTGAGTATCACCTGGAAAGTGGTTTATGTCCACAGTTTCTGGCAAATGCAGCTCCAACTGGTCGAGGCCTTTGGCCAGGATTTATCAAGAGAAATGCAGGTATCTTTTCAAAAGGAGCCAAAGACAGACGTATGAACAAAACTGGTAAATGCACACTGCTGTCCATTTGCACATACAAATTTACTAATGTAAATATGGGCTTGCATGCCTGTTCATTCTTTCATGGACTTAGTCTTGGTACCTGCTTGAATTTAGCCCTCAGTGTTATTAGTTTCTTTGATTGAATCATGTATTTTGATTTTGATTCGGCAACCACATCTGAATTCTGGTTCAGTTTTGGTGTTGCTCACTGAAGCTTGTTTGAATCCTACTCAGTTGTGCAATGCACAAGGAGAAAGCTCCTTCTCCCAGCTGATCTACAGCAGGTCAAAGGAGGTGATCCTGCCTCTCTACTCTGCTCTGGTGAGACCCCACTTGCAGCATTATGCACATTTCTGGTGTCCCCAGCATAAGGACATGGAGCTGTTGGAGCAAGTCCAGAGGAGGCCATGAGGAGGATCAGGGGCTGGAGCACCTCCCATATGGAGACAGGCTGAGAACACTGGGGTTGTTCCGTCTGGAGAAGAGAAGCTGCATGGAGACCTCAGAGCAGTTTCCAGTGTCTGAAGGGGTCTACAAGGAGGTTGAAGAGGGACTCTTCATCAGGGACTGTAGCAATACAACAAGGGGTGATGGGCTCAAACTGAAACAGAAGTTCAGGTTAGATATAAGGCAGAAGTTCTTCCCTGTGAGAGTGGTGAGGCACCAGCACAGGTTGCCCAGAGAAGCTGTGAATGAGCCATCTCCGGCAGTGTTCAAGGCCAGGTTGGACAGAGCCTTGGGTGACGTGGTCCAATGTGTGGTGTCCCTGCCCATGACGTGGAGGATGGAACTAGATGAGCTTACAGCCCTTTCCAACCCTAACTATTCTATGATTCTATGAAAGGAAAATATTGTTATGCTACCAGCCCTTCCTTCCTGCTGTTGCACTTGTGACCTGAAATGACTAAGTATTTCCTGGGGCCACCCTTCCTGCAGATGATTGGTGTCTGAAGCTGCAGAACAGCTAACCTTCCATGTTAGCTGCTGGTGTGCAGTGATTTGCTTGGGAAGTTGAATGCAGTAGTATGCCAGCTATTGGTACACTACTATTGCTCATATGTTACGTTTGCTGTTTCCCGTACTTGCTTTAGTGGGAACAGCCACAGAATCATAGAGTGACTTGGGTTAGAAGGGACACCAAAGATCATCTGGTTCCAACCCCCTGCCATGTTAATGATAAGGTAGCAAGTTAGTCATATGGTGGTATTTAAAGCTTTACTGGCCATGCTGGAAAAGATGTTAGTGGTGGCAAGCCTGTTGCTGGGAGCTGGGGAGAGTCCTCCTTCAGCTAAGATGATGTTGCAGTGCTTTTGCATAGGATGCTTAGGCAATTTCAGTTTGAAAAAGGTCATTGTGTTTAGTAAGTACTTGGAATGCTGGAGGAGGGAAAAGAGCCATGGCTTTGGAGTGCCTCCAGTGAGAGCACACTGCAGCCACAACCTTGAAACTGTGCAGGCCCTGCACTTAGTAGAGTACAACATTTATTTAGGCACTCTCTCAAATGAAAGGTAACAGTCAGTAGGGCAGATTGTATATTACATGTTACAGTGACAGCCCATTCATCACAGATCCAGTGGCTGAGCAAATGGCACAGCTTTCTTTAGAAATAGAGATTATTTTAATCCTTTTCTTTCCATTAAGGCACAAATCCCCAGCATTTTAAAGTCTGATTACTTGTCTGAATACTTTTATTTTCATTAATAACACAACTCACATTGATTAAAGGACTCTCTAACACTTCCTAGTGCAACCATGCCAGATGTTATTCGATTACTGTAATCTTCTTTGAGATTTTGAAGTTTTTTCTTTTTAATCATGAGGAAGGGCTGCAGAGGGCTTTAGTAACAGTTAGTGAAAGCCAGCATTGATTTTTATCTAGAACTTTAGAAAAGGACTATATCCATTTGTTATTTTTGAATGGTGAGTTAGAGCTACTTTTTTGTGAGCATTTTTCATAAATGAAAGCTGGCAGAGAATCCAGATCTTCCTGTTCCATATTGTCGTGGTTTAAGTCCAGTCAGCCACACAGTTTTGCTCTCTCACTCCCCCCTCTTTCTTCCCCCCACTCCCGGAGGGATGGGAAGGAGAATCGAAAAGAATGCAACTCCCACAGGTTGAGATAAGAACAGTTCAGTAACTGAAGTATAACACAAACCACTACTGCTACCACCAATAATAATAATGACAAGGCAAATACAAGGAAAGAATACAATTCTCACCACCTAAAACCAAGCCCGACCAAGCAGTGCACCCCCACCCTTCCGGGTCTCTGCTCTCTGCCCTCCATCCTGGGCATGACGTGCTGTGGTATGGAATAACCTCTTTGGTCAGTTTGGGTCAGGTGTTCTGTCTCTGCTTCCTCCCGGCTCCCCTCCTCCCTGGCAGAGCATGAAACTCAGAAAGTCCTTGGCCAGACCAAAACATCACTAAGCAGTAACCGAAACACTGGTGTTATCAGCGCTGTTCGCAGGCCCAAAATCAAAAACACAGCGCTGCACCAGCTACCAAGAAGGAGAAAAATGACTGCTGCTGCTGAACCCATGACACATATCTTTAAAAGTTCTGACTGGAACCAGATTAGCACAGAGGGGCTAATGAATGATGCGCCGCAGGTGCAAGGTAATGTTGCTTTTGGTGAACTGCAGATCAGAGTTGCCCAGACCCAGCGTCTACGAATGATACTGGCTCATGGCATGGATAGGTGTATCCTTCACCAAATTAAAAACTGGCTGGATGGCTGAGCCCAAAGAGTGGCGGTAAATGGTATCACATCTAGTTGATGACCAGTTGGTTGACGGAGCTGAACACAAACAGCTTGTGCCCAGGCAGCCAAGAATATTGCAGGGGAGACAGAGATTGTTCTTTATCTAGCATAACTCCATGAGAATGTATTTGCAGATCTGATCCAAGGTGTGTATATAAATACAATACTTCCTTTGTTATCAGGAAATAGTTTTTAGTGTTCTCTTTGATGGTAATTCATGCATGTTAAATCACATCAGAAGTCATTTGCACTCTCAAGGCAGCATGTTGTTAATTCCTTTGGAGTGTTGTTTCTTGGAAACCCCAAATGGGGTGCTTGTTGACTCATTTCTTTAAAGAACAGAGATGCAGGCATGGATAGAATGTTATATGCATCTTTCTTGCTTTTTTTTTCTGTGTAGAGAAGATAGGTGTTTTATCTTTGTTCCGTATTATTTCATTGCTTTCTTGGAAAACAACAGTCTGTGTAGATGATGAAAGTGTTTGCAATCACATCAGAAAGTTCCTACCTGTAGTAAAACTCTGGCACAGCTGTGCCAAATGGTGCAATTTGACAAGGGACTGTTTTCAGTCTGCTACATAGCTAAAAAAAGAAACCAGGTGAAACAACTGACATTTGGGTAGGAGTAATAAATCAAACGAGTGGGTGGGTGTGGGAAAGGAATTTTCCTGTCTTAGAAGCTGCTTTTTTCTATGTGAAAATGAAATGCATTTGCAAAGGCTGGTTCATTTACACCGCATATCATTATATAGTGAAGAAAAAGCTAAATAACAACAAAATACTAACAGCCTGCTAGAAAAGTTCAGTATTTTACCAGTGTCACAAATATCAAATTCATTAGAAGCACAACTTGGAAAGAGTAAACATAATAATTCTCATTTTTTCTCTCTTGTGCCAGTAATCTCTGTGCTTACATTCCTGTCAGAGCTATCCTTTAGTACCTGTGGTTTTCAGTAAGAGTTTTCACTGAAAACTGAAATGATCAGTAGTCTCAAAAGGAATTGTTATCTGGGAGATATCACAAGGTTAATGTTAATTTCATCCACGTTTGTTTCTGGTTTAAAAGGAACCATGGTCAGACTGGTGAGACCTTGTCTCTACAGGAAACTTGCACAGATTGGATTGGGGAGTGAGGAAAAACCTGTAATTCTGAAATGGCTAGCGTAGCAAAAGGCTTCATAGTGGCTAATAAGTGAATTGCACTGGCACAATGGAACATTGTGCAGCAACAAGGGAGCATTGTGAAAAGGAACATAATGATTTGTTGTTTTCAGAAGACTTTGTCAATCAGGTTTCTTTTTGAGCCCCACCCTACTGTTTACCTGAGAGGTCTTTGTTCAGTCCTTCATTATTTGTCTCAGGATTCCTCCTACAAACCTGTAATTATTCTCCAATTTGTCCTTGGGGGATTATTTCTGTCATGGTCAGAGGAAGGGGAGATACAAACACTTCGTTTTCTTTCATGGGCAGATGAATTCTTTGTTGGACCTGTGTAGGGTAAGTAACTCAAGTAATAGCCCTTGCTGTTTTCCTCTCATAATTCCTCCCTCTCATGCACTAGCTACAGTTAGGAATGAACTTTTTACATCATCTGGTGTAATAAGTGCCATCTTAAAGTCTTAGACTCTTAGCTCGAATATCCAAAACAAAACTAATGTGTATAGGAGTAAAAAAGATCTCTTTCAAAATGTAATAGTGCAAAAAAAAAAAAATAGTATAGCAACAGTAAAAAATGTATTCTGACGTATAGCAGAATATTTGAACTCATCTATGATCTTCCTTGAAATCGCTCATAGCCTGATTGAAATTTCTTCATGTTTCAAGTGATGGGTTATTAATGTCCACTGTACATGGAGTTTACCACTTGTTGTAAATAATTACGCTCTGTGTAATTTTGGCACTTTTGCCCACAAATGAGTTATCCAAGTGACATATAGACTGTGCTTCATTTTCAAACTGTGTTCATATAGTTTTGTTGATGAAAAATTAAACATCTTAATTAATGCTGTGCAAAAATATCTATGAAATGTATTTGTTGCTCTTAATTTGTTGTATTCACTTGAGGACACCTGTGCTAGGTGACCCAATGCAGCTCAGCTGCTGGCTCACAAAAGTGTTTTCAACTCCCTGCTTCTCTCATGAAAGAATTGTTGCCATTGAATCTGTACAATAGAAGAGAGATGGAAATATACCTCCTACCCTGCTTGGAAAGATCATCTTTTTCAGTGGTGACATTTCAAAGGACTGAAATGAATAATGGTAATATTAAGTCATAGTTATTTTTGCTCAGAGATTAACGTATGTAAGACTTCAGTGCATAGAAGGTCTATATATAAATGAAAAAACTTGTTGAAGAGTCAAGTGACAAGACAGTTTGAAGATTATTTGAAAGTACAGCTGAATGCCAGTAGTTAGAAATGCAGTTGGATGTTACATCCCCTTGGTGCTCCAAGGGACATCTGCAATTATAATTTAGTTTATTTCCCTCCACGTTTCTATGGTGTGTGAATTGCAGTTCACAGACTGATGACAATATATAGCATATTCTTTTAAAATTACTTTTAATTAGTTATGTGAGTCTCATGTGGATTATAATAGTTATTATCATTACAGAAATGAGAGAAGGGGAAAGGTCTGTTTTACAGAAGGCCACCAATCTGCTCTCCTAAAATAATACGAGTATTAGCAATACTTGCAGTATAATAATACTATTCTCTAATAAGTAGCAGACGAAATGCTAGTGGTGCAGCTGTAGTGAAAATGTTTTCAATGGCACTCATGGTTTGACAATAATGAGTGTAGATCCCCTGAGTTGGCTTGCTTCACCAGATTTTCACCTACAAAAGGACAGAGGAGTTCTATTCACAGGACTCCCCAGACCTGTTCTGGGTCCTCATTTTGATCTTGGTCTAAATGTGATAGATACTTGGAATTTGCTAATGTTCACAGAAAGCCATAATGAAAGATGGTCATTGATGTCGTCTTTCCACAACAAGATCGTCCTCTTGGCATTTTAAAGAATCTCATTGCACTGCAATGTCTGCAAATCGTACTAAAAGAGCACTGTAATTTGGTAAGGCCTAACTTAACTTAATGTACAGGTTATGCAGGTGAAAGAATTGACATTAACGATGCCTAATATTTATAATAGCCTATCTTCACTTGCTTATAATATTGCAATATCTTTGTGTTTGCATTTAATATTTTCTATGTGGGATATCTGCCTCAGCCTAAATTGTTCTGGGAAATGTTCAGCCAGAATAGTGCAGCCATTTCCAAGAAAACATCAGCTGTTAGTTTACTTAGGTTTAAAGATATGTAGCTAATGTATTGAGAAATTTTAGCAAATTTGTGCATTAGCGAGTGAAGGGTGGTCAGAATTTGGTAGTTCTTAATACCTTTTCTCATTCTGGGGGAAAGCTTTTTTCAAATCATAAGACTCTAAAAATCTCATGTATGTACCTTTCCTATTGAGGTTTGATAGAATTTGGCAACTGCATCATCTGAAGGATCCATTCACATTAAGCATATTCTGGCCACTCATTTTTCCAGTCCGCTAACCAGACTGTGTAGCTACCTCGTGGCCATAATTCATATTCTCATCCAGGGCCGTAAGAAACAATCAGGATTTTCCATTCAGTTTACTACTTCTTTAGCTGCTCAGATTCACTGCAATTCAGGTCACAAAAGATAAAAGCAGAGATTTTGCTCTGATTGGAAAACAGTATTATGCCCTAGTCAAAGACTCATATCACACTGACAATTGTATACCACTTGTTTTGCATTGTTGCGTCCTAACTTGATTTGGCATATTTATTAATCCAGTTGCTGCATATGAAGCTGAATTCCAGCCTGGATTATACTTGTTTATTCCTGAAATTTACATATAAACCCCTCCTGTACATATACATTTTCCACACAGTTATTTGCATGCAAAAATATGTTGCTTAATGATATTTTGACTCACTGTAGCCCTTGAGCAGCCATGTTAAAGGTGTATGGCTGTAGTTTGTGTTAACTGTACCATCTGGAAGTCTGAATTCACAGGTAAGAGCATGCCTAGAGTGTTTAAGGATAAACTGTCTCTCTGAGGTTTAAATAGTTTATATACAGCAGTCTGACAGTGTTATGTGCTTTTTACCGCAAGTCTTCTCCAACTCCCATCTGAGCCTGGGAATTTGGAACATGCTTTACTAGTTAGCCTCTACTGATTTCTTTGTGTTTTCCAACCCATAATGACATTTTCATTTCAATTGAAAGAGAAATAGCGAAGGGTTTCATATCAAGATAACTTTTTCCTGGCATGCACACGAAGATAAGGGACAAATAGAAAGATGCAGATATTCTAATGACACAGATTAGTTATCTTACTTTCTATAACTACTTTTTATGTAGCTTCATGTAACAGCACTCCTTAACACAGTGTTGGTTCCATCATCATAGAATCATAGAATAGTTAGGGTTGGAAAGGATCTTAAGATCATCTTGTTCCAACCCCCTGCCAGGGGCAGGGACACCTCCCACTAATGGCAGTAGACTTTGCCTTTTAAAAAAGTCTTAAGCAGATTTCAAATTTCAGCTGAATACACAAATCTAACAAAAAAGAAAAAAAATCCTTTTGTTTTCTTTTTTAATGACCAGCCATTAGTGATTCTGAAATAGAATGCATTTTGAAAGTAGTTTAAGAGCTGCTTTTATCAATCTTTATTGGTTGACTCAGATGACAGATCTGAGCGAATTTATGGTTGGAGGTGTGGCTGATGGTTTGTGTGCCCTTCTTGACCTTGTCAAGGGCAAACGTAGTTTAAAGTTGTTTGGAAACTATAGATTTCATGGTAAAGAATGATGTGAAAATAAATCCAGTATACTTCTTAAATGATTAAAGGTACATTGTGTAAACAGGATACTGTAGTGGGGAAGTCTCTGCAGGGTGTGATTCAACTCCTCCGATTATTCTGAATGGACAAGTAATACAAGCTGCTCATTAAAAAAGATTTCTGTTACTAACACTTGGTGAGAATGGCAACAGTTTTGTGGGTAGCTACAATGTAGCAATGGAATTACCAGGATATGTTGATGTTTACAGTTTTAAAGGAATGAGGTAAAAGCAAATTCCACTAATATTTCAAGAAAACCATTCACAGTCATCAGAAGAGACTGCTCCGTTTCTGACCTGAGGATTTAGAGGCATATGGCTTCTCTTTAAAGAGCAGACATCAATGGCTAGGGTGCTCAAACTCAAATTTGGCTGCCTATGGCTGTTACACATTTGCCCGCCTATGGCTGTTAGACTTTTGTCCTTTAATTATGTTAATTCCAGGACCTGCCATTCCTCTGGACAAGCTTATACATTCTGTGATAATGGACGTATATCTCCACAATTCATACATATCTTGCAATGTTTGAATGTAGCTGGTGTACAAAGTTACTGGTTGCTTACACCATGCATAATTTAAACAAGGCAGGACAATGAATGAAGTAAAAACAGTATTAGAGTATCTGGGAAAACAATTTGAAATATTTCTTTCAAAGCAAAGACTAGTAATCCCAGGACTTGCAACTCTAAGAAAAGCAAGCTGTACACAATACTAAATGGGCTTCCTATGGCATGTGGATGAATCTGATGATTTACTCATGGTTCACAAAATTATCCAAATTACTGCGAAGATATTAGAAAACATTGATCCTAGAGAGCTTAAACTGATTGCAAAATGATATAAAACTGCATATTTTTGTCACTTTAAACCTACTATTATAAAGTGGTGACAAAATTCATGCATTTGGTGGTGTAATAAAACAGAAACAAAACTGATTGCCTGCTGACATTGACTTCGTAAGCTCACCTTTCATCTGAACATAATAGGGAATTCACTTCTCTACTTCCTGCATGAGTTTTTAAGTCCTCCTCTTGTCCATGACTTTCTAGGATTACTTTTGAATGGCATATTATAATCCTGTGTTGTTCCTCCCCTCTCCACCCTGCTGCCAGTTCAGCCAATAGGTTTTACTAAATGTAGAGAAAACCCCCACAAAATTCTGGCACGAAATGGGAAAGACCTGTACCTATTTCCTAGCTCACAGCTGAAATGCTTTTGCATAGTTAGATTGTTTCTCTGGTACACAGATCTTTAATTGCAAAACTAGGATGTGAGCCTGCATTTCCTCAGAGGTATGAAGAGCTGGATCTGGAGTTACAACTGCGTCCTACCCCTACTAGTATTTTGCACTTCCCCTTATGTCTTTTTCTAATTTCTGGAATGCTTAGATAGGAATAACTGAATTTCATGACTCCCACTGAATAGTGTTTATATTCTTCTGCATGAATTTACAAATGGTATCACAAAGAGAAAACTTAATCAATTTCAGAGGTTCTTAAAAAAGATGTGATTCCAGACATGCTTCCATCTACATGTCAAGGTAAAAGCCCTAATCAAGGTTTGTGCTACTTCTGCTCTACAAAAAGATCCTGTGAAAGATGATCTGACCCTGCACAAAAGTTGGGTGTTGGGGTGAACCAAAGTATATAATTAACAGATCTGTGGCACACTGTACTGGTTACATATGTAAAAGATTTTTATTATATGCCTAAGACTTTATTTTTAGTAGCAATGAGTTTGACAGTAGCCATGAGTAAACGTGACTGGAAATAGAAATATATTCACATCACAGAAGTAGTGCAGGTAATTTCTTTTAAAAGAAAATATCCATCATGACTCAAGATAGATACTCAGATGACATGACTCAGATAGGATATACTTCCTCAGAAATTTTTCACCTATCAAAATACTAAATTTAGCATAATCAGATGGAGTAAGGATTGGTTTGGTTTGCATTTTCAGCCTGTAAGGAAAGCACCTATCAAAGTTTCCTTCTAATTTTGCAGACAGCTGAAAGCTCTTTTCCTTTGTGGGTAGTCAGGGAGCTACTGTTGTGATTTTTCGTATGAAAACTAAAGTTACTAGTTTCTGTAGAAAAAGAACGTCCATTTTGCTTAGGAGCTTCCTTTGTAAGCACAGTTTTTGATCATGATTAACTTTATGTACAAAATTGGAAGCCAATATGCAATAAACAAAAGATGAGGCAAAGCACGATGACAGTCTCGCAGGTCAAATTGGATAGCACAAAAGGCATCATCAAGAAATCGAAAGAAAACCTCCCTGTTGTGCAGAGTAGCATTATTTAGGTCTTACCAGCTTTGCTTATGAGCACATAAAAATCCAAATTGCCTTCAGTAGGGCAGTAATAACATTTAGAAAGACAAAGGGAGAGTGATATGTGGATTCAGACTGGTTGGAATTCAGTGCAATTCTACACAAGGGGGTTGGGAAGGAGTGATAAAGGATGAAGGAAATATATTGAAGTTATAAAGTAGAAGATCCCACAATTCTAATTTCTTTGTAAGCAGATTGGAAAAAAAACTCTGGTTCCCTGTGCTTCATTTGAAAAATAACATTTTTTGTATAAAACAGTTTGTGCTCCAGCTTTTAGCTGCTGCTATGGATAGTTTGAAATCAAGCTGCTTCTATAATTATTACATCCTTTACTTATGCAGCTAATGTGGCAGTTTAGTGTTTAGGTGTTTAGTTCAAACTATGAACTAAAAATCAGGGTAGTGAATCACAGAGAGGCACATGCCAAAAAACACATTTCAGACCAAATTTAAATCTAAAGAAAAGTTTTCTGACTGTCTCAGATTAACATTTTGAGCTACTTTCTGACAAACCAGAGCTATATGATCAAGCAGTATGGCATTTTATAATATATGGTGGGCTTCCTAGAATGTATCCGCACTAGAATTATGCAGCTTGGTCATTTTCTGAAGCCAAGCTAAGATTTTGCTTTTCAGTCCAAATACTGTAACAGTCCAAAAGCAGTCCATCGACTACTGCAGATGCTACACCCCATTCACTGTGAATGAGGACATTAAAATCTGTCCCTGACTGAGCGGCAGCATCTTTGCACGTATCTGACAGATACTACCTTAGCCAAGTAAACTTATTTCATCAATCTGATAGGAACTGAACTTCTGAACTTGAAGGAGCAAGAGTGAATATTAAAAGTAAAAAACCCACATGATGACATAACTGATATCCTTACAGCTCAACTGATCTAAAACATATTTTTGCAAATACATATTCCAAGAGCCACCCACATAGACACTGATCTGAGCTGACTGAGCAGCATTAAATGGTGATGCTTTTTCCTTTAGTAGCTTTTAATGGTTAGCAGAGTTGCCAGTCTACTAAGGAGCAGTTCTTTTATATCCATTCTGCAATTGCCAAATGCTCTTATAAATGGAGAAGTCAATGATACATTTGGTGTGAGGAAATGTTGAAAATCTTCCTAGATAGCTCTTGAGGTAGTCTTCCCTTTTTCCAATCCTATTTAATAGCTACTTGCCTAAATGTTTGTTGGTTTTGATCATAAAAATAAAGTAATATATTAGAAGTACTCATATTCGAAGTAATACATATTCAAGACATGCAGGATCTATTCTTTATTTGCATGCAACTGCAGTAAAAAATAATGCCGTTATCAGGAATGAAAGAAGCAAGACAGTAGCTTGACTGAGGTGGAACACAGACCTGCAGTTAAGTTGATACTATTCCAAATGATGACTGCTCTAACTATAATTAAACTCAGTCTTTTCCAGCTAAGATGTGTTTAACATAGTCCAGAGTGGTCTATGTGGCAGAGTTATAATTCCTGTAGAGCAATATATCTGCTGTAGAGTTCCATAAGGAATTTGAACAGCCTCTGGCACACTGATTTTTCAATCAGTTAAAGGTTGGGAAGGTGGGTCCCATCTTGGCAGATGTAGAGAAAGAGGCTGGACAAACTCCAGCATGGGTTCTTTGTTTTGCTTTGTTGCTTTTCGATAAAAAACTCATCAGACATGATGCACAGATATTTTCCTGAAGATGAATAAATTGAATCATAGTAGAACTGATCATGTAGTGCAGTGACACCGCATCCCCCAACAAAGAACTTCGTTTTCCCAGTGAAGAAAAATATTTTTATTCTAATTATTATTAGAATAACTCTCACTAATCACAAGGGTCAACAAACAGAAAATTCATGGTATTCCAACAAGGTGGTATTTTACTTTAGGGGCTTAGAAGACTGCAGTGACTGCCGTGGATTAGGATTAAATACTTCATGAAAGTCTGAGAGTACTCTGCTTGTTCTATGGCTTGCTTCATGTGTATTCAGATCAACAGATCCAGATCAAGTTCAGTGAGCTATGGCTGGAGCTACAAATTTCTTTCCAGCTACATTTCCAAATAGTGATTTATTCAAAGATAAGTATAAAATGTGCTATTGAGTCTGTCCTGCTTTTTGTATTGTTTACCAGCCATAAATGTTTATTGAGCTATTTACTGGGCTACATAGTACTTAAAAGAAGAAAACTTCAGGAACTAATATGACCTTAATCTTGACTCCGTTAGCTTTACTCAGTGAATTCACTCATACACTTGATTTATGTTGTTTTATAACAGCACTTGCTCTCCAGCAATGCCTCTAGCCTCTTCTTACAAGGCAAATGCTCCAGCCCTGTTCTTTGTAGTGGCCTCCAGTTTCTCAAGATCTTTCCTGCACTGGAAGGCGCAAAACTGGGCACAAAGATGTGATTTAATGTAATGAAATTACACTTGCCAGTTGCTCACTCCTCCCTTGGCTAGAGCCGTTTCAACCATTGCCCCATATGTCCCAGTTAGAGCTACCAAAGTGGCACTGCCAGATCCAGAAAGTCACATGTACAAAGCCAAACGCAGTCTATGTTTAGGACAGGTCAAAATTGATGACTCCAATTTTCCACAAGAAGCCTTGTGTTAGGAGTTGTACAGGGGTACAAATTCTAAGAGTTTTCTGATCTCAGTGATGTCTGTCCAAACATTCCAACAAAATCATTACTTTTGGAGGGGAATGGGGGGGGTATAAAATATTTTAAAAAATATGCTGATTCTGCTTATTTTGCAGAAGAGAATTTTTTTCCCTGAACTTTCTCATTAGAATTGTTTTCCCTTCAAAATAAAGAGGTAGAAGGGGATTAAAATATTCACTCCAAGCAGACTTCTGATACTTTTTGACCTCTATTTATAATGCACAAAATTTAGTTTTAATTAAAAATAAGGAAAAATTACACTAAGTCTGTCATGCACTTTCAAAAATACAGTAAAATAGCTGAGGTCATAATAAAAATTAGTTGCTACCATATGTGAAATAATTCTATAACAATTTTGATATGTGTGGCTGTGTATTACCATTGTTTCAGTTTCACTGTATGGAAACATCTACTTCTGATTCTAATTATGGGTGTTTGCATGCTGAAAGAGAATAAGCCTCCTTTGAGTGCTGTGAGACAATGTGTCTTAAGAGCTTAAAAATTAGCCTGGTGTGTGAGTAAAACTGCTGAGAATTCCTGTGGTGCATAGGCAATACAAGTAGCTGAGACTGGGATCAGAAGGTAGGAAAGTTTCAGTGAAGGTCAAATTTAAATGAAATAGAGTTTTATCAGTAGCAAAAATAAAAGAACTGAAAGGGTGGAGGGATCTTGAAGAATGACTCGTGAATGTGCTGGGTGTTGTATAATAAAGACTTAATTTTACAACTAAACCAGAGCTGGTTGCTAAAGACAATATAGATTATACAAAGAAGGACAGGTAATTATTCCTAATAACAATCAGTGGTACTGTTAATCCTGAGTAGTTAATGAATGAGTTGATCTCCCAGAATCCTGAAACTGAATTCAGACTTATTGGAGTTTCTAAAAACACACAAACCAAGCCCCACCCCACCCTACAACCCCCTGAAGCCACAGAAAGTGATTTCTTTCCATTTCACTGCTTTTTGGGACCTTAGAAGACATTGTCACTCTGCTATCCGGGAGCACAGGCTTTCACCCCTTGTGAAACTCCCATGACTCCTAATTAAAATAAGAATTAACAGCAACAATAGAGCACCAGTTTTCTGTTAATTTTTATGCTACTCATGATTTAGGGTAGAGCATTCTGCAAAATATTACGACCTAAGTCTTTGCAAAATACCAGCGTTTTTTTGGAGTCATACTGTACTGAGGCTTGGAGACCCACAGAATTTTACATACTGCTGTCTTTTTGTGATAGCTACTCTATGTCAAGTGGCTATACCTTTATGGTTTCTGCTTTAAAACTGTAGTATTCTGAAGATAATGTAATGATTTTGTGGGATTAAGTCACAGACAGTATTTCAGCAAACATTTTTTTCTTATCTTGGCAAACTACTTTTTCTTATACAGGGAGCAATAAGCAGAATTATACATAGCAGAAAAAGCAACAGCAGAGGCAAGATTACAAATATATTTTTGTAGTGCTAGATATATATTCCATATTTTCTATGGCATCTAAGTCAAACCATCTAGGAAAACACTGTCTTTGGGCAGTTTTGGGGCCGGTTTTGAGTACTTAAGTATTAACTTATTGCCTATGTTTTCATTAGCACATCCATTTACTGATTATATTCAATATTAATAAACTCTAATCAATTAAATATTCAATAGTAATATTTGTATATGCTATACAGTAATATACTTATTTTCAGTAATATTTGTATCATTTTCTGGCCTATGTTAAATAAATTAGAATCTCTCTCACTTCTGTGTAATGAATACATGGATAATACTGTGTGTTGTTGGGATTAAATTAAGATGTCAGGCTTTCCGAAAATGAAACATCCAGACAATGAAATAGCTCCCAAGGGAATAATCTCATGCTTTATTGTTTGTATTAAAAAACAAAATAAAATATTCAGGCAGCATCAAAAAGAGAAGTTCATTGGATTTGAACATGATTTAATGTTGGCATCCTTGGCAGGATCTTCAGTGGGACAATGGAATGTTTCCCATGGGACCATAAAATAATCCTGGGAAACTCTTTTCAACAGCAAAAGGCTCTGCCATCGCAATGCATACTTTGTATCTCCCTTCAAGTCTTCACTGGGCACCCTCAGACGAAATCATTACTCTGCTGCAGGCTGGTCTCAGACTTTTCTAATGTAATGGGCCAGAATTTAAGGACAGCATAAAAAAATTCCTCCTTCCCCCCATTCCTGTGATGGAAGGCCAGTCAGTCACTCAGACTTCCCCACTCAAACACTCTGTGCCCTGCATTCACGGCAAAGCTTTGGAAACCTACAGTCTAATTGCTCTCTACTTACATTGTCCACTGGAAGCGAAGCCATGTCTCTGAATGTTATTTTCATCCCAGTGCAGTGGGCACAAGGCTCATATTAGTGGTTCAAAGCCTTTAAAAAATATATCACAAAATACACAAGAAGTTGTTATTTTCTAGAGTTACTAAATACTTTTGCATTATGCTCTTATTCCATGGACTTTTCCAAGTGAAAAAGTTAGTTTTCTAGCTGACTGAATAGAAATTCTTTAATTTGGAAGGACTGAGAGTTACTCTTGTGTTTCTTAAACAAATAACATTATACAGATATATACAGATATACCATGAATATCTCAGGTTGAGCTGTATTCATTCGAAATAGCTTTAAGTATGTGAAGCTCAGAATTGTTCCCAGCCCTGCTTTTACTGTATATGCATCGGACAGTAGTAACTCTGCAAAATTTTGTATGCCTGTAAAGCCACCTTTGTTTCTTATGTTGCTTTGCTAAAGAAGGCCTTCGGTGCAAACTCTGGAGAAGGAGGAGCTTTCTGAGGTTACTTATTTGTGAGCACTGGGGAGCCTGCAACTCTGTTAAGATATCCCCATTGGCAGAAGCTCTTTATGGAGGATAAAACTTGCCTTCATTTAGTGGTGAATAAGCAAAAATGACAGTATAGGTCAGACCCTGTTGAATTTTGATATGTAAGAGCTTGTCATTTTAGTCAGATACTGCTAAAATCTGAGTTTGTAGATAAAATGCAGTTGCTGCTGAGTAACGCAGGAAGAAGAGCAAAAGAAGAGTCTTGAGCATCCTCAGTTTCTTCTATTTCACCCCTCTCCCCTCCCTCTAATTCGTCTTTCTTTCTTTCCTTAAAGGGCTGTGTGCTGGAGTCAAGAGATTTTGCCTGTTTACCCAGGAGCCCAGCATTACATGTAGGTTTTCAAGCTTTCTAGGTGGAGCTTTAAACTTCTGTTAGTTAATTTATGTCTCTGTGTGTGGAAATCCCTGACTAATGAGATGTGAGCTGTTTTGTTGCTCTGGACGGTGCGAAGGAATTGCACATAGAAAGCCCAAATCCATGCAAAGATCTGCTTTGTTCTAATTCAGTGTCATAAAACAAACTTGAGTGACAAAGAAGGGAGACTGGGAGAATATCTGAGGCTGACAGATGACAAATTGATAGGTCAGGTCCTGTGCTCATTAACAGGCAAAGCTTGACAATAAAGTCAAATGTGGTTTATCAAAGTAGATGATCTTCCTGATAGTTTGTGGTATTTTAACTTTTACGCATCTGAACTCTATGCGCATTTCATACTTTTTAACGAATACTGGCTAAAACCAACATGCTCATATGTAGGGCTTGGATTGATATCAAATTTGCAATATGTCAGAATATAGGGTTTTACTCTAGCCCATTGCTTACTTTTACAGTTCCCAAGGTACCCTTCATATTTTCAGAGGCTGGAGAGGGAGAAAAAAGAAAATCAGTATTAAGGATGATTAATAGCAAATGGTTATAATATTAGAACAGTTGCAGAGTTAGAATGTTGCCACTTGTAAAAGCATTTTAAAGTTGAAGACATTTTACATCATTAGAAAAATATGTTAAATACACTTTCGAAGTGTATTGCTTTAAAATAATTTCAGTAGAAACCACCAGTAAGTCTGGTTTAAGGTTACCAATGCCTGAAAGATCTCTTAGATGTATATTATACACCCTGGTTCCCAAAGAATGAGACACTGATGCTTATCATTTAACTTATGATGTAATGAAAAATATTGAGTTACACTATAAATTATAATGATCAGTAGAATTCCACAAAAACTAGTAAGGAAAAATGCATATTTACAATATTTCTCCAGAAGAGGTTAGAGCATGGATCTTTTGGACTTAGTTTAAGAGTCCTTAATTGTTTTATTTTTATTGTATGCTTCAAAACAAAATCAGAATGCAAGTTCAAGTAGTCATATGATGCTTTTTGTTGTCTTGAGTAAATGGTGTGTGTGAAATTAAGAAGTTAGGTAAAAAAAGACACTGTTGATGCAGGAGAATCCTTACAGCCGTCAATAGAATTGATCTAATACAATCCTTACAGCAACAAACAATTTCTATGAGAAAATATATTTGCAGTGTTGCCAAATGCCATCCTGTCATGGGTTCAGCAGCAGCAGTCATTTTTCTGCTTCTTGGTAGCTGGTGCAGCGCTGTGTTTTTGATTTTGGGCCTGCGAACAGCGCTGATAACACCAGTGTTTCGGTTACTGCTTAGTGATGTTTTGGTCTGGCCAAGGACTTTTTGAGTCTCATGCTCTGCCAGGGACGAGGGGAAGCCGGGAGGAAGCAGAGACAGGGCACCTGACCCAAATGGACCAAAGAGGTGATTCCATACCACAGCACGTCATGCCCAAGATGTAAAGCCGGGAGCAGAGACCTGGAAGGGTGGGGGGTGCACTGCTTGGTCGGGCTGGGTATGGCTGGTGAGCAATTGTATTCTTTCCTTGTATTTGCCTTGTCATTATTATTATTGGTGGTAGCAGTAGTGGTCTTGTGTTACACTTTAGTTACTAAACTGTTCTTATCTCAACCTGTGGGAGTTGCATTCTTTTCGATTCTCCTTCCCATCCCCCTGGAAACAGGGGGAAGAAAGAGGGGGAAGTGAGTGAGAGAGAGACTGCGTGACTTGGAGAGGCTTAAACCACGACACATCCAAATAGAAAGATTTTGTTATACAAAATATGTTCCTGTTAGTTGATCTGTAGTCTTATGCTTGCTGTTTAAAAGGAGCATAACAAAGCAAGATAAAGGATAGTATCAAAGTAAGGTAAAGAATATCTCACCATGAGATTGAAATCTGTGAAATAACATGAAAAAGGAATAAAAAAAGATGTTAGGCTCACAGGCTTACATCAGAATATTCTTATAGAATTATGGAATCATTAAGTTGGAAAAGGACCTCAAGAAAACTAAGTTCAACAGATGGTTGGTTCATCAAGTAGCACCTCACAAAGACCTAAAATAGCTGTTGAGGCACTATTGGTAATAGCATCAGTTTTAATCGCTGTGAAAGAGGAGGAGACCTCTGTTTTTTTCAATGAATATGATGGAATAAATACAAGAAATAAACATAAATGGAAAAGGCTTTTAGAACCAGTTGGTTTGTCATGTCTTGTCCCCTGTTCCCACCCCCAGTATCTGCACTCAGGCACTAGTTAGTATTTCAAGCATAAAAAAACCACAGTTCAGTGCAATATTTGCCTGCAAGTTGACTAAGTTTACTCGTGTGGGAGAAAAGATAGACTTGCCATGGGGCGATTTTTTCCTGATCAGTCCCTTGCCAAGATTAAAGCATACAGCTGAGTTTAAATGACAAGTTTGCTGCCTGGATTCTGGTCAGAAACATTTAAGCAGTATAGTGCTGTCCAAATAACTGCTGCTGTAGAGACAAAGCTGTGCCCTGCAATGTGTTGTGCTCTGGACAGCATCCTGCTGGATTAATCAAGGTTGCATGTTAAGAAAGGTGAAAGGTCGTGCAGGGGAAGGCTTTCAGCAGAGTATGGCTGAGAGAGGGAGGGGGGAATGAAGTAATTCTTTAAAGCAAACAGAGTTCGTTAAATAATGTCATGAAACTTCCAGTTCTCAACAATGGTCAGAGATCAGTCTGTTTGTATATACTGTGCTGAAGGCTAACCAGTAACTAAAGTCTTCCCTGATTGCCACAGGTTTACATTTTCTCTGTAGCTGATGTTTGCCAAGTGGGATTTTGTGAGATTAGAGAGAATACAGCTGGGCAAAGGGGTATATTATAGGGTTTACCCAGAGTTAGAGAGGAGGATCACACTGGTGTGATACACATGTTGAGTTCACACTACTCTGAGAGGCCTTATAGATTGTCTAACAAGCAAGAGCTGAAGCAGGAAAATTTAAAGGAACCTCTTTGTTGAAAGACCAGACTTCCCTCTCATTTTGTATTGCAGCATTAAGCAAAAGTACTGCAATTGAAAGAAGATACAAAGGGATGGGTTTGCTTTCTGTTTTCCCAAGTGCCATTTAACAGCCCATTTCAGAAAGCTGGTTTCCCCTCTTTGCAGTCTTTCATATTTGCACCATTGGCTGAAAAGATCCTGATGGTCAAAAGGCAGTGTAAATAACTTCTCTCAGTAAACAGTAGTAATGACAATAATAATAAGCAGCATGCTATGTGTCATTGCAATGGGTTTGTCTAGAAATCTTCAAAGAACTGATAGTAAAGTGGAAGATTATTTTTCTTATGGAAATCCTTTCCTTTGGCATTGTTTTTTTCCTTTCTTTCAGCCAAGCAGAACTTGCTAATTTACCTCCATTCTTTCTGTTCCTTATGCTCCTGCCATTTCTGCAAGCTCTGACAAGAACTTAACAAAAGTTTATTGATAAGATACATGATCTTGTTACCATCTCATTGGCTGTTAAACTTCTTATTGCTGTTTGCAGGAGGAATTATTTATATTGATATAAATATTGCTGTAGCAGAAATTATTTCTGATACTAATAATCTGGTAACAAACACGAAAAAGCTATTGAGATGTATAAGTCCATTTCCTATTCCAGCATGTCCGTCCATCCAGCACCCAGTACAAGGTGACTCCAGTTAACCCTTGCTCTGCAGGATGCTCTTGTACTACACTTGATAAGTAACAATAAAGATTAGTGCAAAGTTTAGCAATCATCTCTTGCTCAGAAACTTTATTCTCAGCAGGCATCAAAAGTGAATACAATTTCTTATGTCTAGCACCAGTGATTACTAAAGGTTGCCTCAAGCGTGCTTAGCATGCAGCAGGATGCAGTTTAAAACAGACCTTGGCTAAGGGGAGTTACTTTACATGGATAATACTTTTTTCATGAATATTCCACCCAAATATTGGCTCTGCTAGTATCAGAAGATAAATGTTTACCTTTATCTCACTGGAACATGATATATTTGCTTTTTAAAGCATATCTTATGACCCTGAGTAAATGAAGTCTCCTATGCATGTCTGCATTGTAAAGGTACTAAAGGCAGAGAAATAAAGCAGAAGGCAACAACAGAAGTTAAAAATCTAAGTTGAATTCCTGAAGAATGATTATTTCTTTCAAATGTTGCATAAGATTTCTAAAAATGTAGTTCCTCTCTCTGTACCTTTGTTGAGCTGTACTTTATTTTGGACTCTCAAAGACTAACACTTGCAGTTACAAGCAGCAGGCGCTATCTCTCAAAAACATCTTTGAATTTATTGAAATTATTTTCACAGAATGATTGTTTTGTAGCATTATGGGAATCTGATAAATTGACAATGGTTGTGAATTTGATTCTTCAACCCAGACTGAATTCCCCTTACCTTTGCACTGAATTCCTGGAAAAAGAAAAAGCCTGAATGAGACTAGTTGGACTACTATGACTTGGGCACATAATATCTTCTGTTTCATATGGTAAAGTCCTTAAAAAACTTGTATAAGGAACAGTTAAATGGCTGAGATCATGAGGCCATTAAGAATGCTGTCACATTTTTCTATACCACATTTTTTATAAACTTAAGCAAAGGTAGCTGCAATTCTGTTGAACTGTATAAGAGACATTGTCATGGAGTTGTACTCAAGTTATTCAGTTTATCACTCCATATTTGTGTATTTTTGAATAAATTCATGACTGTGGGACTTTTTATGAGCTGTTGTCTCATGGGATCTCTTCCATGGGAATAAGTCAACTCAGATCATTAAGATGGACCAAAGCTCCCAGATAAGATTTGGCTAAATACTGACCATATTGACTAAATTACAGAGATAAAAATATACTATCTGTGTCAGCAGATTTCACTCTTCAGTTATGTTACTGTAACAATGACTTCAGTATTAAAATTATAAACATAGAAATTTTGATTTTCTGTTTTTTTAATGAAAAAATGGTCCTACTTCTTAAGTTACTGATTAATGCTTTGTTGAAGGTGCTTGTTTGGGTGGTCAAGGAAGTTCTATGTAAACATACAGTTTACCCATAAGCTCTTACAATGGTCCCTTTATATTTTGTGAAACTACTTAAGACTGCTTCGTTGTGATCCAATTTAAAAAATGATCCTGTAATACCTTAGAACATGAACCATTTCTGTTAATGTGAACTATCTTATAAGGTAAGAGAAGCCTGGTTGCCCTTTGTGGAGAGAAGGGTGACTGGTTTCAGCATCTTTTTTATTCTTTAATACAGAAGAGTTTAAAATGGATTTACGAGACTCTGGCTGATTAGTAAATGATAACAAGTGCTTCAGCAAGCAAGTCTTAGCTTGTTTTGAAGGACTGTCTGTAAAATCACTGATGTGTGCTAGAAACATCTAACATGTATTCATATGAATAATCCCACTGCCGTTAATAAAAGCACTCATAGGAGTAAGGCTGCTCACTTAATGCTTTGCATAATTAGGTCCATGTGCCCAAGCTAGTGTGATTTCACTGACGGAACAGGCAAAGCACGACATTGTGCAAGGATCAGAGTATGTGGAAGGGCTACAGAAGTCCATTGGCACAAAACCCCATTGAATCTTTTTCACCTGCTTTCATGTTCCTCGTGAAAATGCACTAATTCAGCTACTTTCAGGTTAATCTATTTTCATTTTTCATGAGTAGCAAAGAGTCACACTGAAATTTTGTCTATTCTTTCCCCATCTGTGGTTACTAAACAAGAGATCCCGTCTTCAATACTTGAGGATCCCACAGGTCCTTTTAATTGCTCCCACTGGCTTCCCCTATGTGGTAAAAAATGGAGTCTCAACATTGCGGTATGCGATGCGTTGTCCATCGTGATATTTTGGTCTGCACAGCCCATGAGTCCAATTTGTGCAGATGTAATCAGCAGCAGGAGCATTGTGTGGCATTTTTTGCTGCAATTTACTCTGACAAATTCTGTGTGTTTGAGGTAACTGTGCCATGAGTGGCTCCAAGTTCTCAGATATAAGAAAAAAAAGCACCTGTAGCTGCTGTAACCTGTGGTCTGAGAAATGATATCTCTCTCTTTGTGCATATATAGCTGATGGCCTATAAGTATTATATAGCAGGTAGCAGCATATAATTGCGTTCATTGGCTATTTTACCCCAAAATTAAATCTCTTTGAGGTACACATCAGACTTCCCCATCTCCCCTCATTACACATCAAGTATACCCGGGTTCCTGAGCAAAAGCAATCCCACGAGTGGGTTTGCCTTTACCTGAAGCAGGAATAACCTAGATTGTCTTCCCCAACAAACTCTTTACGTGCACCACAGGAACTTCATCTCCCTTTATGGTACAGCAAAGTTCTGCTTGGGCTGTGCCAGCCCTGTTGGCAGATCCCCTGGTGCTGACCAACCCTGTGGCCTTTGTTAAATATACATCCCAATGTTTGGAAGCCCCACCACCCATTGCTCTCAGTGTGGTTTTGAACAGCCCACGGGTGGATGAGCAGTGAACATCAAAGTACGTGTAAGGTTTCCTCCTCTAGTTGGAGGCGCCCTTGGCCACCAGCCACCATGTGCGGGGCTGGCGGAAGTGGTAGTCTGCCACAGTGGTGGCGGTGGGGTGGGCTCCACTGTAGGGCCCGGCCTTGAGCCGGGCTGCCCATCACAGGGGCTGCCCGCTCCCGGCACGCTGCCAGACCTGTGGCACCAGCAGCAGTGACAGCAGCATCCTACCCTGTGCCCCCTGGCCCAGCCCCACGCAGCCCCAACTGGCCCCAAGATGCTGTTTCAAGTTCCTGTGTTGCTCTTGTGCTCTGTGCAAAGGTACAAGCATTCAGCTGCATTCGTAAAAAGTGGTTTATTGACAGCAAAAGGAAGACGAAGATTGGAGACTACTCTGGTTGCTCAGAGGTACTCTGTGCCTGCAGATAGTTTCCAGGTGTTTACCACCTGCACCCCCCGCCTCCCCCCCCCAGTAGAGCAATCTGCTTGACAAAATGTTATCTATTTTCTAATGTGCATTTGAGGCAGTGGGGGATTTGTTTTGTTGTTTATTTTCCACTCTCCTTGGATATGTTAGCAAAAGCGTTAACTTTGCGATACCTGCTCAGGGTATCTTCCTGAGACAAGAGGTGGATGTTAACCTCATCAAACATTTAGTTCACCTTTGGAGAAATCAGGTTGCAAGAGTTTAGATTGTTTTAGGTTTATCACAGTACCTACCTCACATGTAATACCCAGCTGAAACCTGTAATGGCTAGTGTTCTCTCCTCTTTAGCAGCAGTTGAAGTTTTTGGTAGTTAAAGGTTGTTATATTTAAGGACTCGAATTAAAGATATAATAACTTTATTGTCAATCAAACAATCAGCAAGCCGCGATAAGTAAAGACAGCGCTGGGTGGCCGGGGAGTCTCTGCTCCACCAACAACGCACACCAATTCACTTTTTGTCTGTTCTTTTATACAGTTTAGTTTCGTTTTCCAGGTAATCCCCTCCCCTTTTCTCAGAAAGTCCATCCCCCGTTGATTTTGTAACTTGAGCATGCACAGTTTCATCCTCTTGGGGGTCTTGAGGGTCGTGAAGATGAAGTTAGTAGTCTTCCTCGATGACCTTTTACCTACTTTTGAGGTTGAACTTTTTACCTCCTTGTCTTAGCATATGCGTGTATCAGGCTTTCCTGTTATCACTCTCCATACACTGGTTCTATCTGATCTAGCTCCTTTGAGCAGGGTGTAACTTCACAAGAATTTGCCTATCTGTCTCTCACCAGGCTAAGTTGCACAGCGCCCCTCACGTTTTGCTTTGAGGAGCAAGGGCTTATCCGAATTTTCCAGTCTTCCTTCTTTTAGCAAGCGCTTAACTATTCCTTTGTTAGGTAGCTTTTATGAACAAACATTTTTCACTGCCTGTAACAATCCCCCCTCTTTGTTTTTACCTATTTTGTTCATTAAAGCGACGTAATTCTTGGCAACTTAACGTAAACCTTTCAGCAAAATCATCTTGGTCTGGTAATTGTTCATATTTAGCTCTGATCATCATCAAATGTGCTGCTTCTAATCGACTTTTTATTATTTCTAGTACCTTGCTAAAGATACAGGGTCCAATGTCAATCCCAATATAATCAAAATTAGAGGACCTGCTATTGTAGGCAACAAGGTAATCAGCCAAGGTGAACTATTAAACCAGGATTCATACCAACTGCGTTGCGTTTCTCTCTCTCTCCTTCGTTTTTCTAGCCCCTCTCTTACTTTTGCCATTGCATCTCGTACAATTCCCGTATGATCTGCATATACACAACATTCTTCCTTTAAGGCCGCACAAAGTCCGCCTTGTTGTAACAATAGCAGATCTAACCCTCTTCGATTTTGTAATACTACCTCCGATAAAGATCTTACAGATTTTTCTAATGCAGAAATTGATTTCTCGATTCTTACAATATCTTCATCTACAGCAACCTTTAGTGCAGCGAAATCTCGATTTTGTTTTGCTAATGATGCTATACCAGTCCCTGCTCCAGTTCCTCCCAAAATCATTAACATTGCTAACGTTAAGGCCGTAACTGGCTCTCGTTTTGTTAGGTGATGATCTCGATTAATTTTATTATCATACATAAAAGATTCAGGATGATATATGACTCTAGGAACTATGATTACTTGAATACAAAAATGTTGGGATTCATTAAAAAGTTTAAGAGATATGCACGGAGTTACTCCCATCGGTTCGCATATCCATCTCGCATTTGTGGCTGGTAACAGCCAATTCGCTGGGGACCCACTTTTGTTTGCTTTTGTCGTTATGTTACATAAATGTTCCATTCCTTTTGGGATTTTCCCTATACATCTACCTTGTACTTTTACTTGTGTAAGGGTGAGCCCTGGTCTTGTCTGTCCCCAATCACATTGAAAAGGAGAGGAATCATTAGACTGTTTTGACTTTCTTATGTCTCCAACAACTTCATAAAAAGGGGGTTGTATGTCATAACACAACCAACAATTTTTTGTTAATTCTGGGTGACTCCTATTCAATACTTTATAACTGGCTTGCATTATTTTGCATAAAGACTCTTGTGAAGAGGTCATTGACTCATTTTTTGGTGGAGAGGTCATTGGTATGTTCCCTAAGTCTGTTTCAGTCTCTGACAATTTCCCTGTTAATACTTTGTTTGGGCCAATTGCCCTAGAGGGAATCTGGGGTAGTTCCTTTTTTATCTGAACAAATCCTCCTCTGTCTGTACTGGGTTCGTGTAACATGACTCCCCAAGTTTTCCCTATCAACCATACCGAGCTTTCTGGTTGTAAGATTGCTAAAGTGATATTCTGACAAGTTCCATATTTAATTATTGCTCCTGAATGCCAATAAGTTGGGGCCTCATATCCCTCAGGGTTCCATGATACCCTTAGGTATGGGTCTGTTGTGCCGACTGTTCATCCCATAGCAACGGTTTCACAACCCCAGTAAGCACAATAAAAATATCCTGGGTAATTACAATAAGTTTTCCCTGGATTCAAACTGGGACACCAATAAGTGGCTCTTGCATTAATTTCCTTTTCTCTTTCACCTGCCCAGGAATATGAACCTTGGCAATCATTTCCTAAGGAGGGCTTTAGTAAGTCACAGTTAGAAACTGTAAATTTTAGGCTGCCTGGCGTAATTTGTGTTTGTAAAATTTTTGAGTCGTCTACTTGGATTAAGGTCCAATTAAAAGGCTGATGATCATATCCTATGACACCTAAGGCCCAAATTGGTATGGCAATACTGCCCATGAGTATTGCAGCTATATTTTTCATTTTTCCCACTTTCATGTCTCTCTGCCTTTCCTCATCTACTCCTTTGCAGGGAGTAACGGGATTTCGGTTTTCTTCTCGGCAGCAGTAGACAGTCTTCAGGGAAGCACGGGCCAACTTTCGAGAAAGTATTCGGCGTTTGGCTTTCGTTTTCAACTGAATCTTTTAATACACCGTTTAATAGTCTTTTCCCAATCTTTTTCGAGTACTTCCCAACTTTCTGGCACAAAATATTGCCTTCCACAAAATATCTTAACTATTTCTATTTTGTCTAGGTCCCTTCCACTACTAAATCTACCTGGGAATGGATAGCATTTATAACAAGTAGATAGTCTATTTTTGGATGAACAATACCAACTCCCTCAGCACTTATACCAACGACCTCAGCACTTAACACATACAATCAACACTTAAGCTGTGTGTACAAAGAGATAACAGTTCTAACTTATTTGACCTTATAATCACTGTTTACAGGATATTTATATCCCGCTAGTTCCTCAAAGTTTTGTATTTGTACAATTGGGCCCCATAAGTCCATGTATTGTTTTCGCAGTTTGATCTTCATGGGGTTCTCGGTGGGTTCAGTCCTCCAAGTTGTGGTGCGAAGAGGTCCTTTTACTCACGATGCATGCGTCCACCCTTTCTCCGCAGTTCGAATAGCTGTCTCTGTAGTAAGCAAAACCACATAAGGTCCTTCCCATCGAGGGGTTAATGAGGATTCTTTCCAGGATTTAATTAATACTTTGTCCCCCGGTTTCCCCCGGTTTTAACATATGTATTCTTATGTCCAGGAGAGGTCTCTGGACAACTAATCCTTTATCCCATAGTTGCTTTCGTCGTTTTAGCAGCTGTGTCAAATAATGTCCAATTTGTGAGTCTTCAATCTGTGGATGGTCTGAGGGAATTTCCAGCTCATAGGGCATTCCATATAACATTTCAAAGGGTGAAATCCCTAGGTCTGTTCTAGGTTGTGTTCTGATACTGATTAAAGCCAATGGTAAACACTTTACCCATGATAACTTAGTTTCTAGCATCAATTTAGTAAGTTGTTTTTTAATTTCTCCATTCATTCTTTCTACTCTCCCTGAACTTTGTGGATGCCAAGGGGTATGATACTGCCACTTAGTGCCCAGAGCTTGAAAGATTCCTTTCACTATAGTGGACACAAAGTGAGGACCCCGATCTGAATCAATTGTTTCTATGATCCCATACCGGGGAATTACCTCTTCTAACAATATTTTTACTACTGCTCGGGCTGTAGCTCTGGCTGTGGGAAATGCCTCAACATAATGTGTAAGATGGTCTATTATTACTAATAAATATCGGTATCTGCCCACCTTTGGTAGCTCGGTAAAGTCAATCTGAATTTTTGCGAATGGTCTATAGGCTAAATCTCTCCCAGCTGGGGTGCTCTTTCGCAGTTGCTGCTTATTCACTTTTTGACAGATAAGACATCCTTCCACTATCTTTTTCGCTATGTTATATGCCCCTACACATGCATATTTAATAGTAAATTGATCTACTAAAGCCTGTGTTCCCCAATGGGTGATGTCGTGGATTCTATGCATAACCCTGACAGCCATTGCCTTTGGTAAAACTTCTCGTCCATCTGCCAGTTCCCATTGCTCCCCTTGTTGCTTTGCTCCAAGTTCCGTTAGTTTCTCTTTTTCTGATACCGTGAAGGAAAGGAGCAAAAATATTTTTCCATGATGGAAGCAGTTTTCGTATTTTTGTTTGCCGCCTGGATATCCAGGGGGTGTATACATTTGACACCGACAGGGTATTGCATCTATTCCAAAATCTTTCCAACATTCATAACAAGGGAATTCTTCCTCTAGACCTGTTCCTTTCCCGCAATTAATACAATTCTCTCTAAGTTGTCTTGACTTGAGCCATACCCATGAAAATTCATCCTCAGAATCTGATTCTTTCTCTTTATTTCCCCTAGATTGTCCTGACTTAAGGACCAATAAGGCCGCTCTTTTCGCTTCTTAGTCAGCAAGTTTGTTTCCTCTGACAATGGGACCTAAGCCGCTCTGATGCCCTTTTACGTGGACTACAGCTATTGCTTTTGGCTTCCTTATTGTTTGTAATATTTGTATGATTAATTCTTGATGTACTAATTCCTTTCCTTGTGAATTCATAAGTCCCCTTTCTTCCCAAATTTTGCCAAATGCATGTACTACCCCGAAGGCATATTTTGAATCTGTATAAATCGTTCCCACTTTATCTTTTAGCCGCTGTAGGGCCCTTAGGATTGCATATAATTCACATGCCTGTGCTGACCACCCAGGGCTTAGTGGTCCTGATTCTAAGACCTTGCCTGTTCTTCCATCTATAACTGCATATCCTGACTTTCGTTTCCCATCCACCACTTGAGAGGACCCATCCACGAGCAGTCTCTCTCCGTCTAGCAATTCTTCCTCTTCTAAGTCGGGCCTTATTTTTGTTTGATCTTCTATAGTCTTTATGCAATCATGCACTAATTCTTCACTCGGTTCCCCATATAAGAACTGTGAGGGATTTTGTAAAGAAGTTGTTTCTAATGTTAATTTAGGGGAGGTGATCAGAATACTTTCATATTTCAAAAGTCTGGAATCGGTTATCCATTTATCAGACTTCTGTTGCAAAACACTGCGGATGTTATGTGGTGTCAATACATGTAATTCTCCCCCAAAGGTTACTTTTTGCGATTCTTCTACCAATAGAGCAGCAGATACAATAGCCTGTAAGCAAGTTGGCCAACCTCTGCTGACGGGATCTTACAGTTTAGAAATGTATGCTATAGGCTTTTTATGTCCTGCCCAGTCCTGTGCCAGGACTCCAAAGGCAGTCCCTGCATCTGTGTTAACAAACAAGAAAAAAGGTCGATTTAGGTCTGGTAAACTTAAAAACTGGTGCATTTACTAATTCACCTTTTAGTTCTTCCAATCGTTTCTCATCTTCTTCTGTCCATTGCACTAACTTGTTTTGGGCTAGTTTCTCGTACAGAAATTTCACCTTTTTGCTGTAATTTTCAATCCATTGTCTACAATATCCCGTTAGTCCTAATATTTGTCTCACCTGTCGTTTAGATTTAGGAGCAGGTAAGGACAGAATTCCTTTCACTCTTTCTGGGTCTAACCGTTTTGTTCCCTTACTTAGTTGATGTCCTAAATATTTTACTTTTTGTTCAGTGAATTGCAATTTTGGCTTGGACACTTTTAGTCCCTGTAGGCTAAGAAAGTTTAACAATTTAATAATTTCTTGTCTCACCATCTCTTCATCTTGACCTGCTAACAGTAAATCATCTACATATTGAACTAGGGTTATTCCCAGAGTCCGTTCATATTCTTGGAGTATTTGGTCTAGAGCTTGCCCAAATAAATTAGGGGATTTGGTAAACCCTTGGGGAAGGACTGTCCATCTTAACTGTTGTTTTCTATGGATATCTGGGTCTTCCCATTCAAAGGCAAAGTAGTTCCTACTCTCTTCATCGAGTGGACATGCCCAAAAGGCATCCTTTAAATCTATTACACTATACCATTGATCTTCGGGTCCCAGTTGACTTAACAAGGTATGCGGATTCGCGACTACTGGGAATCGACTTACTGTTCGTTTATTGATTTCCCTCAAGTCGTGTACAAGTCTCCATTTTCCATCCTTTTTCTTAACAGGCAGGATAGGGGTATTAAACGGAGACATACATGTTTCTAATAATCCTGGTTCAATAAGTCTCTCAATCTCTGGTTTTAGCCCCTTTCTCCCTTCTTCGGACAATTGATATTGCTTGATGCGTACTGGTATTTCCGGATTTGATATTGTTACTGAGAAGGGTTTTATGTTTAACTTTCCTACCGAGTCTGGAGTGTACCAGACCTCAGGATTTATTTGTGCTTCATCCTCCACTCGAAGAGCGCACAATTTTATTTTGATTTCTTTATTTATAATTTCTAAATTTATTCCCAATTCAATCATCAGGTCTCATCCCAATAAGTTATAATCTGCTTCTGGGACTAAAAGTAACGTGCCAATTCCTATTTTAGATTTTGTTTCCACTATTATATCTTTTATTACGGGCACACCAAAGGGTTCTCCTTTGACTCCAATCACTTGTACAACCTCAGGTGAAATTTTACAGCCTTTGGGTAAGGTTTGTACAGTTGATCTTTCTGCCCCAGAATCCACTAAAAATTCTATTTCCTGTTGTTAGGGACCCGCTTTCAGTTTTATCAAGAGCTCCGTCTTTTCCTGGGTCCCCAATAAGAAGAGCCCCTGACACCCCTATGCTGTCTTAAACATTTCTTCATCCATTATTCTCTTTCTACAGTTCCTCTTCATGTGTCCCTTCTTGCCACAATAAAAACATTCTGTTACTTTTTCATCTTCCTTTGGAAATCTCGTAGTCCTGCTAGGCTTTCGGTATGGTGCTTCGGACTCCTGTCTGTGCCTAGCAAACTTCTGCACCTGTGCCTGTGTAGCTCCTTCTCTGACTGCTGCAACCATCATTTTTATTGTTTGCTTATCTTTCTTGTCCTCTCTTCGAACGTACACCTTTTGAGCCTCTCTTAATAATTCATCTAAACCTCGATTTTGCCAATCTTCCATCTTTTCTAGTTTCTTACGAAAATCGGTCCAAGACTTAGCAACGAACTGTGTTTTTAACAACACCTCCTCCACTGGGGTGTTAAGATCCAATCCTGAGTATAATTGCAGACTTTTTCTTAATCGTTCTAACCACTCCGTGGGGGTCTCATCTTTTTTCTGGTGTTCGCTAAATACCTTACTGATGTTCTGCCCTCTCGGGACTGATTCCCTTATTCCTTGGACCATTATGGTCCGGAGGTCCTGCATGTGACCTCTATGCTCCGGATCTTGATTATTCCAGTTTGGCCTTTGGAGGGGCCATTTAATATCTGCTGCAGGACCTTGCTGATGTTGCTCATCCCAAATTCTCGTTCCTGCCCTTCTGATCATTCCTCTCTCCTCTACGGTAAACAATATCCCTAGTATTGATTGTAATTCCTCCCAAGTATACACATTGGGTCGTAAAAATTGATCTACTCGTTCTGCTACCCCGAGGGGGTCTTCCAGTAGGCTCCCCATTTCTTTTTTAAATTCTCTGACGTCGCCCGAGTTAAGAGGCACTGTCACGTAACCCATACCAGCTTGCGGGCCCCCTATCGCGATTTCCCTCAAGGGGTATAAACGATTTTGCTGCCGCTGTTGGTTTCTGGATTGACTACGGGTTACAGGGCCAGTTGTGTGATCACTGTCTGAATCCGAATTATCCGTATCAGGAGTGGGAGCCGAGGACGGGTTTGAAACCGGTAACGGTGGTGGTGGAGGACGCACATAGGGTGGTGGTGTTACCGGAATTTCTTCTGGGGGTCTATTTTTCTTTCGGTCTCTACTCCCTTTCTCTTTTAGGGGATACAGGTTAACTCGTGTTTCTGACCCAATCCATAAAAACGCATATTCACTTTCCTCCAGGTTAAATGGTTCTTTAGAATTTACATAAATATTTAAAGCCTGGCAAATCCAATCCTCAAATGACCCAAACACTGGCCAGTAGAGGTGATCCCTACGTATTTCCTTACCACCCCAAATTTCCATGCAATAATGTATCATCTTTGTCTTACTCTTACCCTTTCTAGAAGGATAGTCATCCCAGTATTTAATCATCAATCCTAATGGGCTGTCAGGGGGAATTTGGGGAAGCCTGCCCTGTGGTTCCCCACCCATGGGGTCAGAAGGCTTGCTTTTCCTCTGCCCCATCTTCTGAGATACCTTCACACACGCTCACACACGCTTCCCTCGGTCGTGACTCGCTCCCTCGCGGGCTACGAGAACTACACTACTGGAGGGTCCACACTCACTTCGTCCGCAATTGGACGTCTCACTCAATATATCTCAGGAATCCCAGCCCAAACCGAGTGGTATCCGGCCTATACTCACGCTTCCTGCGTCTTCACTCGGATCTTCGTGCACGAATTTTACGAGGCTACCGGTTTCTTTTTACTTATCGCAATTTAGAAGAGGTTTCGTCGGTAAAGGTTTCGACAAGTTTCTCCACAGGGGCCACTCAAAGGAGTGGGGCGCCTCCCCTAGCGAAGTTCTCGCCGAATGGCCTTTATCCGAGTCACGGCACCGAATTGTTATGTTTAAGGACTCGAATTAAAGATATAATAACTTTATTGTCAATCAAACAATCAGCAAGCCGCGATAAGTAAAGACAGCGCTGGGTGGCCGGGGAGTCTCTGCTCCACCAACAGCGCACACCAATTCACTTTTTGTCTGTTCTTTTATACAGTTTAGTTTCGTTTTCCAGGTAATCCCCTCCCCTTTTCTCAGAAAGTCCATCCCCCGTTGATTTTGTAACTTGAGCATGCACAGTTTCATCCTCTTGGGGGTCTTGAGGGTCGTGAAGATGAAGTTAGTAGTCTTCCTCGATGACCTTTTACCTACTTTTGAGGTTGAACTTTTTACCTCCTTGTCTTAGCATATGCGTGTATCAGGCTTTCCTGTTATCACTCTCCATACACTGGTTCTATCTGATCTAGCTCCTTTGAGCAGGGTGTAACTTCACAAGAATTTGCCTATCTGTCTCTCACCAGGCTAAGCTGCACAACACCCCTCACGTTTTGCTTTGAGGAGCAAGGGCTTATCCGAGTTTTCCAGTCTTCCTTCTTTTAGCAAGCGCTTAACTATTCCTTTGTTAGGTAGCTTTTATGAACAAACATTTTTCACTGCCTGTAACAAAGGTCACTTTTAAAACCCTTTTGAGATACCGGGACAAGCAGCCAGGTCATTTTTATGGCCCACTCTTCTTAGTGGAGACTGAGTCATTCATCACCAGTGGTGGCGAATTTTGTTTCCTTTACCTGGCTTTGATACATTTGTTTTGTTGGTGGTGGTGTACTTTTGTGATCCATTTCATAATGTTGCCCATGTGTTTTTGTTGGTTTGTTTTCTTTTCCCTGCAAGCTTAGAAGAAACTGACCTTAATAACATTAGCTGGAAAATACAACTCAATAAAGCAATATGTCAGTATTTTGAAGGTTGTATCTCTTATCAATCTCTCTGATTTCAGCAGGATTGTCTTATGTGTGGAAATTCTGCATTGCTATTGAATTGCAGCTTCTCAGGAAAAAAACAAACCCTCCAACGGATGTGCAGGTGATGCTAAAGCAACCTGTCTTAGTGGAACATGGCCATGATTTCCTAAACATGAGATAATTACTTCTCTGCATTTTCTCAGGCAGAAAAGTAGAGATTAATGAAAGTAGTGTGATCTCTCTGACTCTGAATGGTAATTAGCCCTTTGTGTCATCTTCAGGCAGTCTGCAGAGCTCACTAGAAAGAATGGCACAAAGCGTATGTGTCCCCTGGATGCTAATGGAGCCTTAGATAGTTTTGTATTAATGTCTGATTGGGACCTTGATAGACATACTTCTGCTTGTCACTACTTCTCTGCCTTGTAAAGTTTCTTCTTCAAAATGTACAAGTTCAAAATACAGATAGAAATAAATAATAAAATAGAAATAAGTTCAAACTATACTACAATATAAAATTCAGGTATCAAGATATAGGTATCCGTTACAGTACTGACATCTCTTCCACAAGGCCTTGTTTATCAAAGCCTTATGCTTTTCAGTACAGAAATAAGGATTTTGAGAGAACGTGTTTTATAAACATTACATAGTGATGAATGGTTTTCTCTCCATTATATTCCATTTGCTTTTTGGTTACATGTTTTTGCAATCCATTTGTGCGCTTTGCCTTTATTTAATTTGAGATATGCAATAAGAAGTTAGGTTATAAAAATGATCCATTCAAGTAGGGACTCTGGTAATCTAATTAGCCATGCTATGTCATGATGTGCCATTGTGTGCTTTATTCCTTGTAGTTATTTCGGTTTATTTGTGTTAATAAAATAATGATAGCTCAGAAACCTCTGCTGGAATTATAAAGAAAAGTAATGAGAGATTCAGTGGTAATTTCTGGCTAGTATTTATAGAGAGGGAAATTTTCTTAACAGGGAAATAAGGCTTTTTAATGTATGATAGTCATGTTGGGATGTTTAAAAAGAAATGAACAGATTTATTGAAATATAAAATCAATTTGAAGACACACAATAATTCTGTGGAAAATGTGTCTCAGTGGGTTATGCAGCAGATGCAAAAGCCAGGGTTCAGTTTTAATTAATAAGTAAAAATATTTTGCCATAAATTGAGTGTAATACTTTTTAACTAATTGCATTCAGACTTATACTTAAGGTAGGAGTAAAATATGTAGCGATGAGATAAAGGAAAGCAGGATACAGCAGTACTGTATTAAAAAATTTAAGCATAACTTTATGCTGTTAAATTGCTTTAGGTATGCTACAAGAGAAAAAAGTTATATATTTTTTTACAAAAGCTCTTAATGCTGTCTTAATTTCTATATCATTTGCACTGCTTTCTGAACAGATGTAAAATGCTGCATCCGTTATGAGTATTTTGCTCCTTCTCTCATCTTTTCCCTGAGTTGAAAATTGACTGGTTAGTGCAGTGTTTGGCTTTGGTAGTATTTGTTTTTAAAAGCAATGAATCTGTTTTAAAAATGAATAAGCTATCTGTTAGAGAAGACCAGAGCAACAAATATGTCATGCATTAGAAGAGAGAGGTGTAAATGCTTCTGGTGACTCATACTTCCTAACGGAACTTATTTGCGACTGACTTCCAAATAACCCTTAATTTTCAGCACAAACAAGCTGGACTTCTTCATTGGATGCTATATTGATAGAATGTCCTGAGTGTTTGCTGTCAATCAACATCTTCTGTTCTGTAAGTGGTCTTTCATGGTATCTTTGTCGCAGGTCACTGAATGTTTTCAAGATAAAGACTGTAACTTGATTTCTAGGAGGAAGACTGTGTAGAGCATGGAGAGCAAGTATGATCGATTTGGTGTAATCCATATTGCTCAAGTGCTACACTGACAGGCGTTTTAAAAAGCTCTATGCATTGAAGTGGAGACAGGAGGTACAAATATTGCATGTTGATAAGGAGAGGCTGGAAGAGTTTTCCCTTGCATGAAGATGATAACTATGTAATGAATAGATGTAGCTGTGCAAGTGTTTGATAACAAAAGAAATTTCACAGCACTCCTAAACTGTGTACTCAGATGACCACTGATTGGTGCCATCTGTATGGTTGAATGGCCATTAAATACAAGCAGAGGTATATGCCATTTTCATACTCCTGACAGATCTACTTTTCTTAGTTCTCATCGGTGTTGAAAATCTTCGGAAAGGGAAGGGGTCTTTTTAACAGTGCAAATGAAGTGTATGGGGATAGGTATGCAGTTTCCTGTAACTGTTGTTTGCAGGGAGTGATTTAAAACATTTCAGCACATTCTGTTTGGATCCCTGCCATACTTTGGGACAAATGATGTTGGATTATGCCAGAAGATTGGAAGTATGAGAATGGATATCTGATCACTGACAGCACATCTTCCATCAATCTCTCTAAAGTTTATCCTGTCCTCTGTGCTGGCCTTGATCCCGCATGTGATCAAGGGTATTGGCTTCAACTGAACCAGTTATATTACTCTCTGGATGCCCTTTCAGACCTGTTCAGATTTGATATACAGGGTAATGCTAAGACTGAGTTTTCCTATCTGAGGATTTTTTAATTGTTGGTCCAAATGCTGCATGCCCTAGGGAAGAAAGGAATACATCTTTCATAACCCAAACAGGAGTTATTTCAGTCGGGAGTGGCTACAGTTGTGTGTAACATTCTTTCATTAGCTGGGCAGCTAATTCATGTACAGAAACTTTTGAGGAAGGCTCCTGTGCAATTACCAGTATTCTTTGAGCAGTGTGAGCTCTTCAAATGTCTTGGAGCACACAGGAGGAACTGTGAGACTTAAGAAATCTTAAGTGCATGTGGCAATACCAGAAAAATAGGGTGATAGTTCTTTATATTAAGGTGCATTTATCTCCTGTATCAAAAGATAGCAAGCACTTTACATCTTAGTCAGTTAAATCTTGAGGTTCTGGCCCTCATCCAGAGACCTCTGAAATAAGTCTTTTCATTGACTTTATTGGACTTTGTAGTCCAAGCTGTCCAAGCAGTACTTTTCCTATACCATGCAGGTAAAACTACTCCTGTTGTGGCTTATGCCAGAACTGTTGCTTTTTTTGTTGAAATTACACAAGAAGTGCAAATGAGCAAAGAGGACAGTAACATTCAAAGCTGTCAGTTACCAAGGCGTTGGTGTCAACAAGGTCCTCTTGAAAGAAAAAACATAATAACTGCTAAAGAGCAGAATGACTTGATGTTAAAATGTTTCCTCATATTAGAAGAAAGTAAATTTCTGAATCACTGACGCCAGTTTTCTCATCATCATAGTATCTTTGGGTATCTTCTAGACAAGCTCCAAGCCCACTGCTGGCTATTCTCCTGAACTCAGAACATGAAGTGCTGTTGATACACAGTAAGTAGAGGGTGGAGGCAGCCTGTACCTAATTAGTATGCGCTACCAGCTGGTCAGAGACACATCACCTTTGTTCTAGAGTGGATGTGGTAGGATGAGCCATGTGTTGTGTTTCATTGAACAAACCCCCGCAGCCAGTGCTGCTTAATGTGTACTCTGTGTCCTGGGTTCAGCAGCAGCAGACATTTTTCTCCTTCGTAGTAGCTGGTGCAGTGCTGTGCTTTCAACTTTCGGTCTGGGAACAGCACTGATAACACCAATGTTTTTAGTTATGGCTTAGAATGTTTTGGTCTGACCAAGGACTTTCTGAGCCTCATGCTCTGCCAGGGACGAGGGGAAGCTGGGAGGAAGCAGAGACAGGACACCTGACCCAAACTAGTCAAAGAGGTATTCCATGCCACAGCACATCATGCCCAGGATGTAAAGCCGGGAGCAGAGACCTGGAAGGGTGGGGGTGCACTGCTTGGTCGGTCTGGGTATCGGTGGTGAGCGATTGTATTCTTTCCTTGTATTTACCTGTCATTATTATTATTGGTGGTAGCAGTAGTGGTCTTGTGTTATACTTCAGTTACTAAACTGTTCTTATCTCAACCTGTGGTAGTTGTATTCTTTTCGATTCTCCTCCCCATCCACCCGGGAGCAGGGGGAAGAAAGAGGGGGGAGTGAGAGAGCGAAACTGCGGGAGTTATAGAGGCTTAAACCACGACACTCTGTAACACATTGATGTGACCAAGTATGTCTGAGAAAAAAGCTGGTTTCCAGTTATCTGATGTATCAGCAGAATGCTAAATCATAGATAGACATTAACAACATCAAGAAAAAAATTACTCAAATGGCTCCTTTTCTTCTAGTACTAATGGCTGCAGATGGACCAAAGTTACAGCTTTCTCTTCTTTCTGCAGATTAATTTGGAGTATTTGTCTCAGCTTCATGGTTAACAATAAGAGAAATAAATATGTCCTAACAACATAAGGGCAGACAAAATGTACTTCATATTTACTAAACTTTCCTGTACACCTCAAAACCATGTCATGATTATAAGATGTACTGATCCCATAACCACCTGCAAATGTTTTACTTAAGCAGTCTACGTGCTAAGTAACATTTTGGATTTACATTCCTTAGGGTATTTGCAATACATTTTAAAAATAATAATAATAATAATAATAATAATAATAATAATAATAATAATAATAAAACCCCTTATTTTCAACCATTGAAACTAAATATCTCCCTTCAGGAAGTTTGTTTACTATTTTCAGTGCTCATCATTATATTTGGTTCTCTTTCCAGAGTACACATAGCATATCTGCAGAATGTTCCCTAACCAAGTGGAAATGGATTATTTTAACGGAGCCTTGCACACTAAAAATGACAGCTCATGTCCCATGTAAACTAAGCATAGACAGGCAAGTAGGTGAGGACAGTAGTATGACAGAAGCAGGTAGCCTTTCTTGTGTCCCTCAGACCTACAAGGGCAAAGCTGTTATCAGCTTCCCCATACCTCCCCTTCCTCAGTTGCTGCTGTTTTCTCTCCTCCCTCCCTGCCTCCCCTTTTCCTGCTGATAGGAACTGTAGGCAGTTCATTCTGTTACTCACCGCTTGGTAAGGAATATCCTGGTGAGACACATATGGGTTGATTTTTTTCACACTTTGCACCATGAGCCCCATAAAAGGCAGAGAATGTTGTAATTATATCACTGTAGTGATTTAATTTCTGTATATGGATCTGTGTGCATGGAGAAAAGAGTGAGCCCTTGAGAATGCATACTCAAATAATAAACACAATGGCATTTGTTAGTTTGCCTCTGTGAAATTTAGACTCCTTTGTCACAGCAGACAAAACAACATTTAATGTTGGCATATAAGTGTATTTATACATTACTACCTGTATTTCTAAAGCATGTAGTGGTATTGCTTGATGATATAGTGCTGCTGTTTAATTATGAAGTTTATCCATAAAACAAACCAGACTACAATTCAAAGCAACATCTTAATCTTGTTCTTATTTCTTTGTGATTTTACTAGAAAGGTAACAGAACGTACATGGCTGGCTCTGACTGTATGGTGGGGGTTGCATACGGTTTCTTATGCTTAAGAGGTGGTTGAATTCTTGGGAAGGTACCATATATGCCTGAACAGGCTGGGTTCCTTGTGCCAAAGTTTTAACAAGCCTGGGAAGGAAACTAAAGTGGGTGTCTCTTTGGCTGCCTTCATAATGTAGTTTGCAGCTTCAAGATCAAAGCTGAGAAATGGCTTTCAGCAAAGACTGGTTTTGGTTTGGGTTGGGTTTGTGATGTGAAGAGGATGATCAGACAAAGCATTCTTTTAGAGGCTTTTCACTTTCATTGCACATTGAGAAATGATTAATGTTACAGTCAAGGGAGAGAAAATACAGGAATGTATTGGAAGTGCCTACTGGGGAAATATCATGAGAAGAAAGTCAATCCTGTGTTTTGTTAGTCTTATATCGGGAGAATAGCAACATACTAATGATTTCTATAAAGCCATGTATGTTGTCTATCTCCACTTATTTATTTTCTGCACATCTTACCATGAAAGCTGTTTTTAATGTGGTGGGATAAAAATGACTAATATAACAGCATTAGTAATTAAAAGGAAAAAAATTAAGAGGATTTTACCCACTAATACACATATACTACATACAATAACACATATGCTATTCAGAGCTCTAGTAAGATCAGTTTCCACATCAGACATCCTGCTAATAAAAAATTAAAGGAGAAGGGAAATGCACTATGATTACGGATATATGATGGTGATTCTTTTGATTTTTCTATATCAGGAAGTGATTTACCTTTGTGCCCATATATGACAAATTCAGGTGCCTCCAAATGTTTGCTGACCTGACCGTTGGTATTTAGACCACTAGAAAAGGTCTTACATGGGTGTGCAAACAAGAGTGTGGGGGGTTTTCAAACCTATTTGTGACACATTCCTTTGATCCAGCTGAAACAATATGCCACTTTATTCATGGTGTGGCTGTTTGTTTTGTCTTTGCAATTTTCTGAAAAGAAACGGGCAAACAGGATTTATAATGCCTGAAATATCCAGATTCTGACAATGTTAACCAGCTTCTATTTGCAAAGAAATCTATCACATACCCCACAGCTGAAAAGAGCTGACAGCTTAGGAATTGGGATATGACAAGACTGAAATGGCATGCAAAGAACAGAAAGGGATCATATTATGACTAGGAACTATGAGTTCAGAGAATCATGGAATCATAGAATAGTTAGGGTTGGAAAGGACCTCAAGATCATCTAGTTCCAACCCCCCTGCCACAGGCAGGGACACCTCACACTAAACCATGCCACCCAAGGCTATGTCCAACCTGGCCTTCAACACCGCCAGCAATGGAGCATTCACAACTTCCCTGGGTAACCCATTCTAGTGCCTCACCACCCTTACAGCAAAGAACTTCCCCTGTTTAAGTTTGAACTCGTTACCCCTTGTCCTCTCTCTACAGTCCCTAACAAAGAGTCCCTCCCCAGCACCCCTATAGGCCCCCTTCAGATACTGGAAGGATGCTATGAGGTCTCCACGCAGCCTTCTCTTCTCCAGGATGAGCAGCCCCAACTTTCTCAGCCTATCTTCCTACAGGAGGTGCTCCAGTCCTCTGATAATCCTCGTGGCCCTCCTCTGGACTTGTTCTAAAAGTTCCATGTCCTTTTTATGTTGAGGACACCAGAATTGCACACACTACTCCAAGTGAGGTCTCACAAGAGTAGAGTAGAGGGGCAGGTTCACCTCCCTAGATCTGCTGGTCACGCTCCTCTTGATGCAGCCCAGGATGCGGTTGGCTTTCTTGGCTGCAAGTGCACACTCCTGGTTCATGTTCATTTTTTCATCCACCAGCACCCCCAAGTCCTTCTCCGCAGGGCTGCTCTGAATCTCTTCTCTGCCCAACCTGTAGCTGTGACTGGGATTGCTCTGACCCAGGTGGAGGACCTTGCACTTGGCATGATTAAACTTCATCAGGTTGGCATCAGCCCACTTCACAAGCGTGTCAAGGTCCCTCTGGATGGCATTCCTTCCCTCCAACGTATCAACCAAACCACAGAGCTTGCTGTCATCGGCAAACTTGCTGAGGGTGCACTCAATCCCACTGTCCATGTCACTGACAAAGATGTTGAACAAGACGGTCCCAACACAGATCCCTGAGGGGCGCCAGTTGTTACTGGTCTCTAGCTGGACATTGAGCCATTGAGCACTACTCTTTGCATGCAGCCATCCAGCCAGTTCTTGATCCTCCGAGTGGTACACCTATCAAATTGATGTCTCTCCAACTTAGAGACAAGGATGTCATGTGAGACAGTGTCAAACGCTTTGCACAAGTCCAGGGAGATTACATCAACTGCTCTACCCCTGTCCATCAATTCTGTTGCCCCATCATAGAAGGCCACCAGATTGGCCTGGCAGGATTTTCCCTTAGTGAAGCCATGCTGGCTGTCACCAACCACCTTGTTGTTTTTCATGTGCCTCAGCATGCCTTCCAGGAGAATATGCTCCCAGATTTTGCCAGGCACAGAGGTGAGACTGACTGGTCTGTAGTCCCCCAGCTCATCCATTTTCCCCTTCTTGAAAATGGGGTTATATTTCCCTTTTTCCAGTCATCGGGAACTTCACCAGACTGCCATGATTTTTCAAATATGATGGACAGTGCCTTAGCGACTTCATTTGTCAGCTCCTTCAGGACCCATGGATGCATTTCATCAGGTCCCATGGACTTGTATACGTTCAGGTTCTTAAGATGGTCTCGAACCTGATCCTCTCCTACAGTGGGCCCAAGGTCTTCGTTCTCACAGTCTTAGAGTCCCTACGTCTGCCTTCCAAGACTTGGGTGGTGTAGCCAGAGCATTTGCCGGTGAAGACTGAGGCAAAGAAGTCATTAAGAACCTCAGCCTTCTTCAAATCCAGGGTAGCCAGTTCTCCCGATAGCTTCTGGAGAGGGCCCACGTTGTCCCTAGCCTCTCTTTTATTTGCAGTGTACCTACAGAATCCCTTCCTGTTATCCTTAACATCTTTAGCGAAGTTTAATTCTAAGTGAGCCTTAGCTTTCCTAACCTGGTCCCTAGCTTTCTGGATAACATCCCTGTATTCTTCCCAGGCCACCTATCCTTGCTTCCACCTGTTATAAGCCTCTTTTTCCCTTCAAAGTTTCCTCAGCAGCTCCTTATCCATCCAAGGAGGTCTCCTGGCCCTCCTGCTGCACTTCCTTCTAGGAGGGATGTATTGCTCCTGAGCTTGCAGGAGGTGATCCTTGAATATCAGCCAACAGTCTTGGGCCCCGCTGCCCTCTAGGGCTATATCTCATGGAATCTTACTGAGCAGGCTCCTGAAGAGGCCAAAGTCTGTTTGGTTGCTAATGTCTTACCTATGGACATTTTTTGCCCTATTTGAATCTTTCAGTAGAAAATATTTCCTACAGGAAATGCAGCTGGCAAATTTGTATACTTATTCAGGGTGAGAAGGGAACCCACACAGTTTTCTGCTTTGTAAGAGTAGTTATATTTGTCTCACAATCTGAGATTTTAGGAACAGTTGATGTATTCAGAGAACAAGAACTGAAGGAGGAGCATGAACTAAGCAAGGGATGAGAGGAAAACACGAATATGCCCATAAGAGAGTTGATTCAGCAGTATCCTGGACAATGAAGAATGTCAAGGCAGGAGTCTTTGTCTGGAAGAGTAGCTGGCACTAGAGTCTGAAAATCTGTATTTCACAAAATAATGCTTTTAAAGCTAGTTTTTGTCTAGTGCAAGGAAAAGTGTTCTAAAAGTATTGGAAGTATGTCCTCTTGTATGTTTTTAGACTTTGAATATTGAACCATGAATATCTATTTTTGGTTTTTAAACACAGAAAACATACGAAAGTTCATGGCATTCCATGACTTCGTGTCCACATCAACACTGAATTTACAGTGAATTTCTGATGTTACCCAATCACGGTGTTACAAAAATACAGGGATGAATTCTTCTAAGTAATGCTATATGGTGGGTCAGAGTAGCAGAAACGCCAGAACAACTGCTGTCCATGAATGATTAAACTGCCTGTTGATATTGTTCAGTAATAACAATGTGAAGGGACAGTTGTTGCTCATTTGCCAGGGCTGCATTTGTTCACACATTACTTTTTGTTATAAAGAACCAAAGGAATGTAAAGCATCAAGGGGGGGTAGGGAAAATCATGGGTTTTTTTCAGTACCTTCTCCCCAGGGACTGAGTGGCATCAGCACCCATTGTCTTATTAATTACAAAGAATTTAACATCTCTGATGTGGTGCTCATCAGGTACATCCTGTTTCTACTTTTCATTTGGAGAAGCGCCTGCAATCCTACAGATTCCATGCAGAATGGTGAAGTTGCAAAGGATCATAACGAAGGTTAAGCAAAACTTTATTTTACCCTTCACAACAAAACCCCATGTTTTAGTGCAGTTCTGAAGGTTCAGAGGAGAACTGTTCAGCTGGTACTTCAGGGGAGGGAAGTCAAGGCAGCATTTTGCAGTACCAGTCGTAAAGGCACATTTTCTCAGCAATAAAGGTTTAGGTTTGTTTCTTCTAGTTGTTATTAAGTAATAAACATGCTCTCATTTAAAAAAATAGATCTGACTAAGTAAAAAGCAGTTCACATTGCCACAGGGTCTCGTTTCATATCTGGAAGGGAATTAGAGTGGTGTCATCCCATAAGATCTGAGCTGAAGGGAAGGTGTCTGTATTCAAGAATTGAATTCCACAATTCCTATGAATTTTCTTTGGTATTTTGCTTCTGTTCTGTCTTCAAATTGGGATGTGCTTTTTACAATATTAATAATTTAATGATCATATTCATTTCCTTTTTGACGGACATCTGAAGGTTTACAATGCTTTCATGACATTTCTATCTTAAGCTTCTTGTCATGTATATATGTATGGATCTAAAAAAGAGAATGAATATTTTTAACCTATAGTAGATTAACTTTCTTAAGATACCTTTTTCCTGTTGCTTTTAGCATTTAGAGAAGAAGCTATTTTTCTTGTTTTAGTAATGACATGAGAAAATGCCTAGTTATTATCTGAGGTTTTGAACATTTCACATAGTTTTGTCATGATCAGTACAGGTTTTGTGATGGAGCCAGCAGCAGCTCTCAAAACTAAACACAAAATTCATTCATGTATGAAAGAAGAAGGAGACACCAATCAGAAACAACAAACTTTTCAGTAAAAATTATTAGCTGTCATAAAATTTATTGAAGCAAATGTACCCTTTTATCCATCATTAGCTCTTTAACTTGTTTTCTTGAATTGTAGCTTGAGTTTAGCTTTTTCCAACATTGTTAAATATTGATCATATGTAAAAATGCACCATAAAGTAGATAAAGAGTTTCAAGGCCTATTTGATCATTTGTCTCTGAAGATTGTTTTTCCCATGTTTTATACAGTCTATGCATGTGATTCTGCAGGGATGAAACACATTTGTGAGTGGTTTTTGCTCACAAAAATGAGAAATAAATCCATGCTTGCTTTGTTCTTTTCCTTCTGGCAGTAAAATCAGGAGGCTGCAGTGAATCAGGTTCAGATGGTGGCAGTTCTAAAATACCCATGTGAAATTCATCAGTCCAGAGGACAAAGTGTTTACATGTTTAGTACAAAACCTGAAATGCTTTGGGTTTTTTCCCTGTAGCCTTTCCTGGAAGTGTGTGGAAGCAAAGTTGAACATCTCCATGTTTCACCTACAGGTAGGGGGACATCACCAGAGCTCCATGCTTCAGATTTATTCTGTCTCTATGGCCAGGGAAATTTTAGATGCTGTAAGGCAGGTGCAGACACAGCTTTCTGGTGTATCAGTAGATGCCATGACAAAAAAATGTACTCTACATTGACTTACAAGAAGTTACATAGGTTAAAGCTGCTAATGTTTTTTGCGCTGTTTTATCATTCAGTGGTTCAGACTGTGTATATAGGTTTAAATGGAAGCATGGGTGTTTGGAGTTGGATCTTGGACCCCTATGAATGGTATGCCATCAGTAGGGCTTGAGGGCTGACATCCTTAGTAATTTCGGTTGCCAATAGAAGTGTTCTGGACAGAGATGAAATAAGCCTGTACTGAAAGGGTCTATAGAGCTCCTTTTGTCCATCCAGTCCTCCCTCTTGTCCATAGCTTTTTGCTTCTCTTCAATAAATTGATGCAATCTACTTGAGGGTAAATATTGTCTTAGACCAGAAGAGGGATAGAAAAAGAGAAAAGTAATACCACATAAAAGTATGTTGGACTTGAGTTGAGGATGTTGGGGTCTGATTTAAAAAAACCCAATCTTTCAGGTTTTAAGAAGAAAATGTAGTGCTTGTATTATGCTTTCATAGTCTTGAGGAAAAGAAGCCAGGTCTTAGCTTATTGATCAGGCTGAACTGAGGAAGACTGTGCTGTGTTTGCACAGAAGTTACTAAGGGCAAACAGTTAACTTGGTTACACTGGCAGCTGGCTGCACCTTGTGTACATATGAGCCACTCCAGAAATTAAAAAATTTATGAAGAAATCTTCCAGTTAATTCATAGGAGAAGTTAAATATTAATGAAAAGTAAACAGTCTGTTGACTTGCTGTGTGGCTACTTAGGGAAGAGTGTAGCAGCACTGTTGAAATACCAACAGTTTCAAGAAATGCATGTTAAACTTATGTAGCTTTTCACAAAATGGTTATGTGTCTGAAAAGTACAAGAGTAAATTCTACAGTAATTTGCAAAGGGAAAATCCAGGCAAGATTCATGTAGCTCTTTCTCTGATCATCCCAGGCATTTTTAGCTTTGCAGTGTATTCTGTATCAGGGAGTATGATTGTGTTTATTCAGAAGTTATATGATGCATCTTCTGGTTTTAAGTCAGTAGGGCTGCTGTTGTTTTTCAACAGAATTGCAGTGTAGCTGAGGCTGGAAGGGACTTCATGAGATCACATAATCCCTAACCCATCTGTTCAAGGTTGTGTCAGAGTGGGTTACTCAAGGCAGGTCTGAATGTCCCCATTGATGGACACTCCACGGCCCCTCTGGGTGACCTATACCAGTGTTTGGCCACCCTCATAGTAAAAAGAAACGATGTTTTTCTCTTCCATTTAAATCGAATTTCCTGTATTTCACTTTGTGCTTATTGAATCTTGTCACTGGGCATCGCTGAATAGTGTTCTTTCAATGGCACTCCCTCATTAGTCCCTACAGCCATTAAGAGTCCTGTCTGGTTTTCCACCTATCTTCCCCTGTCCTCCAGATAAGAGCAAAGTTTCCTTCGTAATCAGGCAACCTGCTGGTGGCAGGATGCTGACTGGAAGCTGGGGTAGGGAAGGAAGGTCAGGAGAAGGAGGTAATGTGCAGCTGACTAAACCACTGCAGGCAGTCTGCTTTTTTGCAGACCATAAGTTCCAGTGCAGGATGTAGTCCTTTAGATCCAGTGTTGTGCATTAGAAGGAACAAATGCCTACAAGAAACAAAGGGCCATTACAAGAAGGCAAGGATTTTGGTGAAGTAGAAGCCGAAGACTGTCCTTGGTGGAAGCAAGAACTTTTCTAGGTTATGTTCTTAAGTGATAGCCAGTGATTCTTGTTTTTAAGTTATCCTGCATTCTGTGTAGGTTGATGAACGTTCAGGAACATGAGTGAGCATTGCAGCTATGTATAGGTGCATTTCCAAAGGTTTTATCTATTTAGATAAAACAGACACAGAGTGACCATTTTAACCTTGAGGAAAAGGAAAGCAAGAAATTGTAGCAAATTATTTTTCTTAGTTTGTGTTTAAGGTTTTTTTTCTTTTGCCTCCAGCTTTATTGTTTTAGGGACCAAGATCTGCGGACCAAGATGAGACAATGTCTATGAATGAGCCTGCATATAAAATTTCCTCTTCCAGATTGTGACAAAAAACATGGCAATTTAGATGAAAACTGAAACCCCAGTGGTTCATTTCAGATCTCTAACTCAAACTCACTATGTGTTCTTCCATATATTCTTCTTCTTTTATGCTGATTTTAGTAATGCAACTTTAAGGAACTTAATAACTTGGTTTTATTTTGATTTGTTATTGGTTTTTGATATGACCTTATCTAGATGCTTATATTCCATCACTATACACTTCTCTATTGGATTTAGTTTAACTTGGAAAGGACAACAAGCCCATGTTTGCAAGGGATAACCAATAAAGCAAAAAGCTAGATTTCAGTTTGACGTTTTCACTTGGGATTTACAATTTATTAAATTACCAGTGTAGGACTCCTCATATTTATTGTGTCCTTTCATTTTTAAGGATATGTCCTCTTTAATAGCATATTTTATATAGAGCTTCTTTATGGTTCTGTATTACAGTAAGCAGTCAGACAGCTGAATTAATGGTAGGAATTGAGATTAGAAGATGAAATGCACTATTCGGCTTCATTGACTGCTTGATCAGTGAGAAAATTTTCTCAGGGTTACGCTATCTTCCAAAGAACCAGCTCCAAAACTGGCTTTACCAAACTATGGGTCATTTTCATGTGTCGAAAATATCCAGCAGTTTCCAAAGCCCTTCAGGGACTGGGTTTTATATAAAACTGCTTTTCCTCTTCCTAAAACTAGATGATCTAGAGTACATCAGAAGCCTTCCAGGCTCTGGGGGATTTTTACTAGAGTAAAACCCATTCAGACTGAAGCAGTTTTAAAAATCATTGAAGTCTTGACTTCCTGCACAAGAAACACTCTAAAGGTCTGAAAAGGAATCTATGCCCCACACCCATGCCCTTGAGAGAAGGGCTCTGCTTTTTTTTCGGTAAATGAAAGCCTTCATTTTGGCTGGAGTCAGCAGTGCTTCCTGTACAGTGAATTGAGAGCAAACAGGTGAGTCAGGCCTGCCATCCATCGAAGCAATGTCTGGTTCATCATGTCATGTCACATGAGGCTTTCTTGCTCTTCTCCATGAGCTAGCTGGGCAAGTTCTGTCTTTGAATGTGCTTAGCTCTAGCAGTGTAAGAACACAGCTTCAGGGATCCAGGGCTGCTGCCTGGTTGCTCAGTGTTGAGGATGGAAGGGTTTGTGATGGTTTCAGAGGTCACTTTACAGTGCCCAGCAGCAGTCTGTGACACTGAAATGTGTGAAACATGGTGGCACAGGGAGGGGGCATTTATTTTGTCAGGGAAAACACACACTGAAAGCTCAGAGCTTAAAAAAAAAAAAAAAAAAAACAACAGTTCTGAAGTCTTTTGAACTGAACCTGTCCTGCCAATTATAGATTTAATTCCAGTCATTTCTATTACGTATGTCTTTCCTGCAAGGAAACACAGGAAATTGCATATATTGTTTTAAAAATTGCTTTCTTAAACACTGTCGCTGTCTTTCCCAGTGACCAAAGAAGATAGATTTAATCTGCATCCAGACTTCAGTCTGTTCTGCTGTAACAAATCAACAGAGCTAAACAAAGTATTATTATTATGAAGCTGTACTGATCATTTAATGTGTACTTTAATGAAAATATTATTGTTTGGTTTTGGGGTTTTTTTAATATATTTTCTCTTTGAGTTCATTAAAAATATTTCCCTTGAATTGAAAATAAAACCTAAAATAGACTTTCAAGTATGAACATCCTATGTTCAACTTGTGGTTAATGTTTGAAAAGTTTATAGCCCTAAGGGAAGAAAAAGTACTGACATCATCTTAATTTACCTGAGCAACTCATGCTGGGACAGGAAACATTCTCTTTCCCCATCTCTCATTAATGTGTATTGCTAGATAAGCTAGAGGTGTATTTTTAAAATGCCTTTCTCTTTGTAACCTGCCAAAATGGCTTTTGTAATGTTTCATGCTTACTGTGTCTCACAGGGCTCCTACTAAGTCATACTTACTCTGTAAGCAGAGATCTGAGATGGCTGCTCTTTGTTTTCAAGTTCTGATTCTGAAATTTTAGCTTAAAAGGTGAAAGACAATCAAATCTTCCATTCTGCACACCAGTAACAAGGATCCTGGAGGTTGGTTGTGCCTTTAATAATATCCACATAGCTCTCCTACCGTCATGTTCTCCACTTGATAGCATCTGTGATGATTCACTGCCTCCTAAAATTGACCCACACTGCAGATAGTCATGAATTTAGCCAATGGTTTTGCTGATGAGGTTTTAGCTCTGATCATCTCCTTATCTGAGGTACTCTCTGACTATATGCAGCCCCAAAAATGTAAGGTTGGGCTGAATATATGACTTAGGTGCCCCAAAGTTATATGCTTCCTAGTCTTGATAAGTGGAAATCCTGAATCCTTGTTTACATGCTGAAGTTCCCTGCACAGGGCAGGGCCTCAAAGCTGAATTCAAAGGAGGTGCTGGTTAATTAGGGAGTGCAATAGAGCTGAGGGAAATAATCCCCAAACAACAGAGTTTAGGCTGGGCAGTACAGTGCATCTACTTTGGATATGCTTTTATCAAGGTAAATATGTTGCTGTAGAAGTTGATGTGGCTGTAAATAACTCCTTGTAACACGAGATAACTTGTTTAAAGCTCTATTAATGACTTCTGAACTGCACCAGAATTTGAAGAATAGACATCTTGGGCCTCAGCAGATGCCTTCTTCACAAAAGAAGCCTTTCTACCAGAGCAAAGTAGCAGTCATTCTTGTTTATTTTGAAGCAGAGCTGTAGGAAAGCAGGATCTTGAATGGCTTAGTAGTTAGGACTGTCTCCTTGGAGTTTTAAATTCTGTCTGTCTGATGTGAATGCATAAGTGCCCGTGACTCCTCCATGAACAAGGATGGTAGAACCATGGTTCTACAGGAATGCTTCCTGGAGTTTTTCTTTTCCTGAAGTCAGTGACACTAAATGTCTTGGGATGCCTATTGCCTGGGGCAGATAGAGCTGGTAAGTGTGTCCCAGAGGCCAGAGACTGCTGGAGCTTCTTTCAGCTGTTAGCAGAATAGATGTTCTGCTTGTTTTAATGCAGAAGTTGATAAGAGATGAGTAATAGAGTTCCTCATTAAACTACACTGGTGGATAAACACTGGTCAATTAGTTCAGATGAGATTAAAGACCAGATTTTTTTGGATTTAATCTTTGCTTGCAGTTTGTTGATTGTTTTGCAGAGACATGAGAAAAACTTGCCTATTTCCTTCTAACTGTAGAAGAAGATCTAAAGACAGCTCTCTCTCTACAAACTTTGCCTCTGTGAGTAGAACATAGTTTTCATTGAACAACTGAAAATGAAGTGTCAGAATTTCCTGCAGACTTGGATTCACCTTGGTTTTTGACTTGAATATTTTAAGTTTGTACCAAACCAGCATGAAGGGGCCTCTATCTATATGAGAAGAAAGTTCATGAAAGTTTTATTATTGCATTTGAGAAAATGCAAATTGCACAGGCTTGAATCCCTGAATCAATTTTAATCTGTAAAACTCTCACAAGGTGATTGTTACAAAACACTGATGGGATTCTTGTGCATGGCAGTATTTTCCTATTGCTTTTTACTTACAGACTCTGATGTTGTAGAGCAGAAGCAAGAATTTTAATTTTCTGTTGATTTTTACATTTAGATTTCCCCAGTTTTGGGGCTGTGTTTGAGTCTGAACTATCAGAGAAACATTCCAAATTTTAAAGGTGATGTTAATCCTTGAATCCAAACTCTTCTGAAGTTTTTGGATGCTGGTGGAGAATGTTGGATTTCTGCACCAATCACACCTGTAAGTTACTGCAAAGAAATGAAGATTGTGACGAATGATTTTCAGGAAATACTTTTGTAACAATTATTTGCTCCTTTCTCCCCCAACTAGTCTCTAAGTTCAAAATTTGTTCAGTTTTCACTGTTTTCAAAAACTCATGTCATGCGTTGGGATGATGGGGTTTCACTGCATAAAACTGTAAGACTGAAGGCAGTGTTTGAAATCTGGATCATCTAATGTCAGCAAGTGCGACCAAACCAGGACAAATGATGGAATTAAACCCTTGCATCCTTAGCACAACCTTCAAAATAAATAAACCTGAAAGAGTACCAGCATGTCTGTGCCTGCTTTCAGGAGACTGACTGCAACCTCCTTGTTCCTATTCCTTGTGCAGACAACTTCCAGCTGTGTGGAATATTTGAGATGAGATAATAGAAGCCTACTGCTAAGTGCTGTACAGTGAGCCCAATACTATCAGTTATATCTTTAAAGAGTGCTGATTAAAGATGAGGTAGAATACAGTTTTAAAGTTTTTTAATTACATTTAGAAAGTTAAGAGGTTTTTCAAGGTTTGAAAGCTGTTCCATAAAAAGGCTAAACTCATCTGTTCATCCCCTTCCTCTGCTTTCTCCTAAAGGTGGTCTATAGTTATTTGTCTTTATCACCTAATCTTCTAAGCAAGATTTTACCTTTAAAGTATCTAGTACTTATTTCTCATATACCAGAAACAGCCCTTGAAGCTTTAGACTGCTCCTCTAGAAAGATGCATTTATAGCCAAATCCGTTACAGAATTCTAAGCACATCTTGAGGTTCTAATGTAAACTCTGAGACAGACAGTGGGAGTGCCCTCTGAATTCCTTTCAAAGCTTTAAATTCCATTTGCTTTCTTTCATCCTTCAATGAAAAGCATTTATTGATTTAGATTCTTTTTTCTTCTTTCTGAGACAGAACACAACAGATCTGGGTGTTTGTTATTGTTGCACCTGAGTGCAGGAAGCATGCATGCTGCCAGGTTCAGTCTCAAACAATCCATTAGATTTCAAAGATGACTCTTGTGGACATATAGACTCTTGTGGGCATATATGTGAACTTAAACAGGGGAAGTTCAGGTCAGATATAAGGCAGAAGTTCTTTAATGTGAGAGTGGAGAGGAGCTGGAATGGGTTGCCCAAGGAAGTTGTGAATGCTACATCCTGGGCATTTTTCCACCCCAGGTTGGAAAGGGCCTGGAGAAACTTGCTCTACTGGAAGGTGTCCCTGCCCATGGCCGCGGGTTGGAACTGGTTGGTCAAAATCTTGGAGCAGATTCTCCTGGAAGGCATGCTGAGGCGCATGAAAAACAAGGTGGTTGGTGACAGCCAACAGGGCTTCACTAAGGGGAAATCCTGCCGGACCAATCTGGTGGCCTTCTATAATGGGGCTACGGAACTGATGGACAGGGGTAGAGCAGTTGATGTCATCTCCCTGGACTTGTGCCAAGCGTTCGACACTGTCCCACATGACATCCTTGTCTCTAAGTTGGAGAAGAATCAATTTGATAAGTGGACCACTCAGTGGATAAGGAACTGGCTGGATGGCCGCACGCAAAGAGTTGTGCTCAATGGCTCAATGTCCAGCCACAGACCAGTAACAAGTGGTGCCCCTCCGGGATCGGTGCTGGGACCAGTCTTGCTCAACGTCTTTGTCAGTGACATGGACAGTGGGATTGAGTGCACCCTCAGGGAGTGTGCCGATGACAGCCAGCTGTGTGGTTTGGTTGATATGCTGGAGGGAAGGAATGCCATCCAGAGGGACCTTGACACTCTTGTGAGGTGGGCTGATGCCAACCTGATGAAGTTTAATCATGCCAAGTGCAAGGTCTTACACCTGGGTTGGAGCAATTCCAAGTACAGCTACAGGTTGGGCAGAGAAGAGATGGAGAGCAGCCCTGCGGAGAAGGACTTGGGGGTGTTGGTTGATGAGAAAGTGAACATGAGCCAGCAGTGTGCGCTTGCAGCCAAGAAAGCTAACCGTATCCTGAGCTTCATCAAAAGGAGCGTGACAGGCAGGTCGAGGGAGGTGATCCTGCCCCTCTACTCTACTCTTGTGAGACCTCACTTGGAGTATTGTGTGCAGTTCTGGTGTCCTCAACATAAAAAGGACATGGAACTGTTGGAACAAGTCCAGAGGAGGGCCACAAGGATTATCAGAGGACTGGAGTACCTCCCGTAGGAAGATAGGCTGAGAAAGTTGGGTCTGTTGAGCCTGGAGAAGAGAAGGCTGCGTGGAGACCTCCTAGCATCCTTCCAGTATCTGAAGGGGGGCTATAGGGATGCTGGGGAGGGACTCTTTGTTAGGGACTGTAGTGAAAGTGGTCACGGGTTCAAACTTAAAGAGGGGAAGTTTAGATTGGCTATGAGGAAGAAATTCTTTACTGTAAGGGTGGTGAGGCACTGGAATGGTTTTCCCAGGGAAGCTGGGAATGCTCCACTGCTGGCAGTGCTCAAGGCGAGGTTGGACATAGCCTTGGGTAGCATGGTTTAGTGTGAGGTGTCCCTGCCTGTGGCAGGGGGGTTGGAACTAGGTGACCTTAAGGTCCTTTCCAACCCTAACTCTTCTGATTCTATGATTCTATGATCTTAAGGGCCTTTCTAGCCCAAACCATTCAACAATTCTATGATAAATATATGCTCATATTTATATATATTTATTTCTCCATCTTATCTTGCATTTGCACGTGTGCATTCATATCTCTCTATACATATATTGAAAAAAAAGGTTTAGAATTCCTATTACATTTCAAGTCATCACAAAAAGTGTAACCTTTCAGTGAGCCAGAGATATGAAAAAAAATGTTTTGCCATTGAGCAATCCAAACATTTCATTTCATTGTGCACAATATTTTTTTGTGTCTTAAATTTCAAATTGAAAAAGAATTTCAGGCATATAAGTGGGATTTTTTTCTTTTTTTTTTTTTTAGAAAATGTCGAAACTGATCACTTCAGCAACTTTAGGAACTTTATTCCTGAAGAATACATTAATTAAAAATGTCTTTTCTGCCTTTAATTTCAACCACCTGATTTTTTCTAGCAAAATAAATGGACTTAAAAGATTAATAATGAAGGAGTGTGCTTTTCAGAGAGTATTCTACGGTGTTTTTTTAACTAACGGGCAAAAGGATATATAAAGATTAGTTATAACTGTTGAGTAACTTTACATTATATCTGCAATATGATGCATATTTTTGAAGAAGGAAAATGAAAAACTCACATCCAGTTCAGATAAATATTCACGTTTAGAGGGATTTAAACAAAGCTAATGCCCAGCGATGGATGCATAATCAGTATAATATGCTTTTACACCAAACTATTCTGAGCTATGGAAAATATACTATGAATTTTTTTTGTGGTGAGCTCCAGTCATGGCTGGAACTTGATGACTATATTTACATGGTGAGCATACTTCAGTCTTTTGATAGGAAAAAACCCCGAGTAAATTGTATAATAATGTCTAAATTAGTTCCAAAACTTGGGGAGTGATTTTGTATTTTTTGCAGATGCTTCAAGACACATTGGACCTCTGCAGGGGAAACAGGGTCATAATAATAGTGCAGGATGTTTTAGGATCAAAAGGGTTAAGTGATGTAAACCACACAGAGTCTGTATTTTGTCACTACCAAATTAAATAAGGGTATTCAGGACAATGGTATGATTGGGGAAGTGGGGTTGCTTTATATTTTGGCCTTGATGGACTCAAAGTACATAGTTTTTAATGTAATTGTACATAACTATAAATCTGAAACATGCAAAACGTACAGCGGCAACTGTAAAATAAGCCTCTCCATAGCAGGCACAAGGAGACAGTGCCTGCAGCTCCAAGGCATAACTGCTGCTCCTTTGATGAATGCTTTAAAACCATTTTATGCAACTTGTGAGTAAAAACACAGAATAATTACTGTAATCAGAACATTACAAACTGGGCCCAGGCTCAGTAGTGTGTAACAGAGACCTTTCATGAGTGGTTGTTTCATGTTTCTTCTTCACATTTTCTGTAGTAGTAAGGGTTGTATATTTTACAACAAGTCTTCATTTAACATAACTGGACATTTAAAAGTGACAACGTTTTTGTTCTGAATAAGTAGTTTCCACAAAACTAATTTTTGCATTTCCATTGACACATCCAGGCTTTCCTTAAGAAAGCATACTTAGATTTCTCTGAAAAATGTGTTGAACTATTTCTGGCTTTGTATTATTCCAATGACTTTTGGAAACAGATGCTTGGGCAAGCTATGTCAGGCAGCGAAGTAGGATGCTGAGGCCAGCTCCAAGCTCTATCTCCTGTTCCCTGCAAAGCACACAGTGATAATGTCCCAGCAGGACAGTATGAAGATACTGTCATTCCCAAGCTGGCTTTGCCTCTGGAAGGCAGTGAATGCAGCAAGTTGGAGTGAGTGGGCATGTTAGCTTAGAGGCATGTGAGAGACTGTGAGCATTACCTAGTGCTTTCTGCCTTTAGGACTCTGGTTTGGGTTGTTTCCAGACAGATCATTGTAGTAATTTTAGCTCAAATTTTCCACAGATTGTTCCTTCATCACGTTAGATTTTTATTTTTTTAAAGTTTCAATAGAAATAGTTCATTTGTTTCCAAGAAAACAAGTGGGTGAAGAGCAGGTGGGTTTGCCAGGGCTCCTTTGCTTCCTTTGGTTTATTTGCACAGCTGTGTATCCTCTGTGGTGAGGAAATATACACTAAAATTTGGCAGTGAAATGTCTTTCTTAGTTCTCATGAAATTCACTCTGGTTTAGTCAAGTTGTAAGCAGTGGAAAAAAAGCCATTTTCATACATGCAGCAGGATTTTACATCTTCTATTTGTTTGCTTTGCTGATGATATTACTGATTTTCAGAAGAATTTGTCTTACAAAACACCCAAAACACTTTACCACAGAAAAAATATTGATAATTTGATACTAACTTTATTCTGAACTAAGACATAACTGCTGAAATAGGGCCATCACACCTAGTGATGTGTGAGAAACTAGTTACCGTTATGAACCACCAAGGTGGAAAGGGATAGAAGATGAGGTGCATCATGGGAAACAAAATTTGCTTCAAGAAGTATTCTTCTGTGAAAAAGTTTGATTTTCTGTGTACTCCCATGATCTGTGTAAAAAACTTCTTTTCAAGAGAGAGATTTTTCTCTGTTCAGGTCAGGATAGACTTTCAGAAAGAAGGATGACCACCATTTGTCAAAACCGAGCTTGAAATGGATATTGGAAAAATTTAATTTTGTAGCACTTTTTAAGTCACCTTGAACATGGTAAGAATAATATTATTAATAATTAAGAGTGTGATGTATTGATCCAAGAATGGAATTAAGCGAACATGAAACTCAGGTCTGAGAGCTGCTCCAAATAAGTCAAAGAAATAATGAAAATCCATCTAAAATTAATTCCCACATTTTTCAGGCCTCCGTGCTATTTCCTAACCTTGTAAAAGAGCATATGAACCAAGAACCAGCCATGCTAAGAAATTTCAGACATCTGTTTCAACTTAAAATACCTCATTTGTTTCCTACTTTCATTAAGTTACTTAGAGAAAAGAACATCTCAGCCAGATCTCCCCCTTGTTGGGATCTACATGAAATAACCAATAGAAGTATGTGATGATCTGCAGTGGGGTATACTGGCAACTACAAACTAAACTAAGTGCAATGCAGGTCTCTTGCTTCCATAAATATTTTGCACTTTCTCAAAGGACTCAGATTTATGAAGGCCTTAGAGACATATGCCTGCAAATATGACACTTTATTTTACTCAGTTCCAATTACATTTAAAACTGTAGAAATTTGTCTGGTACATGGTCTCTTAAATGTTTTGTGTGTGAACTACATGGTTCATAAATTGTTTTTTGTAGGTTTTTATTTTTCTCAATTTTTATTTTAACTCCTTTAAAGAAGCTACAGACAACCTAATATTAGTCAATACCAGAAATCTTTTTTGTGGAGTGGCCATGAAGGTATTTACGCCATTGTAAATATTAAAGAGAATGTTTGTGCATGAGTGAGAGCAGCTTGGCCAAGAGGATAATTTTAGTCAGGGTGAATGAAGACATATAAGAAACCAGCTCTTACTACTTTTAATTTTGCTAAGTAAGGCTGTAAGTTTAAATTCAGTTTTATATCAATGCTATGTTGGCATAGTGTTTGTTCTAAAAGGGCCATTAGCTTGCTCCAGTGTGACAGTTCTCATGTTACTTTTTTACCATGGTAACTCCTTTAACCAGTGAAATACTTTCTATGTTGTGTAAAACAAATAAATGAAAAGAAAAAACAAACCAAAGCTTTTCAGATTTATTTCAGTGGGAGCTATAGTCCTACAGCCAAACAATCACTTTGATCCATGCTCATACTGAATGGAGTGATCTCATCCTCTCATTCCTGCATTTCTCACTTTTTTCACCATTACTGTTTGTGCAGCTTTGTACTGAGGTAAGCCATTGGAGTGCAAGCTTTTTTGAGGGGTGCCAGGGATGGGGACAAGTTGGAGACCACTGCATTTTTACACAATGGCTGAGTGCAACGTACTGGAAATACACATCTTGGATACTTCATTCGGAACTACTTCATGTATACAAAAAAGTTAATTTCACTTTATTCAGATAAAAATACAGGCAGGATGAAGTCTAGGTAAAAGTCTAAATGACAAGAATGAGAAATGAGATTGTGTTAAGTATGTTTAGAGAATGGCATGTAAAGTCATGCAGTAGTGGTAGTAAATGTGTTAGGACCTGTTGTACTTGTTATCTTTGTTACCGACTTGGAAAAATGAGTTTTCCACTTAGTAAATTAACAGTCCCAAAACTGCTTCAAGTCTGAAGCTCAGACTAAACAATGACATAGAAAAGATGCCGTGGTAGAAAGGAAAGATGGGAAAGAATTAGCAATATTCTTTTATACCGCAGGCCAACAAAACCTGAGAATTGAGTAGCTATCCTGAAACATTATGTTCTCTACAGGAAAATGATTCTGGGGAAATCACAAAACTCAGAGCAGTCAAGTTCTGCTGGTATATGTCAAATGGACACAAATTTGTCAAACAGTATGCAAATGAAAAGGCTCCATTTTGGTCTGCTTAAGAAAATTCATCTTGTTGGCAAAGCAAAAATCATTCTAATGAGCCAGTACTGGGGTTCTGGACAACATCCTACAATAAAGGTAGTGTCATGCTGGAAGGGGTTTAATTGCCATCATTAGGCTCCAAGTATTGATTTCTTAAGTCTAAAATGTGATCTTTCTTTCAATCATTGTAGCTCCATTGACTTGATTTAATTTCAATTACCCAGGCAAGGGTTAAATTATTTAGCTGGAAACTTGGGCAAAAGCAATAGGGTAGAGTAAATGTGCATTGAAGATATACACATGCGCGCATGCGCAAGCACGCACACGCACATATGTGAGATCTTTACAGCGTGATAAAATTGGCTGTGGAATAGTCTACTTAGGGAAAAGCATAAATCACATTGTCTGGAGCTTTTAAAGTGACTCTGTGCAAAGCCCCGCATAGCGTGTTGAAGTGGAGCAATCTTCCACTGACTGGAAAATGGGATATATTCCATAGTCTTTCCAAATGCTGTTATTCTTTACAGGAAGCTGCATAGCAGCAGGGTTAGATTTAAGTATTTATGGATGAAAAAGCCATAGAGATTCAAAATTACTTTCAAATCAAACCCAGATTTATGAATTGTGGTTGCTGCATTGTCTTGATTTAGGACATCAACTTCATAGACTATTTGTGTCCATTGTTAAGGTTTTCATACCCAGACGTTGGTCTGTAAGCTTGGTAAGACCTCTGATTCAAGGAATCAGATTTTCCATAGAAAGATCAGATTTGAAATCCTGGTAAATTGCTTTTTGGTCTTTTTCTTTAAAGAGATGAAGCTAAGGGAGTAGCTCACTGTATCTAAAAATCATCCTGACCAACAAACATTGAAGATCTGTTTATAAATCTGAGTGCTGTTTGTCTTAAATGGATATCAGCTAAGTTCTGAATTTCCCTCACACACATTGCTCTTTGGTTCAGTTTATGATCTAAATAGTTTCTCTCCAGTGGTACCAGTAGTTGTGCCACAAGAGTTATTTGGAGTTGCAGAAATATGTAAGCTCAGATTTTGAGATCCCTTTAGATACAGGGAAAGAGATATAGTTGCTGCAACAAAATGTTCTGCACACCCACACATGTTGGGCAAAACTAAACCAGGAGAAAAACATGTCACTTGGCAGAGATAAAAGGGAACATTCACAAGCAAAAGTTATGCCTGTAGCCGCCATAAAAACCTAATCTTCATTTTGAGATTCCTGTGTTTCAATTCATTCAGAATAGAAACTAGAAGACAAACACAGTTAAGAAGATACCCAGCATCACTGGATTCCAAGGAAAGAAAAGGGATTGTAAGGGGGATAAGATGAACAGAAACATTTTATCCCACTCACTTTTTGAAGAAAAGCAAATCCCATTTTCAAACACCTGAAAGCAAATATTCATTTCACGTTTTCTCTTTTTTTCCTCTTCTCAGGCTCTACAGAAATTTATGATGAAGGTAAGCAAGTTAAACAGTTGGTATTATACTTTCTGTGAATTCCTACAGTTTAATTTAGTTCATTCATAGCCCTGCAGGGAAGGACTTGGGGGTGTTGGTTGATGAGAAAATGAACATTAGCCAGCCGTGTGCATTCACAGCCCAGAAAGCCAACTGTATCCTGGCCTACATCAAGAGGAGCGTTACCAGCAGGTCGAGGGAGGTGATCCTGCCCCTCTACTCTGCTCTTGTAAGACCTCACTTGGAGTAGTCTGTACAGTTCTGGTGTCCTCAAAACAAGAAGGACATGGAACTGTTGGAACAAGTCCTGAGGAGGGCCACAAGGATGATCAGGGGACCGGAGCACCTCCCGTATGAAGATAGGCTGAGAAAGTTGGGGCTGTTCAGCCTGGAGAAGAGAAGCCTATGTAGAGACCTCATAGCAGCCTTCCAGTATCTGAAGGGTGGCTATGGAGATGCTGGGGAGGGACTCTTCATGAGGAACTGTAGTGATAGGACAAGGGGAAGCAGGTTAAAACTTAAACAGAGCAAGTTAAATTAGGTATAAGAAAGAAGTTCTTTACTGTAAGGGTGGTGAGGCACTGGAACAGGTTGCCCAGGGAAGTTGTGAATGCTCCATCTCTGGTGGTGCTGAAGGCCAGGTTGGACATAGCCTTTGGTGGCATGGTTTAGTGTGAGGTGTCCCTGCCCATGGCAGGTGGGTTTGGAGCTAGATGATCTTAAGATCCTTTCCAACCTTAACTATTCTATGGTTCTATGGTTCTATGGTTCTTGTGGCTCTGTTCTGTTGTGTTTGTCTTTGAGAAAGAATCTTTGCTTTCTTGATTTACAGAGGATTTCTAGACTGCTAAATTGCGCACTGCTGCATACTGCTAAGCTTTAAAACTAGCAACACTGGTAGAGGTCATTCAGCCACCGTGTTTTGGTAGCGTTAGCATTACTCTGTGCAAAACTAGAGCTGTGTGAATCAGTTGACATGTGTTGTCCTTGGATATGAAGTAGAGTGGTCTTTGGTCAAATATTTGGATGCAGCAGATACACTCTTTGAAATTAAAGAGAATTCCCACTTTTCCACCCTAACAATAGTCGTGAACAGATGTCAAGGCTTAAAAAACAGCTTCTGACGATACCATGGCTCTTCACATTCCATCATGCCATACTTAAAAAGCAAAGGGAGAGGAGGCAGGCTGCTGCTATCCACTCAAATCCAAACAAAGATCTATAGACAGATGGAGAATTACAGTGAAATATGTTGTTATTATTAATGCCTGGTTTTCACTACAGGATAAGCAACAGGTTTCTCAAGACTGTTCTGTTTCTACACCAGTGATATCTATGTACAATGGAAGTTTAGTGGCATACAGCAAAAGTTTAGGCTGCATACTGAAGAAAAAATGTAGACAGCCAAACCAAATTGATCAATTACACAGCTCCCCATACACATTATATCAAACGTCTCTTGGTTCAGGAAAGTAGATTTTAATTTCAGATCTACAATTAGGCTGCACATAGGGCAAGAAGAACCTGTTAATTTCCAATTATCTCCTGCAATAGTACACAAATTTTCCTAATTACCCAAAAGAGAAAGTCAGAGGATGGACAGCACTTTTATGCATGCCAGAGAAGTCTCTATCCTGCTGTTGATCATCCTTTCTCATTTCTCATTTTCTAACACCTGGGATGAACCTATTGTTCCCAGAGCAGCATGGCTGTGTGTGCATTTCGAAGGTGGTCAAACACAGCTTCTCTGTCTGGGACATTGTTCCACTTTGCCCCATGCATATTACCCTCCATAAGAGGGGAATAAAAAAGTTTGGCAGAGAGCAGAACTATGCAGATAGTTTTATTTTAAAGACAAAAGCATTTCAGTGTTATTTTGTTTTACCAAGTTTCCAGGAACTTGCTCTAGAATTCATTATGTTTTATTTTGTGTGCTTGTGATCATGTGGCAGTGTTTAAACCTAAACCTGCATGTTTTTCCTGTGCAGTCTGACCTCCTGATGCACTGTCCTGTCAGAGTAGCACCTTAAAAGCAGTGATAGCTAGATAGCCAGTAACCTGCTGGAGGCAACCCAGTTATTACTGAAGCAAAGTACATCTTTGACCTACAGCTTGTTCTCTTGCTTCTCATCATGGAACCAAAGCCTCTCAGTCCTTGGAGAAAACTACAGAAAGACCCCTGAGTCATTTGTTAAGGAGGAACTCTGATGTCCCCAGAGGGAGTCAGACAGGTCTCCTTGAAGACCTGAGCTTATTTTCAGCAGAATAGAGCAATTTGTTCTGCTTCAACTTGCTGTTTTTATTGTGATTCAGGTCATAGCTGCAGTTTTTTTCTGGGTACCTAAATACACATTTTTATCAGGCTTGTTAAACAAAGTGTTTGGCCAGCGCTGAGCATCCTGTGTTTGTGCTTTTGTACGTTTGTCCTTTGTGAATTATCCAGATTCCTTCTGAAGGTTAGAGTTCCCTGTCTTCTGTTAGCAAGTCTAAGACTTCCAGTCTACCTGCAAGTAAGTGGGGTGGGTAATTTCCAGATTCTGGCTCAGCGCCCAGTTCAGAACAGGGGACCAGTACTATGCAACATCATAATGGTTCCAGTTCTTAATGCTTTAATTTCTTCTAGCAACATGTATTTTGAAGTCTCACACGCCTGTTGTTGCTCATGCTAACTGAAAATTAACTCTAAAAGCTCCCAAACAATTCTGAGCACTGGCCCACCTGCACAAATCCCACTAGTGTCTGGTACATCAAGCTACAATATAATGCTGTGATTGCTGGAGTCTATGTTATTTTTCCATAGAAATCTCATTTCTTTTAGCTTACACAGCTGTCTTTTGCTGTCTTGGTATAACTGCTTGTTGATTAGAATTCTTGGCGCAGAACAGCTTTTACTTATGTGTACATAATCATTTTGATTATTTCTGTTCCTCAGGGGAACTGAAAGCATATAATCTATGATTTGTAAAGCAGTCTTGTTATGCTTATCTTATTTTATACGGTTTAAAACAGGGACATATGTGGTATGTTCCTTTGATTTAAAAGAGTATTCCAGTAAAATATGCTTTCTAACGCGGTGGTTATGAGGTGGTTGTGGACGCAGATCTAACCAAGCACATGTACATTGATTGCACAGTGACTTGGCTGCTTCTCCCCACTCCCAGTTTGGTTTGCTTTTCCTTTTACTTTTACTTTTAAAAGTTGTCTTGTTAGGATGAAGTCTGTCCCGAGTAACTGCTTCGCGTAGCCTGATTCTATCCTGGAAGTCACCGATTTCTTCTGAAATGTGCCTCTTGCCCGCAACATTTTCAGCCTTTCTTTGCTCTGCGAGCAGAACACTGGCACCAAGTGGTGGGTTAGCATACCAGCCAGTAAAGTTGCTGTATTGGGGTGCTTAACATTAGGACCTTAACTGTAAATATTGACCTTTAAGACAGATATTTTTGCGTTACACAACTAGCTCCTAAAATCTCTCAGGTTCAAAACACTGTGAATAAAAAATACTTTCAATTAAACTGGAAATTTCGAGTTATCTATGAATCAAATTATCACCTCACTGAAAATAAAATTATGCCTGTTAAAATATCTGACTTTTTTTGCTGCGGCCATGCTGATCTACTTAGAAGTTTGTGAAATGTTATGCATAAAATATATGGAGGAAGTTACATTTATGAATTGGCATTATTTAGTCAAAGTCATAAAATCATAGAATCAAACAAACATAGAATAGTTAGGGTTGGAAAGGACCTTAAGATCCTACAGTTCCAACCCCCCTGTCATGGGTAGAGACACCTCCCACTAAACCATGCCACCCAAGGCTCTGCCTAACCTGGCCTTGAACACTGCCAGCAATGGAGCATTCACAACTTCCCTGGGCAACCCTTTCCAGTGCCTCACCACCCTCACAGTAAAGAATTTCTTCCTCATAGCCAATCTAAACTTCCCCTCTTTAAGTTTGAACCCATTACCCCTTGTCCTATCACTACAGTTCTTCATAAAGAGTCCCTCCCCAGCATCCCTCTAGGCCCCTTTCAGATATTAGAAGGCTGCTATGAGGTCTCCATGCAGCCTTCTCTTCTCCAGGCTGAACAGCCCCAACTTTCTCAGCCTATCTTCATATGGGAGGTACTCCAGTCCCCTGATCACCCTCGTGGCCCTCCTCTGGACTTGTTCCAAAAGTTCCATGTCCTTTTTATGTTGAGGACACCAGAACTGCACACACTACTCCAAGTGAGGTCTCACAAGAGCAGAGTAGAGGGGCAGGATCACCTCCCTCAACCTGCTGGTCCTGCTCTTTTTGATGCAGCCCAGGATACGGTTGGCTTTCTTGGCTGCGAGCACACATTGAAGCTGGCTAATGTTCATTTTTTCATCCACCAACACCCCCAAGTCCTTCTCCGCAGGGCTGCTCTGAATCTCTTCTCTTCCCAACTGTAGCTGTGACTGGGGTTGCTCAAACCCAGGTGGAGGACCTTGCACTTGGCATGGTTAAACTTCATCAGGTTGGCATCAGCCCACCTCCCAAACATGTCAAGATCCCTCTGGATGGCATTCCTTCCCTCCAGTGTATCAACCGAACCACACAGCTTGCTGTCATCAGCACACTTGCTGAGGGCGCACTCAATCCCACTGTCCATGTCACAGGCAAAGATGATGAACAAGGCTGCTCCCAACACCAATCCCTGAGGAACACCACTCGTTACTGGTCTCCAGCTGGGCACTGAGCCATTGAGCACTACTCTTTGCTTGCAGCCATCCAGCCAGTTCTTAATCCTCCGAGTGGTACACCTATCAAATTGATGTCTCTCCAATTTAGAGACAAGGATGTCATTTAAGACAGTGTCGAATGCTTTGCACAAGTCCAGGGAGATGACATCAACTGCTCTACCCCTGTCCATCGGTTCCGTAGCCTTATCATAGAAGGCCACCAAATTGGTCAGGCAGGATTTCCCCTTAGTGAAGCCACGCTGGCTGTCACCAACCACCTTGTTTTTTATGTGCCTTACCATGCTTTGCAGAAGGATCTGCTCCCAGATTTTGCCAGGCACAGAGGTGAGACTGGTCTGTAATTCCTCAGATCATCCATTTTCTCCTTCTTGAAAATGGGGGTTATACTTCCCTTTTTCCAGTCATCGGGAACTTCACCTGACTGCCATGATTTTTCAAATGAGATAGACAGTGCCTTAGCAAGTTCATTTGCCTGCTCCTTCAGGATCTGCAGATGGATTTCATCAGCTCCCACGGATTTGTGCATGTTCAGGTTCTTTAAGATGGTCTCGAACCAGATCCTCTCCTTCAGTGGTCCCAGGGTCTTCATTCTTACTGTCCCTGCATCTGCCTTCCAGGACTTGGGTGGTATGGTCAGGGCATTTGCCAGAGAAAACTGAGACAAAGTCATTGAGAACATCAACCCTCTCCAAATCCAGGGCAGCCATTTCTCCCGATAGCTTCTGGAGAGGGCCTATGTTGTCCCTAATCTTTCTTTTATTCGCTATGTACCTATAGAATCCGTTCCTGTTATCCTTAACATCTTTAGTGAAGTTTAATTCTAAGTGGGCCTTAGCTTTCCTAACCTGGTCCCTAGCTTCCCTGACAACATCCCTGTATTCTTCCCAGGCCGCTTGTCCTTGCTTCCACCTGTTATAAGCCTCGTTTTTCCTTCAGAGTTTCCTCAGCAACTCCTTATCCATCCAAGGAGGTCTCCTGGCCCTCCTACAGCACTTCCTTCTAGGAGGGATGTATTGCTCCTGAACTTGCAGCAGGTGATCCTTGAATATCAGCCAACAGTCTTGGGCTCCCCTGCCCTCTAGGGCTATATTGCATGGAATCTTACTGAGCAGATTCCTTTAGAGGCCAAAGTCTGCTCTGTAGAAATCCAGGTCAGTGAGTTTGCTGCACACTCTTCTCACTGTCCTGAGGATCTCGAATTCGACCATCTCATGATCGCTGTAATCAAGGCTGCCCTGTAGCATCACATTTCCAACCAGCCCTTCCCTGTTGGTGAGGACGAGGTCAAGCATGGCACCTCTCCTTGTTGGCTTCTCTCTTACTTGCAGAAGGAACTTGCCTTCCACACAATCGAGGATCTTCCTGGATTGCTTGTGCCATGCCGTACCATTCCTCCAACAGATATCAGGGTGGCTGGAGTCCCCCATGAGAACAAGGGCCTGCGAGCATGAGGCTCTTCCTATCTGTCTAAAGATTACTTCATCCACTGTGTTCTCTTGATCAGGCGGTCTGTAACAGATCCCCACAGTAATATCTCTCATCACTGTTCTCCCTTTAACCCTGACCCACAACCTCACTGTTGACTGCTCACCTGTCCTTAGAGTTCCATACTCTCCAGCCTATCCCTAACATAAATAGCAATTCCCCCTCCCCGCCTGCCGGGCCTGTCTTTCCTAAAGAGCCTGTAACCTTCCATTCCAACACACCAGTCATCGGAGCCATCCCACCATGTTTCTGTGATGCCTATTATATCATACCCCTGTAGATGTGCACACAGCTCTAATTTCTCTTGTTTGTTCTCTATGCTAACGGCATTTGTATAGAGGCATCTGAGCCAAGCTCCAATTGAAGCCAGCTCATTGGCTGGAGCAGCTGGAATATCTATACATTGTTCTGAACGTCTGCTATAGCTGCTGGCCAGTGACTGGGTGTGTTGGGATGGAATGATGCCCCCCTCCCCCAACACATCTAGTTTAATGTATCCTTGACTGGTCTGGCAAGCCTCCTACCAAACCACTCTTCCCCTTTTTTGTCAGACCAGTTCCACTAGGCCCCCGTACACCTGGCCTACTAAATTGAGTCCCATGCTCAAGGTACCCAAACCCCCTGACTACAACACTACCCTTCTAACCATTTATTAACCTGGCCAATCCTCCTAGCCCTTTTAAGGTCCTGCCTTGTATCCTGGAGAATTGACGAAAAGACAATCTGAGCTCCAGAGCCCCTAACCACCTCTCCCAGGGCTCTTTAGACTTTTTTTATGTTCTCCAGGCTACTGTTATCTATCTAGCACCCACATGGATCACTAGAAGTGGGTATAGTCAGTGGTACTGACTAGAGCAGGCAGCCTCTCTGCAGCATCCCTGATCTGAGCCCCTGGTAGGCAACACACCTCCCTTGAGACTGGGTCGGGCCGACAGATGGGTGCCTCTGTTCCTTTCAAAGTAGAGTCCCCTACTACTATGGCCCTCCGCTTTTTCCTGGGAGCATCAGTAGCAATCTTTGCCAGTGCATCGGCCGGCCTTCATGGTGCGAGTGTTTCCTCATTAGTTCCCTGAAGGACAGCAAAGCAATTCTGGGTGAGGACAACATATACCTGATAACATTCAGCAGAAAACAAAACCAATCAAACAAACAAACAAACAAAACAAAAAAAAAAAGAATGGGACTATGTGTAAATTCAAGTTCATCCCAATATGTTGTTTTGTTGAAACAGAAGTGTTTCATAGAAAGATTTTAACTTAGGGAGTGATTATTGAAACCAAACAAACCCAACAGTAACACCATTAAATATTCTGGATTTTTCCACTCTAAATCACTTCTAGGTAAATGATAAAATACAGTGCAATCCTTTTATGTTATCAAACCAAACAAAGTGTACACAATCCTAAATAATTTTCCCTAGTTTAATGTTGTAGTGGTTTAAGCCCCTATAACTCACACAGCTGCTCTCTCACTCACTCCCCACTCTTTCTTGCCCAGTCCCGGAGGGATGGGAAGGAGAATCGAAAGAATGCAACTCCCACAGGTTGGGATCAGAACGGTTTAGTAACTAAAGTATAGCACAAGACCACCACTGCTACCACCAATAATAATAATGACAAGTCAAATACAAGGAAAAAATACAATCACTCACCACTCAATACCAAGCCTGACCAAGAAGTGCACCCCCCACCCTTCCAGGTCTCTGCTCTCTGTCTTTTTCCTGGGCATGACGTGCTGTGGTATGGAATACCTCTTTGGTCCATTTGGGTCAGGTGCCCTGTCTCTGCTTCCTCCCAACTTCCCCTCCTCCCTGGCAGAGCATGAAACTCAGAAAGTCCTTGGTCAGACCAAAACACTACCAAGCAGTAACTGAAAACACTGGTGTTATCAGTGCAGTTCCCAGGCTGAAAATCAAAAACACAGAGCTGCACCAGCTACCAAGGAGGAGAAAAATGACTGCTACTGCTGAACCCATGACAAATGTCAAGAGAAATGTAGAGAATTCCTTACTTTCTGTTGCAGAACAAGAAAAAATTCAAAGCCTTGAAATTTATAAAGGAACAAAAATCTGATTCTTTCAGAACTATAACAGTTATATACCTATATGACTTCTTATTGCACTGTTTTTTTAGGGTGAGAACATTTAAGAGCAGATTCATTAATAGTTGAGTTTAGATTACTGTGCTGTAGAAATCGCAGTTGGTGTTTTCCAGTTAAAATGTTTCAGCAGTGTAAATTCAGTTAGACACAAAAATCTTAACTTGTGTTATCTGTGGTGAAACCAACAGCTCTTGTATGAGAAAGTTAACTCCAGTTTTTGCTTAAGAAACCAATAGACTAAATGTTCCAGGCATTATGATATAAATAGTTTTGTAGAGACATTTCATTTAGAAGTTCTGTCACTCATTAAAAAAGAGAGCATTCCAGAGACTATTTATTATATGCAAATTTTCATAGTGAGAAGATATTCAATATTATCATTGAATTAAAATAAGGTATCAAGGGTTTGCTGGTGTGCTCATGGTAGCCAGTCTCACAAAGACAACACTTGAATGCTGTGTCAGTACCTATACAGGAGGAGAAGTTGGAATGGCTGCTGCTAGTAAATGTTCTCAAGGTGATTTTCCTTATCAAAATATCATGAACTGGTGCGTTGGTGACATTTTCCTTGGAAATACAATGATTAATGCTTTTGTAACATTTCAGTTCAACTTCTACACAACAGAACTTTTTGCATATGAACTAATAGAAACTGTATTATGCCTGGTACATATTCACTGCTATACTTAATTAACTAAATTCAGTTTTCCCCTCATGCAGCCAAGCTCTTTCAAATTCCTACTTACATGCATATAAGCAATGTTTGCTGTTGTAAGCATAATCTCTTTCTTTAACCAGCTGTATTTCTTTTGTTTCTTCTAAAGAATCCCTGCTTGGTGTCATTAATATATATGAAAAGAAAAAAGAAAGGAAAGAAAGGTGACATAGAGTACATAAGCAAACAGGAAATACAAAAGCAAAATAACATTCAGGACCACATCTTCATGAAGTATTGAAAGCTTTCCAGTGCATGTTGTTCGAATCTGTGCATGTGCAAGTTGCTTGTTGGTAGATAAAACAGAGATGGCTGCATCCATGTATTTCAAGTTTGTCTAGATACTAAAAAAATTGAGCCATGAAGCACAATCTACATTGCCTACACTGTCTGTGTGATCTGTACACTTCTTACCATGGAGATTTGAAGAAGGAATTCTGGTTTCTTCTTTTTTTAAAGTTAAGCTTTTGCATTTCTTGAAGTTCCCCTCCTTCTACATTACCATTTAGTCTTATGTAGAAAATATGGTCAAAGTTGTTCTCCTGATCACCTTTTCATTTCATTTTATTTGGTGTTAGTTTAAACACTTGGCAAATACTGTCAATGTTTCAAAACCCCTTCTCTGCAGTGTTCATTAGGGTTTGTTGTTTTTTATTGGATAAACTAAAGTTCAGAATGGTAACTTCCTAAAGTGTTTCTTTTCCAAAACAGAGTTAAACAGATCATATTCATAGTTGTAGCACATAATTAGCTAAATATCCTCTGCGGTTCCTTTAGCTCCAGCCAGGCTTTTCTCACTTGCTATTTCTGTCTTGTACAGAGACAGTTATTCCATTGTGTAAAGCTCCACTATTGTTTTATTGAACGAAGGAACATGGAAAGAACAACCACTGGGCATCTTTAACCTCACTTCACCCTACATTGGTTTTAAAATACAGCTGATGTTATTCAGTAGAACAAAGCATGATAATATGAAATAGCTTGGAAAGTGAAATAAATGACTGCATCTACCAGTTATTCAAAATAATCCACTACAGTTTAGGGTAACACACTATAAATCAAGGCATTTAGTGGCCATTTTCATTTATATCACCCTGACAGCCAAAGAGAGACAAGTATTTCATATATTTCTTTATATCCTGCTGGAAAGGTCTTGCCTCAGCGTGAATCATGGTCAAGTCTTACAGGTATTTTCTATTACCTTTTGGAGCCTCATCTTGATGCTATTGAGGTCAGCAGGAGTTTAGTGATTGAAAAGACATTTACAGTGATAACATCCCTTTACTCTCCTGTGTTCTGACATACCATAGTGGACACAAAGGTAACTGCATTCTGACGTAGGAGTGTCTGGGTCAGATCGCTTTGGAGGATACAGGGCAGAACCAGATCTGTGGAGCATCAGAGAAGTTCAAAAAGCAGAGCAAATGTGTCCATGGGATGCACTGAACTGCTGTGACTGATATACAGTGATCAAAGTTTCTTAGTTTAAAGCTAACTTGAGTACCTTTCCATGACACTGAAGTAATTTGTATGGGTGCAGCAAATGTCATTTACTTCCCTCTAATACATAGAATAGAATAGAATCATAGAATAATAGTTAGGGTTGGAAAGGACCTTAAGATCGTCTAGTTCCAACCCCCCTGCCACAGGCAGGGACACCTCACACTGAACCATGCCACCCAAGGCTATGTCCAACCTGGCCTTCAACACCGCCAGCAATGGAGCATTCACAACTTCCCTGGGCAACCCTTTCCAGTGCCTCACCACCCTTACAGCAAAGAATTTCTTCCTCATATCCAGTCTAAACTTCCCCTGTTTACGTTTGAACCCATTACCCCTTGCCCTCTCACGACAGTCCCTAACGAAGAGTCCCTCCCCAGCATCCCTCTAGGCCCCCTTCAGATATTGGAAGGTTGCTATGAGGTCTCCATGAAGCCTTCTCTCCTCCAGGCTGAACAGCCCCAACTTTCTCAGCTTATCTTCCTACGGGAGGTGCTCCAGTCCCCTGATCATCCATATTAGCCTCGTCAGTTTTAAAATAGCAGCTCTTAGTTTTGTTCCTTTGACAGGCATTTGCTTTCCATTTCTAAAGAAGCAGCCTCCTTCTGCAGTGGTTCAAAATCCAGGGAAGTTTGAAGTCAGAACATAGCTTGGTTTTCTTTAAATCCATTTAAAGATTTCCCATTCTTTTACCTCCACTGCCAGAGATGTGATCACTAGGCCTGTAACAAAAGAGCATCGATTTTTCAGATTGTATTTCTACGCTTATGGTCTTGAGGCTTCTTTCTGATGAATGAACAAAAGTCATCACACCCCAAGTGAATGCTATAGGAAAAAATACTCCTGAAACGTACTAGCTGCCCTCAATGACAGCCGAGGTCTCAGTTCAGAGAAAGTTGTCCTGAGCATCACAGACACTTTGGAAAATGTCCTTCCCACATTCCTCTGAAACCACAGACAGGACATCCTGTACCATAACACTAAGAGCCTGTGGATTGTTAAGAGCCAGGAAAGAACAGCAGTAGAACAAAAGAGAGAAGTTATGCTCGAACAAGAAAACATCAAGTCTTTCTTCTAGACTCCAAACTATAAAACTGATTCCTGAAGCAAGTTCAAAACTCGTTTGGGTTTCCTACATAATTTGAAACATATTTAAAATGATATGATATGATGGTAGGATAATAGATGCTATTTATTTCATAAAGGAACAGTCTGACTTATGCTTTTATCTTGATTGTCCTTGAGCTTTTTTAATGAGGTCTTGGAACAAACCAAGCCTATGTGAATAAAACCTTCAAGTAAAATAATATGTCTTTGGCAGTTAAATATACATACATATGCTATGCTATTTACTAGTTTCTAGTCACAAAATGCAAACTCATAATTAATGCTGCTAGGTTCTCTTGCGGATACCTAACTGGAAGATGTTTTGGGGGAAAGGCACTGCTAGTGTTCAGAGATCTTTTTGAAAAGCAAATGGTACTTCTCTAGGCAGTGTGACCTCTGTTCTCTTTTACTTATTTAAGAAGAAGGCAGAGGCTAAGGAAATGTTCATGGGTATGCATCCAAATCCAGTCGTGCTGTTTGGTGAATAGTAGCTGTTTATGGATGCTATTTACTTTGAATATAGATTCAAGAAAGGCCCCACCATTAAACTACATCTGTCTGTGGTGTTCTTCTAATGGTGCATGAGCTTCACCTCCTAAGGCATACTTATGTTTTCCTTTAAACAAGCATGTTTTCTACTGATCATTTACTTTGCCTGATGTATTAATCATAAATTTGTTACATATTTAATGTTCATTCAGAAAAATAAACTTTCTTCCTTCTTCCATAGAAATAATAAGAAATTAAAAAGGCAAAGTAACTCAGAAGAGAAGGCTGCATGGAGACCTCATAGCAGCCTTCCAGTATCTGAAGGGGGCCTACAAGGGTGCTGGAGAGGGACTCTTTGTTAGGGACTGTAGTGATAGGACAAGGGGTAGCAGGTTAAAACTTAAACAGGGCAAGTTTAGATTTGGTACAAGGAAGAAGTTCTTTACTGTAAGGGTAGTGAGGCACTGGAATGGGTTGCCCAGGGAAGTTGTGAATGCTCCATCGCTGGCAGTGTTCAAGGCCAGGTTTGACATAGCCTTGGGTGGCATGGTTTAGTGGGAGATGTCTCTGCCCCTGGCAGGGGGGTTGGAACTAGATGATCTTAAGGTCCTTTACAACCTTAACTTTTCTATGATTCTATGAACTCAAAGAAATGGGCAGCAAGCAAGTAGTAGTTTTAATGATGTGAATCCTTTATAACAGACATTCAGTGCTTCTCCTAGTTTTCTCATTTAGTTTTGCTTGAAATCTTTCTTGTATTTTTTTTCCTCTTCCAACGTGGCTTTATGCAAACCCACAGTATAAGATAGTCTCTACTGTCCTTAATGCCAAAAGACTGTTAAATGGTGTCAGAGACAGAAGCTCTCTGAGAGAATGTGATATCCCACTTCACCACAATGAAAACAAAATCCTTTGCAACAGAGCCTGTTTCTTTTTTTCACAAGGACTGAAGATATACTGGCAGCTCTGCTGCTTTTCTTGCTATTTGTGGTATTGTTTGTTATGAAAGCAAAGTGCCCATCCATTGAAGGATATTGAGCCAAATTTGCCAAAGTCCGTTAAGACACCCTGTGGCTGAAATGAGGTTGTTAGAATGAACTAAGAGGCTTAGAAAACTGGTGCAGAGAAACACCCCAACTTTGCAGCTTTGGAGCATTTTTAGCTGGGAACCTTGGGCAGTGTAAGGTGAAAGTAAGGTCTAGCTAGTGAGCCAGGCTTCATTTTTAAGAAGAAGAGGCAAAACTGCACCAGTGTATGTCAGGAGCAGCAGCAATCTGCAAGGCCAGATGGTGGGAGTCAGTCTTTTAATGAACAGTGGCTCACCTGTGGTGGATCAGTACATACTTAAACTGCCTTCAGCCCAATACCTGCTTCTTCTCTCAGCAACAGCATCACCATGAATGCCAGGGAGATCATTTCTCCAGTGGAGGGAAACTTCTGCTCCATCTGAGCCTTTGCTCTGCCAAATGTAGATGAGTGCTAAAAGAATAACAGCACAGGGCTTTTTAAGTGCTTCTCCTGCCTTTGAGACACAACCGACTCTGTGCTAAGTTCTGACAGGAAACACAAATTAACTGCTTCTGTCTATAACAGTGTAGAAGAGCACATTTCCTAAGGACTGGCTGTTATTGCTGCCCAGTGGGGGAAGTGCAGAGCACTTTTGCTGCATCAGAGCTTTCCAAAGCACTGAAAAGATCAGAAGAGGCACAACCAGGGAAAATATGAGGCAATTTTGCTAGCCTGTCCCATATTGTGCATGTACTTTTGCAGGACCTTCAGGCAAGGGACTGTTTCCCAGATGCTTCCCGGGTGAAGTTATGCTCTTCTGCGTGCTAGGTAATGGAATTAGGAGAAAGCAGCTCATTTGCTTTGACAGTAAAACATCATGGGCCTCTTAATTGTGAGAAATAAGATGCCTTCAATTTTATCTATTAGCTAGCTATTTATATATGGCTATTATACTAGCCGTGTGTCACTGCTGTGGTTTGAACCACATCACCAACTCTGTGATCCTGCATTGTAATTATATTGTGTATAGAGAACATTTTCACAGGCAGCATAGCTTTTCTTCATATCTAGTTTTATTAGGCTGTGACGGTGTACTTTCACAGCAATTAGTTCAGTCAGTTCTATTAAATATGACTTCAGCTTCACTAGTTTCGATTCTTTGACTTCTAAGATCAACAGCATGATAAGGAGACAGCCCTGCCATCTTTTACTGTGGAATTTGGAAATGTAGAAGTAATACAGACCATTTGTACTTTGTCTTATTAAAGATCTGTATCTCATATATGTACATCCTAACCATTCTATAGGTGTAATTTGTGAATGTAATCTACTTTACTTCAAAACCATCTGACTTGCTGGCCCATTATGAAGCCCATACAGGCCACAAGGATCCAGTAGATTGATGCTTATGATCTTAATGTAAAGCCTAGTGAATATATATATATAATAGAAACTAGCTTAGATAAGTAAAATAGTTTTAATTTCACAAATGGATATTCCTGGGGGGATTGGATTAGATCTCAGTTTCCCTCTCTCTTTAAGGGCAAAAGTAAATACTGGGACTGATGTTATTCAACATCTTCATTGGTGACATGGACAGTGGGATTGAATGCGTCCTCAGAAAGTTTGCCGATGACACCAAGCTGTGTGGTTCGGTTGATACGCTGGAGGGAAGGAATGCCATCCAGAGGGACCTTGACACGCTTGTGAAGTGGGCTGATGCCAACCTGATGAAGTTTAACCATGCCAAGTGCAAGGTCCTCCACCTGGGTTTGAGAAATCCCAGGCACAGCTACAGGTTGGGCAGAGAAGAGATTCAGAGCAGCCCTGCGGAGAAGGACTTTGGGATTTTGGTGGATAAAAAAATGAACATGAGCCAGCAGTGTGTGCTTGCAGCCCAGAAAGCCAACTGCATCCTAGGCTGTATCAAAAGGAGCGTGACCAGCAGGTCTAGGGAGGTGATCCTGCCCTTCTACTCTGCTCTTGTGAGACCTCACTTGGAGTAGTGTGTGCAGTTCTGGTGTCCTCAACATAAAAAGGACATGGAACTTTTAGAACAAGTCCAAAGGAGGGCCACGAGGATGATCAGGGGACTGGAGCACCTTCCGTATGAAGATAGGCTGAGAAAGTTGGGGCTGTTCATCCTGGAGAAGAGAAGGCTGCATGGAGACCTCATAGCAGCCTTCTAATATCTGAAGGGGCCTATAGGGATGCTGGGGAGGGACTCTTCGTTAGGGACTGTTGTGATAGGACAAGGGGTAACGGGATAAAACTTAAAGAGGGGAAGTTCAGATTGGCTATGAGGAAGAAATTCTTTCCTGTAAGGGTGTTGAGGCATTGGAAAGGGTTGCCCAAGGAAGCTGGGAATGCTCCATCACTGGCGGTGTTCAAGGCCGGGTTGGACATAGCCTTGGGTGGCATGGTTTAGTGTGAGGTGTCCCTGCCCCTGGCAGGGGGGTTGGAACTAGATGATCTTAAGGTCCTTTCCAACCCTAACTATTTTATGATTCTAAAATTGCATAATTATGTTTCTTTTACCTATGAAAAGTTTCGCCAGTGAACCTCCATCAAAGGTATACATTTAAGAAGGAAACTAGCATTTCTGGCTGGAAAGAAAAGCAAAGCGACGTTATCTCTACTCTGTTTACTTTAACTGGACGAGCAACGATTTAGCACGAACATGGGAGTTTGCCTGTGCATAGCTAAGGGGAGAAAGAGTGCCTAGGAGAGGGAAAGAGATGAAGTCCACATGTTACATACGGGCGTATATGCATTCATGCCTTGCTCAGAAGGTTTGATATACATCACTGAGCAAAGCTGTGTGATGTTTTCTCATTGCCAATCCATCAGCCTCTTTTGTGTGAATGAAAACTGACCACCCTTCAGAATGCCAAGTCACTTGTCAAAATGAAAGGCACAAAACTATCTGTGAGAGGCAGGGTTGGTTTAAAGCATATGCTGGAATGCATTTAACACATCTGAACTTCATGCAGGAGAGGTAGAATGCAGCTGCTATTTGCACTTACCTCTAGTCCCATAGGAAAATTTGTTCTGTGAAATTCAACTGGCCAGATAACTATAGAGGGATAAGAAAGGAAGTGAAAATACATGGACTGTGAAACCCTGCTTTAAATTGGCCTGTTAATATTGGGGAGAGGTAGGTACTCCTTACTGCTTTTATAGGTACTGTAAACAGGTTAAAGCTTTTTGTTACTGAAGCCATATGAATTCTTTGTCAAAGAAATGGATACTTCGCTAAGCATGCTGTAACATCTAAAACGATTTTAAAGTGAAAATTGAGAGGGTTTGAAAAATTGTTTTGCTCTAAAAATATAGAATGCAAGGAATTTCATCAAGAGTTCTTTCACAGAAGTCAAACGTGTAAAAGGTTTTGTGAAAATACACTTTTTTGGTATTCCCACATTATTTACTTTAGTACTGTTAGCATGCTATCAAATGCAGCGGTGTTTTCATGTGCAATATAGACATCATCCAGATCCCAATGAAACTAATGGAAAGAATCCCACTGAATTCAAAGACATTGAAATTGAGCCTTTCTATAAATTGCTAATTAAAACTGATCAGTAAGGTTGGCCAATGGAAGAAGTTTGCTGCATTTATAGCCTACCTGAATAATAGGTAGTGGAATTAGTGAAGATCTTGCACGTTTATTGCTGGAGTTCTGTTTGACCACAACAAAGGATGAGCTATGGGGTCTCTGTTATAGGCTTTTTCTCATATTAACTCCCTGATTCATAGAAGTAAGGCAAGCTTTTCTAACATGAATGTTGTTGTTCACATTGCACAGATTTCCTTTAATGAAAACTTTTTTATATACGTATAATTTTGCATATAAATGAGAGTGGGAAATGGGCTGGGTCAGTTAGATATTCTTGTTTCTGATATCTGGAAGAATTTTTAGAGTTGTACAATTTTAGGAAAGCCTTGACTATGCCTAAGTTCAGCTGTGGCACTGATTGTGCTGAACAGTTTACATTAGGCAGTTTTCAGTAACGACATGTGAAGCTAACCAGGAAAATCCTTAAGGAAAAAGACATGAAAATAAGATGAAAACTAAAGCCCTGTATCTAAAAAGGGCCTCAAGGTGCCCTTATATTCTGATTCTTACCTCTTTGCCTCACTGTGGTATTACTGCTTGACTGTCCAAGTGGAGGCTAGGATTTTGACCTACTGGTCTGAAAAACAGGATGAGCGAGGCCATCGTTTGACTGACATCGCTGACTGTATTAAGCTAATTCTCGGTTATCAGTGCTTTGGTATCTTTAACATATTGTATGTGCACTGATCAGGCACTAAGAATATCCAGTATAATTTTAGGGATAACTATAATTTGCTACTTAATTTTCACTTCCATTGATCTAGTTACTTGAAGTCTGCAGCTGCCTGACTGATTTTATTTGGTTAACAGACTATTCCATGTGTCTTTGACTTCATCAATGGAGGGTGTATGAGATAAATTCTCTTAAATATGAGGTAGATAAGGACATTACATACTCCCAAACCTCTCTTAATATGCCATGAAAGTATTGCTTTCATTAATATGCAAAATGCTGTTGCAAAATGCATTTTGGAAGGAAAAAAGTTCTTTTCTTTGTGGCTTACTTAAAATTCTCAAGGTGTTCTTTGAAGACCATCACAGTATGACTTAGAATTTATCAACAAACTGTTTTGTTTAACCATTTGAATAATCAAACATGGGTATGGTCAACACTCAGCAAACATTTGAGAGGATTAAAAGTCACAGCATGAAGTGGAGTCCAAAATGCTAAACCTTGCCCTTCATTCAGCCAAACAGAGAGCCACACCATGGGCAGCTGAATCAGGCTTCAGGAACTGCTTACACAAGCTAAGAAAGTATCCGGCAAGATAAAACGTACCCTCAGCTGGAAGAACTGATTCGGTGCTCACATGGGGTCCCATGGCCATAGCTTTAAAACAGACATTCAGAAGCATACTCAACATGTGCTGATGATCACACAGATGAAAGCATGCATTGTGCAGATGGGAATTCCAGTGTCCTGCATGGAGCCTTCAGCACTAATGAAAGAGAGCATTTACAGTGAACTTTTAGGACAACCCGTTGAAAAAAAGTGCCCTTATCTGTCAGTACATTAATTTTGAGAGCCTTGTTTTCTTGAGTACATTGAAGTATTCACATGTACGTATATGGTATTGGAGATTAATTCATTTGTCCCTTAAGGCATTCCTCACCACTGAAATAGAGAAACAAAGCAGAAGAAAATGGAAAAGACTGCTGGGGAAAGAAAAGCCCCATTTTATTCACTGCTAAGCATGACAAGTAGAAAAAAGGGTCGGGGGGATCAGTCTTTGAATTATTTCTGCATGCACTGTGGACTTGAATTCCCGTAAGGCATTTTACCAAGCTTTATGACTGGGTAAAAAACCCCTACATATTTACTTGGTATGTCATGAAGGGATTTTACAAAGCATGTGTAAGGCAGATGCACTGTGAACATGCACTTTTTTATCTTTTTTTTCTGCAAATATATTTTTTTTTATTAAGAAAAGCAGTGAGGGGATATGTGTTTCAGTCTTTGAAACAATCTCAGTTATAAACCTTGTTTTATTTTAGATGTGAATTTGTATATCCAGATCACTACTTTTAGGAGAGGCCAGTGAAACCTCAAAGCAGACAAACAATTCTCTTAAGACTGACTGTAACTTCAGATTGACATTCCTTAATGAGCCTAAGCCCCAAATCCTGCCTTGCAGAAAGCAGTCTAGGTTTGCCAAGGTTTCTAATGTTTCAGTTCAACTTTCAGATGTATAACAAGCCCTCCAGCCAGGCAAGAAGTCAAAATAAGCAAAGGTCTTTCCGGATTTTTTCAGTGTGTTCTCTGGAAGCACATAAATCAAAATGTAAGTTTTGCCAGGCATATTTTCCCTTGGTTCTAACTTAACCTGATGATTTTTCTCATGAAGCTTTGTATTTCTATAAAGGCATGGGCATTTATATGCATACATTTGTTCATTAAGCTCATAAATCCATAGTGCAATCTGTGCAGATCGTTATGGATCTGAATGTAAAAATAGGATGCAATAGACCATTTTACATTAGGGACCTACTTGTAACTATGAATTTAAAGACCAGGCATATTTTAGTAAAATATCAAATGTTTTAACTATGTGTGTATTTTATAAGACCACAGGTATGGTTTTCATTTGTATTAAATCAGCTATTTTGTAATATAAGTGGGGTGCAGTGAAGCTGTGAATTACATCTATAGAATTTAACATTAAAGTTAAGGCTCCTTTCCTTTCCAGGTATTCTCATTTTCCAGGATAAATTTATCAGTTGATTTTATGTACATTTCTCAAAAGTACAACTACTGAAGTGCTTTAAAAATGAACAGTAACATCTGAGACAGATGAACTGTCAACTGAGATGGAATTGCATCAGAGATTATATTGGACTACTGTTACAATTGTTAATGTTGGCCTGAAGACCAAAATTCTAACTCCATCCTCATTCACTCATAATTGCTATTGACCTTTGTCAGGTTTTTGCTTACAGAGATGAATAAAGAATGTGAGTTTGGCTCCTTAAGCTGTGTGTTATTAGAATAAACTTGTTGACCTTTCTGGTGGATGGTCAGAGGGACAGTCAGGTTTCTTGCCAGGTTGGCTGGCTCCAAGACTAAATATTGAGGATTTATAAGTATAGTAAAAATTGGTTTTGCCATAGCATCAGGCAAGGAAGTAAAGCAGGTTCAGGCAAATACTTTCAGGAGGTGCAGTCATTCCTGTAGCGATCAGATTTTCTTTGCACACGTTTTTCTATACCCCATAGGTGGTAAATTCTACCAGCAAGTATAGCAACAGAAGTGATGTTCGGAGTCCAAACCATCAGCCACCCAACACAGACACTTTGCTCTAACATATATACACCTTGTTCTCTGCTTCTTGGGCAATGCAATCACAAGTTACAACGGACCATTAAATTGTGTAATTTCATTGATCAGATTTACCACTGCAGTCTTTGTTGCAAACACCTGTAATTATGTTTGGACTTAATGAAAAAGCAACAACAAAATGTCTGAGTAGTCCTGTTACCTGGTTTTCCACATTCCTGTCTTTTTGTTTCTTCCAAGATTTGTAACACAATAATTGATAATAATAGGCAGTAGATGAGATAAGTGGTTTTACTGAAATGCTAGAAAATTAGTTTGCTTGCACTCATGGCCAAAAGGGTATTTCATCCACCATTTTATTGGCATGCTAAGGAATATATAATAATAATAATGGTAATAATGATAATAATAATAATACAAGGAGAATAATTCTACCCAGCAAAACTTCGCTTCTCTTTGTTTAGGTCTGGTTTTAGCAACTTTCTTGGTAATATGTGAGACAGGATTATAACAGAAGCCAAAAAATGAGGCAATAGCAGATAGTGCAATTTGGCAGTATAATTTTTTTTTTGTGCTACGATTTCCTCATAAATAACATTTCTACAATGTTAGTTGTATTTTCAGTATCAATGCTTGTATTAACATGTCTCTGTTAATATTGTTTCAATAATATTTCCAACATTTCAACATTTCAAAGTTATGTTTCAGGGTTGAAGCACATATTTTGTATCTATGTTAAAGATCACATCTGTGAGAAGCTGTGAAGGAGGAGGACAGAACAGAGTCCTTTTAATCAGAGGACATTTTAAATTCATTTATTTTCAGTGATATCTCTCCACATGGAAATCCAGTGCAGAATCATAGAAACATAGAAACATAGAATAGTTAGGGTTGAAAAAGGACCCAAAGATCATCAAGTTCCAACCCCCCTGCCACAGGCAGGGACACCTCACACTAAACCATGCCACCAAAGGTTATGTCCAATCCAACCTTGAGCACTGCCAGCAATGGAGCATTCACAACTTCCCTGGGAAAACCATTCCAGTGCCTTACCACCCTCACAGTAAAGAATTTCTTCCTCATAGCCAATCTAAACTTCCCCTGTTTAAGTTTTAACCTGTTACCCCTTGTCCTATCACTACAGTCCCACATGAAGAGTCCCTCCCCAGCATCCCTATATGCCCCTTCAGATACTGGAAGGATGCTAGGAGGTCTCCACGCAGCCTTCTCTTCTCCAGGATGAACAGCACCAACTTTCTCAGCCTATCTTCATATGGGAGGTGCTCCAGTCCCCTGATCACCCTCGTGGCCCTCCTCTGGACTTGTTCCAACAGTTCCATGTCCTTTTTAAGTTAAGGACACCAGAACTGCACACACTACTCCAAGTGAGGTCTCACAAGAGCAGAATAGAGGGGCAGGATCACCTCCCTAGATCTGCTGGTCACGCTCCTTTTGATGCAGCCCAGGATGCGGTTAGCTTTCTGGGCTGCAAGCACACACTGCTGGCTCATGTTCATTTTTTCATCCACCAAAATCCCGAAGTCCTTCTCCGCAGGGCTGCTTGGAATCTCTTCTCTGCCCAGCCTGTAGCTGTGCCTAGGATTGCTCAAACCCAGGTGTAGGACCTTGCACTTGGCATGGTTAAACTTCATCAGGTTGGCATCAGCCCACCTCACAAGCATGTCAAAGTCCCTCTGGATGGCATTCCTTCCCTCCAGTGTATCAACCGAACCACACAGCTTGCTGTCATCGGCAAACTTGCTGAGGGCTCACTCAATCCCACTGTCCATGTCACAGGCAAAGATATTGAACAAGACCAGTCCCAGCACTGATCCCTGAGGGACACCACTCATTACTGGTCTCCAGCTGGACACTGAGCCATTGAGCACTACTCTTTGCGTGCAGCCATCCAGCCAGTTCTTGATCCTCCGAGTGGTACACCTATCAAATTGATGTCTCTCCAACTTAGAGACAAGGATGTCATGTGAGACAGTGTCAAATGCTTTGCACAAGTCCAGGGAGATGACATCAACTGCTCTACCCCTGTCCATCAGTTCCGTAGCCCCATCATCGAAGGCTACCAGATTGGTCAGGCAGGATTTCCCCTTAGTGAAGCCATGCTGGCTGTCACCAAGCACCTTGTTGTTTTTCATGTGCCTCGGCATGCCTTCCAGAAGAATCTGCTCCCAGATTTTGCCAGGCACAGAGGTAAGGCTGACTGGTCTGTAGTTCCCTGTCTCATCCATTTTCCCCTTCTTGAAAATGGGGGTTATACTTCCCTTTTTCCAGTCATCGGGAACTTCACCTGACTGCCATGATTTTTCAAATGTGATGGACAGTGCCTTAGCAACTTCATTTGTCAGCTCCTTCAGGATCCGTGGATGGATTTCATCAGCTCCCACAGACTTGCATACGCTCAGGTTCTTAAGATGGTCTTGAACCAGATCCTCTCCTACAGTGGGCCCAGGGTCTTCATTCTCACTGTCCCTGTGTCTGCCTTCCAAGACTTGGGTGGTATGGTCAGAGCATTTTCTGGTGAAGACTGAGGCAAAGAAGTCGTTAAGAACCTCAGCCTTCTCCAAATCCAGGGCAGCCAGTTCTCCTGATAGCTTCTGGAAAGGGCCCACGTTGTCCCTAGCCTCTCTTTTATTTGCAATGTACCTATAGAATCCCTTCCTGTTATCCTTAACATCCCTAGCCAAGTTTGATTCTAAGTGGGCCTTAGCTTTCCTAACCTGGTCCCTAGCTTCCCTGACAACATCCCTTTATTCTTCCCAGGTCGCCTGTCCTTGCTTCCACCTTTTATAAGCCTCTTTTTTCCTTCAAAGTTTCCTCAGCAACTCCTTATCCATCCAAGGAGGTCTCCTGGCCATCCTGCTGCACTTCCTTCTAGGAGGGATGTATTGCTCCTGAACTTGCAGCAGGTGATCCTTGAATATCAGCCAACAGTCTTGGGCTCCCCTGCCCTCTAGGGCTATATTGCATGGAATCTTACTAAGCAGGTTTCTGAAGAGGCCAAAGTCTGCTCTGTAGAAATCCAGGTCAGCGAGTTTGCTTCACGCTCTTCTCACTGTCCTGAGGATCTCGAATTCAACCATCTCATGATCGCTGTAATCAAGGCTGCCCTGTAGCATCACATTTCCAACCAGCCCTTCCCTGTTGGTGAGGACGAGGTCAAGCATGGCACCTCTCCTTGTTGGCTCCTCTATTACTTGCAGAAGGAAGTTGTCTTCCACACAATCGAAGGACTTCCTGGATTGCTTGTGCCGGGCCATGCCGTCCCTCCAACAGATATCAGGGTGTTTGAAGTCCCCCATGAGGACAATGGCCTGCGAATGTGAGGCTGCTCCTATCTGTCTATAGAGCGCTTCATCCATAGAGGCATCATTTGTACCACATCCTTCTGGCAGCTGACCAGATTTCCACTGATTTTTCAGTTCTGGTTGTTGCCAAAATTTTGTATGAACCTGAAATAAAGCTTCAGCATTATCACAGAGGCTGCAAATGCTCATGGTGAACATACCTTTTGTGTGTTATTGAGAAGGACCAAAGCATTATGGCTTTGAAAAATTTCTAGGAAGTCACTACACAGGTTACAAATGAGACGGAAGACATAATTAAAAAAGACAAAGGACTTGTGAAGTATGATTGCACAGCCAGTTTTTCCCATTTGGAAGAATCACTTAAATGTGTTAACAAAACTTGTGGCAACATCTTCTGAGCACATTGTGATGCCATCCTTAATAGCCACTCATTTTTACAAAGTATAGCATGAAACATATTTGAGTCTATGCTGCTCTGAGCAGTTGATAAATCTGTCAGTTCCTTGACACTGAAATGGGGTAGACTTGTTCTCTGCTTCTCTTTCTGCTTCTCTTTCCACTCTTCCTTGGTCTTTGATGATTAGTTTGCAGCAGGATTAAGGAGCTGAATTAATTCAAGGAAGGGCAAAACCAGCTTTAGATATTTGTCTGTATGGGCCATGTGGCAAAATGGGTAGGATGAAGATTGAGTGGGACTTCTTTCTTTGAGCAGAAAGCATTTTATCAAAGTCACTATCTGCATTTTGTGTTTCTTAAGTTGGTGGTGGTAATTGAAATATTCTGGGTCTCTTACACTGATGTTGAGACGCAATGTTAAGGTCAGCATGGGTTGTTAGGGGAGAAAGTATTGGACCTGCATCTGAATTCCATCTGTGCAATTGTGCCCTGGACCTATACATCCAATTAATTGAACTGTACACAGTCACTGACTAGCTTACAGTATGTAAATGGTGTGTTTGTATGTAAATCACACAAACAGGCATGTTCTGAGTCTGCAGGAGATATATCCAGAAAGCTAATTCATGTCATCAAAGGGCTGAGCACTGAGGTGTCTGTATGAGATTATTGAGGAACAGGTTAAAAGTTAATTGCTCCAAGAAAATTAGCAGAACTCAAATTGCCTAGAATACTGAAATATCAAACAGATGCTATGTCTTTGGTTGAACATGTAATATGCTTCAGAGAAAGGGCTATTCTAATGTAAGTCCAGCAACTGGACAGTTCTCCATTTTCACAGTGGACTTTCTGAAATCAAACAAAGCAGAGTAACAACCATACCACAGTTTCAAGGAGAAACATTTTGAGCACAATTTTTCAGCATGGAAATGTTATGATTAGACATCCAAATAAATATTTAAGACTTTTTTTTTTTTTCCTAAGGGAATTGGAAAGATCTTGGAAAATGAGTAATTCTCAGAATAGGCAGGAATTTACTTAGGAACTTACTAGTTGCTGGATGCTGTAGAAGTACTGGCATGTCCATTAATCCCTGGGCATTGACACTACTTTGTAGATGTCGATGTGATTAATGGTATGAGCCTGGTCTGGACAATGAAGTGTTAACAAAACATTTGGAGAGCTTGTGGAAAGTGCCTGATCATTAGTGTTACGCAGAGATGGGGAAAGGTGAAGAATTTTTGTAGCTGTTGACATTTCTTGGGAGATATCCATAAAAAATGCAGGAGGTGGAAGAGGATGTCTCCTACATTCGTTTAAACAGTAGAACTGAGGATCAGATGCACGATAGCTAAAAAAGAAAGAATAACTATGTTTGAATCTAACAAGTTACACTTGGGCAATAAATGGCAGTGTGTCATTCACTGCATGAATAAATCATGCACACTCAAAACTGACTTGGACTTTGTGAAATAATTGTGTCCCTGTCACTCTAGTTCTTGTGTGGAGCTAAAAAGCTGTATCAAAACTCAAGTTAATGAAGAAGGTAATTTGATGTATTTATATCAAACAAAGTCAAGAATATGAGAAAGAGATAGAGGGTGAGACTTCTAGTGTTGCTAGAAGTTAGTATGCCTTATAATGCATCTTTTAGTTATGATTATCCAAAGAAAATAGCACAGTATTTGTGTATGATCACATCAGATGAGTCATAAATGTATTTTAGCTGTTCATCTTTATTAAAATAATTTTGGTTAAGAAAGGAGTTACAATACAAAAATATGCATATTACTCTGTGGAAGTGATATATATATAGTGCACTCTGTCATATCTAAACTAAGTCAATTGACAGATATCTTCAAAATTTGTTGCTAAATTTCTGCCATCTGAGGTTATATTATAACTTTCATTTTTATGCTGTTCTCCTCACAATAAGCTGTGACCTACCTCTTTTAGTACATGACTCAGACTGTCCATTTAAGATATTTAATTGAATGCTAAATGCTTTGTAAAAGAGAACTTGGAAAAGGTGGGAGCATGTGTCACTTGTTAACAACCCTTCTAGGTCTCCAAAAGGACTGACAACAAAGGAAGCCTGTTTCAGGAATATACTTCAATTCATTCTCTGTATTGAAAGTCAGAGGACTTGAATTTTAAGCATGGTTCTTTCTGCTAATTCTTTCATGGGTCTATGTATTGATTTCATGACAGCCTCTTTTTCTTTCATTTTCTTATCTTATTTTTTTATTATTTAAGCATAGGTAGATGTTGGACTAAGTTTAGTTTTTCTTTAAAGAAAGTAATTTACATTTAGAAAAAGAAACCCAGGGTAAATTTCAAGAGAGCATGCATTGCATTTAAAGAACAGCCTGCATGCAAAGGGCGGCTTTGCATTTTTAGAGCGTTGAATTGGTTTTTATTGTAGAGCTATGTCCTCAGAGAGCTAAGATTTACAGCCCTCATTAATGTAATTTTATAAGACTAAATGACAAGCATACTAAAAGATCTGCAGCTGATCCAGTTAGCAACATACAGATAATTCAGATTTGTCCAACTTGGTCTTGTCAAGTCAAGCAAAACAAAATCAATCAGTGAACAGAAGGAGTACTTAAGCTGAAAAAGAGAGGCTGCTTCCTGCTAAGCGTCTAGAGCTGGGCAGCCTGTGCCCATTCTGAATTTTAGACAAAATACTGCAGGAAATTCCTTTTTTTTTTTTTTTTTCTCTTTTAAGTGTTGAAAAACTACTGACATTCTCTGAGAAATCCCCTGCTTGCTTTCATCTGTGATGACTTGAAAAGTGTCATGATGGCAATGCTCGGTACTAGCGTTCTCAAAGAGACTCCAAGTCAGAAAATTGCTATTTGCTAGAGAGTCACATTTCCATCTCACAGTCATTAATAATAACCTACCAAAGTATTCATTCTCAGTTTGAAATGACCTCTTGTGCTTGCTGCTGCCACTGAAATTAGCTGTTGACACAACTGGCATTTTCCCTTCAACTGACACACAGCTATGTGCGTGAGGCACATGTGTCCTGGCCGGGGAGAATGAAGCTGAGTACTGGAGCAGGGGACGTAATCAACTAGGCTGTGGATTCCTCCCCACTTTTACTTCCCATGTGGCTGTACATGCATCACCAAGTATTGCAATTCCAAGACTTGGGTTGAGCTGGGTGTGGAGGTGATGGAAACTTAGTTCTGCTACTTAGCGAACCAACATTGAGCTGTGTACTTCCGCAAGCAGGTCCTGCTTGTGAACAGCCTTCCCTGAAAATTGCAGGGAATACATCAACTTCATGTCTGATAACAGCTACCGAAATCTATCCTCTCACTGAAAGGATGATGGAGAACCAACTGCCCTATTCTTTCTGCCTCATAGGTATTTTAGCTGATAGCACTAAATGTAATGTGTGTCAATGTAGCTAGTGCCATGAAGTAGTCAGAGACATATGAACCTGTTGATGAACAGTTTGTTGAGCAAGGAACTGATTTTGCTTTATTAGCTTTATTTTCATGCTTGTCTGGAGCAACATATGAAAAGGTATTTTCGGTTGGGGAGTTTTGAACATTTTTTTTGGTAACAACACCTGGTTTGTTCTAAGTAAAAACAGAACTCAAGTCCCCCAGTTAGTGGACAGAAGTAGTGCACTACAATTTATATCTTGGATCACAAGGATTAAAAAAGCAAATTCCTAGTAATATGTTTAATTCCTGGTACATCAAAGAGAAGTAGAAAATATGGCAACATGTTCATGAAAAGATGCTTGGCCCTGTTTGCTGGGGGCTCATTAGAATGCTGTGTAATCAGACTTTATACAGGTGGACAGTTAAAAGCCAGTAATTTTAATTAGTGCTTTTTTAGATCTATGTACCCAAGGATCTCTAGGAGCTTGACCTTGGGCCAGAAACCAGTCTAATGTTTTAAGTCATTGTGGGTCTGCTAAGATGCTTGTCTTGCTAGTGACTAATTTATGACTCATTCTCTCCTCAGTCACACTATTGCAAGTTTCCACAGTGTGAAGTTGCAATCAAGAGGAGGAGGAACCAGGGTAGAGAAAACCTAGCGAAGAAAACTAAAATGGGAAAGATCTATTATAAAATATGGGATGAAAGGAAAATCTTACCAGACTGGTTTCTAATCTGCTGTGAAGATCAGGAAGGTAAAATGCAAGGAACTGTTAGGGTTCCATGGACTCATTGTTCATTTCTAAATTAACATTAGATATCCCTGAAATAAAACCCCAAACCAAACAAAAAAAAACTCCCACCCTAAACAATAGCTGCCATGACCACCTCCTCAATGAATCTTTGCCCAGTTTACCATGGGTCAAGCAGAAAACTGTCTTTGAATAGCCCTAGCCAAGTTCTATGAGCTGGGGTAATCCTTTACTTAGGTTAGTTTGTTTGGGTTTGATGATGGTCTTAACCACAGTATGTGGGAGAACTAGAAGAATTCCAATAAGAAGTAATAGAAATTTTTAGAATGATAGACCTAAGAGGAGGCATTTTGAAAGAGGAATGAGTGAAAAACATCATGAGAGATGTTATGCAAAACATTTTAAAATAGTGAACAGTGAAATCATACTTGATTCTAACATGTGATGAGAGGACATAAAAGTTTAGAACTTTGAAACTCATTTAAAATTGCTTCATGAAGCTTTCATGTGCTCAAGAACTTAGGCATCAAGTAAGTAACAAATATACAAACAATTTAATCCAACAGTTACTGCCCTAGACTGGCGCCCAAACAGGGACCTGAATACTTTTCATATTGAAAATAGAAACACGACGGATTGTGACTTCTGGATCATGGGGAAGCCACAACGGACTGTAGTGCCACCGATCACCGGCTGGGAGTCAATCGACTCAGCAGAGCCAAATAAGAGCCCAGAATGCACTGCAGTGGATAAAAAGAAAAAGAAGAAAAGAGAAAAGGTGAGCAGCCATGTGTGTCCTTTAATGCTTGAAAGGCGGTATGTGGAATCAACTCAGTAAAGAAGAAGCAGCCATACTAAAGCTCTTTCAGCACATCCTCTCTAAGAGAGAGATTGAGTATGATAATATCTCACGAAAATTACTTCTATAGACTAAGGATAAAAACCTGATAGAAGGGGTGCATGATGCGTTTAAGCCTACTTTATGAGAAAGAATTGGTGAAGCTTTGTGGGATGAAGTGACTTTGGGTTCAAAAGAGGCAAAATCATTTGCTACCTTATGGCGCTTGCCGAGAGATACGTTCACAGGAATGCAAGCAGAAAGACAGGTTACTAAAGCTGCATTTGCAGCTTTTTCAGACAATCCTACTAAAGAATTCCCCTCAGGAGTGGAAAGGGTGATGGCTCAGAAGCCGCTGTGAAAGGGTCCACGACCTAGAGTGCACATGCTTGAGCAGCCCGCTCTCCCCCCTTTCTAGTTGCCGCCACCCCAGGAAGAGCATCGGGACCCACCCAGAGAAGGGGTTTGGCCGAAATGTCCAAGTAATTCTTTTGTTAAGGCCACAGCTCCAGAGACAGAGACTAAAGATTTTTTTTCCACCCCTGCGGAACAACAAGTGCGAAGAACCAGAACCGATGGATGGGCCAGGGGTTATGAATTTGTATCCGCCTTCACCACCTTCGCCGAACCTGGCCTCCCTCCCCCCAGAGCCCGATCCTCAAGGTTGTCAAGGGTGGGACAAATGGACAGAATTGTTAGATGAGAAATTGCAAACACTTCATGACAGACTTTCAAATTTACAGCTCTCCATCATGGCTACGCGAGCGGGAAAATGGGAACATAATCCTTTTACCGTACCGTTGCCGCTGACTTTACCGGCACATCAAGATAACCCTGCGACAGTGCGCTGGAAGGGCGTTATTCAAGATGTTATAATAGACAGTCAAATACTGCCTATCAAGATACCAAAAGATTTTCCTGTAACGATTAACCAAGCAGGGCAGGTTCAGTGGTCTCCTCTAGATTGGAAAGCAATGAAGGAGTTAAAGTCAGCAATATCGCAATATGGGTTGACTTCTAACTATGCACAACAGATGCTAAATGCATTATTTTCTTCCACTGTACTAACTCCTAATGATTGCTTACGAATAGCCCCTGGTTTATTGTCTCCATCACAGGTTTTACACCTTAAGAGTTCATTTGAGGAGTTAGCCGAAAAAGCTGCAGATGAAATTGCCTGCCGACACCCAAATGGTCCCTTACATGGGGTTACAGTTGAAATGCTGATAGGTAAAGGTCTTTTCCATCCTAGTTAGGCTCAGATGCAACTTCCTATTGAGGTTTTGCAGCAATCTCAACAGCTGGCATTGATGGCTTTAAAAGCTGTTCCGGAGGCTGGAAAACCTAATCCCTCTTATGTTTCTATCAGACAGGCTATAAATGAGCCATATATGTTATTTGTGAATAGATTGACTGAATCTATCAAGAAAAATATTGACCTTTCAGCTAGCGCAAAAGAATCTGTTTGGAGAACTATTTTAGAAATGCTAAAGTCAAAAAATGAGATAGTGGAGCCCAGTGCCCCCCCCACACACACACACCCACTCCCCAAACTTCTGTTGGTCGCCGCTGTGGCTGCAAAGACTGAGGACGGAGATGAAGACAATCCTTCTGCCCCAGGCCCTGTTAATCCCGAGAAAGAGGCTACTCTCAGATCACCTGAAACCTGCGGGAGGAAATGTTTTAACTGCACTTGATAATGCTGAAACTCCAGAACACATTAATGAGGAGCCTGTGCATGTTCGTCAGACTGCCATTGCTGCTCCTGAGATTCTGATGCCTGATCATTTTGATGCTGACCTGGATAGTCCTTTTGACCCTTTGCCTGTTGATCCGGAAAAGGAGCCTGATTTATATCCCCCAGATCCTCATGATAAATGAGCAGCTGTAAAGGGAGAAGTAAGATGGGTGGGGGATGCAGATGTATTGTGTGCTTTCCTGGTGGTGTATATGCCAGATCAAAACCCACGGTGGGAAGGTCTCTCGTATACTCTCGGAGGAACAGACAGATGGGTTGAAACAAGAACTGCTAACTGAAAAAGTGAGAAGGGTAGTGCAACCACAAGCTTTACCAGCCGCCACCCAAGCAGCATCAGGGTGGCAGAGAAAGAAAAAAGAAATGGACAGTGACGCAGCAAACTCCTTGACTGTTAACACCATGCAGTTTGCTTCTGCAGCTGCTTCACATTCCTGTTTCATCAGAATGCCTTTACTTTAGGAAACACTTTAACCTGTCATACTTCTCAAGAACTGATAAGCTGGGGGAGGGGGTATATTTGTGTCCTCCTACCTACAGGTCCATGGCGGCTGCCTGCAAAGTTTCTCAAGCCTTGCCATGAGAGAACAGACGAGTGGAAAAACCCAGTGCCTCAGCTACAGCAGCTGACCATGAATATCCTGAGCAGAATGAGATAGAGGAAGAGAGAAACGAATGACTGCAAAACATCACTTGGGGGCAACTGAAAAGTAACAGCTTGAATATATGTGCTTGTAAAGTAGTTATTATTAGAGGCTGTGACTTTGTGTATAAAACCACCTGTACTTACTAGCCAGCTGCTAATAAGAAACTACACCTTGTATTGTATGGATTTGTCACTTGTAAAACAGATGTTAGAGCATGCAAATTTGCAGCAGCTGCTAGAAAATGCTAAGGCAAAAGCTAGAAAGATTCTAATACAATGATAGCATTATAGAGCAGACAATGGAACAAATTGAGAGGGTGAGAGAACTCCACTGATAAGAAATTTCTTTGGCTGGTCCCTCACTGCCACTAGCATCCAACATGCTGCTGCACCCTGTACTATACATACTGCTGATGTAAATCTGTATGTGCTTTGTCATAGTAGCGACTTGTTACTGGATATAGCAGGCGATACTCTGCATTGACAACGAGGTGCAAGGACTGAGGTTGGCCAAATGCCTCCTACCACAGTCAAGGGCAAGACTGGGTTGGCCTCTGTGTTTGCCACAAAGAAGACCACCATTGTTGGCTGCAACCCAGCAGGCGCTGAGTGGTGGGGACACATGCCATGCCAGACCTTGATGTGAGGGATGGCCTCCCCTGTAATCAGAGAGCTATACAGGAGAGAAGGGCAGACCAAGCAGCCTGTGGTTGGCAAATGCTGGAGATATGATCTAGTCCAAATCCCCTGCTCAAGTAGGGTCATCTAAAACAGGTATTATATATAAAACAAAAAAAAGGGAAATGTAAGGGGTTTCTCCACTCAGTTTGCAAAAACGCAATTTGTACTAGATGTTTTAAATTTGTCTAGTTTTGATTCTCTTTCCACAAGACAGCATTTGTGACATCTGACAGACGATTCCTTGCGCAAACCACCAGTTCTATATAAAGACCTACATGATAACGAGTGGAAAAGACCAGAGCTATTGCTGACATGGGGTTGAGGATAGGGCTGTGTGCAGCTAGCGACAGGACCATGCTGGCTGCCAGCGAAACGTATAAAGCCCCAGAACTCAACAACGTAAAGAAATGACAATGAAAGAAATCTTTGTAATATCTGTTCTACTATGTGTGACCATGGGTAATGGACAAGTATACTGGGCACATTTGCTAAATTCCCCATTATTCCTGTTACATGGTGTGTAGGATTCACTGGTATTCCACATGTTATAAAGGTTCAAGTGACTTCAAATCAGACTAATCTTACTGAAATAATGCTGCCTGGAGTAGTGGCTGGGTATGTTAATTACAAAGGTCAAGCAGTGATAGAGTGGACACAGCAAATTGTAAAAAACATGCTAATAAAACAAAAAGGGGGAATGATACGGGAGACCCCAAATGCACGAATCAACAAAGCTTGGTTTGTCTTAAATTTTTTAACATTATCCAGTTCTGATTTACACACAGGCATGAATGTCCCCCCAGTGATTAGGCATTTTTCTGCACTAACCCGTGCAGGCCCAGATCCGATACCAGAGAAAGAACCCGTTATGGCAATGGTAAAGTCTTTGGAAAATCATAACTGGGAAGGTCCTTTTAGGTTAATAACTTGGGGAAGAGGCTATACCTGTGTCTCTACAGAACAAGGACCCTGATGGATCCCCACGCAATGTACCCGTCTGTCTATACAAGCGACAGCTGCCAATGAAGATTGGCGCTGACTCATCACTGAAGTTAACCCGTGGGAACTGTACAAAGTTAACCGGTCTCTTTTTGGAGAACCAGTCAACGGAGAGCGTATCCGTTCAGGAGCGTATCGCAACTGGACTTTCCAGCCACTAGTAATAGACTGGGAACATTTAAACCTGGAAAGGGTACCACTGAACAAGAGGGTTGCTTTTAGATGTTGATTCCATGAGGCACGCCTCACTACAGAACAGAATGACTGTTGATTTTTATTGTTAGCTCAAAGCCATGGGTGTGAAGATTTTGATGGTATGTGCTGCATGAACTTATCAGATCATCCATAAAAGCATTCCAGACTTAATAACAAGGACAGCACACCTTCAGGAAGATGATGGACTAAATTGGTTGAACAAAGTGTTTTCTGGCTTGAGCATTACAGGATGGCTTTACTTAATCATCTTGTCAGCCTTTTTAGGTATCTTAATCTGTGTGCTTTTTTTGGGTTAATCATTATGTCAGTCTTTTTAGGTATTCTAATCTGTGTGCCTAGTTTGCTACAATAGCTGATGGAGTATATAGAAACTTTGGCAAAAGTAGATCATAAATCTATAAAAACTGTCTTTTAGTAAAACAAAAAGGGGGAGATGTGGGTGAAGGGATAGAAATAGTTAACAAAATGGATTCAGGCATTATTGCCCTGGTCTGGCTCAAGCCCTGGGAACAGTGAAGAAAACACCAGGTGTCAATGCCCTGGGCAGGCCTAAGCCTTGAGAACTGTAAAGACAACAATGAAGGGTAAAGATCGGTTAGCAAAACAAAGCAGAGAGTTTGCAAGATAAAGCAGGATGTGCATCTCAAAGACAGACCAAACAATGTAAATATTTGTAACCCTAAGTAGTTTTGCTGAATCGGGATGATAAGGAAGTGAGAGAGTGGAAAGTTACTGCTTAACACTTAGTACACTATAAAAGGGACTGCTGGGGAGCAATAAAGTGACTTCTGTCTGATCATATTGGTCTCTGACTGAGTCCATCTCGCAGCACTAGACCTTCCTGTTAGGCTATCCAATCTAGAGATGGTATTATATTCTCATCCATTGTGACACAATGGTGCATCCTGTTAACACATTTAGTGCTCTAATTAGACATATTCTGGGGTTCCATTTTGAAAGAACAAAACCTTGCAACCAAAACCAGAACTTTAAACTGAAAAAATTCATAGAAGAGTCCTAGAAGAGTCCAGAACAGAAAGAGCTATAAAATTCATTCATGTCCATTCAGCTTCATCTTAGTAACACCCATAATGACGACTTCTGATGAGAGAGAAAGACATGACATCTCAAGCAGCCTTTTGCAGGTCTAGGGATGCTTTTTTCCAGCAGAAATGACAGTAAAGACTAGGTGGGTAAGTTCAATACACTTTAGAATGTAATGGCTTGTGAAACCAAAGCCCCACTGTCACAGGTTCTTTGCAGCAGATATTGGAGCACTTGAGATACACTTTACTTGAGGTCTGTACTTTACCATTGTTTAAGTGGAGGCATGCTTGAAAAATTGGACCAGGTTTTGTCTGAAGAACTTATTGCCACCTTTGTTTTTATGTCAGAAGGCAGCTAGTTTCTACATTGCCAGTTTAGGAGCATATGTCAGAAACACAGCAGAATACACCGGAAGCATTTTGGAAGAAGAGCTTTTGTTGATTATATGCATAGAAGTGCCAACAGTTCTTCAAATGGATAGCAACCAAGACTGAACCTCAAGAAATTCAGACTGTTGTGTTCACATAAGCATCCAAAAATTACTCTGCTTAACCAAAACTTGTCCAAACCTCCAAAACCTCTTTGGTCTGGAAATCAGACTGGAAACGTTACATGATCAGAATTTCTTGTGACTTTTCCAGTGCTCATTTCCTTTTGCCCTTGAAGAGATATCATAAGAACAACTTCTTACATTGTGGTGTATCTGCAATTAGGCTTCTGCTGTTGGCTAACGGTTAACCAAGCCTGTTTTAGACTTGTGCAGGGAATGGATTTGATGCAAAGTCCATCTGTAATAATTGCATAGTACAGAGAAATCCAACAGTTTCATTTTAAAACAATTTGAACTGAAATTGAGTTCACTTGTAAGTAAAGTTCAGATTAAGTCTATCAGCAGAAAAATTGCTAACACGACAGGGTTGCTTCTACTTTTCCCTTCGAAATGCCTCTTAGTGTATAATCGTATTTTGAGCTATATTCCTCATGATCCTTTTATGAAAACCAAAAAGGCAACTTCTGTTTCAGTGGTTTTGCTGTGGATTAGGCTAGGAGGACTGGACAGTGTTGAGGAAATATATCTGAAAAAGATTCAAAGTGGTCCGTAGTTACTAAAAATATGTTAAACATAGAATCATAGAATAGTTAGGGTTGGAAAGGACCTTAAGATCATCTAGTTCCAACCCCCCTGCCAGGGGCAGTGATGCCTCCCACTACACCGTGTTGTCCAAGGCTCTGTCCAACCTGGCCTTGAACACTGCCAGCGATGCAGCATTCACAACTTCCCTGGGCAACCCATTCCAGTGCCTCACCACCCTTACAGTAAAGAATTTCTTCCTCATATCCAATCTAAACTTCCCCTGTTTAAGTTTGAACCCGTTACCCCTTGTACTCTCACTACAGTCCCTAAGGAGCATATAGGGCAGATAAGTCCTAGAGAAAGCACACAGTTTGTAGAATAATTAAAAATAAAGCTGAGAATACTGCATTGGTGGGGTAGGAGAAATCAGTACTCCAGATCCTGAAGTCAGTGACACTGATCACTGTTTTATCTGCTGAGAGATAAGATGAAGGACTAGGGCATTAAATCTTACAGAGTCTGTTCCTGTGATTCTTTGTTAATGCACTCAAACATTCAAAATGTTTGACTTTCAAGGTGAATGGAAAAGGTTTCCATGTTGTTTGTATAGTGCTCTTTCAATCAAAAAAAGGGTCTTCAGAATTGCCTAAAGGCAGAAGTTCCAAAAGTTTTGAGGTGATTTAGGTGCCATTTGCAGCATAAACTCTATCAGAAAAATAGTTTTAAACACCTTCACTTTCAGTTCCTTTGAAACTTGGAATTCAGTTCCTACATAATTTTTGTGTTTTTCAGAATTTTACCTATATAGGTAAGTAGTTGGTTTCATTTGTTCAGTTCCATGTCTCCATATTCTTTGGTACTCCATTTTAGTTCTGTGTATTATTAAAAATGCACATCAGTGTTGTTCGTACTGAGTGTAGGTCTCATCACCTGTTTTGCTTCCCATAGTTTTCTGTAAAAGGAAACATCAACTTTATTTTATAGTTCACAGTTTTTTGTTGCCACTACTCTGAGTAATATCAGATAGACACATTCTTTGGAATTAGTCAGGAGAGGGATTAATTTTTAATTCAACTGATTTCTGATGAAATTGCCCACAGGAGTAACCACAGTGTCAGGGGTTAGGAAAACAACTCTGTTAAAACAAAAAAAAAAAAAAAAAAAAAAACAAAACCCAAAAGATGTCAGGAGAGAGTCAGACATTGAGAAATGTCATTATTTCTGCCACTTCCCTCTCATCATGTAGGCTCTTTCTGGTTCTATCATACTCAAGTCTTTGATTTTTTCTTTTGAATTTTTATATATCATACCCTGAGGTGTTTCTGCCTTAAAAGCAGAAACTCATCCTGAAAACAACCAACTTTTATGAAAAGAACTAATGATCCTAAGTAGTCTAACCACACTGGGTATTGTACTCCATCAAGCAAGGAGTTTACCTGACTGGTTATTTGTTGAACTCTGAATAAAATCACTGGGTTTGTATCAATAGAATGTCAAGCCATGACTTCATTCTTCTCTCCTCCTCCACTGTTCCTGAGACTCCTCAAAACCAAGAAGCCTAGCTGCACCTAGGTTAGGCAAAAGGCTAAAGCAGTTATCATGTTGGTGAACAGACTGCTGCTAAAACAGGAATAATTTAGGCCTCCAAGGAAAAAAGTTAGTCTAAACACATTTCTAGATTGGGGGGGGTGGGGAGGAGGGGGGGGGGGGGGGGCTGGGCAGAAAAGAATCCAAGGAAAGTGCAAAGGATGGTTTAAGATGTATTAACCCCAATGTACCCTGCATAGAGATATACTCTACAAAATTCAAGGTTATTAGGACAAATCCTACAGGGAGAAGTTCACAAAAAGGTTCTCTGCTGCCTTCCCTGACTGATGTCCAAATGAAAATCTGACTGGCTACTCTGGTAGGAATTTTCAGTATCTACTTCTGAATTTGCTCTTATGTTCCTTCTATATTGTCGCATTCACTAAGAGCTCATTTTAACCCTAGTTTCCCCAAAATAATAATTCTGGACAAAAAGTCACAAGAGATAGTCTAAGTAGTATATAAAGCATGGCATACATGTTGCTATGCTTTTCTAGAGCTTATTTCAGTGTCTACAGCAATCAAGAACCAAGGAAAACTTCAAAGTATTTCAGAAAAGAACATTGACGTGCACTTGAAAATTTCATCAGGCAGCAATTGTAATTTCAAGCACTTTCACTTCTGGAAAAGCACATCAAAGAGCAGGAGTACCATTCTCTTGGCCTGGTCTGAGATATTTGGATAATGCTAGTCTAAATGATCAAAAACTTAAATAAATAAATATATGTATATTAATTAGCTCTGAATCTTGTTACAGGCTGAATCTTGATTGTTTGCATTTGTTCTTTAGACTCTGAATAAAGGAAAAGAGATTGCAAACAAGTACAGAATGCGATCAAGTTCAAATGCAACTGATCAGACTAAAAACCACTGTCAGGCACAGAAAAAAATACATTCAATCCTTCTGGCTCTTCTGCTACAGCTGTAATCCTGTCGTGTGAACAGACATAATGTATATAGTCTGTCAGTCCCTGGTAAGAACCTCTTCTAAGAGGTGACCTGAGGGAAAGAAGAGGCAGGGATCTGAAGAGCTACTGACACTTTCATCATTGTCCCTCACAGCTCTGATGATTACATGATTAATGTTGGTAACATGACCCTCATTCTTAAATAGATTGTTATAGTACATGTATAACCATTGTTTGTTTATGGATTCCTCTCCCACAAAACAAAACCCTAATATGCAGCATACTTATGTGACTGCTTTTCTGCAGGAGGCAGAATTCATTGTAGAGCCAAGTCAGTCCACCAGACTTGGAAAGGTTTAGAAATGCATAGGAACCAGAGTGACATAGAACAATCCTATCATACTGAAATATTGTATCTTTGCCACTAAATACAATTAAAATTAAAACTATAAATTACCCTTACTACTTTGCAGAGTCCAGTTTGGCCAACCATATGCACTTGACTAATTGTAAAATGGACTTACTTGGGCCATTTTTGTGTGACGATGACACATGGAAATAACAGTAGCAAGCCCAGATCCATTAATTATAAGTAAATCTTGCCTTAACAAAAAGAGATGTCATTTCAACTATATACAATTCCCCATCTACAAATCATGCTCCTTTCTACTTGACTGCTTTGTCACCATAGAGGAAAATCTGCTAGGTTTTACATGTCTGTCACTTCCTGCATATAGGACATCAGTGTAGTGGATAGTTTCACTCTAACTACTGCCAGAGCACTAAGACTACTTCCACTTCAGTGTGTTGACTATGAGATCTAAATGTCTGGGTGTTTGTATTATGATACCAAAATATGGGGAAGGAAATACATGATATAGCTGCCTGTAGTGTAATTGTATTGGATTCTAAATGGCAATAGAGAAAACAACGTTGCCTGTATGTGTGGATGATGATTCAGATACAACTAACAGTTTTAGCAGACTATTTCTTCCCACTCATGTAGAAATGAAGGATACTGGAATCAGAAGAGAGAAGGCTGAACTGTATTCCTTCTTGGGAACTGTAGTTTGCTAATTCTTCATGCTAGCTTGTAAGGGAGGATAGAGAATTTCACAATGAAAACCATAAGAGCATTGAATGAAAAGACAAAATTTCTTTACCTCAAACATCTGTCCTGATTAAGTAATTACATCATTTTAACATTTCTTGTCACATTTTGTTACATGGGGAAAAAAAGTACAACTTAGAAGCTATTGTGTAGCATACAGGAATAATGAAACTTTATGGCAGGATATCTGAGACAGGTATGTGACTAAACCTGGAATTCTTGAATCTACCTCCAGTATTATTAGTTATGAGTTATAAATTAAAGCTTCTGACACATTTAACGGACAAGCAATTCTGGGGATAAAAACTTAACTATGTGAGTATGAACATTCAGTAGCTCCTGAAATGCTGCTTTAAATTTAGAAATCAAGGTTTCTCACACAAGTATGAGTGAAGTTGGATAGAATTTTCAGGACATGATAGACAATGGTGGCTGGAACTAAAAGTAAGGGTGATCTTTCAACACCAGCTCTGTTTTCTGGTTGGGAACCATTTTTATTCCCACTGGGAACGGTTTCAGTGGAGAAAAAAACAAAAAGTCTAGATAGGCAAGGCAAAAAGCATAGCTACAGCCCTGTTTCTCCAGATGTGTGTCATGGGCAATACTTCAAAGATGAGGACAGTAGCTCAAGTTTCTCAGCATCTTCATTTTTCAGAAGAAAGACTATACTAACTATTTGGTAACATACAGTTGTATGAGCATGCAAGGTAGGCAGAGGGTATAAAATGCTAAATCAGTCTGAAAAAATAATTTCTCTTTCCTCAAAGACAAATCTTTGAAAGCTTTTGATTTTGTGTTTGGTATTGTTCTTTCTTTTTTGTTTTTAGTTTTTCGTCAGTACCAAGTGAGAAGCAGGATTTGACAGAACTGACTCAGATTGTTTGCGCAGGTGCAAATTCTCTGCTGTCATTCAACTTCTTAAAATGTCATAAATGCAGGAGCTCAGTGCATATAGAAGTATAGCAAAAAAATCTGTAGAGTGGTTCTTAAGAGTGCCAAACAAAAGAGGCAATTCTGCAGTCACTGGATTTTTTTTCCGGTTTATAAATTCATACAGAAAACTGGGCAGCAATTCACTTCAGCCTGTAGTTCTGCTTCTTTTTCCATTCTTTGTTTTCACCTAACACCAGTTAGTACTTCCTGAGATAGAGAATTAAAAGGAAGAATAAAATGAGGCTACCATGGACTTACAGTTAACATCAAAGCCCCATGAAGGAAGGTGTGGCAGGGGTTTCCCTTTTTCCTGTGGTGTAAATTTGCTGATTTCACTTTTCATTTTGACCAAGGAATCATGATTCTGTTGTTGTGTTCTACAAATGCAGGATGTAAAAATACATGAACAACAAGTAGACTCTGTTGAAGACATGACTATCTTTATACATCATCTGGATTGTGTTTATTAACAACAATAGTCCCCGTGTAAGTAGTCCCTACCAAGTGGAATTTTAATATTTAATGTTCCTTGATATTAGAATCATACAGAGATAAAAGTAGTAATTCTTTTTCTCAGAGTTTTTTGTTGCTTTGACATTTATGTTTGTTCACATTGAAGAAATAGAAGGAAAACACTTGGAATATTCTATTAATGGGGATAGAGCTCTTGCACCGTTTTGGGAAAGACAGCTAGTGAACTCCAGACTACACAAATGTAGGTTCCCAGCAGTCTGCCTCATGGGCTGCCAACATGAAGCAAGAACTGAAGTTTAAAAACCTGCCTGGCTATGAGACTCATATTGAAGCTGGCCTATGGTTTTTCAGACCCTTTGGAATTAAAGTGTGAAAAGTTCTAATTGGCCAAATCATCAAATTCCAATGAAACACCACTTGGTACAGATTTTTTCCAACCAGGCCTAATTAAAAGGAAACAAAATCACCCCAGCCACTGTTGTGCCTGTTCAAGTTCCCAGCTGTAGCTTTTTCCAGTGTTCCGGGTTGAAATGATATGTAGATATGTACCTAGGCCCACAACATATTTCCGAATCCAGGGAGTCACTCTTTCCAGCCAGGAAAAGAAAAAAAAAAAGGCAATGTCCATGGCCAGACTGTTTATAGTTCTGTCACCTCATGAGTTGTTTTGTTTTGGTTTTTTTTTTTGAGGAAGGTTTTGGATTTTTTTGTGAAAGAAGTGTTTCGCTTTGCACAGTTTATTTATAATAGATACTGTGTCTTGATTAAGAGATTTAAACAGATCAGGTAAACTGTACTATTCAAGCTGTCTAAAAAAGATTGCTATTAAATATCTTAAACTTAACATTCCCTGGAAGATTAACTGCTTTATAAATGACATTTTTACAGATTATTTTAGCTATGAGGAGTTCTGCATATGTGCTTACTTTAATACCTGCCTGTTAACTTTCAAAGTGAATTGAAATCAGTAATTTATTTTGCTGATATTTAGCACGTTAAGTCATTTCTGTAATCCAGAGATTTTCATCTGAGGAATATAAAAGATACTCTCGAACCAGCAGTACCTAATGCTCCACACACAACCATTCCTTTTGGACTAGGATGTCGAAGGAAACTCCTAAAATACAAAGACAGATTTTAAAGAGAAGAGCATGCTGGGTTCTTCAGAAAATCTCCTTGTACATGTTAAAAGACCGATGGATGCGGGACAGTTTGTACATCACCTTCATTAGATACCTAATTGTAAATGGAGGTTTTCTGAGAAGATGAACCTGTGATGACAAGAGCCAAAACAGAAATGTCATCTTGATTAACTGACTACCTCTCCTAGCCAGGAATTGATCTATTTATTTATGTATTTACTTTATTGGCTCTTGTATTATATCTATGGCAGGTAAAGGACCCCCATGTAAGGGATAGCGTGTATGCAGTGTGTCTTTCTGCACAGAGATTGGGGTCTATGTTGATAATACCCATGGCTTCAGCTACTCCACATCTGTTCATGCTGCAAGTCCTTGTGTAGAGTCTTGCAAAGGTGTCTTGTGTGACAGTCTGACCTCTGCACATTTGAAAACACAAACTGTCTGGCTTAATCCAGGAGAGACTGCTCCTGCTTCAGATCCAGAGTAATTAGATAGGAAGAGGAATCTCAGCAAAAGGACGATAGTCACTGGAGTGACATCGGTTTCCACGACTGGTGACCTCTTTCAAGCTTCAGGAAGAGGAGCCACTTGAATGGGCTCAGGGATTTTGTTTGCTGCTAGGGAACTCTGTACAAGAGCCTGCATGTAAAGGATGCACAAAATTCTGTTACGTGTTATAACATGCTTCAGGGGTATGTTATTTAAACAGAAATTTAGCTTGCTCTTTTTCTTTTTTTTGTCTTGTTTTAGCTTCTCTCTACTTGGCTCCTGCACATCTGGCACAGTCCAGAAGATCTTTTGAGAGCCCCTTACCTCGCAAAATGTCCTGGAGATTATCCTGTGCCTGATGCACTAGCAGCCATCAGACTGACAGCAGCTGGCCAGCTCCAGATTATGCATTTGGCTGCTTAATGATAGCTAAGGAGCATACCGCTGATGTGCATGGGAGGGACTGTCCTGTCTCTGTTCTGCGGGAGAAAGAACCAGTCACTGGAACTTGCCCAAGCCTCACTTTATCTGTTGTGAACTATAATACTATTTTTGAGCAAGTCACTACCAAATCCAGGTAGGCAATAAGCATTTCCAGGGTGAAGCTGGATGGCTGGATAGTCAGCAGTATTCTAGGGAGTAATTTGTAAATGTTACTATATGGAGCTACATGGAATTATCTTGCCAGTATTACTGGCCATCATAAACTAGCTGCAAGTTCCTTGTCCATGCCTGTAAATGATGGACTATCCGCTCAATATATGTCTGAATAAAAACAGCACTAGAATGTTAGTGGGTGTCACAACTGTGTCACTTCAGTGAATCTTCCTGACTGTGTTAAAGTATGCAGTCTAGTGTTAATGGCTAACAGGGGAGCTGTGAAAACATCTGATGGATAACTCGCAGCCAGTGCACTTACAGTGGGAAGGCTTGCTCCTATGATTAGGTGGCCCAGCCAAAAACAATGGTCGGAGATAGATAATACTTCTGACATCCAACTGAGCCTTCACTAACAGACCTTTTGAGACACAAATATCTTCGATCAAGATTCTGTCATGATAACAACCTGATTGAAGTGAGAAACTTCCAAAAAGTCTCCATATTATCCAGGGCTGTTGTTTTGTGCAAGCTAAAGATTGATGACAAACAATTGCTTGCCAATGTGATACAAATATCCACTGACTAAATGTGACTTCTCAACATGCTAGTTTTGCTGGCGATTCATATTTTTGAAGGCTCAGGAAACACGTAACCCAAACAAAAAGAAGTCATGGCCCTGTGGAATATTAAATGGAGATGACCTATTTCTAACACAATCTAGTTTTCTGCAAAACTCGGATCCAGAGGAACCCATGCGGATTTTATTCATCCATAGCAACAGTCATGTGAGCTGACTGCATTTCATGCAGTTCTTTGTACTGCAAAACCAGCACTTTGCCATTTGGTGTATGCAGGGGGCACTGAGGCCCTGCCTGCGGGGTAAACTGCATTTGATTGCATTAATTACACTCTGTAATGGCTTCATTCAGAGTCAGTTTTTTGTGCCTGTACTAGCATTTGGTGCCCAGAATCAGAAGCATCCAGGAATACTTTCCTAGAAGAGAACACTAGAGCATAGGTTTCATTTCTTAAGTAATTAATGCATGACAAGACTAAGTAAACAAGCCAGTGAGACGACATGAAGAGATTACAAGCTGGTCTTTAGCCTGAGTCATATTGGGTTGGGTTGGTTCCTTGGTTGTTTTTTTTTTTTTTTTAAACAAAGACTACTAAATTTTTAATTTTGTGAAAAACCCAGACAGCTGTAGAGAAGAGTAAGCCATGTTTGGGATTTTACAGCCTTGGTCCGTCTTTATATTGCAGGAAGCAAAAAAACCAGCATTAGGCAGAGAGATGTGTCCCTCAAAAGGGTCCATGATTTTAAATGCTTCCTGCAGGGAGATTTGTTATCTCCCTGCCCATCCACCCCTTTTCCTTTTCTGCTCATACATGGAGTCATTACCACATCCAACAGTGTTTGGCTTAGCAGTCAGGTGGAGCTGGCACACAGTTTCGTGTGGGTCCTCACTGTGAGAAGGAACCTACCTCCTGATTTCCACTGCTGAGAAAGTCCTGATGGTGCTACCAAAGGTGGCGTAATCCAAGTTAGGACTTTGATTGGACCACACAATCACAAGTACAAAATGTGCATTCCTTCAAGTATATATGGGAGAGAAAAGGGCTGAAAGTGGTCCTTGCATAATCATTTACAAAGAGACCCAGAAGACAAAATGACAGATGTGGTTTCTGTGAAATGACTTGCAGGACAAGCCTCCACATAGGCCTACTTGAAGGTGGCATAACTTAAAAGCAGCCCTATTATTGCTGCAAGCTGTATCCCTGGCAGAGATCCAAGCTGACAGTGAGCAAAAGTAGATAAAAGCAACCAACACTGTTTCCTATATGCCTTTTTTTGCACTAATGAACTCTACTATGCTTATAAAATAGTTTCCCACCTACAGCCTGCAAATGCAATTATAATTTGGTCCTTTTAGTTCTTGTCTGTTCTTTACTATACTGTTCCCAGGCTAGTTCAAAATCACCACAGCCTAAAAAGATTAATCTCAACCGCTCTTTCATGCTGTTCATTTGAAATATTTTGAAAACCATTAGGTTGTTCCAAGCTTACTGGGACATATCCATAAAAATAAGCTGCATGCCAAAGAATCTGAGATTCATATATTACAGGATATGGTCTCCTCACAACCTCCGCCTACTCACTTGGAAGTGTCTCATGGTTTTCCTGCATCATTTGACACATCTGTAGTCATTTAATTGTTCTAGCTGTTCAGACTGTATTGTGAAACAATTGCTTACAGGACTCATTAAAAATAATTTAACAAAAAATTCCCATGTGTTGTACTGCCTCCACAGTCACATGAGCCTTGGAAACTTGCAGTGTATCCAAACAATAGTATTCTTTTTTAACAGGACATTTTGACCTGTGTTAGAGCAGACAGCCAGTTTGCAACATGAGTATTTGGACAGTATTCCTATATGTCTAAACAAGTCATGAATGGGATGGGGAGTGTGTTATACATTGCATGGGATTTTTTAAATAGTTATTTGTTTATTCCACTCTTGGCCCTGAGTCAAAAAGGTACGAAACCACTTCTTTATGTCAACCTTCAAATAGAAAAGCCTTTTCTTAAGTCCTGTTAAAATGAGTGCAAACCAAACATCTACTCAGAGGTAAGCATTAGCCTGTAATGTTACACTGACTGGGATTTTTTTCTCACAAGTGTCTTTGGAAGTTGACCTGGCAAAGAGATGTTATTGAAGTGCACTTGTTTATCTCAATTAGAATTGTGTCATACAGAACACATTGCCAAATGCCTGAAATTCCACTGTTCCTATTTCACTCCTTAGAGAGAACTATCTGCATCTCCTGCTGAGATACCAAACATCTGGCAAATCTCTGATTCCCATCTGACTCAAGGTCATAGAACAAGACACTTGATATTCATGCTGAACTAGACCTCTGCAATGGAATGGGTGTTTCTAGTAGCAGATGTTTCTAGTAGCAAATGTTTCTAATTGGTTGCAAAGAAAGGCGTTTAACTGTTTCTATTGAAACATGCATTATTGTAGACTCAAATGTGGCTCTTAGGCTGTATGTAGGGTGTCACAGTGACTATGTCAAAATGGTGCTTAGGTTTTGAGGGAAGGGTCACATCTGAATCTATCCAGAACTAATTTATCCACTGACTCATGTTGATCTTGAGAATATTTTGGATGGAATTTGGAAGTGAGTCTCAGAGTGGCAGGCAGATCAGCTTCCTTAATATGAAAATGGCTTACGATTAGGAAAGCACAAATTAAGCATTTTTTGCTTTCTACCTTCTTTTTAGGGGGATAGTTTAACACACCTATTGCTTTCTACCTTGTTTTTAGGAGGATAGTTTAACACACCGATTTTCCCTGAGGTGAAAGATTTGATTTTCTCTGAGGTTATGTTTTAGAAACACTCGAAAAGTTTTACCACATCATAAGTGTATTTTACACTGATTTTATAACAGAATACATAGTAGCAGAATCTGTCATACGGTACCTGAAGCAGAGCTAGATATACGGTTTTCTTAGCTTAATAAGTAGGCCCAAGTGATGAATAAGCTTCTGCATATTTACCATATTAATACAGATGTAAAATGTATTGTGCTGCTTCTCAGAAGACCAATGAGTCCCTCTTTATTCCAGTCTGTCCATATTTTTATGTCACATTCATTATTACGTTTAACTGCCTGGAAACTGAAATTTTCTACAGTTCAGCTTTTCAAGCACACAGTGTAATAGTGATAGTAGAGATGAGTCAAGTGGATTATGTCCTGGGCCAGGTGCCATGAGATACCATGAAACCTGAGAAGTATCTTTCTGGTTTTAACCTCTCCATCCCTAATCACTTTCTCCTTATTTCTACTATGATTTCTGCCATTTTTGACCCCTGGGCCATATGCTGGATTTGGCAAAAATCTTATGTGCTTGAAGTGAAATATAGTGGCTTCAGCAAGGGATCATTTCCAAAGTAACTTAATTTCATCAGAAAATCACTGGCTTCTCTGGATCCAACCCTTACTGCAATTAGTAGGAACCCAAATAATCCACATCATATTTGTTAGGACATCCCGTTGTAAACATGGGAATAAGGTTTGCGATGATTGTGAGCAGAAACAGTACAGTGGCCTTGCAAATACCTTCCCAAAGGTCAGTGGTGTTTAATAACACAGGTGCCTCTTGAGCACCTACTGTTACGCTATATGCTTTATAAAGCGTACCTCAGTATTTCACTATTTTCATTGCAAGGCTTAATTCAGAGTTCAGACTACACAGGGTAATAATGTGTACAACACAGATTTTATCATACTTTCCATCTTAATTGGCTTTCTGGCAGAAAGGTGATGTAAGCATTCTGAGGAGCACTTTAGTTATATTCAGAAAACAGATTTTTCTGTAGGTTTTCGCTCATATCAGTTTGGATTTATTGGTGTATTAGAATAGACACAGCATTAAACAGGCTGTATGTAGCCTCAAACAGAACACGAACTTTTGTAAATGACAATAGATTTAAGACTACATACATGCGTACACGCATATATGCATAAAATATATATAGGCCAACACACAGCCAACACAGAAATCTGTTTGTGTTTGTAAACTAAAAATTTGAGCAGAATATACAAGGGCTACATACGTGTTCCTTAGTAACTGGTTTTAGAATAAGCGCCAATTTCATGCTCTCTTCCAGTGGTAATTGAACTGAATTTATTCTGAAACACCAAGGGTTAAAAAAATCCAATGGACTAGACTGGGCATCTTTTGCAAAGTGAATCCCAGACGTAACTGTTTTACAGCAAGTTGTTTTCCTAAGGCTTGTCAAACAATGTGTTTCTATGCAGCAAATTTAACAGAGGCTATGCAGTTTGCATAGTCTCCTTTTTCCTCTTAGCCAGTTTTTCCAGCTAATGGAAAGAGAATGCCATTAGCTTCATCTTTATTCAACCCTCATTCCATCAGGCCCAAACTCTGAGTTGGATAGCTCCCAATCTGAGTTGGATAACTCCCAATAGGATTAAGGTGCATATGGTCAAAACATAGAGTCACAGAATCATAGAATAGTTAGGGTTGGAAAGGACCTTAAGATCATTTAGTTTCAACCCCCCTGCCAGGGGCAGGGACACCTCCCACTAAACCATGTCACCCAAGGCTATGTCCAATCCAGCCTTGAACACTGGCAGCAATGGAGCATTCACAACTTCCCTGGGCAATACATTCCAGTGCCTCAACACCCTTACAGGAAGGAATTTCTTCCTCATAGCCAATCTAAACTTCCCCTCTTTAAGTTTTATCCCGTTACCCCTTGTCCTATCACGACAGTCCCTCATGAAGGGTCCCTTCCCAGCATCCCTCTAGGCCCCCTTCAGATATTGGAAGGTTGCTATGAGGTCACCAAGCAGCCTTCTCTTTGCCAGGATGAACAGCCCCAACTTTCTCAGCCTGCCTTCATATGGGAGGTGCTCCAGTCCCCTGATCATCCTCGTGGCCCTCCTTTGGACTTGTTCCAACAGTTCCATGTCCTTTTTATGTTGAGGACACCAGAACTGCACACACTACTCCAAGTGAGGTCTCACAAGAGCAGAGTAGAGGGGCAGGATCACCTCCCTCGACCTGCTGGTCCTGCTCGTTTTGATGCAGCCCAGGATACAGTTGGCTTTCTGGGCTGCGAGCTCCCACTGCCAGCTCATGTTCATTTTCTCATCGACCAACACCCCCAGGTTCTTCTACACAGGGCTGCTCTGAATCTCTTCTCTTCCCAACCTGTAGCTGTGACTGGGGTTGCTCAAACCCAGGTGGAGGACCTTGCACTTGGCATGGTTAAACTTCATCAGGTTGGCATCAGCCCAGCACAAGCGTGTCAAGGTCCCTCTGGACGGCATTCCTTCCCTCCAACGTATCAACCAAACCACACAGCTTGCTGTCATTGGCAAATTTGCTTAGGGCGCACTCAATCCCACTGTCCATGTCACTGATAAAGATGTTGAACAAGACCGGTCCCAACACCAACCCCTGAAGGACACCACTCATTACTGATCTCCAGCTGGACATTGAGCCATTGAGCACTACTCTTTGCGTGCAGCCATCCAGCCAATTCTTGATCCACCGAGTGGTACACCTATCAAATTGATGTCTCTCCAATTTAGAGACAAGGATGTCATTTAAGACAGTGTCGAATGCTTTGCACAAGTCCAGGGAGATGACATCAACTGCTCTACCCCTGTCCATCAGTTCCGTAGCCTCATCATAGAAGGCCACCAAATTGGTCAGGCAGGATTTCCCCTTAGTGAAGCCATGCTGGCTGTCACCAACCACCTTGTTGTTTTTCATGTGCCTTAGCACTTAAGTAATGCTTCTGAATTAGCACATGTATTTGCAGAATATATTTTTAATTCTAAATTTTTTTGTGAGATCAATTCATTGCTCTGCTTACGTTTCCTTATTAATATGTATATATCTGCATATATAGAGACATATTTATATGCTCATAAATGTATAAACATACCCATTTTTTCTATTCAGCTAGACTTCTGCGAGGTGGTGTTTCCAGCTCTGTGTATGTGAGCTGCAAGGAGATATCTACTTTTGTATATGCAGTGACAGGAAGTGGAATGAACGAGCTCACATCTGTTAGCCATTAAACAGTGAAATAATAGCAAACATAATAATTAAATAGTATGTTAGCCAGGCCAGCAAGAACAGATATGAGACATAGAAAGCTAAAGGTGAGTCAAAAGATGGCCCACATTCAGCTGATTCCTTTGAAGGGAAAATACTATGTTACCTTTCCTGGTTTTCAGTTCTGCAAATACTGCCTTCTTGGATCATCATAACATTGCCATTAGAATGAGTGGGCTTGAGAATTTCCTCTCTAAAACTATAGCAGCATTTATTCCTGCAGCAGTGTTCTGGGAGGAACAAAAATGGGCTTCAGACATTTTTGGAGTCAGAAAAGCAACACTTTTCTTATGCTTCTTCCCACTCACCTTCTACACTTGGGTCTGCTGAACCAGATTGTAAAAGGGATTAATTAGAAATGTGTGCCAGTTTTGTAATAGGTACTACCTAAGCAATTATTGAGGGGTGGGGGGGGGGGGGGCAGGGGGGATTTAACAGCTCTCTTGTGATGTATTGCATCACTAGAGCGAAAAAGAGGACAGACTTTAACTAAAAGCTGATGAAGTCAATGAGAGTAAAAGAAGTTTCAGAAGATCATGCCTCAGAACATTGCTTGGAGTGATAAAACAATCTATTATTACATGTAAAGAGAGAGATTGCTCTTTTGCTGATACATGTGATAGTTGTTATCAGATAGCAGATGCCATTACAGATAACTCTGGCAAGCTAAAGGAACATCATGATGAATTGGAGAACTGGTATTCACAGAAGACGGCTGACTGCCAATGGACTGCAAAAGTAAATAGCATTAATTAAGTCAGCATAGCTAATTTTGGCCTGAGCTAGTAAGCCAGTAATGGCTCTCTATGCACGATGGCCTCTTACTTAAAGTGATAAAATATGATAGAATATATATGTGTACAAATGTCGAGTATTATTCAAGCTAGTTCTTGATGATTTAAAATATCTATCTATAAAAAAAACACTGACTTTTACCCACTTCTGGCACTTTGGTAGGTAACTGTTTCTACTTGACTTTTCTGCTTTTACTGTTTCTGTTTCATCCATCTCTTCAGGTGCAAATATAAAAGGGAAACATTAGCTAGAGCATTTTATAAACACTGATGTGCAAACATTTGGTACAAGTTTGGGTCTTAGTTTTCAGCTGCTTGTTTGCTTCATTTATCAAAGTCAGGGTGTGTTTCTCAAGTCTGAAGTTCGGGATCACGCGATGGTGATTCAGTAGTCCTATGTTGTTGGTCATGCCCCAGTGACAGGACAGCAAAGAGCTTGGCCTCTCTAGTCAAATGTTAATGTCCCTGCTTTCAGAAGGACAAATGGTGTCCAGGACAAACTGTTCCAGGCTTTGAGGACTTGTTGATGCAAGCAGATTGGCAGGAAAGAGTCTTCACCAACCTTTGGTATTTCAGTAGATATCTCGGCTCAGTGACTTGGAGGTACAGTAGACTGCACTCACTCACTCCCATTTGGCAGGGAATGGTTGGGGCAGCGGACACATGCAGCCTTAACTGCTGATCTCGAATAGAATGCCATGTTGGCTTTTCCCAGAAGAAAAGGAAAATTACCCCAATGACACCGTTACTGTCTTCTCCAGGTGAGAAGGAAGTGGTGTCCCCATGTTCATGTAACGTCTGGTCATAACCGCTCAGACATGTACATTCAGATTTTTAACTGTCTCATGGAGAAAGTCAGCAAAGGATCTGACTCCTGGCCAGACTTCAGAAGTTCAGAGGTCTGGTTCAGAAAGAGCTGCAATTAGTGATCCAAAGTCTGTAAAACTCTCCAGATTTTCTGAGACTGTCAAACTGGGCTGGAGCATTTTCCCTGAAGCTTTCAGCACTTCTGTTTCCCATCCGAAGCTGGAGAGTGAGATTGAAAAAAAAAACACTGCTTCAGAAATTCCAAGAACATTTGGCTTCAGTCTGGTTCTAAAAATGTGTAAAGATCTGGGAGGCTGCCTGGTGGGGTCATATCTAACCTACCTAGTCTGTCCCGTTTTGTCTGCACTTCCCTTGGGATGGAGTGGTGTTTCTGTAGCTGGAATCCAGTGAGGCACTCAGTGTGCATCCTACTAAACCATCTTCTCAGCTTTTCCCAGCTCCTTAGGGGTTCCTACTGATATTAAAGCTCTCAATTAGGGAGCAGATTCTGCTTAGTCTTTGATAGTTAACACTGTTCTCTGGTGAAGAAAGAGCCCAATAATTTGACAGCTGCAATACTGCAACGTGAATGGGGAGTCTTAAATTTCAGAACGGTAGAAATCATGCTTCTAATGCCTTGGTGTTTCAAATAGGAAAATGTTGTTTATGATATCACATGGGCTAGTCAATTCATGGGAAGAAAATACATTTTGGCTTCCCCTGTTAACTCTTTCCTGCTGCTTTGGGATGATGCTGTAAGGACCAGTTATTCATCCTTTCTCCTTCTGCTTGGAAAATGCTAGGTTTTTTTCCAGAGGGTTGTTACAAAAGTGCTGGACCACTGCAACAAGGGTGTCAGTCACCAGCATGCTTTGTGAATGCCAGCAATGACCAGTAGGGTCAGTATCCTAGGCCCTATTGCTTCAGCTGAAAGAGAATTTGTCAGGTTTGAAAATGTCATTTCTATTCATATTTAGCCATTTTTACATAAATCTAGGCCCTTTTGAACTTGTTTTAGTTCACTGGGCAAATTAGACTTCTCTTGAAATCCTGGGGAATGAGGATTAAAATTAGTAAGCTATTAGTTTTTACTGTCAGTAAAAATGAATCAGCTAACATATCCTCATAAGACATTTCAGGTATGCAGAGGTAGTAGGCAGGCTTCTGCAGAAACCTCTAAAACCAGATTCCAGTTCTGCCCTTCAAACTTAGAAACAATTGAATTGCAGAACTGTTTGCATTAAGAGAGCGAGAGAGAGAATTGTTAAGCCAGTTACAAGGAGTGGAGAAATTCTGACAGTCACCTCTGGATCTTGGCTCAGCTATTAAGCAGTTCAGAAGATTTTAGATCTGATATTCTGGATTGAGTTTGTGCCTGTTACTGTGTACATTAAGAAACTTCCTGCAGCTATGCTTATGCCTTCACTGGGAAACAGACACTACCCAGGCTTCCTGGATCCTTCTGCAGGAGCAGGCTGCAGCTGCATGCAGCCTCTGACTCCTCCAGGGAGAAGTATATTCCCTATAAAGGAGCTCTGAGAAATACTTATTCTCACCAAGACAGAAATCTTCCTGTACTTTCCCAAGGGATTGAACACTGCCTAAATATTACAGACCTTGGAACAATCTCTTTTAACCTTATCAGCAACTTTGAACCACTTGACACCTTTTCACTCCAGGAAGAGCTTTCAAATAAGTTTTCTTAGCTGTATTTGGAGGCCAACATAGTCAGGTTTATACTTATTATAATGATACCTCTGTAGAGCCTGCCAGCATTTTCTCTTAGCCATTTTTAAATAAGCACATTAGTACAATGCTCTGACCATACCACCCAAGTCTTGGAAGGCAGACACAGGGACAGTGAGAATGAAGACCCTAGGCCCACTGTAGGAGAGGATCTGGTTCGAGACCATCTTAAGAACCTGAACATATACAAGTCCATGGGACCTGATGAAATCCATCTGTGGGTCCTGAAGGAGCTGGCAAATGAAGTTGCTAAGCCACTGTCCATCACATTTGAAAAATCATGGCAGTCAGGTGAAGTTCCCGATGACTGGAAAAAGGGAAATATAAAACCCCATTTTCAAGTAGGGGAAAATGGATGAGCTGGGGAACTACAGACCAGTCAGTCTCACCTCTGTGCCTGGCAAAATCTGGGAGCAGATTCTTCTGGAAAGCATGCTGAGCCACACAAAAAACAACAAGGTGGTTGGTGACAGCCAGCATGGCTTCACTAAGGGGAAATCCTGCCTGACCAATTTGGTGGCCTTCTATGATGAGGCTACGGAACTGATGGACAGGGGTAGAGCAGTTGATGTAATCTCCCTGGACTTGTGCAAAGCATTTGACACTGTCCTTGTCTCTAAATTGGAGAGACATAATTTGATAGGTGTACCACTCGGTGGATCAAGAACTGGCTGGATGGCTGCATGCAAAGAGTAGTGCTCAATGGCTCAGTGTCCAGCTGGAGACCAGTAATGAGTGGTGTCCCTCAGGGATTGGTGTTGGGACCGGTCTTGTTCACCATCTTTATCAGTGACATGGACAGTGGGATTGAGTGAGCCCTCAGCAAGTTTGCCGATGACAGCAAGCTGTGTGGTGTGGAGGGAAGGAATGCCATCCAGAGGGATCTTGACACGCTTGGGAGGTGGGCTGATGCCAACCTGATGAAGTTTAACCATGCCAAGTGCAAGGTCCTCCACCTGGGTCGGAGGAATCCCAGGCATGCATACAGGTTGGGCAGAGAAGAGATACAAAGCAGTCCTGCAGAGAAGGACTTGGGGGTGTTGGTCGATGAGAAAGTGAACATGAGCCAGCAGTGTGTGCTTGCAACCCAGAAAGCTAACCATATCCTGGGCTGCATCAAAAGGAGCGTGACCAGCAGATCTAGGGAGGTGATCCTGCCCCTCTACTCTGCTCTTGTGAGACCTCACTTGGAGTACTTTGTGCAGTTCTGGTGTCCTCAACATAAAAAGGACATGGAACTGTTGGAACAAGTCCAGAGGAGGGTCACGAAGATGATCAGGGGACTGGAGCACCTCCCATATGAAGATAGGCTGAAAAAGTTGGTGCTGTTCATCCTGGAGAAGAGAAGGCTGCTTGGAGACCTCATAGCAACCTTCCAGTATCTGAAGGGGGCCTAGAGGGAATGCTGGGAAGGGACTCTTCATGAGGGACTGTCGTGATAGGACAAGGGGTAATGGGTTCAAATTTAAACAGGGGAAGTTTAGATTGGCTATGAGGAAGAAATTCTTTCCTGTAAGGGTGTTGAGGCACTGGAATGTATTGCCCAGGGAAGTTGTGAATGCTCCATTGCTGGCAGTGTTCAAGGCTGGATTGGACAGAGCTTTGTGTGACATGGTTTAGTGTGAGGTGTCCCTGCCCCTGGCAGGGGGGTTGGAACTAGATGATCTTAAGGTCCTTTCCAACCCTAACTATTCTATGTTTCTATGATTCTACGTGTAAGTTCTTGTAATTTACAAGGAATCAAAGAAAAAATTAAATTTCTGTAAGACAGAACTCTTTGAGCTGAAGGGAGTGTGCAAACAAAGTGTTCTCTGAATTGGTACATTTCCTTGTGATGGACACAGTCGGTTTAGGCAATGAACTGTGGATGGTAACTGCTGCCAGCTCATATGAAAAAAACAGCATTTAGCTTAGCAGAGACACATTTTGTGGAGTGAAGCTAGATTTCATGTTGTGCTAAATATGTTAATTTAAGCTTTATTTTGTATTAATAAAGTTAAAAATATTAGCTAATTAATAAAAGTAATGTAACATTTTACATCCTCAGTACAAGGTATTTTTACCACTTAGATGTTATTTGGACTCTGAAAGTAGGAAACATTCGGATTTACACTGTTTGGACTTATAATGTCCTCTTATAAAGATTAATATGATGCTTGGTGAATATAATTTTCCCTCTCTGACTTTTATTCCATGCTGCATTTTACTCTAGCTTCAACCTTCTCGTATGTTTGGGTAAAAAGGTTAGTGTAATAGTGAGGCTGAGGGATTCATTCCCCCTAAAAATGCTATGCATATGCACTACATGTGCAAGTTCACATTAAAAAAACATTATTAAAGATTTTTGGGGCAAATAATTATGAAAGTGAAGTTTGAGACTGCAGGTATAATTTCAGTTCAGGTCACACATTTGCACTGTAATCATATAGTTTGTTTTAAAGTCACTAGTCCCTTGCCTTTTTCAGCGCACAAGATATGTGTGTTCTTAGGATGCGACAGAGTTGTGAAGTCAAAAAGCTAGTTCCTTTGGATGTGGGTTCGAAGATTACACCTTCATCTGTATCCAATGAGGCAGAAGACTACTGGAAGAGAAAGGATGGTCTGTGCCCATCTCTTTCCCAAAATTCCTATGAGATGACACTAAGCAAGTCACTAAAACATCTTAAAAGTCACTGAAACATCGACTTTATCAAACATGACTGAAAATTTTGCATTTCTTATTTCTGGGCCATGTTTAAAGATACAGCAGAAAGTAATAGGACCTATACTTTAGGCATAGAAGTATGGTGAGAACTTCAGTCTTCGGTGTCACAACTATAAAAAGTACATTGCTACCATTACTTCAGCTGCAAAATTGAAACTATACTGTGAAAATAATGAATATATATGAAACACTCAGATACTATTTCATTGAATATGACACAAAAAGTCTTGAGGAAATTAATGATGCTGTCTTAAGAACAGTTTTTGAATAAAATTAAGCATGTAAAGGCCGTGATCAAACACTGGAACAGGCAACTGAACATTTTGTTTGTGACTACTTTTCATTTCAATTCACAAAATGAGACAAAGACCCAAATAGCAACCAAAAAAAAAGCCACATAACCCCCAAACAAACAAAACCCAATAACAAGCCACCAACCCTGAAAGTGTAACCATCATTCATATATATATATATATATATATATATATAATATATATTCACAGGGGGACCAATGTATGGTCAAGTATATTGTCATTTCTGACTTTCTGAGTGTTTGACTTGGCAACTTTAATGCTTTTTATGTGTCAAACATGTACTGGGAGAAAAGTGCTATAAATTCATGGTTAGGTGTTTTGTTTGGTTTTTTTTATTATCATTACTTCATAATGTCATGAAATAACTCGGCACAGTCTAATTTCACCTCATCTTTAAAAGAAATACAATATTTTAGATGTGGTTTTGTACTTAGTGAAGAATGTAAATTTGACGTAGAAGAACATTAGTCCTCTTCAGGGAAAGTTTGGTGCTGGCAGCTCTCAGAAATAACTATCTTTTTCTCATCAGAAGCTGAGTAAAAATGAGCTACATTTGGAAATAGAGCTGACCTTCTTCTGTGAAGATACCAGCACTGTTTCTTTAAAGTAACATTGGGCAGTCGGTCTGCAAGGAACAGAAGCAGGGATAGATCAAGGACAAAGCTCCTCTCAGTGAATTGGAGGGTGAAAAACAGGCCATCTCTGTGGAAAGTGATGTTTTCCTCATATCAGCAATGTTTCTTGCTCTGTGTTGAAAGATAATGTTTCTGTCTTGAATCTTAACCACTGTTGTATGCTGGTGACAAGAGAGCAAGAAGAAGGAAATGAGGCAAAGGAAAAAGAAGAGACCTGTTCATGGGAAGGAGATAACTTTACCAGAGCTCGCAACAAAAACCTCCACGTGTCCCCATGCACCCATTGCCTTGAAACAAGGCACAGCCACAGCCACGCACAGTATCCTGCTGGGCCTCCAGCCAGACCTTGGTCCCCCTCAGAAAGGACGGAGGTCTTCAAATTACTATTCAGTTTTACAAATTACTTGCTTTTCCTTGTAAAACAACAACATAGTTCTTGACTATAGACCTTATGATGAATTGCCAAGTATAAGATGGTGTCTGTTGAGTTTAAATGAAGTGAATATTCTTACAAAAATACTTAGGCTCTGCTCATAATGCTGAAGGTGGCAGGGGCTCTGGATTTCAGTTATTATCTTTTGATTTTTTCCTTCTTAGGAAGTTGTTTCCACACAAGAAACTTGTAGGATCAGGCCATGGTTCACACAGACCCATGTGCTGCAGCCATACAACCGACTGTGCAGCCATTCTCTTCTGCGGTGAGAATTGGTGATTGCAAGCAGTTACCTCAGCACACATTTACCTAACCAAGGTGAGATGTAGTACTGTTTCAGATATGCTGCACACGGGGTGAGTAGGGGCTCTCCAGCTTTCCCAGAGGAAAGCCAAACATCCTAAACTGTCAGCCCTGTTTACTTCAGGCCAAAAGGTTGGATATACCAGGGTATGGAAGGAACAAGAAAAAAGTGGCAGAGACTAGAAAGTAATTTCCTCTATTCTCCAGTGGACACTTGATGAACTTTGTTGATTTTGTGTAACTTTCTTTGATCCTTTTCTTCTCCAAATTTTTGATGTCATAGATTGGGAATAACAGATCCAAGGTGCTTTCCACTACGTTGAGGCAGATGTCAGCAGTATATCAGAAAGATGGAGAAATGTATTTCTCTGTCCTCCCAGTGGTTATATCTGTCTGTGCACTTCTACACAAGAAAAAAATAAATATTAGCGCTGTAACATAGGAGTAACTGCATGAAACTGCTCCACATTGTTTCATAAACATGTTTAGCTCGAAAAAGACCCCTTCAGGCTTTGAAGAAATGCTCCTCTGTTGTGAGTTTAAGGTGACACAATTTATTTTAGGAGAGTTGAAGGAACGAGAGGAATATTAATTTTATTCACTTTTATCAGACAGAAGAAAGGAAGTGAGAGAGATGTCGGTGTGTTTTTTGAGCTCCAGATGGCGGGGTTTCCTGAAAGGGCTGCTTGACTATCTGTCCTGGGTTCAGCAGTAGCAGTCATTTTTCTCCTTCTTAGTAGCTGGTGCAGTGCTCTGCTTTTGACCTTTAGCTTGGGAACAGCGCAGATAACACCGATGGTTTTAGTTGTTGCTCAGTAACTGATTGCTACTGCTGAACCCAGGACACCATCACTGTTGGATTGCTCAAAGTAAGAAAAGTCAAAACTTGTTGCTGACAAAATCTTCTCTACGGAAAGCTAAACTGGGAAAATAAACTTACTCACGGACAGCATGGGCTTGATCCAGTAGGAAATCAAGTCTGTATAGAATCATAGAATGATAGAATAGATAAGGTTGGAAAGGACCTCAAGATCATCTAGTTCCAACCCCCCTGCCACGGGCAGGGACACCTCACACTAAACCATGTCACCCAAGGCTCTCTCCAACCTGACCTTGAACACTGCCAATGTGAAGGGAGCATTCACAACTTCCCTGGGCAAGCCATTCCAGTGCCTCAACACCCTTACAGCAAAGAATTTCTTCCTCATATCCAATCTAAACTTCCCCAGTTTGACTCTGAACCTGTTACCTCTTGTCCTCTCACTACAGTTCCTCATGAAGAGTCCCACCCCAGCATCCCTATAGGCCCCCTTCAGATACTGGAAGGCTGCTATGAGGTCTCCACGCAGCCTTCTCTTCTCCAGGCTGAACAGCCCCAACTTTCTCAGCCTATCTTCATATGGGAGGCGCTCCAGTCCCCTGATCATCCTCGTGGCCCTCCTCTAGACTTGTTCCAACAGTTCCATGTCCTTTTTATGTTGAGGACACCAGAACTGCACACAATATTTCAAGAGAGGTCTCACAAGAGCAGAGTAGAGGGGCAGGATCACCTCCCTCGACCTGCTGGTCACGATCCTTTTGATGCAGCCCAGGATATGGTTAGCTTTCTGGGCTGCAAGCGCACACTGCTGGCTCATGTTCACTTTCTCATCGACCAATACCCCCCAGGTTCTTCTCCGCAGGGCTGCTCTGAATCTCTTCTCTGCCCAACCTGTAGCTGTGACTGGGATTGCTCAAACCCAGGTGGAGGACCTTGCACTTGGCATGGTTAAACTTCATCAGGTTGGCATCAGCCCACCTCCCAAACATGTCAAGATCCCTCTGGATGGCATTCCTTCCCTCCAACGTATCAACCAAACCACACAGCTTGCTGTCGTCGGCAAACTCAATCCCACTGTCCATGTCACCAACAAAGATGGTGAAAAAGACCGGTCCCAACACCAATCCATGAGGGACACCACTCATTACTGGTCTCCAGCTGGACATTGAGCCATTGAGCACTACTCTTTGCATGCGGCCATCCAGCCAGTTCTTGATCCACCAAGTGGTCCACCTATCAAATTGATGTCTCTCCAACTTAGAGACAAGGATGTCATGTGAGACAGTGTCAAGCACATTGCACAAGTCCAGGTAGATGACATCAACTGCTCTACCCCTGTCCAGCAGTTTCGTAGCCCCATCATAGAAGGCTACCAGATTGGTCAGGCAGGATTTCCCCTTAGTAAAGCCATGTTGGCTGTCACCAAGCACCTTGTTGTTTTTCATGTGCCTTACCATGCTTTCCAGAAGAATCTGCTCCCAGATTTTCCAGGCACAGAGGTGAGACTGACTGGTCTGCAATTCCCCGGCTCATTTATTTTCCCCTTCTTGAAAATGGGGTTTTATATTTCCCTTTTTCCAGTCATCGGGAACTTCACCTGACTGCCATGATTTTTCAAATGTGGTGGACAGTGGTGTAGCAACGTCATTTGCCAGCTCCTTCAGGATCCATGGATGGATTTCATCAGGTCCCATGGACTTGTATACGTTCAGGTTCTTAAGATGGTCTCGAACCAGATCCTCTCCTACAGTGGGCTTAAGGTCTTCATTCTCACTGTCCCTGTGTCTGCCTTCCAAGACTCGGGTCTTGTAGCCAGAGCATTTGCCAGTGAAGACCGAGGCAAAGAAGTCATTAAGAACCTCAGCCTTCTCCAAATCCAGGGTAGCCAGTTCTCCTGATAGCTTCTGGAAAGGGCCCACGTTGTCCCTAGTCTGCCTTTTAGTTGCAATGTACCTATAGAATTCCTTCCTGTTATCCTTAACATCCTTAGCCAAGTTTAATTCTAAGTGGGCCTTAGCTTTCCTAACCTGGTCCCTAGCTTCCCGGACAACATCCCTTTATTCTTCCCAGGCCACCTGTCCTTGCTTCCACCTTTTATAAGCCTCTTTTTTCCTTCAAAGTTTCCTCAGCAGCTCCTTATCCATCCAAGGAGGTCTCCTGGCCCTCCTGCCGCACTTCCTTCTAGTTGGGATATATTGTTCCTGAGCTTGCAGGAGGTGATCCATGAATATCAACCAACAGTCTTGGGCCCCTCTGCCCTCTAGGGCTATATCCCATGGAATCTTACTGAGTAGGTTCCTGAAGAGGCCAAAGTCTGCTCTCTTGAAGTCCAGGGCTGTGAGCTTGCTGCACACTCTTCTCACTGTCCTGAGGATCTTGAATTCGACCATCTCATGATCGCTGCAATCAAGGCTGCCCTGGAGCATCACATTTCCAACCAGCCCTTCCCTGTTGGTGAGCACGAGGTCAAGCATGGCACCTCTCCTTGTTGGCTCCTCTATTACTTGCAGAAGGAAGCTGTCTTCCACACATTCTAGGAACTTCCTGGATTGCTTGTGCCAGTCTGTGCCATCCCTCCAACAGATATCAGGGTGGTTGAAGTCCCCCATGAGAACAAGGGCCTGCAAGAGTGAAGCTATTTCTATTTGTCTATAGAGAGCTTCATCCACTGAGTTCTCTTGATCAGGCGGTCTGTAACAGATCCCCACAGTAATGTCTCCCATCGCTGTTCTCCCTTTAACCCTGGCCCACAAACTCTCTGTCCACTGCTCTCCTGTCCCTAGACAGAGTTCCATACTCTCCAGCCTACCACTAACATAAATAGCAGCTCCTCCTCCCCACCTACCGAGCCTGTCTTTCCTAAAGAGCCTGTAACCTTCCATTCCAACACACCAGTCATAGGAGCCATCTCACCATGTTTCTGTGATGCCTATGATATCATACCCCCGTAGATGTGCACACAGCTCTAATTCCTCTTGTTTGTTCTCCATGCTACAGGCATTCGTATAGAGGCATCTGAGCCGTGCTCCAATTGAAGCCGGCTCCTTGGCTGGAGCAGCTGCAATATCTCTACATTGCTCTGAACGTTTACTATAGCTGCTGACCAGTGACTGGGTGTGTTGGGATGGAATGATGCCCCCCTCCCCCAACACATCTAGTTTAATGTATCCTTAACCAGTCTGGCAAGCCTCCTCCCAAAGCCACTCTTCCCCTTTTTTGTCAGACCAGCTCCACCAGGCCCCCATACACCTGGCCTACTAAATTGAGTCCTGTGTTCAAGGTACCCAAACCCCCTGACTACAGCACCACCCTTCTAACCATTTATTAACCTGGCCAATTCTCCTAGCCTTTTTAAGGTCCTGTCCTGTATCCTGAAGAACTGATGAAAAGTCTATCTGGGCTCTAGAGCCCCTAATCACCTCTCCCAGAGCTCTGTAGTCCTTCTTTATGTTCTCCAGGTTACTGCTATCCATAACAGTAGCACCTACATGGATTACTAGAAATGGGTATAGTCAGTGGGACTGACAAGAGCAGGCAGCCTCTCTGCAACATCCCTGGTCCGTGCAAATATCTATATTGCATACATGGGTTCAAACTTAAACAGGAGAAGTTTAGGTTAGATATAAAGAGGATGTTCTTTACTATGAGGGTGGTGAGGCACTGGAATGGGTTGCCCAAGGAAGTTGTGAATGCGTCATTGCTGGCGGTGTTCAAAGCTGGATTGGACAGAGCCTTGGGTGACCTGGTTTAGTGCAAGTAGTCCCTGCCCCTGGCAGGGGGGTTGGAACTTGATGATCTTAAGGTTCTTTCCAACCCTAACTATTCTATGATTTTATGACTCTATGAGAAGTCCAAATATGGTATAAGTGATGGGAGCTGACAGGCTGATTGTGGTGGCAGGAAGAAGGTAAACTTTTCAGAGTCTTTGTACTTATTTGCTGTGATTTCATAACCCTGGTTACACTTAGACTGTGTTTCTATGTAGACATTTCTATTACCTACTCCATCCATTCATCAGCTCCGTTTCCTTGTCGTGTCTACTTTGGGTACCAGGCTTATTTTTGACGGTTGTTTAAGCTGATGAAGCGTATACCCATGGATCAACACAGTGTTTCAGATTTGTCTCTCAATAGTGCCTATTTTTCTTGAGTAGGAAAACCTGGGGTAAATAGTACACATACTAGTAGTGAAATGCAGTACAGATTGCCTCATAAACAACACACACAGTGTATTTTGTTATAGAAGAAATAAATACATTGGGCAGAAAACAGAATTGCTTGCAGCAATTAGTGGGAGTTTACAAACTAAGTAAAGAGCTTTGATTTCTATGTCCTCTAGTTGCACTAAATATCAAAAGATAATATCACAGTATAGCATAAATGAAAACACTGAAGGAAACTCATTTGTTTGCTTATAATTGTTTTGTTTAAATTTGTGGGTACCCATGTTCCACTCTGGGTGCTTCTACAGTTGCATAAATATGGTTTTGCCCAGGTAAGTTTCTTTTTGGAACCACAAATTATAATATTTATCATGCTGATGAAGCACTGATGGGAGGACAAATATGACAATAAAAATAGACTTGGATTTCCCAGTCATTTGAAGTGCTGGCTTGCAAGTCCATGCAGCAATGTTGATTTGCGGGTAGTTAATTTTCTTGGCCATTGTTTTTCTACTGTGTGAGATGTTGTGAGGTTATTCCTAGGCAAAATGAAATATGCAATTATACATAGTAAGGGAATTATATAGTAGAAAATGTTCTTGGCGCACATACTTGTCGGAATGAGTACATCATGTACGTTTGAATGGACTAACTGGTTTTTTTTGTTTTTCCATTGGCAAGAAAGGAAATAAAGCACAATCAATTTTGAACTGAAGTTTTCCTTTTTATTTTCTTTTTTTGTTTGTTTTTTTTGTTTGTTTGTTTTGTTTGTTTTTAAGATTAAGGTAAAAATCTTCTTTTCCTTTGGACTCAGTTCCAAGACTCTAGATCAAAAGCTTATTTAAGTGGTATTTTCATCACTCTACAGATGTTACTTCTTCTCTTTCCAACCCAGTTCAAAAGTCTTAAAAGATACAGATAATTGAGAAAACCAAAGATTATTTCCTTAAGGCACTATTGAAATTCAGAGGGGGACAGAGGCTAGCAGAAAGCCAAGCACAAGCACTATGTTTTGCAGTGTTTGCATGGGGAGTAGCTCAGTACCTCTTTAACTGCTTCAGTTTTGCTGTACCTGCAGCCAAGACAGGATGTGGTTAGACAGAGCAGTGAGTGTAAGCTGGGCTTGGACTTGGGTTGGACCCAATGCCTGAGGGCTGGATTCAAAGATAATTGAAATAGAAAGGAGGTTTTCCTTCTATTTCATTGGTCTTTGGGCCAGCCTCAGATTATCTGGCCTTAATTAATTTTCTCAACATGTGCAGAGACTGGATGCTGTTTCAATACCTGAACTGGAGCTACTGATTTAGAAGAGCTACAGCATACTCTCAGGTTGGTTTTCTTCAGGAAATCAGATTGTTTGGACTTTTAGAGGGTGAAACTGATTTCATGCATGACAAGTAAAAGACAGAACTAAAGCATTTCTGGTACCAAAAAATTTCATTTTCAGGGCTTGCTAAACTTTCTCGAGGTAAAGAGAAGTTTTGACATGCACCCTGTAGTAGGAGATCATTTCCCAGCATTCTAGGAATATATTCTCTTATTACTCTGTCTTGAAATGGTAATAGTGAGAGATGGATAAAAGCAGGTTTTGGTCCATGATCTCTAGGTACAAAAATCTCACTTCTTGGAAGAGGTGACTGATAATTTTCTTTATAAAAAAAGGAGGGAATAGTTAAAGAATTCAAGTGACTTGCGCAATTTCCATGTTTAACAGCATATACTTTCTTCCTTTTTTATCTGCACTTACAGACATAACAAAATAGGCATCCTCTTTTACCTTGGAATTTTACATTTATTCATGAATCTAGATTACTTTTAAACAAATTAGATTTGTGTAACTGTCTTCTTCTTTCCATCAGGCACAGAGTGTCTTCAGTACAGATGAGGATGGATTCAGACTAGAGTTAGAACTCTCTGTCTTTGGATTCATGCCCTAGACCAGAAAGAAAAATGGTTGCAGAAAACAGATTGGTTTTACTCTTGTGACGCAACAGAGTTGGCCACCTAAAGAAAAAGGTCACTGTGTTCACATGTATTCATTGTAGAAAGTAATATGTGGAAAATAATCAGTTTTCTAAACAGACTGTACTAGTAATTTTGTAATTCCAGGTTTCTTTTCCTCCTCCCTTCTGTCCCCAGCAGTGCTTCAAAATTAGCTGTAATTTTCATGTTCAGTTATTAGAGTATGAAATGCATAAGGTTTGGCAGGTAGCAACAATGAACCCTAAAATTAAGCATTTAGTACTGCAATGTCTATACTTTCATGGATAAATATGCCTATATTTTTGCTGGATGGGCTCAGGAGAGCTAAATAGGCTGGGAAAGCCTGAAGTCTCCTAAAACTAACTAGGTTAGGGGAGTGGAAAGCAGTTATTTGACTCAAGTGGTGGCTGACGAGTGAGGAGAGCAATAAAGGGAAAACTGAGCAAGATACTTAAGACATGTACTAGAGTCAGAATACGGGGTTAAGAGATGGAACTGCTTATTCTCTCTCTCTTTTACTCTGTTACTTACCATTGTGCTGCATTATCTTGTATATTTCTTTTTTGTATTTTTTTCCTTTTTTCCTTTTCTCAGAAATTTCACACTTGAGCCACTATGCGTTCTGTTTCTATACATCTTACAGCAGCTTTTGGACCCAGATAAAATCAGGACATTGTTCTGTACATTACAGGAGAGGGCTTTGATTCATGCTGACAGCCATAACTATTCAGGGAAGCACTGGTTTTAAATTTCAGGTGTGCACTTAGGTTGCACCTGGACCTGTATTTACTGGCAGACAAGAATATGAATAAGGAGTTTGTTACTGTAGGTGAAATAGTGAGTGGCTGCCCATATGAATGCATCCATCAGTCCTTGTTCTGGGAACCCATTTGGGCTGAGTGCTGGGCTGGTGGTTCTGTCTCTATTATTGTGGTATTCTGACCAAGAACAATTGTATGAGATGTCATATGCAAGATATGCAGTAACTTGTATTTCTGTTTGCCACAAAGATTGTTTCATAATCTTTTTCTATTTCAAACTTGCACACCCCTTAGTGAGAAGCTCAGCTCCCCTCCAGAGTGCTCACAGATAATTCTGCTTCATCTACACTTCATTTTTCACCCACTAGCTCTTTCCTTCTTTCTTTTGCCTTCTTTATGGAATAATCTGAAATAGAGAGAACTGCTCTGTACTGTGCTTGCTGTTTTCCTTCCCATACTCATTAACTTTGATCTCTTCTGGCTGTATTGCACTGTTCTGGCTATGGACTGCTGTTCTATCCAGTGTATCAAATTTACTGTTTGTTTCTTCTATGTTCAGCATCATCTGCTGGTATAAGTTACTGGTCCTGTATCCTTTGTAGGTGTACTTCATTTTCCAGAATATCAGGCAGGGACCTGTCCACTTCCCTTTAAATAACCAAAAAGGCTGCATCCTGCTGACTGCTCAACTCAGTTACACAGGCTGTAACAAGAAAAATTCCATATGCTACTTAAAAAATGATCCACCAAAGCTGGTGAGGATGTGGATAATTGCAGCAGAAATAGTATCTCCGGAGAGTAAATGGGTAAGGCTGGTTGCAGAAACACCTGAGAAGACAGTTGGAAAATGGTTACAAGAAGAATGGCATGTGCTGATGGCAGCTGGATTAGCCTGCCACCAGGATCCTAGCACACATGTGTGCAGCTTTTCAAATCACCCAGATGGAGAGGCAAAGTAAAGTGAGCAAGTCCTCATTATTCACAAAGGGGGAACAGGATGGAGGGATTAATCACAATCATCCCCTGAAGAGTGCAAAAAGGCACATCCAAAACCAGCACAGGGCCACCAGCTGGGGAAGGAGAGGAGACATGAGGAGTTGATAGTTGACAGGTCCTCTGTGTCACTGCAGAGAGAGCTGGACCAGACACCTAGATATAAGCATCTGAGTGATTATATGCTGGGCAGACCACTTGTGCAACAAGCCACAGGTCTTGTGAGTGGGTGTATGACTGAAATGCGCTTTGTTTTAAAACATTATCGAAAATACTGTGGCTGCAGCATTATTTCCTGCAAGTGGGCAACTTTGCCATCTCAGGGATGGCAAGGAGTTGAGGTTCCCCTGGGACAGCCCTGAATCTAACTAGAAGTAGGAGGAGGGAAAAGGAGGATGGCAGCAGCTAGTACTCTAGCACACACACTGGGCAGAGGCTGCGCGAGTTTCCCTCATCATAGGCATGGGGGCTGAAAACATTCATTTCAAATGAAAATGCATTCGGCCACCAGCTTTACCTTCTACAGAGAAACTGAGGCCTGAATCTTAGCCCTGACACCCAGATTTAAGTTAGTTATAGGGAAGTTCTTGCCTGTGATGGTGGTGAGGCAGCGCCACAGGGTGATTAGTTGTGGCTGCCCCATCCCTCGCAGTGTTCAAGGCCAGGCTGGACAGGGCTTGAAGCAACCTGGTCTAGTGTAAGGTGTACCTGCCAATGGCAGGGGGTTGAAACTGCATGAGCTTTAAGGTCCTTTCCAACCCAAACCACTCTATGATAAGTTACACCCTATTTAGAGTCTGGACTTCCTTAGGTAAGCTAATTTGCAAGGTGCCACTCCGTGATCTGTAGTCTTAGCAAATTACATTTATTCATTTATTCATTTATTGTCGTGGTTTAGGCCCAGCCAGCAACCCAGAACCATGCAGCCGCTCACTCACTAACTTCCTTACTCCCCCGTTTAGCGGAGGGATGAGGAGGAGAATCAAAAGAATGTAACTCTCACGGGTTGAGACAAGAACAGTCCAGTAACTAAGGTATAACACAAAACCACTACTGCTACCACCAATAATAATAATGATAAGGGAAATAACACGGGAAGAGAATACAACCGCTCACCACCCACCAACTGATATCCAGCCTGACCTGGGCAGTGATCTAGCCCTTCTGGGTAACTGCCTCCAGTTTATATGCTGGGCATGACATGCTGTGGTATGGAATACCCCTTTGATTATTTTGGGTCGGGTTTGGGAAGGAGAAAAATGCCTGCTACTGCTGAACCAGGACATTCATAGACTCTTACAGCAAAATTAGAAATACCTGAAAATCTGACCATATCGTTCCCCAGTTTAATTCAAGGTAGTATCCGTATCATCTCCTCCTCTTAAGTGACAGGTTTCAGATGGTTCACCATGTTTACTAGCTAGACAAAACATTTGATGATACCTAAGTGATTTAGAAGCAGAAAATGTGTTCGTTAACACAAAAACCTGCTCATGAAGGGATCTAAAATAAGGAGCTGCAGGCCTACATATAGTTTGTAGATGCTGGACACCAACGTATCAAGTTTGCCTCTTTACTAAAGGAGTTAAAGGCTGACGATAGATGTGATGGATGCTTCCAAACCCATCAGCGTACTGAGCAAGGAACCCTTAGCAGGACCACAGCAGCTTATAGTCGATCCATAAAAAAAACACTGAGCTCTTAAATTTTAAGTGAAGGGTATAGAGAATTGTTTACATCTGTTCTGAAATCAGACTGGAGCCCGCTTTTGAGCAAGCTGCTCTGACATGGAAAGACAGGCAGTTTAGCTGAAGCTGCAGTTCTGAAGTGGTATATCAAATTAGCTGTTAGGTGGTGTCGTGGTTTAAGCCTCTCTAACCATGCAGCCCGTTCTCCCCTCACTTTCCCCTTTTTCTTCCCCCCACTCCCAGAGGGATGAGAAGGAGAATAGAAAAGAATGCAACTCCCACAGGTTGAGATAAGAACAGTTTAGTAACTAAAGTATAACACAAATCACTACTGCTACCACCAATAATAATAATGACAAGGCAAATACAAGGAAAGAATACAATTTCTCACCACCTAAAACCAAGCCCGACCACTCAGTGCACCCCCCACCCTTCTGGGTCTCTCCTCTCCGTCCTCCATCTTGGGCATGACGTGCTGTGGTATGGAATAACCTCTTTGGTCAGTTTGGGTCAGGTGCCCTGTCTCTGCTTCCTCCCGGCTCCCCTCCTCCCTGGCAGAGCATGAGGCTCAGAAAGTCCTTGGCCAGACCAAAACTTCACTAAGCAGTAACCGAAACACTGGTGTTATCAGCGCTGTTCCCAGGCCCAAAATCAAAAACACAGCGCTGCACCAGCTACCAAGGAGGAGAAAAATGACTGCTGCTGCTGAACCCATGACAGGTGGTTTGTAGGAGTACTTGTATTTCATGTCCAAGGCAATCTCAATCCTAAACTGCAATTTTTACTCCAAGAATATGTGTAATTGGCATTTCCCACATCTGTGAACTTACACTAAACTAATCTCTTACAAAATGCCTGTTAAAAATAATTCACTTCCATGGCACTTTTAAAGGTCAGTTAAAGCTTAAGTTCCATTAAGAGATGGTAGAGTGAGACACAAATGTCATGATATGTCCAAGGCCACTTAGTTGTTGAAAGAGAGTAACTAGTTACAATAGGGAATGAGATGATCTGGCTGTCTTCTGCATTCATCTCATGCTTCTTTAACTTCCACTGTCCCACAGCACATTGTATGTTAGTTCAAACCTGCAAACACTTTTATGCAGTCAATGGAGCCCTTCAGTCAATGGTCTTATTGAGCTGTCCCAATTAATGTTGGCTTTTACCAGGTCCCTTTACCATTTGGGTTCAATAGAGTATTGATGCGTGAGAGAACTAGTGGTGGCGGACTAGCAGTACTCGTGTAGGTTGATGTTCCTTTTTATGCCTTCGTAAGGGAATTTTTGAGGCCTTTGCTTCTCAGAAAGATCCTCTCTCACTTTCCTTTTCAGCTGGTGTTCTCAGTTAATAATTCTGCTTCATTTAAAGTGAATGCCCAATTAGTGCTATTGTATAGGGTGTTTGTTTTGTAAATGGAGCAGTGGTAAATCAGTGTGCTAATTTCTGCTTTTCTCTTGTCACCTCAGTGTTTAATTTTGTTTGGTTTTTGTTGGTTTTGGGTTTTTTTCAGATCTGTTATATACACAGCAGTGTAATTTCATCCTTGTCTTTTGTCTCAGTTGTAATATCTTTGTTGAACTCCTGTCTCAAGGCTTCTTGCTTGCAACCATCCCACTGCAGCAAGCTCACAATTACGATTTTATAAGCCTAAAACACAAAAAGTTGCAAAAGGGGGAGAACACTTTAAATATAACTGTACATTAAGGATGGTTACTGAGTCATTGTTTTGATTTGATACAATGCATATTTCTGGCCAACGTAAAAGGCACTAAGAACCCAATTTTAAAACCATCTGCACTTCCTGTTTCCATCTAAGACATTATTTATGTTTTTGATGTTGTACACTGAGCTAAATACAGAATGCGCAGAGACTGTTTATTAACCCTTTGAGGTATGAGTTTCCCATCAATGTGTGGAACAGGGAGATGGTTCCAATTAGCTAGTAAAACTCACAGGATTTATATTCACTCAAAATTTACTCTATAATGAAACCAAAGGGAGAACATGTTAAATGAATTAAGAGTAGAAAAAAAAAAATTAAACCAAAACTCCGTGTTTAAGTAAAGCTGAATTTGTGTCACATTCCCACCAAAGCCAGGATACTCAATTGAAGGCCAGTGGTATGTTATTAATCCAAGAGATTTTAGTGAACATGATCAGAGTATAAGTTTTCTCACTTGAAGAGGCAGCCCCTTAGTTTCTATCTTTTCTCTTTTCTCTAACTTGGTTTTTTGTAAGATCTGATCTTGCCCTTAGGAATTCCCCAGGATGCCCAGAGTATTCTCCAATGCCATAGATCAGACAAGTAAAGAAGGAGCTCTGTGAAAGCTGAGCTTGGCTCCATTCCAGCAAAACGGTAGAGTACTTCTCTAACATAAAGCAAGTGAATAGTCGTGTTGAAACTGCAGGAATTGGGTACATAACTGAAGTTAGCCATGCACTTAAATACGTCAGTGGCCCAAAGAAATACTCTGGCTGTTTGTCGTGGTTTAAGCCTCTATAACTCATGCAGTTTTGCTCACTCACTTCCCCCTCTTTCTTCCCCCCACTCCCAGGGGGATGGGAAGGAGAATAGAAAAGAATGCAGCTCCCACAGGTTGAGATAAGAACAGTTTAGTAACTAAAGTATAACACAAGACCACTACTGCTACCACCAGTAATAATAATGACAAGGCAAATACAAGGAAAAAATACAATTGCTCACCCAACCCAACCAAGCAGTGCACACCCCACACCCCCCCTTCCGGGTCTCTGCTCTACTTTACCTCCTGGGCATGATGTGCTGTGGTATGGAATCACCTCTTTGGTCCATTTGGGTCAGGTGCCCTGTCTCTGCTTCTTCCCGGCTTCCCTTCCTCCCTGGCAGAGCATGAAACTCAGAAAGTCCTTGGCCAGACCAAAACATTCTAAGCCATAACTATAAACATCAGTGTTATCAGCGCTATTCCCAGACCAAAAGTTGAAAACACAGCACTGCACCAGCTACTACGAAGGAGAAAAATGACTGCTACTGCTGAACCCATGACAGTATCCACCCCTTATTCCATACCATTCACGTCATGCTCAGATCCCACATTTTCAATATACCATCACATATATATATACATCCACACACGTACAGAGGGAGAGATCATCCCTTAGTGCATGGACCAATCCCTATAAAGCTGCTGAGTCCATTCAGTCCGTGATGTCAGGCTCCATCTCTTGTAACAGTCTTTCAGAGCAGGAAAGGCTGTGTGCAGTGTTCACGTTCATCAATAACCTGGGCAAAAGTGTCCATTGCTAAGTCCACCCCTCGATCATGAGTCCATCTGTATGCTGTCCCTCTGCCCTGATGGCCTGAAGTGTCATGGACCCACCAGGCTCAAAGTAATTCACCCTCCCCTCCGGCAATTTTTGCAGCTTGTTGTTGGGGACTCCATACAGCTGGCTTCCATCTCCAACGCTTCCAAAGCACTGGAGGGGCACAATGGACTAGATACTTGTCCATACTGTCCCACACACCCTGCCACTCATGACTGTCCAGCCTTGGGAAAAATCTCTTGGTCATCCTAGATCGCAGCCTACCCCCAGACAAGGCCCACCCCCCACTCTGCTTAACTCTTAGGACCAAACGAAATGATTGTGCGTAAAAGACACTCTGTATGCATGCCAACATGCTGATCCCCATCACAATCAGCAGGCAGGTCTCAACGGTACCCAAAGGCCACTCGAACCCTTCAGAGCTCTCAAATGAGGCTGCTGTACTTGTCACTGGGGCTGGTGTAGCTGCTGTGCTTGCTGGCTCTCTCACCACCAGCTGCTCTTTGTCTGAGTCCAGATCTTCCTCCTCTGCCTTGCTGGGAAGTGCTGCGTGGTCTCCTGCATCCTCCTGGGGCTCGGGCTCACGGGGCTCTGCAGGCGGCTGCTGGGGAATGCTCTCTGCCACCACAGGGCTGGGCTCGGCTGCAGGACTCGGCTTTTCCTCTGCCCCCTCCCGCTGCTCGGAGCTGCAGGGCTGGGCTCAGTGGGGGGGCTCAGCTCCTCTGCCTCCCCCTCCCACTGCTCGGCAGCTGCGGGGCTCAGCTCCTGGTCCCCGGAGACCGCTCCCCTGGGCCGTTTCGGCCGCCGGTGGCTCCCGGGACAGCCCCCCCTCGGCTCCCCACAGCCTCACAAAGACGGAGGAGAGGTCGAGGGCCAGGCCGGTGAAGAGCATCCAAACTGCCAGGTACACATCCGCCCCCCCCCCTCCTTCTGGAGCCCGCCTGTATTACAAGCCATTCCAATAAAGTACAATGAAACAAGAACCTTAACCCAAAACCCATATCCGAAAAATGTTAAGATCACAAATACCGGCTGTAAGTAAGGTACAACAGGCTCAAACCATGAACTCAAGAGCAACAACTTTGAGAGCCAATAAATCAGCATTGTGACAAGTGGCTATTAATCCTGTCATTATCTCAACCTTTCGTGCTCCACGTTGGGCGCCAAAAAGAACTGTCGTGGTTTAAGCCTCTAGAACTCACGCAGTTTTGTTCACTCACTCACTTCCTCCTCTTTCTTCCCCCCGCTCCCAGGGGGATGGGAAGGAGAATCGAAAAGAACGCAGCTCCCGCAGGTTGAGATAACAACAGTTTAGTAACTAATGTATAACACAAGACCACTACTGCTACCACCAATAATAATAATGACAAGGCAAATACAAGGAAAGAACACAATCGCTCACCCAACCCGACCAAGCAGTGCACACACCCCCCACACCCCCCCTTCCAGGTCTCTGCCCTCTGTTATTTTACCTCCTGGGCATGACGTGCTGTGGTATGGAATAACCTCTTTGGTCAGTTTGGGTCAGGTGTCCTGTCTCTGCTTCCTCCCAGCTTCCCTTCCTCTCTGGCAGAGCATGAAATTCGGAAAGTCCTTGGCCAGACCAAAACATTCTAAGCCATAACTATAAATGTCAGTGTTATCAGCGCTATTCCCAGACCGAAAGTTGAAAACACAGCACTGCACCAGTTACTACGAAGGAGAAAAATGACTGTTATTTCTGAGCCCATGACACTGTTTAATGATAAAATGGAGCATTAGTCTTGTGATGCACCACAGCCTGCCATAACCCAAACTCAACGGAATACTTCAGTGGGGATGGAATCTTACCTGTTACCCTTACGGGTGGACCACTCCGTGGATAAAGAACTGACTGGTCAGCCACACACAAAGAGTTGTGCTCAGTGGCTCAATGTCCAGCTGGAGACCAGTAATGAGTGGTGTCCCCAGGTGTCAGTATTGGGACCAATCCTTTCAACATCTTTCTCGGAGACATGGATAATGGGATTGAGTGCGCCCTCAGCAAGTTTGCTGATGACACCAAGCTGTGTGGTTTGGTTGATACGTTGGAGGGAAGGAATGCCATCCAGAGGGACCTTGACACGCTTGTGAAGTGGGCTGATGCCAACCTCATGAAGTTTAACCATGCCAAGTGCAAGGTCCTACACCTGGGTCAGACCAATCCCAGGCACAGCTACAGGTTGGGCAGTGAAGAGATTCCAAGCAGCCCTGCAGGGAAGGACTTGGGGGTTTTGGTGGATGAGAAAATGAACATGAGCCGGCAGTGTGCACTTGCAGCCGAGAAAGCCAACTGTATCCTGGGCTGCATCAAAAGGAGTGTGACCAGCAGGTCGAGGGAGGTGATCCTGCCCCTCTACTCTGCTCTTGTGAGACCTCACTTGGAGTAGTGTGTGCAGTTCTGGTGTCCTCAACATAAAAAGGACATGGAACTGTTGGAACAAGTCCAGAGGAGGGCCACAAGGATGATCAGAGGACTGGAGCACCTCCCATATGAAGATAGGCTGAGAAAGTTGGGTCTGTTGAGCCTGGAGAAGAGAAAGCTGTATGGAGACCTCATAGCAACCTTCCAGTATCTGAAGGGGGCCTAGAGGGATGCTGGGGTGGGACTCCATGAGGAACTGTAGTGATAGGACAAGGGGTAATGGGTTCAAACTTAAACAGGAGAAGTTTAGATTGGATATGAGGAAGAAATTCTTTCCTGTAAGGGTGGTGAGGCACTGGAATGGGTTGCCCAGGGAAGTTCTGAATGCTCCATTGCTGGTGGTGTTCACGGCTGGGTTGGATAGAGCCTTGTGTGGCATGGTTTAGTGTGAGGTGTCCCTGCCTGTGGCAGTGGGGTTGGAACTAAATGATCTTAAGGTCCTTTCCAACCCTAACTATTGTCTGATTCTATGATTTTGATGAAAGTTTCACACTCCTGCATCATATCTTTGGGTGCCAGATTTCAGTTTAAATGTATATTTGTGGACAAGTGATAAAACATTTACTATAGTTGTTCAAAGTAAATGTCTCCAGACCAGCTGAGAAGAGCTTTAGCTGTGTAACTATTGGTACAGAGGATCTCCATGGTCTTTCTGCTTGCGACAGTGACATGGATTATTTTTATTCTTCCTTGGAGAAAAACTTCCTCCCCACTTCACATATCCTTTATAATGATCCGAGTTAGAAGCAGGGCCTGATCCTGTTGGCTTCATAGGAAAAGAGAGCCACTGTCAAGAGCCCATAAGAATCAAAAGAACAAAATCTGAAATTCAAAGAATTGGCTTAGCTATTATTTATTTCCTAGTGCAGTTATTTGTACCTATGTTAAGTGGGTATAAAGTGATAAACATTCGTATTTTGTTTGACCTTATATGTAATCCAAGAATTGTTGTAAATGGGCTCCCAAGCTGTAAAGCAATGTATAACCAGGTTCATAGAGCAGGCAAAGAATATCTTTGGAGAATGACCACTCCAGGAGCTTTAATTACAATTTAGACTATGTACATTAAGCACATTTTCAATGCTTTCATATTAAAAACACTAGTGTTTATACGTCTATATTAAATAAGATCCCCAAGTGTTTGGCAGCAAAGTGTATGTATGGCTCTGTACATGCCCACTTCAGTGAGATCTTTAGATTCATCCGTATTCTGTGGTTTTTATGAGCTATTCAAGTACCCAGAATGGGCACTTCAATCTAGCACTGATCTGCACCTCTGCACTGGGCTTGTGAATAAATAAATGAACATCGGGTTGGAAATCTGGGCAATACTTCTTTTATATCAATATAATTGCTTATTGTAATGCTTCATCAGCCAGTACTTCCTTCTGCTCTGTTTTCTGGCTCCTGACCTTCTACCGTACTTTGGAACTCCCTGATGTGACAGCAAATTTGTTTACTCACTTTTGCTGTTTCCCCTCTTGGCCACTCTTTGGCCTGATGCTCAGGCTTGCAGTCCCATTTTGCCTCATCTGATTTTTCTCTGATCTGATTTACTTTGCTAACACAGAAGAAAAGTATTTTGTGTTGTATTGGTTTTTTTTTTCTAGGTTCATGTTCTGATAATTTAGTGTCCAGAGTCCTTGCTCAAAAGGATTGGAATTTTAACATGTCTTAATATACTTTTAAGTAAGTACTTCTCAGACCATTGGTACTTCAGTATCTTCCGTGTTGCAGATATCCTGCCTTTAAACATCAAAACTTCTTAGCTAATGTGATCCTTTGGGAGGAACACCTGAATTTTAGTTGTGTAGTAACTAAGCATTTGAAACACCTGATCTGCCTCCTTCAATGTCTTTTACTTGCATAGTCATTTGCACTTGCTCCAAGTGAGTTACAGGCTGTATTTCTTCCTTCAAGTTCAAGTGATTCTTCCTTTGCTTCAGCACATCTATTAAGGCAGCAGTGATGTTAAAGGTTAATGGAAAGAAGGTAGCCCTATAGGCTTGTATGCTGGTTTATATTTACTTAAAATAACCAGAAGTTGCTGAAAAAGCTCAAATACAGCAAAGAGGATTATACATCATGTTGTATCTATGTGTTACACTTGTTTGTTAGTTAAAAGTCTGAAGTGATCTATTATAGTGTACTGCTATGGTTGGTTGGGCTCTGTGGGCAATATAGCATCCTGACTTTATCCTCCTATCTTACCTCATTACTTGTGTTCTTACACATTTCATGTGTATGATGTACACAGACCTATGCTACTAACGTAAACTGTTTCCTGGTACTAATTAACTCTTGCTTTCAATTTGATCAGATCAAAGCATTCTAATATAATTCAAATATTATTTAAGGAAATACAAGGAGAGAGTAATTCTATGCTCTGTCACAGTAAAAAATTGCCTAAGGAAATTACATAGAAAAATCTTGTGTAAACGGGTTGTCTTTGAACACTGTTGGTTAATCAGAAGTTATGTAGCTTGGTATAGAGCAAGCATCTTGGGTGACTGGGGTTTAAGAGGATGGTTAAACACTGGAGCAATTTCTCAGAAATGCAGTGAAATCCCTGTTCTTGGAGGCTGAATAATTAAAGCTTTACTTACTGGTCTGATGTAACTCTTAAGCTGTCTCTGCCTTGACTGAGGGCTTGAAGCAGATGAACAGAAATCTGCCCCAGTCTTAGCTGTTTGTGTTGTTATGTGTCCTGCAGGCTTTGCTTTTAAGTCACAGGCTAATCCTTTTGGTTCAGTGGAATACAGTTTATAAGCTTCGATACCCAGGCAGTAATGATTTTTTTAGCAACATGTTAAATGATCTCAGCAGGTGACTACATACTATTATTTCTGTGACACAATATGTGGCTTTTATATTTTGGTGGTGTAGTCACACAAGAGGCCAAGAACTAAATGCAATGAGCATTTATGAATGAATAACATCTATGTAACTCTGAAGTTAGGATATATCATACGTGAGTGTGGTTGACTGACTATTTTCCCACTTAGACAGCCAAACCTTCATCCTGCCTGTTGCTCTCATTGCTCGCTAGGACTGTATCTATCTACAAAAAAGATCGTCTAGCTTTGAAAACTCTTTACCCCCAAATGTGTTATTTTGTGAAAGCTATCTAATTATAAAATATTTTGTTAACTCCATGAAAGGGGCAAAAAAAAAAAAAAATCAGTTGTACCATATACATTTGACAAATATTTCTTGTGGAGAAAGAGAAGCTGATCTGGACAACACCCACCACTCAGTAAGACAGGGGAACACATGTAGGGTAGGAGGAAGGTTTAGCTGTATGGAAGGTGAGTGGTGTCCTGCTACTTGCCCCCAGGACCTTCAGTGCTCTTGAGGTTCCTTCAGTAGAACAGACAAAACACTTTGGCTTTTGCTGTATAAAATCACTTTAGTTCATGCTGGAGAGTTTTCAGGCATAAATTTTCCCCTCAGCTGTCCTCATCTTCTTTGGGGCCAGCTCTGCACTCAAGATGTCTGCCAGCAGAGCTGTGTCACTGCACACAAATAGGTGTGAATCTTGCCCAGCGCCACAATCCCAGCTGAGCTGTCTGGTAGGCATGACTACCCTGTGTAATTATTTTTTAATTCTGTACCTGGTTTAGTTTAACAATACACTAAACATCTCTATAAGCTGTATTAGAGAGTGCTGCTTTCCTCCACTTGACAGAGCATGAGATGCAGCTGTAGGCTGAGTGTGATCCGAAGATTGAAGTGATAAAACTGGCCTACAAGACAGTTTGCAGGCTACCCAGCATCCACCCAGGTTCTACAAGCAAACATTCATTACCTGTGCAAGTTCTCTGTGTAGCTTTTTACGTGCATATTTCTTCCATTCAAGCAGGAGCATGTTGTGGGTTGACTCAGTTGCTGGAGTGAAACTCTGTTTGAACTTTTTTTTTGATCCAAATGTGAAAACGTATGCAACTGAAAACATGGTGTAAAGGAAAACCACCTGTACTTGTGTAATTCTATTTCTATTTAAAATATCATGCCGAAAAGGTCAGCAAAGACCTGTGTGGGAGAGGAACTGTAGACCTTCTTGATTAATCATTCATTGGTACCATTTTTGTTGTGGCTGGTAAGCTGCTGAAAAATGGCTGAGCAAATTTAGTTTTGCACTCTGTGGGCCAAATTTAGCTCTGGGATAAGGAAACTGAAATTCCACTGAAGATTATAGGAATGGTGCCCACGTGTGGAAGTATTTTTATTCTAACCATATGAGAGAAAGAAGTACTTGTGTTTCCCAAGCCCTAGCACAAAGGCAGGGACATCTTACTTAAGAAAAAAGTCAGGGTCTCTTTTGTTGAAGCTGATTCACTCTTCTGTGCCAGAGGCCATAATCAATCTCCCTCTATCTATGACATTAGGGGCTAAGCAGGAAAATTAGTGCTGATCAGGTTATTGTACCATCTGATTCCGTGTACCTACTCCACTGTGCCAGCCACTGTTTATTTTTGTTCATAGCAGTGGGGGTTCAGACTGAGGCTTAAAGGTGAAAAATTAGTGACCCTGCTTCAGTAATGCCTGGTGGTAGAAAGAATAGACGTGTACGCGATCTGACACTAAAGTATGGAAAAAATTTATTATTTGTAGAGGTCTGTATGTGTGGGTGAAGGTGTTAGCTGTAATTCATGGTTTTATTCTTTTCTGTTTGGGTAAGGAGTGATGTCCCCAGGGGTCGGTATTGGGACCAATCCTTTCAATATCTTTGTCAGTGACAAGGATAATGGGATTGATGCACCCTCAACAAGTTTGCCGATGACAGTAGGTTACGTGGTTCGATTGATACGCTGGAGGGAAGGGATGGGATCCAGAGGCACCCTGACATGCTTGAGAGATGGGCCAAAGCCAGCCTGATGAAGTTCAACCAAGCCAAGTGCAAGATCCTGCTCCTGGGTCAGGGCAATCCCAGGCACAGCTACAGTTTGGGCAGAGAAGAGATTCAGAGCGGTCCTGAGGAGAAAGACTTGGAGGTGCTTGAAGAGGGACTCTCCATCACGGACTGTAGTGATAGGACAAGGGGTGATGTGTTCAAACTGAAACAGGGGAAGTTCAGGTTAGATATAAAGAAGAAGTTCTTTACTATGAGGGTGGTGAGGCACTGGAACGGGTTGCCTGAGGAAGCTGTGAATGCTCCATCACTGGCAGTGTTCAAGGCCAGGTTAAACAGAGCCTTGAGTGACATGGACTAGTGTGAGGCATCCCTGCCCGTGGCAGGGGGTTGGAACTGAATGATCTTAAGGTCCCTTCCAACTCAAACCAGTCTGTGAGTCTTTGATTCTACTCCTCAAGTCTAGTAATTGCTAATTATTATAATCTCACTCTTTTTTTTTTTTTTTCTCTCCTGAAACAACCTTTATATACCAGAAAGATACCTGAAATTTTAGGTGAGTTTTGCATCCTCACATGAACTGCTCAGTTGCATCATACCCTACAGTACAAGTACTGCATTTGTAGTTCATCAGCATTGAAAAGGAAGTTAGGAATGAAACTGGGTCTCGAAGAGAACCTTCTATTGATCAGTCTGGAGCTGACAGCATGACTGAAAGCGCTTTGTTGTAAGTTAGTGCATGCACTGTTTCAAGCAGCAACCTTGTAGTTAAAAAGAATGTTTCTTAGCTCCCATGCTACACCCTTGAGTAATGCTTCTGTTCCCTTATCCTTGTAGAAAGAGGCTTAGTGATGTGACACCAGAGTAACCGTTCACAACTAGGTTTTCCTGCAATAGGAAAATCTTTTGCAGCCCCTTTGCACAGGTTTTAGACACCACAATGCATCTAGAGCACTGGCTGTTGAAACTGCAAGGCAGTGCCAGTCACAACAAAGGTAACAAGCTTTGCTTTCCTCTTGGGTGCTTCTCCTTGGATACACATATCCTGTCTTCCTTCAAGCAGCTGGACCTGTGGAGGTTCAGGAACATCATCAGGGACTTCAGGAAGGGATCCACCTGGTCTGTGTCTGCATTGCCACCCTCCCAGGCACTCACAGGATGACTGGATCTGTTGAAAGCATTAGCCTTTTCTTAGATGGAAGGGAGCAGGTGAAGTAATGTGGCATGTGGTAGGATGGAGCACATGTGGTTTGGAGGTTCGGGTGCACTTAGCTCCAAGTGTTTGTCTTCATAATTTTTGGCAGGAATAGGAGGAAATTAATTTATGAAAGCAAGGTATTCTGAGACAAGCAAGAAGGGTGTGTCAGCCTATGTCTTGAACTACACATCTCATAGTTTTATTTCCTCAGATTCTGGAGTATTTTGATCTAATTTTTCTGTCTTGCCAAGCTTTCATCTTCAGTATTTTTGGACTTGTGAAATGATGGCCGAGTGAGCTGCTTCTGAATGTGCAATCGGGTTAGACTGCTGCATGAAGGAGTGGCATATAACTCACTAACAAAACCATTGTACTAGAGTTTCTTCTGAGTTTGTTTCAGAGAAAGCATCGTTATGGCTGAAGATCTTGTGGGCAAGACTTCTCATTTCATTATTATTTTTATTTATAATGCTGTCTGCCCTTTGCACATCTTTTCTCCTCTGGATGGCCCCCACTATTGAGATCTTTGTCTAGGAATTCTGGTGAGGATAGATTAGAAAGCTATTTGTGTTAATTGTTGGAATTCATTCTTACGGCAGCAAAGTGAGTAATTTTCCTGTCACATAGATTTTCTTTGAGGATTAAATTCCCTTCTTTGAGTATGGAAAAAGAATGATACAAAAATCAAGTAAAATATTAAGGTTGCTATATAATTTGCTCAAACTTGCCACTTTTTTAATCTACGGGACTGAATATTTATGCAGATGATAAAATCAAATTGTACATCATTATACTTACCATGCGTATATAATATATATAAATTGCACACTTCTAAATGGATTCTTTACATCTGCAGTGTGCTAAAACAGAACAAATGTAAACATAAAGTGTGATTCTTGAGTCTATGAAAGTAAAAGGAAACAATAAGGTTCTCAAAAGACATGTAGAATGAAAATGTAGGTGAACTTGAACCTTGCTGTACCCACTCTTTTTTCACCCTGCTTTTGTTTGGCATAAGCCAAAAATAACATAACATGTTCCATGAATCTGAAAGCAGAAATTTTTACTGGAGTTATGATTCATTTATAGCCACAGTTAGATGGCAGGAAAGGCTGTCTGTGTGCCACATGCTGAGTTAGTTTTCTATACGTGTGTATGTTCATACATTCCCTATATAAAGGTGCATTTGTAAATGTGTGTGGCAAGTGCTTGCACATGTATGCACCTATAAAAACTGATGTGATACTTGCTTTGGCTGTGGACAGAGACAGGATAATTGAATTATATTCTAAGCCTGACTTTATTCCAAGCTTATTAGAGTAGACCTAGTGCAATTTATCTGTTGTATAAAAGCACAAGGAGGAACAGATTGAGTAGACCGTTCCTTGCGCTTCACCTTCAATTAGTAGCTTTACCAGAACTCCACTCAAAGGGTCCAAAGGGATAAATGCACTGCAGAATTGCTGTTAATAGCAGCGCTTGTGTTGTTTCCAAAACCAAGATCCCCAGCTGTACTCTGTACAGACTTTTAAAATACAGACTATTAAAAGTGGCCACAGGAAGAAGACTCAGCTTGAGTTAGAAGACTAGTTTATATGCACAGGCTTATTTTTTAACCAGTCAGGTTATTTAATCATTTCAGTCAGATAGGAAAATTCACTTCGTTTAGTAAGGTGAAAAATGGCTGAGATGCGTGAGGCTTGGGAGAAGGAAAGGCAAGCTTGAAGACTGGAGGGTACTAACTAGAAGTCACTTTCTGTGGCTCACTCTTCACAGCTGGACTGCATTTCCCATAACATACTATGCCTGTAGTGTTTTCATTGTCTACTACTTATGATTCAGCTAAAGGGAAGGCTATGGAGGTCACTTAAGGTGAAATCCAGTATGGAGCCAGCCCATGGAGGCAAACAGAAAGAAACATCCAGTCTGTAGTTTTCCATGAATCATTGTGGCATCTCAGGGGCAAGTTGTTGATGAACTGACCCCAAATAAATTGTTGATTCTTGACAGCTGAAATATATTGACTTGGATTCACCTACGACTGCATATCTGCATATGTTGTTAAAACTTTCTTGGTGGACAGTAAAAAACATTTCCTGTAAATAAGAAGAGTGCTTAAATGTAAAACTGCGTCTCAGGTACTGTAATTTTCCACATATTTAAACTTTTGAATAATATTTTAACTAATCAAAATGATCTCTAAATATTGCAAAGAAATTACAAAAACAGGTTGAAGAGGTTGGGGTTTTGTTTCTTTTTTTTTTTTTTTTTTTTCATTTTTTATTGGCCATACTGCTTTAACCCTTTTTAGGTCATCTCTAGTGTTCTTCCCATGTAGTACCAACTGTTTGCTTGGGTTCATTTTTAATTTGATAGACGTGCTGATAAAGGCATGAATACTATATGTATGATTACAAGGATTCTTTTTTTCCTCCAGGTGTGTCGTGGTTTAAGCCCCTCTAACTTACGCAGCCCATTCTCTCACTCACTTCCTCCTCTTTCTTCCCCCCGCTCCTGGAGGGATGGGAAGGAGAATCGAAAAGAATGCAACTCCCACAGGTTGAGATAAGAACAGTTTAGTAACTAAAGTATAACACAAGACCGCTACTGCTACCACCAATAATAATAATGACAAGGCAAATACAAGGAAAGAATGCAATCGCTCACCACCTATACCCAGCCTGACCAAGCAGTGCACCCCCACCCTTCCAGGTCTCTGCTCTCTGTCTTTCATCCTGGGTATGACGTGCTGTGGTATGGAATAACCTCTTTGGTCCATTTGGGTCAGGTGCCCTGTCTCTGCTTCCTCCCGGCTTCCCCTCCTCCCTGGCAGAGCATGAGACTCAAAAAGTCCTTAGTCAGACCAAAACATCACTAAGCAGTAACTGAAACACTGGTGTGATCAGCGCTGTTCCCAGGCCCAAAATTAAAAACACAGCGCTGCACCAGCTACCAAGAAGCAGAAAAATGACTGTTGCTGCTGAACCCATGACATTATCCACCCCTTATTCCATACCATTCACGTCATGCTCAGTTCCCACATTTTCAATATACCATCACATGTATATGTATACATACATACACACACACAGAAAGGGAGAGGGATCATCTCTTAGTGCATGGACCAATCCCTATAAAGCTGCTGAGTCCATCCAGTCCATGATGTCAGGCTCCATCTCTTGTAACAGTCTTTCAGAGCAGGGGAGGCTGTGTGAATTGTTCACATTCATCAATAACCTGGGCAACAGTGTCCATTGCTAAGTCCACCCCTCGATCATGAGTCCATCTGTACGTTGCATCTCTGCCCTGATGGCCTGATGACTCAGAAAGTCCTTGGTCAGACCAAAACACTACCAATCAATAACTGAAAACACTGGTGTTATCAGCGCAGTTCCCAGGCCCAAAATCAAAAACACAGCACTGCACCAGCTACCAAGAAGGAGAAAAATGACTGCTGCTGCTCAACCCATGACCAGGTGTCTTCGCTATGCTGTCTGTGGGTTAAACTATGTATTGCTTACTTACAATATTGAGGACCTTATTAATAGAAATACTCAGATTGAGTGGGGTTGCTTATGTGATAACTAACCATGAAGAGAGATAAAAATGACACTTCAAACTCTTTTTTCCTGTTTTGCTTTATGTTATGGGTTTTTTTTTTTTTAATCTATTAACTTATTAAATAGAAACAACAACTTTGAATGAGGTTGCTTGTTTTCAACTTTGAAAAGTGAGGTTGAGTCCTTGAGCCAAGACATGTTTTTTGTGTTTTATAGTCCAAGTTCATTAAGCTTTCTGTTTCTCTATTTTAAGGGAGGTTACAAAGCAAGGGGTTTCTTGTCATTAATCTTTTATTTAGACCACCTCTGGCATCAAATCTCTGCTTAAAAAAAAGTTCAGTTGTTGTGGTTTGTTAAATCTCAAGCAGGTTTTTTGGACAAAAATAGCTTTTTTAATAAAGAAATGAGCTGAAGTAAGATGAATATAAATAAGCTTCTGTGTGAAAACAGTGTTATTTTTGGTATGTTTCTGGATTGTACTCTCATTTTGGCACTTAATCTCTCTAGTCAGTTTTTGCTCACACACTTGGACAGCTGCAGGCTGAAAAAGACCTAGATCCCAGGTGCTCACTTCCCAGGGTAATACTCCAACCACGATGTTACTACATTAAACACGGCTTGTGGTACCAAATGGCATTTAAAAGGGTAACCTCTGTTCGAGTCTTTGAAAAACAAGGTTGCATCTTTTTGTGAAGAGATATTCCAGGCTGCTCATCTCAAACAGGGAAAGATAACCTCCCTGTAGCGAGGATTGAAAGGCAGAAAGCCTGGGAGGGGTAAATATCTAGGAGAATGCCTTGCATTCAGCATTTTCTCTTGGGTGGTTTCAAGCAGCTGTATGCTGAACACGCTTATGTCGGTTGTGTCTCCTTGTTCGAAGGCTGCTTTAGCCTCTATACTGAGGCTCCTAACTCTCATTAGCTGTATAGAAATCTGAGACACTTCTAGCCTCTGGAGGTCACAGGGAGGTAGGCAATATGCCATTTTATTTTAGTTGCATCTGCCTATAAATGACCTTGGAACACACACTCAACTGATTTGTCCTCTTCGCTTCTAAGAAATCCCAGCTGTGATGAAGCATTTGCAGGGTCAATCTCATAATCTGACAGTGAAGATATTAAATTGGAACAATCCTAACTAATGTCTGAATTTTTTACCTCCAAATTATTTCCTTATAAAACATCTATTTGGAATCCAAAGGGCTTTTTGCGAATGTATCTGTCTATAATGAACAACATTTTCACGCAGAAGGCAAGAGACAGGGAAAAAGAAACATTGTCCTTTTTAAAATGTACCTGTCCTATTAGTTACATGTAAATCAAGAGGCTGATATTAGTTTAAGTGCCTTCAAAAAAGACTCAGTAGACTGTATCCATTACTGCTCATGGCCCCGATTCAACGTCTATAGAAGTCAATAAGCATCTTGGCTGTTTCTTCCCAATAGCTGTTTTGATCAGGCCCAAGGCAAACAAGAACAGTCACAGGGAGAGGCTACAAAAGGTAAAATATAAAAGGGGGGGGGGGAGAGGGGGGAAGAAAAAGAAAGAAAGAAAAAAGATCTGAGCAGCAACTGGTAGGTTCCAGCAAGGATGCAGTGCATGAGGATAGCACAAACTAAACAATATTTCTGTGCCTGCAATTCATGTAAAGAACATTATACTTCCTGGGCTTTCAGACTGAAATTTGTAGGGTGGAGTTAAGGTTAAATGGCTTACACAAAACCTTTTTCTTCTCTCCAGTGAGCATCACTTTTCCATGATGCTCAGTGGCCAGTGCCGCAGGTACAAGGATGAGGCAGTGGGGGCCATGCTGCCTGATGGAGGTCACCTCCCTCCTTCCCCAGTCCCACTAAGACCCGACTCCCCACTGGGGAGACTGGCAGTAAGATGTGGGGGGGGAAAGTCAGACAATTTCTTTAAAGGTGCTTTGTGTGAGAGCCCCTCTTCTTTGCATGCAGGCTTGCACAACAGGGCTCAGAGAAGAGGTGACTCCTGATCTCCAACAATAGCCAGAATGAGACCTAGCCCTGAGGTAGTCCCTGTGTGGGTGCAAAGCAGTCCTCTCCCCATCCTTGCTGTGGTTTATTTATAGGTAGCCTTAGTTGTTTGTATTGTCAAGGAGCAGTATTCCTAGATTATTTCTTAAGTGTCTAAAGATCATATGCTACCAAGTGTACACATGGCGGATAAATGAGAGTATGACTCCAGAACCCTCCTTTGTCATGGAAATTGTGTTGGTTTCCTGTTCAGAAAATGAAAAGCAGATGTTAAAAAACATAGCTGGTTCTGTGAATACTCATGTTGTATTGGGACAGCCTGGGTTATAAACTACTGAATACTCAGGGGAAAGAGGGTGGTTTTCATTTTGCTTACAAAAGCTAAAAAAGAAACAGAGCTACCATTCAGATGTTACTGGTAAACTAGAATATATCACCGTCAGCTGGTTGATGAGATGGGAAATCCTTTCTAGAGTAGCATGCTCACAGCAACACTGAAATGCTGGGCTTTTCTAGCTTACAGTGTGCACTTTTTGACGTGAACAAGAACTGGGATGGATCAGAGATTGTTTTCCTCTCCCCTTGAAATCTCCCTAGCTGGCAGCCCATCTTGGCTGTCCCACAGCAGCTTCTAAAGAAACGAATTGGTTGTGCCTTTCCTAATATCATTTCAAGATGGAAAGCAGGGAGAGGGAAGGGATTAAATCCTGCAAAGAAAGGAAGACGGACTGATGTTTTCAGCATGCTTCTGCCATGTAAGGCTCCTAGCAAAGGAGAGAATATTGCTTTCTGAGCATCATTCCCTATCTTCTCCCTGCCCTCTGTAGGAATATTGTGTGTGTTGAGGAGAGAAAAAAGAGGCAATTAAGTGATAAGGGAGGGTGTTATGGGAAAAGGCAACATGAAAAGACATGATTATTTATGACTCTTCTTGCTTGAGTGGTTCCCTAAGTCACACATCTCTCTTCTGTGAGGGTCTGAACCTACGTGAGGTTTAGGATGCTCCAACCAAAGTGGAAAAGGCTTGATTTCCCCCATACTCCCCTCCACTTTCCAGATTACTTTCTTGATTGGTCTGCAGTATTCTTAATGTTGTAGTGCTGCTTCCTGTTTGTAAAGTATGTTTACGTAATGGAATATATTTTACTATATGTTGATGTATTGTAAGTTTGAAAGACTGCCCTGTCTTCCCTGTAATTGATATTAAATAGATATACATATGCATGCATATATGTATGTATAAAGGCTCTTAACAGGAAATAGTCAGGGTTGTGGCAGACTTCATCTTTAGCCATGGCAGCAATCCTCTGGATAGGGAGAAAATGTTCCACAGGAGTGTAGATGCCTTCAGGGGTGTCTCCTCCAGAGATGGAGAGGGAGATTTGGAGTGAGCAGGGCCCAACAGCAAGACCAGAAGCGAGAAGGTTCAGCACCTGCCCCTGGAGCCCCACCAGTCATTCAGTAGCATCAGTGCCACTCTGCTTCTGGAGTGACACTAGATCTAGCTCCACTGTTCCAGGTTGTGCTGTGTGAATTTATCTTGGCCATTGCATTGTGACTGCTCCTAGTCCCTATTATGCACAGGAAATGTGTATTGCAGCCCATTGTGGAGGAAAGTGTACATGCATGCCCAAGGAAGGCATGTGTGTACACTCGCTGGAGAGCTTAGATGATACTTCTTAAGCATTTAAATGTATTAGGACTGAACGTTCCTGAGATCAAGGTGGGGGATGTGAAATATGACTGTATTTCACAACAATAATCAACAATTTCAAGTTGAAAATAGTAACTTTTTCATCAAATTCTCAGCTGTTGTTTTCATGTTTCTTCAAGTGTCCTCTATCTTTGCCTTTTTATTATTTCCATTTCCATTTTTCCTCTCTCTGTAGTTAACAACTAGTTGCAAGGGTGTGTGCATGTATGTGCAAGTTTTATATATACATATATGTATGTAATAGTGACAACCTGGCTGCAGTCTCAGTGGGTTCTAAGATCAGAAGGTAGACAGGTCACTCTAACCGCTTTGCTGAAGCTGCTTAAATTGACAGGAAGATGGTATGGGTACAATATATAAGTGAGAGAGAGATTTTTAACACCACATGCAGCCAACTCTGCTGCAAATTACAATGCAAAATTCTTTATTTACCCTGGGAAATCTATGTATTTCCCTTTATATACATGGATGTGTAACCTTGGCGTGTGCTTTTGATTCTGCTGTTTCTCTTTGCTTGTTGAATGTCTTCAATCCATGCAGTGAGGATAGGCAAGCTCCAGATTCTTGGCTGCAATCAAAAGTCACATCCTTTTGCAGTTGTTGCTCTTTCACTTCTAACCTCAGGATTGCAGGGGAGAGCAAGTTTTGAAATGTTCAGGGCCTTATTTTTTTGGATGAGTATGCAGCAATGTTATCTGAATCACCTGATGCAGAACTACATTGGAAAAGAAAATCTCTTTGGAGTATGTTTCTTCAGTAATTACACACAGAACAGAAATATTAAGTGTTTTGCTTTGGGACTTTGTTGTTTCCACATCCACCCCAGGTGAAAATTGGAAGAAAGATGCTTGAAAATGTGTAGGCTATTACTTGTGATATATGCTGACTGAAGTGAAATTGTATTGATATCATGGACTAAATGATCAGAGCACCCAAAATGGTTCAGGAAATTGGATTGTATTTATTGTTTTAAATTGTATATGGCATCAAAAGAATCCCTGGGTGACAGTTGCTCCAGAGCAGTGAAATGGAGATGCTTACAAGTTATTCTTTCATCTCCAGGACTCTATTTATTTTCTCATAATATTTAATGGATCTTGACACAACAAAACAGAATCATCCCCACCGCTGATACCAGCTCTGCACTGTATCTGTAAGTCACCAGAGCGTTTGAGCTCTGAGGACGTGTTTGGTACGCTTCATAACTCCAGACTTCTTAGAGTGTTATGATTTGTTTTATCTTGGTGACTCATTTCACACAGACAAAGTCACCAACCACAGGCACGAGCCTTTCAACACAGGGAAAGAACGTGGGTTTCCCAATGGGTACTGATGCTCCTTGGTGGGCCAAAGGGTTTATGAGCCTCTTTTCAAGGGAGCTGATGGCTGGTTTGGTCCTCCCTCCATGGATTTAACACGGCGTTGAATTGCTGATTCTGAGTTATAAAGATCATAAAACTCTATATCCCCCAAAGATAACATTCCACCAGACCTATAATCGATTAAAATACTTTTAACACGCACTAATATCTTGTGGATTTTTCTTAAAGTGTTGATGTAAGGAATTCCTACTTATGGAAAAATTACTTGCAAAGGAGAAACATTTTTCTTCAGATTGAAGAAAGTTACTGGGATTAGATTTTTTTTACATCAAAGAGAATAGCAGAATTAAACTTCCTTTATTTTTTCCAGCAGAAAAACTCTTAAAACATCAAGGAAAAAAACACACCTCTTAGGAAGAGGCTGGGTTAAGTCTGATTTTACATGGCTTTCCATGATTTTTAAGCAGCCCTCTTGGTCAGAATGGTTTTTGCGGTGGTGCAAACTGCTTGTGTCTTCTGCGGCCCCTGCCAGACACCCATGTGGGTTCTGTCACTGCAGATGCCACCGCAGATGCTGGTCGCCGTGTCCCCAGACTGCCACTGAGTGCTTTGACAAGGAGGTGGCGCTGGCACTCCGAGATCGGGGTCTCTCACTTAGCATCCACAGGGGGACCTCTTAAACAATTCCTATAGCCGGCATCAAGTGGGAAAACAACGTCCCTGCAGTTGTTTGATGTGTTGGTTGGAGGTGGATGGTTTGATTACTTGTTGCTGTTGCTTTTTTAACCCGATTTCTTCTTTTTAAAGCTTGGCACTTAGAAATCCTGCTGCCCTGCAAACAGGGTCCTCTCCTCTCCTGTGAAATACAGCCTACATAGCTCACCTCTTACTCCATATTCATTTTACCCCAGCAGTAACCAGCTTTGGGGAAGCTTTTCGTTACAAAGGGCTTCGTTGTCATAGAGTCATGGAATTATTTGGGTTGAAAAAGACCTTAAGATCACCCAGCTCCAATCCCCTGCCATGGGCAGGGGCACCTCACACTAGACCAGGTTGCTCCAAGACACATCCAACCTGACCTGAACACTTCCAGGGATGGCGCAGCCACAGCTTCTCTGGGCACCCTGTGCTAGCACCTCACCACCCTCACAGGAAAAAACTTCCTTATATTCAACTTAAACCTTCCCTGTTTCAGTTTGAACCCATTCCCCCTTGTCATATTGCTACAGTCCCTCAAGAAGGTGCATGGCTTTGGGGCTGACCTCTGTGAGCAGTGGTTTGTTCAGGCAGGGCAGGGGGACATGGTGCTCCATGCTGGTGTCAGTGCAGGAGTTTGTAGCTTTGCTGACTGAAAGGCTCAGGTTGTAACTTCCAAGTTCACTGTGTTCAAAAAGCTGCCTGATTTTTTCCCTTTCTTGTGCCCACCTCTTGCTTGTTTGTGTTTAATTACATGTGTTAGATACAACTTCAAGGTGAGATGTCCTCTCTTGCTCAGGCTGCCTGTGAATGACAGGCGTTAATGAGTAAACTGGATTCACTTTAACCTTGAACTAAAAGACATAAAAATTATTGCCCTTTTCTCTCCCAACACGTTCATTTTGGTATTCAACCAATCGTTTTGGTGAGTACCAGCCATATACGTTGCCGAGCAAATGTCTGTTGTTATTTTCAGTATGCTTTAGGCGTGTGTCTATGGTGTATACCTAAAATGCATGCTCCCACTTGCAAGGTGCCCTTGTGTGCCAAGTATTTCTCCTTCTACGACTGTTTGCATACCTTGCCACATATGCTGACTACAGTTTTCATGCACCATAGTATAGGATACAAAAGGATTCTCTGTTGTCACTGGCTGTGCAAATGGCCTTTGTGCACATAGTTGTATTTTTAATAGACGGGGGGGTGGTTATAATTAAATTATGACATTAGAAATCCAAGTTCTTAAATTCTGTATGTCTTTTATGGAGGGTGTAACTTAATGATAAAGTATTATCTGGTCACCTATATATCTGTATTAATTTGTCTTTGAAGACGTTGGAGGAGGGATGGGAGAAGGTGTGTCTATGAACTCAAGGCTGCATTTGGTAATTCGTCCAAGCATTTCCTGCCAGCACAATGGGTACCCCGGTATGCGATTCATGCAAAATGGATAGATGATTTTCTTCATCAGCTCTAAGCACAAAGGGTAATCCATGATGCCATCTAATTGCTTAATCTTCAAGGAGTTATTCAGGCATTTATTTAACACTAATTGCATGTGTAAATGTTCTTAATTTACAGCGTGTGAAAGTTGCAATGAATGCACACAACACAGGGTGTCAAAGTGACACTTTGTGGAAAGATGCAGTTAAGGCAGTGTTAAGTTACTTCTAAATTGGATTAATCATTTATTTAAGTTTAAAGCTCATCGGTGCACAGGAGCAACCATATGATGACTTGTTATTGTTCAAAAGTAACTTGTGGAGGGGAGTCACACCTCTAAAGTTTCTGTGTTATTACTTAGTACACTGCAGTAAATGATGAGCTTAGACTTGAAAAGCTTAGCAGGGGGAGCGATTCAGAGCAAGGTAAAGAATTTGGCTTGGCAACCCTTGTACAAAGCCTGCTTGGGCTGCTAATTAGTACTTGCATTGTAAAAGAGCCTTGGAGTCCCAGGCACTGTACAGAGCTGTAGTTGGGGGTTGAAGGGGGGGGGGGGGGCTCCAGCCCCAGACCTTATACGGCTTTGGCCCACAAAATGTGGGAGAAAATCAGTCTTGCTGGGCACAGGATGTCCATAAAGGTCTTAGGAGGCCTTCTTTGAAAAGGAACCTGTGACCCCGATGCTCAACACCATAAGCTATCTCCCACTGGTGGAGTTAAAGCTTTGATGCTCTCTGTGATCTTGAACATCACCATAGATACATACACAAGAACACATATAGCATTTGGCACCTGAGATCTCAAGAAAAACTCAAGTCTCAGATTCTCTCTATGTTGGCCTTTACAGGGCAAAACAACTCAGAAAATCATACAATAAATGCAGCAAAGTACGAGATGGAGACTGCGTGGGTGTGCAAACTGAATCACCTTTACTGAGTTTCTTGCCATATTTATACAAAATCACACAAGCTGTTTTTAGACAAGCTACTCTTAGATCTTAACTATTCAACTCTTATCTTTGGTTTTGTACTAGCTAAGCTTTGATCAGTTCCAACACTACAATTCACACCATCCCCGCTTATCAGCTCTTGTCCTCCTGTACAGGATATGCTGCATATCAACATTTGTTATTCACATCTGTGATGTTTTATGGCTGTTCTTGTTATGTCCCTTGCATCTTTGGCTGCCTGAAGTTTTTGGCAGGTCACCTGTATTCCCACAAATAAATAAAATTATACTTTTGGTGACACGATTATATGAAATCTAGAAACATAATTGCTCTAGAAACATAATTGCTCACGAGCTCTACTTTGTGGTGCAGAGCTGTGCAAGCATAAAGAAGTAGCTTCAAAGAGGAAAGACCTTATGTTTTACAGTATCTACTGTAGTACCAACAGGAATGCAGAGTGCAGGAAGCCCATCGTTCAGTCAGCCTGCCCGCCTAGCTCAAACACAGCCACAACTCACACACCTTTACACTATGTGAGCTGTATCAGCTCCGGGACTTCTGGTTCCTCAGTGGATGCTGATACTTGTACCTGCATCTTAGTACTTTCAGAGAGGCAATAATTCCCACAGGGATTGTAGTGTGATAATTCATGTGGAAATGCAATCCAGGCAAAATTTGTCAGAATGAGTGGGAAAGATTAAAGCTTGGATGTGGATTTTGTTGTCCATCTGAGATGACTTAAGCTCTTTCTAGCTACAGGAATAATGCTGATTGACTACTACCTGTTTTGAGACTGGGGACGTTATTCTCTCTATTCTGAAAATTATATAGGTGCATTCATGCACTTTGTGAATATGCCTAAATTTCACATTTTTTCCTACCTTTGAGTTCAATATTGATTCTCCTTAGGCATATGAAGAATAGCATGTGACCATCCCTTCTCCAGATATGAGGGGCTGTGAAGGTTTTATTTTCAGACATGGAGGAAAAAACTTGCCTGATTTGACAGAAATTTCAATGGTAAAGACCAGAGTTGCAAACAGGGCTAGCATCCTGTCACATTATGTGTTGGTGTTTTCCACACAGTAGAATCCATAGCAGAAAGTTCAGTGCCTTTAGTGCAGATAGTACACATGTCAAAATGGGATCTGACAGTATTGGCATACGGTGGAAAGAGTCATCTATGTTTCCTGGCATGCAATGCTGAAGAGAGGCATCTGTTTCAAATTTAGTGTCACTTCTGTACTTAGAACTCAGCATTAAAGTGGTTTCTTTTTCAGCCGTTGTAAAGGCGGAGCATGTAAAAATGGGCAAATGGGGGGTTAATCGTATCTGAATGCCAAACCCAGAAATTAATGTGTACGTGGATTCTGGTTCAGGATTCAAGTCAGGATTTTAGCTAGGCTAAATGGCTTCATCATCCCCATATGAAACTGCTGAAGAGAGCTGGAAGAAGTTTATGCATGATGGGGAAAACCTAACTTCTCTTGTGTCTGCCCCGGGCCCTTTGTGATTAATGAAAAGGGTCTGTTAATTCAAGCATATGCTTTTGGTCTCTAGGGAGAAAAAGTGGTTGTGATTAAAAACTGCCTTCTACTCATATAGTTTGATTTCTCTGTTTTCCTCATATGAGGTCAAAAACTGGAAGGGCTGTGAATTGCCCACACCATTCAGTTTAAAACAGAACAGTATGGCCACAAATCTCTGCCTTTCCTTCATGCCAAGCTGCTAAGGGAGGCTTTGGCACTCTGTGGAGGGTGGTTTTGTCTCCTTACTTTTTGGCAGGAGTGATGCGTACCAAGCTGATGGGTCTCTGCAGCTCCTGAAGTAAGGAGACCACCGAGGGAGAAGCCTCATCTCCCATAGTGCGCTCTGCTGTTCATGCGAGGGACACCCCATAGGTGTGAATTGCCAGACAAGGCCACAAAGCCTGTGCATTCTGCGAGGCAGGACGTGAAAGTGGAAGAATGATATGGCAAATAGTTAGGGCTGGCTGTCTGAAGAAGGATGAAGGGGGTCTGTGCAGGAGAAATGTGCTGTTGTGGAAGAAAGCAGAAAGACCAGTACCTTTGGATGTCTTCAGGGTAGGCAAGCTCCAGAGGAGCAGCTCTGCTCTTACCATCAGGCAGAGTGGCACCAGGATCCATTTAGGTAATAATGGCATAGAATCATAGAATAGTTAGGATTGGAAAGGACTTTACGATCATCTAGTTCCAGCACCCCTGCCATGGGCCGGGACACCTCACACTAAACCATGTCAACCAAGGCTCCACTTAGGTGGTGTGTTTAAACTGATTAAGCAGTGCACAAGGGGGTTGTGAATGCTCCATTCCAATCTGTTCAAGGTCAGGTTGGATGGAGTCTTGAGTGACATGGTTTAATCCAAGGTGTCCCTGTCCACAGCAGGGGGGGTTGGAACTGGATGGTCTTAAGGTCCTTTCCAACCATAACTATTCTATGATTCTATAAGCTGTACTTGACCTATAACTGAGACCAAATTAACACTTTCATTTCAAAATCTCAGCCATTTGAACTGACACAGCTTGTAGCGGGCTGTCTGTCTGCACAGCAGAGGGGTATGCAGGCAGCATTTGTTCCTCTATGGGGTTTGCCAAGGTCCATCAGTAAGAAGTGGGGAGGTACAGGGGTATCCCAGAAAGGAGAGGAGCTTGCTTTTCTGATGGAGTGCTGCTGAGCATGCTGGAGGGGTTGTTAGGGACCAGAGAGCCACAGTGCAGACCTGGCCAGCTCTGACTTGAAAGCATTGATGACAAAGAAGGAGCAGAGGTCTCAGAGTAGATGGGAGGACCCATCAGGAACTGGGCAGTGCTGTTACTCTCAGCATAACTGGGCTATGTCTAGCCAGGCACTGGTGCCTAAGGTTTCACCTGCAGTGTCGTGGTCTAAGCCTCTCTTCAGCCACACAGTCTCTCTCTACCTCACTTCTCCCTTTTTCTTCCCCCCGCTCCCGGAGGGATGGGAAGGAGAATTGAAAAGAATGCAACTCCCACAGGTTGAGATAAGAACAGTTTAGTAACTAAAGTATAACACAGATCACTACTGCTACCACCAATAATAATAATGACAAGGCAAATACAAGGAAAGAATACAATTTCTCACCACCTAAAACCAAGCCCGACCACGCAGTGCACCCCCCACCCTTCTGGGTCTCTCCTCTCCGTCCTCCATCTTGGGCATGACATGCTGTGGTATGGAATAACCTCTTTGGTCGGTTTGGGTCAGGTGTCCTGTCTCTGCTTTCTCCCGGCTCCCCTCCTCCCTGGCAGAGCATGAAACTCAGAAAGTCCTTGGCCAGACCAAAACATCACTAAACAGTAACCGAAACACTGGTGTTATCAGTGCTGTTCCTAGGCCCAAAATCAAAAAACACAGCGCTACACCAGCTACCAAGGAGGAGAAAAATGACTGCTGCTGCTGAACCCATGACATTATCCACCCCTTATTCCATACCATTCACGTTATGCTCAGATTCCACATTGTCAGTATACCATCACATGTATATGTATATGCATACACACACACACAGAGAGAGGGAGAGAGATCATCCCTCAGTGCATAGACCAATCCCTACAAAGCTGCTGAGTCCATTCGGTCCGTGACGTCAAGCTCCATCTTCTGTAACAGCCTTTTAGAGCAGGAGAGGCTGTGTGCAGAGTTCACACTCGTCAGTAACCTGGGCCACAGTGTCCATTGCCAAGTCCACCCCTCGATCATAAGTCCATCTGTATGCTGCATCTCTGCCCTGATAGCCTGAGGTGTCATGGGCCCACCAGGCTCAAAGTAATTCACTCTCCCCTCCAGCAGTTTCTGCAGCTTGTCACTGGGGACTCCATACAGCTGCCTTCCATCTCCAATGCTTCCAAAGCACTGGAGGGGCCCAGTGGACTAGATACTCGCTCATACTGTCCCACATACTCTGCCACTCATGACTGTCCAGCTGCAGGGAAAATCTCTTGGTCATCCTGCATTGCAGACTAACCCCAGACAAGGCCCACACCCCACTCTGCTTAACTCTGGGGACCAGACAAAATGGTTGTGGGTAAAACACACTCTGTATGCATGCCACCATGCTGATCCCCATCACAATCAGCAGGCAGGTCTCAAGGGTACCCAAAGGCCATTCAAACCCTTCAGAGCTCTCAAATGAGGCTGCTGTGCTTGTCACTGGGGCTGGTGTAGCTGCTGTGCTTGCCGGCTCTCTCACCACCAGCTGCTCTTTGTCTGAGTCCAGAGCTTCCTCCTCTGCCTTGCTGGGAAGTGCTGCGGGGTCTCCTGCGTTCTCCTGCGGCACCGCGGGCAGCTGCCGGGGAATGCTCTCGGCTGCCGCGGGGCTGGGCTCGGCCACGGGACTCTGTTCAGCCTCGGGGCCCGGCTTCTCTGCCGTCTCCTCCTGCCGCTCGGTAGCCTCCCCCTCCCGCGGCTCGGCACCCGCCGGGCTGGGCTCAGTCGGGGGGCTCACCCCTTTTGCTACCTCCTTCCTCTGCTCGGCAGCCGCCGGGCTGGGCTCGGTGGGGGGGGCCCGGCTCCTGCTCCCCGGGTCCGCTCCCCCGGGCCGTTTCGGCAGCCGGCGGCTCCCGAGGCAGCCCCCCCTCGGCTCTCCACAGCCTCGCCAGGACGGTGAAGAGCAGCCGAACTGCCAGGTACACATTCGCCCCCCACGGCTTCTGGAGCCCGCCCGTATCACAAGCCATTCCAATAAAGTACAATAAAACAAGAACCTTAAACCAAAACCCATATCTGAAACATGCTAAGATAACAAATACCGGCTGTAAGTAAGGTACAACAGGCTGAAACCATGAAACCAAGAGCAACAACTTTGAGAGCCAATAAATCAGCATTGTGACGAGTGGCTATTAATCCTGTCGTTATCTCAACCCTTCGAGCCCCACGTTGGGCGCCAAAAGAACTGTTGTGGTCTAAGCCTCTCTTCAGCCACACAGTCTCTCTCTACCTCACTTCTCCCTTTTTCTTCCCCCCGCTCCCGGAGGGATGGGAAGGAGAATCGAAAAGAATGCAACTCCCACAGGTTGAGATAAGAACAGTTTAGTAACTAAAGTATAACACAGATCACTACTGCTACCACCAATAATAATAATGACAAGGCAAATACAAGGAAAGAATACAATTTCTCACCACCTAAAACCAAGCCCGACCACGCAGTGCACCCCCCACCCTTCTGGGTCTCTCCTCTCCGTCCTCCATCTTGGGCATGACGTGCTGTGGTATGGAATAACCTCTTTGGTCGGTTTGGGTCAGGTGTCCTGTCTCTGCTTTCTCCCGGCTCCCCTCCTCCCTGGCAGAGCATGAAACTCAGAAAGTCCTTGGCCAGACCAAAACATCACTAAACAGTAACCGAAACACTGGTGTTATCAGTGCTGTTCCTAGGCCCAAAATCAAAAAACACAGCGCTACACCAGCTACCAAGGAGGAGAAAAATGACTGCTGCTGCTGAACCCATGACATGCAGTGACACAGATGTTCAAGGAAGAGCCATGTGTAAAATCTTGCCTTTTCAGTCCTGTAGAGTTAGGGATGGGCTGTACACACTTAACACCCATAAAACCCTGATGGGATATACCCAAGGGCAGTGAGGGAGCTGGCAGATGTTGTTCTGCCACTCTCCATCATCTTTGAGAAATCATGGAGAACAAGAGAGGTGCCCAGTGACTGGAGGAAGGTCAGCATCACTTGCATCTACAAAAAAGGCAAGAAAGAGGACCCAGGAAACTACTGGCCAATCAGCATCACCTCCATCCCTGGAAAGGTGATGGAACAGGTCATTTTGGAGGCTACCACCAAGCATGCATAAGAAAAGGTCATTGAGAATAGTCAGCATGGATTCACCAAGGGTAGATCCTGCTTGACCAATCTTTTATGATGGTATGGCAAGATGGGTCGACAAGGGAAGAGCAGGGGATGTGATTCTGTCTGCTCTATTTATTTGGAAGGGGTTGTACTTAAAGAGTTAACTTCCTAGGTATTTTTATTATTACTATTTTTATTATTTCTTTAGTTCAAAAACTTTGCAATCTCTTTTCATGAGCAACCTTCAAGAGAAAGCCTATATAGAGCTAGCTCAAAGCTGGCTGTCCCAGTGCCTCATGGTAAAGTTTTTCAAGAACTAATGTGCTATGCCTCTCTGTACTCTCCTTAAAAACCCCTTGTGCTCCCAAGTGTACATTTGTGCAAAAGCAAGCCTTTTGGAACCAGAAACCTATAAAAATGAATCCTACAATTAAAGTAAAAATTGCTAGTGTAAAAGTAAGATACCTTTAGTAAGGACAAAATCCTACCACCTCTGGGATGTTTATAGCTTGAATGTGATGGAGAACTGAAATCTGTCATTAGCAATACAAGCAAACTGTCTCTCATGTCATTTGAGTACCTAATTAAGATCTGTTCTTATTGACTGGTCTGGGGTTATGCCTGAGGTAAAAGATTATTCAAGGTAAGAAGGAATATCAAAAGTCGTACTATTAATGGTTTCTAAACTTTCATCATTACTGCATGTATGCTTATAATTACCGCATTGACAACCTTTAAATGTTCCCAGTAAAATGTGATATAAGCTTTTAAGGTTCCCTAAATGAACATCTAAATGGATCTATAATATAAAACTTTAAATATAGGCAGTTTAAGAGAATCCTTTATTTAGCATTGGTTTTACTGTTGTTGGACGAGACCTGCAGTGGACCTTGGTTTTACTCAGACAACTGCTGTACATTTTCATGGAGTTTTGGTAGGCTAACATTTAAGCATCTGGTTCATTTCAAATGCTTTGGTACTATACAGATATGTTTAACATGGAGGGAAGAGGGATAAGGAGAAGGACAATTACAGGATTTCTCTTCTGCCTTCCTTTCCTCCCTCCCCTGAGTCACTCCTGCTTTCCCAAGAGGAAAAAGCATCCAATTTCAGATCCTAGGAAATCACGCTTGCCCTGTTTGTTCTCTGATATAAGCCTATAAATAGAGACATTCAGCCTGTAAACAAGTCAAGCTTACAAAGTGTCTGAAAGATAACAGTCCCCCATGTAACAGTGGGAGAGGAGGGAGAGAGCAGGGGGAAGGATGATAGAGAGGCTGCAATAAAAACAGAAAGGTCTCTGTTGGTGCTCTTGAAGTTAGTGGTTAAAAACATCAAAGCTTTGTGTTGTTTTTTTCAACCAGACTGCTGTGTCTCTTTATAATTCTTCATAAAGCAGCCATCCAGCCACCAACACACTGCAACTGTTAGTGTGAGTTGTGCTTTGATTTAGAGGAACTGTATCCAGCTCCAGGCATGTTAAGCTAAGGAATCTCTTGTAGGTTTCCTTGGGATGCTCTGTGTCATTGTAGAAACACTAACTTTTCAGAGCTGCTAATTGCAAGCTGTTCAGGAGTTTTTCTTTCATTAAAACAACAACTCACAAATAAATTTGTCTTCCCGTTCTCTTTTGCTTCCCAAACCCCAAATCATTTTCCCAGACTCTGAAGTCTTCAGACTTTCCTACACTGACATTTGAAGTGAAAACCAAGATGGCAATGAAAGGAAGGGAAAACAACTGTACAGTGTATATCAAAGCAAAAATGTGCATCTACTCAGCTCAGTTCTAGGAAATATAAATTATTCAACAGCTGCTGCAGCAGAGAGAGATTTTAACTGCTCGAAGCCAGCAGAAAGCATTAGTTCTCTTAGAGGGGGGGAAGGTATTTTGCTCTCTGAAAAGAAGAAATTCAGAGAATTGCTTGGAGTTCTTGTGTGCCCTTGGGAAAGCAGCCAAATACAGATAGGTGGGAAGCAAAGAAGGGCAGGATCCTTCAGAATGGGAAGAGGAGCAGCATTGTTCTGGGAGGGGAACAATGAATTTTCATGTAAACAGTGTTAGAAGATTCTCTCCAGTGTGCTGCATAAGGCAAACCACTCCGATTTATTACTGCTCCAAAAGCTGACTCACACTGAGCAGCATTTGGGTTTGGCTTTAGCATAGGAGGACAAGAGCAGTAGCAACTCTGTAGATGTAGAGGGCAGTCAGATTAGAGACAGCCTTTGGCCTGTACAGGGGCAGCCTGGTGTCCTGGGTTCAGCTGGGTTTGGGGGTTGGAGGCTAGGTTTTTAATAGTCTTTCTCCAAGGAAATAGCCACTGCAGGATTTGCTACACCTGTATGGTGCAGTTGTGTAGGAGGGGTTGCTGGAGTTGGGAAGAGGTGTGGAGGCAAATGTTCTTTCATGGGGAGATGGCTCATGCTGATGTGCTCTGTTACCAAAAATGACAGGTAAAATTTCATGTCTGGGAGATGATTTAAATTCCCTTCAGCTGTGAATCAGGATTTTAACTTTGATCCTTTACTCCTGATCAAAGCTTGGAAGCACTCTCTGCAGTGGTGAAGCTGCAGCAGAGGCTTTAAATGGAGGTTAGCAGTACAGAGCTCATTCAGAGGACACATTTTCCATGGACTTCCATGTACAGGCAGAACTTTAACAGGCCACCAGTTGCATCCACAAACTGAAACACACCTGCGTAATTCTTTTCTCTGTTATATTTAAATGACACACCTAATCAAGTACTTAGATCATCAGCTGTGTGTATTGTCCTGGGTTCAGTAGTAGCAGTCATTTTTTCTCCTTCTTAGTAGCTGGTGCAGCGCTGTGTTTTTGACTTTTGGCCTGGGAACAGCGTTGATAACATGAATGTTTTTAGTTACTGCTCAAATGTTTAGTCGGACCAAGGACTTTCTGAGTCTCATGCTCTGCCAGGGAGGAGGGGAAGACAGGAGGAAGCAGAGACAGACCACCCGACCCAAACTGACCAAAGAGGTATTCCATACCACAGCACATCATACCCAGGATTTAAAAACTGGGGGCAGGGACCTGGAAGGGTTAGATCAGTGTTTGGTCGGGCTGGGTATCAGTCGGCAGGTGATGAGTGGTTGTATTCTCTTCCCGTGTCATTTCCCTTATCATTATTATTATTGGTGGTTGCAGTAGTGATTCGTGTTATACCTTAGTTACTGGACTGTTCTTATCTCAACATGTGGGAGTTGCATTCTTTTGATTCTCCTCCCTATCCCTCCGGGAGTGGGGGGGGAGTGGTAGAGCGACTGTGTATGTTACGGCTGGGCTTAAACAACAACAGCTGTGTTTGGTGCCAAACATGGGGCCCAAAGGGTTGAGATAATGTCAGGATTTATAGTCACTCATCACAATGCTCACTTATTGGCTCTCAAAGTTGTTGCTTTTGATCTCACAGTTTCAGCATGTTGTACCTTACTTACAGCCGGTATTTGCTGTGTTAGTGTTTATTGCCTGGGGGCCTTGGGCTAAGGTTCTTGTCTCATTGTACTTTATGGTAATGACTTGTAATACAATAGAATCATTGATCATGAAACTGATCTGGCTTGCGTTCGCCATTGTGGTCACCACATTAATACTTTTGGAGGTATATAATAGAAATGCTTAGCAATTACACATCCTTTTCCCCCTCCTCAGGTGGTCAACCCCTGAAGGAGACATTCCCTTATGCTCCCAGCCCCCCCACCAGACCGTTTACAGCATCATTTGAGAGTTCTAAAGGTTTTGAATGGCCTTTAGGTACCCTTGAGACCTGCCTGCTGATTGTGATGGGTGTCACAATGTTGGCACGCATACGGAGTGTGTTTTACCCATGAGCACTTCATCTGATCTCGAGAGGTAAGCAGAGTCGGGTTTGGGCCTTGTTTAGGGTTAGACGACGATATAGGATGGCCAGGAGATTTTCCCCTAGGCTGGACAGTCATGAGTGGCAGGGTGTGTGGGATAGTATGGGCAAGTATCTAGGCCAGTGGGCCTCTCTAGTGCTTTGGAAATTCATCTCTGAGCAAGTACAAAACCCAGACAAATTAGTAAAACACTTAAATGAGGTGTGTTGTCATTCTGATCATACCAGAGAGGGATGAATTATGGCAACGTGCTGGGGCTTGGCCTATGCTTACAGAGCCCTGCTCAACACTATCCAGCACCTTCAAAGGGAAAAAAATGTCCCTGGATCTGATGGCAAAGCAACAGACAGCGCAGCTACTCCAGCTCCAAGCACAGCAGCTACACCACCCCCAGCAACAAGTACAGCAGCTACCCAAACCACAGTGATAATCATTGTAGCTAAACCAGAGAACCAACTCATACCAATATTGGTTGCCCCTGTGCACAAGAGGAAAAGCAAAAAAGAGGTAAGAAAGATGAAGCAAGATGAAGAAACAATGTACTCACTGCCCGGGACAGCATCTGATCAGAAGTCATCATCCCATGACAAAGAAGAAGAAGAGATGACTTCTCGACCTCAGACTTCAACCGAGCTACAGAATATGCAAAACTTTTTTGCCCATCAACCAGGGGAGCACATCATCACCTGGTTGCTCCGATGCTGGGACAATGGGGCCAACGGTCACAAACAAAAAGGTAGGGAAGCCAAGCAGCTGGCATCACTTGCTGGGTAAGGGGGAATTGACAAAGCAATTGCAAGAGAGAAAAAGTCCCTCAGCCTTTAGAGGTGGCTCTTGGCAGCTGTGAAATAAAGGTTTCCATACAAGGATGATGTTATGAGTTATTCGGCCAAGTGGACTACTCTAGAGAAAGGCATCTAGTCTCTGAGGGAATCAGCCATTGTAGAAATGATCTGTCACATCAAGCCAAATAACGAGGATATACGCATAGATCCAGATGAAGTCGAATGTACATGACCCATGTGGTGAAAATTTACACGGAATGCACCGTCACCGTATGCCTATTCATTGGCAACCGTAACCTGGAATGACATAGTACCACCAACAGTGGATGAAATGATTCATAAACTCTGAGAGTTAGAAGACAATCTCACCCCTTCCATCATTTCAGCTGTGGAAAAACTGTCCAAAGACCTCAAACAATTGAGAGACAATCTATCTGATCTATCCAGCTCCTCACGTGTACCAACCCATGTCTCAGCTATTAACAAAAGGCGTCCTACTGTTCTAGAGAGAAGATATAGAAGGTACACGCCATGGGCCACCCTATGGTTTTACCTGTGGGATCATGGGGAAGACACGATGAAGTGGGATGGAAAGCCTACTTCAGTTTTTGGAGGAACGGGTGCGTGAATTGAAGAGGAGAACAAAGGTCAAGGCTGATCATCCCATGAAAGCTGCAGCTTCAGTCTCTGGTGAGCAGGTTCCCAGATGGAGTGGAAGAGCTGATTTTACTTCATCTCCTGTGGTAAAGAATAATCCCTGTCAACAAGAGGTAAGTGACCAATGTGATGACTGTTAGAGGGGCTCTGCCTCCAGCCAGGTGGAGGTAGGGGACAATTGGATTTACTAGACTGTGTGGATCAGATGGCCTGGCACATCAGTCCCACAGAAGCATAAGGCTCTAGTAGATACCAGTGCACAGTGTACCCTGATGCCATCAAGCTGTCGAGGGGTGGAACTCATTTGTATTTCTGGAGTGACAGGAGGATCCCAAGAGTTGATTGTACTGGAGGCTGAAATCAGCTTGACTGGAAGGAAATGGCAAAAGCACCCCCTTGTGACTGGTCCAAAGGGTCCATGCATCCTCAGCAGAGACTACCTTAGGCGAGGGTACTTCAAAGACTCAAAAGGATACCGATGGGCTTTTGGTATTGCTGCTTTGGAGGCAGGGGAAATTGAGTAGCTGTTCACCTTGCCTGGTCTCTCAGAGGATCCTTCTGTTGTGGGGTTGCTGAAGGTCGAAGAACAACAAGTAACAATCTCGACCACAACAGTGCACCGGTAGCAATATTGTACCAACCAAGACTCCCTGATTCCCATCCATAAGCTGATCCGTAGGCTGGAGAGTCAAGGGGAGTGATCAGTAGGACCCGCTCACCCTTTAACAGTCCCATATGGCCAGTGCGAAAGTCTAATGGAGAGTGGAGACTAACAGTAGACTGTCACGGCCTGAATGAAGTCACACCACCCTTGAGTGCAGCCGTACCAGACATGCTAGAACTTCAGTATGAACTGGAGTCAAAGGCAGCCAAGTGCTATGCCACAACTGATATTGCCAATGCATTTTTTCTCAATTCCTTTGGCAGCAGAGTGCAGGCCACAGTTCGTTTTTACTTGGAGGGGCGTCCAGTACACTTGGAACCGACTGCCCCAGGGGTGGAAATACAACCCTACCATCTGCTATGGACTGATTCAGACTGCACTGGAAGAGGGGCAAGCTCCAGAACACCTGCAATACCTCGATGACATTATTGTGTGGGGCGATACAGCAGAAGAAGTCTTTGAGAAAGGGAGGAAAATAATCCAAATCCTGCTGAAAGCCGGTTTTGCCATAAAATGGAGTAAGGTCAAGGGACCTGCACAGGAGATTCAATTTTTGGGAATAAAATGGCAAGATGGACATCACCTGATCCCCACAGGTGTGATCAACAAGATAACAGCAATGTCTCCACCAACTAATAAGAAAGAAACACAAGCTTTCTTGGGTGCTCTGTGGTTCTGGAGGATGCACATCTTGAATTACAGTTTGATTGTAAGCCCTCTCTATCATGTGGCCCAGAAGAAAAATGATTTTAAATGGTGCCTGAGCACCAACAAGCCTTTAAGCAAATTAAACAAGAGATAGTTCATGTAGTAGCCCTTGGACCAGTCTGGACAGGGCCAGATGTAAAAAAATGTACTCTACATGGCAGCAGGGGAGAATGGTACTACTTGGAGCCTCTGGCAGAAAGCTCCAGGGGAGACTCGAGGTTGCCCCCTCGGCTTTTGGAGTCAGGGATACATAGGATCTGAGGCCAGCTATACCCCAACTGAAAAAGAGATACTGGCAGCCTATGAAGGGGTTCGAGCTGCTTCAGAAGTGATTGGCATTGAAGCACAGCTCCTCCTGGCACCCCCATTCCCATGCTGGGCTAGATGTTCAAAGGCAGGGTCTCCTCTACACATCATGCAACTGATGCTACATGGAGTAAGTGGACTGCACTAATTACACAAAAAGCTCAAATAGGAAATCCCAGTCATCCAGGAATTCTAGAAGTTATTATGGACTGGCCAGAGGGCAAAGATTTTTGGAATGTCACCAGAGGAGGAGGTGATGTGTGCTGAAGAGGACCCACCATATAATAAACTGCCAGAAAGCGAAAAGCAGTATGCCTTGTTTACTGATGGATCCTGCCGTACTGTGGGAAAGCATCAGAGATGGAAGGCAGCTGTATGGAGTCCTAGATGACAAGCTGCGGAAACTGCTGCAGGAGACGGTGAATTGAGTCGGTTTGCCTAGGAGAAAGCCATCCGACTGGCTTTGGACATTGCTGAAAGAGAAAAGTGGCCAGTACTTTATTTCTATACTGACTCATGGATGATGGCAAATGCCCTGTTGGGGTGGTTGCAGCAATGGAAGCAGAGCAACTGGCAACGCAGAAGTAAACCCGTCTGGGCTGCTGCACTGTGCAAGATATCTCTGCCCGGGTGCAGAACCTGGTACTGAAGGCGCACCATGTAGATGCTCACGTATCCAGGAGTCGGGCCACTGAGGAACACCAGAACAACCAACAAGTGGATAAAGCTGCTAAGATTCAAGTAGCTCAGATGGACTTAGATTAGCAACATAAGGGTGAATTATTTTTAGCCCGGTGGGCCCATGACACTTCAAGCCATCAGGACAGAGATGCAACATACAGATGGGCTTGTGATCGAGGGGTGGGCTTAACAATGGACACTATTGCCCAGGTTATTCATGACTGTGAAACATGTGCTGAAATTAAGCAAGCTAAACAGTTAAAGCCTCTTTGGTATGGCGAATGATGGTTGAAGTACAAATATGGGGAGGCCTGGCAGATTGATTATATCACATTCCCACCAACTCGCCAAGGCAAGCGTCATGTGCTTACCATGGTGGAAGCAACCACCAGATGGCTGGCAACATGCTGTGCCCCACGCCACTGCCCAGAACACTATCCTGGGCCTTGAGAAACAGATTTTGTGGCGACACGGCACCCCAGAGAAAATTGAGTCAGAAAATAGGACTCATTTCCGGAGCAGCCTGATAGACATTTGGGCCAAAGAGCATGGCATTGAATGGGTATATCACATCCCCTACCATGCACCAGCTTTTTGGAAAATTGAATGGTACAATGGGCTATTAAAAACTACACTGTGAGCCATGGGTGGTGGGACTTTCAAACATTGGGATACACATTTAGCAGAGGCCACCTGGTTGGTCAACACCAGAGGATCTGCCAACAGGGCTGGTCCAGCCCAGTCAGAACTTTTACATACTGTAGAAGGTGACAAAATTCCTGTGGTGCACATAAAGAATTTGGTGGGGAAGACAGTCTGGGTTATTCCTGCTTCAGGTAAAGGCAAGCCCACTCGTGGGATTGCTTTTGCTCAGGGACCCAGATATACTTGGTGGGTAATGCTGGAAGACAGGGAAGTCCAATGTATACCTCAAGGGGATTTGATTTTAGAAGAAAACAGCCAATGAACTCAGTTGTATGCTGTTGCCTGCTACGTAATACTTTCATAGCCCCCCAACTAGATGTCTTCAGGTCACCAGCGACTGGCCCTGACTTCCATCCAGCCATCATCCCAACAAAGAATGAAGTTTGAAACCAGAGGAGTTCTGCTGTAAAGGCAAAGATCCCACACTGCACACAGCCTCTCCTGCTCTGAGAGACTGTTACAAGAGATGGAACCCTACATCATGGACCGAATGGACTCAGCAGCTTTATAGGGATTGGACCATGCACTAAGGAATTATCTCTCTCCCTCTGTGTGTGTGTGTGGAAGTATATATATATATATATATATATATATATATAAAAAAGAGTGATGGTATATTGAAAATGTAGGATCTGAGCATGACGTGAATGGTATGAGATAAGGGGTGGATACTGTCCTGGGTTCAGCAGTAGCATTTTTTCTCCTTCTTAGTAGCTGGTGCAGCGCTGTGTTTTTGACTTTTGGCCTGGGAACAGCATTGATAACATGAATGTTTTTAGTTACTGCTCAAAGGTTCATTCGGACCAATGACTTTCTGAGTCTCAGGCTCTACCATAGAGTAGGGGAAGACAGGAGGTAGCAGAGACAGACCACCTGACCCAAACTGACCAAAGAGGTATTCCATACCACAGCACGTCATGCCCAGGATTTAAAAACTGGGGGCAGGGACCTGGAAGGGATACATCAGTGCTCGGTCGGGCTGGGTATCAGTCGACAGGTGGTGAGTGGTTGTATTCTCTTCCCGTGTTATTTCCTTTATCGTTATTATTATTGGTGGTTGCAGTAGTGATTCGTGTTATACCTTAATTACTGGACTGCTCTTATCTCAACATGTGGGAGTTGCATTCTTTCGATTCTCCTCCCCATCCCTCCGGGAGTGGGGGAGAGTGATAGAGCGACTATGTGAGTTACAGCTGGGCTTAAACCACGACATATATATTGCCAACTGCTCTAAAGCTGTGCTCCATATAATACCACTAAGAGTAATCAGCTACACATTATATGTAATCGGCATTCACATTATATGTGAATGCATGTTTTGTCTTTAGCACAGCATAAATCAAGAGACCTGCAAAATTATTAGGTAAAATCACTGAGTAGTAATATACTTGAAGAAAGACCTGCCATCATTTTCTGTCCAAACCTCTACTCATATTAGCTTAAATTGAGACATTGCTTTTAACTGATGAGATATGTGCCTGAAGTGCTGCACAGGCACTTAAATGTGAACATGCACACACCCACCCAGACAAAAAATGTAAAAATATAGGTAGGTAAATGGAGGTTGGGAACCTCAAAAGGTTTAAGGATTGGTTCTTCAAAAAGGTGTGTGTAATGGCTACCTGGTACAGACCACAGGCTGGATCCAGTGTCTGAGGTGTTTCCTTATGGTCCCTTGCTACCTTTTACAAAAAGGTCATGCCTTGGTTACATGGCAGTTGGTGTAAATAAAAAAAAGAACTTTTCATCACTGGCTGGCCCAGTGGCAGAATTTCATTGAGTTACAAGCCTAATTTTTGAGCCCATCCATGTAGTTATGTGTAAGAAACTCACTAAAGCCGTATCATTGCCCAAAGGGGCTGGTGGGATATGGGAGCTGAGGTTGCCTGGCAGTTCGGAGGTGGTGGACTGGTTTCATTTTTTTTTTGTTTGTTTGTTTGGTGTTTTGTTTTCTCTTTTTCTTCCCGTTTGCTGGCAGTGTGAAAAACTTGGGTGAATAATGGAACGAGGGATTTGCAAACATCCATCAGATACAAGCCACAAAGTTACTTCAAAGCTATTAGTGCGCTTATTTTATTTGCTTTTCCTGTACATTCATATGCATTATGTTGTATTCGGAAGACCATCCATGACAGAGAAATTCCAGAATACTTACATGAATAAATATGAGTGAATGTTCATCAGATGTTCATACCACAAGTGGCTTGCTCAGTTCTTCTGCCTGCTTTGGAAACCCTGCTGTCCATTGGGGCAGTCAAAACACAACATGAAGTTGAGGATTATTTGTTACTAAATGCCTAAGTAATGTTTGCAAGGTTTCTTCTTTTTTGGACATGCACATTCAGAAAAGCATTATAGTCATGCTATAGTCACAGAAACATTATCAGTAACAAATACACTGAATTGACTGTAAGTTCCTTTATGAATAAAGAAACCTGTTTTCTACTGGTGATTCACACCTATGTTGGACCACAAGTAGCTGTGAATATTTAAACTTAACTGGAATATATCGGAAGCCTCAGAAATCTCTCATATTTTAGGTAGCTGGGATCCAATAATTAATTTTTTTTCTGTATGGCAGCTTAGGTTTGGTTTTAATTCTTTTGAGGCAGATCAACAGCCGTGAAAGTTACTTTTAGGAAGAATTATTAATTGTAAGCTTAAGTGGTTCTAAACCTGTAGATATGATGTAAATTTTACCTGCTGCAGTTTCTGTAGAAGTGTAGGTGCCATCAAAACCATTGCAATTAATAGGGGCCTTTCTGGTGGTTTAAATCCACTTCAGTTTGGGCTGCATGTATCATACTGATAGAACATCTGGCTTCTCTCAGTGTGTTTTATACTCAGTTCCTGGTGTCTCTTCCCATCTGAATGGATACATTTAGCTGCAGTTGACAAGGCTGCAGTGCAGTGAGCCTAGGCACCCTTGCCACTAAGCTTGAGAGGAAATCCACTGACTTGAACTAAGCTAAGGAAGCATCAGGACAAATATGCATGTATCAAACTAATCCACAGAGTATTTAGAAATTGTTTGATAAAAGCAAGGTCTTGTATAATCATTCAGGAGAATACTGTGGGTGAACAAAAACTTTTGGTACACCTCTAAAACTTTTTTAGAAACCTGCATCAGCAAGCATCTTGTTTTCTTCTTCATTGCACTCATCTATCGAAAAGAGTATGTTTTTTTCTTGTTACTATTTAAATGTGACTGAAATAATTATCATACAATAAATAAGAATGTTAATTATTAATAATAATATAGTTAGCATAAGGTTTGATGTGCTTGTGAGCCTGGTTTCCAAGACGGCACCATCTGTAAGAGAGTGCAAAATAATAACAACAGTGTCACTTCAAAAAGGTGAGCTAGTTTCTCAGTGGTGCAGAGGAGAACAGAGATGGCTCTATGGTTTGATTCCAGCTTACTGAAAGCCTAGAGAACTGTAGATTTCATATGGCCAGAGCTCAGCAAAACAGAGCTTTGTCTTGATAACTCAGAACGACTTGATCATGCCTGGTGGCTGGTCCTGGAAACCTGACCCTTGTCACAGGCTGACTACATCAATTTGCAGTAGATTGATGATGTATAGACTGTGGGTGCCCCGGGGGAGGCTCAAGAAAAGCCTGAGAAATGTATTGTCAATCCATACGCCTCATTAGCTTCTGCTGTGCTGGATTTCAACTAGCTGGCAGAGCTAGAGGATTTGGAAGGAGAATGTGGCATTGTCTGGCATTGTTATTGTTAGTTGCCTTTTGAATTAAAGGGTTTTTAAAATACCTTTTCTCTAAAGTTTAATGCATCAAAACTGGCAGGTTCTTTATTTTCTTCTATACCCTTCTTGTCAAGTGTTTGGAATTCCTAGATTTTCTTTATATATCGATTAAACACTCTCCCCTCGACAGCCTGAGCTTTATCTCTCCCTGATAACAGTCTCTCTCTATCCCTTCTGAAGTAGTGGTAGGCATATTATATATGCTGTTATCAATTTATATTTCACTACCATTTGTTAGCTCTTGCTTTGCTGATGGAGGCTGTAACCCTGCCTTCACTGTTTCTTGATGTACTTTGAGATGTGTTGCTTAACCATTTCTTCCCAGTGCAGTGCAAGTTTTTGATTTGAAGAAGGCTGTAGCTTTAGGTGTGGTTTCCATCAAACAGTAATATCTTTGTCAAACTTCAACAGAATTAACCTTAACTGCCAAGGAAGTTTTAACTGCCAGAATAAAAATGTTTGATTAGTGTTAATAATTTATTAAATTGAATTGCCCTGACACTGCCAACATGTTGAAAATCTCTCAACCATTAAAACATTAAGAGTGGCTGTATTACAATGCTCCTTCTGTTCCATGTTTTATTTCAAGACCGCATTCTTATGAGTCTGGTTCTGTGGTGTTCCAATGTGCTCTCATTAGGACTGCATTCAAGGATGAAATATGGCAAATACTAAGAAGCGTGGGAATACAGAGCTGAGCATAGTGGGTGTAGTTTTGTGGGAAACTCTGCTGCAGTTAAAGTTTTGCAAAGCAAACCTATTTTTGCAATATGTGGAAATCAAATTCCTGGGTCAGTATTTAAGTGAAACAAGCCCAATGTGTTTCATCACTTTATCCAACCCCCTAAAACACATAAGCTTAATTAGAATTTCTAGTAAGATGTGAAAGCTGATATTGGGCCTGCTCATGCTGAATTACATACATAAACAACTATATAAGAAACAAAATCCTGTTTGAGAGAAGTATTAAAGCCTTGAGAATACATTGATTAAATCTTTATTTACTCACATTACACTTGAATTGCCAGTGGTAGAAGCTCTTCTGTGTTCTACCAGAAACACCTGTTTTGGTTCATGCAGACTGAGGAATTGCATGTAGCGTAAAATTCCATATAAAAGACCATTTAAACAATATCAGGAGTTGGGTTTATTTTCCAACTGGATGAAAATTGAAATGGAGGTTCAGTTTATCCTTTGCAATTTTCTGATAATATCAGTGAAATTAAGTAAGCAATTAATTCAGCTCCCACCCCCCCTACCCCATTTAGTACTCATGTAGCAGCTTCCACATTGTCTCAACTGCACAGGCTGAATTGCAGATTGCATTGGTGAAGCACAGAGATGTCAACAAGTGAAAGCAAAGCTTTCATATTTCCACCCCAGTCATGAATTTATGTGGGGAACAGTTTTATTACCTTCCTTTGAAATTTAATCCGAGGTTTTTGAGCTTTGGAAGTGAAGTAATACATAATTGTTTATAACAACCCTTCTCTTTCTGGTATCTGAAAAATGATGGGTACATTAGTGAAGGTGTATATTACTCTATGAAAGGAAGTAATCTAAGCTAGTCATACCTGTATGCCTTAAACTCCATGTGTTTTCAAATTAAGAGCAAATCCTTTAGGCAAGGTTTGCTTAACTTTATCATTCCCAGCTACTCAGCTGCATGTAGTACAAATCTGAAATAGTCCACCTTAAGTCTGAAATAATCCACCTTAAGTCTGAAATAATCCACCTTAAGTCAGAGGACTTAAGTCTTAAGGACATATGGTGAGATACAACTTGGTCCTTCTTTCATTTAGTCTCCACTGATTTCTCCTTTCTATTATATGAAGGGCAATTTTATGGAAATCATTACCATAGATCAGCCTTTTTGCAGTTCTCTGAAGTGCAGAATGTAGGTCTTAATAAACTAACACTGCAAATGCTAATTATAGTTTGTACTATGTGTTTTAAGATGTTGGCAAGGACTGTTTAGCAGCAGTACATTAATATGTAGAAAATAATCATTTCAACATTAGAAAGCAATAATCCATCAACTTAATAGATTCACAAAAGATATATCAAATGTAAGTGTTTGGGGAATAGACTAAATGCAAGCATTAGAATTGCAGTTCTGGAACTGTTACTCTTGGGGATTTTTGTATGATGCTGTTTGCTTTTGGAATTGTTTCCTGATTATTTACAGTGTTAATAATGAAAATCGTCAAACGTTCTGAAACCTCAAAACAGTTCTACATTCATTAATTACAACAGGAAGCTAAGCAGAGGAGCGAATATTGTGGGATGCAAGATATGTCAACATGAAGGTTCAACTGTCTTTTTCCCTTCTTGGCAAAGTCACCAGCAATCGGACTTTTACCCTGTGGTTTGGGATTCTACAGGCTGTTATTAGGAGCATTAGGTATTTCATATCTAGAGAGGTTTACCTCAGTTTTTTGGCTGGAGTGGGATTGAACCAAGACAAGCAATTTCCATCTTAAGAGCATCCTCAGCTCCCCCTGACAGTTTGCTACCTATACATGACCTTATGAGTCTTCCCAAATTGTAATTCAGATTCTGTCAGCATACCATTGTATGCTACCTGAACAGAAAAGGCAAGGTGAGGAGTCTCATATTCTTGGCTAATGCATTTTATTCATGGTTAATGCATTTGCATACAGGTTTTTTTTCCACAGTAAAGAGGGTTGGAAGATTTTGACTAAAGTCCATAGACTAATTATTTTCAGTTCTAATGTTACTTTTTTTTTCCTGACAGAACTCCTGACTCAGTGATTTTGAAAATGGTCTGCACTTACATGGCCCCGTATATAGTCTAATGAAGATTGGAGGGTACCTTTTAGATCATGTTGGAAAATTAAAGGGACTTCTTTCCTCTAGTTTTTCAAGCTAATTATTCTTTGTTTTAATATGAGAACAATCTTTATATACATGTTGAAATGCTCTTCAGTGGAACCCTTTTCCTGTCACTGGGAACAGTGCTCAATAGATCCCATCATGGTCCTACTGTTTAATAGTGAATTTGAATATGGTTGCATGAATGAACTGAAATACAACAGGGGAAGAAGATATTTGTTCTGTTCAGAACAAAGCCATGCTTTTTACCTCCAGTTATTTATACCCGTCTTGTACCCATATTTCCATCATATAAGGTCAGCACAGCTGATGAATAAATGAATCACAAATAGCTCTGACCCATTTCTTTGCTTATGTGCTGTGACTTGATGCCTGACTTGATATCACCCATTACCTGTATCTCTGGTCTTGATTTGCGTGCATTTGGTGACTTTGTTTACCCTTCTGTTGCAGCGGCTAATTCCATTGAAGCTCTCCAAAGTAAGGTATAAGCAAGATTGTTCTTTTCACTGCCTTCCACTAATAGCTGCAAAATCATGTTCTTTTAACACTTCCGACAAGCCACAGTACTACTGAAAGGGACTCTTGCCCAAAGACCTGGTAGTTCAAAAAGAGCATGTTAGAATATTACTTCCCTATAGTTAACTTTGCCCAACATTGACCTGGAAAGTTACAGAGGCTAGCGTGCATGTTCTTTGACTAAGTCACATAACCTTCAAATCTCTGCAACAGAATTAATTCTGACAATAATCCCGTATGTAGCTCTAACACTGTTTCCTCTAAAGGAGAAGTTCTTCAGTTATTAAATTTACAGATGTGTATTGTACAGTTATTTAAATTATTTGTATGATACTGGTCTGCAAGAGTGTATCAAATGAAACAACAAACTTAGAAATGCAAATTAAATATGACTAGCTCAAAACTAACTGTATTTTCGACTGTCAGTTTGCCTCATCGCGAAAAACAATACCAGGCAGAATGAATCAAAATGATACAGAAACTATGATCCTGCACAAGGATCATAAAGGATAGAATGACTTAAGACTGCTCATGAATTGATAGATACGCGATTGTAAAAAGAAAAAAAAATCAGTAGAAATAAACTTTCTTTAAAATAAGAAATGAGTAACAAAGATTAGTCTTAGAGAAACATTAATGTCAAAGATAGCTTTGAAAATCAGAGCAGACAACAGGAAAAGCAATGACATATAAAACCAAGAAAGTCAACTAAGATATAGGAATGAGACAACGTCAAGCATAATCTTGTTGTTTGTGACTAGGAACTGTAAGAGCCACACTTACTGTACCGTGCTTCTTGTTTTGTTTCTTAGTGCAATAAGGTTGCATATTCCAACCTATCATAAGTCTAGATTCATATTCTTTCTTCTCTCCTTGGGTTCATGTCTTTCTAGATCTGAATTCAACTGCATGATCAGCACAAAATCGTTAGACAAGGTGGTGTGAATTAATAATGATGTGTGCATAAGTTACGGTTGCCAAGCCATCCAGCAGTTGAACATTTCTAAAAGCAGACATTGGATGTTTGGTTACTCACAAAGTCTTTGAGTTGTTTGGGTCAGTCCTTTGTGTTTCTGTGTTGTCTTTTTTTTTCTGCTTGTCCTACCTCATTAGTTTGTAAGCTTTACATCAAAAGCTGGGCAGGAAAAATAGAAATGTAGCTGTTGTGCATTTCCTTACGCATATCCAAGCAAATGATCCACAGTGTAGTATCTTCTTTTAACTATGATTCAACTTTTCTCTGTAAACAGGCAGGAAAAGACAAGGCAGACAAGGGCTCATAATTTTATCATGCTTCTGCATAAAGACTCATGTCTGACAAATGATGCAGTATAATATTGTGCTACATGGGTATATCATGTGCAGAGTTCAGGACTGAAAGCTGTTCCACAGATAGTCAATATTTAGCTAAAATTATGTAAATTTTACTGGTTTTGCATGGGTATCTTTAAGAGGAAGTGATAAACTTTGTTCCTTTCTAGTGAAGATGTTATCTTCATTAAAAGATCTCTTAGAGTTACAATGTTCCCATCTGTCATGGGTTCAGCAGCAGCAGTAATTTTTCTCCTCCTTGGTAGCTGGTGTAGCACTGTGTTTTTGATTTTGGGCCTGGGAACAGCGCTGATAACACCAGTGTTTCGGTTACTGCTTAGTGATGTTTTGGTCTGGCCAAGGACTTTCTGAGTTTCATGCTCTGCCAGGGAGGAGGGGAGCCGGGAGGAAGCAGAGACAGGACACCTGACCCAAACTGGCCAAAGAGGTTATTCCATACCACAGCACGTCATGCCCAAGATGTGAAAGAGAGAGCAGAGACCCGGAAGGGTGGGGGTGCACTGCTTGGTCGGGCTTGGTTTTAGGTGGTGAGAAATTGTATTTTTTCCTTGTATTTGCCTTGTCATTATTATTATTGGTGGTAGCAGTAGTGGTTTGTGTTATACCTTAGTTACTAAACCGTTCTTATCTCAACCTGTGGGAGTTGCATTCTTTTCTATTCTCCTTCCCATCCCTCCCGGAGCAGGGGGAAGAAAGAGGGGGAAGTGAGTGAGAGAGAGTCTGCGTGAGTTAGTCTTAAACCACGACACCATCCTTCTATACAAAGCTGCATTTGACCTGTTAGAAATCTTTTTAGCATCAGCAAACAGTGTTGTTCTGTAGACAAGGAAAGACTAAACCCTTTTTCCTTCCTTCCCTTTAGTCCAACTAGCAAACTGAAAATCATTTCCCTGTGCCCCAGTTAGAAGAAATCTTTTCAGAGATATAATATCAGGTGATTTATGCATTTCTTTCTGGTATAATAAAGATAAGGGAACCTTTTAGCATAATTACTTAACTAGCCAAATATTTGTTTTAGATATATTGCAGGTTGTATTGCTCTATAGCACATTAGACAAAGTGCATATTGTGAGAGTGGGTGGAACCTGGCAGTTAGCTTCATTCATCCCGATCCCAGTCAGACTCTTACCAAACCCCATTCCAGGGAGGCGAGACTTATCACTTCCATGGGAAACTGCAGAAAACTTTTTATTATTGCTCTGGCAGGAGTCTGATGGAGGGTAGATTTTCACTGGTATTGGTGTTCATAGTACTGCACCCTGCATTGTTTCTGGAGCAGCTGATTGCACTAGAGACCACTTTTTACAGGATTAACTCTGTTACAAGCACTGGGGGTGCTGATTTGCCTTGCTTTTGTATTACAGCAGCATGTTACTTAAAGGAAAATGGTACTTAGTAAGCAGTAAGTTTGTGGCCACATCCTCTCTCTTAGTGGAGAGTGAGCCCAAGCATAGGAGGAGGTCTGAGGGCTGAGCAGGGCATTCCAGGGAGGAAGGTTTCTGTAGCTTCCTCTCGTGTGCCTGTCTTTAGAGCTCTTGTGGGTGCCACCAAATTGTAAAAAGACTTTTCCATGATGGAAACTTGAAAGCAATGTTGTTCTCCTGTGCAGAGACTCTGTCCTTTAAGTGGAAAAGCCATCACAACTGTAAACTTTGGAGTACCACAGACATCTTGATCTGCACAAATAATCATATAATCACTGAATATTTAAGTTTGGAAAGGAGCTTAAGATCACCTAGTTCCAATCCCCTGCCATGGGCAGGGACATCTCACACTAGACCAGGTCACCCAAGACTCCATCCAAGGTAGCCTTGAACCCTGCCAGGAGTGGAGCGCTCACAGCTTCTTTGGGCAATCTGTTCCAGAGCCTTACCACCCTCACAGGGAAGAACTTCTGCCTTATACCTACCTGAACTTTCCCTGTTTCAGTTTGAACCCATCACCTCTTGTCCTACCACTACAGCCCCTGATGAAGAGTCCCTCTCCAGCATCCTCGTAGCCCCCTTCAGATACTAGAAGCTGTTCTGAGGTCGCCATGCACCTTCTCTTCTTCAGGCTGAACAGCCCCAATGTTCTCAGTCTGTCTTCATAGGGGAGGTGCTTCAGCCCCTGATCATCCTCATGGCCTCCTCTGGACTTGCTCCAACAGCTGCACGTCCTTCTTGTGCTGGGGACACTAGAACTGCACACAGTGCTGCAAGTAGGGTCTCACGAGAACAGAGTAGAGGGGCAGGATCACCTCCTTAAACCTGCTGGTTATGCTTTGCACAAGTCCAGGTAGATGATATCATCTGCATTGCCCCTATCCATCAGTTCTGTTAGCCCCATCACAAAAGGCCACCAAATTGGTCTGACAGGATTTCCCCTTAGTAAAGCCATGTTGGCGATCATCAGCCACCTCATTGCATACTTGAACTGATCCATCCTTGAGTTCACAGCACTTTGGAACAAATGTCCCATGGTGTTTTCTTTCTTGCGTTGGAAGGCACAACGAAGAAAAGAGACTTGTTGCAGAATTACAGGGCAAGGAGAAGAAACTGGGATGAAACATAAATCTCCTGATTTTTGTGGTGCTTTCAGTAGCATCCCAGGCCAAAAGAAGTATACAGCTGTTCACATTGCCTTTACTTCATTCGCTTAAATTCAAGTAAAACAAGTACTTAAATGCATTTTTGTATTTCGATGCTGTCTCTGCAGGCTTGCCATTTGAACCCAATTGTTAATACCTCTAAAAATGAAACATTATATTGTTTTACAGATGCACAAGAGAATTTTCCTGCTCTGGCTGTGCAGTGAGCAGTGGGTGGGGGGGCAAAAAGGGATTAACAGGGTGGGGGTGCTAAAATGTATTTTAACAAAAGAAGGAGCATGCACAGTTATTGCCTCACAGCAAGAAATCAACACCGTAATCATAAACAAATGTAACTTTGAGTACAGAAGACAATGATTTTATTGTATTGACATATGGTGCTTGGGCAGCAATAAGGGATTTGTTCTCTTATATTCATCAGGACACATTGGCAGGCCCTTTCTGTGGCCATTCTTCCAGATAGAATGTCAGAGCTTGGATTATAAAATGTCTAGGAATGTACAGACAAAGACAAGGAGAAAGCTTGTTTTGAGGGGAGGTGGGGAAATCTCTTTACCTGAAGGTCTGAATGTGGGTGCTCTCAACAACGCTAGAAACAGGCCAGCACTGAGAAAACATTCCCTCTGTAATGTGACTACTCTGCCTTTCATGTTTGTTTAAATGTTTACATTTACACTTTGCAAAGTGTTATCTGTGTGGGGTATCTTGAAGCATAATCATCCAAAATCAGCTCTGCAGATCTATGCAGACTGTGACAAGACAAACTGATGATGTGACTCCACATCAGACCGTGGCCTGTCCTTGTGTGTCAGGTTTCTGTGCCACCAGCTTAGACTCCATCAGGTTCCTCACACAAATCTTAAGAGATTGTGTTTCTAAATCTGGATCTCAGTGAAAGGTGGGAATTGTTTCTTGTAAAAGAAGCTAGCGTGGTGGAAGGGGACCTTTATTGTATGCTCATGGACACAATAACTGGGCATCACAACTAACTAGTAGACTGTGCTACATAAGGATGTGAGCAAAGCCTTGTCCACACAAGAATAGCCAGGTTTTTCAGTTGAACAAAATTGAGCATATATTTGCAAGGAAGTACATGTTCTTTTCTGTTTCTGTTTATAGTATGCTAGATGTACTTACAGGTTTTTGATAACTTGACTGTATTGTCTCTAAGTTGGAGAGACATCAATTTGATAAGTGGACCACTCGGTGGATAAAGAACTGGCTGGATGGCTGCAAGCAAAGAGTTGTGTTCAATGGCTCAATGTCCAGCTGGAGACCAGTAACGAGTGGTGTCCCACAGGGACTGGTGTCGGGACCGGTTTTGTTCAACAACTTTGTTAGTGACATGCACAGTGGGATTGAGTGAGCCCTCAGCAAGTTTGCTGATGACACCAAGCTGTGTGGTTCAGTTGATATGCTGGAGGGAAAGAATGCCATCCACAGGCACCTTGACACACCTATGGTGGGCTGATGCCAACCTGATGAGGTTTAACCATGCCAAGTGCAAGGTCCTACACCTGGGTCAGACCAATCCCAGGCACAGCTACAGGTTGGGCAGAGAAGAGACACAGAGCAGCCCTGTGGAGAAGGACTTAGGGGTGTTGGTCGATGAGAAAATGAAAAAGAGCCAGCAGTGTGCACTTGCAGCCCAGAAAGCCAACCGTATCCTGGGCTGCATCAAAAAGATCGTGACCAGCAGGTCGAGGGAGGTGATCCTGCCCCTCTACTCTGCTCTTGTGAGACCTCACTTGGAGTAGTGTGTGCAGTTCTGGTGTCCTCAACATAAAAAGGACATGGAACTTTTGGAACAAGTCCAGAGGAGGGCCACAAGGATGATCAGGGGACTGGAGCACCCCCCGTATGAAGATAGGCTGAGAAAGTTGGGTCTGTTGAGCCTGGAGAAGAGAAGGCTGTGTGGAGACCTCATAGCAGCATTTCAATATCTGAAGGGGGCCTATAGGGATGGTGGGGAGGGACTCTTCATGAGGAATTGTAGTGATAGGACAAGGGGTAATGGGTTCAAACTTAAACAGGGGAAGTTTAGATTGAATATAAGGAAGAAGTTCTTTCTTGTAGGGTGGTGAGGCACTGGAATGGGTTGCCCAGGGAAGTTGTGAATAGAGCCTTGGGTGACATGGGTCAGTGGGAGGTGTCCCTGCTCATGGCATGGGGGTTGGAACTAGATGACCTTAAGGTCCTTTCCAACCCTAACTATTCTATGATTCTATGATTGTGGCTCTGTCTTGGTTAAAGCCTCTCTAACTCATGCAGCCCGTTTTCTCACTCACTTCCCCCTCTTTCTTCCCCCCGCTCCTGGAGGGATGGGAAGGAGAATCGAAAAGAATGCAACTCCCACAGGTTGAGATAAGAACAGTTTAGTAACTAAGGTATAACACAAATCACTACTGCTACCACCAATAATAATAATGACAAGGCAAATACAAGAAAAGAATACAATTTCTCACCACCTAATACCAAGCCCGACCAAGCAGTGCACCCCCCACCCTTCCGGGTCTCTGCTCTCTCTTTCACATCCTGGGCATGACGTGCTGTGGTATGGAATAACCTCTTTGGTCAGTTTGGGTCAGGTGCCCTGTCTCTGCTTCCTCCCGGCTCCCCTCCTCCCTGGCAGAGCATGAAACTCAGAAAGTCCTTGGCCAGACCAAAACATCACTAAGCAGTAACCGAAACACTGGTGTTATCAGCACTGTTCCCAGGCCGAAAGTCAAAAACATAGTGCTACACCTGCTACCAAGGAGAAAAATGACTGCTACTGCTGAAGCCATGACAGGCTCACTCTGTAATAGGACAGAGCGCCTTTCTTATGGGATTTTTGAACTTGTGTATTTAGAAAAGCAAAGACTGACAAAAAGGTGATATCAATTTCTTTTTTATGGGGGAGAAGTGAGGCAGAGAAAACCAACAGGTCTTGAACAAGGTCCTGTGGATTATTGGTCAGAACTGGGTATTAGAGCAAGATCTCCAAGTCCAGTGCAGTGCCTATTTAATGCACTGTTTTTTATGTTTTAAGAGTATCTTCCAAGTCTTCACTTGCTTGTTTAGAATCCAGACTAATTCTAAACTAAGCTCCTGTTTTGTGAGGATCAGATTGCTGATGCTGGATTTAAATGTAACATAAAGCTAAGATCCTGTTTGGATTTTCTATTTGTTTGCTTGGTTTTAGATCTAAGACTAGGAAGCTTTCAGGGATGTTAAATACAAAAGCAAACAAACAAACAAAAAAAACCCCAACAACCCAATTCAGAGTTTTTTTTTTCCAGTGCAAGCATGAAGAGGGGTCTCTTCTGTATCAGTATGAAGAAAAAACCTGAGACCTACATGTTCCTTTTCCTGTAAAGCATTTCCTCCTCTTGAGTAGCATCCCATCAAGGAAAAACTCCCTTTTGAGACAGAAAAAATCTCATTTTGAGACAGAAAAGAAAGGATGTTTTTGTACATTAAAAGCATGCACAACAAATTCTGGGGCTATTCTTCAGCCCAGTAATGCCCCACTGGTATATGGAGGCCAGAGAGAAACTTTTAAAAGGTGGCCCTTTATTTGTTATTGCTGCTGTTAAGGTCAGACTCTTTCTTCTGAGATACATTTATAAGAGAGCAGCATGGCAGAAGCTCTCTTTGAGAGTCAGGAAATAACTGAGCCTGGAAGGGGCCTTTGAAGGCTGCCTTTCCAACAGCTGTGGTTAGAGCAGGCCTAACTTTGAAGTTAGATCCAGCTTCAGAGAAAACTTGGGCTGCTCAGGGCTGCATCTGGTTGGGTTTTGAACACCTCCAAATGTGGAAGCTCCTTTCCTCTCCACACGCCTGTTCCAGTCAGTGACTACTCTTATAGTGAAAAAAACCATCTTAACATCTAGTTGGAACTTCCTTGGCTGCAGCCTGTTTCTGTTGCCTCTTTCCTTTCACTGTATGCCTCCAGAAGTTTGGCTCTGTCTTCTTTAGAAGTTCCCATTGTATAGATGAAGAAAACAGTAGCATCCTCCTTCACCTTCTCATCTTGAGACTGAATAAACCCAGTAGTCTCAGCCTCTCCTTTTAAGTTATGTGCTCCAAATCCCGCCAAGTCAGAAGACTGGTCTCTTCGTCCAAAGTAAAAACTCAGATTATAATTCGCAACAGATATGTCTCAGCTTTCAGGACATCAGTGAATGCCAGACATGTGGGTTAAGTTATCTCCATGTTTGAAGGGAAATGTGTTGGCACAGACACAACATACCTTGTTGCTAATGTAATTCTTGGCAGGTATGTTCACTGAAACAAGTTTGGTAGATGCCAAAAGCAAAGCATAGTGTAACTTACATTTCTCACATGTGGCCTCACAAGCAGCCTTGTGATCAAATCTCCAGTCAGCCTGACTTGCTTTGACTTTTCTCCTTCCACATGGCAATGCATATCTGAGAAGAAAATTCACTGAATTATTTGGTAAATAGCAAAAATAGTAATTTTTGTGTACTCTGATGGCTTCTGACTGAAATATCAATCTGGTTGTATGAATGCCCAGTGTCGTGGTTTAAGCCTCTCTAACCACGCAGCTCATTCTCTGCTTTTCCCCCCTCTTTCTTCCCCCCACTCCCGGAGGGATGGGAAGGAGAATAGAAAAGAATGCAACTCCCACAGGTTGAGATAAGAACAGTTTAGTAACTAAAGTATAACACAAATCACTACTGCTACCACCAATAATAATAATGACAAGAGAAATACAAGGAAAGAATACAATTTCTCACCACCTAAAACCAAGCCCGACCACGCAGTGCACCCCTCACCCTTTTGGGTCTCTCCTCTCCGTCCTCCATCTTGGGCATGACGTGCTGTGGTATGGAATAACCTCTTTGGTCGGTTTGGGTCAGGTGTCCTGTCTCTGCTTCCTCCCGGCTCTCCTCCTCCCTGGCACAGCATGAAACTCAGAAAGTCCTTGGCCAGACCAAAACATCACTAAGCAGTAACCGAAACACTGGTGTTATCAGCGCTGTTCCCAGGCCCAAAATCAAAAACCACAGCACTACACCAGCTACCAAGAAGGAGAAAAATGACTGCTGCTGCTGAACCCATGACACCCAGTATTGCTCTTTTTATCCCAAAATGTTCAAAAATGTTTGAAAAAATCGATGTATGGTTTGAGTTATTTTGTAGTGATTCTTCACTGATTTCCCAGAAAAAATTGATCCCAGCTCTAAAAATCCTATCTGGACCTTGTCTATCACCAGCTTTTATTTCACTTGCTCCATTGTAACCTGCCTTCATCGTAAACCAGGTTTCAAAGACACTGTGAGGACAGACTGAACTTCAAAACAGAAGAAACAAAGCCTAATAGTGTAGAAAGTTTTAGGTGTTGGTTGTTTTTGTTGGGGTTTTTTTTACCCTCACAAAGTCAAATGGGCCTTTACTTGAAAAAATTTAGCTGGTGTAGGAAAGTTTTCTTTCTATATGCCCTGCTTGGTATTTTGGTTATCTTCTCTTTCAGTCTGTGTTTTCATGCCTGCTGGGGATGGGGAAGTGCTTTCTCAGGCAATACGCTGACTTTATAGTTATCTGTGGAGGGCTTGAGGTATTTTGTACTCTGTGTATACAGCTCTGAATCTATGGGCAGCCAACAGGCTGTCAATATTTAATATATCTTTTTATATATATATATAATATATATTGATATATATTAAAAAAATCTCCAAACTCTCTTGCCCACATATTTGCAATTAATGCAGTTACGTAAAATTATCATTAGGGAAAAGCTGTTGTGTTTCTCTTGCTGGTTATCTTGCAGTTAAAAGCAGCTTGCCTACAGATTCAACGACGCCATAACTTAAGAACAACCTCTGAGGAGGAGAAATGAAGTAGGAATTAATGAGGAGGGAAGCATGTAGCATTTACTGCTCTGCCACCTCTCATAGTAGCTGCCTTTATGATGAAAACCTGTGGCGTGTAATTCTGATGGCTCAGCCTAAGAGGGATAGCAAGAACCGTGCTCTTTGTCATGGTATTATTAGCCTAATATGCATTGGTTTAGAAACTTCTCTAAGCCCCAGGTTTCTCTTTTAGCAAAAGAGACTTTTTCTTTGCCATTAGCAGTGGCACTGAAGATGCCTGTAGCTAAGATTTGGAGACCAGAAGACCCTCTGTTCAGTTGTGTTTTGGCACCAGAATTTAGTTCTAGTCCATATTTGACTGATCAAACTCACATTCTTCCACTTACTTATCAATAACAAATTTTTGCATGTTCCTTTTTCCTTGCTGGGGCACAGTGTATGTGACCAGAGTAGCCATTGCTGATGCTATTGCTGCACTAGCACCTAGAGCCCAGCAAGGCTGTTTACCAGGCTGGCTCCCAGGCAAACACAAGTGAACAAGGTTTCTGTAAAAGGAATTTCTGTACATGAATGCATTTCAGGTAATTGGAGGTGCCTTTGATGGTATGACACATGAGTTCTTCCCTGCAATGCCTGTGTTCTACAGCAATCCTTTCAAGACCCAATTAAGATGTTTTGGTTTGTTTTTAAACTACCACAGTGTTTGTTCCTTTTTGGTGTGATCTTTTCTACTGTATTACAGCCTTACTAGCTGTTCTGTGAGCACCTGTGATTTGTTTTCTCCTTTCTAAGTGTAATACTTCAAAGTTATTTTTACTGAAGTTCACCTTCTGGTTTTGGACATATTGGTTGTTCTAGAGTATTTAGAATCACCTTATTATAGTCCGCTATTTCCACATTAGTCAAGAGCCCTGGAAGAAAGGATTAGGCCCTGGATCTACGCTTGCAGTATCTCCTTACTTAAATGCTAGCTGCACATTTTTTGCCAATCATTTAATGAATGATTTTACTTCAAATCATTCATTGAATAAGAATCATTTCCAGGAATGATACTTCAAGGATAATTCAGATACCTGTTTCTCTGTAGAAATTTTTGGCAGTGAAATCACCAATAGATGGTCTTTAGTCAGTTGTGAATATACTTTGTGATGTTTACATTTAAATTATTTATTTCATTAATTTTGATAAAGTTGTGTACAACATGTCAAAAATCTTATTCAAGCTGAAATCTATCTACCACTCCTGTTACCTACTAAACCCATTAATCCATTGAAAAAGCAAATGGGACTGACTTGCCATGTTTTTTTTTCTAGCTCTCTTTATCACTGTTATATTCCAGTAGTTGAAAATTGTTTGCTTAACAATTTGCTCCAGAACCTTTCTAAGACTTGAGTGGTTTGTGATTTCATCAATCATGCTGTGATTGCCTCCTCTTATTTTCTTTTCATCCCTGTCCTCTGTCATATACTATCAAAGGTATATGGATTTCCTATGGTTCAAAGACCATTTTGATTAGTTCCTGAAGTAGTTAAGAACAGATTTCATGAAGCTTTACTTATCTGGAGATATCCATCTAATTTAAATAATTTTTCTTCTGTCCTCTGGTCAGCATCTATTTGTCTTTGTTTGGTGTCCACAGAGAAAGAAAGGTCTTTCTTTTAATAAGAATTGATTTCTCCAGCTACTTCCCAGGTCTGAAGTGTGGAGTATCAGAAAAGTAACTGTCATTACTCTAAAACTGGTGTTACTTAGTCTATTTTTAGAACTCCTGAAGTGAGTTGCCTGATACTTCACAGTCAGTCACTGGCAAAGGAATAGCACCCATAAGTTTTCGATTCTTTCTTATGATATTCAGGGCTCGGACTTTTCATAATTGGTCAGGACTTAGTTGTGCTAAGCTCTGTGTAAGCAAGATGATCCTGTCCCAGAACACGTCATAGTGAAAACACATAACAGGAGGCAGGCAATATGGGCAGACAGACAGGACCACTACAGGAAACCCCAGAAGTCAACAGTAGTCTGTAAGATAAGCAGCAAATCAGAACTTGGCCTTAAATTCTCTTTTCAACCATTCCCAAAAGAACATTCTGCGAGGGTGCAAGATCAAATCTTCCTAGCTGATGCTGACTCTTCTTGAGATGAAGAAGCCTGAGCAAATTCATGCTTATGGAAACTGCAGTTACTGGATTTGACCAATTGTAATTCCACTTTGATGCCAACCTGATGAAGTTTAACCATGACAAGTGCAAGGTCCTACACCTGGGTCAGACAAATCCCAGGCACAGTTACAGGTTGGGCAGAGAAGAGATACAAAGCAGTCCTGCAGAGAAGGACTTGGGGGTTTTGGTTGATGAGAAAATGAACATGAGCCAGCAGTGTGCGCTCGCAGCCCAGAAAGCCAACCGTATCCTGGGCTGCATCAAAAGGAGCATGACCAGCAGGTGGAGGGAGGTGATCCTACCCCTCTACTCTGCTCTTGTGAGACCTCACTTGGAGTATTGTGTGCAGTTCTGGTGTCCTCAACATAAAAAGGACATGGAACTGTTGGAACAAGTCCAAAGGAGGGACACAAGGATGATCAGGGGTCTGGAGCACCTCCCATATGAAGATAGGCTGAGAAAGTTGGGGCTGTTCATCCTGGAGAAGAGAAGGCTGTGTGGAGACCTCATAGCAACCTTCTAGTATCTGAAAGGGGCCTATAGAGATGCTGGGGAGGGACTCTTCATTAGGGTCTGTGGTGATAGGACAAGGGGTAACAGGTTAAAACTAAAACAGGGGAAGTTTAGACTGGATATGAGGAAGAAATACTTTCCTGTAAGGGTGGTGAGGCACTGGAATGGGTTACCCAGGGAAGTTGTGAATGCTCCATTGCTGGCAGTGTTCAAGGCTGGATTGGACATAGCCTTGGGTGGCATGGTTTAGTGGGAGGTGTCCCTGCCCATGGCAGGAGGCTTGGAACTAGATGATCTTAAGGTCCTTTCCAACCCTAACTATTCTATGATTCTATGACTCATGCACCCCTACAAACAAAATTACCATCTCAGGCTGTAAATTGTGTGCAGTCGACCACAACAGAAGATGCCCTCTGGCCGTGGCTAGCCAACCAGGTAGAGGGGAAGATGAGCTTTTGTTAGGTCACCTTTTCTAGGCCTCTCTCCGTATGGAGCAAGCAATGTTCTCCTTGAAAAAGGCTGCTTGGTCATTCAGGATGTTGCCAAACAAGACTGTCATCTCCTGGGTCAATCTCAAGCAACCAGTGTCCTGAACCAACTGCATGCAAGGTTGGATCTGCGGCTTCCAGTGCACCTTTTCACCTGCTGTTTTGTCCATCACCTGTCGCTACAGGACTTTGCAAATGTGAGTAAACCCTTAGGACCTGCTCAGTGGATTTTTTAGGTGTGGCACAGAGTGCACAGAACTGACCCCACCCTTTACACCTGAGGTTTACCTGCTAGGGCCTAGCCAGCTTGAACAGTGACAGCAAAGTCCTCACGTTGTAGGTTTGGTTAGAGTATCATTCTCTTAGATGAATGGCCTTACAGGGCTAAACAAACTCCATCTGCCCAAGTTTGCAATTAGAGTTGTCCTTCTCCTAGGATGGCTGCCCAAAGGCTAGTGAGCCCATCCTGCCCATGGACACACTTTGTCTGACCCTTCAGCTGAGACCTGTTTGGATTGGGAGACCCTACCGGAGGCATATGCCACCACCAGCATAGCTCTCAACCTCACAAGGGCACGCATGCTCTTTCCCCAAGACAAGGGGTGTCCGTGAAAGAGTGTATGCGCTTATGCTAGTGATGTCTACATAGCATGGATACAGGAGAGTTTGAAACTCTCCTGCATAGTGCATTACTTTGTGCTATGATCTTTCTGACATTTGAAAACCTGGAAAGGAGCTTACAGAGAAGTTAAGGATATACCTGGCTGCATGTTGATAAGTTTCCAAGGTAAAATCTTAGTTTATATGATTTAAAACAATGTTTGGATTTTGAAGAAAGTCTCCATGACGTGAATATGTGGAAAACTGACAGTTCCTAGACCAGAAAGTAGGCACGTGCATGTGTTTCACTGAATGTTTTGGTGATGTGCGTGTTACATGCATGATTTATTTAGGATGTTTTTACCTTAGTTTTGTGGAACTTCTACATTACCTGTGAATCAGTTGAATTTTTGACCTGACTATTACTTTTTCACTCCATGAAAACAGGCAAAAGATTTGACATAAAGGCTTCTGTAACTTGTACACCTCCTTTCAGATAGCAGCTATACTTATTTGCTCACATGAGATGGATTTCAGAGTGATACCCAAGACTGCAAGTAAAGCATGTAGCAAATCTGTCCTGCACATCAGAAGTACAATTTTGAGCACGTGTATAACCCAGCATTCTGAAACATGGTCTCTGTGCTGGATGGACAGATTATTCGATTTCTAACAGTTCCCATCATGGAATCCCTCTCTTAAGCCAAATGTGCAAGTTTAGGTTTTCAGTCCTAAAACGCCCTGCTGTGGAAGCTGTGGCTATCTCACATGCACATGACTAACCTGACTCATGTGAGCTGTCCCATACCGTATCCTGGGCTGCATCAAAACGAGCAGGGCCAGCAGGTGGAGGGAGGTGATCCTGCCCCTCTACTCTGCTCTTGTGAGACCTCACTTGGAGTAGTGTGTGCAGTTCTGGTGTCCTCAACATAAAAAGGACATGGAACTGTTGGAACAAGTCCAGAGGAGGGCCATGAGGATGATCAGGGGACTGGAGCACCTCCCGTATGACGATAGGCTGAGAAAGTTGGGTCTGTTGAGCCTGGAGAAGAGAAGGCTTCATGGAAACCTCATAGCAGCCTTCCAATATCTGAAGGGGGCCTAGAGGGATGCTGGGGAGGGACTCTTCATGAGGAACTGTAGTGATAGGACAAGGGGTAATGGGTTCAAACTTAAACAGGGGAAGTTTAGATTGGCTATGAGGAAGAAATTCTTTCCTGTAAGGGTGGTGAGGCACTGGAATGGGTTGCCCAGGGAAGTTGTGAATGCTCCATCTCTGGTGGCGTTCGAGGCTTGGTTGGACATAGCCTTGGGTGGCATGGTTTAGTGTGAGGTGTCCCTGCCTGTGGCAGGGGGATTGGAACTAGGTGATCTTAAGGTCCTTTCCAACCCTAACTATTCTACGATTCCATATACGCACCCACGAGGCTGAAATTCCATACCCTAAATGATCAAAAAAGTAATTCAAATCCTGAATTCTTACCTTCATTCAAGGACACACATACTCCTTATGATCCCATGTAGTGTTTTATTTAGCCATTGAAAGCAGCGAGTTCTAGGCTCTGAAACTGATTAAACGTCTAAACATTACTTGGGTTAATTAAATAATTTAGTTTCCATTCATATTCTATTGGCTCTTTTTCTCCTTTCATTTATTTTAACCCGCAAAAAAACACTAAAATCACCCTTGGTCTAAGTACATGCTCACAGACTTTAATCCCCACAGAGTGTTGGATATTACTTTCAACTCAGACCTAATTAACAGTGTATGTTCTTTATTGAAATCAGAGCATTTCAGTATATTACATGTCAAACAGATACTTGTCGTGTGTTGTCATTTTCAGAATATTGTTCTGATCCACGTCTGGTACAATCCTTAATTTTAGGAGGTGTCACATTGCACTACAGATTCTTTTGACAGAAAGCAAACCTTAATTTTCTTCTTTTTTCTTTCCAGTAGATTTGTACTGGTTTTACAACTGTCTGTTATTTGAAACTGTGCACCAAGTTCCTGAAAGAGAAGTGGCCCTTTCAAAAATACTATTGATGCCCTCAGCAGAGGGCACAGGAGTTGAATGCGCATTGAGATTAAAGGAGTTCACTATATCAGGTCTGAGTCCCAGTGATGCAGCAGTATTGGGAAGGCAACCACTACCAATAGCTCTTCTGCCACTAGCACAAGGTTTTCAGGTCAGCACAAGGCACAAGCACATGTTTAAATCCTCTTTGCATTTAAGGCTACAAAACCCTGTTTTGCAGAAGCCCTGCTTTGTAGGAGATGGCTTGGTTACTTACACAATGAAAATGAAACATTTGCTCAAGTGTTTCACTGAAGCAATGCTCATAACTCAGTGGACAGGGAAAAAAAAAAGTCAAAACCATTCAAGCAGAAGTAGGTAAGTTCATAAGCCTAAAATATATTTAAAATAGCTGTGGTGCAGCATCACACTTCAAGTCCGGATGATGTTTGGACATCTAAGCTTTCCAATCCCAGGGATTTTTGCCTGACTCAGAAGGGACACTAGCTTCTCTGGGTCTCAGAAGAGTGATCTCCTTAGGTTGGCACTTTGATACCTAGCTTGCTGAAGGCACAGGCTTTTGAAGCTTTTGGTATGACCAGAATGAAGTATTTGTAACTAGATTTAAAACTCAAGTACCACTTACTATTCTCAATAACCCTCTCCTACAATTTTAAAGCTCTTAAAATTTGCATTGTTGAAGTGAAGATGTGCGGAAGACCACTTGCGATAATTTAGTTTTGCATGCAGTCATGGGGTAAGAGGAAGGTTTGTGTTTTCCTTCCTGATATCTTAGAGCCATCATTAAGATTCAGTGTTTTTTAGCACCTCATTTACTCATTATTGGGATAGAATTGCAGTTGGAAGACTGCTTTCAAATGAATAATTCTTTATTGCTAATATTTAGAAGAGGAAACACTGTTTTGTGGTTTTATCCTTGGTCACTGACACTGAATGGATTTGTATGGAATAATAAAGCAGGTTCTGGTGAAATGAGTGTGGATCGTCCATGAAATTTGACTTTCAGTATGCGAATTTCAGACATGTTGATTTTTAGAAACTGCTGATGGGTGGGCATTGATTATGGGACAGAATTATCTAGGAGAGCTGAATGCAGCAGTTAGAGCTACATAAACTCCCAGAATGTATGTAAATGTAAGAAAATCGTATGTTGAGATTCTGAATGCACAGAGGTTCCAAGATTTTTAAGCGGGAGCAAATGGTACTTCACAACTGTAGTAAACCCAACCCAGAACTCAGCAGGAGTTTTTGACTTCAAACTGCAGAAGAGCTGTTGTGGCTGAAGGTGATTCTGCAACTCCCTTTGTTAACTCAAAGACACAGATAACTTGATTTCCAAAAGCATCTAACTTGTGTGTTGGAATGATCCACATTTGCCTGCTCACTTGAACACACCTTTAGAAGACTGAGGATGTGCTATTTTCTGCAAAACTGGGTTCTGGTCTGTTGGTTCATGGCTGCCAGGTGAAAATAAAAAGTAGCTTAGACCACTATCCCGAGTGTGTGTCAGGTCTGTAGCAAAAAAAATAGGAGAGCAAAATAAGTGCTACCTGATTCTACGTGATGTTCACCTGAAGCAGAATGGACAACTGCTTGAGGGACACCTGGGGGTGCCATTGATCTTTTGACCTCAGGCAAGGTGCCCCACCTCTCTTTTCTTTGATTCATAAAACAGCTATAGCTGCTCAAGGCTGCCTTTGTCACATGCTTTCAGATCTTTTGATGAGAGAAGATTCACAGAAACAAATAATAACCCCTTTCACTGAGAATTTTGTATTATGGCAAGCTTATTTTTCATGTTATTGCAGATGGATCCAGGAGTTCTAGAACCACAAAGCCCTGCATATGCTCTAAGCTAGTCCAGCTCTTTAAATGAAAGTTGTCCTGCAGAACAGATATTTTGTAAGTCTCTCTCCTAAAGGGATTCTGAATGTCTAATACATTATCTTCTTATTCCAATAGTCTCTGTTCTTGGTTGGTTGCCTCCCTCCCTCCCGCAATCTTGCAGCGACTCAGTCTTTGAACTCTTGGTTCCTGTCAAATCAGGCTGATCCTACAGGATCAGAAGTTTCTTTTGAGGGTGGGGTGGGTGGACAGAAAGTCTTGGGTAGCATGACTGTGTAGGTCTCATATCTTTAGAAACCAGTGCAAAAGTCATGCCTGCCTTCATTCAGTTTGCTCTGAAAGCCAGAGAATGGACTTGCCAAAACAGTATCTCTAAACTCCAAGCTATCTTTATCCTCAGTAAAGGGGGTGGAATGCTAGCCGGAAAGTGAAAGAATAAAACTTACAACACAAATGGGACTGCTTGGTGCAGGAATATAGCAGGTGAAATACCAGTTAAAATCCATCACTGCATAATCTGATTCAGTACAAGTGCTTGCTACAAAGCAAATTGGTGGAAGTTATATATAGGATTTCTGGTTCTATACAGTGTTGAGCTATTCAGAGAAGACAGAAGAACATGGTTAGCCTTATAAGGGGCCACAACTTGTTTTCCATGTCAAGTCCTTGCACCAAGAAAGGAGTAAGGTAGATATTTGGGGTGGGGAGAGTGAACCTTTCTAATGCAGAGGTTGAATGGATTGTTCAGGCAGCAGGTGAGGCCTCTGTCTTTACATGGTTTTTAAGACAGGATTAGGCAGATACTTGTCAGAAGTGGTGTGTAAGAATAATACCCCATGTCTACAAGGTCTCCTGAGCTCCACTTGTACCATCTTTTTGATGATTCTTCTACAAGGTACAGGTGGCCTTTTGAAACACACATGTGAATTATGTGCAGTAGTAAGCTGTTAAGGTTCATTAGCTAAAGACCGACAAAGCTGAAAGTTTGGCTTGTGTAAAACAAACAAGCTTATAGAAGTAAACACTCCCAAATGAGTTATTCAGTCCTCAGAAGAGGGAGAACCAAACAAAGCCTTTGAATTTAGCCCCAACTTGCTAATACCAGCAGGACTCAGAAACATCTTCAGCAACAACATGAACACAACATAAAATGCTAGCATAGTAAGGACTGTGTAACTCTACTGACTTGCTAAAGGCTACAGAGATTTTTACCTCATCCAGGCAGTTTCCAAGCAGAAAGAAGTTTCCCATCCTTGGCTTCTGTCATGGATGTGATATGATATGAGATGATGAAATGTCATCCATATCCTGTCCACAGTTAGAGAAAGATAAGGTATTATCCAGAAGGGAAATGAGCTTGTTTGTCAACAAACTTGAATGATGTAACATGGCAAGTGCTGTTGCACCTAAGGGCCAGATACCAGAGCCCTGCTGATACACCCAGTCCTTATTTAATCTGTCCTGAAGTCAGGTGCTTGTTCAGTCACATAATAATTCCATGTGATAAAGCTCAGAAACTGGTTACAGTATCTTTGAGTATTGACCAGTGGTGATGGATGTAATATGTGGAGATTTTGTTCATCAAATAAGATGGTGTGGCTGTAATAAAACTCTGTAAGTAGTTTGCTAAGTTAAGCAAGACATGTGTGATATGCGTGCAAATGTTAAACCACAATGTAAACCCACAAGTTAACAGGTTAAGCTTTTCTGCAACTCCCAGATAAGGAAGACAATACGGGTGTTTACTGATACACATGCATGAGATAGAGAGGAGAAAGAGTTCAATCTCAAAAGTAGGTTAAGGGTCATCGAGGAAGACTACTAGCTTCATCTTCACGACCCTCAAGACCCTCAAGAGGATGAAACCCGCCATGCTCAAGTTACGAAATCAACGGGGGATGGACTTTGCGAGAAGAGGAGTGGACTACCTGGAGAACGAAACTAAACTGCGTAAAAGAACAATCAGAAGACAAAATGGTGTGCGTGTTGGCGGAGCAGAGACTCCCCACGCACCCAGCACTGTTTTGTCTGCTTACCGCTTGCTCACAATAAAATTTTATATTGTCACCCTTAATTGGCTCAGGGTGTCCTTAACAATGGATCTATCGGCAGGATTTGTGCAGAGTGATGAACTTCAGCAACACAGCATTCCACTGTTGCTCTTTGTCACCCCAACGATGTTACTGTATACTTCTTCATTTTTTTAAAAGACAATTACAGATAAATATCTGAACTAAATGTTTTTCACAAAGATTTTGCTTGAAAAGAAAGCCTTTAACTGCGTACTATTGCATATCCTACAGAAAAAAAAAATCATCAAAAGATTTTTATCAGAAAACTGATAAATAGAAAAAAATAGCTATTGATGCTTTATTACGTCTTCTGCTTTGCTTTCTAGCTAAATTTACTGAGCAAAGCCTCTGTTTTTTCAGTCAGTACTAGGCTTACACAGAGTTGAATGAGGAAATACTAACTTGTCAGATTAAGTTTACTGAATCAGGAGAGAAAAGAAACCCCGTGAAATTCACAACTGGGGATGCTTGCAGTCTGCCTTGAACTCACCGAGTATGACACAGTGATACTGCTGTCTTAAAGTATTGTTGACAGAGCTGCTGTACTCATTAACCTCTCCTGAAACAAGATGTCCTTTTGTTCACATCAAATGCTCCTTGATGCCAGTGCTCAGAGACTGTTGCTAGTGCAAACATCAGCTATTGTTGAAAACATTCTCTCTCTCTTCCAGTGTTTCACTGCCCATGAAGATTTATAGGTGCCGATCATTATCAAGCTGCAGATGAAGCCTGAAGCCAAGAGTTTGTGTTTAATTTCTGCAGGTTTAATCAGTGTTTTTATTAAAAATATTTATTTTCAAGTGTACTTTAGGTATATTTAAACACCTGAAAATGTTAAAACCTTTTTGTGCTACGCTTGTTTTCATGAACTCAAGATTATATTTGAGTGATCCCAACATCTTTTTTTGAGGTGACTGGAAGCCTTAAAGAAATATTTCCAGCATTTAAAAGACCACATAGTAGAAGTACATTGTAGTGGGAAGAGGGTTGTGAAGTATTCTGGCCAACATTTTGACTACCCAGTGGAGTAGCCTGGGTTAGACCTGACTTCTAATTTGTGATCTAGCTGCTTATCAGCGTTGCCTTCTCTTATTAACATTAGGAGCTGATCTTGCTGTTCTATGTAAACTAAATATCATGTCACTTAGCAAGAAAATACTAACTGTCTATCTCTAACCTGGGAACAATGTATGCCAAAAAGTCTTATTTTTTATTAGTTTTTCTTGATAAGTACATTCATTTTGGTATGAGATAAATGAAAGGGGAAGCAAGAAGGAAAAGGAAGAATTTTGGTTTCCCAGCCAAATACATATATTTTCAGTACTGAAACCCTGTGAGATAAGAGATGCATGTTCTCACAGTTGCTTCTGTGTTGGTTATTTTAGTGAATAAGACAATATTTACAGATGACCTGTAATGACATTTTTTTCAACTTTATACTCGTCAGCATTAGGGGACTTAGCAGTTTCTGTATTTGATTTCTTTGAGAACCCTCCTAGTTAGGATTGCAATCATTACAGCTGTCATGCAATTGTAACATCTTGGGAAACAGTTGAAGATAAGAGTGGAGATTATTCTAGTTTGCAGTCGTGCAGAGGAGGAATGTCTGATCAGTGACTGGTGCTGGAATTCCAGCTAAAGGTCATGTCATGCCTCAGGGGATGCTGAGCTTCCAAAGCTTTCCTGAATAAAACAGCTCTATATGAAGTGGTCTTTAAGAAAAACATCTGAAGGCAGGTAAAATCACCTTGAAAATGGCACGTTGTTTAAGGCAGAGAAGTGATTTCAGACTTTTGCAGCGAGAAGAGGCAGCAGAAGTAAATGTGTAAGTAGATGAGGTGCAGGCAGAAGTATTTTCATGGGAAACGTAGGAAATATTATTTGTTTGCTTAACACTGAAGTTCATCTGTCCCTTGTTGAGTGATGAAAGTCTGGGAGATTGAGCATCCCCACTAGACCAGCTTTACAAGATAAGATGCAAAATTCACAGAATAACAAACTTACATGAAATATGACTGTGCCACTAAACAGCAACACAATGGAAAGTGCATCTGAGAACACTCACGGAATACGATCAAGCATAGCTGATAACTGAATCCTTGAAAGGTGGTAGTACATACACTCATTTAAAGACTTTCACCTGTTGCTTTTAATCGTTCATATCCCATGGCATGTCTGCCAGCACTGTGACCCCTGGCAGGGTGAGGAACATCAAAGAGGGAAGTGAGCAGATCAAGTCTCTGGTAGGTGTTGCACCCTTGTGATGGACAAAAGAAGTGTCAGTAACTTATAAACCAGGTGGAATTAGGAAATTGTAAGCCTGAAGTGAGTGACCCAACAAATACTAAGATGGTACAATCTGTTCACACAGAATCACATTGAAAATATGTGGGCTATCTCTTAATAGCTTTGTAAAAGCTCCTCTTCTCTAATTTTAGTTTTTTAAAAGATGTTTCAGTCCAAGAAGGATTTGGAGTCTCTGACATTGCCTGTAACCACAAATAAAAATAAGATTCTGAGTTTAGTTTTTATCAATCAGGTTAATTTTCTTGAGATGCACCTCCATGCCATCTAACATCTCTGCTCGCTGCTGCCAGGCTGCTTACAACTAAGTAGTTACTGTCAGGAACCATTTCCTGCTGAAATGGCTGTTTTCTCTGGAAATATACACATGCTACTTCCCTTCTCTAAGTGTTCTCCATTTGCTTTTGGTACAACATGTACAGACTGGTTTTAAAACAGTAGAAATTGCTCCCTGGAAATGAACTGTATTTAAAATGGAAGACTAACCTATTTACAATCAGAGCCAACAAGTCTGCAAACATACGCTCTGGGTATCTAGTGTCAGGCCAATTTCAGTAATGTTTGTTTGACTATGTACTGTATAATCTGTTGTTATTGAACCGGAAAAAGTCTGTTATGAAAATTTGTCATTTCTAATGACTGAATCCTAGCATCAAAATACTTTTTGAAGAAGAATAAAAGCACTTTCACAAATTCTCTGCAGAGAAAACAGTTTGTAGGTGATTTTTTTGAGCTAAGGGAAAACTTTAAGAGTTAAACAGATTCATGATAATGCTGAGGACATGAGTCTGATGCTGACCTCAGGTCTTTCAGTATAGTCTTAGACATTACTGACTTTGGAGAATATTCTGTATCATCCTTATGAAGAGCACAAATAAATCTGTGCTTTCACAACAATAATTGTGGTTGCAGAACCATACTCGAGCCCTCACTGGGACATCTATCTACCCTCTATGCTTATACATATTTACATCCCATCTGCCTTACCAATACTGACAAACCCCTTGTTGCAGTACTTTGAGGTCTTCATGCGTGAGTGTCCTCACGGTTAAAGTTCCATTGAGCACGGAGTTGTTGGTGTTGGGGATATATTTTCAGTATTTCAGGTTTTAAAGTTGGCAGTTGCTCATTTTTAGGGTTAACTTTAGTTGGTTGGTGCTTACTTTTCTGGTAGAAAATCATTTAAGAGAGAAAAAGAAAGAAAAAGCTTTGTCACCACCTTTGAGTGGCCAGAAACTGCCTCTGTTTAAATTCTTTTGAAAAGTGATTTCACTGAGTCAGAAATGCTTTCTCTACTGTTTCTATGTGTTTTCTCCTGGGTTTTGTGATCTGTTGTGTGTCACAGGAGTTCACATTTCATAGTGACCTTGAGGAAAGTACGTTTCTAAGACAAACAGCAGCCTGATGGTTGTACTGAAATGCAACACTGCATAGTTGCAGTGACAGGAGGAAGGTGGATGAATGCCAGTGGCACGTGGGCCTGGAGGAGATGTGGTCATCTCCACCTGCAAGGGAGCAACAGCATTTTCTGGCAGTGCATGATGTTCACATTCAGCTCCAGAGACAGTCAAATATGGCAATCAACACTTTTTTGGGTCACCGTGGCCAGATGCTCATCTGATAGGAAGTGACAATGTGTTCTGTAAAATTATAAGAAAAAAAAAAAAAATACAACCCAACATCTCCTCAAAATGCTACTGCTACCCAGTCATCTGGGTATGACCTTCATACCACTCCTTTGAAAGATGACCTTCAGTGGCAGAGGAGACAACGTCTTGTTTCATACTTGTGGATATATACCGTTTTCAAGCAGCATGACTTAGTTTTTTTCCCATGCTAATATGAGTCAAAACCTCTTCCTCCCTGAAAGAATTTCCTTACTCACCTTAGTTATTCTAGCCTGGCTCGATATAAAGAAGTCTTCACAGTGAGTAATGGTGCATCAGAGTGTTCAGTGATATCTTTCTCAGTGGATGCTGTAGGTGCAGTTCCAGTAAACCTCTGGTTTATGTGTATGAAGGTTGAAAGTTTCCTCTGCTGTCCTAACAAAGAGAAACATGTTTTTTAAATAAACACAATGTTCAATCGGATAAATTAGCTTTTACTGTGTTTTCCCCCAGCCAAAGGTAAGGTAAATTGCTCCTTTGTCCTTCTTCAACCACCACAGCCATAGGTGTCAAGGAGGACAAGAAGGACTTGGAGACAGGCAAGCACAAAGATGTTTCAGGGTAGAAATACAGGCAGCTCTAAACTAAAGGTTTCCCTAAAGTTATCCTTATTTAGACTCTACTGAAATCTTAAAGCGTCTGACTATGGGCAGTAGACATTTCAAACAATTCAGTTGTGATACTGTGACACAAGTTTCAAGCTCACACTTGGATTCAAGGCTGCTGAGTTGGGCTGCTTTCCATACTGTAGACAGAGCTGTTGGAAGCTGCCTGGAACCTGAGAATTTTGTCTGCTGAAACTATGTTTTAAATGTCATCCTGTAATTTTTCATCATCTCTTTTCACATCAGGGCTGATACTTGGAAAAGGATTAATTTTCCTATATAATCATGCAAATGCCAGTGCCCAAACATTAGCGGGGCAAGCTTTCTTCCTGCCATGCTCTGAACATTTTTGCACCAGCTGCTCTCGAGCATCAGCGAATTTCACGGTTTAATGGTTTGGTGTCCACAGTCCCAAAGTCTGGCAGGAATAGAGAGGTTAATTGCTTTCTATTAAGGTGAAGTCCTGGCTCACAGAAGCTTTTCCTGGTGACTTCAGCACAGCTTGAATTTCACCCGTCAAAAGCCAGTGACTGTGCAACAAAAAAAATTGTCCTGCCAATTAGTGAACCTTTGATTTCAGTTGCTGTTGTCCTACTTAGTACTGTATGCTAGCTTAACAGTGTCTGGCAGCTCTATACTGATCCTACCCATCCACCCTGTAACTAATAAGCAATGTATTATTTATTTACTGACTAGTTTAATCTCTAACTGTACTGCAGTATGTCACTGGACACTTCCATCTGTTGTAGGAACTTCATATTTTAGTTTGGAAACTTGGCTAGTGACAGTCTAACCACAAAGGCTAGAAATAGGAATAGCAGCATATGTGCACCGTAGAGAATGGCTTGATGAAATTGCAGCAAATCACAGAAATCCAGCGTAACTCATGTATGCAAAGAAGGTTTATATTTTAAGGCTGTCATTGGTCTTGTGTATCTCAAGGATACCATGATGGCTATTTTAAGTAGCTAGTGCATAGGGTTATATTCTCCCTTTCTGATGAATTTTCTTAAAGGCTCTTGACCTCATGGTTAATGACTTTGTTTAAAGTTATAAAGAAAAGTTAAGACAACTCAAGTAAGTAGTCTCATTGCCTTTAAGGAGGTTAATTTCTAACAGTAATCATGTGCAGGACAGTTTTCAGCAGTGGCTCTCAGTTAAACTAAAAATTCAGTAAAAGTATCTACTGAAGGCAACTGGAAAGTTTTCCAGAGTAGGGAGTGAATATAAAACTAAGGACTGTCTCAAGGATCAGGCCCACATTAAATAGTTCTACTCCCAGAATATAAACAGCTGAAGGTTTCTGGATAAGCCAAGACAACTGCCTTTCTTCTGATTTCTTTTATTCTTTGCTGTCAAAATCTGATTTTTTTTTCAGTTTATCTTATAAATGCCCCTAAGGTGGCATGGAAATGGGATGTATCTGAAAATGTCATCTTAGCCTATAATTGGAACAGTCTGTTTCTCTCTGTTTCATGTATTTATTTCGTATCTAGTTCCAAGTGCTGCTCAGCTTTTTCCAGGTTTGTTTTTTGTTTGTTTGTTTGTTTTTTTTTGCTTTTGTTTTTTTGGTTGTTTTTTTTAATTTTTTTTTTTTTTTTTTTTTTTTTTTTTTTTTTGGTAGTATATAAAGACAATCAAGGCACTGTGTTCTTTCCATAAAGTTTTTCCTTTCATAGTAAGAGGCTGGAATGGGACTAATATGAGAGGCAAAGTGTGCTTCACCAGTGCTAGGAGGGAAAAAAAGGCATACAAATTTAAAGCTTTTAAGTTAAAGAACATAAAGTTTGATGTTCAAAAACCAAATAACCTTCTTCCATTTGCTGACTTTACATACTTTGGACCAGTTTCCAAAATTAGATCTTTTCTTGAGTAAAAAAAGTAGAGGAAGCATCCACAGATGTCCTTTAATGCCCTCTGTTATTACCTTACTGTGATGGATCTCTTCTTCCTTGCTCTTTCTACTCCTACTGACAAGTAATCCTAGCCCGCTAATCCTGACCCTTAAACTCTGCTACATTATAATTAACTTTCAGTGTCTCATGACTCTGATTTTTATGTATTAAATGCATGCCTTGTTATCCACTCAGTACAGCATAAGACACCGGTTTGTTGGAGAAAAAAAATCCAGTGCTTGGGAAGAGAGCTTTAACAGTCCATAAGACAAATAAACCCTCTTAAAAAAGACTTAAGTGACATTAAAGTTACATTGATACTGAGAAATTTAATCTGTCAAATTCTTAAAAAACCCCATGCTTTGCAAATAAATCCACAGACCTACACTGAATCTCCACTGATTTAATTTGTAAGGGCTTTCCTCCAGTTTTATTTAATGGATTCAAAAAGAAATTACAAAACACCTAAACCATTGTAATTTTTATCTTGGGCTGTGAGTCAGCTGCAGGAAGTCCTTCCATGATCATTTGTAAGGTGAGGATTTTCAACAGAAAAATAAGAAGCCTGTTTACAAGCCCAAACAATTTGAACACAATAAAGTTCCTTTCAAGAGAGAAGGTGAATGATCCGGGGGATAAAGGAGCCTTCTCAAACTTGGTATCCAGTTAATCATTTTCAACACTAAATTTACTTAGAGATTCAAAATCAAAACTCCTCTAATGAGCAGAGAGGGCAGAATCTTCATGTTTCTTAAGACATGCACTTCAAAATCAAAGTGTTTTTTCCAAATAAGCTTAGTATTATTTTCCCAGGTTTTGATGACAACAAACAAGATTTGGATGTTTAATATCATGTTTCTATGAGAAATAACACCTGCAGAACAGCAGATATCACTTCTTCAGATGAGAAAGGTGCACTTCTGTTAAACAGACTTTTGGCTTTATTGGCAGGTTGTGAGGAAAATTAAGTGAAAGCAACAGTGTGTTGTCAAAGTTCAAGAGTCTTGGAATTAGAAACTTCTCCCCTAGAAATCTGTATTTCAAGCTGTCAGTCCTGCAGTTTTTCATGGTTTATTTAAAGTGAAAAGAGCAGGGCCTAAGTTTCAGAAGAGCTCAGCTAATTCACTGGTCAAGTCGTAGGAATAGGTGACGGTATCCATTTATTGCAAAATACTGATGTATCTTGTCAAATGCACCCTTTCTAAAGGGCCTGAGAAGGCCTCTTGAGAAGCCTTGATACAGCTGTGGATGCTGAAAATTTAGGCTTTCACTGGTAGAGTCTTGAGGGTTGGCTGGGGAGAAGGGCCATCAAGTTTATCAAAGTGATATAAAGGAAGAGAGGGGGGTGATCTTTTGGGCCCACAGGAGCAGCTAGCAACCATCAAAGGACATCAGAGCCTGTGGAGACAAATGTGGGCCAAGCCTAGTTCTCTTCAAAAATGGAATTGTTGCTCCTTTTGGGAAAGCAGGAACAACTCTGGTTGGCCACTGTAGACGTGAAGCAGGAATTTGTGAGCCCTGAGTGGCTGGGAGGTGGTGAAAGGTGGGTGGGAGGGAGGTGTATCAAGGCAGAGCACTGGATGCTGTGGGATGAAATAGGGAGCCAGAGACAGCCATCAGAAAAAGGAGGAAGCTGCCCACATGGTCTGTCAGCAAGGTCAATAACTCATGGATTCGCTGTCTGCTTAGGGAAATCCAGGGCTTGAACTGAAGGGAAATGTCATTTTTGGAAATTGCACTGTTACAAATCTTAACCAAAGGGATGGGAAGTTCTCCTTTCTGCCATCCCCCAGAAGCCAGTCTCCTTGCCCCATAGAATCACAGAGTAGTTAAGGTTGGAAAGGACCTTAAGATCATCTAGCTCCAACCCCCCTGCCATGGGCAGGGACATCTCACACTAAACCATGCCATCAAGACTCCGTCTAACCTGGCCTTGAACACTGCCAGGGATGGGGCATTCACAGCTTCCTTGGGAAACCTCTTCCACCTCATTCTTCTTCAGGGTCCTCGCTACAGCCACCTATCCCCACTGCAAGCTGCCTGGTGAAAGGCAAGAGACTTGCTCAGCGCCCAGATATTTCATATATTTGAGAAGATCTCTCTGTCTTAAGCCAGTATACCCTCCTGAGGAAGGAAAATGAAGTGAGTCTCCAGCTTGTTTATACCTCTGTGGCTGAGATCCCTTACCATAAATGCTTCAGACAGTTGTTTCTCTTCAAAAGGAAGGTGAACACCCATGAGCTAGCTTCTTCAATTTTGATTGAGTTCTGTCTAAAAGAACCATGGCACTTGTCAGCATGATTAGTACTTAAATCTGCTGTTGTTCAGATAGCAAGCAATGCACATAACAACCACTTAGTTCTTGGCAAAAATAGAGTTCTGTGTTGTTGGTTTGTCTTTTTAGCTGTAACCTTGTTTAAAATCAGAGCAGCATGCATGGTGCTGATGTACAGGGATTGTCTTGGAAATTTTAGAGATAAATAACAGCTCTGCTGAATTCTTTGCTTTGGGAGTAAAATGGTCAAAGGAGAATGTAGAAGAAACATTTTTTGTGTGACATAAAGTCATTATCTCTGAATCTAAAAATAAAATACGAACCACAAAACAGTGAATGTGCTGCAGTGATATTGAGCCTTTTTCCTTTTCTGCTTTTATGAAATGACAAGGTGACTGCTATTACTTTTTATCTTTTGCCATTGTGAGCTTTTGCCAAAATGCTGGAGGTGTAATATAATCCCCATAATTACATGTTTTGAGATAGAGCATTCCTTGGCTGTTGATATGGATTAAAACTGACTTAGAATTCTAGAAGACATTCCAGGCATAATGTAAACTAATTAGCAATGAATACTGTGCTACAGTTTAAAAGTAATTTTTCTGTTATACTTTGCCATTAAAATACAAATATTCAAGTAAGCTACGAATGATTTCATAGATTTTTCTCTCATTAATGTGATAAATTCTTTGTTCCTTTACAAACAGAAGAAAAGTGTCATGGAATAGCAATTAAAGAAAAAAAACCTAGTGTAGGAGCAGCACTATGTGTAACCTTACTCATTTTTCAGAAGTCATTGCTCGCAGACTTGCACTTATCTGTGGCAATAGTTGAGAATAAGGGTAGGATAGGATCTTTATTCTGATTTTAATTGCTACTGTAAAAGCTCTTCATTAATAAATCACCATCATTTTGTTTTACCTCTCTGTTAAGGTGTTGGAATCCTAGAATGGCTAAACAGACCATGAAACAAAGCTTCATAGATTTTTCCTTATATAGATCTATTCTGGCACCTTTTGTTTTTCTAATGAGAGGTTAATGTGTTTAGTTTACATCAGCTGCCAAGTACAATTACTTCTCTGAACTTCATCCAAACTGAATAGGTCTAGACTAAGATACAAGACTATTTTTTCCATTTACTTTGGTAGGCTTTGGATCAAATCCCCATTGAACCTTCAGAGACTAATTGGAAATCTTGTGTAATCGTATCTTCCCGAATCCCTTAAACTGATTCTAGGCCCAGGGCTGGTTTATGTAGAGTTTTCTGATAATTCTGAACACAAAGTAGGCCTGGCATGATACTTCAAGTTTTTTAATTTATCCATGAGTGTTGTGGTTTAAGCTGTAAATCACGCAGCCCGTTCTCTCACTCACTCCTCTCTCTTTCTTCCCCCTGCTCCCAGGTGGATGGGGAGCAGAATCAAAAGAATGCAACTCCCACAGGTTGAGATAAGAACAGTCCAGTAACTAAAGTATAACACAAGACCACTACTGCTACCACCAATAATAATAATGACAAAGCAAATACAAGGAAAGAGAATACAACTGCTCACCACCCGATACCAAGCCCGACTACGCAATGCACCCCCCACCCTTCCGGGTCTCTGCTCTCTGTTTTACACCCTGTGCATGACGTGCTATGGCATGGAATACCTCTTTGGTCAGTTTGGGTCAGGTGCCCTGTCTCTGCCTCCTCACGGCTTCCCCTCCTCCCTGGCAGAGCATGAGGCTCAGAGAGTCCTTGGTCAGACCAAAACATCACTCAGTAGTAACCAAAACACTGGTGTTATCAACACTGTTCCCAGGCCAAAAGTCAAAAACACAGCACTGCACCAGCTACCAAGAAGGAGAAAAATGACTGCTGTTGCTGAACCCATGACAATGAGATACTTGTTGATTTCTGAGAACCTAGAGAGTGAAATCTAATGCTATTATATGTAATATAATATGTATGACATATTATATTAGGTATAATAATATGACAGAAAGAAAATGACAGAAATATTCAAGTTTATGGGCATGTATGTTTACTGTCTGACTCTCAGTACTGATTGTCATTACACATCCAGTCTGTTTTCTTAGTAGAAGTGATCCAACAGGCAGGAGGAAGGCAAGAGCTTTGAAATAAAGCCTTTAGAAATGTATGTTTTATCTATGCTCTGTTTGCAGATATGACTTGGAAGACCGGCAGAAAGAAATTTCTTTCAAAGCTCTGGCTGTCAGCTCAAATTATAAGTGCCTGTTTGTAAAATACTGTTGGTTAAAATGCTTCAGTGTTTAAAAAGAGAACTTGCATAGAAAGCATCTTTTTCATAAGTCCACTCCTGCTTAACAAAATGGGTTCTTATAAGAAGTCATGTTTTAAGCCCAGTCAGCCACGTAGTTCGCTCACTCACTCCCCCCTCTTTCTTCCCCCTGCTCCTGGAGGGATGGGGAGGAGAATCAAAAGAATGCAACTCCCACAGGTTGAGATAAGAACAGTTTAGTAACTAAGGTATAACACAAACCACTACTGCTACCACCAATAATAATAATGACAAGGAAAATACAAGGAAAGAGAATACAACTGCCAGGCAACCTCAGCTCCCATATCCCACCAGCCCCTTTGGGCAATGATATTGCTTGAGTGAGTTTCTTACACATAACTACATGGATGGGCTCAAAAATTAGGCTTGTAACTCAAGAAGTTTCTATCATGTCTCTCAATGAAATTCTGCCACTGGGCCAGCCAGTGATGAAAAATTCTTTTCTTTATTTACATCAAGTGCCATGTAACCAAGGCATGACCTTTTTGTAAAAGGTAGCAAGGGACCATAAGGAAACACCTCAGACACTGGATCCAGCCTGTGGTCTGTACCAGGTAGCCATTACACACACCTTTTTGAAGAACCAATCCTTAAACCTTTTGAGGTTCCCAACCTCCATTTACCTACCTATATTTTTACATTTTTTGTCTGGGTGGGTGTGTGCATGTTCACATTTAAGTGCCTGTGCAGCACTTCAGGCACATATCTCATCAGTTAAAAGCAATGTCTCAATTTAAGCTGATATGAGTAGAGGTTTGGACAGAAAATGACGGCAGGTCTTTCTTCAAGTATATTACTACTCAGTGATTTTACCTAATAATTTTGCAGGTCTCTTGATTTATGCTGTGCTAAAGACAAAACATGCATTCACATATAATGTGAATGTTGATTACATATAATGTGTAGCTGATTACTCTTAGTGGTATTATATGGAGCACAACTTTAGAGCAGTTGGCAATATACATGTCGTGGTTTAAGCCCAGCTGTAACTCACACAGTCGCTCTATCATTCCCCCCCACTCCCGGAGGGATGGGGAGGAGAATCGAAAGAATGCAACTCCCACATGTTGAGATAAGAGCAGTCCAGTAATTAAGGTATAACATGAATCACTACTGCAACCACCAATAATAATAACGATAAGGGAAATAACATGGGAAGAGAATACAACTGCTCACCACCTGATATCAAGCCCAACCCAGCAGCGAACCCCACCCTTTCGGGTCCCTGCCTCTCATTTGTACATCCTGGGCATGACGTGCTGTGGTATGGAATATCTCTTTGGTCTTTTTGGGTCAGGTGTCCTGTTTCTGCTTCCTCCCGCCTTCCCCTCCTCCCTGGCAGAGCATGAGGCTCAGAAAGTCCTTAGTCAGCCTAAACATTCTAAGCAGTAACTGAAAACATCGGTGTTATCAGCACTGTTCCCAGGCCAAAAGTCAAAAACACAGCACTGCACCAGCTACCACGAAAGAGAAAAATGACTGCTACTGCTGAACCCAGGACATCAGAGAACCATTCTGCCCTTGCAACATTGCCTTGATGCTTGTTTAAAACCTTGGATGGAGTCCCTGCATGCCAGCCAACTGTCTATTGATCCCCAAATGACTTACTCACAAATGGAGTCCCTCTCTAAGTGGGTCCCAGGAACCCTGCTGAAAACATCCTTGGTGTCTGGACACATCTCGAGTAAGCCAAAGGAAAGAAGAGAGATGGGAGAGTGCACAGGTGTTGTCCTCAGAGGTCTGCAATGAATGAACTTTGACTTTCTTATTAAAACACAGAGACCTGTGTTAGTCCCAGCTAATGTCATGAAAGATATTCTGAAGGAAAGGCAAAAGTGCTCACATTTAAATCTTTTCCACATTTCATTGTAAGCTTAAAAATGGTCCAAATTTTAGAAGGAAGGGGAAAAAGACTACTGATGTACATAGTTTTTTTAGTTTGAAGTTTGCCAGTTTAAGGTGTCTCCTCATAAACATAAAAAACACACCTCTCTGAAGAGTAATTTTTCTCCCACTCGTTCCCACTTAGCAGAAAGGAAAAACATGGAGAACTTGAAACTGCACCACCAAACAGCAAACGATTAACTCATAACGTGTAACCCTTCTGTCTGCCTTGGCCATGCTACAGAGCCCAGGGCCTTGGAGACTGCAACACCACTCGTGTTTGAGGGGGCAAACTTCTGGAGGAATAAGTAGTCTCATTGCCATGTTCATTCTTTGGCGTGATGTCACTGCTGCAGTGTCAGAAGTGCTGTCGCTGGCTGCAAAGGAGCCCTAGTGCTGCTCCACAAGCTAAGTAAGTTCCTGCACAGGAAATTCTCTCTGCCTTCAGCCTAGTGACCAACTTTTAGGGCAGAGACTGCATGTAATTTAGATGACATACCAGCAGAGCTCAACTGCTCCACTCAGCCATGTACCGGCTTGGAAATCAGAAAGCATGGCTCCCTTTTCTTATGTTTCTTAGCTCCTGTGTGTGCTGGAATGAATTTCCATCTTGGGCTTTATCTGTCTTATGTGCTCATGTTTTAAAAGCTCAGATCTCAGAGGCATTTTGGCATTGTTAGGTAATCCTAGGTGCTTAAGGATGCTGGAGTTCCTCGAGGCAAGGATCTTATTAGCATCTTACTGAAGGCCGTCTGCATGACTCAGAGCAGAGTCGTGTAAATAAAACGAGCTTGCTCTCAGGGAGGCTGTTTGCAGGCCAGAAGGTGCTTGTCTGTGGTAGTGAATCCTGCTAGTGCATGCTGTTTCTCGGTGTTGCTGGTTAGGCCAAACTGTGTGACAAAACCATGCCCGCCCCTCCTGCAATCTGCATTTGCAGTGCTACACAGTGCCACACGGACCTTCCAGTAACCCAATGAGTCCCTTATCATGTCTAATGGGTGGTTCTGTTATACAAGTAATGAAAAAATAAACTCTCAGTGTGATACACTTGCTTTGAGACACTAGAAACTCTATTGTGGGACCATAGCAGGTAACAACATCCTTTCCATTCAAATTCTTAAAGTTAATTAAGAACTGCCAAAAATTGAACTGACATGAACAGTGTAACATGGCTCCAATTTCTAACCTGGATTTAAACTTTTGTCTTCAATTAGGTTATTTAATCTGCTTCATTTAAACACTACAGGAAAATAAAACCCAGGTGTTTCCTTCATTGAGCACTTACTGTTATGCTTTCTTTTCTATTTTGAGTTGTAGTCACAGCATTTTAAAACATAGAATCATAGAATAGTTAGGGTTGGAAAGGACCTTAAAATCATCTAGTTCCAACCCCCCTGCCAGGGGCAGGGACACCTCACACTAAACCATGTCAACCAAGTCCCTGTCCAACCCAGCCGTGACCACTGCCAGCAATGAAGCATTTATAGCTTGCCTTGGCAACCCATTCCAGTGCCTCACCACCCTTACAGGAAAGAATTTCTTCCTCATAGCCAGTCTAAACTTCCCCTCTTTAAGTTTGAATCCATTACCCCTTGTCCTATCACTACAGTTCCTCATGAAGAGTCCCTCCCCAGCATCCCTCTAGGCCCCCTTCAGATATTGGAAGGCTGCTATGAGGTCTCCACACAGCCTTCTCTTCTCCAGGCTGAACAGCCCCAACTTGCTCAGCCTATCTTCACACAGGAGGAGCTCCAGACCCCTGATCATCCTCGTGGCCCTCCTCTGGACTTCTTCTAACAGTTCCATGTCCTTTTTATGTTGAGGACACCAGAACTGCACACACTACTCCAAGTGAGGTCTCACAAGAGCAGAGTAGAGGGGCAGGATCACCTCCCTCCACCTGCTGGTCCTGCTCGTTTTGATGCAGCCCAGGATACGGTTGGCTTTCTGGGCTGCGAGCGCACACTGCTGGCTCATGTTCATTTTCTCATCAACCAACACCCCCAAGTCCTTCTCCACAGGGCTGCTCTGAATCTCTTCCCTGCCCAACCTGTAGTTGTGACCGGGGTTGCTCCGATCCGGGTGTAGGACCTTGCATTTCGCATGGTTAAACTTCATCAGGTTGGCATCAGCCCACCTCACAAGCGTGTCAAAGTCCCTCTGGATGGCATTCCTTCACTCCAGAGTGTCAGCCGAACGGCACAGCTTGGTGTCATCAGCAAACTTGCTGAGGGCGCACTCAATCCCACTGTCCATGTCACCAACAAAGATGTTGAAAAAGGCCGGTCCCAACACCAATCCCTGAGGGACACCACTGGTTACTGGTCTCCAGCTGGATATCGAGCCATTGAGCACAACTCATTGCGTGCAGCCATCCAGCCAGTTCTTGATCCTCCGAGTGGTCCACCTATCAAATTGATGTCTCTCCAACTTAGAAACAAGAATGTCATGTGGGACAGTGTCAAACGCTTTGCACAAGTCCAGGGAGATGACATCAACTGCTCTACCCCTGTCCATTAGTTCCGTAGCCCCATCATAGAAGGCCTCCAGATTGGTCTGGCAGGATTTCCCCTTAGTGAAGAAGCCATGCTGGCTGTCACCAAGCACCTTGTTGTTTTTCATGTGCCTCAGCATGCCTTCCAGGAGAATCTGCTCCCAGATTTTGCCAGGCACAGAGGTGAGACTGACTGGTCTGTAGTTCCCCAGCTCATCCATTTTCCCCTTCTCGAAAATGGGGGTTATACTTCCCTTTTTCCAGTCATCGGGAACTTCACCTGACCGCCATGATTTTTCAAATATGATGGACAGTGGTGTAGCAACTTCATTTGCCAGCTCCTTCAGGTCCCGTGGATGGATTTCATCAGGTCCCATGGACTTGTATACATTCAGGTTCTTAAGACGGTCTTGAACCAGATCCTCTCCTACAGTGGGCCCAAGGTCTTCATTCTCACTGTCCCTGCGTCTGCGTCTGTAGTCAGAGCATTTTCTGGTGAAGACTGAGGCAAAGAAGTCATTAAGAACTTCAGCCTTCTCCAAATCCAGGGTAGCCAGTTCTCCTGATAGCTTCTGGAGATGGCTTACTTTGTCCCTAGTCTGCCTTTTACTTTCAATGTACCTATAGAATCCCTTCCTGTTATCCTTAACATCCTTAGCCAAGTTTAATTCTAAGTGGGCCTTAGCTTTCCTAACCTGGTCCCTAGTTTCCCTGACAACATCCCTTTATTCTTCCCAGGCCACCTGTCCTTGCTTCCACCTTTTATAAGCCTCTTTTTTCCTTCAGAGTTTCCTCAACAGGTCCTTATCCATCCAAGGAGGTCTCCTGGCCCTCCTGCAGCATTTCCTTCCAGTTGGGATGCAACACTCCTGAGCTTGCAGGAGGTGATCCTTGAATATCAAGCAACAGTCTTGGGCTCCTCTGCCCTCTGGGGCTGTATCCCACGGAATTTTACTGAGCTGGTTCCTGAAGAGGCCAAAGTCTGCTCTCTTGAAGTCCAGGGCTGTGAGCTTGCTGCACGCTCTTCTCACTGTCCTGAGGATCTCGAATTTGACCATCTCATGATTGCTGCAATCAAGGCTGCCCTGGAGCATCACATTTCCAACCAGCCCTTCCCTGTTGGTGAGGACAAGGTCAAGCATGGCACCTCTCCTTGTTGGCTCCTCTATTACTTATGAAAGGAAGTTGTCTTCTTCGCTATTGAGGAACTTCCTGGATTGCTTGTGCCGGGCTGTACCATCCCTCCAACAGATATCAGGGTGGATGAAGTCTCCCATCAGAACAAGGGCCTGGGAGCATGAGGCTGTTCCTATCTGTCTATAGAGCGCTTCATCCACCGAGTCCTCTTGAATCAGGACTTCCTTTCAGAGAAGCTGAACATACACTAGAAGCCCGGAATGAAGTTTATTCTTCTAGCCGTTACGGTCGTAGTCGATAAAGCTCTTATACAAATGGGCTAGGGAAAGGAAAAGCAGTTTTAAACTGTTATTTATCATCAACATGTCTTGGTGGTACTTGTAATTTCCTGTGGCTCCTATGACTAATAAGAAAAAAAATTGAAGTAAAGGAGCAGAAGTAGAGTACCTCAATAGGATACCAAATAAACATGATCTCTTTTGATGAAGTTATGGAGTAAACAACATAGAACTGTGCAAAAGGTAAGGCAAGCTGTTGCATCACTTGTCTGAATAGTGATTTGTTTCCCAGTTCAGCCATGATGACAGACATCTACTTGCGTTCCACTTAAATGCTGTGTTAATCTTTTGTGAAGGTCAGTGGTTAATCATAGGCTGCAAACCGGAACGCTTATGAATTTGAGACAATCAAAAAATCAGGGAATGCAAATTGGTTTGAAAGCATTCAGAGTCCAAAATTACTGTGTTTATTTTATAATAGTCATCATAATAAAAACTTTAGGTACCTTACGATGAAAGAAATAAATAGATGGATCTTGTGTGTGCATTTCAAACACAACAGCCCAAGGCTTGTCTTGTCATTCTCAGTACTGGGGTCAGTATGGAGTGTCCTGCTACTAAGTGAGGGAATAGCCCTTTTTGAATGTTGCAGAGGAAGAGCCAGAGCTTTTGCTCCAGGAAGTGTTTTCTGAGAATTCCTGCAGGCTGGGGAGTTCGTAGTCATGCCAAACATTTTATTAGTGATGACTTTTTAGGTTGAGTTTCCACTAGAAATGGGTAAATTTAGTAGAGGTCAGTGGTTTCATTCATTTTTGTAAAGGTTGTTTATCAAACCTTGCCCAAAATCCTGTGAGATGGAAATCTTCTGAGATCAAGTACTTGGAAAACTGTTGCTTAAGCTGGAGGAAATATGGTGTGATCACTTCATTACAAACTGATATGATAGCTCTCTCTTTGTTATTCAGGCAAAAACCTTCCAGAAGATTTACTGAATGCTGCATTAAATGTTGATCTCAGTTCCATGATATATATTCACTCAGCTGATTTCAACTGCAGCATGGCAAACCTGGGACCATCACTTCTTTGTGTGGGCTGTACAACTGGCAGCATTGCAGAGGTCTTTAGGGACAGGGAGTAGCGCTTGTAACTGATGAAATTCTACTTGCCTTACTAGCATCACAGTCATGGAATTAAAATGGTAGTTTTCTCAGCCTGCTGTGGTTTGAAACACTAGCTTTAATTTCACAGCAGTTGACTTTGATCATGCAAGATAATAAGTGGCAGCACCATGGAAAATTCCCAGAAAGCAATTCTCTTTAAAAGAAACAAAAGAAAACCTGATCAACTGATAATCTTAGCAGGTATTTAATCTGGCAGGAGTGAGGGTGGCTTCAACAGCAATGTTTAAAAACTTCTATCCATATGCCAGTCTTTATGGTTTTCAAGTACAAATATGAACTCAAAATATTAAATTCCCAAATAACTTTATCTCTACCCCTTTCAATGCCTTATGTTATAAGAAATGATCGTCACCTATAAATACTGAATGTGGTTGGGCCATGAGGCTTCCATTCTTCCAGATTAGATTCATACAGGCACATATCTTTAGCACAGCACATGCATGCATAAGCACCAGGAAGCCTGTGCAAATGCCATGTTTCCATTCCACTCCTTTTTAAAGCACATGCCATGCTTGTGAAAGCTGCTGGGCAAGAAAAGCAATACAGTTCTAATGCCTTACCTTTCGCTTTATAATGGCAGTTCAAACACTTTTTCCCCACCTTGTCCCATTAATATGGGTGAATGAAAAGGGGAACTCTTCTACAGCTGATAGCCTCATTCATATGTCTGCACCATCATTAGCTCGCAGTACCAGCTTGTGGGTAATATTCTTTGGAGAAGGGGAAATGGGATTGCTTGCTTCTTCCTTCTCCTTGTGTGTGCACAAGCAACTGACAAGCCAGCACACTGTGGCCTTATTTAGCAAGGCTTTCTAAGTGTATATTGAACCAGCTCATGGTTCAATATTCCTCACCATGATGGTGAGGCTGTTGAGAGCCTGCTTAACTGTAATCAGATGTTAAAATTCAAAAGGTTTTAAAAATCTGCTTCTCATTAAGTGCATGCTTAAGAGATTTGCTGAATCAGGACCTTAGCCATTAGGAAATAAACAGAGACCACCAACTTATTTTACATATACCCTTGAAGAGTGTTTGGATAAATAATAATGACTTTCAGTCAGTACTGATCCAAGTTGGCTTTGAACTGTTGACCTAGAGGTGAAAGTCTTGTATCCTATTACCAATCCCTGGGGCAAAGCCAGTCTTACTTGTTTTCAAATACTAATGAATTAAGTAAAAATGTAGCTGCATTGATTGTCTTTTGCCTGTATTTTTCGTATGTCAGCATCAGTAACTGATGCTGCTGTAGAAAACCTTTGGAAAACAGTGCTGCCCACACTTCCCTGCTTTAAATGACTCTCTAAACTGAGTCTCAATAACTGAAGCATTTGGTTAGTCCCTAAAAATATTTAGAAGTGAACATTTCCACAATTGTTGGTAGTAACTGTTCATCAAGGAAAACGTCCTGATGTGTAGAGTCTAACGAATTATTTACGGATCTATTCTCCTTGTGATATGCAGACATAATTTTCACTGACACTAATAGGAGATTCATATTCATGCCAGAAGCAGGGAAAATCCTTGGAGAGTATTTAGACAATATTCCTTGAAGGATTGGAATGGGGGGAAGGGCAGGGAGGAAAGTCATTGATACAAATATGTCATTTTCCCACAGATGATATGTGTCTTTTTATTTTAAAAAGACAGTGAGGACCATTAACTAGTAAATATTTAAAGTTCTGTTTGCATCTCTAAAGACAGAAGTTAAATGAAAGCCACACACAGACCTCCAGTGGAAAGTGGAGGCATTCTAATACTGAAGAAAAGCAAATGCTCCTGGTAAGGGTTGCTTTAAAAACTTTGGGTTTAGTCTTGGATGTTTGACTTTTGAGAACCTTCATTTCATATGAGACTTATTGAACCACTACTATTATCTGAAATCTGGTGGTTTCTTTATCATTGGATGTTGGTGTGTCTTCAATCCAGAGATTCAGATGTTGGGTGCCTCTGGTCAGATATTGTGAATGCTCATTTCCTGTAGGATTTGCTCGGGTGCTATGTACAGTGGTGTCCCATGCACATAGGACCTATGTGACCTAGAACAGGTCAACAGACAAGGAGCATCTGGAGTCTAGACCATGGCATGAACACAAATGTAGATTTGCAAATGCAGAAAAGGTCTGTGGCAAGAGGTGCAGATGTTTTCATTTCTCAGTCTTTTTAAGCCATCCCTCCAGTAGGGCTGTATCAGAGGATTTTCAGTCTGCTTTGGTACAAGTGTCTGTCAAAAATGATGGTAGCATTAAGATTGCATATTCCATTCCCTGCCTCTGCTGCTTCTCCTCCTTGGAGCTATCATGCCTTATACAGCTCAGCCAAGGCGTCCTCCAGCTGCAGCAGGTGTGGGTCCAAAAATCCTCAAACTTAGCTTCACCACTGTGTTCTGTTCCTAAATCTGCTTATTTGGCAGCTGGGAATAACAGCTCTCTAAATAAGGCTTCCTGGGGCTTTTTTGGGTTTACTTGCTTTTTCCCAGGGATGTGGTCAGTCACGGGCTAAGCAGGGACAGAGAAGGGTAGGTGAGAGGCCCCCCCAAAAAGGTGAGGCTTTTGGTGTCTGTGTTTCTTGCCTTTTCTGCATTTTGAAACCAAAGTCCTCTGACCCACTCTGTATTTCTGGTGTTTGGTATTCCTGAACCCTTCTTGTAAGATGCATTGCAGGCAGGTTAATTCAGTTTACAGTAGGAGCTGCGATGCCGTTAGTAAATGCTTCTGGCAAACAGCAGCAAGTAATCTGCAACCCTGAGAAAGCTGTCATGGTCTTTTTCCCCCTCTGCACACCTGGCAGGAGGGCAACACGGGGCTGCTCACCCTGAGCTTCTCCTGGGTTTCCTGGCTTTCTGAGGAGTCTGGCCCTCCTGCCTATAGGGATTGTGTGCAATGTGATGAGGAGTGCAACGTCCAACCAGAAAAAAACAGCTCAGAGTGGGGAGTGTTTCTTTACGATAAACACTTTCCATCAGTTCTGGAAAATCACAAAACAATGTTCATACAAAGTTACTGGAAAGCAAGACTCAGTAGAAATTGTGTCCTGATACAAAAAATAAATCACAGCAAAACTTTAGGAGAAAAAACAAAAATGGAAAAAGGACAAGCCAAATTTCCAGTTAAATATAAATGGGATTGGGAAAACAATTAATCAAAGATTGAATCAGCAATTCACAAAAGGCTATCTTGAAAGTGTATTATCTTATCTTGACCTGGAGCCCAGGATAAGGACATGCAAATCTTTCTAGGAATTCATGTTTTCTAGCCTGTTGTGACTGTGTTTTACTTTAGCCTAATTCATTTCCCAAACCCAGTCAAAAATTGATAAATCCTTCTCCCAGCTATTCTAGCATGTATTATGCACAATTGAAGATATGTACTGCTTTCTTCAGTGTTGGAATTTTCAGGTTGACATAAAATGACATGAAAGAAATGTCATTGCTTTAATAATGGTGTCGTGGTTTAAGCCTCTCTAACTCACGCAGTCTCTCTCTCACTCACTTCCCCCTTTTTCTTCCTCCCGCTCCCGGGTGGATGGGGAGGAGAATCAAAAAGAATGCAACTCCCACAGGTTGAGATAAGAACAGTTTAGTAACTAAAGTATAACACAAGACCACTACTGCTACCACCAATAATAATAATGACAAGGCAAATGCAAGGAAAGAATACAACTGCTCACCACCTAATACCCAGCCCGACCAAGCACCCCCCACCCTTCCGGGCCTCTGCTCCCCGTTTTACATCCTGCGCATGATGTGCTGTGGCATGGAATGCCTCTTTGGTCAGCTTGGGTCAGGTGTCCTGTCTCTGCTTCCTCCTGGCTTCCCCTCCTCTCTGGCAGAGCATGAAACTCAGAAAGCCCTTGGTCAGACCAAAACACTACCAAGCAGTAACCGAAAACACTGGTGTTATCAGCACTGTTCCCAGGCCGAAACTCAAAAACACAGCACTGCACCAGCTACCGAGAAGGAGAAGAATGACTGCTGCTGCTGAACCCATGACAAACGGTCTTTTTAATAAAGACTAAAAAAGCTTTTTCTGAGGTGTTAGTTTAGTTGTGCTGGATCACAAGAGTCAGTTCTGGGTTGTGACTTATATTTACTGTAACTGACATGTCTTTTCAGTATAGTTCAGAGAAAAATGAGCAAGTCCATGTGAATGGAAGAACAAATCACAAATCAAGGGCAGTAAAGCTGGGTTTGAACCTTTTTATGGAAAACAAACATTTATGAGTAAGGTGATATTTTTGTTGAAATGTTTTAGGTTTTAGTTAAAAAAAAAAGTCCTCCATTTCCCTTCCCCTCCTTGCCCTCTCCCCACCCCCTCAATTTGTGCAAAGAAAATACTCCTCTTTTCCAAAGCTAAACAGAATTTTACATGGTCCTTTGTATAAGCAAGTGTTTATTCATATGCATTGTCTGCTACTGGTTTCAGTCTCTTTGCTCTATGAAACCAAATATTGCAGAGCAACTAAATTGGAGACTCAAACATTTCAGCTTGCTGCATAGTTATGCCCTGCCCTTCCCTGGGACTCACGGCTCCAAACCAGAGGCAATAGGAAAAGAGGAAGTACTGAGACTTCTAAGGGTCTGAGGGAGCATTTTAACTGGACTGCACTGTTTGGTGGCTCTAAAACTCCTTCTTCAGGTGGAGATACAACAGTGTATGACAGATCATTAGCCCAGTCGTTTTCATGAATAGAAGACACACATTTAACCATCAGTGAAGGTAAGGGAGGTCAATTGTAACCAAAATGGGCTGTTTTTTCAGGACTTAAGGTCAACATCAACCTAGGTCAGCTGGGGCAGCACCTACTTGCATAAGAATTGATGCCCTTTAACTAAGTGAAAAAGCATCATATTATAAAGAAATAGGGAAGAAGGAGGGGACTAATTCATTTCAGTCAGTCCTGATCAAAGTTATCTGTGTATCATTGCGAGCTCTCTCATCAGAGAGGTGCTCCACTGCCAGACCTGCTGATCTCCAGCTCTCATGCCCTCCTTGGCAAGGTGGCACACTGGGAAAGTGCTGGGGGCAGAAGGAGGTTGGGCAAACCTGCAAAGGCGTGGCATCCTTTTCTGCTACGCCAAGCTGCTGCCAGGGGACAGGAGCCACAGTCCCTGCTTCCTCTGGGCAGCCTTTGCAGAGAGGATCTGAACACAGATCAGTGGAACTGGTCTGTGAGGGCTTTTTCAGGGTGAAAGATTTACTAAAATCTGCTTTCTAGCTGGGGTTTTCAATGGTTTGGTCTATGTTCCCTTCACAAAGATACATGCTGGGATTAAAGGATCTTGAGTTAACCTCCCTCACTTATTTAAAATGCACTCTTTGTAAAATACACATCAAAAGTGTCATGAACTCTCTTTCACTCTGGGTGACATGAAGGGTGGAGGAATGTTATAAACAACATAAAGCAGGGTAAATTGTAATCTACTAGGCAACCTTTTTTTCTATAGAAGGCAGCTGAACTGAAAAAGCACTCCCTAGCTGCAGAACATTGCTAAGGAGGATAAGGTCTTCTTATTATCATGGTTTTATTGTTATGCTGCATCAAATCAGTAACTTGTACCCTTCTGGGAGATAGGTTGGACTTAAATACACTTTATACACAGCTGAGGTTTGCTGACCACTTCTGTATGCTTCAGCGAGAGGAGGTTGCAGGTGACTCCCAGGTTGGCAAGTACACTGTTCTTAATACTGCTCAGCTTCTGCAGTTTAGCATTTGGGGCTAGGAATTCACTAACATCCATTTACCTTATGGCGGTTCCCAAGACACTCCTTTAAAGCATTGGTTGTGCTCTCCTACACTTGTCAAATAACAGATTTGAAACAAATTGTGTAGAATTACAAGTGGCACAAATGCAACGCGTAATTATCTCCCTAACTACCAGAAGACAGTGATAATTATGGTTTCATTTAAAATCATACGGTGGAGATTGCTACATTTCTTATAATTCTAGTGCTGCTATGACCATAATAACACTTTAGGCTTCTAGTTCAGAAATGTAGTTTAACCATTTTTTTCTTTCCCCTCCCCATTCCCGAGAAAATTATAGCCTAAGTAGCAGAAGGCAAGTAAACACCTTACTTTACACATTGGCACTTGGATTACAAGAAGACACAGAGCAACAATTACACATCCTGCAAAACATATTTGCATACTTGAATTAAAGTCTACATAAGATGAAGGAGGCTTTAAACTAAAGGGTAGGGAATTAGTCCCATAACTATATCAGAACTTGTGTTTAAACATCCTACTTAGTCCATGTGCTAAAAAGGTATTTCTTGCCATGATTTCAAATGACAATGCTTGCATATTGAATACTCAGAAGTATTTTGGGGAAAGAATGGGTACAATGTGGTAACTGCAGCTGTGAGAGGGAAGGATATGAGCTGTCAGCTGACCCAGCTAGTCCTTATGTCAAAGATGTCAAACTGCGTTGCCTCTCCCCCTTTACATGTCACTCAGTCACTCAGTTGCTGTTTATTTGTTCCAATTTTGGACAGAGCTTTGGGACCTTCATCCCACCTGCTCCTTTTCGCAGTGCATCAGATGAGCTGTGGCATCTGTGGCCTTGTTATTTGTTCCTGCTTGTTAAGTACCTCTCTCAAGTTGTGGGCACAGCTTTTCTAGCCAAGAAGTAGCCAGTTAGAGCAGAGCCATATGGAATTGAGCTCGTGTGCTTTTCAGCTTCATCAAAATGTTTAGCTGAAGCACTTTCTGTGGCCTCATGTTAACACAGCCCTGTGTTAACGTGCTTGGATGTCTGCAAGGGTGCAATTGTCAGAATACAGAATATTTTTGTTCCACACCAAATGGCTGGCAAAATTATTCCGACTGCAGAGAAAGAAATGAAATGAGGAATGGAAATGATCCTCTCATTGAAGGACTGAAGGGGAATTATCATGGGGGTAGGGGGAGCCCCCAGCTCAAAATATGGAACATTTCTCCCCCCAGGCTCACAATGTGCTCTGAAGTTAATATTGGGAAATGAAGGTTGTAAGATACTGCTAATAATGATGCTGTTTGAGGACCTCAACAGCAAACTTGTACAGGAGATTATCAAGACTTATGTTCTCCCGTAAGGGAGAGCCTCCCATAACGTCACCACCTCTGTTGCCTCGTGAGTCACCGTTTTGTCACTCTACATAATTCTTTTTGAACTACATAATTTTTTGGTAGTTTTTCAATCCATCTCCCCTGTTTCAGGCTTGAATCTTTCCTCTGTGATGGAAATAGGTTTTCTGTTTACTCTGAAACTCCATTTTGGCAGGAATTTTACACAACCTCATGTAATTCTTCGTGACTCTCTAATGCTCTTGCTCCTTTGTCATCTGTGGGTGATGCATTAGGAGAGCACCGAATTCTTTCAAGATATTCTTGAATAAGCTCCTGAAGAGAAGCATCTCCGACATCTCAGGACATGCAAAAACAATAGTTGCTCAGAGACAAAGGCACTGTAGTATGAAATTTAAACATGTTTTGCTTACACGGGTCTTAGGACAAATCCTTTCTTTCTTTCAGCTGTGAAATCCCTCTTTCAATCGTTCAAATAACCTGTTTGAAAGAAATCATTCCAGCAGAGCCATTACAATTAATTCTATTATGTAAACTTGTGGTTTCAGATTTTTATTAAACTGACATGGTTTCTGAGAGTCTTTTTCTAAATTACAAAATACATTTCAGCTGTTTTAAAAAGGCCTCTTATCACACACTATCCTGTAACATGGAGCTGTATTAATGAGGTGAAATTTAGTCCTCAGCCAGGGTTTTTAAGGGGCTATAGTAGGTGCTGATGTCCAAGCCTAGTTTTAAATTACTTAGGATCAAGGAAGTTGATTGGTATACAAGATTTTTGGGGAAAAAAGATTCCATCTTTATCAAAGCACTATGAAAATATTACTGTTTGGAACAAAAAACCCAAATGGGGCATAAATTGCTAGGTGACATTAACAACATTAGAAAATAGGTTTTGTGCCAGTCTTTTCTGGCAGTTCTAAGCACGTCTTCCCCTCCAGTGAAGCTTCTAATTTGCCTGTGCTAGTGATAAGGTAAACTTGGTACCATGTGCCTTAGTAGAGCCTACCAGAAGCAGCAGAGATGCCCATTATAAAGTCAAGCATAGGAATTTAGCTGAACGGTCTCCTAAAGAAATAAGAAATCAGGTCATCTCAAAAGAACCGTTCAAAAAAACTTTGGATAAAATGACAGATTATTTATAACATTGGTTTAAAGCATTTATGCTGATAATTATGAATAACAGACAAACAGTATTAAGTAAAGGATAGCAAACATCTAGCCAGTCATTAAAAGAATGGAATTTTTCTAATCCTCTTACAAAGATGCTGTTTTGGTTCAAAGTCCGTTTCTGCATAAAGCAGCAACACCACATTTTTTAAGTCAATGAAGAGCTGAGAGCCATAAACCAGACCCTCGAAACTGCTCTAAATAGATAACTCGCACTGAGAGACAAGCATTTAAATTAATCTAGGGACTTGGGTTCAGGAGATTAATAAAGAGAGTTTAGTTCACACTGTATTGCATAGCAAATAATTGCATAGCCAAATAAATTTAGTATACCAGAAACTTATTAATGCTTTATTGGCTGGAAGTTTCCATATTCTTTATCACACATGGTTTATCTCAGGGGTAAAAAATTCTGAGAAGTGCTTTTTATTAGGCTAAACTGACATATTTTATTTAATTCAGAGCCACATTTATAGGCAACATCTGGTCTCTGCATTTACTCTCATTTTTGTTCACCAGTGTTTGATCCTGGGAAAGAGGGTGTGTGATTGTTTCTATCAGCCTCACAAGTAACTTTGAATCTACAAAATAAAGTCAAGTTTCTGGTTTTGTTTCTTAGGTACCTGTGAATCACACTTAAACCAAACCTTGTGGTCTGCTTGTGCTATTTTGATCACTAGTAAGTACGCTTAATTGCAGCTGTCTTACTTCGACTCCTTTTGACCCCTTGTAGGATATGTGAGGCAGTAAGACCCAGTAGAAGATCGTTCAATACTAAACTAAAATCTTACTCAATTAGACCTCCTTGGAAGACATTTAATGAGTTGGAAGGACCTCAGATGCTAATTCTAGTCTATCAAACCCAATAACAACTGGTTAATCTGCATAATTAACCTTCCCCTTGGCAACTTCTTCCATGCTTGCCTTCATGTCACCCTATTCAAAGTCTCTGTCCAAAATGCCTTTATCACCCTGTTTATTACTCAAGCCTAAAGGGAGAAGTCTCTTCTTTAAGGCCTAAAACCTGAACATACCAACCAGTACTAGTGAAGTAACTGGGTGGATGGTATTGTACCTTTATGCTCCTCTTCTTCCTGTTGCAAATGTAGGTGACTAAGTGGTGGAATGGTCTGCTCTTCTGAGAAATGCTCCTGGTAAAGGTTATTAGGGTGTTTGTACACCTGCCAGCCAGTAGTGCTTTTCCTTCTTGTGTACAGGCAATTAAGCAAACTTATTCTCCTTTCAGAGAAAGGACTTAAAGCCTGGAGAGGACAAGACCAATGTTTTCAAAACTGCTGCCGTATTTTACCAGTGTTCTGGTACGGTCCTAGCCCTTAGTATTCAGAGGTGATGTGGACTGCTCAAAATCACCTCTGCTACAAAAAAGAAGTGTTCTAAGCCAAATAAGCAGGCAAAAGGGCAATGTATAAGAAAGTTCTTTTTAAGTTGCATGGGATTCTGCTCTTCTGTAGCACATAGTGCATATATACAAACTGATGGTGGACATTGCTGGATCCTTATCAAGAGAAATGGAATTAGCCAAGGACATGGCAACTGAAGTGAGGCTTAATTGACTGCAGTTAGCACAATTAGAATTGTAAAGATACCACCCACCACCCATTTTATTCAACATTTTTGTGGTAAAAAACAGGTGGGTCAATTTTTGACTCAAGAATATTTTTCCTCCCTAAAATTAATAGCCTATAGTGAACTATGAAGTAAACAAGACCCTTTTAGTGTGAGGAATGGGAGAAAAAGTTGGTTCTTTCTGATTTTACACACCACAACCACTTAGGACTCTTGTGAGCTAAATCCTCTCCCGTAGCATTTTACATCTTCAGGAAAAGTGAAGGCAAAAGGATTTTTTTTTTTTTAATCTGAATAAAGCTGATTTGTGCCACATAACAGCACGTAACAGAGGTCTGTGGCTCTAAATGCTAAACTGCTCTGAGAGATACCCTATAGATACACAATTTTTCTCTGTAACTGACTGCCTTTTGACCGGAGATGAGCACAATACTATATTAATGTGCCTGATCCTTGGCCTATTTCCCAAATTAGCTTTTTTATTAAAATAAAAGTTATTCCTAGCTATATTATTTTTTCCCTTCTCCTCTTTCTTTTACTCTGATACGAGCTACTACAATAATGACTCAAGAGATAATTTAGGACTAGGTTAGTGATGTTAAGTTTCCCATTCCAACTCTATCTCTAGCCTTTGTGGACCAAGTTATAGTACATCATCAATTGCATGACGTAGCACAAGCTCAGGCTACAAATAACAACATGATTCAAGGTCTCTTACACCCTCTGTAATTACTTTTATTAACATATGACCTGGTGCTTAATTAGGAAGTCATTTTGAATCAGCACATACAGTAGTTTCATATAAGATACTCTTCTGAGAGTCCCTTAGAAACCAACCCTATGGCCATATTTTATTGGCTATTCATTGGCAGTTAGCTCTGAGGAGGCTGTGGAGATGCTTGTAGTGCATAAAGTACCACAACCTTCGAAAAACCAGTGTATACTTTCTCATCAAAGTACTAACTTTGATGTCATAATTACGATCATCTACCCAGCAGCAGACAGCAGAGAGAAGTCAGGCTCCAGCTGTGTCTGCAAAATGGTGCTGATAGGTACTTACCAGCTGCACAGGAATGAAGTTTGGAATGGAACAGACCTAGCTCCAAGGTCCTGCAGGTTCCTCAGTGACCTGCCACTGTTCAAAAAAGATGCAAATATTAACAAAGTGAATGACCAAATTAATTGCCTAAAGACTTAAAAGCCATGCAGATTCTAGCAGTGTTTAGCAATGCTCAGCATCCTCAGGCAGCTCCATTTTCTTGTCTCATGAATTTAACTCTCAGAGGTGTGAAGTTCAGTTTTAATTTTCAGTTTAAATCTGAGAGTAATTTCTCTTAAAATGCTGTAATTCCCACATTAAAATGTTCTATTCAGGGTGGAAAAAAACTAAAATCCACTCTGAACTGCCTACACTAAGTCTCATAGTACTTTGTGATCCTCTGGTAATGCTGTTCTGTCAAAGCATCTGGAATCTCAGGGGATTACTGGAGTGGTTTGAGATTCATCAGAAATGTCCACTTAGCTCAAATATAGTTTATATGGCACTAGCCTTCAAGCATGGTGCTATCTAGTTACACAGACAGTTGGTCAGATGTTCTGGAAACCCAAGAACAGATACACTCATATCACCTAGACTTGTCATGCAGTGGGGAAAAGTCTTCACTTTGGCAATTTGGGTGTCTTCACTCAGCCAGAAATTAGAAAACTGGATTTTGCCAAATGCTGGAATTAAAATCACAGAGTGATTGAAGCCAAGTTTCTCTAAAATAAGGAGGCCTGCTGGAAAGCGATGACTTGGAAAACTAGGCTGGAAGCATGTGGTGTCCTTTGGTTCTCTGCTGGGTTTTTTGTTTTCTTTCTTTGATTCTTTCTTTTTCAAATGAAAATGGCACAGATTGTTTAGATCATGCATACGTAATGCATATTAACTTCTTAGTCTTACATATGAAATTAGTGTGGTATTGCGGGAATATTTTTACACAATTTTCATCATTGCCGGTATTCATCAAAAAACCTGTTTCTTTTAGTTTTGAAGTAATAAGTCCAATGTATATGACATCCTGGTCTTCCATCTAAACTCAGCATGTGTGTGTGGTTGCCATGTGTTAGAGATGCTGCTTTGTGAGTGCAGCCTCACGCGTGACATCTTAAGTCCCTGAGAAGTTCAGCAAGTCATTACTTGCGTGTTCCAATTCAAGTTAGAATTGTCAAATGGTTTTCATTTGCTCCTGATGCTTTTAGATACTCTTGAAAATCAGTAGAAATTTAGAAAAGGCTCAAGGAATCTTATCTGTTTTGTCACTTTGTATGTTGTGTCTTGATTTAGTCCCTGATTTGAGAGAGATGTTTCTAGGCCAGTACTCAGGGTACTAAGTTCTGTTCAAGCATTTGAGGCTGTGGCTTTAGATCTTTAAGGTCTGGTGAAATATCCTAAAGAATAACTTAGCTAGACCTGTTATGATGTCCAGGACAACAACTTCATGTGTAAATCTACAGGTACATTTAGTTGGGGAGGAAATGAAGAAATTGTTTCAGATTTGGAATGTTTGTACTCAGGTGCAAAAGATAGTTGAAAACAAAAAGAACTATGTACAAATGGTTCTCCTCACAAAAACTCATGCACACGTTGCTTAGTGAGTGTCAACTGGATTTCTGCATCGCAACTTTGTTCACCTGTGTGGTTTTTGTCTCATTTTTCAGTTTGTTTCACTTCATATCTTTTCTTGCCAAGAGGCCACCATTATAGGTCTGACCTGAACACAGGAGTTATGAAGAAGAAAAAAGTCACCCTGATGGAGAATAAATAGTGACAAAGACTTTATTCTCCTGTCCACACTATCAGCTGAGAAGGGCCTGCTATCAGCAGTAACTGAGCCTTGAATCACACGTTTTCAGTGCTTCAGGCAGGAGATGGTCTTGAGTTACAAAGCTGAGTCTCACATCAATTAAAGTCTGTGTGCACAGCAGCTGCATTCAGAAAGGTGGAAGAGATTTAATCTTCACCTTTCACCTTGGGTTAAAATACAAGGTTACCAATGCAGACTGTTATTAAAAATGGATTGCTTCTGCCAGCTTAATGTTTAAAGTTTGCAGTTATTATGAAAGCACTTTATTACTTGCTCCCTTTGTTAACGAAACTTGTTGTTAAAGAGCAAGGAAGTGAAAAACCAGTTGAAAGGAATAAATAAATATTTATGCCCGATTCCAAAGTCTGTAGCAGTTTTACTCTTTCTTCTTGATGAAAATTACTCTTAGAGAATTATTCTGTGTTGCATCTTATTGGTGAGAAGATGAATTATTTTGATTGAGTATAAAGAGGCTTCCAGGACTGAACACTGAAAGTGTACTTAGCTTTAATGGATATATAGTGGGGGCAAGATTTTATTTTAGTATAAATAATCATATAAGACACAAGCCCCACGCAAAACACTAAATTCTTAGCTACATCTCGAAAATCATATATCTAAATTCAGGTCACCCCTGAAATATCTGTGCATTTTCCGTTGTTTTTCGGGGGAAGCTGAATAAAAGCTGAAGGGGAACATCTTGCTGATCTGTGTTCCTAGGATGCACTAAAGACAAACAAGGTATGATTGATCACATTGGTATCTCACTGCCTCTTAAAAGTTGTCTGATTTGAACTTGAGGCCAGATTTCTTCAAATAAGCAAATTCTTATGGTCTTTGTGTCTATGTATATAAATGAAGACATCACTTTAGAGGGAAAAGTGTAACTATTTTTTTGTGGTTTTATATAACCCATTTTCCAAAGTTTTTGGTGTTTTTGTTTTTGGTTTTTTTTTTTTTTTTTTTTTGAGAACTATTTAAATGTAAGAATATCTATGCATTCTAAACATGGGGTGTCATGGGTTCAGCAGCAGCAGTCATTTTTTTTCTCCTTCTTGGTAGCTGGTGTAGTGCTGTGTTTTTGATTTTGGGCCTGGGAACAGTGCTGATAACACCAGTGTTTCGGTTACTGCTTAGTGACGTTTTGGTCTGGCCAAGGACTTTCTGAGTCTCATGCTCTGCCAGGGAGGAGGGGAAGCCGGGAGGAAGCAGAGACAGGACACCTGACCCAAACTGACCAAAGAGGTTATTCCATACCACAGCACGTCATGCCCAAGATGGAGGACGGAGAGGAGAGACCCAGAAGGATGGGGGGTGCACTGCGTGGTCGGGCTTGGTTTTAGGTGGTGAGAAATTGTATTCTTTCCTTGTATTTGCCTTGTCATTATTATTATTGGTGGTAGCAGTAGTGATTTGTGTTATACTTTAGTTACTAAACTGTTCTTATCTCAACCTGTGGGAGTTGCATTCTTTTCGATTCTCCTTCCCATCCCTCCGGGAGCGGGGGGAAGAAAAAGGGGGAAGTGAGGGAGAGAACGAGCTGCGTGGTTAGAGAGGCTTAAACTATGACATGGGGTCAAAACCTGCATTTCTTATGGGTAAAGGTCTGCTGCTGCTAAAGTCAATAGAATCTTTGTCATTGACTTGAAAGGGTGTGAATGAACAGCCTGTAAATAAGGGAAACTTGCTATCATTAATCTACGGAAATGTTGTCATTGCAGTTTTACGTCATTAACCTCAGGTAGAGTAAGGCTGTCATAATGGAATACAATAAGCAAGCTTTTTTGGTATTAATTCTTACACTTGAAGGGCAATGTTTGGAATGACAACTCAGCCTAGAAAGTCGAATTTAGTGAAGTAATTTTCACCTACCATAGAAGTCAAACATGCAGCTGGTTGTGTCTCTGCTGGGTTCAGCAGCACCCAAACTGTGATTGTGTCCCTTTGAAATCATGCTTCTGACTACATGTTAGTCCTCTCTACAGAGTGTGTATATTTCGTGACATGTGTCCATTGTTTGAGTTATACTATAATATTACTTTTTAATATATTCCAGATATATTAAGCAACAACTGAAGAAGTATGTGGAGCATGTTCTAGTTTTTGTTCTCACACACATGTATTTTATTTATATTGTGGAAAATGTGCAGTCATCACAATAGTTACACTCTGACATTTAACTTTTTTATTAAAAACGATGCGTTAGTTAAAATTGCAGCCCTATTTTTAATTAATGTTCTGTTTAAGCAATTATTCTAGTCTATTTAGGGTTTAAAAAATAAAGTGACACTGATCATTACTTGCATGTTAAAAAAAGTTCTGCTCAGTGGTTCCAGGTCTGGAATAAGTCACAGAGGGCTTAGGATCCAGCAATGTCCACCATCAGTTTGTATATATGCGCTATGGGCTACAGAAGAGCAGAATCCCATGCAACTTAAAAAGAACTTTCCTATACATTGCCCTATTGCCTGCTTATTTGGCTTAGAACACTTCTTTTTGTAGCAGAGGTGATTTTGAGCAGTCCACATCACCTCTGAATACTAAGGGCTAGGACCGTACCAGAACACTGGTAAAATACGGCAGCAGTTTTGAAAACATTGGTCTTGTCCTCTCCAGGCTTTAAGTCCTTTCTCTGAAAGGAGAATAAGTTTGCTTAATTGCCTGTACACTAGAAGGAAAAGCACTACTGGCTGGCAGGACTTTTCTGCTCAAGGACAGAATTTCTGCCAAAAATAGAGAGGCTGACAGAGATTTCAGAACTTCTTTATTAAACAATGTTCCCTGGGCTGAGGGAAATTCAGTCAAGCCTTTAGTCCAAATCAGACAGATGAGATCTCTGACCACCAGGCTTTTAGCAGGGACTGCTTTGGTCTCTCCTGAGTTTTTGCTTTTTGCATAAAACTTAAAAATGCCTTGTTTTTCATCCCAACAGGGAACAGGAAAAGGTTTGTTTGAAAGCTGAAAAGTTTTCATGGTACAGAAACACCGTTTCATATTCATATGTAATCTAGAATTGAGTTTGTCAGTGTAAGTGGAATTTTGTCTTTGAACTCTAAAAAAGAAAGGCAGCCCATGAAAATACTGCTGAACAAAAAGAACATAAAACAGGCTTAAATACCACATTTTGATAGAAGGTAAAATGACATTCTGATGTAGTGTATCCCACCAAATCCAGGGTGAACTGAACAGAGAGACTTATAGTGCAGTAAAGGGAGAATTTCAAAGCTCTGAAATTTGATTTGACTTTTTATTTAACCCTTATTTGAATTTCTTTGCTGGATTTCCAATCTCATTATCTGATCCTTGGCATTTTGCTTTCCCAGAAGTATGGCGCAATAAATATTTCTTAGCAAAGAACATACGCATCCAGTGGATTTTTCTGGAGAGAGCTTTTAATTTGACGAAAACCTCATATGTATCTTAGTTGATTCTTGGTTAGTAACAGATCGGCAGAGACACAAATGACGTTCAGCCTCTCCCCAAGTCCAAGAGAAGCCTGTGCCAACCATATTCCTTGCCACACCTGCAAGGCAGCTTTGGGGCCTCTCATCTTTCATACAATGGATGGGAGCTCAGTTGCCTGGCTGCACTTGGATGCAGGGCCCTAGATCGCAAGAATGCTGTAGCATTGTAAAAGCTGGTGTAATTGGGGCATTTTCAGAGCATGTTCATGGAATCATAGCATCACAGACTGGTTTGGGTTGGAAGGGATCTTCAAGATTATCCAGTTCCAACCCCCTGCCATGGGCAGAGACATCTCACACTAGATGAGGTTGCTCCAAGCCCTGTCCAACCTGGGAACCCATTGACAAATTCTGACAAGCCCAAATGCCTCCCTTTGCTGATCCTTAATGAAAGCCATAGGAAGCAATGTACTAGGATGAAAAGTAAGTTCAATGTATCTTAACATAGATATATTGCCATGAGAATGTAAGAAAAGTATGGCATAATTATTTAAAGAGCCTTAAGAGCACATACTGAATGTCCTACAAGCTCAGAAAGGAGCAGTGGGGCTTTGAGTGACCTGAGATGGCTTAGTCATTATCTGCCTTTTGCTCTGATTTTTTTCATGGAAAACTTGTTTTCCTCTCTGAGCACCACAAATAACCAGTCACCTAAAACATTGAATAATGAAATTCAAATGTACTGAGTTAATCAGTGGAAAAGTGCCTCATCTGAAAACTCCACGGGAGATCATATTTCAGAACACAAGTGTCCTTGTGCAGATTCGTTTCCTCTTTGGTTCACAGGTTTGCTCTTGCAGAGATTTAGAGTAATATTGAATTACTGCCTGAAGCCATGCCTGACTATCTTTTTCATTAATTAGCTTCCACGGCTTTGGGACGGCTTAACTGATAAATATATGAATCTAGTTACTAGTGTAGTAACCTTTATTGTGTACTTAGAATAACTGATAGGCATGTAATCTCAGAATCTGCAAAAACCCCTTTGTTCTTTCTTCCTATAACACTACTCTGCTGTTGCTATCTGAGTTGCCTGCCCACACTGCTGTATTGTCTTTGCTAAAAGATGCTAGTAAACCAACAAACCAGCAACTAGAACAGACTTCTGCAATGGTCCAAAAGGAACATTGGTATGGCTTTCTAAAACATAGATTTGTTTCTTTTTTTCATATGTTAATGTGAGAGATGAGTGAAACTACAGAATAATGCCTTGCGTTATCTTTTCTGGGCCACAGATGTTGCAGAGTTGTTTAAGAAATGCAAATCAAACCTGTTTCAATGTTGTTTTTCTGTTGATGTGGGGTGTCCCTGCTCCTGTCCCAGACTTTGTCTCATTGTCATTCTGAAGTTCTGTCTGAACTGGTCATTCTGAAAGGGCAATCACACTGTCTTAAAAAAACAGAAACAAACACAAAAAAGCCTAGTTTTTGTTGCAGCTGGGGTTTATGTTTGTTTAACCTGCCCTTCAGCAAACTATCTGTTTTTAAGGTATTTGACCAGTACATCTCCTTCCTCTCTGTGCAAAGATGACTTAGATTTTAAAGATGTTTAATTTCAGTGAGAAGCACTGCAGGTACTCATTCTGTGTATGGCGACCTGTTATATTTTTTGCTTTAATTTTTCTTGTGGGTGTTTTTGCTGCATAATCTACCTAGAAATCTAGTTCAATAGTATTATTGAACATTGCTGGGGTTGCTCTGTAATCAGAAAAGTTTTTCTTTAGGTCACTATTGCAGGTGAAAAGAATCACTTGAAGGCAGCCTGAAGAAATAAAATAAAGCCAGGTACCAGTGTTATAAAACATTTTTACACATCATGAACTGAACTGATATGCTTGCATACTTGTTTCTAAGGCATTTTGCATTGATATTTGCATTGATGTACTTAATGAATTATTAATAATACATAATGAGACCACTAGCACCATTGTAGCAGATCCCATTCACTAGATTACATCTGAATTGGTTATCTATCCCTTTATCAGTTCCCCCAGTAACCTTAATTTCCATACCCACAACATCTTTATCATGGAGCTGCTCTCATATGTGCAGTATCTTTTTTATGATTACTACTGTCAAGTGTAGATGAAAGGATGGTATGGAAGATAATGAATACGAAAGGCAGTTTAGGTGATGCTAGTGGAAGAGGAGGGAGTTGCAGAACATTTTATTCTTCTGATAAAGCAGTACTTGAGTATTGCACAAATAGGCAATTGCACAAATATAGACACAAAGCAGAAGATTGTAGGGCAAGATTCTTGGATGGGACTTTTCAAGGGTGGGTTTCAAGGATGGTATTTTTTAATACATTTGCTACTGATCTATTCTAAACTGATTTTGAGAGCCAAGCCATGAGAGATTAGATGTAAACCTAAAGGTTGCCTCAATATTTCTCCTCTTTTCCCACTTAGTCTTTTTTTTCTGTAACTCCCATATAGTCTAAATAAAGTTTTTATAAGGTTGGCTGAAAAAGGGAGGACACTACTTGGTTAAAAACACTAAATAACCAGTCTTAATAAGTAAATCTATGGATGAAAAGTGTACTGGAAGAATAATGAAAGCCTATTACACTTTCAAGGCTTTAAATATGAAAGAGAACTATGGGGAGGGTAGAGCAATTAGAGCCCTTTTGATTTGTTAATCTTCTCTGACAGTGATAGGAATTTCCTTCAGTAGAAGATATTTAGAGAATTACCAACAAGGCTAGGTATGCCCTCAAAATATGGGAGTAGCATTCGAAGTCTACATTTCCTTAGGGTGAAGAGGGCCTTAGTCTGCATGCCCAAGCAAGCCAGTCAGCTTTATAACAGCCTCTGTCCTCCTGAGCCTGAGCACTCCTATTGCAAGACATCCATATAATTTATGCCTATAGAACTGCAATTCCTCAGAGTAATTTTTCTTCCATCTGTTCAGCTTGAACGGAGAACATTTGTTAGATGGTGTTTGGAGGATGTTGGCAGTAAAATGCATGCTCACCCTGATGTTAGGCTAGCTAACCGTGCTTTCTAGGCACAAAGCTGGCATTGTTAGATAGCATAGAGCTTGAACAAGTACAAATATGAGAGAGCACGTTTTCTTTTCTTATAAACTTGAGTACTATTTCCGATTGTTCCTCCGAAAAGAGCTAAGATAACTAACTACCCACTTCGAATAATTGGGAGTAGCTGAAGTCCACCTGTCAATTGTATGAAGTTAGATGAAGTCCAGCCTTTGCAGCCTGATACTTTTTCAGATTCAAGAATTCAGAGCCATGTGAACACTGAAAGTAACTATGTGTCCTTCTTCATCTTTTCTCCTTCTCCTCCCCCCTTTTTTTCCCCCTCATTTCTTTCTAATGTTAGTTGTACAGAAAAGAGTCAACTTGAGTTTCAGAGAGTCTGCCAAAAAGCCTGTGGCATTCCCCGGGGAATTGAATTTTACATTCTTCAGCAAACAATGTCTGTCTCCAGAGAGGCAAGAGGAAAACATGATTTTTCTTTTTAATTTTATACCAATGTCTAAGCCTGATGGACCTCTGATTTTTCATTGTTAAGCGTGAGGAACATCTTGTATTGACGTTAGTATGTGCCTTTTAAATATTCATTTATCTTTATGCAGCTGTTAAAATGTAAAAAGTTGTTTTAATTTACTGTGCTAAAAAAATGCTCTTAACTTATCCAAAAGCTCCACTGCTACTGTGCTTACTGGACTATGCTAATAGCAGCAAAAGAACATTACTGAATGCAACAAATGTTTGGTTGATTTCAAAGACTTTAAAAACTATAAATCATCTACTTTTCAGCCTTCTCATTTTCCTTGCTACCAGAGAATAACAGGAAATCAGTCAGCCTGGAGATAGCATCATAAATGTCTGATTTTTTTTGAACTATAATAAACTAGGAATTTTATATTTCTGACAGTGACTTTACATATCTATATCTATATATATTACATGTATGCACATTTCCCTCTCCCTGTGTTACTCTAGCTCTGCATTTCCCTAACAGATAACAGAGACTTCAGAGAGATAAAAAAAGGGGGGGGGGGAGGAAGTAATTTTAACCATTTCTCTTACAGACAGGAGCAGAAGTGTGTGTTTAGAAAGGGCGATGCGCCAGGTGACTTTCATAACTGAAGCTTTTTGCTGTCTCCATTGATGATATCCCATCTCCAGCTAAATCATAGCCAACAGATATGATTAGATCGCTAAGACCACTCCTTGTCATTTACAGGGTATATAAATCTTGTTACCCTCTTCAGACTCTCACAGGGGAGCTTCACACCTAAGAAAACAATCGTATTGCCAAATTATTCCTTACAGCTTTCCAGAATTTTTCCTTATTTACTTGGTTTCATTTTACTTCCTTTAACTTGAGTTCTGCTTGATACACAGTTGAAAAGTAATTATCTTTCTTTAAAAACCCATGATGCACACCCGAGGAAATGCACAAAACTACAGCTTATGCATCTGCTTTAGTTACCAGAATGTAAAATGTGGTTCAGTAGTCCTTCAGCAACTGAAGGCCGAGTGGCTTGTTTAGCCTGGCATTATTTAAAAATGTGAAAGGACTGCACAGAGCCGTGCGGTTGGCAGAGGTTTTTGGAATGGGGACAATACTGGGCACCTCCTCTCTTCCATGAGATTTATTCAGAAAATTACTCTGTTTTGCTCAGTATAGGTTTTTGTTCTACATTCTTCACTGTCCTGTCTGAACAGCTTTGTCCTATGCTTGAATATGTGGGTATCTGTTCTGGAACGAATGGGTGTTCACACACTTGTTTTGTATTTATGTTGGAGACTAAAAAGGTTGAAGAAATATGCCATATGTTGGAGCTAAAGGCTTATGAAGCAAACTCCCTGAAGAAGCTTTGTTTCTTGCAGGTTGCTAGAAGGTGGTCAGGAAAAACATTACACCAGCTGCAAACCTCTTGGGGTCTCAAAGCTCTTGAGGCAGAGTGTGTATGCATGTCTTTGGGGGCAGTGTGGAATAAAAACTACTGTCTGGGTTTACCTAAGGAACAAGAGGAAAGAAATCACTGCAGAGCTCAAATGAGCTTCCTGAAAAGAGGTGTGATTTGTCACAGAATCTGGCCTTTGTTACTGAACTAACTTTTCTTTGTTTTGGTCATCTGATATGTTTCCTGTGTTTAAACCTCCCTGAGTCCCTTCCTGTACCCTGCTGGAAACCTTATGATTTTAACCTGCTACACTCAGTGGAACGTGTTCAGTATACTTTAGGAGAGAGAAAGAACATGCCCTAGCTCATTAACACCATTTTAAATATCCCAAATAAAAGTTGACTTCTATAATTTTAGCATGAATGTGCTGCAGCCTCAGGGACCAATTATGCTGGGTGAGTTTTTAGTGTTTGGGCTTCTCTTTTCCTAAAGTATTGCTTGTTTGTTTGTTTGTTTCACACAGCAAGATCCAGCCAACCGGGCGGCGCTTGCCGCTCTACAGTGTGACAGATAGTACAGTTCTGTAATTTTGCCTGTGTTGCAAATCGTGATTGAGGAGGATCATAGTAGGTAAATACTGAGATGGATCACAATAAACTGATATTAAATCTACTAGAACTGTAGATGTTTAAAAGGCATTTAATAACTAAATTTTGTTCTACTCATGCTGTTTGCAATTTTGGAAGTAGTTAAGGAGGAGCTGACTAAGCAGATGCCAAGCCATTCTGCATGCACATGAGGACTCCAGCTTGGTTCTGCATGCCCCTGATGAACCTTTATCATCTGGGTTCGGTTCTCCTCTGATTTTCTAACCTGAAGACAGTGCTGCAGAAACCAAGTGATTTAATCCATCATTTTCTTCCCTCTGAGCCTTGCAGATTTCATTCCACTGTAGAGGGCACTGTGTAGTTGGAGTTCATCCTCCACTTAATGTGTAAACTCTGTTTCTTGTAGGTGTAGGGATTCTAGGACTCTCTTCAAACTTATCACTTTAGCTCTACTAGATGCTCATGCCTAATTAAGGTAGTTAGGTTTTACTTCAGCTCTTGCTTTTGTTTCTAATGGATGTTTTCTAATCTTTGTCTCCTCTGCTGCTGTGCATTGCTAAATAGTTACACTGTTCCATACCAGATACAATCGTACTTTAATGGTCAGTCAGTAGATTGCTATCCTAAGTATTTAGTTAAATGCTTTGTGGATCTTTCTGTATAAAAAGAGCTCCATTGAGACTAAGAGGATATTATTATTCATAATATGGTGACTAGTTTCACACATGGCTGAAGCAAAATAAATCATCACTGTTTTTAACAAAACAGTGAGTAGACCTCTTGTTGACCAAAGCATTTTCGTGGTCAGCAAAGAAAGAGTCTTTTATAGCTATTAATACACTGCCAAGGTACTTTAGCTGAGATTTTTGCCCTACAGGAGGTGAGCTTCCACTACCACATATTCGTGCTTCTCTGCTAAGTCCATTTCCTGAGCCTTACCCTTACAGAGTAATTCGTTATATCAGTCTAGTCCTGAAAAGAGAAACTGGTTACTGAAAGAATTGATACAGATGAATATTGTCAAGCAGTAATTATTAGTTCTGAGCAGTTGTACACAAGACAACTGATAGGTGAGTATTTCTATTATGCACACCAGCATAAAGCCTGAAGATTTAAAGGTCTGATACCAAGCATCCCATTCATCCTTTAGCTGTTTACATTTCCAGTTCTGTACAGTTAAACTGGAGTGCAAACATTGTTTTTTGATTGGTCTGTTTATTACACAGTCAAGGGAATAGTATTGTTTGGGGATGTTGTCATCTTCTCATTTAGCACCTGTACAATGGTACCTGACCCCCCTGGAACCTGGGGCAAAATGTAGTGATTTCTTATGCTGAGAACCTTGCTGAACAGACATTGATGGAGCCAGTGGTTCTTCAGTGCTTCTTCCCATCACTTTAATATGTGACAGTTAATATGAACTGTTCAGCTTGCATACAGCCCAACTGAAAGGCCCACCAGAAATTCTGAATGCTTTGCTAGTCAAAAAACAGTAAGTTTGAACACACTGATATGCTGTTAAAAAGGTGCAAAAGAAATGTAGTTTATAATAGGAATGGCAAGAAGAAAAGATCCAAAGTAATATATAAAGAGAAGAGTCATGGGTGGTATGAGAAGAAGGAAAGGAATATAGAATAGGAAGCTGTGCTCCACAGCATATCGTTATGTAAACCAAAAGCAGAACCCTTACATTAAAGGTTTACATTTTACTTAAACATGTTTCTTGACATTCCATTTACAAAAGGCCCGATTCTAATCTTAAACCAGTGTAAAAAGGAGCAGCTCCACTGAATGCTGTGCAAGCTTGAAGAATTTATGGGAGAGAAAACTTGTGTGAAATAAGCAGGGTCATCCTTACAAACTTATCTAAACCTTCACGTAGCTCTCCAGATGAACTTCTAGCGTTGAATATCTACAAGCATGAAAAATGCTAATAGTTTATTAAAGATGTTTCTCAGATTCTGGTCTATTTATAAATAAACTTAGATTATATTTGTAAGGCATACAGACTGCACCCTCTGAGTTTACTTTCCTCTCCAGATCTGTGTTTTCTTGTGAAACAATGGTTTCTGCTATCTCTAAATCACGGTAATACATCAGTTTCTGACATTTTACAAGATATTTAATTCTTCATGGCTGTTTGTCTGAGGTATCCTGTATTCTGCCAATGCTGCAAGCTGGCCAGATACAATCAAGTTCACAGATAATGTGACTGAGTCACCATTGTCACAAAGACTTCCCCTGATCAGTGTACATCAGCTCTTTTTAGGACAGGAGTGTCTTACAAAAAGGTTTTGAAGAGCCGATTTTCTATCTGGATAAGTACACTAGGTGCTTTAAAAAAATCTCCAGCTGTATCTGTCCTCTACAAGCAGGTATGTCCCTGATGCTAATGGTGCTGACAAGTCTCTATGAAAGAGAAATAGGGAATAGCATTTTAAAACCAAAATTCAGCTGAAGAAATCGTATCACAACAGATTTAACTTCCTGTCATCAGTGGCAAACATCTGTCCTCCACACATTGTGAAGTAAAGCCTACAAACTATTTTCCTAAAGTTTCCTGGGATTTTGTCTGTGCCTATGTATATTGTACTCACCATCTTATTCAGCATCTTGGGGCTTTTTCTTTTCAACATTGGTGATAAATATTGTTAAAATGGTCTTGCTTTGGTAATGGTCTATAACACAGTTCCTGCTGAAGCAATTCTTTTGGTTGCTATGGATCAAGAACTATAAATAATAAGTAATAACAGAAAAGCAGATAGCACTCAATCATTTTTTACTGTGGGAAAATGTTCTTTTTTGCTGTTTCAATACTGACTTCATGTAAATGTTATTAGCTCTGTGATACAAAAATGAAAGAGTTTCATGGGTCATGGGTTTTGGATATAATCAGACTGAAACTCCAGTTTGTTGCCATATCTATCATGCTTCTCTCTCCTTGTTTCTAGATAAAATGGAAACTTTCTGAGCTTGTGTAGGAGCTGATGTACTCTTTAGCTGGACAAGAAGGCTGGTGTTTCAGGGGAAGCCCTGAAGTTGTCTCTGGGGACTTAGATCTGAATCTGCTGCGGGATCTCTGCTGTAGGACAAGCATTTTACACAGCCCTGTCTGTGAGATGAAGGTGTTGTTTTTCAGCTTCACAATTGTTCGCTGGGTGCAAGGTGTTTGTAGCTGTTAAGTGTTAAGGTTTTGTGACGGTCTGTTGAATATTTAGCAGGATTTGCCTGCTTCTAGGTGTTAAAATCTTACAAATATGCATTAATTCTTTCAGGGGAAAAACAATACTGAAGGTGTCTAGGTTGTTATGACAGTTATGAAACTTGCTCGCGAGAACTGAGAGGGCCTTATGAGGGCCATTTAGTGGAGCAGGAAAACTTTTGAAGTTTACAAAACTCATCCCTGTGTGCAGCAGTTCAGCTCTTCCTCACAGAGCAGGGCTTCCTACTGCCGTGATGCTGAATGTCACTTTCCTCTTCTCCTACTCTGAAGGGGCTGAGCATGCCACGTTGCTAGTGCCTTCCACTTTAAGATGTGAAAAGCAGTGTTGGCCACTGAGGCAATCTTATTTTGTCAACAGAAGCAGGGTGAGAGGCCACATTAGGGAATAAAGAGCCTGCCCTTTCTGTTCATAGGTACCAGGCTGCTCAAGCTAGCCACAGATATTTTAGCTGGCATTTTTGTCTAGGCTAAGCTGTTCTTAAGAAGTAAAGCTTGCTTATGAAACATTCACTAAAAGCAGGTGTTGCACACATCCCATCAGTAACCTTTGACTTACCTTCCCCTTTGAAACTTTTCATCCCAAAGGACTGACATTTCAAAACCCCCCCTTTTTTTTGTGTGTCCCTACAAGTTTGCATATTGTAAACATTTTTCTTCTCTGCTCTGATGGAACATAGCCAAAAATCTGCACAATGGGAGAATTAGATGTTAATGAGCACAGATTGTGGGAAAATGTGTACCAGGCTGCCCTGCCTGACCTGCCTGATAATGCTACATTTAGCACATTCTTTTCCATTAATGTATCAGGCCTTGAAATGGTAGCAAATAACACATATTGTGAAGGTTTCTTTTAAAGAAAACTGCTTTCCTACGACAGTGGAAATAAAACATGATTTATTGTACAGTTGGCAGTTGGACAGCTGGCCCTGGAAATAGTTATGCACAAACAGTGATGTGAAGCTATATTTTCTTCATGTTTTCAGTAACATTGCTTTATGTGAAGGTTTAAATTATATAAATCACAAGTGTTATGTATAGGCTTACACTGAATCAAAGAAGTTTACAATCACTCTGTGGCATGTGGTAGTAATGAGAAAAAAAATGGTTATTGGGGCTGTTAGGACAAAAAGTATTCTAGCACTTGGGCAACTTCTAAGTAGATTTTTTTTTTTACTATGGCTGTGTTCACAGCCCCTTTTTTAATGTGCTTATGTCAGTGGAATTTTCTATGTACAAAATGCTCCTGAAAAATTAATCTTGGCTCCTCTGAGCCAAGTTTCATTCAATCATATACCAAAATTTATGTCTCAACCATATGAAAATCATTAGGAGCAAAAGGATGCTAAGAACATAAACAGCATCATGTGACTTAAGACACCCAATTGCACAGTTTGTACCTATCAAGGGATGAACATATTAAAATACTGCAGAGAACACTTACAGTCAGCATTTGGTGTGCAATGAGCAGGGAGAAATTTGTTTGCATAAAACTTCTGACTAATAAAGAGGAGTACTGAAGGAATTAATAACAAAACACTGCAGATAATTTTTGATCAGAGAAAGGGATTAAACCCATTAAACAAGCTATTTCTTGTAAACTTTTTCACCAGCTATTTTTTAATTATACTTTTATATGTATAAAAAGTGTAATTTGTGTAGTAAAAATTGCATACAAATGTGAATTGTTTTCAAATGACATTCCAGATCCTTCTCAGGAAATGCTTATTTCTTCGCAGTCAAAGATTCCTGAAGACCTTTTCTACAAGGAAAGAGACTTCCACTCATTACCTTAAAAGCAACACTCATCTCCACTGTGGAGTGGATATGGGCTCTGAACTGTATTTTGCAAAGGACAAAGCAAATTCTTTAGCAGAACATCTTCTAGATAAGAGCAGCTTTCCTTAGAATAGGTTTTCTGATGAAAGAGATGCCTTGATTACAAAAGAACTTGTATGCTAAAACAACTACTGTCTGTGCTAGCTCTGTTCCATGCTTTCAGGAACAATTTCAAACCCCAGCTAACACCAAAAATGTGGAGGTGGTTAACAACATGTTTTGGGGCTACTCAAATCAACTTCAAATTTGCATAATAAAAGATAAGAATTCAGAAGTATCGACCCCATTTTCAGGAAACTATAAAATGGCATGAGATGTGTATGTGACTAGCTGATAGGCTGTCTCTGTGCCAATTATACCTCTGTACCCTCAGAGCTGCTCCAAGCAGCTAAAGTGTGATAGCTGTTCCGCATGTCCAGAAGTCTGTGTGTTAAGGGAGATGTTCACATCTGTTTTCCCTCGCTGTCACACCACTAGGAAGGCCTTGCAGCAACAGACTGTTACAATGTCAAGCAAGAACACAGCACGCCCAAGGAAGGAAACATGGCAAAGGGGACTGAGCGCAAATCTATGCTACTTATTCTGGGGAAACCTGAATAATTCAGGCAGGAGTCTGTTATCGAGCTGGGTACTTTCTGATCACATTTTTCACTCTCCATCTTAGAATCATAGAATCATAGAATAGTTAGGGTTGGAAAGGAACTTAAGATCATCTAGTTCCAACCCCCCTGCCAGGGGCAGGGATACCTCACACTAAACCATGTCACCAAAGGCTCTAACCAACCTGGCCTTGAACACTGCCAGCAATGGAGCATTCGCAATTTCCCTGGGCAACCCATTCCAGTGTCTCACCACCCTTACAGTAAAGAACTTCTTCCTCATAGCCAGTCTAAACTTCCCCTCTTTAAGTTTGAACCCATTACCCCTTGTCCTATCACTACAGTCCCTCATGAAGAGTCCCTCCCCACCATCCCTCTAGGCCCCCTTCAGATATTGGAAGGCTGCTCTGAGGTCTCCACGCAGCCTTCTCTTCTCCAGCCTGAACAGCACCAACTTTCTCAGCCTATCTTCATACGGGAGGTGCTCCAGTCCCCTGATCATCCTCATGGCCCTCCTCTGGACTTGTTCCAACAGTTCCATGTCCTTTTTATGTTGAGGACACCAGAACTGCACACAATACTCTAAGTGAGGTCTCACAAGAGCAGAGTAGAGGGGCAGGATCACCTCCCTCCACCTGCTGGCCCTGCTCCTTTTGATGCAGCCCAGGATACGGTTGGCTGTCTGGGCTGCAAGTGCACACAGCCGGCTCATGTTCATTTTCTCATCGACCAACACCCCCAAGTCCTTCTCTGCAGGACTGCTCTGAATCTCTTCTCTGCCCAACCTGTAGCTGTGCCTGGGATTGCTCCGACCCAGGTGTAGGACCTTGCACTTGGCATGATTAAACTTCATCAGGTTGGCATCAGCCCACCTCACAAGCGTGTCAAGGTCCCTCTGGATGGCATTCCTTCCCTCCAACGTATCAACCAAACCACACAACTTGGTGTCATCGGCAAACTTGCTGAGGATGCACTCAATCCCACTGTCCATGTCACCAACAAAGATGTTGAACAAGACCGGTCCCGACACTGATCCCTGAGGGACACCACTTGTTACTGTTCTCCAGCTGGATATTGTGCCATTGAGCACAACCCTTTGCATGCAGCCATCCAGCCAGTTCTTTATCCACCGAGTGGTCCACCTATCAAATTGACGTCTCTCCAATTTAGAGACAAGGATGTCACGTGGGACAGTGTCAAATGCTTTGCACAAGTCCAGGGAGATGACATCAGCTGCTCTACCCCTGTCCAGCAGTTCCGTAGCCCCATCATAGAAGGCTACCAGATTGGTCCGGCAGGATTTCCCCTTAGTGAAGCCATGCTGGCTGTCACCAACCACCTTGTTGTTTTTCATGTGCCTCAGCATGCCTTCCAGGAGAATCTGCTCCAAGATTTTACCAGGCACAAAGGTGAGACTGACTGGTCTGTAGTTCCCCAGCTCATCCATTTTACCCTTCTTGAAAATGGGTGCTATATTACACTTTTTTAGTCATCGGGAACTTCACCTGACCACCATGATTTTTCAAATATGATGGAAAGTGGTGTAGCAACTTCATTTGCCAGCTCCTTCAGGTCCCATGGATGGATTCCATCAGGTCCCGTGGATGGATTTCATCAGGTCCCATGGACTTGTATACGTTCAAGTTCTTAAGATGGTTTCGAAGCAGATCCTCTCCTACAGTGGGCCCAAGGTCTTCGTTCTCACAGTCTTACAGTCCCTGCGTCTGCCTTCCAAGACTTGGGTGGTATGGTCAGAGCATTTTCCAGTGAAGACTGAGGCAAAGAAGTCATTAAGAACCTCAGCCTTCTCCAAATCCAGGGTAGCCAGTTCTCCTGATAGCTTCTGGAAAGGGCCCACGTTGTCCTAGTCTGTCTTTTATTTGCAATGTACCTATAGAATCCCTTCCTGTTATCCTTAACATCCTTAGCCAAGTTTAATTCTAAGTGGGCCTTAGCTTTCCTAACCTGGTCCCTAGCTTCCCGGACAACATCCTTGTATTCTTCTCAGGCCACCTGTCCTTGCTTCCACCTTTTATAAGACTCTTTTTTCCCCTCAGAGTTTCCTCAACAGGTCCTTATCCATCCAAGGAAGTCTCCTGGCCCTCCTGCAGCACTTCCTTCCAGTTGGGATGCAACACACCTGAGCTTGCAGGAGGTGTTCCTTGAATATCAACCAACAGTCTTGGGACCCCATGCTGTCTAGGGCTATATCCCATGGAACCTTACTAGGAAGGTTCCTGAAGAGGCCAAAGTCTGCTCTCTTGAAGTCCGGGAGAGTGTGCTTGCTGCACGCTTTTCTCGCTGTCCTGAAGACCTCAAATTCAACCATCTCATGGTCGGTACAATCAAGGCTGCCCTGGAGCATCACATTTCCAACCAGCCCTTCCCTGTTGGTGAGGACGAAGTCAAGCATGGCACCTCTCTTTTTCGGCTCCTCTATTACTTGCAGAAGGAATTTGTCTTCCACACGATCAAGGAACCTCCTGGATTGGTTGTGCTGGGCTGTACTGTCCCTCCAACAGATATCAGGGTTGCTGAAGTCCCCCATGAGGACAAGGGCCTGCGAGTGTGAGGCTTTTCCTATTTGTCTATAGAGTACTTAATGCCTTATGGAGCATCTTCCACGCCTGTTGTTGGAGTTCCAGGTTTCTGATGTCCCTTACTTCTTGGTACAGTGACTACAGAACATCTATGCTTTTCCACATAGTTCTGCATAATGATTTGAATAAAACTTTGGTGAGTTTATGCCAAACATCAACTTGGTGACTGTGTCTAGGGAAGCACTGTGCTTTCTCAGTTGAGCTTTGGCTCATCTGCATTCCTCATGGAGCTGTAACTTCATCACATGTCTTCGGTTTGTTTGTTTTGTTTTCCTCTTCATTGCACCCAAGGGATGTTGCAGTCTCTGTTTTGGAACTGCCCCAAGTGAAAGAGTCAGTGAGTTGCACTGTAACTGGAAACAGGAAAGCAGGAACACAGGGAAACAAGAGAGATCGGGAAAGTTGCTTATTCTTTTTTTCTTCCTTCAGTTTCTGTCAGATGCTGACTACGGTGTGGTTTGTATTTTAATTCCTCAGCTGAAATGATAGAATTTGTAGATAGAATTTATATGGAGGAGATAATCTCTTTTGATGATTATGCCCCCACATCTGATGAGTATACCCAGCCCACCTCCTTGCTGGTCCTGGGATTCTCTTCCTGCAGTTTTCTCCAGCTTTGCTTTCAAAGCCCTCTAAAAAGTATTTTCATCTTTGTTCTTTCTTCATAAATCTGTTCCTTTAGCTTCACTGTCTGAAAATCCCATATTCCGTATGTGAATGCCGTAACAGATACCCTCTCCTGGCCAATATACTTTAGATTTGCCTATTTCCAGTCAGTATAAACTTTGTCTTGAGTAGCTATCATCATTCAGACTAAATGTTATAGGGGGCTTGGATCATATCTCAGAACTGTGTCGTTCCTGGACTGATTTTATTGGGAAATAGAAGATATTCATCCCATCCTGCTTTCCCACAGCCTTCAGACCTGGAGAGTTAAGAAAGTTTTTAGCAATGGTGCCCCAACCACACATCCATGCTCCTCTAAAGAGGTTAAATGGAGACTTATCTTTTGTTAAATATATATCAACTCGCTCTTGTTAAAACTTTTGGGGTTCCTTTAGCAAGTAAGAGGCTTATTCAGAAAAGCATCACTATTAAGAAAAGCATTTGAGCACAACATAAAATATGAATGTGGATGAGAATTGACAAGCATGTATTTAGGTTTTTATCAACATAGGTTGATCTTACATCATATTTTTATTTCTTATTCTGTTCAACATCTTTAGTAGTGGCAGGGACAGCTTTCAGTATCTGAAGGGGGTTACAAAGATGCTGGAGAGGGACTCTTCATCAGGGACTGTAGCTATACGACAAGGGGTGATGGATTCAAACTGTAACAGGAGAAGGTCAGGTTGGATATAAGGAAGGAGTTCTTCCCTGTGAAGGTGGTGAGGCACTGGAATGGGGTGCCCAGAGAACTGGTGAATGCTTCATTCCTGGCAGTGTTCAAGGTCAGGTTGGACAGAGCCTTGGGTGACATAGTCTAGTGTGAGCTGTCCCTGCCCACGGCAGGGGGTTGGAACTGGATGATCTTAAGGTCTTTTCTAATCCAAACTATACTATGTTTCTGCTGATAAAAGGTGTCATCTTAACAACATTTTCAATTGATACTTCCAAACCATCTGTATGATTCCTTGCTGATATCTTGCCACCCCTGGATTATTAATGAAGTTCCTCAGATCTCTTTTTTAAAAATAGTATCAGTACTCCCATTTTACAAATTATGAGCTGAGTTAGAGAGTAACTTTCCCACTCTTGCAAGAGGAAAATTGGCTGTATGGAGTCCAGCCATCCTTACTTTCTTCATCACAGGCTGTTCTTGAAAATGGAGAAGATAATCTCTTTTGAGACAGTGATGTTTCAAAGACTGAGTGCAACTATGCTCTCATGTTAAGAAATTTAAGCTTTTGAAAACCCACTTGCTGCCAAAAGACTTCTTTTTTTTTAAGACCTTTACCTATGAGTGACCCTCTGTTTAAAGTCTTGTCTAGCTGTGTTTTATAAATATCTCTTAATTGATTAAAGAATTATTTCCTTCAATTAAGTTCTCCATATTGCTATGTGGAGTGTGCAAATGCAATTTTGCAGTATGCTGATGAGTTTGCCAAATCAGTTCTGTTGGGTTTTTGTATTTGGTTCTTATACTCTGTATATTTTGAACTTTCTGGTGTGATTTGGACCCAATTTGGTGAAGTGTTGTCATCCATTGTTACAATGTACCAGAAACCATACTAGAAAATGAGATTGTGACATAATTTAATCTAACAAAACAGCTCTGTTGCTGATCTTGTCTGGCTGTCTAACAGATGGGCTAGAATCCCATGGGAAGACAGCCACTTCCTTGCATAATAAACAAAGAAGGAGAAGTTGTCTGCAAGCCATTAATGTATTGTAGAGTTAGATGCAATGTCTTGATATTGTCAGAACGGTTTTCTCAAGCACATTTCTTTGACATTCTGTGCTGTCAGATACAAGACAGCCTTAAATTAAAATGAAAACTTTAAAAGTCTTTCAGCTGTTTAGTTGTTTCCAACAAAGTTACATCAGTAAAAATATCCTCCATTTTATAAATATTGATAACCAGCTAATAGACAGTAAAAGATTAAGTAGGGTATCTGAAGGGACAATATCATTCGGCTCATGTGCCATATTCCCAGCTTGTTGTAAGGATTCCTGTCTCCTTTTTCCCTTTTACAAATAAGGATGTCAGTTCTAACACTTTTCTTTCTTGAAGTACAAGCTGGTTATTGTATGGTAGAACCTTATGGAAATCCTGGCTGGTCATTAGAATCGCAGAACTGGGTTTGGTTTTCTTTTATGGGACACCAAAGTAAAATGATAAGCCCCACATAAATAAATGTGTTTTTTTTAAGAAGGGTATTTTACCTAAAAAAAAAAAAAAAAAAGGGAAAAAGCTAATAAAATTCCAGCTGTATCGGTGTTGGGACCGGTCTTGTTCAACATCTTTGTTGGTGACGTGGACAGTGGGATTGAGTGCATCCTCAGGGAGTTTGCCGATGACACCAAGCTGTGTGGTTCGGTTGATACGTTGGAGGGACGGAGTGCCATCCAGAGGGACCTTGACACGCTTGGGAGGTGGGCTGATGCCAACCTGATGAAGTTTAACCATGCTAAGTACAAGGTCCTACACCTGGGTTGGAGCAATCCCAGGCACAGCTACAGGTTGGGAAGAGAAGAGATTCAGAGCAGTCCTGCAGAGAAGGACTTGGGGATGTTGGTTGATGAGAAAATGAACATGAGCCGGCAGTGTGCACTTGCAGCCCAGACAGCCAACCGTGTCCTGGGCTGCATCAAAAGGAGCAGGGCCAGCAGGTGGAGGGAGGTGATCCTGCCCCTCTACTCTGCTCTTGTGAGACCTCACTTGGAGTAGTGTGTGCAGTTCTGGTGTCCTCAACATAAAAAGGACATGGAACTGTTGGAACAAGTCCAGAGGAGGGCCATGAGGATGATCAGGGGACTGGAGCACCCCCCCGTATGAAGATAGGCTGAGAAAGTTGGGGCTGTTCAGCCTGGAGAAGAGAAGCTGTGTGGAGACCTCATAGCAGCCTTCCAGTATCTGAAGGGGGCCTATAGGGATGCTGGGGTGGGACTCTTCATGAGAGACTGTTGTGATAGGACAAGGGGTAATGGGTTAAAACTTAAACAGGAGAAGTTTAGTTTGGATATGAGGAAGAAATTCCTTCCTGTAAGGGTGGTGAGGCACTGGAATGGGTTACCCAGGTGTCGTGGTTTAAGCCTCTCTAACCACGCAGACTCTCTCTCAATTACTCCCCCCTCTTTCTTGCCCCCCACTCCCGGAGGGATGGGAAGGAGAATAGAAAAGAATGCAACTCCCACAGGTTGAGATAAGAACAGTTTAGTAACTAAAGTATAACACGAATCACTGCTGCTACCACCAATAATAATAATGACAAGGCAAATACAAGGAAAGAATACAATTTCTCACCACCTAAAACCAAGCCCGACCACGCAGTGCACCCCCCACCCTTCTGGGTCTCTCCTCTCCGTCCTCCATCTTGGGCATGACGTGCTGTGGTATGGAATAACCTCTTTGGTCAGTTTGGGTCAGGTGTCCTGTCTCTGCTTCCTCCCGGCTCCCCTCCTCCCTGGCAGAGCATGAAACTCAGAAAGTCCTTGGCCAGACCAAAACATCACTAAGCAGTAACCGAAACACTGGTGTTATCAGCGCTGTTCCCAGGCCCAAAATCAAAAACACAGCGCTGCACCAGCTACCAAGGAGGAGAAAAATGACTGCTGCTGCTGAACCCATGACACCAGGCAAGTTGTGAATGCTCCATTGCTGGCGGTGTTCAAGGCTGGATTGGACATAGCCTTGGGTAGCATGGTTTAGTGTGAGGTGTCCCTGCCCGTGGCAGGGGGGTTGGAACTAGATGATCTTAAGTTCCTTTCCAACCCTAACTATTCTATGATTCTATGATTCTATGACATGGAGCTGCTCAGCAAACTCAGCAGTGTGCTACTTACCTCGTTGCCCTGACATGTCTTAAGAGCTTCTCACTAAAATTCCATGTTTAAGTTAGAGACAGAAATAAATCCAGTGATCTGAAAAGCAGAAAAGAACACCCAATCTGGATACATTGAGGTGAAAGTTCCTTTTTTTGTTTATTTTAAAGTTAAAAAGGGCTTAAAGCTAAAGTGAAAGCCTTGCTAAAAATGCTTAAGGAGCTACTGCAAACTCAAGGACTGACAAAATCCAAAGAAAATTGCAACTATCGTTGCAGACTATTTTTGTTTTATCATAGTTTTACAACTTGTTTGTCTGTTTCTAGAGCATGTTATCAGCAGGGAAAACTTCAGGAGAAGCTATACTTAAAATCACGTGAACCCCATGTCACAGTTTATCTTCTCTGCTATACAGTGACTAAAATGGGTTTAATGTCAAAAATATGTGGGAAATAAGAAAGAACTTTTTCAGAATCATATCTGAGTTTTTATATTCAGAATATGTGAATGAATATGTGGTTTTTTACAGATCTCCTGAAGTGTTTCGACTTTTTTGACTGGTAATTATACGTATACAGTAATCTTTCCATCCGACTTCTTCTTTGTAGTTCACTGGAAAAATGTTAATCATGGTCTCTGAGCTTGTAAGAGAAGTTCTGGTTTTCTCTTGCTGATACAGCATCACAGTCTATGAGGCTGAATATTGTTAAGATCATTCCTGTGCAATACTCCTATCTTCCCTGCATGGGCAGGGTTCACCCTTTTCATGTGGTCACTAACTCTCATTAAAGCACTTGTGTTCATTGTTATGAAAGTCATTAATGAAAGTATTAAATGCATCCTGCTCCAGATTAATGTTTTGTTCTGGTTTAGATGCATGTCTAATAACCTTCCGGTTCTTCAGTTGTTTTGTTGCTGTTTTTGCTTTACGATCGGTTGTCATCTGGTTTGTTATACCCATTGAAATGTTGCTACTTATATTCATCGTTTCTTCCTTTGGAAACATATCCAGTGATTTTCTGAAAGCCAGATAATTTTCTTCTTTATAGAGTAGTATGTAGTGTCTAGTGTATGGAATACTTCTGGCACACCTCATATGTGTTTTATTCTGTTTTCCTTTTATCTTGAACGATCCTTACTTTAATCTTACTATTTCTTCCTACATTCTTTATGTTATTGCATAACAGCCCAGGATGGGACCTGTGATTCCTCAAATCATTCTTTTCTAATTCTGAAATAAAGGGACTACATTTGTTATTTTCTAGTCATGTAGTACAAATACAGTGGTATGAGACATTCAGCATTTTTATATGGAAATTTCTCAGTATTTCTTGACTGGAGTGCATTAAACTTTGAGCTGTTGTTTCATTCCTATACCAGCATTCATATTAATTACATTTTTTTGTGTGCTATTATTCAACATCAGGAGAAAATTACCTGCTCTCAACAGCATTAACAAGAGCTTTGTGAGTTATTTCCCAAGTATCATAATTAAAAATATATGTTTCATTAGATTCTCAAGTGCTTTGTTAATTCTAGACAAAGGGGGGACTTTCACAGTCACACATAGGATTTAGATATCAAATCTCTCTCTTTCTTCTGCCTTTCACTTTTAGAAAGACTTCCTTTGAAAGTGTATGTGATTTCTGAACTATTATTTCTCAGAAGGTGAAGGGTAATATAAGGAACAGATACCTCTGACTCTTTTCAACACCTGCAAGCTCTCTAGCACCTTTGGCCTTTTTCTTCAGGGCTAGAGCTGTGTGAAGCTTCACACGTAGAATGGAGCTGGATGATTCTAGCATCTTATCAGGTCAAAGGATAAATTCCTCTAGTGTGCAACATGTTACCTTAGGCTGAATTATAGCCATGTAAACTGGAATGGTTAGATCTTTAACTTTGGAATAATAACTTGTCAATAGATAGAGAATCATCACATCACGCAACTGTCAGTTTTGTATCACTACTGACATCTTTTGCCCACACCTTGCAATCTGAATTGCAGGATGTGTTTCTATGCTGTGTTGCAATACCTCTTTGCTTTTCAAATTGCAGGAGAACATGTGGATGACACAAAGCATCGTACAGCCTTGACTGAACAGGCTGATCCACTGCTGACATGAAGCAGTGTAGCTGCCTAATTATGTGCTCTGTGAATCTGGCCCTAAATATGGCAGTCTCACTGGAAGTGGTAACCACTGGTCTGAACTGGAATGTGTAAGCTGGTATGCTTGAATTAAGTTGCATACACTGGGTATGGCTAAGCCTCTGCTGCGAGTGCTACAAGCTCTGGTCATGCAAACTTCAGTTTCTTAGAAGAATAAGAAGGTAAGAAAGCTTTGCAGATAAGTAAGCACATGGGTACAAGTTTTAAACAACCTCTGTGTAAAATTTTACTTTGTGCCAAGTGCCTGAAGTGCTAGATGCCCATTTGTCACATGCTTTCTAAAGTTGGACTGCTGAAACTATTTTGTTTGTGATGTATTTAAAGTATTGAAACCTTTCCTTAAGATTTATGTGTCCTTCCAAAGGGCACCCAATGAATGGTTAGCATGCTTTCATTCTGGCTGCAAAGTGTAGCAAAGGCTATGGATAATTGGGTCCACACTTGGAACATGCAGCTCTCCCCCCTTCTCAGATGAGATTCTTAACAGCACTTTTAAGTTGGGCAGTCAATAGCTTCTATCAAGACACAGTTGCCTTTGCCAGGCTTCTGGGATCTCTGCAAAGCTTTTCTCAGCCACAAATAATTTCTTCATTCAGCATATCACTTGACATCTTTGGTGTTATAAATTAGCTCAGGAGAGTGGACACTCATTTCACCTCCTCACCAAGGGCTCACTTCTCATGTGTTCTGAAGTTAGTTATTGGTGCTTTAGGGGACAGTGCAGTTTTATTCTCCTACTGCACTATCAAGAGAAAAAGTACCTTTCAGCAAAACACCTGCTTTTCTTTAGAAAGAATAATGGGGAAATACCTTTTAAAAAGCCTTTATTTATCTACTTTCTTAATTTACAAAAATACCCTGATTACTCAGATCCACAGAGATTTGGTAAAAAAAGCATAGCAGACCAAAGCAAAAAAAATGGGAAAATAAACTACTGTTTTTCTCTTGCCACACAAGAACAAAACCATGGCAGTGTGCTCTCAGGTTAGCTGACCTTTATCCTCTCCTGTAGTCAAAATCTAGAAGCAAGTGGTCTCCACTAAGAAAACAATATGTCACTTAGTGTCTGCGAGCTCCAGCCTTGAGAGTCTTTACTGGCCAACACCTGCAAGTTGGAAGCCAACTGAGACACACTGAATGTTACTTCACTTTACAGGCTTCAGTCTCCTCATTCAGAAACTTTCCCTGAAGTTCAACGCAGAGATGGCTAAGTGTGTTGGGAGATGCCCAGGATATTCATGAAGGCTTTGACCTGTCATGATTTCATGCTTCTTCACCATTTTCTCTTCTCTGACAAACTTGGGGGAAGGTGTCACAAAGCTTTTTTATTCTTCTTAGCTATGACTTTCACAACAGCTTAAGAGCGCTAAGCATCTAAATCTTAATTGAATTCCCAATTCTCTTACTTTTAAGGATCCCATTCTCAATTCTTCTTTTTCCACAGGTTTTAAGGTGGCAATCTACAGACATACTGTGTCTGTGCAGCATAGTGTTGCCACAGTTTCTGGGTATGTCACATCCTTCTGTCCTTCTGGCATGAGTGACACAGGGCCAGAAATGTTAAGTAACAGATCGCTTTCTGTGAGCCAGCAAGTAAGGAGCGCAAGCACTCCAAGTGTGCGTGTAACAGACTTGACAACATTAAATTTGTTGTGACCTTCAGTTACGTGTTTATAGTGTTGGAGCCTTAAGAGCTCAGTCACAGACTATTATGGCTAACACACAGAGGAAAAAAATAGTTCTTGGCACCTAATGTTTCATCACTGGGTCATCTTGCTCACAGTTTATGATTGTGACCTAAAATATGCAGAGTACTGTGGTCTAATTTGTTCCTAGTGTAACTGTATAAGACCAGGGACATGACTATGACTGTGACTCCTATGCCTACAGCTGATGCTGAGAACTTCAAGCAGAACTTTGTGTTTGTCTAGTTTTGGCCTTGGCAGCTGGCCTGTCGCCCATAAGACACAGCACACACCTCCACAGCTGCCTCCACATGCTATCAGCATTTTCTCAAAACACGTCCTCACTGAGGTTGGATGATTGCCTCTGTTACTGCTTTGCCTTCTGGTCTGTGTGCATCCTGCTGTTGGCTGAAATAAAGAAGGCAGCATCACCCTCAAATTTGATTTTTTCTCTCCAGTTCAGTTCAGATTTGGGAAAATATTTCTGAGTCATGGGAATAAGAAAATCTGGTAAGAAATTAAACTTAACTAAAGGTGGGTTTACCTTACGTGTTGTTTTGCTTGATTAGTTGAGTTTGTTTTGGTTTTTTCTCCTCATGGTAATGTGTAAATTCTAGTTAAAAGTGCCTGGTCCCAGTATACCCAAGATTCAGACACTGATCTCAGGTCAGAGTGATTTGGAGCAAGGACTGAGGCATGGTTCTTCCTGTCATAGGTAAATATGCTAATCAGGAGACTACCGATGATTGTGTTGGCAAGTTTTCGCATTTGTCTCTATTGAAGATGCTAAACTTTGTAAAAGAATAATTATTGCGTGAGCAGAAGAGGTAGATTCACAGAACTCTTTTGAATGTAGAGTCAAGAACAGAATGGGTTTCAGAGGGCCTGGTTCAGTGTCTTCCAAGAGGAGTAGGGGCCTCTCCTTTTCAGTGCCCTAAGTGCAAAGCTTCCTCATTATCAACAGCTGGGTGACGGCAGAGAGTGAAATAAAAAACTCCAAAATATCTACATTCGGAATCCTTTCCAGATACAGTGAAGAGCCAGAAAATATGTTATAAATAATAACATATTGGCATTAGAATGAAAGAGTTGTGGGAAGGACAAGTATTCATGACTTACTGAAAATCTTCTAGCTAAGCAGAAATGTGTTTTCAACTTGCTCAGATACTACACTACAGTATAAAGTATGTATACAGTAAATATCATGTGTAAACTGTATCTCTTAATTATGTACTTAGACATTATTGTATGGGCAGTAGAGCATATTTAGAGATATGTTCTGTAATGGCAACTTTTATATGAATTAAAATGTTAAATAGTTCAAGACATAATTGCACACTGAAATGAGAAAGCAACTGTAGAAGCAGAATCTCATATTTATAATTCATATGCAATTTTACAGGTACAAAATCTTTTTCTATATTTCTTGTAACCAAACGTATTTTGTCCCTTTTGCACTCCGTTGTCCTACTAGGACAGTGTCTCATAGTTAGTGTAACCCTTTACAAACAAATAAACTAGGCTTTATAGTGAACTTCAAAATCAGTCGTGTCTGGTGAAACTAATGTAACTGAGGAAATACTGCATTTAAAAGGACAAAAGTCTGAGAACTTTTATTCTGAGGAAAAACGTACTTTACAAGTAACTCCACGGACTGCAATGTGACACTAAGGAGTATGAAATCTGAAAGTCTGATGAAATGTGGGGAAACAAAACCCCAACAAACCAACAAATATCCCTCTCCCTAAACCAAACCACACCTTTTAATTTAATTTTCTTTTTTGACTCCTTGAAAATGCTATTTGAACATTGACTTCAAGTTTCTCGTGAGATGTGAGGGGAGTCCAGAGGCCAGTTCTCAGAAATATTAAAGAAATCCTTAGTCTTTGCTGCTGTGGGCAGAGGGAAGCCTGTGCTTTTGGGGAGCGTTCTTGAATTTTGAATCCATTTTTGTTTAGGTAACATCTGAATTTGCTCTCCTTTCACTGGATTTAGTAAGGACTTGCCTCAGGATAGCCCAGTACATTACAGAATTACTACATTCTGAAAAACAGCAATTCTCAAGAGCAAACACATAATCTCATACATGAGGCACACCTTAGGTTTAATTCATTTTTCACTGATATAAGGTGTAATTTAGTTGTCTAAAATGGAGTCATTCATGATTTATATCAGAAACAGGCCCACAGAGGTTATTTTTAACACACAAAACCAAATGACATTGAATTTTTTCACATTCACTCACCAGTGTTGCTGTATATATCCTCTGTGGCATTATTAAGTGGAGCTTTTCAAACAGATGAAGTATGTTACTTACTGTGGCTAAATTGTAGTGAAGGAAGAAATGGCTGTTTGCCAGTGAATGGTGTGTAGCTTGTAGAAGCATGTAATTACATAAATCACAAACATATGCAGAAGATGTTTTCTCTTTACATTTAACTGGTGTTGCCTGAAGCTATAGCAGCTTGCAATTTGATTTAATTACCATAATTATTTTAAATGTGTATATCTGGGCGATCTTTGAGCTTTATGAGAATGTTATTCATACCTTGTCAGTAAAAATCTAAAAAGTCCCATTCTTTCTCCAGAGGGGTTGCAGTAACCAGGTTTCTCCAGATTTCAGGCCTAGGAAGTTTAGATCTTTATTTTGAATTACAGGTTTTTACAAAACCTAAGCCTCTGAAACTAATCAGATCTTGAAATCTCAGTAGACACTGTAATTTTCTGGTAGGGAAATTAAGCATTGTGTATTGTTTGTGAAAAGAAAGTAGCTGGAGAGGTCCTGATTAGCTGCTTTTATGTCTTAATTTGCTGACTATGTAAATGTTGCTTGGCCGAACAGATTGACAAGTGTCTAGGAAAGGTATTGACTGTCTTAAAATGGATACTTCCTACGGGAAATGTCAAAACAATCTGACAGACTAGTTGGGATTTTCCAGTTAATTTTGTCAAGCAGTCAAATGTGATAGAGTGGGGCATTTTTTAAAGTCTCTTTTGCACTAGTGTAAACCTGATTCAAATAACTGATGCTAATGAAGGCGCCCCAGAAGTACCACAGGATAACACAGATTTTTGGTTCTTCTCTCATTTATGTCAGTTTTATATTGACTTGATGCCATTCAATTTTGGTCAAGTTGCTTGTGGCTCAGAGAAATACAAATGAGAAAGACAAGAATCGTGATGTATAGAATGGCTGGCCAGTGTAGACATGCCTCAGTTTGCTCTGACTAATGTAAACTGGTGAATATAGCTAAATAACCTTAGAAAGCCACGTGCTATGAGCCATAAGCAACTGTCACATATACCTGATGAAGAACACTTATGAGTACAGATAGGGAATCCTTATACACTGAAAAAGCAAGAAAGGCAGGTTTTGTGAGAAAAGGGTAGTATAATTTATGAGTTCAACTTTACATTTATAATAACATATGGGTTTGGACAAACAAGTCCTTTGTATATTACCAAAAAAAGCAGTTGGTCAAACACTGAAAAGTGTGTAAAGATAGTGAAGTGGAAAGGGTTTCATGTTCCAATAAAATAAAAATAGTCATTATTTGCAGTTTTAGAAGTCCAGTTCTAGAAATAAGGTAAATATCAATAAATGCCCAATGGAGAATCAGACTGAGGAGACACGGTACTTTCCTATTATTCAGTGTCAGGAAATAGGATGATAGTTTGCACTTCGTGTTTTTTGTCAGCCCCTCTAACCTTGTAAGTGATGCCTCCTTAAAGAGCTTTTGTAAGTCATGAGATCATTTTTGTTTGGTTATCATGTGGCATGCCAGCTGTAGATCATATGTGCAGTTTTGTGACATGGCTTAATCTTTTCTTCCACCACCCAAGAGGCAGCATACACAAAGCATTATTGTCAGAGATCAGTTACTACAATCTAAGAAAGACAAACCTCTGGAATGCCAGGGAACAATGCTCTTTCCACATCAGAGAATGGTTTATTTAATAACCACAAATTATTTCATGCCATTTGGCACCAATTTAAATGCACCCACAAGAATGTCCTCAACAACAACAGCAAAAAGAAGTAACAAAATAACCACCCCTACTACCAACCCCGTCAGGATGAGCTGAAGGCAGAGCTTAATCATTAAATTATGATTAGGCTTGCTAATACCTTGTCTATCAAATCCGCATACCGTGCTACAGACACACCAAATGGAAACATATACGCTATGTTTTGAAAAGGAAGCTGATGAAAGGTGATAATGCTTTCCCAAGCATTATAACGACAATAAAGTTCTTCAGGTGAAGATGCACCCTAAACCAGTCATTAAGAATGCAGATTATGAACAGCTGATGTGAAAATCCAGCCAGTTAATGCCTTTCATTGAAGCAAAGAGCATGAAGACAAATGCAATATTCACTAAATTTGAGGAGCAATTAATCTGGATTTGCAGTTAGATTTTGTATGTTCTTTTTCACGTCACGTATTTCCAGATCACTGTGTGTGATGTCCAGATGTAACCATTGGAGTCTTTTAATTTGGGTTGAAAGACCCCAATGGTTACATTAACCTACTATTTCTGTTCTATCGGCATCTATACAGAGGGTGATATATGTCCTGTCAGTAGGTTACAAAGCTCTTGTCTGAATAGCAGAAGAATGTGGGAGTGGGAAATCCCCCTAGTTTTGCCTATAGGAAGAATATATCTTGGTAATTTTAAATAGTGAAACCAAACAAACTTTCGGAAGATTCATTTTAAAAGGTGATACTTAAGAGAGATGGTGGTAGATTCTGTTCAAGTGTTTGGGTTCTTTTCAGCATCATGGGGAAACTCGCTTCTGGCCTGTATGAAATGCATTTGCCTGCAGCAGACCTAAGGTAGTACCACAGAAATAATAGAGTTCTTTTTAAAAAAGCCTTTGCACTTCTCCTCGCGAAAGCCACGTTCACTGTGGCTTTTTTTTACAGTGTGATTTTCCCCTTCTATGGAGCAGAGAAGATCCTACAGGCCAAGTTTTGATAGAAGGTCCCTGTCTAAATATAAAAAAAGAATATCAAGCAAATTCAGTCAGCATTATTATTTCCTGAAAATCTGGGAATTATTTTCTTTGTACCTGATCAAGGTTTCCTTAAGAAAAAATGAAAACACTGATTTCCAAGTCAGGAGACCATGGTCTGTGTAATAGGCTCGTTGCTCTCAGTCTACTTACTGTCCGTGTCTCCGGCTTTGTTTCAGACAGCTGTTTTGGCTCTGATTGTTGCATGCCCCAAAAGGCACATCTCTATATGTATCACCTTTATATTTGAGTGTGCTGCAGGCAATTTGATCTGTTTTTTTTAAATACTATTCTTTATTATTGTATCTTTTCAGTCACGCCTATTAGTGCAGATTATGTAGATTAGCTACATAAATACTTCTACAATTAAACAGAAATTCTCACATCTATAAATGAGAAGATTTTGTACCATGTATCACTTGGAACAGTTTCAGCCTAAATTTCATTTGTTTTCCAAAGGATTTCTTTTATGGTGTCAAATTGTTGCATGATTGGTGGGAGGAAGAGAGTAGAAAAAATAGATAGGTTCTGCATGTTAATAATAATCAGATGACATCTGTGAGATGAAACATTACAGTATGAATTACCTAACTTCATTAGACTTTCAAGTCCACCAGATTGTTATAAAGTTTGCAAAACATTTGATCATCTGTTAACTTCATCAGACTTTCAAGTCCACCAGATTGTTATAAAGCTTGCAAAACATTTGATCATCTGTTAAGAATACATGCTGAATTCCCCATCTTAAAGCTATACCCTTACAATGAGTGGCTGTAGTACTTGAGACTTGAAGTGAAAGGGGCTGGATGTGATTACAAATTGAACTGTAATGTAATCTGGGCTTTTCCAGTCAAGTTTTCCAGTGAAAGTTGAGGTTGGCTAACGATTTCTTTCCTGTGCACTGCCCTAAGGATCTGTTCTGTTTCTCCAGGGCACCTTGGCAAGAAACTTGAAGCTATTTAAACCCCTAATGAATGCCAGGTATTTCACTTTACTTTTATTTTTAAAATATGAAAAAAATATAATTACCAAACCAAAGAAAAATATCAAATATTTTCCATTTGCCATTCATTACAGATCAGACAGCCATAAATATAGAAATGGCCAGCTGCAGGTGTAACCTAATTCTGTTGTGTAATGCACACTCTGTTCTATAATATTACTAAAAATGGTCTGTCTAGTAAATAGCACCACCATTCTATAGCAAAAGGTGAAAATTCATGTGAATGCTGCTGGTGAGTTTGCTATATTAACAAGCCAATCATGTAGTATTAGCAGTTATAATGGGGAACAACATAAACTTTAAAGAGCTTCTGCAAAATCTTTCAGTACTTTTAATGTGGAGAATTAAAAATCACTGCTATTCAGTAACTTTATTTCTTTAAATTTAGGAGGAAAAACATGTATGAAATCTTAAAATTTCAAAAGGACTGACATCTACATCTCAAAAAAAAATTCTTTAAATTTAGGAGGAAAAATATGTAGGAATTTTTAAAATTTGAAATTTAAAAATTTTAAAAGGACTGACATTTGCATCTCAAAAAAAAAAAACAAACCAAAAAAAACCTTTGGGTCCAATCTGCATGTATCACTGTTACCTCAGATGCTCTGCTGGTAAAGTTCTGTTGCTTCCATCAGAGGTTCTGGCCTGTGTATGATAACCTTTGATAGCTAACTGATAGAGAACTGATAACCCCTTATCGATAGCAATGCCTCTCCCACAACAAGAGCAAGACCAGAGGGCAATCTAAAATGGCAGTGAATAAAGGGACTGTCGTGGTTTAAGCCGTAAATCACGCAGCCCGTTCACTCACTTCCCCCTCCTTCTTCCCCCCCACTCCGAGGGGGGGGAAATGGGGAGAAGAATCGAAAGAACGTAACTCCCACGGGTTGAGATAAAAACAGTCCAGTAACTAAGGTATAACACAAACCACTGCTGGTGCCATCAATAATGATAATGACAAGGCAAATACAAGGGAAGAGGATACAATTGCTCACCACCCAACGACCGAGCTGTGAACTGAACTCTTCCAGGTTCCTGCCCCCAGTTTTACATCCTGGGCATGACATGCTGTGGCATGGAATAGCTCTTTGGTCAGTTTGGGTCAGGTATCCTGTTTCTGCTTCCTCCCAGCTTCCCCTCCTCCCTGGCAGAGCATGAGACTCAGAAAGTTCTTGGTCAGGCCAAAACATTCTGAGCCATAACTGTAAACATCAGTGTTATCAGCGCTGCTCCCAGACCGAAAGTTGAAAACACAGCACTGCACCAACTACTACGAAGGAGAAAAATGACTGCTGCTGAACCCATGACAGGGACACAATAGACAAACAAAAGACTAATTGATTTCTTCTACTTAGGCACAGAGCTGTTTGACCAAAACCTCATCTGGCCGATGTCCTCTCACTGATGTTGCATGGTAATTTGGGAAGACTTTCCTTCCAGACTGTATCAGCAGTTGAGTTTCTGAAGATTTCTCTTGACTATTATAGGCAATAACCACCAATGTATCTACTGTCTCTAAATATCAAGTCTCTCACTGAATCAACTCTGGTCTCTACAGCAACTAAAGTCAGTGAGTACCACAATTTAATTGCATGCTGTGTGAAACGCAACATGCTGAGAGCACAGCCTTTGGTGGGATGGCCCTTAGGTCCTGCTTATATGTCCTCAAAGAATTACTGTTTTGTGTAGCCCTGGAACAGCTTCCTCTCTAGCCTGCACATCTAGGGTGAGAACCACATGCAGGCTGGCCCAAGGTGATAAGTAGGATGATGAGAAATTGCCTGATTAGTATCATATCTTGTGAAATATTTACATTTGAGTCAAATGTACTAATTCCCCCTCTCTGTCTTTCTCCCATTCTTTCATTTTTATTCTTGGCTGCAGAAAAATCGCTAAAGAAAAATGTACCTTGAAAGACAGGTTGTTATGCTTGGCAATGTTTTATGCCGTTGCTGTGCCTCAACACCATATTTGATCTAAACTTATTTATATGAGATAGTAGGTAAAAAAATCCTAATTTGAAATATTTCTATTTCACGTAGCATTTGTTAACATGCATCAGAGGGAAAAAAAATTAAAAGACAAATATCTATCAACTAGAAAAGCAAGTCTGATCTTAAACCTAGTCTTAGGTGTTCCTGTGGAGAACTTCACAATGATGTTAGATTCCTAATCTGCCTAAACAAAAGCATATGGAAGAACTGAAAATCACTTTATTCTGTCCTATACTTCCTAAATTACTTCAGTGAAAATTTTCTGTTTCTTGAAGTCACGTGCCTATGAATTTGTATTATAATTGCATATTTAATTGCAGTCTATCAAATATTGCAATTAAACATGTTGTGGTGAAGAGGGGAAGGAGGAGGGAATTGAATTATTACATATTTGTAAACTAATGTTAAGTTCTGATCTCAGCCAAGTAAATGTTAAAGCTGGGAGTTCAGTGGGAGCTGGATAAACCCTAAAGATGTTTTTTTATCACTTCCACTTGTGACCAAGAAGTGAATAGTCAAGTTGAAAAACTTCTTGTCTCCAGTATCTCTGCAGCTTTGAAATGCTGTGGTTGGTTGGGAGTGCTGCTGCCCAAGACCAAGGCTCTTTCTATATGTGGGGCCAAAAGGCATGGGTACAGGATAGAAATAGGCACCCACAAGGTTAGTCGTCATCTTCCCCCCATGTGCATGTTCACATGGGGTTTGATTTTTGCAGGCTTTAAACAAATAGAGGAGTGGTGGTATTTTTCATGCCAAGAGCAGCAGCACAACACCTGCTAGGGAAGGCAATGTAATGCAAAGCAGAATTTGCTATCTGTGGGTTTAACAGTTAGTTTAGGAAATGGCTGTGATTTTACAAGCCAGTTCTACTAAACCAGACAAAACTGCTCTTGGTGGTCTCTGCTTTTAGTAGCATTTTAAAGCTATTGGATTTCCATGGTTACTTTTATCATGCTCTGCCAGTGAAACCCAGCTGAAGTGCTTTAAGGAGGTATCATCTGGGAAAGAAAGGGCAGGTCCCACAAGGAAGCAGGCTTGGAAGTGCTCCAGAGGGACAAGAACCCATAGGAGCTATGGCTTTTTGCATTATCCTCTCTGATGCCTGAGGTGAGTTAGAAGTATTTCAAAAAATCAGGTTGCAGGGAAGTGGCTTGTCACTTTTGCAATGCTAATACTACCCTAAGTTAAAACACTGGATCCCATCCCTGCTCAAAACACAAGTATGTGTGAAAAGTTATTCAAGAGAATAACACAGATCCAAAATAGCTTGGCATTTCGAAAAAGGGAGGATAAAAGCATATCAAAAATGCTTTATTGATTTTATGCCTTCTCTTGCATTCTGGATTTGTAGCAGTCACAGAAACAATTTACTGTTCTATAAAGAGGAAAATAGCTATAAATCATAGCTAAGTTAATTCATAATTTATGTGAAGTGTACTTAAGTTATCACTGTCCTAAACCTAGTTCCACTTTAGATAACACTATTCCACAAATGGTGCTTCCAAATTCAATGTTCAGTTATAATTAAAATGATAGGAAACACACCCCATCACCATTGTTCTATCTGTTCAAATTAGAAGATGTTTTTAGGATCCTTTAAGAAATAGCTTCTGACTGCCCCAAAATAAAAGGTGAAAATAAACATCAGAATTATTATGTTAGGCAGATTTGTGTTAGACAAATATCTACGTGAATAGTAAGGGTAAATGGGAAAGAGGACCATTTAAAAAGAGAAGAAAAAGACTGAGAGAAAGAGGAAAAACTAGTCAAAAAAGGTAGCAACAAAAAGAGATGGAAAAATAATAATAGGCAGAAGTGAAAGAGAAAATAAAATTATATAAACCCTAATAAAAACAGGAGATGGAAAGAGATCTAAAGACAAGAAAGAGGAAAATGTGAGAAAGAAACAAGAGATAGTGGTATTTAATTAACACATGTTGCTACCGTATATCAGAGGGAAGTAAACAGAGACCAGTTGTGCTATTTAGGGCTCCAGGATGGAAATAGAGGGGCAATGTCTTTTTTACCCATTTTTTAAACAGCGTTTAAGGGTTTTTACCCACGGATGAATTTGAAGAGGGTCAAGAGAAAATGTTTAAAACATGTATGTCCGAAAGTTAAATGCAGATCCTAGGAGCAGCCGCTGCTGAGGAGGGAACCCATCAAGTGCAGCAGGTCCAGTATATACACTGGCATCCCTAAAATGTTCTGCAATTCTAACTTTCCTTTCCAACACGTCTTCTCTTTACCCTTATTATGTATATTTTACAGGACAAACAGCAGGCTGGGGTTGTCAGGTCTTATGCTCTTTGTATGGCTGCAGAGGCCTATAAACAATCCAAATACTTCATACTCTGGCTCTGTTGGGGGGCCCATCTCTGTAGTGACACAGTGTATCTATATAAGCCAGACAACAAGCTATCAGATGCAGGCAGCCACCACAAAACATACTACTTTCCTTCTATGTTCAAGCTAATTTTAAAGTTCAGCTTTTATCATCCATCGATTTTGAAAGCCTTTTACTAGTTCTTATGTTGTTGTTGTTCAAGAAGGCTCAGAAGACTTGGGCTTATGAGCCACGGATCCAAGTTATGGTAGTCAATAGAAGCATCAATACCAGCATCACAAAGCTCAGCCCTTGTACAAGTATCATAGAATCATAGAATCATAGAATAGTTAGGGTTGGAAAGGACCTTAAGATCATCTAGTTCCAACCCCACTGCCAAGGGCAGGGACACCTCCCACTAAACCATGTCACCCAAGGCTATGTCTAACCCAGCCTTGAACACCGCGAGCAATGGAGCATTCACAACTTCCCTGGGCAACCCATTCCAGTGCCTCACCACCCTTACAGGAAAGAATTTCTTCCTCATATCCAATCTAAACTTCCCCTGTTTAAGTTTGAACCCATTACCCCTTGTCCTATCACTACAGTCCCTCATGAAGAGTCCCTCCCCAGCATCCCTCTAGGCCCCTTCAGATATTGGAAGGCTGCTATGAGATCTCCACGCAGCCTTCTCTTCTCCAGGCTCAACAGACCCAACTTTCTCAGCCTATCTTCATACGGGGGGGTGCTCCAGTCCCCTGATCATCCTCATGGCCCTCCTCTGGACTTGCTCCAACAGTTCCATGTCCTTTTTATGTTGAGGACACCAGAACTGCACACACTACTCCAAGTGAGGTCTCACAAGAGCAGAGTAGAGGGGCAGGATCACCTCCCTAGATCTGCTGGTCACTCTCCTTTTGATGCAGCCCAGGATACGGTTGGCTTTCTGGGCTGCAAGTGCACACTGATGGCTCATGTTCATTTTCTCACTGACCAACACCCCCAAGCCCTTCTCCTCAAGGCTGCTCTGAATCTCTTCTCTGCCCAACCTGTAGCTGTGCCTGGGATTGGTCTGACCCAGGTGGAGGACCTTGCACTTGGCATGGTTAAACTTCATCAGGTTGGCATCAGCCCACCTCCCAAGCGTGTCAAGGTCCCTCTGGATGGCATTCCTTCACTCCAGAGTGTCAGCCGAACGGCACAGCTTGGTGTCATCAGCAAACTTGCTGAGGATGCACTCAATCCCACTGTCCATGTCACCAACAAAGATGTTGAACAAGACCGGTCCCAACACTGATCCCTGTGGGACACCACTTGTTACTGGTCTCCAGCTGGACATTGAGCCATTGAGCACAACTCTTTGCTTGCAGCCATCCAGCCAGTTCTTTATGCACCAAGTGGTCCACCTATCAAATTGACGTCTCTCCAACTTAGAGACAAGGACGTCATGTGAGACAGTGTCAAACGCTTTGCACAAGTCCAGGGACATGACAACAACTGCTCTACCCCTGTCCATCAGTTCCGTAGCCCCATCATAGAAGGCCACCAGATTGGTCTGGCAGGATTTCCCCTTAGTGAAGAAGCCATGCTGGCTGTCACCAAGCACCTTGTTGTTTTTCATGTGCCTCAGCATGCCTTCCAGGAGAATCCGCTCCAAGATTTTGCCAGGCACAGAGGTGAGACTGACTCGTCTGTAGTTCCCAAGCTCATCCGTTTTACCCTTCTTGAAAATGGGGGTATGTTTTCCCTTTTTCCAGTCATCAGGAACTTCACCTGACTGCCATGATTTTTCAAATATGATGGACAGTGGCTTAGCAACTTCATTTGCCAGCTCCTTCAGGACCCTCAGATGCATTTCATCAGGTCCCACGGACTTGTGTACGTTCCGGTTCCTAAGATGGTCTAGAACCAGATCCTCTCCTACAGTGGGCCCAGGGTCTTCATTCTCACAGTCCCTGCGTCTGCCTTCCAAGACTTGGGTGGTATGGTCATAGAATTTTCCGGTGAAGACTGAGGCAAAGAAGTCATTAAGAACCTCAGCCTTCCCCAAATCCAGGGTAGCCATTTCTCCCGATAGCTTCTGGAGAGGGCCCACGTTGTCCCTAGTCTGTCTTTTATTTCAATGTACCTATAGAATCCCTTCCTGTTATTCTTAACATCCTTAGCCAAGTTTAATTCTAAGTGGGCCTTAGCTTTCCTAACTTGGTCCCTAGCTTCCCAGACAACATCCCTTTATTCTTCCCAGGCCACCTGTCCTTGCTTCCACCTTTTATAAGACTCTTTTTTCCCCTCAGAGTTTCCTCAACAGGTCCTTATCCATCCAAGGAGGTCTCCTGGCCCTCCTGCAGCACTTCCTTCCAGTTGGGATGCAACACTCCTGAGCTTGCAGGAAGTGATCCTTGAATATCAACCAACAGTCTTGAGACCCCATGCTGTCTAGGGCTATATCCCATGGAACCTTACTAGGAAGGTTCCTGAAGAGGCCAAAGTCTGCTCTCTTGAAGTCCAGGGAGTGAGCTTGCTGCACGCTCTTCTCACTGTCCTGAGGATCTCGAATTCAACCATCTCATGATTGCTGCAATCAAGGCTGCCCTGGAGCGTCACATTTCCAACCAGCCCTTCCCTGTTGGTGAGGACAAGGTCAAGCATGTAGTTGAAGTTTCCTGGGAATCCATAGGAGACTGAAACCCTTTCTTTCTTGGGCCAAGAGGAAGCCTCCATCCACAGCAGCTAGAGTATTTTCAACATGCAGCACAAACATAATAAAGGTGTGAAGTCTAAAAGCAGGAAACACCTACCACAGCTCCAACAGCCAAAGGAAACAGGAAAGAGCTCAGTGGTTATGGCTTCAGATGACTTGTTCCTCCGTCTTTTACGTATTTTACTGGCATCCTCACAGACACTGGCCCATGTATAGAGCAAACCCCACATGGGTTTTACAACTAACCTAGAAACAAATCCCAAATCTTGTGGATCAAAGGCTGCTCCCTGGCCCTGGATTCTGTACTATCTTAGCATGGTTTGCTTTTCTTGTGTTTTTTTTTTTTTTTTCTGTTTGGGTCATTTGAGAGGTGGAGTTGGGTTTTGTTTCATTGTTTCCTATTCTTTGGTCCAGTTTTTCTAAACTACATAAAAAAAAAGTTGGGACATCACTTTTGTTTTACTCTCTTTTATGGACCTCTGAAAGAAGCTATAAAAGTGAGTACCTTTTTTGTCTTCTCATTTTAATGCGAAAAAAGAAAGCAACCAGAATTAATGTGGGCAATGATGTGATTTTTCCAGCAGCATCAAAGTCATCCAGAGGCGTATTAGACTGCTGCTTGATTAAATAGATCAAATTTACTTAGATTCATTATTTTCTGAGAAAATCTTGGCAACATTTGACAACGTCTTGAGAACACTGTCTTTGCCAGTCTCAACGTTTCTATCAATGACTTCTTTACTACATTTACATCTAGAAAAAAATAAACAAGAATTTGAAGTTAAGGCTAGAACAATAGAAAGAAGATACCTGTGGATTTGTCTACTCATATAAAAATCTGGAGTGAGATCTACTTGGCAACCATGTACAAAACATGTAAAATCTATGCATGTGCTGGTTGTCACTGAAGTTTGAATGCATTCAGAAGACAAAAGCAGTTTCTCACAGGGAGACTGACAGTGCAGCATCAAACCACTGTCTTCTGTCCCTGTCTGTTCATATCTGCAGACATGTGCATGGATGCATCTTGCTTCTCACAGGTACTATTAGAGCCTCTTGCTACAGTGCAGCTGGTTTGTCTCAGAATGATTTCTGCAATAGGATTCAGGTGCTGGGTATCTCAATTTTTGCAATGCCCATTTAACTCCAGGCTCAACGATGACCGAATACAGAACCCTCTGAGAAGAAGTCAGCATGTTTATCTCATTAGATTTATTTCACTGGTGAAAATAGCACCCAGAGTGTATTTGGATGCAGGTTTGGAAGTAGGAAATTTTCTTCAACTTGATTTTATTTAGCTAAACTAAAATTAATTGTGCAGATTTCCCTCACTTCGAGCTTCATGTAGAGCTGTAAAAATCATGCTTTGCTTTCAAAGATCCTTGCTCTCAGCCACAAACTTTGGTTTTGGATACTTGCTGGCATCTCAAACCAGCAAGTGCTGAGCTCCATAGTGCTGATGCAGAAAAACATCCGTATAGATGTTTGATTTCAGGTCCTGGTGAGGGTCAGCTCCTCAAAACATAAAGCTCAACAGTACAGCTTCACTGACAGGCTCCATGGCCCATTAGGCTATTTTGGAACAGGTTAGTGACAAGCACTGGTTTATTATGTGAACAAAGGTCAGCAATTTGACTGCTTGCTCAAACCAGCAAAATATGGTTTTAATCCATGAAAACACACCAAAACACCCTTCTTGGAATAAAAAAGGTATGTTGTGCTTTCCTGACCACCGTTTTCCCTGGTGGCAAGTTTCTTATTCAGAATTATATTCATGGCTTTGTTTATAGGACTTTACAGAAGGATCTGCACAGTTTAGCGTGGTGAGGGAATACTCCCATATGCAAAACCGCAGAACCCATTAAAGCATATGAGGCTCTGCTGGTTCCTCTCCCCAGCTGCTACAAAGTTTATTTGGAGTCTGCAGCCTGGAAAAGGAGCCCATCTGCACCCCGTATGTGGGAATTCACTTCCAACATCGCTGCAGGAGTGTGGGTCCAGCAGACCCTTCCCTAACCCCTCTTCAGGTCCCCCTCCATGCTGACTTAATTGGAACCAGAGCAAACACGCCATTCCCTCCCTCCCTGACATCACCATGGGGTTAAGCAGCGTAGCAAACCTTGTGTGGGCCCCTCTATATGGGGTGAGCTTCACCCCCAGAGCAAATCAGGTGTCACGCTGGATGGTGGGGTGTGAGTGGTGCATCAAAGAAGGTGATGCTGTGTCACTGCACCACATCTTCAGGGGCAGCACTTCTTCCCTTTTCAGCTGCAGAGCTCACTGGAGGTGTTGTGAAGTAAGCACCTCAGGAGTAAAACCATCAAAGGGCAACACTCAAACTGAGGCAGGGAAATGACAGGGTAGTGCTTAGATTAGAGCTCAGTTCGATGTTGTCTTTTGCACAGGGGGAAAAAGTGAGCTCTTTTTATACTTTGGGCCTGCCTGGAAGATGTTGGGAAAGGCTGTCCTGGAGTGGTGGAAGCAAAGGCATCTGCTGTTTTAAACATCCCTTAAGGAACAAGTGTATGAGGGTAATTAAAAGGAGAGATGAACATTATCAAATTAAACTGCTACCAGAAGCATTTGTGAAGTGATTCATCCTGAGAACACAAAGGTTAAGGTTTCGGGGAGCTCTTTACTATTACATAGGCATGAAAATAAGCATTAAAATAGGCAGTACTTCTGTGGCTTAAGTGAATAAATAAACTAATGAAGGACAAAACTTTAAAACGATTGCATAGGAAGTACATGCAGGGCAAATGTCAGCAGGAAACCTCTTTCTAGCTTCAGAAGCTTGTAGGTATTTTTGCAGTTTTATAAATATTCACTTGCATGTGTATCTCTCCGTGGTTCAGCTGAGTTTCTGTCCCCAAGGCCATCTCTGCCCAAAAGCCAAAGTCACATTTAAAGTAAACAGTGACCTCTGGATCAAAAATAACAGTGTCATATGCTGATGAACAGGAGAGAATGATGGTCACACTTTATGGTTTCAAGCTAAAGGTTTGTTTTGGTAACACTAACTTCCTTAAGGTTTCTTTTTTTTTAAAAAAAGAATGAGATTTCTTTGTTCTTTTTTGTATCAATTAATTTTTTTACAAGAAATCGTTCATTTTTGTCCAATGATTTCTTTTGGAAAATTCATAGTATGTAGAAGCAAGTTAAATTTAGCAAAAGTACTTTGCTTTCCATAAATAAACACAGAGGTACTGAGGTCATACTCATGGCTGTGGCACTGATGCCCTGGTCCTGTGTTCCACATTTTACCCATAGCATTTTCCTGGGAGGGGTAAGCCCCTCTTCCACTGCTGTCTCAGCATTCCAGTATTCTAAAGAGAATCCATTCAAAGATGTCCATTTAAAACTCACAGATCTCACCCTTTGAATATGCTGGGGACACTGGCTGCTGTTACAGGCCGGTGACTGTAGAGATAAGTGGGGCTTTCTCATGTACTAGTGGGATAACTTGGGAATGCACCTTACTCCTCCTCTCCTTGCAGCTTGGTGGCTTCCTTACCACACTCGGCTCCTCCATCATGCCTCACCAGTTTTCCTCACCACCTCAAAGGAAATATATGAAGTTTTGATTCAGGGAGTTGTATTTCTCCAGAACAGATGAAAAGATGATGCTTTACCTCAGAGACCGGGAGTTTTTCCCCTAAACAACCATTTGTAGTATCTGTCTTCTTTGCAGTAACAAACCAAGGTCTAGTCATCCATGGGGTCTTCAGAGGGGAAAACCCTTATTCACTATGGTATTAGCCACTATCTTATTAATTTCTTGTCCATTGTTGTTAGCATTGAATCAAACTTTGTTTCTGAGGTTGAGAAAAAAAGATAGTTTCAGTATTGGCTCCAATTGTGTATTTTGCTCAAGCCACTGACACAAACATTTATTTACTCAAGCAGCACCTAAAAATTTTAATAGGAGTTTGATTCACATTCATGTTCAAGACTTCGCATGATCCTTTTATCAACATAAGTAAAGCCTTAAATTACTGCATTGAAAATACTGTAGGAAAAAGCTGTCTTGTGGTATTTACAAAAAGTTTTGGTCAGTGCAAAAATTCCAGGGAAGATGACTTCCTCTTGTAATTTTACCACTTATATGAAAAATTTAGGAACTGAAAGTGAAAGAAACAACTTAAATCTTCTGGTTTTTAGTGCGTAATGATCCAAAACTAAGTAATTTACCTTGCTCTTTGCTATAGAAAAAAGTGCTACCAAGGTCTGGCATTATCTCCAAGCAGCTAACTTGTATGACAGCTACAGATTTCTGTTTCTAGGATTCCACCTCAAGTAAATGCTTGTGAAACCTATGCATTTTTTGTAGTGATGATGGAGTCAAAATGGCTCCTTTGCTTCTGCTGTGTGTATCTTGGAGCTGGATTTTAGTATGGAGCCTATGGAAGCTTGTTATCACGATAAATGTCCAGCTTTCATTAAATTCACACCTGAAATAGATGAATCCTGAATTTCTCATTTGAAAGTATTTGTGCTTTTCATGGATACATGCCAACTAGATTCTAGAGACATTGTAATAACCTTAACCACACCGTGGCTAGACTAAGCCTCAAAGATCTTGTTCTTAGCGGCACTGCTCTTTGAAGTGACACCACTGACATTTAGCTGCTGTAGGTATTTATAACGTACAAAATGATAAATAGGCATAAAATGTGATTTCAACAGTATATAAGCATCACCAAACTGGATTATATTGTGGTGTTCCAAGCATTTGTTTGCTCAATCTGAGTTTTGTTTTCTCTCACTTATTTTCTTTTTTAATTTTCTCTTTTTATTTTTCCGTATGAGCCTACCCTGAAGGAACATAGAAGCAGTGTTTCCCAACTACAATAGAAAATCTCCTGCAGCTCAGAGGTATGTATTACTATGAATTAAACTTGCAGCTCTTAACTAATATTGTGTATTCAGCCCGTTTACTCACCAAAGTAGTTGGAGGAGTATCTGCACATTTCCCACATTGCTTCCAGTGTGCTGCTTTGTTTGTTGGTGATTTATTAATGATACTTGTATTTTTTACTGTCACTTTATTAAATTATGTGCAAATTGGTAAGAAAACACTATGTGGAAGATGCCTTGTTAGTCATAAAGCAGTCAAGAAGCCATGAAAATCAGTTAAGCTTGAACCTATTGAACAAAAGAGCATAGTGCTGTCTGTTGATCAGTGGCCTTTAGATATGTAATGAATAGTAGTACCTTGGACCCTGTCAGACAGTGTTTTTCTTTGGATCTGATAATTTACACTTTTTTGTATCAGTGGTTCATAAAACACTCTTGTGCTGTCGTTTCTTTCAGCTCTAGTACTGTGGTCAACTTGCATGGCCAAAGCATATAAATGTCATTAGAAAACCTGATGTTTTCTTTTCCAACACAGTTTCAGCCACTGAGTTAACACTGATCTAACTTTCATATATGGTAGAAGATTGAGGGCTGGCCTGCAAATAGTTTGCAGAATGTATTTTTATCCTATATGCATGATATACACAATCTCTTATATGATAAAATACAGAGTTGGACTGTAGCTGTATAATTTCTTTATTAAGAATTTCTTTATTAAGAATTTCTTTATTAAGAATTTCTTATTGTATTCTGAACTTCTTATTGAACAGGCAAAAAATATGTAAGATTAAGTCCTGATTTGTTATTGGCTTGAAGGGTACTTTGTTTCTATTTACGGTATCAGGACTTGATTTCTTCCTGCTTCTTAGTTTGTACATTCACACAAAACCAGAGCTGGGTTTGTAGGTAAGAAGTTACTATTTAATTGGATAAAGTTGAAGGCAGAGCTTGCAGTGCAGCAGGCACCAAGTCTTACATCTGTGTCATTCTCTGAATGATATCCTTGCTACAGAGGAGCACATGTTTGCTAGGCCATTCCTCCGGGTTGGAGAATTGCTTTCTCTTCTCCTCCACTCCTCTCCCTTGTAAGAAAAATATCCAGAAGAATGAGCCCAGGAGTGTATTTTATTAACAGGATTAAGGGCGATAAACTTCCAGCAGCTTCTTTTTCTCTGATGTTTTCTCATGCCCCCTTAAGAGTTTGCTCTGGTTATCTCTGTTTGAATTAGTTCCTCTCAAATGCGCCTGATTTAGGCAATAGTAGCCATAACCTCTAGGAACTGCTTGGCAGTACAAAAGAACAGTGATACTAGTTTGAATATCAGCAGTGCCCTGGCACATCAAATAAGTAAAAGGTGCTGTTTAACTCAAACTGAAGATTTTTTTTTAATTTTGTTTTGGTTTGGTTTGGTTTGGTTTTTTGCTGTGTTTGCAGCTGCAGGTAAAATCCAGTCCCACTTTCAGCTAACACTGAGAGCAGGAGCAACGTTTGGTAAAATCTTTGATCCAGTGTTTTCTGCCTTTCAAGCACACAAGTATTGAGTCCTCTACTCCTCCTAATGACAGCACTTTGAAGGCTGAGAGCTGAATTATAAAAAGAAAAGAATGCAAATGTGAATGCCATAGAAAGCAGTCAGTTTTCTCAGATTGGAAAGCCCAGGGAACAAGGGAAATGAAGCATTTATGAACCTTTACTTGAAGGTACTATTTTCTGTCTTTCAGGCTCTTTGGAACATCTGTTTTATGATCGATTCTGGAGACCCCAGTTGTATCAGTCCTTTCCTTCCAGCAAAAAATCTCAGTGGGTTAACCAGTAGTGACAATTTCAGCATAAGAATAAAGACTGTTTGCTAAGGTGGATGTTGGTTCAGCTGCTGATTTCAGTACAGTAGGCCTGCAATTAATATTTTGACACTTTTAGTGTTTTCAGTTACTTCTGTATGAATTAATGTAACTAATCATCATCTTAAGCTGATTCAAAATCTCTCTTGGCAACACTGTAACACAGTGGCTACCTAAATAGTAAATGAAAACACAGCTAAAATGAGTTAAATCTTAGGAACATCTGCATGTACTGCAGATTAAGAAAGGTTTTGGAGCTCTAACACATAACCCAAGTGCTCAGTATCCTTGAAAATGTCTTTTACTGCAGCCTGGTTTTGCTCTGGCCTTTCTCAGAGTTGGCTTAAAGGGCAAGTAGTCTCTGATGACTAAATTAATTGACCCAATGGAATAGATATAAGAGGAAGAAGTAAGATTATCACTTCAAATTACTATTTTCTATGTAAATTTATATGTAAAATGAGTCTAGGTCAATGTGTAGCTCTTTTAATACATGTTTCTTATTTTACAAAGGCAGCTATAATTAAGTTTTAGAATTACAGAAGTCTGGCTGAAAAGAAAATTTCTAGCTAAAAAACGTTTGAAGGTTAAAGCAAATAATTTCTTGTGATTTTGCAACAATCCTGATAAAAACCTTTCTCTGCCAGTTGTCACTATGAAAAATCAAGCCAAATCAGAATTCCTGCACTCTGAATTTCATCCCATCAGTTGAATCTAGATACCTTCATTTTCCAGTGCACAATCCAGAAATATTGTCAACACCCAGATAAGTAAAATAATGACACACCCTCCTCCCCAGTAATGTTTCGATGAAAAAGGAGAGATTCCTAGTAAAATTTGCCACAGAAATCAGATAAACCGGGCTGAAAGACACTTTAATCAGAAAAGTGTTCCATTAGTTTGTTTGCAATCTTCAAGGTACTGCCTTATTTTCTTTCTGCCTGTATCTGTAATCATATATCTTTACCTACCCAGAGGAATCTCATCTCAGAGACAATTTCAGAGAAACTCTGTGTATGCAGTCCCAATCATTAATATGTGGCGCATTGTTCTACCTGTTCACATCCCATTTAAAGACTCGGTTCATCCGTGCTGCCCAGAGACAGTAAGTGGCAGTAACAAGGGGTAGGTATTATCCTGTCCCTATTGAGTAAAATCCTACTCTGTGGCCTGTTCTTCAGGAAATAATACCCAAAGAAACCAAAGTTAAAAAAAAAAAGGGGGGGGGGGGGGGAGGAGGGGAGGAAGGAAGGGAAAAAAAAGAAAGAAGCAAACAAAGGGTTTCCCTTCTCTGTTTTTTTTTTTTTCATTAAATTGTATCTTTTCATATCCTCACTTGGCTTCCACCCCCCCCAGGTTTCAAAGCATTTAGCTGGTAGTATATCTGTCATTACCTGTTCAGTGTTACTTAGAAGGTTTACTAAAACTAAAACTCAAAAGATTTCATATATGTGGGACAAGGCTGCCACTGCTAGTGGTATTTACAGGACCTAGCACATTGCTGGTACTTGACTAACAATAAATAAAGCAATAATGACAAGAGAAATTGTTGATCTGAACACGGCTCTATGCCCTGTATAGCATGGGCAGTAAGAGCTTCTACTGTAGCAGTTGTGTAGTTGTAAGATATCAGTAACAGTCCAGTAAATTTACTGTTTCAGTGAAAAAGTATACTTACAGACACAGCTTAAAAGGAAGATTTATTAGCATAAGCTGGTGTGGCACAAAAGTGGTATTTTCTATTAATACATGAACTTAGTTATAGAGATAGCAAAAAAGTGTGTTTGTTGTATACTGAATGACTATTATTAAAGTAAAATGCAACAAAACCTGGAATAATATTTCCTGAGAACCAGAAAGACGCACTTCATGGGTTTTAGTAAGTATCCTTTCTTAATTCTTGAACTGGGGCCTGATTAAAGCCTAATCATTGGCATCTAACAGTGCTTCCCTGGGGTTAGCCAAAGCCAGCCTCTCCTGAGCTTCTCTCTCATGTCCTTCTTACTCCTTGTGCCTTGTGCATACTGCTTTTTATTCAGGGACCTGTCTCGGAGGTCAGTGATGGACAAGGTGTGAAGGTGAATTCTGGGAAGGATTTTGATAGGCCATCAGTACATGAACATTTATTTAAGTAATAAAAATAATCACAAATTTGTTATTATTTTTTAATAGCAATAATATTGCAGAGTGAAAGTAGAATGTTAACCTCCTCCTCACCAGGACTAGAGAAAGGCTTTTACCATTGTTGCAGTGGAAATCTCTCAGCACCAACTCAATTTGGTTAAGAAAAGGAGGTAAAAGCATGAATGGGGATGATTTCCTTAAGCGATTTAGCACACTGCTGATCACTGAAGCTTAAAAAAGCTAACCAATATTCAAACAGGTAACAAGCCTGCCAATGTAAAATGGGATTTTCTTTGTATAGTCCTGACAAGTAATTTCATCCATGAAACATTTGCGAGAGATGAGATTATAAAGGATCTCTTGAATATCTGAATCCAGACCTCATTATTATGTTACTGCATGAGTAAAAAAATATTAGTAATATAATTTGTATATATTCTCTTAGTTTCATTTTAAGATTAGCATTAGTTGTCTTGTGCTCTGTTCCTTCAGCTTTACTGACGGTTAGACACAATCATATCATTAAATGGTGGTCGCATTGAACATTTAAAATGTATTTTTATGTGTTTTGAACACAGGAAGAAAAATCCAAACACAATGTAGGCATGACACAAAGTAACTATTATGTCCATTAGAGAAGACAGTTATGTTATTGACACTGGAAAAGAGGATGAACTCTTCCCACATCCAGGCCAGTGTTTTGGGTAAAAGCATTTTTATTGAAAAGTAAAGCTAAGATTGAGCTTAGTTTGGTTGAGATTTTTTTTTTTCCCCAAATAGAAAGTTCCAAAAAGGAGTCCAAATGAATGCTATAAGACAAATGTAGGTTGTATATTACAAAACAACTAAACCAAACTAACCAGAAAGCCCTGGGATTAAGCAGATGAAAAGCCCATTCCAGATGGAAAACAGCTCAAGAGATAAAGCTGCCTACAGTCCAGAATGCTCTGTCAAAATTAGGTTATATTACTGTAGTCTTGAAAAGGAGGTTTGGAAAAGAGGCACAGTTAACACAGCAGTTAAACTGTGTTTGACAGGGTAAATGGAATAAATTTCCTAACTCCAAATGACTGCACAGAGCTCCTGTAATGGGTGTTTTGCTCAAAAGATAATGAGAAATGAAGAGTGAAAATTATTTCATTTGTCCAGACTATAATCAATCACTTCCAGGAAAAGACACCTCTCATGATTTTCCAGCAGCAATAGGGGTTGTTAAATATATTAGCTAGTTGCACAAATTGCTTTGTGAAGGAAAAAAATGAAAAGTTATTAGAGAAACAAGAGGCACAGAATTCATCTGTAAATTTCTAACTATTCTTAGTCATTCTGCTGCCTTTGTGCCTTTTTTCTTTATTGTCTCTAAATTTCTAATAGCCTCAAAAGCATGAAAGTAATAGAAAAGATGGAGAAGTCTCAAAAGAAAAGGGATTTTTCATCTGGCAGCATGTCCAGCCCAAAAGCCGTAAAGGCTTTTCCTGAAACTTTAGGATTACAAAAATTTACTGAGTTTTGCCAGATTATTTGTTTCTGATGGAAATTCCCTACTGGTACTGCTGTTTTTTGGACAGTGATAGAAACGATTACATAAAGTGATGGTAGGCATATGATTAAAAAGTACTCTGCACAGCTATACTATCCAAGAATTTCTGAGTGCCTAAATCTGTGTTGTCTAATTTAGTAATGAGAATATTATCACTCCCAAATTTAAACAGCAGGAAAGTTAAATCACAGGCAAGCCAGTCTTGTTCCTACTGAAGTCAACACTATAGTGCCTGGAGTCTATTTTTGGTATATAGGATGCGAGACTGAACCCAGGAGGGTAGTAACAAGGTGGTTTTGCATGCCTGTGTGCACTTAAAACAGGGTAGAGAACTTTATTTTTATGTGTGCTGCGTGCTCTGAAAGTCACTCGGGGAGCCCAAGGATGGATTCAGTGTTTCTGTCTTTCCTAAACTCTCCAGGGGCTTGAGCAGAGGGAAAAAAAGTTGAGCCCAAACTAATGTCCCCATGTCCATGAACCAAGTAAAGAGAAGTTAGCAGGTGCGTTAATTATTAGCTTCCAGGAATTTCCTACAGGCAATATTATATCTAAATACAAACCCCTGGAAGGGCCCCTTCACAGATTAATATCAGGTAAAGTTATAATTGAAGGAGCAATGGATGGATGGAGGTCTGTGGTCCTGAGCATGACTACTCAGTGCTCTCTTGCTTTGCAGATGTCAGATAAGTCATCTCTTGTCATATCATTCTCCTTTCAGTGCCATCTGAATCAGTTTGGTATGGAAAAGGCTGGGTTATTTAAAATAAGAAGTCAGTTCTGAAGCAGATAGCTCTAAAGTATAGGTTTAGGCATTATGTAGCTGTATGTCAATTTTATGGACATAATCCTTCAGTTTTAGCACGGCTTTTTAATTCCACTTAAAAAAGAAGCCAGTTGTATTCTTTTAATACCATTTAACTGCCATCTCTGTGTGCACCTTCACTTTATGTTTCTTGTAACAAAAAAGGCTTTTAAACTTGATAAATGGCTGCAAAAATTTTGCTTTTACTTTGTTGCTTTTCTGTTTATTTAACCAAGAGCAGTTCTTTAAGTTCTGACCTCAGCCTTGTCAAATAGACTGTGTTTGTCAAACTGCTCCTGCTCCCATTACCTCCTAGCTGTTTCAATTGCTACGTATGATGAATGGCTCAAATGCTGCTAACTTCATTAAAAGCAGGGATACTGAGAGAAATATTACGTTATACTGAGTACAAATGCACACCATAAACAGGAAAATCCCAAGCAAAGAAAATCTTTTATTGCATAAAGGAAATTGCAAGTGGTTTAAAATAATCTCTTTTAATGCCATCTTTCATACATGGAGGAGACAAGAAAAAGTCCCTCAGGTTTCATGGTTGGTATTATCTCTTTATGGTTAAAGAACATTAGCAGCTTTATAAGCTTATTTATACCGAGTTCATGCATACAGTGCTTGGGTCTGCTTGAGGAAACAGGTCTGCTTAGTGTGAATCAAAGTGGCAGAACCATTCCCACAGTGCTCTGTAAGTCCAGAGGGTCTGTCCCTTCCCAAAACAGAGCCTGCTGTTGCTGTAAGTTAGGGCTTCCTCTGCATAAAGTCATGCAGCACAATTATCATACATTATTTCCCCTTCTAGAAGGGTGGGAGGAGCAGCTCCAGGATGCCTGTCCTGGCCCCCATCCAGTGCTGCCCTCAGCTCTGCCCACCTGAGCAGCAACCACACCTGAACTTTCTCTAATGATCTACCTGGAAAAGCTTCACGAGTTTGGGCTGGGAAGTTGGGTAATGGCTTCAGCAGAAAGGATAAATATTGTTGTTGGTGGTGTGTTTTTGGTTTGGATTCTGGGGGTTTTTTAATTGTTGATGTCCAGTTAAATGCCAAAGGATTTCTGCTTGGATAAATTTTTACCTTCTTGAGGCAGACAAAATGATTCAGATGAATATTTATACAGATACATTTCAATATGAAAAGTTAGATGCTTCTGGACTGGTGGCATTGTTGCGCTTATCAGGCTAAGGCAGCTACTGGGGTGTTCTTTTATGATTTTGCTTAAACTGTAATTCTAACTATATGTGCATATAAGTGTAGGCTGGTTCTAATATTCCTGGTTGTTACTCATCTGGAATTTTCATCATGAATGAGAGCACTGTTGCAGTATATTTTTCCTGGACTGTGATACAAACCATTACAATGAGAACAGAAGTCAAACCATTAAAGCAACTCTGTAATGGCATCAGAAGTAGGCCCTCAAAGTTTATTTTTTTCCAAGCTACAGCAGCACATCGTGGTTTTCCTTACTAGGGGACAAAAGGGATTTATTGATCTCTGTCTTTTATGAAACACAGAGAAAGAAAAAAACTTCCAGTTGTGTCAGAAACTCAGCCAGCTTCAGTGTGTCTAACGCTGCCCGGTTGCTTGAGTGCAAGCAATGGCAGAAACTCTCTCTGCTATCACAGCTAACTCAAGCTTTAATTTTGAAATGCCAGTTACTGAGCTCAAGGCATCATACCCGAAATTAATGATTTGTATCACAGTTAAAGCATAAAACTTTAAAGATGTTGTGAGAAGCATTAGTAATTAATGGATTCACTTAAGACCTTTTTCCCTTTCTTAAATGCCATAAGCAGCAGAATGCAGAGGTGGGCTGTGGTTTGCCAGCAAGTTACTGCTGCCAGCTCTGCAGAAGTGACTGTGCCTAGTATATTCAAACTACCCCTCTCACCTCACATACCCAGGGGTGATTGATAGCATTTGTTGTTTCCTCACAGGTGGAAAGGTCTGTGCTAGATAACTCAGGTGTGCATGTATTTAGATTGCAGTGATCTGGAAATTAACAATACAAAGGTAATGAAGATATTCCGTCCAGGCAAACCATAAAATAGCATTTCTGTATATAATCATGAATCATAGAAACATAGAATACTTAGGGTTGGAAAGGACCTTAAGATCATCTAGTTCCAATCCCCCTGCCAGGGGCAGGGACACCTCACACTAAACCATGCCACCCAAGGCTATGTCCAATCCAGCCTTGAACACCGCCAGCAATGGAGCATTCACAACTTCCCTGGGCAACCCATTCCAGTGCCTCACCACCCTCACAGGAAAGAATTTCTTCCTCATAGCCAATCTAAACTTCCCCTGTTTAAGTTTGAACCCGTTACCCCTGGTTCTATCACTACACTCCCTCATGAAGAGTCCCTCCCCACCATTCTTATAGGCCCCCTTCAGATGTTGGAAGGCTGCTATGAGATCTCCACGCAGCCTTCTCTTCTCCAGGCTCAACAGACCCAACTTTCTCAGCCTATCTTCATATGGGAGGTGCTCCAGTCCCCTGATCATCCTCGTGGCCCTCCTCTGGACTTGTTCCTACAGTTCCATGTCCTTTTTATGTTGAGGACACCAGAACTGCACACAATACTCCAAGTGAGGTCTCACAAGAGCAGAGTAGAGGGGCAGGATCACCTCCCTCCACCTGCTGGTCACACTTCTTTTGATGCAGCCCAGGATACGGTTGGCTTTCTGGGCTGAAAGCGCACACTGCTGGCTCATGCTCATTTTCTCATCAACCAACACCCCCAAGTCATTCTCCTCATGGCTGCTCTGAATCTCTTCTCTGCCCAACCTGTAGCTGTGCCTGGGATTGCTTCCACCCAGGTAGGATAGAAGGCCACAAAATAGGTCAGGTAGGATTTCCCCTTAGTGAAGAAGCCATGCTGGCTGTCACCAAGCACCTTGTTGTTTTTCATGTGCCTCAGCATGCCTTCCAGGAGAATCTGCTCCAAGATTTTGCCAGGCACAGAGGTGAGACTGACTGGTCTGTAGTTCCCTGGCTCATCCATTTTCCCCTTCTTGAAAATGGGGGTTATATTCCCCTTTTTCCAGTCATCAGGAACTTCACCTGACTGCCATGATTTTTCAAGTATGATGGACAGTGCCTTAGCAACTTCATTTGCCAGTTCCTTCAGGACCCATAGGTGTATTTCATCGGGTCCCATGGACTTGTGTACGTTCAGGCTCTTAAGATGGTCTCGAACCAGATCCTCTCCTACAGTGGGCCCAGGGTCTTCATTCTCACAGTCCCTACGTCTGTCTTCCAAGACTTGGGTGGTATGGTCAGAGCATTTTCCGGTGAAGACTGAGGCAAAGAAGTCATTAAGAACTTCAGCCTTCTCCAAATCCAGGGTAGCCAGTTTTCCTGATACCTTCTGGAGAGCGCCCGCGTTGTCCCTAGCCTCTCTTTTATTTGCAATGTACCTATAGAATTCCTTCCTGTTATCCTTCACATCCCTAGCCAAGTTTAATTCTAAGTGGGCCTTAGCTTTCCTAACCTGCTCCCTAGCTTTCTGGACAACATCCCTGTATTCTTCGCAGATAAACTGCAGTTTTAGAGGTGAAAAATCAGCTGATTACATGACTATTTCTGTTGGCTTCCCTGTGATTCTGTGTTGCTGCTGTGTTGCTTTTCTTTACTATTTCTAAATACTCTGTTATGGATCAGCTCCTATAAACTATTTAGAGTTGTCCTCTAGACTACATCTTTGTCCAGCTTCAAATTTAGTTTTTATGGGTTTCACTGGGTTTTCAGATCACTGCTTATTGTGAGTCTAAGTCACTGAGACTTGAGTGATTCAGAGAACCTGACTAAGTCACAAAAGCTGAGAGTATTCAAGTTGCTATGGTCTGGCCATAACTGTCCTAAGAAAGAGTTAAATATCACAAAAAGCTGGGAATCTCCATGTCAGGATTCTGCACCAGAGTTATTAGATTCCAAGTCATCACAAATGCTTGTTTTTCCCCGAAACACATACACCCTTCTGACCTCTCTGATTTTCTGGTATAAATGAAGAATCTGTTCATGGTAATCAGAGTCAAGTATCAGTTCCAGAAAGCCATCGCTATGCATTATAGGCACTTAAGCACATCAGAAAACAAAACAAAGCAAAGCCTTCTACCATTTTCCGGGATTAATGCTATGAAGCATTGTATGGGTGGTCCCTAAGCGGACAGAATGTCGCACTAATGTATGACTGCATGGCAATTGAGCTTAATTAGGGAAGGGTTTGAAAAAGACAGATGAAAGTAAGTTATGTGAATGAAAGCAACTGTGCTTTTGAGGACCACATTCTGCTACACTGGGTACCCTTATATGCCCTTAATGCCTGGCTCTCTGGTTTAGTTTAGCATTGCCTCTGTTCTACATGGAGTAACAGAGGTAACAATGAAAGTGGATGTTTATTTTTTTGTGTGTGTTCTGGGGAAATTTCTGCACAATTTGATATTTGCAGTGCTTTCACTGATCATCTGAGTCTGAGTCCAGTGACTTTCCCTGGTGGGAAGACTTTGGTAAGCAGACCTGGAGTACTTGCCAGGCGTCCATGCTGCATGGTTCAGGGGCATCCCATCAGCCTCTTTCAGAGCAAAAGACTTCAAGGTTTCTGGTCTCAGAGTCAGATTGTTTCAGTGCTAGGTATCTATTCCCTCTCCAAGAGAATTTAAAAAAACCCCAAATTTAACATGCTGAAATTCTCAATAAAACCAAATTGCTTTTTTCTGCTCTGGCCTGGTTGACTGTTACTGCAAGCACCATTCTGTGGTATGCTATGTTATACTGGGTTTTATTCAATTATGGAAAATAATTAAGTAGAAAAGCAGGGAAAAACATGCTTTGCAAACAGCAGTCAGTTTTTGTTAGCTTGGATAGTGTTTGACATTGTTTTCCACCAGGGCACTGGGATGCTTTTTTTCCCCTCATGAACTTTTTATGTTCAAAATTAAATACATATTTTGTGGACAGTTTATTTAGGAAAACACTAGTTTCACATGAGAAGTTCTCAGGGAATTTATATGTGGAAATATATGTGGCTACAGTGAAGCACCACTTAAAAAGAACGACTACATGGTCAGTAGCTGTGATTTATGCGTATTCCTTTTTAACCAAAAAATGTGTGTTCAGACCAATCTTTTCTTTTTTCATTGCAGCTCAGCAAGGTGGCCTTGACTGCAGTTGTTTCACCTTCCCATTCTCTTTGTTTTTGAAAACAAGAAAGGTAAACCTAGCACTTTGTGTTTTCAGTTACAAGGGTTATTCACATATGAAAGGTGCAGTAAGGACACCTTTCTCCACTGAAGAAATCTGAATTAAGTGTTGACAATAGTATCACACATAAAAGATCGTGTTAAAAATGAAAACAGGGAGGCAAAAGGATTCCTGAGCTCCATGCGTTCGATCCATGTTTACCTGCACATACACAGATGTAAAATGCACAAATGATGCGTGTGAATGCTTCCTACAGGTCAGATTTTGTGGAAATCAAATTACAAATTTTATCCCTAGAAAGGATTCTCTTACAAAGCCTCTAGGTGGGAATCTCATATTTATTTAGCGCAAAGTGCTATTTCTGCAGAGCCCCCTTAGCTGGGCAGCATTGCTCAGATCCTCTACTTGCTTCCACATCTGTAGCTGGAGAGTAATTGCTCACTAAAGAGTTGCTGGCCCGTGAGGTAATGAGAAACTCCAGGATATGCCTGGATCTGTGGTAACATAACACTTGCAAAGGGAGCTGGAACAGTCTCCTTGGCAGAGTTGTTACAAGATCTCCATAGACTCATTCTTTCATGGAAATGATTAGATATTGGTGAAAGGCTAAAGTGGTTATGAAGGAGTAGGTGAAGAAGCCATTTCCCCACTAAAAGCTTAAAGCCAGTGTTTATTACTTCCTGTTAGGTGACCATAACATCACTCATCTGTCATTTTGATGATAGCCACCCTCTTTTCATCTCCTTGACTGCCTGAAATGCTCTGCCTCACACCTCTTTTCAACATGCTGTAAGTACTCTCCTCCAGCAGTTTCCTGGGATCTGCTGGCACCTTCTGCAGCAGGCAAACCTCTGGGAGTCACTGAGATGGACTCTGAAGGGAATTCTCTGAGTTGAATCAATTAGTCAGGCCAAAAGCTGGCATGCAGCTTTTGCTCAGTTAATGACAGAGAGAATGCACCTGGATTGGTACTGGCTACTTAACAAGAATCTGCATGGCATCGGCATGTGGCCTTCTATGATCTGAATATTTTTTAAGGTATATTTGATGCCAGGATGTTGCAATGTTACTTGTTGGAATATCTAGGGAAAAGTTAGTTTTTACAGCTCAGAGTTTGAGAGACCTGTGACAGCAGCTGGAGCTATTCTCTCTGCTCTCCCCGCAGCACCGTAAGCCTTCACGAAGCATTAGAGCCAGAGAAATTGAGGGATATGAAAGGAACCTGCTGATAAAATACACTAGTGGATCAAACAAGTCCATTTCCAGTGTTCTAGGAGATGCATTTCAGTGCCTATTTCTGTAAGAGATGTTTGTTCTTTACAGGTGAAGGAACTCATGCTCTTTTGTCTCCTTCTACCCTACCCCACCATTCCACTTTCCCCACCTCCTTCCCTTTCTTTTGTCTTTCCGGTGTAAGTGGCCACAGCAACCCCCTGCTTGGGATCCAGGAGCACTGCGTCACCACTGGCCTGAGGTGAACCTCAGTGACAAACACCTTGATCTCACGTTCCCAGCACCCTCCCCTGCCAGCAGCAGGAGGAAACTCCAGTATATGTCAATAATATGTGGAGGGTGGCCAAAATGTTTTGTGAGTGTTCTGGCTTGAAAGAGTAATGAAGCTGCCTCTTTCTCAGTGAGCTGGCACGGGAGCAAGCTAAACTGCTGGGGAGCATGTTTCAAAGGAGAAGTACAGAGCGCAAACTCCCTGGGTTTTGCACTTCTACTGGGGGCTGAGCTTTGCTTCTTTCCACCTATTTCCAGGCTGACTGGTCTCTGTCAGACAAAGGAGTCATGGATGGGGGAGCATGAGAGGCTGTTTCTGTGGATTAGCTTCAGACTGAGAGTTACACTGGGAAGCATTTCTTAGTTTATACCAAAATTATGAATTGTTTAACATGTAAAGTAAACCCAGAAAGTTATTCCTATAAATCTGGTTTAAAGTCTACCTATTTATGAACTCGGAGCAAAAGAAACTTCCACACTGCTACGAGCACAGCCAGATTCTTTGGGCTTGCTTCAAAAAGCTCATTCTTTTTGTCATTCCTCTCTGGCCTCCTCTCTGCTAGTCCCAGGATGAAAAGTGAGCCAAACATCTGCTGAGAAATGAGCCGAGCTCTGCCGACCTTTGAAAATCTAACTTCTTCAAAGTGAGAGCTAATCAATGTGTTCCCATGCTATGTATTGCTGAGACTTACGATGCAATTCAAGGAATTAATTCACTGTGGTGCAATCTCATTTTGAATCCATTTTTTTTGCTATGTGTCAGAGGGTGAAGGAGGCAGTGTCAAACAAGTTATGAAGGGCAGTCACACACAAGTTTCATAAACCATGTAAGTCTGTCTTTGACGCATTTTGTATTTCGGAGGGGTTCTTCCCTTACAATTTAAAATGCATTAGCCTCTCACTGCTTCTATTTTCCTCCTCCTCTAAGAGAGAGAGACATTTTGTAGTGATCTAAAAGGAAAATAAACCCATAAGAGCTTGTACTGAATAATCTGCAAAAAAAAAAAAAAAAAAAAAAAAAAATGGCTGGCTGAGGATATTATCTGAGGGGTAAGTGAGGTGCGTGACTGGAGAGATCTGCGTGCACAGGATCTATAGGTGAATGGAATGGTGATTCAAGGAGAGCTTTAAAATTGATATCTAAAATTCAGATTCTCTCTCTCACTTATGGGATCTAGCATGAATGCTACTGCTGTTTTACTGTGGTGAGAGCAGTCCACTCTGTGTTTTGCAGTCTCTGCTAGGTGCCACAAGAGTGCCTGCAGGATCCATGTGGGAAAAACGTGTTGGCATTTGTAACCTAAGTCCTATACTCTTGTTTTAACATTTGCATGCAGACTGACCTCTTCGTTCTGTTTTCCAGAAGGAGCTGCACTTTGTTTCCTGTGCAGCTGACCCCAACGCAGGGTAGCCTGATGCACCAAACAGGAGCGAGTAACAATGCACTGCAGCCTGCTTCTGTATTCCAAGAGGGGCCTGTTTGAGTAATGCTGCCACTTTTTGTCTAGGGTAAAAGGGACAGAAGAGGTCTCTTGTTCCTCATTTAATTACTGTGAGGCATGTGTCATGGGTAGCACATCTCAAAGCCCTTTCATCAGCGCTGAAGAGAGGAGCTGTGTCATTCCCACTGAAGGGTTGGGTTTGGTGTGCCTCGCTGGGGAGCCATGGGAAGCCATGACATGGCAGACAGCAGCAAAGTTTCTTCACACTTGGTGCCCTTCCACAGCCCTCCAAGCATGCGGTGTACCTGCCCAGTGTGGTTATGTAGTAGAACCAGAAATTTTGCAACCTATTTATTTCATTACTGTCTTCATTGCACAAGTGTCATTCCCTTAGAGCTGATGTAATGGAGAATCAGGCCCTTGGGCCAAGGGGCTAAACTATGCACTGGCTGTGTAAGCTGAAGGCTTGCAATGCTCTCATTTTCTAGTTGTCCCTAGCAGAGCAAATGAAAATATATCATTGTTCTCAAGATTGCTGAAAAAAAAAGTCCTTTTTTAAATTTTAGTTCCATAAGCATGAATAATAAGTTTAATGCATTCATGCCTGGTTTATAAAAGATCCTGCTAACTAACCAGATCTGGAGAGCTCACTTTCTCAGCAAGTACTGCAGTAAAAGAATTGTTTGTGTTTTCATTGCTTTCTCAGTATTTTTGTTATTCTCTTTCCCAGGAAGCGATTAGATTTTCCAGTCTTCTGGACATCGAAGATTTTGGAGAAGAGATTGTATGAATTGAATAGGTAACAGCAGTTACAGACAGATTTGCTGGTGGAAAGGGGAGAAAGCTAATTTGTTTTATGTGCTTCCTCATGCTGCCAGCACCTTTCACTGTGGCACACTGTTCCTGTCCTGTGACAGGGAATGTCTTTGCACAGAAGGAGTCCTTGTCTACAGGCTTACACCTACCCTTGGGTTTTGCTGTTGTTTATAAGTAACTTTTCCAAATGCCTTCATTATAACTCTTTCACTTGCTCTTCCAGTAGTTTAATCAAGTTAATAACACTGATTGACAGATTTTCATTTCTGACTTTTTTAAGTCAAAACATTTTGTCTACTCCACTTCTGGATATTTTGGGGCACTTTAAAATGGATTTATTTCTGTGAAGTGAATTCCTCATGAAAGACTACACAGGTCTGAAACAGAGTTTCAGCTTGAATAAAACGCAGTGTCTCTGCTGTGTGCTGCCATTTAATGTGGGAATGAAGATTTGCATAAATCTATATTTCCACATCTGATGTAAAGTTCCTTGAGCTCCTCTTTTGAATTACTCACTGTTTAGGAAAGACTTTGGAGGAGAAATGGTGATTTGTAGTACTGCAAAGCGCTGGCTGGTAAAACAGCGCATAATGACATGATTTTTCTACGCCAACGAAATCTGCTCTTATTTAGCTAAGAGTAAAGACCTACAATTTTAATCAGATTCAAAGAAAGTCACACTACTACTTCTTTTTCTTACTTTAGGTTTCTAAATGCTTTCACATATGCATGTTGTAGGTTTACGCATTTAGCCTCATGTCCTCCAAGCTTCAGCAAAAGACAGCATTTTCAATATATATTGTCTGAAAAAGACGTCCTACATTGTGTAAATATTATAAGATATCTAGTCTAATCTAAAAATTCAGGGAGGACTGGTTTGTTCTCAATCTAGTCTTCCTGAGGTAGCCTAGATTAATATTTTCTCCTTTCCTGATCTGAGCAACATCAGAATCCATTGCTGTTGTAGAGAGGAGACTCTGGCTTTACCAAGTCTGTGAGGACCCATTCTCAGACCTTTGCAAAAGCACTCAGCATCTTGCAGAGTTTTAGCCTTTTCTACAAACTGGCCTGGGGGCACTAGGCACCTCTTCTGGGAGAACACTAGGGGAGGAGATAGTCTGTGTCAAAGGCTGCTTGGGCTGCTGCCGGAAGAATGAATCCTGGCTGGAGAGGGACAGAATGGGTGCCATGTCCAGAAAGCTATCTCTAATGGGATGTGGGGTTTTGTTTGTTGTTGGGTTGTTTTCTTCCATTTCTTCCATTTGCTTCCTGACTTATGCTCTGTATGTTTCAAGCTAATGGCCTCAGAAAGGGAGGAAGTCCCTTTAAAAAATAGCTACTGAGCTCTTATACAAAGCACAGAATATTGTTTTCTACACAACCAGTGAAGAAGTGAGAACAGCTCTGCCAATGTCAAGACAAAATTCACCATCTTTAGTGAGCATTTATAGACTGCACAGTAAAGATCAGTCTACAAAGCCAAAGGCAAAACTGCAGAGGAAGGTCAAAGCTAGGTGGGCAGGTTGCCACAGGAGCAGGGAAGTAAGCCTTACCCATTGCTCCTCTTGTAGTGGGTATTTGCCGTTCAGCTGGCACTGTAGACACACTAAAGAGGTTTTATCACAAAGAAGAGTCTGGAAAGATGCCAGTTTGCTCAACTGAAGGAGCTGGAAGGATTTAAACACCAGAAACAAAACCACTACAAAGATTGTTTTTCCTTATGTTCATTTTGTATGACTATAGTCTAAAGCCAAAACCATTTCAATAACTTGCAAAGCTGAAAGCTTATCAGTTTATCAAAATGGGCTCCAGCTCACTGAGGGATGGCAAGAAATATGTCCTTCTCCTTTAGGATGTTGTTAATAGGTTTTCTTTGCTTACTTATTAAAACTTTGCTTACTTATTAAAACTTTGCTTTGATTTGAAGAGGGGTGGTTAATTGAGGAAGATCCTTGATTTTTCTTCAATGAAAACAAGTTTGTTGTGTACAGTTCATGCAAATAGGGAGAGAGAAAGGTGTCTGACTAATCATGAAAGGTATGGTAAGATCTAGATTGCAGGCTCTACTTTACACATAGCCTAGTCCATATGCCAAGTAAGGACTCGTGCAGGTGAATGTCACCTTAACAGCCTACTTACACTGAAGAATTACTCCTGTTATCTTGAGTTCCCCAGATCACGCACTAACGCACACAGAATTAAGCACACTTACTGCTTGTACATTAGCAAAGGCTGGCGTAAGTCACAACCTTTTAATGATGTGTTACAGGGCATCCAGAAGAGGAACCTAAGAATCAGCAGGAGCTTGTGCAAGTGCTCACACCAAAAGATTGATAAGCTATGAACACAACAGGTATTTCAGCTGCAGTTGCTCACAGACTACTGTAGTTTTTAAAGTGTCTCCTTCTCTGGGGGCATCTAAAACCTGCCTGGACACAATCCTGTGCAACCTGATGTAGGTGAACCTGCTTTAGCATGAAGGTTGGACTGGATGATCTTGAGAGGTCCCTTTCAAATCCAAGCATTCTGTGATTCTGATTCTCTAAGTATTTCCCACAAAAGAACACTTGGTTGTGGCAACTCTAAAATGTTATAACACTGCTCTGAAGCAGTACAGAAATGGTGAAGTTTAATGTGCATAGTGAACAGGGAATTAAAGTTCTATGTCTCAGTAACTCCACTATGAACATGTATAATATTTTTCCTCTCACATAGTTACACCTTCATAAAACCTGTGAAACTGTAGCTTGCAGAGGAAGGATAAAGTACAGGGCAAATTTATCTAACAAGAGCTGTATTACTTATAGGAATAAGTACCCTGTCTATAGATTGGGTACTTAGTCATAGGTACTTGGACAGGCACTTTTCAAACAAGTTTAATTATGTTTCATTGTTTACAGCTTGTGTCTTTCTTTGAGTATTACATCCAGAGATAATTTAAGAGCACAACCTGCTTGTAGGCTTAGGTGTGGTGAACGTTTGAAAGAAAATGAAAAATTGGTTAGTTATCATAGTTTGTAATTCCAAAGTGCTCAAGCTTGAATTTCTTTGTGTTTGCTTTTTTTGTTAAAGAATTTATTCTTCCTATGAATTTCTGTCTGCAATTTTGCTATTCCTGTTCCTGTAAATACACATATTCTCATGTAATTTAGGAAAGAATGATAGCATTACAGGGATTTTGGGCAGATTTTGAGCTCTGATACATTGCTAGAACATCTCAGAATTTCCAGGGGCCTCAGATAGGTTGATCCAGATGTGCAGTTGTGTAACAGCACCAAATTCGATCCACTTACATTTGTTTCAGAGTTAACGCTTTAGTCATCCAGGGCCCTAAACTGGTTATCCAGTCCAGTTCTTCAGGAGAGTTGCACTCACAGCTTTAACAAATCTCATGTAAAATTAGATGATGGTAAATAGGTATAAAATGAGTTTTTCAAGATGGAAACTGCTAATATTTTATATTAATTTCTAGATATATTATGACAGTAGTGCTCTTTGGGAAAGTTCTGATTTACAAAATATGACCTCATGGTGTATTTTATCTTATTGGCTTCTTGCCATATTACCAGAATGCAGTGTATTCCAACAGAGGCGACCAAAATGTTGGCTTCAGCAGCCTATGCATGCAGGGAAAGAGTGTGAAGTTGATTTTCATTTTCTAGAAACAAATCATGGATACAGTATACCTCCAACTGAATGTCTTTTTATTATGGGTTTTATGGTTTTGATTTTGTTTGGATTTTTTTTTTTTTTTGTTTAATGTTTTTGAGGCAGGTGCACCATATGTTCACAGGGAAAGTCCAAGTTTCGGAAGTTTTCTTTGAGTGAATTCAATGCTTTTGAAAGCTTTACTGGAAACCATCATTCTCTGCCTGCTAACAAATGCAGCACCTCCAACCCTTTCTTTAGTCTTTGTGAAAGATCCCTTATGAAAGAGACCCCTGAGTGCCTGGCTCAGGAGGTATTGTTCTGGAGAAGAAAAGATGGACTCTTTGCTCTTATGCTGAGTTTCTAAGACTATAAAAAAAATCTGGGTAAGAAAAGTCAACTCAAGAAATAATATCTTGAAGGAGATATTAACTTATGAAAGCATATTTTATTACTAACCTTTATGAGCAGCTGTTAGTTTTCAAACTTCTGTGTAGTACAGTTGAACTGTCAGTTCCCTGTCCTCAGTAATTTAAACCCTATATTTTCCATAGAACTGTTCTGCATTATGCAAAATGTTATCAGCAGAAGGGGAAAAAAAAGGGATTCTGATCAGAAATCAGAACTGCCTCAGTAAAAGCCTGGTTCAAATATGCAATGAATGGAGGTTAAATTGCCAGGTTCATTTGTGGGCAGTTCTTGGGAGATCACTTACAATAATCTGGGTTTTCAGGAAAAGCTGTGAAGATCAGCCACTCAGCAATGCTGGTTCTTACCTTGAACATTAACATATTTTTCTGCTAGCCATCTTTTCATCTCTTTTCACCTAGCTATATTTATAAAATTATAAATTGGTAAAAGATAGATATAGATGCAATCATTTCACTTTTTTTGCTCTCTTTTTCATTTATATTGAATTTCCATTGAAGAAATACAAATGTTATATTCAGTTCTGTCCTGGGTTCAGCAGTAGCAGCAGTCATTTTTGTCCTTCTTGGTAGCTGATGCACTGCCGTGTTTTTGACTTTCGGCCTGGGAACTGCGCTGATAACACCGACGTTTTCAGTTACTGCTTAGTAATGTTTGGTCTGATCAAGGACTTTCTGAGCCTCATGATCTGCCAGGGAGGAGAGGAAGCTGGGAGGGAGCAGAGACAGGACACCTGACCCAAACTGACCAAAGAGGTATTCCATGCCACCGCACGTCATGCCCAGGATGTAAAACTGGGGCAGGAACCTGGAAGAGTTAGTTCACGGCTCGGTCGTCAGGTGATGAGCAGTTGTATTCTCTTCCCTTGTATTTCCATGGTCATTATTATTATCTGTGGTAGCAGTAGTGAATTGTGTTATACCTTAGTTACGGGACTGTTCTTATCTCAACCTGTGGGAGTTGCATTCTTTCAATTCTTCTCCCCATTCCACCCCCCCCTCCCGGAGTGGAGGGGGGAGAAAGAAGGGGGGAGTGAGTGAGCAAACTGCATGAGTTACAGCTTAAACCACAACAGTTCTTTTTGGCACCCAACGTGGCGCAGGAAGGGTTGAGATAACGACAGAATTAATAGTCTCTCATCACAATGCTGTTTTATTGGCTCTCAAAGTTGTTGCTCTGGATCTCACAGGTTCAGCATGTGGTACTTACAGCCGATATTTGCTATCTCAGCATTCTTCAGACATGGGGTTTGGGCTGAGGTCCTTGTTTCATTGTACTTTATTGGAATGACTTGTAATACAATAGACTCAGTGATCATGAAACTGACCCAGCTTTCGTTCCCAGTGTGGCCACCAGCTCTATACTTTGTGAGGTGTATAATAGAAGTGCTTAACAATTGCACATCTCTTTTCACCTCCTCAGGTGGTCAACCATTCTTTTTGGCTCGGTCGTCAGGTAGTGAGCTGTTGTATTCTCTTCCCTTTTATTTCCCTTGTGATTATTATTATTGGTGGTAGCAGTAGTGATTTATGTTATATCTTAGTTACGGGACTGTTCTTATCTCAACCTGTGGGAGTTGCATTCTTTCAATTCTTCTCCCCATTCCTCACCCCCCCCGGAGGGGGGAATGAGAAAGAGGGAGGAGTGAGTGAGCAAACTGCGTGAGTTACGGCTTAAACCACAACAACTTCTCAGATGATTTTTCAAGCCAACAGGATTTGAATGGCTAAAAGTTAAAAAGGTGATTTTACCAAACCTCTGCTGGTGTGGACTTGTCTTGTTTATTTGTATTTAGGCTCCTGTGAAAATATTCTGATAAGATATGAGATGCGGTTTCGTTTCCAAGAAGTAGACTGGACAACACTGGAAATGGAATACTCAGTACAACTTCTCAGGTGATAAGACAGGGATAACTCAGTGAAACAGTAAGATGCATTCAGCAGTTTTGCAGAAAGGATTATCTTTCTGAGAGTGTTCAACCCAGATAGAACCAGGAAGTTTAATCATTGTTTAGCAATTCATGCCCTCCTGAAACCTGGTCACTGTCTAGGTCAGGAGTTACACAAGGCTAAGCAAGGTTCACATCCTGATGGTTCACTATCTGTAGGTGAAAAAGCTGATATGAAGCTGGTTAAGAGCACCTGATATGCAGCTAGTATACAGTTCTTTTATTCTGAACTTTGCTAAGTACTGGATTTTAAAAATCTTCCTTTTTTTCAGCCTGAATGGTATTTCTATGGCAACACCTTTTATGTGGCTTTAGAGCTGTGCCCAGCAACTAGTTTTGCTCTTGTTTCTGGAGCATTGTCTACAGTTTCTGCAAAGGTATTGGCATGTATGAAGAACTGTGCATTTATTGAACTCGAGGGTTATTTCGATTTTGTAGGCTTATTCAATAATCATCAATTAAGCATGATTCAGATGCTTGTGCAGAAGATGGGTTACTTTATGTAACAGGTTCAATTCTCAGTCTTACCAAGGTAAATCTGGAGTGATTCTTGTAAGCAGAGCTGACTCCACAGTCTGCCTTTCTGTTAATTTGACTACAGCGATGGAGGTGTTACGCATGTTGGATCATACCGGCAATGCAGTATCTGGTCCTACATTAGCTTAGCAGGAAGAGGGTGAATTTGGCAGCTTGATCTGTGTCAGTCCCTCTTACTTTCAGTCAGAAATTCATTTGAAAAAAAGCATGTCAGTTCCTCTCTGTTTTGACAGTGATGGTTAACCTCCAAACAGCTTCCTTTATTGATAATTTCTCAGTTAGAATGTAATTCATGTTTAGTACTTAGAAAATGTGTATTTCATGAACTGCTGTCATGGGTTCAGCAGCAGCAGTCATTTTTCTCCTTCTTGGTAGCTGGTGCAGCGCTGTGTTTTTGATTTTGGGCCTGGGAACTGCGCTGATAACATCAGTGTTTTCAGTTACTGCTTAGTGATGTTTTGGACTGATCAAGGACTTTCTGAGCCTCATGCTCTGCCAGGGAGGAGGAGAAGCCGGGAGGAAGTGGAGACAGGACACCTGACCCAAACTGACCAAAGAGGTTATTCCATACCACAGCACGTCATGCCCAGGATGTAAAACAGGGCAGAGACCCAGAAGGGTGGGGGGTGCACTGCGTGGTCGGGCTGGGTTTTAGGTGGTGAGCAATTGTTTTCTTTCCTTGTATTTGCTTTGTCATTATTATTATTGGTGGTAGCAGTAGTGATTTGTGTTATACATTAGTTACTAAACTGTTCTTATCTCAACCTATGGGAGTTGCATTCTTTTCGATTCTCCTTCCCATCCCTCCAGGAGCGGGGGCAAGAAAGAGGGGGAAGTGAGTGAGAGAACGGGCTGAGTGAGTTAGAGAGGCTTAAACCACGACAACTGCCTTGCTGACTGAGAAGCTTTGGTTACTTTTTTCTTTCAAACCAGATACATATCCTTACCTTCCCAGCTGGACAAAGACAATGAAGAACAATAATTCTTATCGTCTTTCTGAAATATCAAACTTCTCATGGCAGAACGTACCAAACCATCCAATGAGAAAGCAGGCCATGTGAATAGCCTTGCTGAATTCCTAATTGCTTGCTCTGGCAGTTGCTGGTGAGGAAGCTGGTTGTCTTTGGAAAGCTATGCTTGTTTTGGGTTTGAACAGCATGTGTCTTTAATTTTCAGACCTAGCCACAGGGGTAAGTATCACAAATATCTACTTGAAGGCCTTTTGCTCTTGGGAACCCAATATATACTTGGCAGCCTTTTTGGCAGTGGGACTGAGGGGAAAATCAAAGTTGACTCATTGCCTTATACCCCCTTGGGGAGAAGAGAGAATAAAAAGGGCAATTGCTTCTTCCTTCTGTTGCCTGAAGAAAGTCTTTCCTGTTTTGCAGAGAATAAACTAATGCCATATTCTGAAACAATCTGCCCTCTATAAAAACAAGTTATTCTATCCAGTACCATACAGCAATTCAGGAGCTTGGTTTCCTTGTGTACCAATGTGGTCCTGAGTGGAGTTCAGAAATACATAACCCCACTCATAAGAAGAAACAGACACTCACATCTTCCATTTGGGACTCAGCTTCAACAGAATCCACAGTCATGTTCTTCAGTTCAATGTGCAGTAATCTCTAATGAAAATGAATTTGCAGAGTGCTGTGTACTCTTTCAGATGGAGAGACTGCGGAACATGCTTTGTTTATTGTGACCAAGCTTTAACATACTCTGATCTCCTATTGCAGTATTAGGATTAGTACAAATGAGCATCACCCTACAACTATCAGTGAAGGTATGTTCGTTACACTGCCTGTGGATATGACGCCCCAAATATTCCTCTTCATAAGCCACATAGAAACGAAATAGTCATTAGTGACTTGGTCACATCATAATATATAAGAGAAGCCCAAGCCCTAATGCATGCATTTGCTCAAGACTAAGCAGGATGCCAGATGAGCTTTGATTAATTTTAGAAATGTTGCTAGGCAGAGCTCCAAGCTCACATCAAGTGATGCCAAAATATTTGCTCATGTCTCCATCGCCCCTTATCTCAAGTGATGCAACTACCAGAAATAATTTTCCTTAATACAAAAACTTAACACATTTTGCACAGTGTTCTTTCCTATGTAAATCTTATCAGTTTACCCTTCACTTCCTTTGTGCTCGACACTGTCACACATGACACCCTTGTCTCTAAATTGGAGAGACGCCAGTTTGATAGGTGGACCACTCGGTGCATAAAGAACTGGCTAGATTGCCGCACACAAAGAGTTGTGCTCAATGGCTCCATGTCCAGCTGGAGACCAGTAACGAGTGGTGTCCCTCAGGGATCAGTGTTGGGACTGGTCTTGTTCAACATCTTTGTCGGTGACATGGACAGTGGGATTGAGTGAGCCCTCAGCAAGCTTGCCGATGACGCCAAACTGTGCAGTTCAGTTGATACATTGGAGGGAAGGAATGCCATCCAGAGGGACCTTGAAATGCTTGGGAGGTGGGCTGATGCCAACCTGATGAAGTTTAACCATGCCAAGTGCAAGGTCCTCCACCTGGGTCAGACCAATCCCAGGCACAGCTACAGGTTGGGCAGAGAAGAGATTCAGAGCAGCCATGCGGAGAATGACTTGGGGGTGTTGGTCAGTGAGAAAATGAACATGAGCTGGCAGTGCGTGCTTGCAGCCCAGAAAGCCAACCGTATCCTGGGCTGCATCAAAAGGATCGTGACCAGCAGGTCAAGGGAGGTGATCCTGCCCCTCTACTCTGCTCTTGTGAGACCTCTCTTGGAGTATTGTGTGCAGTTCTGGTGTCCTCAACATAAAAAGGACATGGAACTGTTGGAACAAGTCCAAAGGAGGGCCACGAGGATGATCAGGGAACTGGAGCACCTCCCCTATGAAGATAGGATGAGAAAGTTGGGGCTGTTCAACCTGGAGAAGAGAAGGCTGCTTGGAGACCTCATAGCAGCCTTCTAATATCTGAAGGGGACCTAGAGGGATGGTGGGGAGGGACTCTTCATGAGGAACTGTAGTGATAGGACATGGGGTAATGGGTTCAAACTTAAAGAGGGGAAGATTAAATTGGATATGAGGAAGAAATTCTTTCCTGTAAGGGTGGTGAGGCACTGGAATGGGTTGCCCAGAGAAGCTGTGAATGCTCCATCGCTGGCAGTGCTCAAAGCCAGGTTGGACAAAGCCTTGGGTGGCATGGTTTATTGTGAGGTGTCCCTGCCCGTGGCAGGGGGATTGGAACTAGATGATCTTAAGGCACTTTCTAACCCTAACTATTCTATGATTACCATTTGAAAATAGTATCCAGCTCTTGTATTTTAGATCTGAAAAGTATATTCCTTTAAGACATCATTTCATCTTGGTAAGAAACCTGTTCTTTGTAATTTATAGTCAGTTCAACTCAGCACAAGAATCTTCTAAAAGAAGGTTGTAATTGCAAACTGAGAGAGTCCATAATTTTCTTTTTTTTTCTAAGACTTTGAGTTTTGATGTTAATCGTGAACTTCCCTACTTTTCTAGGGAATATCCTTTTGAGTTCATGAGGGATTTCTTGAACTACTCAAATACAAAATGGAATTTTAGCTGGGGAAGAAGTTTTCAAAGAGAAATGAATGTATTCGCTTAGCATGAATCTGAATGTTGTCTTGCAAAACACTGAACAGCTTTTCAGTGTTACAGAGCCTGTTGGAATCAGCTGTTGTCTCACAGCTAAAAATAATAAGCCTCTAAATGGTTATAACTGCTCCTGATTTGAAAGGTAATTTGGTATGAATTTTTAGATGCTTCATTGGACTATACTTGTCTATTAATCGTTAATATTATATGATTATATAAATATATGTATTTAATTGCCCACTGCATATTAATATATATTTAATAACAATGTAATCAAGGTATATTTAATCTGCGTCCAACACAGAGATCTATCCTCGATCTGTAAGCAAGATCATAGAATCATAGAATCATAGAATAGTTAGGGTTGGAAAGGACCTCAAGATCATCTAGTTCCAACCCCCCTGCCATGGGCAGGGACACCTCACACTAAGCCATGCCACCCAAGGCTATGTCCAACCTGGCCTTGAACACCGCCAGCAATGGAGCATTCACAACTTCCCTGGGCAACCCGTTCCAGTGCCTCACCACCCTTACAGGAAAGAATTTCTTCCTCATAGCCAACCTAAACTTCCCCTGTTTAAGTTTGAACCCATTACCCCATGTCCTATCACTACAGTTCCTCATGAAGAGTCCCTCCCCAGCATCCCTCTAGGCCCCCTTCAGATATTAGAAGGATGCTATGAGGTCTCCACGCAGCTTTCACTCTTCCAGGTTGAACAGCCCCAACTTTCTCATCCTATCTTCATATTGGAGGTGCTCCAGTCCCCTGATCATCCTCGTGGCCCTCCTCTGGACTTGTTCCAACAGTTCCATGTCCTTTTTATGTTGAGGACACCAGAACTGCACACACTACTCCAAGTGAGGTCTCACAAGAGCAGAGTAGAGGGGCAGGATCACCTCCTTTGAACTGCTGGTCACGATCCTTTTGATGCAGCCCAGGATGCGGTTGGCTGTCTGGGCTGCAAGAACGCACTGATGGCTCATGTTCATTTTTTTATCAACCAAAACCCCCAAGTCCTTCTCTGCAGGACTGCTCTGAATCTCTTCTCTGCCCAACCTGTAGCTGTGCCTGGGATTGGTCTGACCCAGGTGGAGGACCTTGCACTTGGTATGGTTAAACTTCATCAGGTTGGCATCAGCCCACCTCCCAAGCGTGTCAAGGTCCCTCTGGATGGCATTCCTTCCCCACAGTGTATCAACTGAACTGCACAGCCTGGTGTCATCAGCAAACTTGCTGAGGATGCACTCAATCCCACTGTCCGTGTCACCGACAAAGATGTTGAACAAGACCAGTCCCAACACTGACCCCTGAGGATCCAGTAACCCACTTGTTACTGGTCTCCAGCTGGACATTGAGCCATTGAGCACAACTCTTTGCTTGCAGCCATCCAGCCAGTTCTTTATGCACCAAGTGGTCCACCTATCAAATTGACGTCTCTCCAACTTAGAGACAAGGATGTCATGTGAGACAGTGTCAAACGCTTTGCACAAGTCCAGGGACATGACAACAACTGCTCTACCCCTGCCTATCCATTTCGTAGCCCCATCATAGAAGGCCACCAGATTGGTCTGGCAGGATTTCCCCTTAGTGAAGAAGCCATGCTGGCTGTCACCAAGCACCTTGTTGTTTTTCATGTGCCTCAGCATGCCTTCCAGGAGAATCTGCTCCCAGATTTTGCCAGGCACAGAGGTGAGACTGACTGGTCCGTAGTTCCCTGGCTCATCCATTTTCCCCTTCTTGAAAATGGGGGTTATATTTCCCTTTTTCCAGTCATCGGGAACTTCACCTGACTGCCATGATTTTTCAAATGTGATGGACAGTGGCTTAGCAACGTCATTTGCCAGCTCCTTCAGGACCCGCGGATGCATTTCATCAGGTCCCATGGACTTGTATCCGTTCAGGTTCTTAAGACGGTCTTGAACCAGATCCTCTCCTACAGTGGGCCCAGGGTCTTCATTCTCACAGTCCCTGCGTCTGCCTTCCAAGACTTGGGTGGTGTAGTCAGAGCATTTTCTGGTGAAGACTGAGGCAAAGAAGTCATTAAGAACCTCAGCCTTCCCCAAATCCAGGGTAGCTATTTCTTCTGATAGCTTCTGGAGAGGGCCCGCGTTGTCCCTAGTCTGTCTTTTATTTGCAATGTACCTATAGAATCCCTTCCTGTTATTCTTAACATCCTTAGCCATGTTTAATTCTAAGCGAGCCTTATCTTTCCTAACCTGGTCCCTAGCTTCCCGAACAACATCCCTGTATTCTTCCCAGGCCACCTGTCCTTGCTTCCACCTTTTGTAAGCCTCTTTTTTCCTTCAAATCTTCCTCAGCAGCAACTCCTTATCCATCCAAGGAGGTCTCCTGGCCCTCCGACAGCACTTCCTTCTAGTAGGGATGTATCGCTCCTGAGCTTGCAGCAGGTGATCCTTGAATATCAACCAACAGTCTTGGGCCCCTCTGCCCTCTAGGGCTATATTGCATGGAATCTTACTGAGCATGTTCCTGAAGAGGCCAAAGTCTGCTCTCTTGAAGTCCAGGGCTGTGAGCTTGCTGCACACTCCTCTCACTGTCCTGAGGATCTCGAATTTGACCATCTCATGATCGCTGCAATCAAGGCTGCCCTGGAGCATCACATTTCCAACCAGCCCTTCCCTGTTGGTGAGGACGAGGTCAAGCATGGCACCTCTCCTTGTTGGCTCCTCTATTACTAGCAGAAGGAAGCTGTCTTCCACACATTCGAGGAACTTCCTGGATTGCTTGTGCTGGGCCGTACCATCCCTCCAGCAGATATCAGGGTGGTTGAAGTCCCCCATGAGAACAAGGGCCTGGGAGCATGAGGCTGTTCCTATCTGTCTATAGAGCGCTTCTTCAGCGGTGTATATCTGGACCTAATTGTTTAATTAACACTTTGGGTTTGCTTTGTGGCAGGTTACTTAAGTTATAAGTGCTTCAGGTTTCATCAGCATATGGCTCTATTAGCATCTTTTATATGTATTTCCAGCAATTTATTGACATGCAAGGACCAAAGCTCCTAAGTCAGGGTTGTGTATTTTGTATGGAAGAGTGATACAGAAGTGTGCCAGAAGGTAAAGTCCCATTGTTTCTTCTTCCTTGTTCCTTCTTTTAGCTCTGCTTCACACTGAGGTGTGGAAACTGTCTTGCACAAGATCACGCAGACGCTCTGTACTTGAGCAAGAGCTGAAGCAAGCAAAACAAAACAAGTGTGATCCTAAGAGCAAAACACAGCAGAAAAGATTTTGAGAGGATCTCTAAAAAGTTTAAATTGGTAAAACACAAATGTGGGTGGAACAGAAAATATTAAGTGTAATTAAGTTACTGAAGCCTCAGCAGGACTCTGACATTGTTCACTGTGTGCTGCAGTTGGCTTTTAAGAAATTTCAAGACTATCCACATCCTTAGAAAGGGGACTTTTTTGAATGAGTGCATGAAGTCTGTGCTTTCTTGGGCCATGCATCATCCTTCTGGAAGGTATTAAGTGTATTACAGGAATGCGCGAATGCAAATATCTCACCTTCCACGAACTGGTCACAGAGGTACACAGCTGAAAACAAGGACGGAACTTGGCCATCCTGCACTAGAAAGGGCACTAAGGTGCATCCTCTTTTCCAAACTGGGCTGGGAGCCAGGATCCTGTCTCTGCTTTGGTGGGGATAGTCCCCTGTGGGAGTCCCTGCCTACACACTAACACCAGGAGAAGGGTGGATGGATGAGAGGGGTAGCTTTTTTCTCTCTCCCTTTGAAGTAGTGGGGAGCAGAGTACCAAACGCAGAAAAGTATTCCTACAGTTACTAGAACAGCATTTCTAATTGCTCTACAACGTAGACAATTTAGGTCTGATGCCCCCATGCTGTGAGTGACTCATACACTGCCCTCTTCTCCCCCAGCCAAACCCTGCTTGCCCTTCGCTTTTCCTGGAGCTTCCCAAAGGTGACCCCGAGTGACAACCACAGCAAAGGACAACAAGCTGCTCCTGTGTTGCGCCTGAGGCTCACAGAAGAGAACAAGACTGTGAGCCTCATAAAGCCCTGAAAAGTAACACGGTTTATTGAATGATGCTGCTTCTGCAGTCATGGCAGCAGACCAGACCTCCTGAGCCTGACCATGGGAGTGCCATGGATCACATACAGGTAAGTGGAAAGCTTGCAGTCAGACAGGGTTTTTGGTCTAAACTAAAATAGGCAGCCTCTCAACTGACTGTCCTCATGGTCTCCAAAACCCAAAGCCACTGGGAATCTGTCCTGCCCCTTGTCCAGGCCTGTGTCCTCCCCAAGACATCCCTACATGAATGCTTTGTCGTGGTAGCAGACTCCCTCAGTGGCAAGACAGTGTGGTGTTACGGCTGAGAAAATCACGTAAGGCAGCTATAATGGTGAAATTATGAAGAGTAATGAGGATTTGAGCTGTTACCTCTCTCATAAATGCACATTCTTACTTGCAGAAAAAGCACAGTATTTATTGACTAAAATATTGTGATCTTCAGTGAAGGAAAAACCTAAAGATGTTAGTCAGAGGTGTCATGTCTTTATGCATGGTTCACCTAAGCCCCAAAAATCTGACCTTCTTTAAGATGTCTGCCAGCCAACATTTCAGCAATATTTCCTTTCTGTTTCTGCTCACACAAAGTGGTTTATGTCTAAGTGCTCTCTGGCTGGTTCTGAAATTGCAATAATGATTTTGATTGCTTGTTTATAGTTTTGTCTGAACATTTCTGCCTGAAATAGTGTGCCAATAGGCAACTGCTGTGCCCATATAGAGTCCATTTTTCTTCTGTCTTGTCCCTGACTGTTCACAAGTCATACTGTTCTGGGTTCAGCAGTAGTAGTCATTTTTCTCCTTAGTAGCTGGTGCAGTGCTGTGATTTTGACTTTCAGCTTGGGAACAACGTTGATAACACCAATGTTTTTAGTTGTTGCTAGGTAATGTTTACTCCAACCAAGGGCTTTCTGAGTCTCGTGCTCTGCCAGGGAGGAATGGAAGCCAGGAGGAAGCAGCGACAGGACACCTGACCCAAACTAGCCAAAGGGGTATTCCATACCACAGCACATCATGCACAGTATATAAACTGGGGGGAGTCACCTGGAAGGGGTAGATCATTGCTCGGGTCGGGCTGGGTGTTGGTTGGCAGGTGGTGAGCGGTTGTGTTCTCTTCCCTTGTTATTTCCCTTACCATTATTATTATTGGTGGTAGCAGTAGTGGCTTTTGTTACACCTTAGTTACTGGACTGTTCTTATCTCAACCCGTGGGAGTTACACTCTTTCAATTCTCCTCCCCATCCCTCTGGGAGCTGGGGGGAGGAAAGGGCGGGGGAGTGAGGGAGCGGCTGCACGGTTCTGAGTTACAGGCTGGGCTTAAACCACGACATATATGTAAGTTTCGGGAGAAAGAAGACTATGTTCTCAGGTTGCTGACCAAGAAAATAATAGTTTTCAAGGAAATTATTCTGACAGATGTGTAGGGAAGTCAGAGTTGGGTCAATTTTTTCCCCGGGAAGGATTAACTTACTGTCCCATGTAAGAGGTGAGGCCAGAGCTGTATTCCAGCAGCCCAGTGGATGTGAGGCATTCAGACTGCAAGGAAAATGCAGTTGGGCCCAGCTGTGGGGAGCAGGGTCACCTGTGCAGGACGCTGCATGAACAGCCTTTGCCTACACAGTGTCACAGAGGAGATCTAATTCAGATGTTTCAGCTGCAAAGTCTGTCTGCACACCACACAACTTGTTTTGCTCATTGTGACCCACGTGCATGTTCATGGCTTGTACATCCTTTAGGTGATTTGCAATGGACAACAGAGGAAAGGGAAGTCAAATTAAAAGAAAGGTGTGAAAAATGGACAGTAAGAAATAGACACTAAAAAGAAAACCTGGAATCAGAATTCAAGAGCATAGTACAGTATATAGCAATGTAAATATCAATACAACCAATTAGGCTGTCTGGTTCAGTGAAAGAACATAACTTTTTTTTTAAATAATAAATTCCAGAAAATATTTATTGTTTTGAGAGGAGCTAATCATGATGATAAAACAAAATAGTGATGTATACGGATTGCCTGCTGCTTTACTTTCTGCATTGTGGAAACAAAAAACAAAATGGCTAAAGGACAACAAAGAGGAAACTTTATTGTGGAAAGAAAATACCCAGTGTGTAAAGGATTTTTTCTTCAGAAGTGTCCTGGGTTCAGCAGTAGCAGTCATTTTTCTCCTTCGTAGTAGCTGGTGCAGTGCTGCGTTTTTGACTTTCGGCCTGGGAACTGCGCTGATAACACTGATGTTTTTGGTTACTGCTTAGAATGTTTTGTCTGATCAAGGACTTTCTGAGCCTCACACTCTGCCAGGTAGGAGGGGAAGCTGGGAGGAAACAGAGGCAGGGCACCTGACCCAAACTGACCAAAGAGGTATTCCATACCACCGCACGTCATGCCCAGGATGTAAAAAAGGAGGGGAGGGACCCGGAAGGTGTGGGGTGCGCTGCTTGGTCAGGCTGGGTATAGGTGGTGAGCGATTGTATTCTTTTCCCTTGTATTTCTCTTGTCATTATTATTATTGGTGGTAGCAGTAGTGAATTGTGTTATACCTTAGTTACTGAACTGTTCTTTTCTCAACCTGTGGGAGTTGCGTTCTTTTGATTCTCCTCCCCATCGCCCCAGGAGCTGGTGGGAAGAAAAAGGGGGGAGTGAGTGGGTTAACTGGGTGAGTTATAGTGGCTTAAACCACGACAAGAAGGTACCTTCCCTTTAAGTGTAGGTGTTTTTCTTTTCAAAAGATATCAGAGAAAACAGATCTCATTCTCTTATTTAGTTGGGGCTCCTATGGATTTAAAGACATTGAGGCCGACAGTCTGTTATGATCACTGGTTCATCTGACTCGTATATATGAGCTTGTACAATTTCCTCCAGTAATTGTTTCACGAAGCTTATTACAACATACTGCTAATTAAAAGGTTGTGATCTGATAGTGTTTTCACTTATGCTGAGTCCCAATGACTTTAAAAGAACTGATCACACCCACATTAGGGATGCAAAATGCCACATGAATCTTATAATGTATTGATACTAAAAGCATGATGAAACTACCATCATCACACATTCTGGGTAAAGAATCAGCAAGGATTTGGGCCTTGTTTTGTAGTTGCAGGCTAGATGCATGATGCAGATTTACTAACAATGGCTATGATTGCACAAACATGCAACAGGGAGCATTAAGACAGATTTTGTTCCAGAAAGTCAGTTAAGGTCCTGAGAGGAAAACATGCTAACTAGTGAATTCTGTGACTCATGGTAGTTCAGTGAAACATCATTTGGCACTCCCAAGAATCATAGAATCATAGAATCAACTAGGTTGGAAAAGACCTTTAATATCATCAAGTCCAACCATTACCCCCAGGAAATGTGACTGGAAGAACAAGTAATTCCTAAAAGACTCCTCAAGAACAGTACAAAGCTGCAGGCCAGGCTATTTGTTTTAGAAGACTAATGGCTGAGCCCATCTATTGTTGGGTCTGCTGCAGCTTCTCTTTTATTCTCATCAACTTAGCATCCTCAGGTTTCTTGCAAATAATTTACTACACATTGAAAATGTACCATAGTGGAGGAAAGGACACCACAATATGTGATTTTTTTTCTGAACAACTATTATCCTTCAGCTTCCAGAGAGCTAAAAATATCTTCTCTTTTGCAACATTACTCCATACAATAAAAACCCCAATACTCACTGGTAAAGCAGGTTCCCTGGAGGTACAGAGCTGTAGTCCCATTTGTTTCGCAGATAGAGCTAAGAAATAGTCAAGCACTGTATCCCACACACCAATGTGAGTTTTAACAACACAGTTCATGAACGTTCTAGAAGGCACAGAGAACACTGGGAGTGGAAACAACAGAAGTCTTCAATGGAGGGAAATAGTATTCACATTTCAGTAAGCTCCAAAAATGCATTTTCCGAGAGAGGTGCTTTTACCAGCACCATTACTGCTGGCTGTTTGGGGAATTTTCATTAGATGTATGAACTTCTTGCCATAGTAATAAAGGTCAGGCACTATTGTGCCTCTTTTATGATACTGACTAGCACAAGTCATGAATACAAACCCAGGAAATATTTATTTATGTGGAATACATACTTAAATAGTGGACTACAAATTATTTAAAGATGCCTATGATATGAATCATACCACAATTTCATGGATAAGTGTAAACATTATGGAACTTACTGAGTTTTTAAAGTACTAACAAATGTGAGCTATACAGCAGACTTGAGCTGGACCTTTTCACCCCTTCTAATATATGCTGTGGCTATTTAATTTTCCTCACTGGGGAGTAATGCTGGCATACAAGTCAGCAATACATTAGGCACCGGAGCCATGAACCTGGTGAGAACATAAACTAAACTGATTCTCAATTCTGGTACATTACAAAAAGGACTATTATTGTGAGGTTAGAGATGTCAAAGTTGGTGACCTGCTATAATGAAGTATTCCCTGCCACATAGTCAAGCATGAAAAGTAACTACGGGGCAGTATCAACTTTTAGAGGTTTAGCAGTTGTTGGGGTTTTTTTTCCCTCCCAAATTAAATATTCTTTTGCACATTATTTGTTTATTGAAAATAGTATTTTTTGTTTGTGAAACATTATAAAAGGTGGAAGGATGCTCCTGTGAAGTTTGCAGTCAATGGGGACTTGAGGTAGCATCTTAATGCTTGGGTTACATGCATAAGGCACTGATGAAAAGCAAGCTGCTACCTGCTGGCTAAGAATGACATTAAAATATTATAGCAGCATGTGACCAGCTTTAGAGCTTAAAATGCTGAAAGGACACAGACAATGTCCCCTTTGAAGAACTTTCCTGATGATCACTTTACAGTTCCTACTAAGCTTTAAAACAGTGTGAAATGCCCTATGTCTTAGCAGCAATTATAAGAGTTGTTACTTCCTAGCTGCAACATTTAGATCTAAAAAAACATCACTAAGTGTGCATAGGTCTCTCAGCTTGTCTGCCAGAAAAATGGGGCTAGCATTTAGTCTAGGGAATGGGGTGTTAGTACTGGAATCCCATATGCCTATAGGGGTGCTGGGGAGGGACTCTTCATTATAGAATCATAGAATAGAATCATAGAATAGTTAGGGTTGGAAAGGACCTCAAGATCATTTAGCTCCAACCCCCCTGCCAGGGGCAGGGACACCTCACACTAAACCATGCCACCCAAGGTTGTGTCCGATCCAGCCTTAAACACCACCAGCAATGGAGCATTCACAGCTTCCCTGGGTAACCCATTCCAGTGCCTCACCACCCTCACAGGAAAGAATTTCTTCCTCATATCCAATCTAAACTTCCCCTGTTTAAGTTTGAAACCATTACCCCTTGTCCTGTCACTACAGTCCCTAATGAAGAGTCCCTCCCCACCATCCCTATAGGCCCCCTTCAGATATTAGAAGGCTGCTATGAGGTCTCCACACAGCCTTCTCTTCTCCAGGCTCAACAGACCCAACTTTTTCAGCCTATCTTCAAATTGGAGGTGCTCCAGTTCCCTGATCATCCTTGTGGTCCTCCTCTGGACTTGTTCCAACAGTTCCATGTCCTTTTTATGTTGAGGACACCAGAACTGCACACAATACTCCAAGTGAGGTCTCACAAGAGCAGAGTAGAGGGGCAGGATCACCTCCTTTGAGCTGCTGGTCACGATCCCTTTGATGCAGCCCAGGATATGGTTAGCTTTCTGGGCTGCAAGCACACACTGATGGCTCATGTTCATTTTTTCATCAACCAAAGCCCCCAAGTCGTTCGCATGGCTGCTCTGAATCTCTTCTCTGCCCAACCTGTATGTGTGCCTGGGATTGCTCCGACCCAGGTGGAGGACCTTGCACTTGGCATAGTTAAACTTCATCAGGTTGGCATTAGCCCACCTCACAAGCGTGTCAAGATCCCTCTGGATGGCATTCCTTCCCTCCAATGTATCAACTGAACTGCACAGCTTTGTGTCATCGGCAAGCTTGCTGAGGGCGCACTCAATCCCACAGTCCATGTCACCAACAAAGATGTTGAACAAGACCGGTCCCAGCACTGATCCCTGAGAGACACCACTCGTTACTGGTCTCCAGCTGGACATTGAGCCATTGAGCACTACTCTTTGCGTGTGGCCATCCAGCCAGTTCTTTATGCACCAAGTGGTCCACCTATCAAATTATGTCTCTCCAACTTAGAGACAAGGATGTCATGTGAGACAGTGTCAAACGCTTTGCACAAGTCCAGGGAGATGACATCAACTGCTCTACCCCTGTCCATCAGTTCCGTAGCCCCATCATAGAAGGCCACCAGATTGGTCTGGCAGGATTTCCCCTTAGTGAAGCCATGCAGGCTGTCACCAAGCACCTTGTTGTTTTTTATGTGCCTCAGCATGCCTTCCAGAAGAGTCTGCTGTAGTGATAGGACAAGGGGAAATGGTTTCAAACTTAAACAGGGGAAGTTTAGATTGGATATGAGGAAGAAATTCTTTACTGTAAGGGTGGTGAGGCACTGGAATGGGTTGCCCAGGGAAGTTGTGAATGCTCCATCTCTGGCGATGTTCAAGGCTGGATCGGACGTAGCCTTGGGTGGCATGGTATAGTGTGAGGTGTCCCTGCCCCTGGCAGGGGGGTTGGAGCTAGATGATCTTAAGGTCCTTTCCAACCCTCACTATTCTATGATTCTATGATTCTATGATTCTATGCTAGGTGTTTGTTATAGCTCCACATTGCAGCTTACTGCACAGGCTGGCTTTGACCAAGTTATTCCTGGTTGCCTTAGGCATAGCATTCTGTGAGCTGGTACAGCATCACTCTCCAGGAGCAAGACTGCAGAGGGCACTCCTATATAAGAATGAATTGCAGTCTCCAGGCTTATTTACTTTTAACCTCCATGATTCATTTTTAATTTTTCTTCTTTAATAATTAATGACATTATTATTACACTAAAAGGAAAATCTTATTATTATTGACAATTGGTTTTGTTATGATTATTTAATTTCACCTCCTCCTTCCCCCCCAGGTTTATATAATTATAATGTCTGTCAGTGCTCATATCATGTTCAGGTCATCAGCCTCAGAAATTAAACTTACTCAGAAAGGCAACCTATTAATATACCATCCCTAGGCATAACTTGAGCAAAGCAGCACAGGGAGTGCATGGATGAAGACAGAGAGGGCTTTTTCCACGTGCTTGGGAAGTCAGAGAAAATCTGCCTGAAGCAGGCTATCCATGGAGCATCAGGAAATCCACCTTCCCTTCCTCTCATCCTATCTCCAGAAATGTTTCTTGGTAGCATGACTTTGGTCTGGATTTCATCTGTGACAGCGAGGAAAGATGTAGCCTCTCAAACGAGATCCTGAGTCTCATGAGGACATTTTCTGCCCCTTGAGCTGCTCTTCAGGAGATGAGCCTGGAAGAGCAGGCTACAGATAAACATGGTCAGAGATCTGCAGTTTGGTGGCACAGCAGAGGCAGAGTGATGGACGGGAGACTCTGAAGAGTAGGCAGCTGGCTTCAGGCTGCCATAATGCAAACTACTCTCTCGAGCTGCTACATTAGGGCATTAAAACCCTGAGATACCCTCAGAGTAGACAAAAACAGTGTAACTTACAGCTACTTTAGCCTTCCCCTCCTTTCACCCCACCCTTTTTATATCTTTGAGGTAAAGCCCATAATGACATCATCCAGCATCTCAGCCTTCAGGCCGAATAGTTTAAAGCCAACAGAATTAATACTGGACATTCAGCTGGAGCTTATGCAGCTCCTACATTGCAGTTTAAATGTGTTTCCAATCTTTAGCTTTGTTTAATGATAACAAGTCCGTACTAGCTTTGGCTTCTGCAGGGGATACAGCTCATGGATCATTTAGCTGACAACAGAAGGGTCATTTTGTTTCCTGTGGGTAGTGGAAAGTGATCTTACTTACTTACTTACTTACTGACTTACTTCTGGAAACTTGTCACATGGAAAATATAAGATCTGGCTAATGCTGTGCTAAAGAGCTGATTGAGCAAGGATAGTGGCACCCCCCTGTCAGAGCAGCAAATAGAATTCCACAGCTGAGCCCTGAATCATGGTTATTTTCAAACCAAAGACCTCACATTTAGAGTGAGAGATTTGCACAGTGAAATGTATGCATTTCATAATGCATTACCATATGCTATATATCTCATACAGTGGTTAAGAAGTGAAGGAGTGTGGAAAGGACGTTATTCAGGGAGCTGTAGGCAGAAAGATTCCGCTGAATAGTGTTTTCCCTTGTTCCAAACTGTTATCTCACTAGATAAAACCACTGTACTTCATGATTAAGCTAATTGTACTGGACAAGCCAGTCTGCAGCCCTCGAAGCCTTGATTTTCCAATGTGGTGAGCATTGCCAGCTGAAACCAAAGTCACTGGGGACATTTAAAGTGTAATTAAATGCAAAGTTCTCTAGAAATCCAGGCCAGAGGCTGCCTGGAAAGCAGGAGCAGAGATGCAGCCTTGCCATACCAGGGTGCAGTGAACATTATGGCAGAGCTGCTTACACCAGTGAGAAGTTTTAGTGCAAAGTCTGTGGGAAAAACCTCTTCTTTTTCCAGAGCAGGGTTTGACTATAAATGTGAAAATAAGGCCTAGAGCCACAGACTGGACAGTGAAGGAGAAACAAACACATATGACTTGCCCATTTGTAGGCTAAATGAATGATGGATTGTGCCCACTATCTCCAAAACTAGGTTAAAAATCATAACAGGTATATCACATGGACTGAATTGATGCTGTGCAGCTTATGTGATTCTAGCATTTCTGAGAGCATTCCCCTTAAAGGGAGTGTGTGGTATTTGTAAAAGTATATGTAATAGATTTATAAATATAGGTAATATGCATAAACAATCTGCATGTGAGTAAGAAATCCTTATAGACAGTCCAGTGAAGGGAGATGAAGATGATTAAGTGACAAGTGCAGCTGACATGTGAGGAGAGTCTGTGAGAGGTGGGACAGTCGAGTGTGGATAACGGGAAAAGGCTCATGATGGGAATCTCATCAGTGCGTACAAATACCCAAGGGAGACTGTAAAGAAGACAGTTAAGCTCTTCTCAGTGGTACCCACTGAAAGCACAAGAGGCAATCGACCCTAACTGAAACACAGGAGATTCCACTAGGAAAAAACTAAGAAAAAAGTGCGAGGTCCTACACAGGGGTCAGAGGAATCCCAGGCACAGCTACAGGTTGGCAGAGAAGAGATGCAAAGCAGTCCTGCAGAGAAGGACTAGGGGGTTTTGGTTGATGAGAAAATGAACATGAGCTCGCAGTGTGCGCTTGCAGCCTAGAAAGCCAACCGTATCCTGGGCTGCATCAAAAGAAGTGTGACCAGCAGGTGGAGGGAGGTGATCCTGCCCCTCTACTCTGCTCTTGTGAGACCTCACTTGGAGTAGTGTGTGCAGTTCTGGTGTCCTCAACATAAAAAGGACATGGAACTGTTGGAACAAGTCCAGAGGAGGGCCACGAGGATGATCAGGGGACTGGAGCGCCTCCCGTATGACGATAGGCTGAGAAAGCTGGGGCTGTTGAGCCTGGAGAAGAAAAGGCTGCTTGGAGACCTCATAGCATCCTTCTAATATCTGAAGGGGACCTAGAGGGATGGTGGGGAGGGACTCTTCATGAAGGACTGTAGTGATAGGACAAGGGGTAACGGGTTCAAACTTAAACAGGGGAAGTTTAGATTGGATATGAGGAAGAAATTCTTTCCTGTGAGGGTGGTGAGGCACTGGAATGGGTTACCCAGGGAAGTTGTGAATGCTCCATTGCTGGCGGTGTTCAAGGCCGGGTTGGACACAGCCTTGTGTGGCATGGTTTAGTGTGAGGTGTCCCTGCCCATGGTAGGGGGATTGGAACTAGATGATCTTGAGGTCCTTTCCAACCCTAACTATTCTATGATTCTATGATTGTGGGGTCTCTATCCGTAGAGGTACAAAAAGCTCAGCTATGCAAGATCCTGAGTGATGTGCTCTCATCAACTGTTTTTAGCGGGAGGGAGGACTGAACTATCTCTAGTGGTGCCTTCCAACCACAACTGTTTTGTGATACATGAGGCAGTATTCTTTTCTATGTTGTCCTTTATTCATTTCTTTGCATTGTTGCCAGAACAGAGCAGTTTGTGTCCTTTTCTGGTTTTGGGTTTCTGCTTTTTTTCCCTCCTTTATCAACTCCAGCTTTTGTGGGTGCTGCTGTCTAATTTTACAGGTTATTGTAGTGTTCTGTTTTGTCTCCTGAAGTTGAAACCTGTTCCTTCTCTTGTGGCTGGAGCTTCAGAGCAACATCACTGGGTGTCCCACTCAGAAATAAAAATTAGACAAAATACAGCATAGATTGCAGCAGAAACTGAAATGGAAATGTTCTCGCTAATGTCACTACCTTAGAAACAAGATCTATTTCAGTGTACTTTTTCAACTGAATGGGGAAAACTTTGGTAATTCGTGAGGACTGATTTGCCCATAACTACCTATAAACTGGAGGTGTGACCAAGAATGAGAGGTGACATCCTAATAAAAGCAATAAGGTAAAATTATTATACAGGAACAGAAATTTGTAATTTAAATCATTTGACGCAGTGGTTCTATGGAAATAAAAGTACCAAAGTTGAATACCCATAATAGCAATAATTAGAATTAGCAGTAAATATTGCCCTGCAGCCTGCTGTAAGAGCTGAGACAGTTTTGTCATGTTTTAAATGCTGTGACACAGTGATTGATGTGTTTATCTTCCTATATGTTAGAGGAAAACTGTATTCTGTTACCTTAATATTTTCCTGCCTTCCCATGAACAATTGGACTGACCCAGTCACTTTACAGGAATCTTGTGATAGGTTTTCAAATTAGTGTTTAACCATCTAGTGACTGCCATGACATAAAATCAGCAGTGTCCCTTGCCAGCGCAATGGGGAGCATTTCCAATACTGCTGCATATAAAGCATTGAAATGTAGCATACTGCTTAAATGATTAACCCACTTACTGTTAGTGGTCTGGAAGGTAATTACAGAATGATTCATAACAGTTTGTATTGTAATAGCTCCTCCTATTTGCATTGAGGTAACATGCAGAAGTTGTTCAGCACAACTGCAAAAACACTATTGAACTCTATAAATACTTCCCAGGAGCTCAGAAACACCACTGTGTCACATTGCACATACTAAGTACAGAAGATTCTCAAGACAGATAGATTTCCTTTTTCTTTCACAATTTCTGCTTCCCCATCCCTCTATTTTTTTACCTGTTTACTGCAGTTAGCGTTCAGTGATATATCTCCTTGGTTTTGTAAGACTCTGGAAAATACACCTGACTGGTATATTTATATCATGTGTGTATGTTATGAGTGCTATTAGATCATCTCTTTACTCATTCAAAATTCTAAGTAGAATGTATATCCTGTACCTCATCTGCCCAGTTTCAGCAATACCTCATGCATTGAGTTTTTTTAATAGTGATGCTCAGGCTGATTTTCAGGCTTCTTGTCCTCCCTATTTTGTTTTATTCCTCAAGGTACTGAAAAGGGTTGCAAAATATAACTTTATTTCTTCTAAAATATAGCTTCAGTATCTGCACCTAACTTTAGCCTACTTCTGTGTTTGGGTATCTTTTTGTTCAGGAATAGGGAATAGAATGATTCTATTATTCTATAATAGAACAGAATAGGGGTTCAACAGATGTGATTATAATATTGCAACATACCTTAATAGTTTCCCACCTTGTTCTCTGAGGGGCCTGGGGAAAGTGTAATTATTATGTGTTTACTGGGATTTGCTCCACTCCTGCAATATGAACGATGCTATTTAATAATAATAAATCTGATAATGAATCTGATGATTGGAATGCTTTCTGGCATTATTATGTCACTTCTTATGTCTGTTGACCAGATTAGCATCTGTTGAATGAGATAAGAAGACAAGGTATAAGTGCAAGGGGTTTCTTAAGTGCCTTGGAGGTGGAGGCAAAAAGGAACACCGGCAGTGGAAAGGAAATAGGAAGGGATCCCTTCAGCCCCAACAAAAAGAATGAGAAGCTTGAACTAGTATTTTCCTCCTTTGAAGAAATGTGTTAATGACAAGTCTGCAAGATCTCACTTTTCCTGATGTCTTGAGCTGTGGCAAAGATTGTTGGGCTTGGTTCAAGATTTTCTCAAATGATTTGTAGGAATAACTAAAGTGTTTTGCCAACTACTTTTTGTGCCATGCATGACAACTCAGAACCAAAATAGCCAATTTAGAAACAGCAGTTTAAGGACCCAAAAGACAATTTCCATCAAGCATAAGTTATTTTTTTTCTCAGTCAGGGGTGTTTGAACTATGTATGAAATCCAGATAGATAGAGAAATAAACATTTCTGACAAATCCTAGAACAAATTATGAGGAGTGAGATCATGCTGGGTTGCATAACATTTTCTTCTATACAAATATTTTCCATTCTATTTTGTGGGACATCTATAACCCAGAAGATTCATGAAAAAATAGAGGGCATTACTGTAACAATATAGAGAGAAATGACACATAGCAGAATGATAATTGCTTACCATGAAGTATGGATTAAAGTGTAGTCAATGTCTTTGTTTGCTTCTAACTTTTGAATGAAGGCATAGTAATACCATGTCCTTCATAGAGTGAGGGCAAACTTGCATGCAGTGCAAACTCTCTTCTGGTACTTTTTAAATTCAACTGACTTTTATTCAGAATATTAAACCAAAGAGATAACATATAAAGCATATATCTCTGTCAAAAATATTTATCCATCTAGGTGACATGGGGGACACAGAAAGGAGACTGTTTTCAACATAATCATTTGTACTGCAAGCACTTTGTACAAAATGGCTGAAAGAAGGACCTTGGGCACTGTGTAATCACATAATAAAAGGTAGTTCTTGCTCTGAATTTTGTGTTTAAAGTGCATGCATCAGATGGCCAAGGAGAGGGAGGAAGAACATCAGCCTGTGATGGGAAAGTTGGAGTTTTGGGGGATTGTTTTGGTTTTGTTGAACACTTCATTGCAAACGGACAGCAGATTCGGACACGAGTTTGGCCTTTGGTGGAGACTGAAGCCTAAGAGTCCTCCAACAGAAAAGAGCGTTTATGTAGGTGAGCTGGGGTGGAGATGTCGTTGCTGGAATCTGCCTCTCAAGGACACTGGGTGTGATGAGATACTGACTCCACCACTATCCCCCGTCTCAGGGTGCTGTTCATGTTATCTTTCTGCTTCTCAGTTTTCCCATCTGCCTCCAGGAACAACGCATGTTAAGTGTCTTCAAGTCTGCTGGTGAACAGCTTTACATAAGAGCTCCATTCAGTCAGAGGCAGGCTAGACCAACCCAGGCAGATCCAGCCTCTGTTATTTGTGCGTACTTTACCCTAAATTAAAACTAAGGTTGATCCTGTCTTACTTTTTTTAAGGCTCAACAGTTTAAGTTGAAAAGGTCACTCCTTTCTCTGGTAGTTCAAGTTCCATGTTTTTAAATAGCTTCAGGATGTATCATGTCAGAGGGCGTCAGATATTACATTCCTCCACACTTTTTAAATCATTCTTTCTTTCTATAAGAAAGTCAAATTCTGTTGGAAACCCACTCAGGTCTGTTTCCCTTTGGAAAAAAAAAATGAGGCTTTTATTTTACAAAACATTTGCTCACCTAGAGCTGATTGACATTTACCAGATCATGTTTTAGACAAACAGGAGCTTTAATAGGGATTTATCACTCATTAAATTTGATCGAGAAAGTCTTTTTTTTTTTTTTTTTTTTTTTTGCTAAGAACCATTTCTCAATTATTTGCCTTTTTTGAAGACAATCGGCCTTTTTTGAACAGAATGGAATAATGACATAGCCTTCATTCTAACATCTCAAATGTTACAACATAATACATTTACCCTAAGTCTGGGAGAAGGAAAGCAAACCAATTTATTATTGCCTGTTTATTCACACTCACATGCTGTGCAGTTCGTGTGAAGGTCCCATTTACTTTTTCACATGAGCTGCCACAGCATGGTTTAAATAGAGATTTCTCTAGCAGTATTGTTAAGGTTCCTCATTAACACTATTTCTGGAGTCACTGGGCCAAGTATATCCCTAGTGCAATTCCACTGAACTCAAGGGGTTATCCTTGAGATATTTTTGGTCCATTGTTTCTACAGAATCTCTTTGCTCTTTTTTGATCTCCTTAAGAATTCTGTTACTTTGAACATTTCCACCATAGCAAGGCACCAGCTAAAAAGTTTACACAATTTATAAATAATTTCTCAGGTATTTGTACCTCTTTGTACACTGCAATAAGAGATTACAGCCAATAACATAGTGTTAGTTATTATTTATCTTTTATGATCTACACATATCTCCTGTTTTCCAGGAAAAGCAATAAACATTCTAAAGTTTTCTCTTCTTGTTTATTTTTGTTTTATTTGCAAAACTTGATGCAACCACTAAAAATAACCTGAGACAGTCTGCAGAGGCATTTGGTGTTATTTTCTGCCCAGCTCTATCACTTGCAATTTTTTTGGAAACAAAACCCAATTGAACAGAGATACTCCCACACTGATATATTCTCCCACAGAAAACTCTGAGCTTGTCTGATGTTCTACATCAATACGCACTGTTTATCTTCATTAGGTTGTTTGTTGAGTTTTGGTTTGGTTTTGTTTGGGGGTTTTTATTATTTCTATTATTAAAAATATGTTGAAATAACTGAGACACCAAATTTTACACAAGTTGGATTTGCAGTTAATGGCAGTTCTGTACATTGTGCATATACATGGGATTAACATGATTTACTTAGGTTTTTGTTAGGAGAATGAAAGGTCTGGCAGGGGAAGATAGCATACTAAAATGAAATAATTTGGTAAATGGAAAATATATTCTCAAATACCATCCTTTATTCCTTTCTCTATGTTACTGACGTTTTGTACAGGGGTTTGGTGGCCTTATAAATTGATATTAATTTTCCAAGCAAATTATAAACTCAGCACATAAACCTCTTTATTTGCCTTTGCATTCAAAAACTCTGTCAGATATTACAAAGGTGATACATAGAAACTAAATCTGTTTTTTACCAAATCCACAATCAGCAGAGGAAAGCAACTTGGACAGGGACCCCAGGCTCCCTGAGCTCATTCTTATCTTGCTGTCAAAATCTTTTTGTTCTCCAAACTCTTGAAATAATTAAGTCCTAATGTGAGATTGCATTCTGCAGGGAACAGCCTATGGGCTCCAGAGGAATAAGACCACTACTTGTCAACTGTTGCTTGCAGAAATAACAATTGAGTCTGATGATAACAAATGGGGATGGAAATGCTAGCAGGGTAACTAAGTCTGCTGCCAACATGGCCTTTGCTTTGCACACAGACACATGCATTCAGGTAGGCCCTGCAAGAGAAGTGCCCCTCTGAGCTGCATTACTAATTCAGATACTTCTTCACAGATCAAGCTGTGATATTTATTGCAAACCTTCCAGTCCTTTTGGGTATGTTATTAACATTGAAGGCGTAAATGATACAGCATTTAAGTAAGGATATGAAAAACTCTCATTTAAAGCTGCTCAGAAGCAAAGCTTGTGTTTGAATTGCACACACAGGATTGGTTCATGCTTGTAGGGATTTATATGTGTGACAGAATGCAAAAATGTAATTTAGTTTTATTTAACATCTCTCTCAAAATCCTAAAGACTGCTTTCAGATAAATTAGGTGCTGGTAAGTACAGTGACTATGTAGGCAAACATTAACAGCCAAGCTTTAGTAACAGCCCCACATGTTATATTATGTGTTAAGAAAGTGAATGTTAGTTAGAAAACTAGGGTTGTCCCTGTACCCTTTTCAATAGTGCAGTGTGATCATTTATCTACAAAACACTGGAGCTCAGATAAAGAGTTGAAGGTCTCCTCTGAAAGCTGGTGCCTTTAGGCAACACATGGTATATTACTGAAGTGTTTGTATCATTAGTCTGCTCCAGTCTCAGTGTGTTAATTCATGTCTTCCTGGTCCACAGATCACTGGGCGAATGGCAACCTGTTGAGCCATCTTTTAACTCTGATCTTTGCATGCAGAGTGATCCATGAACAGCATAATTCGAGAAATGAAGCACTAATCTGTAGTCTCCACTTCTTCATCAGCTTTTTGAATTTCCTTATGTCAGCATCGGTTGATTTCACAGAGTATGTAAAGTCGTGATTTTGGGTCATGTAACAGCTGGTCTTGTGCAACACATCAGAGCTTCCTGAAGGACAAACACAAGAAACAGGACACACAGTGTATGCTGAGCATACCACCCTCGGGATGTACATCCTGCAAAACACAGCAGAGACTCAGAGAGTCAACGTGCCATTTTGACATGTGCAGGGTGCTCTTGGGAGGCTGATAGCTCCTCTTCTCCCACTGAGCCTCAGGGATGCCATGTACGGCCTATGACTTGAAATTAAGAGCACATGGGACCTTTCACTGATAGAACTTTGCATGCATGTCCTAGAGGGGTATTTCCAGTTGGCAGCCATCCTTGGAGCATTATGGCTTTGTCTATATTGTGCTCCTAAACACTCCTAACTCTCCTCCTGAGAGTGAGGAAGCTGGGGAGGTCTTCATTGATGCCATCACTGCAGGCTTTCAGAGAACTCCTGAGCCCTATGGGACCTTCACATCCTCACTGTACTTTGGCACATGGGGAAGAGTGAGCTGAAAGACTTTTCACAATCAGAGGTACTAATTTTTATTGACGCTTAAGGTCTTCATTGCAAGCGCAAAATCCAGGCTTTAGTTAGGGGAGAGCTTACAGGCAAAGAGCTTTCTCACATCGGGAGTATAAGAAAACTCTATGATATTTTTTCACACCCTTTCTTAGCTCAGGAGCCTCCCCTCAGAGTACAAAGCCTTGGTTATGCCTTATGAAATTTTATGAAGGGAGAAAAGTACCAAGGACTTAGGGGCTCAAATTGCATAGATCTGGATGCTGCGTTGTAACAAACCAATTCAGGGCACTGGCAAAATCTGCTTTCCAGCTAAATAAAATAGAATAAAATGAAAATTAAAATACCTCATCAGATTTTGTGTTTAATTTAATTAAAAAAATAAAGAAACCAAAGCCTGAATTGAAGACTCGTGCATGGTTATTTTAATAACAGTGTTAGTCGAAAGACAGTTTCTTGGATGGAGTATTGGAAATTATTTTACTGTTTTCAGTAAGAATAACTAACAGTGATGAGTAACTTCCTGGAAAATAAGTGCATCGGGCAATGCACATTGTTCCTCAATCTGATAAACTATTAACAGGGAACTTCCCTTCTCCAGGGCTGTTGCTCTGCCCTGGGCTTTTGTCTCCTCAGAACAGGCAGACCTGTGTAATCAAGAGAAAATGCTAAACAGTTAGTACCACCAGAGCAGTGTTTTTAATGAGAAAAGAAGTTAAATAAATGGAATGTCATTAAGACATATGACTGTTTTGGAGACTATGCCAGCAGTATAACAGAAAGTTACTTAAAAATATTACTTGCTATACATTTATTTTTAATGCATAAGAAATTATAGAAACAAACCACTATAACTAGCTGAAGAAATGGAGACTTCGCACATGCTGTTTCAAATCCCAGTAGTATTTCAGCCTCCTGAAGTTGTCTCTTGAGCTGTCAAAGAGGGATCTGGACAATGTCTCAGTGTCTCTGACTATTAAATCCTTAAATGACGTGTAGATGCTCAAGCGAAGGGACATTTGCAGACAAAAATGTCCAACTAAAAAAAAAGGGGAATAAAGAAAAGATGAAGCAGGTCAGTGGTTCGAACAGTGCTGGGAAACCCCTGTCCTCAGTTCACTGAGTTTGTTCCAAGATTCAGCATTCATTTAAACATGGTATGAAAAAAAAGTGATGTGGCCAAATATTCCTGTCTTATGCTTCAGCATTTTGTTTTAACAATACTTTGTTGTGTGTCTGTTTAGTTCAATGCAGTCAACACTCATTTCCAGACCTACCGTACGATTCCTCCTGCAGTGGTCAGAAATATAGATGCATCAACCTAATAAGAGGCTGTGTGTTTCTTGTTTTGTGTCTATAGTTAACTTTTACCATCCAGAAAGGATCATTTTTGAATGCATTGGACACATGTTAAGGCCCAATTGTCTTCAACATGATAGTAACTACACACATAGTAATCCTCTCCTGGGTCTTGCACCCATCCTCCTCATCTACCACTTCTTTCTTCTTATCCGTAAATCTTCCATATAGCAGCAGCTCATGACAGAGTCGCAGTGTTATTAATGAACCAGACATTTAAATTCTAGCTCTTGCATTCTTTCCCAGGTGAAATGAAGATCATCACTTTCTCTGAAAATCAGCCTTTAAGTGCTGTGGTTTAAGACCACAGTTCTGCAAAGGGCTGATTCACCAGTACCAGACAGTGGGAACTGGGAGAATTGCTGAAGAAAAGGGAAAGAAGAAAAAAAAGGGTTGAATATCAGAGTCCCTATACCTGCTGCTTTGGGTTGTTATTTGTTTCTCTATTCTGAAGATGGAAGGCAATTTGGCTCTTTGGTTTTCACGGTAGGAGCACCACTAAAATTGTATTTCTTTTACTTTCTTAGCAAATGTTGAGAAACATTTTGTACACATGGCAACACAGACAACAGGGCAGGACCTGCTGTGAGTCATTGCTGTCATTCTCAGTCAAAGTTCCCAGACAACAGGGCAGAATCTGTTGGGAGTCATCACTTTCATGCTCAGTCAATGTTCTTGATTTCTCAGCTTTGTGTCAGCCTTGATATATCCTCCTTGGTGACCACAATGATGATATAATTATGCTGGTTTCACCCAAGAAATTTAGCGCCTTTTTTTGAGATGGACTGAAACTCTTGGTAAGCAGAAACTTCACGGCTACCCATGGACAAGAGTCAAATTGCTCAAGCTGTTGGGCTTTACACAGCTGCAAGGAAGATCAGCTTCAGGGAAGGACAATTAAAGTTATTGTATGACAGGTAATTTCTTATTGCATTGTAATTAAATGTAACTTCAGCAGCTGGAAGCAACACTATAGACTAGATAGCATGGGATGAAAGAGACTACGTTATTATTTTCAGCCTAGATAACTAATTTTTCCCAGGTATCAGATTCCCATGAGATGCCAAATAAAGTAATATGTTAATTGATGCTCATGTCCTCTCTCTTTTTTCCAGGAAATTCAAAATAGCTCTACAGGACAGTGTCAGATGGGTACAACTTTAACAATTGTTACAGACAAGGCAAAAGGACCTTAGATGATTGCAAAATGTTGAAGGAACAGAGTTGTTTAGATTTCTTGCAGCCAACGTAGCATTTGGACTCTTATGGTATCTAGCGCTGAATTAATTTGCATATCATGACATCTACATCTAAACCAACAGCATTAATATTAGCAATGCCAGCCACTCCAATGTAATCTAATGCCATATAAAAAACAAATTAAAGGATAAAAGGTGGCTCCACCATCTTTCAATACTATAGAACTGTGGGAATAAAAAAGGCATAAAACCAATCTTTAGCAGCTTTTTACTGTGCACCCCTTTAGGGTACAATTAGTTCCCTGCTTTTGGGGGAGAGGGGAAAGAAAAACATATCTATAGTTTTAATTGAGCAAATACATCCAAATTCTTTACCTCTGGAAATATCCTTGCAAAACAGAGTAGTGTGAAGGCTACTTCAGCAATTGGAAAGTATGAGGAAAGAATGTAAATGCGGTTTCTGCATACTGAAATTTAATAACCTCAAACAATGCGACCAGCATGCATTGATAGGGCAAAGAATTGTAGACAGCTAAACTTCAACTTTTGTTCATAACTTTAGACCAAATGGGGTCCTGCAGAAGGTATATCACAGCTTCCAATACATATAAATACCTTGCTGCAGCAAAAGGCTTTCCATGTCCTGCTACAATTAGCAGAGGGTGTTACTTTAAGTTGAAGAGGAATTGGATAAAGAACAAGAAAATATTTAGTTAGAAGTGAAATCCAGAGAAGAAACTCAAAAATATCTCTATTCACTAGACTCCAGTTAGGTAATAAGCCTGCTTTGGGTGCATAAGAATAGGCTTTTACAGAACAAACTCTGACATAAAGCCAGGCAACAGGAAATGTTGAGCACTGAATTCTAGACTTCCCTAGAGTTATGTTGTATTCATACTCCACACCTAGGTTGGGGTGCCATGTAAAGGAAAAAAACCAAGCAATGAAAGAAATGTGTAAATAGGCCTTCTACTCTGCTCTTGTGAGACCTCACTTGGAGTAGTGTGTGCAGTTCTGGTGTCCTCAACATAAAAAGGACATGGAACTGTTGGAACAAGTCCAGAGGAGGGCCACGAGGATGATCAGGGGACTGGAGCACCTCCCGTATAAAGATAGGCTGAGAAAGTTGGGAGTGTTGAGCCTGGAGAAGAGAAGGCTGCATAGAGACCTCGTAGCAACCTTCCAATATCTGAAGGGGGCCTATAGGGATGGTGGGGAGGGACTCTTCATGAAGGACTGTAGTGATAGGACAAGGGGTAATGGATTCATTTGTGCAAAGCGTTTGACACTGTCTCACATGACATTCTTGTCTCTAAGTTGGAGAGACATCAATTTGATAGGTGGACCACTCGGTAAATAAAGAACTGGCTGGATGGCCGCACGCAAAGCGTTATGGTCAATGGCTCAATGTCCAGCTGGAGACCAGTAACGAGTGGTGTCTCTCAGGGATCAGTGCCGGCACTGGTCTTGTTCACCATCTTTGTTGGTGACATGCACAGTGGGATTGAGCGCGCCCTCAGCAAGTTTGTCGATGACACAAAGCTGTGTGGTTCCGTTGATATGTTGGAGGGAAGGAATGACAACCAGAGGGACCTTGACACGCTTGTGAGGTGTGCTGATGCCAACCTGATGAAGTTTAGCCATGACAAGTACAGGGTCCTCCACCTGGGTCGGAGCAATCCCAGGCACACATACAGGTTGGGCAGAGAAGAGATGCAAAGCGGTCCTGCAGAGAAGGACTCGGGGGTTTTGGTTGATGAGAAAATGAACATGAGCCAGCAGTGTGCGCTTTCAGCCCAGAAAGCCAACCGCATCCTGGGCTGCATCAAAAGGATCGTGACCAGCAGGTGGAGGGAGGTGATCCTGCCCCTCTACTCTGCTCTTGTGAGACCTCACTTGGAGTAGTGTGTGCAGTTCTGGTGTCCTCAACATAAAAAGGACATGGAACTGTTGGAACAAGTCCAGAGGAGGGCCACGAGGATGATCAGGGGACTGGAGCACCTCCCATATGAAGATAGGCTGAGAAAGTTGGGGCTGTTCAGCCTGGAGAATATGAGGTGGCGTGGAGACCTCATAGCAGCCTTATAGTATCTGAAGGGGGCCTATAGGGATGGTGGGGAGGGACTCTTCATGAGGAACTGTAGTGAGAGAACAAGGGGTAACGGGTTCAAACTTAAACAGGGGAAGTTTAGATTGGCTATGAGGAAGAAATTCTTTCCTGTAAGGGTGGTGAGGCATGAGGCATTGGAATGGGTTGCCCAGGCAAGTTGTGAATGCTCCATTGCTGGCGGTGTTCAAGGCCAGGTTGGACATAGCCTTTGGTGACATCGTTTAGTGGGAGGTGTCCCTGCCCCTGGCAGGGGGGTTGGAACTAAATGACCTTAAGGTCCTTTCCAACCCTAACTATTCTATGATTCTATGATCTTAAGGTCCTTCCCTACCCTAATTATTCTATGATTCTATGATTCTAAGTTTAGATTGGATATAAGGAAGAAATTTTTTACTGTGAGGTTGGTGAGGCACTGGAATCGGTTGCCCAGGGAAGCTGGGAATGCTCCATCTCTGGCAGTGTTCAAGGCTGGATTGGACATAGCCTTGGGTGGAGTGGTTTAGTGTGAGGTGTCCCTGCCCATGGCAGGGGGGTTGGAACCATATGATCTTAAGGTCCTTTCCAACCCTAACTATTCTATGATTCTATGACTTCAAAGTAAGGCTTACTTGGAAGGAGAATGCTACAGGTCTCTTCTCTCCTAGGCTTAACATGAAATAGCAAACTATTAATCAGAGCAGGCTGAAGTATTCACCACTCCCCTTCCAGGCAAGTTCTGTAACCTCAAGGCCAACAAGTTTAACAAGTATTTAATTATTTAATTCCAAATGGAAGGGTTTCAACAGAAATACTGGGAGGCCCCTCCCATACCTGGTTGCCTCAGGGCATCTTTTGGAGAGTGCTTTTAAATTAGAATTCTGTTGCAAAAAGGGAAGAAAACCCCAGGTTTTTCAAGTCCCGAAGGTCTTATTTGACTGCTGAGGTGGGAAGCAAAGGCATTAAAGCAGAACAAAAGACAGTGCGCTAAGAATAGTCAATAAATCCATGAATCTTCAGATATAAACTTTTCATGACACACATGGCTGACTGAAATATGGGGACCATTGTCCCAAAAGCTCAATTGAGACTCCTTGTTGAACAGAACTGTGAATAGAAGTCAGTTTAGCTCTACTTCCTTCCAGGGAGAGCTGGGATTCTTGTTTGGTTGCTACTGCTTTTAAACCATTTCTGGTTTTGTAGCTGTTTTTAAACTCAGCCATCATTTTGTTTTCTTCTCAGAGATTTATTTGTTACTGCAGATGGTCAGTATCAGATTAATGAGTGAGGTCATCATTGCCAAAATTTCTTTTCGCCTCCTGTCATTCTGTTGTTGTGTTTTTGACTTGTTATCTACAATATCCTCATGTTCTGCAGCCATCCTGCACAATTTGAAGAATAGTAAAGAAAGTCAGGATGAGGTTTCTAAGGGAGTTCTTGCAATCATCTCACAGAAAAATGTCAGAATCTTTGCTTTGGAAACTACCCAGTGGAACTGTTTCTATCCAGAATATTCCCAGCAAGTATTTCTCTTTAACTGGGTTTTAAAAACTTCTGAAAGAAACTCCACAACCTTTCAGGAGCTTGCCAGAGTGACAGAGACTGGAAAGTAGGGATTCTTAGAGGAGTCTGATTTCAGAAGATACATGCTCAGGCTTCCATAGAAATCACAGGCTTCATTTTTGGCCCTGCTCAGCTATCCACTGGCTTTACAGAATCATCAGTTTAACAAACTACATGCATACATGAATTTACTGTTAGCTTAGATTGCATGGGCTACAGGTGAAGAAAACGTAAGAGCAGCAAGTCACAAGCAGGTAAATTGAGGGTTTGGAGTTATCATTCAGTTAATCACTCTGACTTCTCTCTACAGTTTCTGGCTTTTGTTGGGGCGTGATGGCAGGTGTGGGGCAAGTTCCTTCTTTATGACTCTTCTTGACAGTTTTTGTTGTGATTTGATGGTAGTGTCACAAAAGTGTTTTTTGAGGAAGAGGCAAAAAAAAATTCTCAGTAAAATGAGAAACGGATGAAAATGCTGAGAGCTGAGTAGTAATAGGAGAATTCAGGGTTATGTTTTTTATTGAGCACTGAAGAAGCCTATTGAAGACAGCAGACCTCAACTGTAGTTTCCCTGTGGCCTCTAATGTCACTGTAATTGTGTCACCATTGCTAAACACTGTTTACCCATACTACCAGCAATAGTACTACCAATAACTTTACCCTCCAGCAATAGAGCAGGCACCCAGTGCATCAGGAGAGGAGAAGGTTAGAAGGAAAAGTACACAGTGAGTTTCCCTTAAGTCCATTGGGGATGCATGCCTAGGCCTCAGCACACCGGCCAAAAAGAAAATGGAACTACTCAAAGAATAGGTGCCCTGCTGGTTTTAGGTGAAAAAAAGAGTATTTCTGAGAGTGGGATGCTCTCAGACTGGAAAGCAAAAGCAACTCCAGGATGATGAAAAGAGAAAAAGGACTGAGAATTGGGTGCTTCGTAAATGTAAAGAATTTTAAGTCAGTAACTTACACAGAGTAAGTAACTGGTCATAAAGGAAGTGTATGAAAAAAGAGGGAAGGGGACTAGGTAGTTTCCCAAACCACAAGAGACTAAAGAAAGATAAAACAGTATTGTAGGCTTCAGTGTGTTGTACCAGGCCTTAAATAAAAGACCTGCATCTAATACAGAAATTGAAAAAAGGTATAGAAAGGGATTTTTAGAATGGCTGATTTGAATAATGAGGAAGGTAAAGATCACTGGGTATCAGTTTAAGTGATGCTTCTGGTACACACAAGATGATGAGCAAAGATGTTACTGTGACAACACAGAGGTGTAGTGCTTTTGCATGAGCCATTTTTACCCTTGATTATTTCTTATTCAGATCTCAAAAATATCAGGGGAGTTCTCTCATCTACTCTTGTTTCTCTCCGTGGAGTACTACAGCCAACAAAACAAGCTACTGTAACTTGTAGGCACCGAGCCAAAGTTCTGTAGCTGCTTTCGTTTTTACATTGTTATATGGCATCTTCCAGTATATGTAAAGTACTAGAGACAGTTGCCCAGCTGGAAACTTGCTCTTCTCAGCTAAAATAAAACACCTAATTGACTTGGTGTTAGCACGAATGAGCGCCTGTGGAGTTCAAGGGCTGGCCGCTGGTGCATCTTGCCAGGCACAAACAACTTGCACGGGAAGAATATTATCTGTAAGAAGTAAATGCAAATTCTTTATTGTCGGTTATGGACTCATTTTTGGAGAGGAAAAGTCACTAATATTCAGAGCAGCACCTACTGCCTCTTTCATGGTATTGGAAGAAGGTAGGGTAAATTCAATGTTTCTGTGTAATGTTCATTTTGATGATAGCTACTGAAGTTGGAGAAGTTGAGTCAACTTGGGTTTATTCACAGTAGTGAGAAAGTTTGCTTTCCCAGGGTCTGAACTTTATGAAAACGATACAAGAATTTTAAATTACTAACAAGCACTGTTAAAGAGCACCACGTTCCTAATAGTCAAACCCAGGCTTTCCAGATAAAGCGGAATGTTGGTCAAAGGAAAACAACAAATTTCCTGACTACTCTGTAAAATTGAAGCAGAAAAGCCATTTTGGGTTGCCTGAACAATTGTAGGAACCAGACTGGAAAATTTCATTTTATGTCTGACAAAGTTAGACCAAAGTCCCTGTGATCCAAAGTTCTAAACCTTCAAATACTGGTTTTTTATATGTCAGAAGAAGATTTCTAAATGAAGAATTGTTTCCTGAAATCTTCACCACCCAAAAATAAAAAGACAAAACACCTTTATCTGACTAATATTCAGGTTTTGCATTAACGATAAGGTTAAATAGAAATGAACTTGTGAAATGCTTCAGGTCACGAGGCCTTACATGTATTCTCAAGGAAAAAAACAAGAAAAAACAGCTAAAAGTGTTTTTTTGTGTCTCCTGAAGAGCACAGCCTGTCAGATCCAGTGGATCACTTGGTCATGTATTTAATTTGAACCATGTGCAAAGGCCTGCTAACTTCATTAGCATTTGGAGTTAATCAGGAGTGGTTCTTAAAGCTGCCACTTCATACAAAACTAAACAGGTGAACATGCATTTCAGACACATTAATTCCTTTTTCCTCCAAGAAAAAGAAAATCTAACTTCTTTGCTATACTCGTAAGGAATGTGTTTCTTTAGAAAATCAAGCTGTGATTTTAAAGTGGAAACTTGTTTAAAAAAAGGAGGAAGAAAGCACTTTCACTAAGGAAATAGCTTGAATTTGTAATCCAAGAACCTAGCATTGTAAAAACTTTAAAGTAATGTTTCTTGGGTGAGCTCAAATGAACGATTCCCAGTGAGTTCTCTGAGGATGATTTGTTTTATTTGAAGCCTTTTTCATTTTAGAGTTTCTTGTCCCTTCTAAGCTGTGAAAATGACCCTTTCTTGGAATGTTTTTCAAAATAGCAGGGTTAAATACAGACCAGCAAGTTCCCCTCTCAGTCCTTCACATCTTTCCTGCTAGCTACAAGCAGTAGTTTCTTGTGTGTACAAAACACAAGTCTGTTGCAATCTTTCCTGAGCAGCATAAGCCTTGCTAAAACAGGTGCTGAATATACTGGCAGCACTAATATAGGAAAAAAAATAAGGAAATAATAGAAAGAAACCAATCATTTAACAGTAGCTTCAATCTGAATCCAGATAACCAAAGGGTAGAAAAGTAATTGTTTTTACGGTAAAATAAGTAATGTCAAGGATTTTATGTCTTAAAAAGGAACGAGAAGAAATGTTCATATCAAGGCACTCTCTTTTGTCATTGTTTAGCTTCATCTGCTTCTGACCCACATGGCATAACACTATATTCCAGGAAAAAGGCTATTTTCTCTGTCCACTTGCTCTAATATTCCCAGACATACATTGTTTCCACTGATGCAATTAAAAAAAAAAAAAAGAAAGGAAGAAAAGACAGGAGGAAAACCCCAATTACTCACATCCACAATTACACAGGCAAGGAGCTAACAATTAAACAAGAAATGCAGCCTCAGTTGTCCAGCATCAGACCCTTGCCTTCAGGCTGTGGGGCCGTTTGTATGAGGGAAAAGGAAAACCTCCTGCACCCCTCTCAGAACACTGAGAGGAAAACACTTTGACACATGCACTGTAAATTCCTCTGATCCACCGAACACTGCCCACTGTCAGGCTATGTTTCCTCTTAGGGCTCACCTCAGCCTTTTCTTTAGGACTGCCCTGAGCATATTGCAAGGAAGGAGCTCCTTTGGATCTTTCTTTGATTTGGATAGATTGTGGCATGCTAACCTTAACTTTCTTGTTGAAAGGAGGATGCTGCTTGGAGGCTAGTTGCCCTTCATTTCAGTTATAATGAAATTGGCATTACCCTGATTTCATTTACAGTCAGAAGGCCAGCAAAAGCTCTTTGAAAGTCTCAAAGAATAAAAAAACTAGAAAGAAGAAGCCTTCTCTACAGAAAAAAAAACCCAAAACCCTAAAGAAAGAAACTAGCTAAAAGCCGTAAGAACCTGAAACATAAAGATGAGGGCAGCGTTTTATTTGCCTTCTGGATTCGGCAGTTTAAAGGAGCATGCTGCAGTTTAAAGGAGCATTCTGCATTTCAGAACTTTTGCTTCAATCACAGAAGCTAGAAATTCGCTTTGCCATTTTAAGACAAACTGAGATCTTGACCATTATGAATCCAAAACACTGTCATGAGACTCAGGTGAACTAGAACCAGCCACTTGCAAGATAGATAACCCTTCCTCAGACAAATGGAAACTCCCAAGATTTCCAACTAGAGGAAAGACACAGAAGGCTGTGTGAGCTGTGGTCTGACTGGTGAATTTGGACACAGGTAGCGTGTCCTTACTTACACATGAGCTGATGAGAAGCCTGTTTGGGAATTTGTAGCTTGAAAAACTAATTCATATGTCCCTTAACAAAAAGGGATTGAATTTATGAGAGGACAGAAAGAGAAAGCCATTTATCTGCTTTCAGGGAATATTGTATTCCTGGACAGATTGCTAAAACATGCTCAACTAGGATATTCGTTTTTAGTTTATCTTCGTGTTCTACTTGAACAGAAAGATCAAAGTACTGTCTCTGAAGATATTCGGTTTTCTAAAGCCTGCACTGACATGTGGCATACCTGGAACGAGGTTGCAGCTACATGTTCAAGTAGCCTCCATGTTTGTAGAGGTATTTCAGTACATAATCCAGCGCTCAGGGAATTTTCCTTCATGGGCTAGGGGGTTGGGGCGTGTGTCCTTGTGAACGGACATTTTTGGGTGCAAACATTTGTCCTTACCAAACAGGACTGATTTTGCTTAAAACAAGGCAGAACCATACCTCCACGGCTGCACAAGTTTGACTATTTCAGTTGAAAAAGAAAAAGAATTGAGTTCCCTCTGTTAGAGTTGCACAGCCATTTCTTGTAGATGAGCCCTGCTCAAAGGAAGCAGGGCTGACATTTTACAAATCAAGAATCTTTCATTTGGTTTTGTTGGGGTTTTTTTTCTCTTGGATTGATTTTTGTTTTGGAGCTTCCCTAAGCACTATTTAACTTCAAAAATATTCTGACCAAACTGTACCATATGACATGCTATAAACACAAAATCTACAAGAGCTGCTTTCATTTTCTTCTGAAAGTCAGGCGCTTTTATTTAGCAGGACAGGCTCCCAGATGTTTTTCCAAATGCTAGGAAAAAAAAGATCTGACAATGTGATCCATGGTAAATTCTAAATGGGCTTTCTGTATGTACCACTAATACATGAAGCCTTGAGTTCTCACGCGGCACTGGGGTACTGCTCTGCTGATAGAAAGTAAACTCTGGTTTATAAACTGCAAAGAATTGTGAACTAAATCAATGCCTGTCCCCTAGGGACGTAAAAAAAAAAAAAAAAAAGTATGAAGCAGTAACTAATCATAGAATTAAAACAAGAATCTATTTTCCATAAAGCCCCCAAGGAATGCAGTCTCATCAGTTTTTGTAGTGTCAAACAGGGCATGTCTGTTGTGGTTAGCCAACATTAGCATGTCCTTTTCAGAATCTCATCTATGCCTAAAGTAAAAGGGACCTCACACCAAAAATCTTCCAGATAATTCTTCTGCTGACTCTGCAGATGTGGGTCTGCTCACTTCTGAGGTGTTGCTACCCACTTAACCTGCTTGTAGTGCAGCAGTACAAAAAGCCAAACTGATTTGTCCAAACTGTGTCCCAAGGTCCAATCTCACCTCCAGAGTGAGGGGGAAATTCACAGAGCCTTCTTTCCTCTTAGAAGCCTTTTCTCAAGTGAGGACTTGTGCTGTGAACCTTGAGCCTTTTTTTTCCTGTGTGGCATGCGTGGGAGAGCTGTCAGCCCAGTCAGCAGCCTCCCCAGGTTACAACACAGGGAAAAATAGCTGCAGAGCATTCTCTGCATTTACTTGAACTAGCATTATTTACAGAGCCAAGAGAGTTTCTGAAAACAATAAGACCCATGGAAAACCTTATTTTTCTGCCCCTTGTGAAATATATCCATAGTTGGTGCCTATCAGTCATACAAATCCAGAGGCTTAAAAGGGTGGCCAGTTAGGCAGTCTTACATTGCTTGGGTTTGTGGTATTACTAAGTTTTCATCAGGGATCCACAGTGACTATACTTAGATTTTTAGAGAGGTGGTGTTAGTTGATGAAAAAATGAACATGAGCCAGCAGTGTGTGCTTGCAGCCCAGAAAGCCAACCGTATCCCGGGCTGCATCAAAAGGATCGTGACCAGCAGGTCGAGGGAGGTGATCCTGCCCCTCTACTCTGCTCTTGTGAGACCTCATTTGGAGTATTGAGTGCAGTTCTGGTGTCCTCAACATAAAAAGGACATGGAACTGTTGGAACAAGTCCAGAGGAGGGCCACGAGGATGATCAGGGGACTGGAGCACCTCCCCTATGAAGGTAGGCTGAGAAAGTTGGGGCTGTTCAGCCTGGAGAAGAGAAAGCTGCATGGAGACCTCATAGCAGCCTTCCAGTATCTGAAGGGGGCCTAGAGGGATGCTGGGGAGGGACTCTTCATTAGGGATTGTAGTGATAGGACAAGGGGTAACGGGTTCAAACTTAAACAGCGGAAGTTTAGATTGGATATGAGGAAGAAATTCTTTCCTGTAAGGGTGGTGAGGCACTGGAATGGGTTACCCAGGGAAGTTGTGAATGCTCCATCGCTGGCGGTGTTCAAGGCTGGATTAGACAGAGCCTTTGGTGACATGGTTTAGTGGGAGGTGTCCCTGCCCCTGGCAGGAGGGCTGGAACTAGATGAACTTAAGGTCCTTTCCAACCCTAACTATTCTATGATTCTATGATTCTATGATTCTATGATTGCTGTTTTTTTCAGCTCTTTATTTTCATTGCCTAAGAAGCTTCTAAGGTAAAGCTGCCATTTCCACTTTGATCGTAATCCTTTCTGCTAACCATTTGGGCTGTCATCATTATACCTTAACATTACTCATTCTACACCCTTCTCGTTTTTTAGGGAATATAGGGTTATCATACATAAGAAACTTCAGTGGCCAGTTCCTTAGGAGCCTCCATAGTCTCAGCTCTGTAATTAAAATCAGAATAAATTGTCAGGAGTTTCACAACATGTTGGATATGCAGCTCCTTTCAAATGCTGAACCACCAACTCTGCTCATGAGAAAACAACTCCTAACAACTTTGCTATACCAGATAAAAAGCAGTGTTTGCTTCTGTATTTTGGAAGCTCTGAAATACTGAGAATGAAGTCCTGGGACACTTTAGTGTCATGGGTTCGGCAGTAACAGTCATTTTTCTCCTTGGTAGCTGGTGCAGTGCTGGGGTTTTGACTTTTGGCAGGGGAACAGCACTGATAACACTGATGTTTTCAGTTACTGCTTAGAATGTTTGGTCTGACCAAAGACTTTCTGAGCGTCATGCTCTGCCAGGGAGGAGGGGAAGCTAGGAGAGAGCAGAGACAGGACATCTGACCCAAACTGATCAAAGAAGTATTCCATACCACAGCACATCACACCCAGGATGTAAAAAACTAAGGGCAAGGACTTGGGGGCACTGCACTGCTGGGTTGAGCTTGGTATCTGGTGGTAAGCAGCTGTATTCTCTTTCCTTGTATTTCCCTTGTCGTTACTATTATTGGTGGTAGCAGTAGTGGTTTTGTGTTCTCCCTTAGTTACTGGACTGTTCTTATCTCAACCTGTGGGAGTTGCATTCTTTCGATTCTCCTCCCCATTCCCCCCAGGACCTGGGGGGAAGAAAGTGGGGACTTAGTGAGCGACTGCATGAGTGGCTTAAACCACTACATTTAGCCAGTAGAAATTTGGTTATTTCTACTGCAGCTGATACAGCACCATCCTTTAACATCAGAGGTTTTATTTTCTGATAGCAGTTGTATGAGGAAGCAGTAACAAATTTTCACCACCTCTAGTTTCATTTTCCCATGTGAATTAATGTTTCCCAATCAATGACAGACTATCCAGTTACCAAAGGTTTAAGCATAAACCAAACCATTTTGAAATCAGGACATCTCAGGACTAAAGTAACATCACTGATTCATCATGAATTCCTCTTTTTAATACAGTTAAATGGGATTTGTTAAAGGAAAAACTCTCCTCACCGTGCTCAGATAAAAGAAAAACATATTTTCTTATCCACAGCTAGTTAGTTAAATACAATGAAATAAACCACATACATGCTTGCACTATCTCTGGATTGTGTGGAGTGGGTTTTCTAAAGAGATCTATTAAAAAACTTAAGAAGTGAGAAAAGGAGTTGATCTGGAATAACTGATATCACCAATTGCTCTTTAACAGAAAAAATTGTTTCCAGGGAAGTCTTGAAGTCTTTTTTGTTTGCTTTAGTGGAAAGTTCATGAATTAAAATTTCTTTTCCTAAATCCTGTCTGCTGAGGATGAAAAAAATTGATAAATCACAAAATTAATGAAACTATCTTATTCATATTAGCACTTAATAAGGTCCAACGTAAACTAAGATAAAATATTTGGGGACTTGATACAAAATATATGCTTTGCATAGTTGCTTTTTAAAGGTTCCTGCTTGCCGCGCACCAGACATAACCTTACCTATTGAATTCTGTAGGATGGTTAGAAACCTCTGTAAAGTATTGAGGGCTATAGATTCTTTAAAGTGTTATTGATTTAGATAATAAATGTCCAGTTCTATAAAATTCCTTTTTTTAAAGGAATTTTTTTTCACTTCCAAATGCTGTGGGCTTAAGCCCTTTTTCAGCAGCCCCAGTATTGACTACTTGCAACTCCACCTGAATTAACTGAAGAAGTAGGTAGAATTTGCTCCAGCAAAAGTTCCACATACACATGTGAGGCACAGATGCAAAATCCACTATTTAAACGTGTTATGATTAGTTAATAAGCTATTGCTGCATTTGCCTTTAAAACTAGCTATATTTCTGGTGTCACATAAAAATGTTGCTGTCACTCACTGGGAATGATCACATTACTTGTGTCTTAAAGATTCAAGTTACAGAAAACTAAATACAAGTAAAACCACAATTCAGACCATCACTTAGCTGCTAGCTCCATGTTTCTCAGGAATGCAGTGGAAATCATTTAAGATCTCTTTAGCCTATTTTAGGCCATTTGGTAGTGCTGGTTTGTGTCTCTGCAACTGGATAATGGATAACCAGTTTACCTCAGGTGGGAAATGCCAAATAATTGCAAGAAAATAAGAATCTGCTAAATAATAACAAACTTAGGGTTTTTTTGCTATTGAGTCCCTCCAGGAGTTTCAGTTTCTCTATTGAAGGTATATACAGTTATCCTCTGTAGCAGCATGCTATAGGCAGATATGAAAGCACAAGATGTCAGCCATTGTTCAGGAAATTGTGTTACAGAGAATGTCTGAATTGCGCAGGTATACCATGGTACAAATGTATTTGAACTAGCTAGTTAAGTTCCACACCTAGAAACAGTTTAGCAGTGACAGCAGAGAGCTCTACTAAAGCTAATTATACCATTTAAAAACTTGCAAGAGCTTTGTCCCACTTCAAGGGAGATGTGCTGGAAGAACTCAACCAGAGGGAAGCAGCCTTCAATAAGTATAAATTCTTCTGCTTTGAAAAGGAGGTCTATGTTCACACAACCTCCATATAGCTCATAGCTATGGATGATACTGTTTAATCCTAGGTGACTCCCAAAAACATAATCCTGGCTGTGTTAAAAATTATAGAAATTCTGTGAGTGGAAATTTGGAGCAAATGGAACCAATGGAGTGTCTTTTCCCTTCCTCACTCAAGCAGTCCCTTGTCATCACTTCTCCTCACATATAAATTTAACTTAAATTCCCCTGACAACAGTGTTACAATGAAGATGGAATTCTCATCCTGCAGAATTCTTATGAGCACAGAAACAAAAATCTCATGGCGGGGGGATCGGAAATAAGTCAAAAGTAGATTTTATGTACCTTTGCTGCGTTTTTGTGTATAAAGTTACACTCTCTTTCAGGCAGAAATTATTTTCTTGTATCTATATATCAGATCATGAGTGTGAATGATCTTTTATCATCTCAAGATGTTTTATCAGCTACAGGATCTACCATTCTTCAGTTCTTTCAAGGACCAGTTATTGATCCCACATCACAGCACTGGAATTTATGAGAGGAGGAGCAAAGAAAGGAATAATATCACATCTTGAGGGAAATAATTTGTCTGAAAGGTCTGGCTTTATTTTGAAATGGCAGCTGTTTGAAGCTGTTGACATATTGGGAGTGTTGGAAATTCTCCTAGGCCAGGTGGATTAGTGATCTGAGTTCAGGTGAAGTGGTCAGAGGTGCTTTATAAATGCCATTTCCCACATAGCTATCACCACTATGCACTAGTATATGTAACAGTTATTTCATAACATGTAATTGAGTTATTTTGGATAAGTCCCACACAGGTCAGGGGTATGCACTTTTCTATCATCTTCCTTCCCTTTTGCCACAGCAATCGCAGTAGTTTGAGACATTCCTACCATTATTCCTAATTGTAATAGAATGTGCTGAAGGCGAGATATCTGGGGAGGGGTGGCAGAGAAATAGCTCTTTAAGTCAAGAAATCATTTTCAGTCTTTCTTCTTTCTGTTATTTCCTGTGATCTGAATACATTGATCAGATTCATGGTCATGTTGTAAGGAATTTTCCAAGGACTAGAAATGAATCAACCAAAAAGAACTGGAAAGGGGAAAACCAAGGAGTTTCATCTAATCATGGGAATTTGATACTTTTCACTTCTCATATTCTATTCTGCTGCATTTTATTTACATTATCATGCATGTTTCTAGAGGACACGTAAATTTTAATTTTATTTTAAATGGAAATAATGCAAAATAGAAAAAGCTTTCTCTCTCCATGCATGCATAACAATTTGTAATTTAGTCGAAAAAATAAGTATAGAAATTGAAGACACATTTTTTTTTTGTTAGTCTGCTTGGACTGAATTGATACCTCTCAACTATCTTGTGTGGTATAAATGCAAAGGCATGTTTTGTCCTACAGTGTCCCTCCACATCCCTGATGGTTCTTGAAGTACATCTCAGAAGTACAGGTCAGATGCCCAGCTTGCTCATTAGCCTCCACTTGCGCAAAATCCTTGGATTCTCTGTCAAGGATTGTCCTTCCCTAAACGGGCTGCAGAGCTTTTTTGGGGAATAGTTGTCTCTGTAAATTTAAACTTGTTAATGCTGAGTTTCTAGCAATGAAACTTAGTTGTTAAGACCTGTCTGTAAGTGAAGATAAAAGCTGAGGAAGCTTCTGACAGGAGTGCAATACCATATATTAATTTATGATCCAGACCCTTCCCTGGTTTGATGCTGAACGCAGCAGTTAGTGAGGTAGTTTATTCACAAGTGATTAGTGAAGATTCCGCTCTCTGGTTCTGAACTATCAATTGGCAAAACACAGCAGTTTTTCCAGTAAGATTTACACCCAGTGGGCTAGAAAGCAAAATGACAGCAGTCAAACGTGTGTGGCACAACACAGAGCAAACCAAAAAGTTGCTATACATCATTTCAAAGTCATGCATCTATAATGTAGCAACGTTCTAGGAAGATCTTGTACATCTACTGTTGAACTGAGAGGAGCTGTATTTTCACACAGCTGTAATGAATAGATTAGAAAACATAATTCTATGTCTTAAATTAATTTGATTCTTTCTTTTTGTATGATTTTTACTATTTGAAAATAGTACAGAAAATCTTCTGTCTGTCATTCCAGGATTCATTTTCAAACTATGTGCCAGCAGGAAGGCTGTATTTTTCAGGAACGTGTCCTTTCCTGCTTTTACTACACAGCTGACAAAAATTCTTAAAATCTCAGCCGTTATTGTTCTGAAACATTCGAGTATAGCAAATAATCTGTGATGAAACAATTGCTAAAACAACTATTCACTTTGGTTCAAAACTGCAATAAACAGTTGACACATTATATTTCACATGTTAGACAAGGCTGTTTTGGCAGAATGTAGTCATATATTCTGTGGAAACTGAGCAATACTTAAACTAGTACAGATAACAGACTGCTCTAGGTTGAGAATAATTTTGGGAATAAGATATTTAAGGGATATTAATTAGCCTCTGTTAGTACAAACTATACCTAATTAAGCTGAATTAATCAAATTAAACCTCCAGCTGTCAAGGGTTTCCAGTTGGCTGAAGTTTTGCAGGGCCCATTTCGTATAAGCCAGTAAACATTAACCTTTTCTTTGAGCAGCTGACCTTTAAAAAGATGCCCCATGTGATCATATCACATACAGTAGTCCAACCATAATCCTGACCTCTGGAAAGTCAAGAAGTTCCGTCAACTTTCAATGTTAGTAACACCTCAGGGAGATTTTTCTCTATTTTTCTCAAGCAAAACCATGTTTGGTGAGCTTCCTCTTCTTTGTTTCTCTTTTTTGAATCTTGAATTATTAATTACATGTACAGTAAAGCTGGAGGAGTCCAAGAAGATATTCTGCACTTCAAACAGGATGCAAATTCTTCCATACAGAATGGTATTCTAAAAGCTGAATTCTCTGCTATTCAGTGGAAATACTGTTCAGTTACGAAGAGCAGAATTGGCCCATGCATTTATACATCTATATGTGCGTACACATATATAAATCTGTATAAATGTATATACATGTATTCTATATTCTAGAAGTCTGTGTGAAAGTCCATTCTGAGGAGCTGCTATGAAATTAAAATCAGTGGTTATTTTGTTTACCATCAGCCCCTCAAAATTCTCCCAGTAAACAGAGATTTTAATTGATTTTTACGGTTAAACTCTCAAACCACTCTTTAGGTCAAAAAGCGCTTGCGTTTCTCATTCGAAAAGGCATGTTAATGGGACCAGTCACACCATGAACAGGCACAATGTTACTAGGTTGCCTAATTGCACGAAAGGGTAGACTTTGTCTAAGCAGAGGTTTCAGGAATTTAGGTATCTATCTCAAATACAAAAACATATCTAGGTAAGGAAATATGATATGTATGGCATGCTGGGCACTGAACTAAGTGTCAGAAACATTGGAGTGTTTTACTGGCTCTATTTCTGGTTTGTTGTTTTCTTTTTTTTTTATCTGAGGAAGGTCATCTTTCTCTTACATACCCTGATTTCCTAACCCATCTTTAATCTTCCTTGTTTACTCAGGATGTCTTTCTTTCAGGGAAAAGATTATATTTAATTATTTTTTTGAATTGTACACAGCACTTTATATCCCAGTGAATACTTGAGAGCACTCTGATAACTACACTAAAAAATCCTTGCACAATTGTTTCTTCTGCCTCTCATTTTAACCTTTAGTGTTGAATCACACTTGGTGTTGGCAGAATAAAACAAGGTGCTCTTTCATTTCCTTAATAAATAGCCCAAGAAAACTGCCTTACAAATATGCAACAGCTACAAGGTGATGATCTGCTTGGCAACCAGGCACATGGGAACATGTTCAAAAGCCCTTAACAGGAATCAAGTGCTAATTAAAAGAAAAGAGGAAAGCAATGAATGCTGCAATGATTTTACCCATGCACTTGAGAAAGGACAGGTGAAGATCCATTTAAACTGTATTTCTCAGGACTGCTATAAGCAGAAAAAGGGAATATATATTTAGCTGTCTTCTCAGGTGGGCGCTTAATAGTAATAAGATTCATGTCTCTCAGCTCTGCTCCCAAGACTGTTTTAGCAGTTATATAATATGCATACATATTAGAGAGGAATGTCTGGCACCCCTGTTTTTTTCCCTCTTCTAACAAACTGCCTGAACCTTAAGCTAGAGTCAGGTTTCTTCTTGGCTGTACTCCTTCTGGCCCATGACGCTAGCATTTCTGGCTGCACTTCAAGAGAGAGGGTGGAGAACAAGTTAACCAGAATACCTTATGTCCTGAGCACTTCATTAACATGTGAAAGTTTTGGGTTCAAGCATTCCACTTGAAGAAAGCATAAAACTCATAATTGCTGGATGAGTTAGTGCAGTATTACACAGAAGAAATGATACTGAATCATCCAAGTGCTTGCATGTTATAACATCTAACTTAGTAGAATGTTAAGGTGGAATTTTTATGGCACTCTGCCCAAACTTGGACTACAACAGAGTACTACGCAGGATATAGTACAGAGTTGACATTCCGGAGCAGACACTTTCAATCATGCAGGGCTAAGTGTAAAGATCATATATATAAATATATAAATATATGTATTAATCTTGTGCATGTTTAAAAAGAAAATGCTAATCATGGAAGACACTAAACCAATGATGGGCCATGATTGGTTATGATCATTTCAGAGAAGATAATAGTCTGGGAGGTTTTGCTGTAATTGTTCTAATATTTTTAAAGTAATGGAACAATACTTCAGAAAGAGCTGAGATTTGGATTAGTTAAATCTTGAAATAATATGACTTCCTGATGACTGATTGTCTTTACCTTCAATCATTTCAGAAGTATTCTACCTTTACAAAATCTACTAAGTTTATCACTGCATAACGAACAGTTTCATTCCTTCTACAGCTAGCTAAACCAGAGCAAAGTACTTGTGCAAATGCAGTCAAGTTTCCCTAGAATTATTTCCAATCTACAGTCATTGTCAATATAGGATTTAAAGTTCTCTCATGACCAGGTAGATATAATACGAAGGACTCAATTCTGCTACGTTTACATAGACCCATCGTTTGTCTGAGAGTATCATACCAGAGTGTCACTATCACTATATTTAAGTAAAGCACATGTTCAACTGAATCAAGCTCCTTTAGATGTGAAGGTGAGAGGTGCCACAGGTACTTTTGCATTTGCAATATCTGATTTAGCTATGTTCCACTGGTCATAATGTCCTGAAGCCATAACAGAAATAAAAGATTACTGGCAGGCATTGCTGGAACTATGAGAAATGTGTCCAAAGGCTTACTCTTTATTTACACACCTAAACATAAATAATCCCCTCATGTATCATTTTTACCCATAGGCTAAAACACATAGTTTTACAGTAAGGTCATATTTGTCCTCATGGTTTGGAAACGTAATCTGTCTTTTAAGGTTTGCAATTCATTTTGTTCTGCCCATAGATTTATAAATCCCTCCACTTTAAAAGAATTCAAAAGATTCTTAAGATTGTTTTAATATAGGTAGAGCAAGTATTAAATCTGATATAAAAGGAGGTCCACTACAGTGTCTCTATAAACATACCGTCACACACACATTTCTCATGTGCATTTAAGCAGGTATAATTTGATATTTGAAAACCTAAGATATTAGAAAAACTGGCAAAAAAGAACTTAATTTTTCTGAATACAGGTGAGAGGTGTATCACCTTTACATGCACCACTGAGAAGAGCGTGGAACTAATATTTATAGCTGTGTTGAAATTCGGTATCAGAACTCCTTAAAATTTGAAATTGATTAAAACAACTGTTTAATTCAGTTTAAATCTCTTCCTTTTACATATTCCTTTATAAGTCCAGAATGCTGCAGGAAGTGTATGTTTGCCTAAATGATTTATAATATCAGGAAGCTGAGGTACTGTGGACGAGATCTGAGTAAGCATTCAAACTGCCAGACACTTAATCTACATAGGGATCTGATTCTAGTGTATGGTGTAAATCTTCTGCCTTGTTTTCAGGCTGCAAGGATAAGGAGGCTGATTTCAAGAGAAAACTCTGTGTCTTTTCTTTGTGCGGAGAATTATATAAACAGTGGTGTTGGCTCAGCACTTTGCCTTTCTGCAGCAGTGGTGTTTTGGTTTAGAGAAGTCTTATTGAGGTGGCATCTGCTCTAAAAGTCTTACTTGGACCATAGCAACTGAGATAGTTGAACAGTCTAAATCTAAATCTACTGTCATATCAGCCCAAGAGCAAAAAACTCCTGTTCTGGAGAGGCCTAATCAAGAGAATCATGCTGGTTGTTTCTAAATACATTCCCTCGGTGACCTACCACACCTCCTAGTACTACAGAATGGAAAGCTGAGACATGTCCATTGGAAGCTCCTCCTCTGTGTTACTGTTACTTCAGTAAAGCTTTCAGTGCAGCATAGAATCATAGAATAGTTAGGGTTGGAAAGGACCTTAAGATGGCCTAAAGAAAGCTAATCCTGCTGAACAATCAAAAGAAAGGTAAAGAATACCATTCAATTTGAAGACTAATATAAATATTATATTAACTACATAGACTTCGGTCTGACAAGAAACTACTATCTAGAGGAAAGACTCAACTTGGGGCAAAAATATTTTGATTTTGAAGTTATTTTAGTAGATGGATTGGTGTAGTCTAAGATACTCTTGTCTAAATCTAAGTATTTATAAACCTCAGATGATCCTGACATTTTGAGAGTCTAGTCCAGTGCTTTGCTTTTTTGTTGGTTTATGACTCAAGTACAGAATTGAACTTTTCCAAATGCATCCTGTGTGAAAGCAGAATTCAGTCCAGAAATTACTTGTTCCCTGTTCTTCCACAGACATCCCGTATGAATTTGGTAAGTTGTTTAACGTTTATTCCTGTGTTTGAGGCCCTCATCGGATCAAATGTCTTAAGTTTTCCAGTGCCTTGTCTGGTTTAGACCACAGACTCCCTGGACTGAGGGCTGCCTTTTTGGATAAATCTCTACACAGCATGCCAGCACAACGGAATGTGATTACTAGTCTGGATATCTTAACATAAAAGGATCTAATATAATGCAAACATTAGGAGACATAATACCATGTCATATCATATCAAAAACTGGAGATAAACAGTCACCCTATAGCACTCAGTATGGAGACCCTGCAGAGACCCTGCAGTAAAGAGGGAGTATAGAAATGGACAGCAGTTTTAGGTTTTACAGAGCTACAGGTTTATTCCTTCTCCTTAAACAGCCAGTAAGCAGGATAAATTGAGGGCGATAAAACACAATTTTTTTTTAATTGGAAAATTAGCTGCCCCTTTAGGATCAAAGATGCTGTTAAAAATGAAAGATTTTATTATTGTTACGGTAAGGTTTTATTAGTAGTGTTTACCAATAGCCCTTCTCACAGGGGAAATTGCTGTAGACACCCAGCTGACTTGCAATCAACTATTTTGTTCATAACATAACATGGCTGGCCAAGCATTACCTTCTGCTGCTCTTTTTCTCTATTCTATTTCATGCCATTGAACTTACTTCGAAACTATTTTTTCTAACAAGGATAATAATATGCGCTCTGGTATATGGCTGAGGGAGCAGCATAGCTGCTCGTATTAGGGAAAATTTACAACTGTATAATCTTGAGATTCCACTTACTCATTCCTCTCACTTGTTCACTTTCAAGTGCTTATTAAACCTAAAACTCTGTCTCCAGGAAGTCTGAGACATAGTAACATGATGCACCTCTTTCTCCCATCCTATCAGTAGGCTATATTTGGTAGATTTTGGTAGATGCCTCTGATTTCATGTTAGTCATTCTGCAAAGCCAATGAGACAAATTAAGAGAAAACTGTTAGACAGTCTAGTTGCAGATATAGGCTTAAATTAAGATAAAACAGTAGGTTAAAAATAAATTGCACTGTGGTCGTGGTTTAAGCCGTAAATCACGCAGTCACTCTCTCACTCACTTCCCTCTCTTTCTTCCCCCCGCTCCCGGGTGGATGGGGAGGAGAATCAAAAGAACACAACTCCCACAGGTTGAGATAAGAACAGTTTAGTAACTAAAGTACAACACAAGACCACTACTGCTACCACCAATAATAATAATGACAAGGCAAATACAAGGAAAGAATACAATAGCTCACCCCTTCTAATAAAAAGCCCGACCACTCACTACCCCCTCCTTCTTCCCCCCCACTCCGAGGGGGGGGGGGAAATGGGAGAAGAATCAAAAGAATGCAACTCCCACGGGTTGAGATAAAAACAGTCCAGTAACTAAGGTATAACACAAACCACCGCTGCCACAACCACCACCACCACCAATGACCAGGGCAATACAAGGAAAGAGGATACAATTGCCCACCACTTGATGACCAAGCTGTGAACTGAACTCTTCCGGGTTCCTGCCCCCAGTTTTACATCCTGGGCATGACGTGCTGTGGCATGGAATAGCTCTTTGGTCAGTTTGGGTCAGGTGCCCTGTCTCTGCCTCCTCCCTGCTTCCCCTCCCTCCCTGGTGGAGCATGAGACTCAGAAAGTCCTTGGTCAGGCCAAAATATTCTAAGCCATAACTATAAATATTGGTGTTATCAGCGCTGTTCCCAGACCAAAAATTGAAAACACAGCACTGCACCAGCTACTACGAAGGAGAAAAATGACTGCTGCTGCTGAACCCATGACAAATGTTGAACTTCAAATTTCCTTTACAGGAAAGACAGACTTAATGTCATCAAGGTGCAAATATCCAAAGGTCTGAGGAAGAACCACTTTCCTAAGGACTATTTGCACTTCCCTTGAAGTCTATGTTCCTTGTGATGCAGCCCAAAATGCTATTGACCTCTTTTGCTGCCAGGGAACACTATTAGCTCATGTCACCTTGCTACCAAGACCCTCAAGTCCTTTCCTGCAAAGGTGCTCCTCAGTTGGTCAGCCCCTAGCCTGTACTGCTGAAGGATTTCATTTGTTTCCGTATGCAGGACTTGATATTTTTTCTCACTAAGCTTCAGAAGGTTCCTGTTGGCCCATTTCTCCATTTGTCTAGGTCTGTCTGGATGGCAGCTTTTCCCCTAGATTTTATTGACTTGTCCAATCGATTTGGTTTCATTTGCAAGCTCAGCGAGCATGCACACCTGTAGCAAGTCCTTGTTAAAGATGATAAACAGATCAGGTCCAGGACAGACCTCTGATGTACCCATCATCAACCTCCAGGCAGGGTTGGTCTATTATCCACTTCCTTCAATGCCTGATTAATTAGACATTTTTTTTACTCATATAGTTATCCACTTAACAAAATCACATTTCCCTTGTTGTAGTGCTAAAGGATACTCTTGTTTCCCTTTGGCATTCCTTTGGGATCTTCATTTTAGCTTTAGCTCATTTTTGCACCGGAACTGCTTCATGAGTTTTCTGCTTAGACAAGCTGGTCTCATGACACCTACTTGCCTTCCTGTGTATTGAGGTGGACCATTCCTGTGCTTGGAGGATACTGTCATTAAGGATCTGCAAATTTTTCTAAGTTCCTTTGCTCTTTGAAGCCTCCTCCCATGGGATCCTGTCTACTAGTTTACAGAATAAACTTTAATCTTCTGTCTTGAAGTTCAGGGTTTGTAATCTGCTACTCTCCTTCCTCAGGATCTTGAACTCCTATCTCATGGTCGCTGCAGCCAAGGCTATCACTGATTATTACATGCCAACTAGTTCTGCTTTGTTAGTGAATAGCAGATGCTGCTATGAAGATAGGCTGAGAAAGTTTGGGCTGTTCAGCCTGGAGAAGAGAAGGCTGCTTGGAGACCTCAGAGCAGCCTTCCAATATCTGAAGGGGGACTACAGGGATGCTGGGGAGGGACTCTTCATGAGGGACTGCAGTGAGAGGACAAGGGGTAATGGGTTCAAACTTAAACAGGGGAAGTTTAGATTGGATATGAGGAAGAAATTCTTTCCTGTAAGGGTGGTGAAGCACTGGAATGGGTTGCCCAGGGAAGTTGTGAATGCTCCATCCCTGGTGGTGCTCAAGGCTGGGTTGGGTAGAGCCTTGGGTGACATGGTTTAGTGTGAGGTGTCCCTGCCCGTGGCAGGGGGGTGGAACTAGATGATCTTAAGGTCCTTTCCAACCCTAACTATTCTATGATCCTTGTTTGTCTCATATAGTACCACACCTGCTTGCATCCTGCCTTGTTGTTCTTCTGGCAGTTAACAGGAATACCAAAATGCCCCTAAAGAATCAGGACCTGCAATACAGCGATTTCCTGAGTTGTTTAAACAAGTCTTCATCTACTTTCTCATCTTAAGAAAGTAGTCTATAACAGTTCCACCACAGAGTCACCTATGCTGGCCTCTTCTTTGACCCTGACCCGTAAGCTGTCAACAAGATTGTCATCCATCTCATAGAGGAGCTCCATACATCCAAGCTCCTACTTCACTTAAAGGGTGACATTGCCATTGTCTTTCCAGTCTCTTTGTGCTAAATATTGCGTATCCCTCCATAACAACCTTTCAGCCATATAAGTTTTCCCACCACATTTATCCCAGTGATGGCGTAATCTGGTGACCATGAGAACAGCTCCAGGTCCTCCTGCCTTTTTCCCTGGTTATGGGCATTTGTATACACCCTTGGGGATGGGATCCTTTTGCCCTGTTTCATCACTTCTAAGGTCTGTCTTCTACACATTGCCCAAATATCACCCTAATGAGCTAGCTCAACAGTAAAACTAGGTAAGGTGGCTAAAAGAAAGCTAAAATAGGTAGCTCAAATACAGATTGATAGAGATACAGACAGATATGGATGTTACAGATTTAGATAGCTCTGTGTGTGTTTTCCAAATGAATACCTGAAGACAAATTCAAAGGCTAACATGGCTGAGTATCCTCTGAACATGCAGGTACTGTGGAATGGGCTGAGGACAGAAAGTGTAAAACTGCACTGAAAAACACATAGGAGAGGACTTATAACATCATGTATGTTTCCCAACTAGCCGATGTTTTTTGCATAATACTTACCTCTACAGTCCCTAAAATGAATTCCCATTAGACAGTCTTGTTGATATGACGCAGAATCATATTGCAAATCATAAATATAAAGCAGACCTCTTCATGGTAGTTTAGTTTTCCACTGAAGAGGATTTTTGCTATTTTCCGCTTTCATACCATGCAAACTCTACAAAGGCCACAGACAACTTTCTCCTTCTTAATTAAAAAGCTAAGTAATCCAATGTCATTAACTATGACAGTTTTTCTGTGGTTTAAAATATAACTAAGATCAGTATTGTTAAAAATGCATGGTCACTGATGCTTTTAAATTATTGCATTTTTCTAAAAATGATCTATTAAAATAAATCTCCAAAATGTTGATACTGTGCATGTAACTACCTAGTTGGTCTGTATCTTCAGCTTTACCTTTAATTGTGCATTTAAACTGTATGCACTTGCTTCTTTCATAAGCCCCTGCATCTGATTTCAATTGGCTAAAGATAGTTGTGCAAGACATGGTGTAGTAAGCATATTTTGCATTATTAAGGATTTCATCTTAAAATATTTTAAAGGGTGTGCTTATCTTATCAGGCAAGAAGAGAATGAAGCTCCTGGCACATAAATCAAAAGTGTCATTAACAAGAAGTTAGTAATCAACTAAATTTAGTTACTCTGCACTTGCAACGGAGTTTTGGGATTGAAATGGCAGAAAAAAGGATAGTAACGAGATGATCTTTTGAGGTCATACCCTCCCTCTGGTTTTATGAAATGCAGATACTGAGTACTCATCAGAATTAATAATATAGTGGCAGCTCTTTTTTGTTTTGCGTGTATAACCTGTAGCTGGTGCAGTGCTGTGATTTTGACTTTTGGCCTGGGAACAGCGCTGATAATACCAATGTTTTCAGTTGCTGCTCAATAATGTTTAGTCTGACCAAGGACTTTCTGGGTCTCATGCTCTGCCAGGAAGGAGGGGAAGCCAGGAGGAAGCAGAGACAAGGCAACTGACCCAAACTGACCAAAGAGATATTCCATACCACAGCACGTCATGCCCACTATATAAACTGGGGGCAGTTACCTGGAAGGGTAAGTTCACTGCTACTATTAGTCGGCAGCTGATGAGTGGTTGTATTCTCTTCCCGTGTTATTTCCTTTATTATTATTATTATTGGTGATAGCAGTAATGGTTTGTATTATACCTTAGTTACTGGACTGTCCTTATCTCAACCCGTGGGAGTTACAGTCTTTCGATTCTCTACCCCATCCCTCCGGGACCAGAGGGGGAAGAAGGGGGGAGTGAGATAGCGGCTGCATGGTTCTGAGTTACACCTGGGTTTAAAACCACGACATCACCTCAGTGGTGTTATCAGCTACACAGGAACCTTGCCCTGAGCAAGTTTATCTTGATACATGAAAGTTAACAATTAACTATTATTTACCCATGAAACATTCATGGATGTGTTCAAGGCCAGGTTGGACAGTCTTGGGTGACATGGTCTAGTGTGAGGCATCCCTGTCCATGGCAGGGGGTTTAGAACGGGGTAATCTTAAGGGCCTCTCCAACCCAAAACATTCTGTGATTCTATGATTCTATATTTCAATTTGGTAAAAACACTATTATTTTCTTTAATTGTCAATCAATTGGTTTTGGTTTTACAAAAAGAACATTCAAAAATTCTGCAATCTATTTATTTTACATCTTAAATAGAAATGTAAGCTCTTGCACATAATTTTTCCTGTGTTTAAGCAAGGCTACTTATCAAGTTGATTCAGATAGCTCAGGTTACATCTTCTTGCCAAAGTACACGCTGCTGGCTGTAAGGACAGCCCAGTGAGACCCAGCAGACAAAAATGTCTTCAGCTTGATGTTTGCCTCTTTCCAGATTTCATCCTCCCTTTGCATGAGCTAGCAGTATAACACTCCCTCATCCCTTTCACATTATCCATTTTGTATGAGAAATTGAAGACTTCAGACATGAAGCCCTGCAGCTCCGCTCAGTGACAAAGGGAAAAGCTATCATCATAAAGAAAAAGAACTGAAAGTGTTTTGGGGGTTCTTTTATTTAATATGGAGTCAGCGAGAGAAAGATTACAAGGGAATACTGCAGGTGATTACATCTATTGGTAGTAAGAGACATTAATATTAAGGAGTACTTTTTCTATAATGCAAAACATGAATTTACTTAGAATCAAAAAGCTTTCTCGAAATTTTCAAGATAGGGTGATATTGAAACTTTTCAGTGCCTATCCTACCATGGGAGAATGCGGGTCTTGGAACAAAAAATATGTAATCTCAGAAAACACTCAGCGCAGTCAGGTACCAATCCTGACCACTGCGCATGATTAGAGTATAAATAGATAAAAATGATTAGAGTATAAATACATTAAAATGGTAACAGTAATAGTTAGAAGCCAATTCTGAAATTCTTCCCACTTTTGCTTTGTAAAATAGAATCTCTGGACATGCAGTGTAGAAGTGGGAAACAGCAATGAAATATTGGTAACTTGCCATTAGTATCTTCTCCGTTTATCATAAGCAAATTATATAGAAATCCTTCCTTATTGCAGATTATACATGTTTTATCCTGATCTTGCTATTATTCCTTATTTTATTCAAAACAAGGAAGATTGCTTTGAATATGCAGTTGCTGGAACCCATTATAAAATGTCTACAGCTAATATTCATGCTGCCTAGCTGAGTTTCTTCAGTTACTAATTGATAGAACACTTTCATATCTTTAAGTATCTTATCTTAAATAATCTTACCCTTTTTGGAAATACCAATAAAGTATGAATAGAAGTGGAGTCTGGTTTAACATTTATACCTGTGTTATAACCCTGAGATGATACTCATGCTGTCTCCCTAGTGCTCTTTTATCTCCTAGTATCTTTCCAATTTAGAAAGGGCTATTAGGATTATATCATTATGATTGCCATTCTCCATTTGCTGTGCAACTTTTATACTATGTAGTCACATATAAGACCTTTGTCTTAGGGACAGTGGTGGGAATATTTCCAAGTGGCAATAGTAATTTATGAAGCTGCAAAGCATACACTCTGATTGAAGGCCAAAGGCTTAAGTCAGAAAATGGTATATTGCTGTTTGCCTACCAGCAACTACAGTAACATTTTTTCTTTGATGACTTCTAAGTTTTCATTAAGTTTAGCAAAGATTTTTACACTGGAAGGTAGAAAAAACCATCACAAAACTGGTGCAAAAGAAAAATACTGTAAAATACATGGAACTAGAAATTATTAAGAAAGAAAGACAAAACAGCCTTCTTCCCCAAATAGTGTCCGTATTTCCAATTACAGAGCTTCAACTTATTCTAAACCTTTTTGTAATACAAAATTAAACACTTTTCAGGCAGCCTCTGCCTGACCCTAAGACGGATGCTTTTTAGCATGGATATGGTACCTTTTCCATATACAGCTTAAGGAGCTTTTAACAAACATTGTAATTATAAATCTATGTAAATGTGAGTTGGGATTACTAAGCAATAACGCAATAAGACCTTAATTAATCTTCTTCTTTTATAGTCTTTTCAGGGGAAAAGGAACTTGATAGGCTGTCCTATACAGAAACAAATGGGAAACAACGAAGAGATTGACTGCTATTCCTTATCTGAAAATTGAGTTTCAATTGCTAAGAAGATTGAAGCTTAGAAGAAAGGCTTGAGAATAAAGCAGAATTTTATTTCTCCTTCTATCTTCCATTTTGATCCCAAATTTCTGGTCTTTTAGATGATTTGAAATGAGAAAATCAAAGCCTGATATCATGCTAGTGGTTTGGATAACAAAATAATCCAGATATAATTGGGTAAAAAAAAGCATGGTGTCTGGGAAAATGTAGCTTAACTCAGCACATACTTTAGACATTTCTGTCTCCTGTGGGAACTTGGTGTATAAAAAAAGAGGAATCTTGAGCACTAAGATGGTTCTTTTATTTTAAAGAAAAAAAAAAAAAGAAGAAGTAGTAAAGAAGTTTGTTAATATCTGGGCTGACCTGAGGGAATAGAAACTGTCACTCTGTGATTGTAGTGTTTTTCCATTCTAGTTAGTAGGACATAAAATATATAGATTCTAGTAACATGAACTAACAGAGTTATCCATACTTTTTTATAAGCTTTGAGCTTTTTTCATATTGTTTTGATTTCTATCAGTTGATGAGACATCAGTCGACCTGTATAAATTCACACCATTTAAGCACAAGGAAGTACATGTCCTTCAAACTACCTCATGTTGTATGTGTGCGTGACCATGCAGATGTGAATACACCAGCCAGTCTCTGCAGAATATAATATTTCAGGGGCACCTAACAGATACATAGAGTTCCCAGCCTGTGCTGGGAAATTTGTAAAAAACAACCTTGAAAAACTGCTGCTTCCATTTCTGCCTCCTGGGAATTTTGCCATTAGCAGTTTTATGAATCTTTGACAAGGAAAAGCCGGTCCCTTAGTGATCTTTCTTTAACGTGAAAGAGAGAAAAAGAGAGAGAGGGAGAGGCCATATATATACACCTCTTTCTTATCTCCTCATCATTAAACAAGAATACATGTGGATGATGTGGAATAGACATGGTTGGGAATGAGGCATAAAATGAAAATGTATGTCCAGGGCACAGAAAAGAGGACCTTTCACTGCTCTGTGTGTGGAGAAATTAAATTGACAATAAGCATCCAGCTTGAATAAAAGCCATCCTTCAGCAGAATGGCTGTTTAAATGTGGCTTAGCATTATTAATATATCTTATTGCCCAGCAGTAATTTGGAAAAAGCTTTTCTACTACTAAAAATCAGTCCATAATTTTAGTGAGACAGAAAAGTTGGTTTGGTGAATTTCAGCTACGTTTTTTCTTGATTGCTGAACAGAAGAGAAAGTACAGTTTCTCTGCAGGTGAGTTGTCTTTTTTTTCAATGAATTGCTCCTTCTCTTCCTTTTTTCTCCCTTATGACAAAAGACAGCATGCCCATCAATATCTGCCAAAGGAGCAGAGAAAATGTTGCTGGCAATGACAGTTTCAAAGAGAACTACAAATGCACAGCACTCTCCAGACACATGCCTCGCAGTGGTGTTAGCATCACGACTCCAATCAACCATTTCTTCCTATCACATCCTCCCCACACCTTCCTTTTTAAACCCGTGTTGTTCTCAGGCCAGCGGCTGTGTGTAAACAGGATGTGGGAGCTGTACTGAAATATATTCAATTTCTGTACACCTCCGCACCTCTGGCTGCAGCGTGCATCCTGCCTGGAACATCTGCTTCAGATAAATATAGGGAGAGTTCAGGCTGTGTAGAACTTCACAGCCTGAAGTTCTTCAGCTGTTTTTCCCTTGTCAACCTTATTTTTTAACATAAAAGAAAATATGGAAAAAGCATTATACTTTTTTACTTCATGGTTTTACTTTACATGGTCGGCAGTGCAGTTCTGAAAAATTGCCGCTGGCCATCCAGCTAAAATGGATCATAGTGCTTTATAGCACATTCACACAGAAAAGACTGAATTCCAGCTTACAAACTGAAAGCCGAAATCATGGAAATGCTTGCTGCTTTCCAGCAGACTCCACTTCAGGCAGACCCATCCCAGCTGCCATGCAGGCTGTCTCAGTTCTCTGCACTGTGTGCCTTAACTGCTCTGCTCTCTGCAGAATGGGGTGGATCTGGCAGGAGAACTGGGGGGTATTTGTGTGACTTCTAGCTCATAATGGGAGATCTCTGAACATGAGAGCAAATCTATACTTAGACATTCTGGGAACACTGCCGTCTAAAATGAAAAATGAGGAGTTTCTATGACCAGCTAACCTTAAGTAGTATGCAGCAAGTGCCTCTCTCCTTGACAGAATTTAGACATGTCGATCTATGGCCATCATCACAGACATCTAAGTAGGCAGCCTGACTTTTAATGCTAAATCTTCTGATATAGAAAAAAAGTGAATATCAAAATAATTCAGTGTTAATAAAAGGTACACTGTCCTTACTCATTCCAAGAGTAACAGAGGTGTCAGTATGTTAGGACTAAAAATACCTGTACAGCCACACTCACAGAGCCCATGGACACGCACATTCAGCAGGCTGGCTTCATTCCCAGTAAGAGCGGTCATGAGGCTGCGGTTGCCGCTGAGGAGGGCATAAAGGCTCATCTTTATTTACTTGAGAAAGGAAAGGGAACCCTTTTCCACTTCCGGAGTTGTCACCTGTTCCCCTCCTGTTCTGGGCTGACTTCTAACATTTCTTGCTGTCCCATTCATGGAGCATAAGAAATCAATTCTGTCTACAAACCTGAGGAGGTTTTGAGACAGTACTGCCTCCACACATGTACACACACACAGAGACACACAAATGAGCTGAACAGGAACAGGAATTTGCATATAAAGGAGACAAAGACTCAAAATTAGAAAACAGGTAAAAAATAGCAAACATTAGCAAATCTCATTTCTATTTTAACTGGCATAAGAATAGATGTTTTCAGAGATAATACAGGTTGACTGGAGACTTTAACAGGCTTCAAATCAAGTCTCCCTTTAACTTCACACTCATCTCTTGGGCATTTATTGTTGGAAGCTGCTGTACAAGTATTTTGGTCAGTTTATCTAATCAAAAACTATCTTCAGTGTCACTGTCTCCATCCGGCTTAACCATCTATTCTGCCTTGATGGTGAACAGAGAGAAACATCACTTCTTGGGTACCATTCATCTCCTGTTAAAGTAGATCTCTAATAAATCAGTGAACATCGAATTAAGTAAGTCTAGCTTCAATGTGCCTGCTTACTCCAGGGACAAAAGCCAGACATAGGTAGCTATGGAGAAAACCTTTTAAAATATTTTAGATGGCTCTTAGAGTTTGTGGCATTAATTTAATCAAATTTTTGAGGAAAAGAAAGATTCTCAAACGAATCAAATAAACTTGAAATATTGTAGACTAAATGAACCTTTTTAATATACCTTGGACTCACAAGTAGTCTTTCATTTGCTTTTTGTAGTTTAGTTTGCTATCATTATATAAAGATTTTTGAGGGAGTGTTACTTTAGTTTTTGTTTTCCCTTTTTCTGGCGAATAGAGCCACCGAATAAAGCACCCAATGTTAGCTAGGGTAGATCTGAAACTTTAGATCCAAAACGACAACAGTCTTATTCATGCAAAAGTTTTTTGTAATATGTAGTGATCACAAAGTTCTCACCTTTTTTTCCACAGGGGAAAGCAAAACGTCAGTGGAAACATGACATTTCAATCAATAATACCACTGTAAGCTGGGATTTAATCAGGTACAATTGTTCACCTGAACTTCCTAAGAAAGCGTGGATGATAAAACGATACATAGCATAATCTCTTCTGAAAAAGCATAAGGCCTGTTAATTGAAGAATGGCTAATCCTACGCATTGGACCTACAGTAATGGAAATATTTCCTCCCTACGGAGGAAGTAAGCATGGAACCTCAGAACAATCTACACTTTTTTACAGCTTTCAAAATATCCTTTTAATGGACAACACATTTGTTTCCCCTAACTCATCCCATTCCAGCTCTCCTTACCTCTAAGGTTCCACTGCTGGGTTACGTATGTGCTTGAGTATTTTCCCTATGAGCTCCTCCACAGAAACTCTCCGTTTTCCCTGTGCCAGCTACTTCTTTCTACCATTGCCTTACTAGTACTCTGATCCAACTACCTATAACTTCAGACTACAAAATGTATATACAACTGCATTGTAGCTTTATGATGGATGTGACTGACCTAAGGTTCTGTCAGCGGAAACCCAGAATGACTAATGAGCTGCTAGAACAGTTCAAGAAAAATGGTCACATGCTTCAGTAAGGCACTGTGGTCTACTAAGATGGGAGGACCTGGGAAATGGTTAATAATCTACTTAAAGCTATTTTTACTGGCTTTAATGTTCCATCATCTAACAACCAAAATGAGATCAGCACTCATTTCATAGGGTGCTATAGAAAGGCTTCCAGCCTATTGCAAGTTAAACAAACAAACAAATCAAAGGGAAAACAGAGCTGCAGTGATGCAAAATGAGTTACTCAGGGTCACTCAACAGGTTAGTAGCAGGACTAGAAATTGAGCACTTCAGGCCCCCCTCAGAATGCTTTCTCTGCAAATCATCTTCTATTCCTACTATCACATAAGCCTTTTATATCAGGGCTTCATGCTCATCATCCCCAGAATGATAAAGTGATTAAGTCTTCTTTTAAAAAAAAAAGTATTTGATCCTTGCAGGGGAAGGCTTTTGAGAGTGTGATATTTCAATGCAAATAAACTATAGCTATAAGAATGTAAAAGACAGACTTCTCAAGGTAAGCAACAATAAGTCAACACACTGTTCTGGGAGTCAGGGTTATAATTTCCTGTGTACACATGAGAATAATAGTACAGAAGGGATTCTTTTAATGGGATCAGGCCTAGGTCTATGCTACAACAGGTCCTGTTTATCAGCTTTTGGTTAGACTTAGTACAAGGAAGCACTTTGTTACTGGGTCTAGGATGCTTTAGAATTCCTTAATTTTCCAATTTTTACGGATAGTTTCAGCCTTTCCTGTCTGTCTCAAATCCCTTTTTGAAAATGCATATTCAAAAGGAGTTGACATTCAGTGCGCCAAAAATGAAAAGCTACATAAATGACAAAACAGTGTATTCTCATATTTTCTCTCATCACTCAAGTAGCATCAATTGTAAATGCTGGCCTTTCTCACCAACTTCTCTGCAACCACCCCAGCAGCAATAATGCAGAGCCCACTCTCTCTAAAGCTCACATGCAGATCTCCAGAAAGTATTTACAACCTCATAAACATGATTTCTCCTACTTCCAGTACAGAATACTCATTAGTCTCATAAATGACACACATCTTCCAGACAGAAGGCAGCGAAATGTGTAGTGGCCACTGCTGCCGAAATTAACAGGAAAATGTTGTTTTCCTTACATTTCTACATGACACATCACAAAGAAATGCCAGATCAAGGTCAAGTTACACTAAGCTGCACTGTGCTTTTTGGTCTTGTGATGTGACGTAACCTCTTATTAAGAAATCAAAGAACTGTAATGTAAAGCAAATAACTGGAAGCAAATAACTGTTGAGCATAGAAAGAAACTAAGCGGCTAGTGTTACCCAGGTGTCATGGGTTCAGCGGCAGCAGTCATTTTTCTGCTTCTTGGTAGCTGGTGTAGCACTGTGTTTTTGATCTTGGGCCTGGGAACAGTGCTGATAACACCAGTGTTTCGGTTACTGCTTAGTGACGTTTTGGTCTGGCCAAGGACTTTCTGAGTTTCATGTTCTGCCAAGGAGGAGGGGAGCCGGGAGAAAGCAGAGACAGGACACCTGACCCAAACTGGCCAAAGAGGTTATTCCATACCACAGCATGTCATGCCCAAGATGGAGGACGGAGAGGAGACACCCAGAAGGGTGGGGGGTGCACTGCGTGGTCGGGCTTGGTTTTAGGTGGTGAGAAATTGTATTCTTTCCTTGTATTTGCCTTGTCATTATTATTATTGGTGGTAGCAGTAGTGATTTGTGTTATACTTTAGTTACTAAACTGTTCTTATCTCAACCGGTGGGAGTTGCATTCTTTTCAATTCTCCTTCTCATCCCTCTGGGAGTGGGGGGAAGTAAAAGGGGAAAGTGAGGGGAGAACAAGCTGCGTGGTTAGAGAGGCTTAAACCACGACAGTTCTTTTTTGGCGCCCAACGTGGGGCTCGAAGGGTTGAGATAACGACAGGATTAATAGCCACTCGTCACAATGCTGATTTATTGGCTCTCAAAGTTGTTGCTCTTGATTCTCTTGCGTTCATGGTTTCAGCCTGTTGTACCTTACTTACAGCCGGTATTTCTTATCTTAGCATGTTTCAGATATGGGTTTTGGTTTAAGGTTCTTGTTTCATTGTACTTTATTGGAATGGCTTGTGATACGGGGGGGCTCCAGAAGCCGTGGGGGGCGAATGTGTACCTGGCAGTTCGGCTGCTCTTCACCGTCCTGGCGAGGCTGTGGAGAGCCGAGGGGGGGCTGCCTCGGGAGCCGCCGGCTGCCGAAACGGCCCGGGGGAGCGGACCCGGGGAGCAGGAGCCGAGCCCCCCCCCGAGCCCAGCCCGACGGCTGCCGAGCAGAGGAAGGAGGTAGCAGAAGGGGTGAGCCCCGCGACTGAGCCCAGCCCGGCGGCTGCCGAGCCGCGGGAGGGGGAGGCTACCGAGCGGCAGGAGGAGACGGCAGAGAAGCCGGGCCCCGAGGCTGAACAGAGTCCCGTGGCCGAGCCCAGCCTCGTCGCGGCCGAGAGCATTCCCCGGCAGCTGCCCGCGGAGCCGCAGGAGAACGCAGGAGACCCCGCAGCACTTCCCAGCAAGGCAGAGAAGGAAGCTCTGGACTCAGAGCAGCTGGTGGTGAGAGAGCCGGCAAGCACAGCCGCTGCACCAGCCCCAGTGACAAGCACAGCAGCCTCAGTTGAGAACTCTGACGGTTTTGAATGGCCTTTGGGTACCCTTGAGACCTGCCTGCTGATTGTGATGGGGATCAGCATGGTGGCATGCATACACAGTGTGTTTTACCCACAACCATTTTGTCTGGTCCCCAGAGTTAAGCAGAGTGGGGTGTGGGCATTGTCTGGGGTTAGTCTGCAACCTAGGATGACTAAGAGATTTTCCCTGCAGCTGGACAGTCATGAGTGGCAGGGTGTGTGGGACAGTATGGGCGAGTATCTTGTCCACTGGGCCCCTCCAGTGCTTTGGAAGCATCACAGATGGAAGGCAGCTGTGTGGAGTCCCCACCAACAAGCTGCAGGAACTGCTGGAGGGGTGGATGAATTATTTTGAGCCTGATGGGCCCATGACACCTCAGGCCATCAGGGCAGAGATACAACATACGGATGGACTTATGATCGAGGGGTGGACTTAGCAATGGACACTGTGGCCCAGGTTATTGACGAGTGTGAACACTGCACACAGCCTCTCCTGCTCTGAAAGGCTGTTGCAAAAGATGGAGCTTGACATCATGGACTGAATTGACTCAGCAGCTTTGTAGGGATTGGTCTATGCACTGAGGGATGATCTCTCTCCCTCTGTGTGTGTGTGTGTGGATGTATATATATACATGTGATGGTATATCGAAAATGTGAGATCTGAGCATGACGTGAATGGTATGGAATAAGGGGTGGATAATGTCATGGGTTCAGCAGCAGCAGTCATTTTTCTGCTTCTTGGTAGCTGGTGTAGCACTGTGTTTTTGATTTTGGGCCTGGGAACAGTGCTGATAACACCAGTGTTTCGGTTACTGCTTAGTGATGTTTTGGTCTGGCCAAGGACTTTCTGAGTTTCATGTTCTGCCAAGGAGGAGGGGAGCCGGGAGAAAGCAGAGACAGGACACCTGACCCAAACTGACCAAAGAGGTTATTCCATACCACAGCACGTCATGCCCAAGATGGAGGACGGAGAGGAGAGACCCAGAAGGGTGGGGGGTGCACTGCGTGGTCGGGCTTGGTTTTAGGTGGTGAGAAATTGTATTCTTTCCTTGTATTTGCCTTGTCATTATTATTATTGGTGGTAGCAGTAGTGATCTGTGTTATACTTTAGTTACTAAACTGTTCTTATCTCAACCGGTGGGAGTTGCATTCTTTTCAATTCTCCTTCTCATCCCTCTGGGAGTGGGGGGAAGTAAAAGGGGAAAGTGAGGGGAGAACAAGCTGCGTGGTTAGAGAGGCTTAAACCACGACACCAGGTAGCAAGTGCTGACTTCAAGCAGCGTTTCAGCATTGTGCCTTAATGGAAGGAACAGACAGATGTCCCATGTCAGCATCAGGGGCCACCCCATGCCACTGGAGAATGCCAGATGGGTTGGAGAGGACTCTGTTCCCCAGTTGTCTGTAGGAAACTACAATATTGACCCCATGCAGCCCATACTGTCCTCTGCTCCCCTGAGGTCTCGCTCCTCCTTTGGGTGACTGAAGCTCTATTCCATGCTTTTTGTTTGTCAACAGATTATATCAAGGCACTCATCTGGGGTCAGACAAAGCATTCATTGGGCATGGATAAACAGGAGAGAGAAAGCAAAACAGTGATGCTACTGGCATAACATGATAATTTGAAATTAAATGGGAACCCTGCATCCTAAAAGTATTCTTTTCCCACCCTTGCATAGTTTTTTCATCTTTGCTTTCAAAGCCAACTGTTTTAGACCCTCCAGGTTCTGAACACTATGATAGTGGCTCAGGAGGATTATCAGACAAGGGAACATGTAAAGGAGTCAGAGAAAAAGCAGATGAAATGGAAGAAAATAGCAGAACTAAGGCTGGGAAAAGTGAGGGAACAAAATAAAGTGAAGTAAAGGCGAAAAATCACAGAAAAAGAAAGGACAGGGCACATCATCAATAAACGTTAAAAAGTACATAGTAAAGCCCTAAAACATTGTGAAAATTTTAAACTGATTTCATGTAAACTAGAGGAGTAAATTGGGAGCATAATGTAAATGATACTGGGAACTTTGAGCAAACATAACTGCTATTATGCAGTCCTGGATTCAGAAGGGCCACTCTTGTGCCTCAAATCATAGCTTTCATATTGTTCAATACAGAACATGTTTTCCTTTATTTTTTAAAGTGCTCTATGAACTTCATGCTTATGGAAGATACTTTTTAAAGCAGGGCAAAAAACTGTGGCCCAGTTCTACACGAGTGCTGTGTAGCCAGTTCCGGAGATGTTGATGTTTAAAGCAGCATTAATATCATTTGGCATGTGGAAGTTGAGACTAGAGTGCTTGGAAAAGCATCAGTAAGTCAGCCTGGACAGAAACAGATGCAAAATATAATTGCAAGATCAGAGCCAGTTAAGAATAACACTTATGAAAAAAACCCTTTTACTAGTGAGGTAGTACTAAAATACACTTATTCTTCTACTATTTCAAGCAGCAAGTAATCCCAACATTCCTCATGCACACTGGGCCAGTGACAGTGAGTATGGCTGAAAGGATATCGAAGAGAATGTTTTCTTCTTCTATTTTCACCTGCCATAATCCTTACAGTGGCAAATCCATATTTGGAAGCTTGTTGGATCAGCTTTTTTTAGAGTTGCTTCATTTTTTGCAAACACTGATCTCTTTCACATAAAAAAAAACCAACAAACCCATAGTTCCTTCTTGTATTTTTAGATTTAGTTTGTTTTGTTCTTTGTATGTTAAAACAGAAATGTTTATTTGCAACTGAACATTCAAAAGGCCAATATGAAGCTATCATGTGACAGCATACTGCAACTCCACAGTACTGCAGCTCCACAGTGCAAGATTAGCTAACAGAAAGCACTTGTTGTCTAAAGTTGCTGTTTTATAGATCCTTTCAGTTTCCCATTAAATCAAGTCATGTCTTTCAAACTTGCTGATACAAAATGCTGCTTTGCCATCATGTTCACATGCTCACATTTCTTTTGAATATCTACAAGATTTCATTCAAATTACTATAAAAATGAGAATCTGATTGAAAGCTCACCAGCAACAGCTGTGTGTTATTGCACACAGTGGGTTTACCATTCAAACTTCTTCCTTACCTAGTTATGATAGCTCAGATATTCATTGAGTGTCTTTTCTTGAAGTTAACTGAATATATTGGGATGAAGTTCTGCACACATTCACAGGATTTGGGGTGGCATTAGGTTTAGCACTAGAAAAATCACATTTCTGAGGTAGTACTTGAGGAATTTTTGTCACTACCTGTTTCTCAGAACCAAATAATGACACAAGAATCATAGGTCATAACTTGTGACAGAATGTATCATTCCACTGCGCTTGAAGAATAGCTCACAAATCACAGACCAAATGAAATATGGAATAGAAAGAAACCATTGGTCTTTTGAGTAATACAGCTCTTATGAGTTCTGATTTATCCATAAACCCAACTTAGTAACTTATGTGGCCTGCCTTCTGTGTGTTTTCAGACTAATTCATGACTGTCTGAAAAGGTCCTTTTCCTACTCCGAAGAGTTTTCACTTTTCCGTGTAAGGGGAAGAGGGGTAGCTTCTGAGGAAAGCATTGCAGTACATGCACTGAGAGGCCACAAGGCTGCCATCTCCTGGTCCCCTTCATTGACTGGGCTCCATTCTGCCTGCTGCCTTGGATGGAGAAGAGTGCTTGTGATGAGACCAGGAAAACACAGCATGCCAGCACTCCTGCATGCCCCATCCCAACAAACCAGCTCATTCCTGCCTGCACAGCCAGATCAAACAGGGTTCAGAAAACAATCTGGGATCCATATTAGCACTTGGTACCATGGCTGCCAGGGCAGTTTAATGGGGTGGGTGGGTTATTGTTTCTAGCAGTTTTCAATTGACACTATCTGGGATGGCTCTGCTCTGAGCAGCTGCCTTCACTGCAGCCCCACTGCATCACCTTTCTGTGTGGAAAGCTTTGTTTCGGCTAGAGAAGGGTTTGTTGAGCTTGCTTGTGCTGGAGTCTTACACAGAGGCTTTTCCTTTGCCTATGGCATGTGACCCTGCCAACTTAGAGCCTTGCATCCCCAATCAGAGAAACAACAGCTAAAAGGAGAAATAGTAAAGGTTAATTAACCTCAGGTCTTCCCTCAGCAAAGCACGGCTGCCATGGGTAAGTAATAAAAATAGCTTCTCAATGGTGCTGTGTCTGTCAGAGCCTCACTCTGTGATCCTTCAGTCAAAATCATAGAAGCAGGAGGGGGAGGAGAGGCTGATTTGCTGCTGTCCTTTTCTTGTGTGTGTGTTCCCAAGGCTGCCCAGCTCTGTCCTTCAAATCATCTCCACCAGTAAATCATTTAGCTCAATCTGTCACTCCCGGCCATTGTGAGGAGACAAAAACTATCCATTTAACCCCAGCCGTGGCTGATTCACACGGCAGGGAAGGCAGGCGCACAAAAGCAGGCTAGCGGGGAAGGTGGCAGTTGGGCTGGATTTCATGTAGACTGGTGCTGGTTTTCCCTCTCTTTCTGTTTTGACTTCTTCCCCTCCCCCCCCCCCCCCCCCCCATTTTAAATTAGCAGCACCTCTCATACTGGTATTGGTTTTTGAATACCACGTTTTTCAACAGAGCTGTTCTGCTTGAGCAATTTGACCCCTGCCTGGCTTCAAAGATTTGAAAGGCCAAGAAACACGCATACCCACATCAGTATACATCTATTACCCCTTCCACCTGGACAGCTTTTTGGACCATCCTTGTTGTTTTAAAAATAACCAAAAAAAGGTTTTAACAAAACATCCAATTAGTCACAGGGAACAAGAGCTATTCCAGGCAACCTGCTATTTGGGGAAATCTGCACTGCAATTATCAGGTTCATTTCACCTGAAGTATTGCTCTAAACCATCAGTTAAAACTCTGCTCCCTTAAACCATAACCTCTGGTCCAAGTCTGCACCTGAAATGGCCATCTCTTGTGTGACAAGAAATCACCCTGCCCTGATATTTTAAAAGCTAATAGTGCTTTGACATAGAAATCAGCTGTTAAGTTTACAACTTCTTTTCCATAATTGCCTTAACTAAAGTTGAATTTTCACATAACACCTTCTACTTCCAAATAACCCAAAACCTGAGAAACTAAACATGCCGTCAGAGAGCAACAAATTCACGTGGTGCTGACAGTAAAAGGAAATGCATAGAGAAACCAAGCAACACTGCAGATAAATTCACAATTTATTCCTCTCACCAACAAATTCCAGGATATCCCTAGTGAGCACAGAATCTGAAGTTTATATAGAAAATACATCTACAAATAGCCAGGTTTAATTTCTAATGGTACTGTCGTTAATCCATAGGAATGTTCTTCCATAATTGTCAACCAAGTATAGCACCATATTTTAAGAACCAAGCACTCAAGTTGACAAAGACTTACAAGAACAAAATACACCACATCTGTGCTTCTCCAGGGATAGTTATGATATTTGTTATGCATGTGAGATCCAAGAAATAACAAAAGTACTTTTGTAATCTTTCTTTTGTAATCTTTTTGACATGCCTTTTAACAACAAGCAGTTCAGGGTGTGGTTATTGCTTGGTGTATTAGTTAGACATTCTTACTCTCTTTTTGGGCATTTAGAATGCTTTAAGACCTCTTTTCACTATGAATTGTGTGCCCAAATTATGTAGTTTGCATATCAAATTCTGTCATAACCCTGTCATTGGGAAGAAACTATGTCTGGCTGAGCCGTTTTTTTGATTCTATTGTTTTGGGGTTTTGTGTTCCCCTGACAGGTCTATCCTACACCTTTCTATAGCTAGCAGAGTAAAGCAGAGTTGGGCAAACATGTTTTGCATTATGGAGTTTGCAGTCTCACTGTAAGCTTTCTCACAGGTTCCTCTTCAATGAAGGGCAGAGGGGTGGGGGAGAAAACATGCTTTTCCCTGATACTGCAAAGTATGTGAATTGCCTTCTTTTTCAACCTATGGGGCAGCCTTCACAGACTTCAGCACAAATGGAAGAAATATCTGATTTCTCATTCCATCTGGATTCAGTTTCTTTCTTCCTCTTTGTATGGTTTCTTAGAGACATTGTGGAGCTCACTGGAGGGGCTGCTTACACACTAGGCATACTGCCAGAATTTCACTCCAGGAGGCTGCAACAGGAATCTTTAATTAACTTGAACCAAAACACTGAACGGCAAAGAACAGAAGAGTAGGGGTGGAGAATGAGAGGAGGAAGGGAGGGAGCAGAAAATAATGTTTCCCATATTAGAGTCTCCACTTTTGGTCATGGGGTGACATGATCATAACGTTGTTCCTTATATGTATTTATTACAGCACAGGTCTACATTTACATGACATCTATGTGTCAACATTCCTAACTAACTCCTATCTTATTTGGTAAATTTTGCCTTTCTTTTCATGGAAGTAGTATCTGTGATTGCCCTTTGTACAATGTAACGATCAGCATTCTATTGACTCTTCTATTAACATATAGTTCAACTGCATATATCCTCTACAATTTACAAGATTCTAACTATGAGGTTAGTCTCAAACATCTTGACCATGGCAAAAATACACTGTAATATTGCAACAGTGTATGGGAGTACCAGACATCAGAGAAGATCCTCCTCTGCTCAGCATAGTACTAGCATGGCATGTCCCTGTTCTCAGTTTACATTCTAAGCATAAGCAAGAATTAGATACACACAGATGAATAACATAACCACTTACTGAAACATTATTCATTGTTGTGAAATGTTTCAAAACTGAATGGATAATGTTTCACACTCGTTTTGCAGAAATATACAAGATGCAAAGCAGTAGAAAACCAGGCCTGAAATACCTTTCTTACTTGAGCTCAAGGGACTGAGTTGAGCTGTTTCTTTGCTGTCCATTTCCTAGTTAAATATGTGTGCTAAATTATTACTTTAAATTCAAAACTAATAGGGATTTCTTGCATATTCATTCAAGTCAGTTTGTGATCAAGGCTCTGATGCTGTTCTAGATAATGAGGCTCAATTGCTCAAATATTTGTGAAAACAAACATAGAAAAGACTTATACATGCTCTACATGAACTTATTTACACATTCAAAAGAATACTGAAGTGTGGATTGATTTGCCAGTTGGTGGTTTGGAGTGTATTATGTTTGCATCTTCTGGCTTAATGACATCCTAAAAGAAGCCAATTTGTGGTATCTCTGATATGAACCAATACATGGTAGCTGGAAACAAGCAAGAGATTCACTTTAAAACACAGTCCTGACCCACACTGAAATGCTAATGTGGATGTACCCAAATTCCAAAGAATTATTTTGTCCTCAGGAGCATATATACTTTTTCCTACCCTAAATTTCCAAAACAAATGAAATAATAAAAAAATCCTTAATTTCCTGGTTTAAACTGATGTTTGGTATTGCTGCCTAAATATTTATGGCAAAGAAATCATACTCACTGCTCCGTAAAGCAATCCCATACTTGCTAAGTATAGTGTGAAAACCTGACTTAGAGAGAGGTTCCAGGATCCCCTCAAAACAGAAAAGTTTCCAAGGAGGTCCAAGGTTATGTCTTCCTCAGGTCATGATAGGAGTAGCTGCAAAAGAATTTAAGAACCTTTAACCTGAATGTGACATCTTTGGCAAGACCCTGCTCGGGTTTACAAGGGGCATGAGGTGAAAGAATCACTGAATATGCCTTAATGAGGTCTCTGGAATCTTTTTTGCAGCTACCTTCATTGGAAGCCATAATACACATCAAGAGCAGACTTGGAGAAGTATCTCTAATATATATATATTTAAATATATATATACCCACAGTTTTACATAGTTATATATAAAATTACATATATATATATATAGATAAAACCTTTTTATGAGCCAGTTTGATTCGCCCAACTTAAAATTAAAAAATTATGCATGGTCTGTATGAGGACTGCAGTTAGAGGAAGAATTCAGTTTATATAACCAAATTTCTATCTGCCAAAATATAAGCTCTGTTCTGAGTTAGCCCAGTGCAACTACAGAATAGCAATTAAATTCAAAGGCATTCAATCAGATTTAATGCCACAAGAAGAAGAATTTCTTTTCCAAATTTTCTCTCTCTCTGTAAATATATTTATATAACATTTGTGTGTGTGCCTGTGTGTTTGCATGGATAGATACACAGATGGATAGACAGACAAAGACAGATCTGTGTTATGTCACCAAAACACACTTACTGATGAATTAAGCATGTTTGTTGGAACCTGTGAAGCATTTGCATGATCTGATTGTTGTCCTTCACATAATCATTAGGATGCTGGTTCGTTCTGGATTGCATATGCACTGGAATCTGTTCTAAGCATTTAAACATGTTACATACATCTGCACTGAAGGCAGCATAGTTATTTCTGGCCTTACTGTGGCAGATCGACTGATCTTAGCAACTTAAACCACACTCTCACAATACAGTCCAAATTAAAGGTTTCCCTGAAATCTTCTATTGCTTTTTAATTTCCTAAAAAATATCAAAATGAGTAAATGGTTTCAAATTCAATGTGACAGAAGAATAAAAGCTTTTGAAATTCCTAATCAGCCTTCATTCCTCATGCAATTAGTTCCACTGAAGACAGTAGAGATACAGCTGAGGCAAAGTTAACTCACGTCATTTTCAAGTGACAAATAATCCTGAACCTTTGTACTGGCTGATTTTTAACTGTCAAGTGTTCACAATTAGAAGTAAAATTATTGTTGTGTATATTAACAACCTTTCACTATGAAGGTGAATATGGGCTATTGTATTCCATTTTCTTTCACATCAGCTTTCTGTCAGAACTTAACAATTCCCTATTCTAGTGAAAATAAGTCCATTTTGAACAACAAATGGCTGTTAGAAATGGTGGATACATGTCATCCCGATGAAAACAAAGTTACCATCATTAGAAATGTAAAAGTCATAAAACCCCTCAAGTCAAAAAAGAACATTTTATGGGAAGGCTCACAGACTTTTTTCACTAGCTGACATATCCCCATGCTCAGTGAAGCTTTCATTCCAAGAGAGATGCTCACTGGTGTTCTAGTACTGCTTTCCAGTTTACTCTATGATTGCAATTCCCATCAGTCTCCAGGCATTCCTAAATAAAGCCTAACAATTCGCTACATTAAGATTCTGTCTTACATCAGACTTCAGCAATTTTCTCTTTAAAAAAAAAATAAGGAGGATATCTGAGAATTCTCTTGGAGCAGAATTTAAATTAAATCTCCTTTTTAATGATGTATGGATTTCTTTCATTGTTTAGGAGGCCTGTGAGCAGTTGAAAGAAACAAGAAGGCTTTTAGTAATGGGCACTAACAGCACCATTGTACTTGCCTGGAGGCTCTTGGCCATTCAGTGTCACAGGGTCAAAAACAATCTATGCTCCCACACCAAAGCAGTTTGTAGAAGGCCACACAGGCATCACAACACTGATTCTTTAGAGCTTGGGTGAGTTTTTGTGAGTGATGTGCTAAGTTCAGCATTGAGAGGTAGAGAGGAAATTAATTTTTATTACTGTTTGCACTCATTCAAATTTCCCAAGTTCACGTTTGATTTTCTGAGCTGGAAATCTGATGGAAACAAGCTAAAGCATAAATTAGAATTATTATGAGACAGCCTTCTTTTCTAATGCTTTTACTTGTGGTCATGTGGCACATCTCTCTGTCAAGCACTGGGCATAGTGTAACTGCCTTGTAAATAATAGTGATAGAAATCATAAAGGTATACAAAGAAGAGGGAGGGGAGAAAGGAAACAGGACTAGGAATGGAGTTTATTTGACTTGATAAACCTTATGAACCACTGTATTTAACTGCTAAGAAAATATTTGAGTCTTTCTATCTTGTCTTCTTCTCCTTTTCCTAGCCTTTGCAATGTGTGACCTGGTGGAATCCTCAAGTTACAGATGGCAGCCAAAGTCTCATGTACTTCAGAGAGAAGCTAACTGCATATCCCTGCATAACAAATAAACAAACATCAAATTCTGCATTTTGCTGCATATTACCAGGCACAGGTGTCGTGGTTTAAGTCCAGTCAGCCACACAGTTTTGCTCACTCACTCCCCCCTCTTTCTTGCCCCCCACTCCCGGAGGGATGGGAAGGAGAATTGAAAAGAATGCAACTCCCACAGGTTGAGATAAGAACAGTTTAGTAACTAAAGTATAACACAAATCACTACTGCTACCACCAATAATAATAATGACAAGAGAAATTACAAGGAAAGAATACAATTCTCACTACCTAATACCAAGCCCGACCACGCAGTGCACCCCCCACCCTTCTGGGTCTCTCCTCTCCGTCCTCCATCTTGGGCATGATGTGCTGTGGTATGGAATAGCCTCTTTGGTCAGTTTGGGTCAGGTGTCCTGTCTCTGCTTCCTCCCGGCTCCCCTCCTCCCTGGCAGAGCATGAAACTCAGAAAGTCCTTGGCCAGACCAAAACATCACTAAGCAGTAACCAAAACACTGGTGTTATCAGCAGTGTTCCCAGGCCCAAAAACAAAAAACACAGCGCTACACCAGCTACCAAGGAGGAGAAAAATGACTGCTGCTGCTGAACCCATGACAACAGGTTACAGATGTACATTGAGCATACATATACACCTCCATATGTACAAGCTCTAAAGCATGAAATTGTTGTTGTGCTGTTACAAAGCACATAATTTATAGGGATTTGCTGTGTCAGTGAAAACAGTTTGACAACCTGAAAGCCCCAAATGTTCCCAAAACATAAATATAGCATAAAAACTTTTCATTTCAAAAAAGTATGCTATCCCATTCTCACTACTGTCAGGGAAATGCAATAAGGTGGGGGAAATAAAAAGCTTTTCATGCACACAATGCACATCAACATCCCTATTGTCCAAATCCATGTAGAACACAGTGCTTTTTTTCCTGAAGTTTACCTTCTCATAAGTGGGGAAATTTTACTTATGTTCTGGAATTACAAGACTTTCTTTTCAGTCTTAACTACTACCCTACTGCAATCTTTGCCACACTTATTTGAGATGGTATTTTTGTTTCCTGGGGGTTCAGAGGTATACTCTAAAACCAGTTTTGTTTGGCTGTCGCACTTGAACCATGCAGATGGCTTCCAGAAGTATAGAGAGCAAAGTTGGTAACTGAGGACTTCTATTTTGACTGGCATTTTAAAGTAAAAAATGTTTAACTTACGTTTTGAGTGAAGTTAATGGTAAACCACAGAAGATCTGTTAGTGCTGTGTACAGTGATGTTCCTGGATTAAAAGCTAAATTTCCTCATGAAGAGGGCTAACAATACTGCAGGGGGCCAACTTGCTTCATTGAAATGGGACATCCAGTCTTTTGAGAGCACTCACACATTAGGTTGTAAGATTACTCTCACTGTAGTAACCCTCTCCACTACAATCCTTTTATTATTTCTTTTTTCTGTTTATTGTTGTGGTTTGGGTTTTGTTTTTGAAAGAAGACACTTTATAAATTAGCTCTGCCACTGCCTATTATCTTCCCCAACAATATTCCTAAACTTCCTTCACTATTGCAGCCAGTTTCAGTTCCGTTTTATTCAGTGTTCAACCTCTGCACTTCGGTTTGTATGTAGTGTTGTTTTCTTTACAGAACTGAGCAAGGACAAGAATGTGGCTCGCTCTATTCTGCAATATCACAAAATTCATGGCTTCTCTTGATCTCTTTAATACTCTGTGTCTGAAAACCAGACTTTGTCTCTATGACCCTGTAGTCAAGTGATTGGGCAGTGGTGAATGAAAAGTAGATGCTCTCCAAAATAGTTCTCATCTATCTGATGAAACTGCTGTACTATTGAAGGTGTTGAAGTAAAATTAATCAGATGGCTGGTATCAGAGAAGGGAAAACTTGAAAATCAATGACCAGCTGCATCTCCAAAGAAGAACACCTTAAGCAGTAGCATGACTGAAATCTGGGGAGGGGGAAAATATCTTCAAGAAGACTTTGAAAGGCCAAAGTAAGCTGTGTAAGCCTGATGAGATGCTGGGAAACTTCAAGGCTCATGAATCCAGTATCAAATTCAGCTGCCTGCTGAGTGTGGAAGAGGAGCCTGCTCTGTGATCTTGTGCAAAGATTTGCAGTTTGTCAGTGACCAGATCCAGAAGGACAATGATCGGTACCTGTCCTGAATATGCCTGTTCCTAGTATTAGCTATATTTCAGCCTACAGAGATGCTCCATCCCTGGCAGTGTTCAAGGCCAAGTTGGACAGAGCCTTGGGCAAAATAGTCTAGTGTGAGGCATCCCTGCCCATGGCAGAGGGGTTGGAACTAGATGATCTTAAGATCCTTTCCAACCCAAACCATTTTATGATTCTATGATTCTATGATTCAGAGGCAGGCAACACAGTTTACATGCCTGTTTCTATTTTTGACATAGACTTAGACATACAAAAGACCTATAAGAACAAATTTATAGCAAAACACATTAGATAGAGTATGAGAAAAACATGAAGTGGTTATTACAAAAGGTGACTTCACACTAAGTACTAAACACAGTATAGCTTATCCAAATAAAGACTTCTCTTTTTTTCCCAACCTTTTGACAGCTAGCTGGCAATAAAACACTCTTTGAGAAACTGTGTCAAAAGAACAAGCTAGACATGTTGGGAGCAGTGTTTGTTTTAGCTGACATATATACTGAATGCCTAACCCAAGAACAGAAAGCAAAAATTTAGATTATGCAATGCACCCCAGAAGAGGGTTTCTAAACCTCAATCACTACAGGAAGGGAGGGCCATTATCTTAGTGTCGAAGTTTACTTTTGTCCCTGGAGAATTAAAAAAATGAGCTAGTCAACTACATATGAGCTGGGTTTAAGTTGCCGAACCTTGATCAAGTGTTGGCAGAACCTGGGAAAAAGAGAAGGAGGCTTTCTTGGCTTGAATCTTATGTTCTGTCAAAGCTATTTTGAAACTAAGTTGGAAATTTCCTTGCAACACCATATGTGATAACAAAAGTGATCTTATAGACAAAATATTTAACTTCCTGCTTCAGGAACCCAGATGACTGTTCATATAGCTCAGCATTAAATGCAAAAGAAAGAAGAGAGTGTATCACACTCTGCTAAACTGCATAATGTTAAGAATACTTAAGAATATTTGGTCATCTGTCACTAATATGCAGTGTTACAGGCACCTTGGATAAAATTACTAATGTTATTCTTCGTTACATTCTTTTATATTATCTTTTGTTGTGATCTGCAGTCAAAGGACTAAAACGGCCCTTTTAGCAAGAGCAATACAGTCTAACTTGAGTCCAGGATTATTAACTTAAGAGAGTCTTTTTCAACAATAATTTTTAAGTGGCTTTGTATGGGCAGGGAGTATTTTCTTCACTACAGCTTCGTCTTGCTTTACATACCGATATGACTGATCAGGAGATTACTGTTTCTTTTCCGTAAGAACAGTGCAGCTGGCTCAGTAACTGGACTGCTCTCAGCTAGCACAGTGTAGTATACAAGGAGTATTTGTCACTCGGCAGAGTAGCTGCAATTGCACAGCTTTTCCTCTACCCCATCCATATGGCAGCTCCATCAGTGCCTGATACAGGCCACAGATTTCAAATTATAGTAGAGCTGGCACTGGCAAATGCTTGTTGCTTCCATGTGGAGAACAGTTTGGTGATCTCAAACCATTTCCTAAACTAGAAGCCACACAGTGCAGAGAGATACCTAATTGGGCAGTCTAAGGCCAGAGCCTAGGATGTTTATGACTGTAGAATGATTTACCTATTAACAGTAGGGATAGCCCATGGCAGATGACACTACAAAGGCTAGAAAAGCAGTGCAAGAAAGCCTGCACTAGAGCCTATTTGCTACGGGTTCTGTGGCTGAAAAGAGGTGCCACTGCCAATGTTACGTTCAGAAAAAGAAATGTTAAAGCTTCAGTTAATAAAAGCTGCTGATGTCCGAGTCAGCCAACTCTGTCAAGCGATAAACCTGGAAGACTTTTTCCCCAGGGGTTTCCTTTTTTGTCTCTAAAACAAAGGAAAGTGAAATGAAAACAAGAAATCCAGACTATATAGCTAAGCATTATGTGACTAAGCCAGCTGTTGATCTGATACTATTATTTTTGCAGCCCAGTCTATTATAAAAGAAGGAAAAGCCTAAGTCTGCCTATACACCTGTTGCTTTTGATAGCTAGACAGGATGCTATACACTAATATGATAATAGGTAAAATTATAATTAATAATAATTTTAGCCCTGTGAACCTAAACAGATGTAATAAGGAATCTGTCAACAACATATAGTGGCTGAAAAAACATTTACTATTTATTTACTTCTACTAGTCAAAAAAGAATACTGGGAGTAGTTCGACTAAATCTACTGTTTAGGTACCCATTCATTAGGTGCTTGCTTACTTCTAACACTTCCAAAAATGCAACATATTTTTTACTAAAGATTCCAGCTTCAGCAAAGATGCCTTCCAGACCTGTGAGCTTACATCTATTCAGGCACTAGTGTTTTAATGAAATCCAGGCAAATATCTAACAGGGCTAGGTTGAGGCAGTGGTGGTAGGGGGAGGCTTATATTAAAATGCAATACAGCACCAAAGACAGCTATAGAGACTAAACAAGAGGAAAGTCTTCCCTCCCTGCACTCATTTACCAAGAACATAGAAATAATTGTTGGCCCAGAGACCCATATCTGTAGTTCCCATTGTACCTTGAGAGTTAACATACCAGCCCTACACACCCTTAGAGATCGCTTCGAGTACTGGAATGCAGATCTACACACCAAGTGTCAGAATTTGTGCAGCCAGTATCCTCACAATAAGCAACATTATCAATTAGAACAAGGCTCCTTAGACCACGTCAGCAGCCATGGAGCTTGCAGGAGTTCATCAGCATGGGAAAGACTTGTAGCTGAAGCAGTTTTCTTGTATCTAAAATAATTAGTTTACTAACCATGTTTGATGAAGCCTGAGGTTAATGAAGCATGTTAAAATAAGGAGAAGCTTTTTGAAAAAAGAAAGGGCAACACAAGAAGTTCAATAAATTGTTGTTGATATTTTGATAGAAATTAGTTTTTTAAAGTTCATGGGTATTTCAGATGAAATTATGTGTTGCTTTTGACTAAATGGTCATAAAATGGCCAAAACTTAAACCTTTTTCCTATGAGCTGCATTGAGGAACTGAAGGGTCAAAGCTGCGTGCCATGCAGACATGTCAAGTTGCTTCTCTGCCAGTCAGTGTGCCAGACTGCTTGAGGTGACAAAAGCAAGTGGCTGCGTGACAGAGAGGGAGACAGAGATGCTCAGCTCCTGTCAGGGAGCATGCTGTCCAGTCTTGCTCTTTCTCCACCTCCATCCCCAATTGCATTTTCTGCCCCCGCATGTCATGACTGCATCAGTAACTCACGGGTCGGACTGCCACACTGCCTGGGACTGTGGAAGGAGAGAAAGCTGAAGTATCATAAGAGAAATGAGATGCAGGTTCAGCTGCCAGGAACTCAGTTACATGAATCAAAGCGTGAAATGCCACAGGTCTCAATTCCAGTCTCTTACTCAAGGAGAGCAAGACAGACTGTTATTACTGAGACTCAAATTCACACATTTACTATACTGCAGTTAAATTTTGTTTTGCAAACATGGAAGATTGCTGTTTGCATTTTAATAAGGGTTCTGGAAAATACTCTAATTTATATCATAGAATCATAGAGTAGTTAGGGTTGGAAAGGAACTTAAGATCATCTAGTTCCAATCCACCAGCCATGGGCAGGGACACCTCCCACTAAACAATGACACCAGAGGCTATGTCCAATCCAGCCTTGAACACTGCCAGCGATGGAGCATTCACAGCTTCCCTGGGCAACCCATTCCAGTGCCTCACCACCCTTACAGGAAAGAATTTCTTCCTCATATCCAATCTAAACTCCCCCTGTTTAAGTTTGAACCCATTACTCCTTGTCCTATCACCACAGTCCTTCATGAAGAGTCCCTCCCCACCATCCCTATAGGCCCCCTTCAGATACTGGAAGGATGCTCTGAGGTCTCCAAGCAGCCTTCTCTTCTCCAGGCTCAACAGCACTCATCCTATCTTCATATGGAAGGTGCTCCAGTCCCCTGATCATCCTCATGGCCCTCCTCTGGACTTGTTCCAACAGTTCCATGTCCTTTTTATGTTGAGGACACCAGAACTGCACACACTACTCCAAGTGAGGTCTCACAAGAGCAGAGTAGAGGGGCAGGATCACCTCCCTCCACCTGCTGATCCCGATCCTTTTGATGCAGCCCAGGATGCGGTTGGCTTTCTGGGCTGCAATCGCACACTGCTGGCTCATGTTCAGTTTCTCATCAACTAACACCCCCAAGTCCTTCTCCACAGGGCTGCTCTGAATCTCTTCTCTGCCCAGCCTGTAGCTGTGCCTGGGACTGCTCCGACCCAGGTGTCAGATCTTGCACTTGTCATGGTTAAACTTCATCAGATTGGCATCAGCCCACCTCCCAAGCGTGTCAAGGTCCCTCTGGATGGCATTCCTTCACTCCAACGTATCAACCGAACTGCACAGCTTGGTGTCATCGGCAAACTCCCTGAGGGTGCACTCAATCCCACTGTCCATGTTACTAACAAAGATGGTGAACAAGACCAGTCCCAACACTGATCCCTGTGGGACACCACTCGTTACTGGTCTCCAGCTGGACATTGAGCCATTGAGCACTACTCTTTGCGTGCGACCATCCAGCCAGTTCTTTATCCACCAAGTTGTCCACCTATCAAATTGATGTCTCTCCAACTTAGAGACAAGGATGTCATGTGAGACAGTGTCAAACACTTTGCACAAGTCCAGGGAGATGACATCAACTGCTCTACCCCTGCCTATCCATTTCGTAGCCCCATCATAGAAGGCCACCAGATTGGTCTGGCAGGATTTCCCCTTAGTGAAGAAGCCATGCTGGCTGTCACCAACCACCTTGTTGTTTTTCATGTGCCTCAGCATGCCTTCCAGGAGAATCCGCTCCAAGATTTTGCCAGGCACAGAGGTGAGACTGACTAGTCTGTAGTTCCCCGGCTCATCCATTTTCCCCTTCTTGAAAATGGGGGTTATATTTCCCTTTTTCCAGTCATCGGGAACTTCACCTGACTGCCATGATTTTTCAAATATGATGGACAGTGCCTTAGCAACGTCATTTGCCTGCTCCTTCAGGACCCATGGATGCATTGCATCAGGTCCCATGAACTTGTATACGTTCCGGTTCCTAAGATGGTCTCGAACCAGATCCTCTCCTACAGTGGGCCCAGGGTCTTCATTCTCACTGTCCCTGTGTTTACCTTCCAAGACTTGGGTGGTGTGGTCAGAGCATTTTCCAGGGAAGACCGAGGCAAAGATGTCATTAAGAACCTCAGCCTTCCCCAAATCCAGGGTAGCCATTTCTCCCGATAGCTTCTGGAGAGGGCCCGCGTTGTCCCTAGCATCTCTTTTATTTGCAATGTACCTATAGAATTCCTTCCTGTTATCCTTCACATCCCTAGCCAAGTTTAATTCTAAGTGGGCCTTAGCTTTCCTAACCTGGTCCCTAGCTTCCCGGACAACATCCCTGTATTCTTCCCAGGCCACCTGTCCTTGCTTCCACCTTTTATAAGCCTCTTTTTCCCCCTCAAAGTTTCCTCAGCAGCTCCTTATCCATCCAAGGAGGTCTCCTGGCCCTCCGACAGCACTTCCTTCTAGTAGGGATGTATCACTATTGAGCTTGCAGAAAGTGATCCTTGAATATCAACCAAGAGTCCTGGGCGCCCTTGCACTCTAAGGCTATATCCCATGGAACCTTACTGAGCAGGTTCCTGAAGAGGCCAAAGTCTGCTCTCTTGAAGTCCAGGGCAGTGAGCTTGCTGCACACTCTTCTTACTGTCCTGACGATCTCGAATTCAACCATCTCATGATCGCTGCAATCAAGGCTGCCCTGGAGCATCACATTTCCAACCAGCCCTTCCCTGTTGGTGAGGACGAGGTCAAGCATGGCACCTCTCCTTGTTGGCTCGTCTATTACTTATGAAAGGAAGTTGTCTTCTTCACTATTGAGGAACTTCCTGGATTGCTTGTGCCGGGCCGTACCATCCCTCCAACAGATATCAGGGTGGTTGAAGTCCCCCATCAGAACAAAGGCCTGGGAGCATGAGGCTGTTCATATCTGTCTATAGAGCATTCCATCCACCTAGTCCTCTTGGTCAGGTGGCCTGTAGCAAATCCGCACAATAACTTCTCCCATCGCTGTTCTCCCTTTAAGCCTCACCCACAAACTCTCTCTTGACTGCTCACCTGTCCCCAGACAGAATTCCGTACTCTCCAGCCTATCCCTAACATAAATAGCAACTCCCCCTCCCAGCCTACCGGGCCTGTCTTTCCTAAAGAGTCTGTAACCTTCCATTCCAACACACCAGTCATAGGAGCCATCCCACCATGTTCTATGATGCCTGTGATATCATACCCCCATAGACGTGCATACATCTCTAATTCCTCTTGTTAGCACCAAAATGCATTGCTGAAGACAAGACCCACTCAATTAAGAGAACTGCATGAAAATCAGCAATTCTGCACCCAATAGGGTCTCTTGAACTGGGAATCTACTTAACGCTGGTAAGATGGGTGATGCCTGGGACAACATAGTAACAACTAATGGAAACAGAAGATTCACACTCTGCCCCAGACTCCTGCGTGCTTAATTAAGGAATAAAAAGAGATGGGATTACTGTGAATTTAGGCTTTAGCTCTGCAGCTATTTTCCTGCTTTGAGATAAAGACAGAAGAATCATCAACAAAATGCCTTTGCTAAATTGGGATTTATGACTGAAGTCGGTTCATAGTGGGTGTGTTTGAAAGGTGTCAGTTGAGGACTGAAAAATGATTTTTCACAGAAACAGAGAAACCAATTTCTAGGTTGATAAGGAAATAATAAACTCAAGAACTACAATTCGACTTTCACTGCACCTTTTTATATCCCACCCTTTCCAAAGAGAAATTAAAAACTGGAACAAATCAGTTAGCACTATATATAGTGTATATATTCTTTACCTTATTATTATATTATTTATATTATTGTACATCGTATTCATAGCAACCAGACTTTTAAACTGACCTTACTGAACTAGGTGCATGTGGAAATATATAAATAGAAACATTGATGCTTTTATCAAAAAGCAACACAGGAAATTAATAATATAATTTTTTACCATCCTATCTGACAAAAGAAGAAACAGATGTCACAACGAACTCTGCTGGTGACTTTACAGCATGAAGACTGTTTTCCTCAGCTAATAAGATGCAACCACTTCAAGTAAAAGCAGGGTATAACAGCTTGATTTCTCCCACATATACTTCCGCTTTGCTATTACTGCTGTTGCCTCACTGTCTGGATCATAAATGGGTGTTCTTTATAACTGAGAGCTGGGAAGCACCATCCCATGCAAGTTTTCTTGACATAGGGCTCTAAGGGATGGTTTTGCCACATCCTTTACAGCCCTTTTTTTGGTTTATTGAAAACAACAAAATGAAATGTGAACATAGTACAAATATTGTTGCATTTCCACAGGCTCTAAAAAGCGAGTCACCAAGTCGGGATTATTTGGGGGTTTAGCTATCTGAAAGGATTCCAGGATGAAAAAGTCCATGCTCTGAGCCTAAAGCTATAGTCATAGAAGAGCAGGACTGCATACACTTGGGAACACATTGCCAGCCTGCTTCCTCAGATGCACCAAAGCTCCTGCCTGTAGTAATGCGCTAGTGCCCTTGCCCTTGCAAATGATTTATCGTACTTTCTATGGTTTGCAAACAGAGTGCATTGAACCAGCCAGGTTTAAGCCTGTGCAGAAAAACAGACTGGTAAGCAATATTGCTAAGGTTGAGCTCCAGTATTTGTAGTAGAAGATAAGCAAAGGCTTAACAATTAAAGCCCTACTGATGGTAACAAGGTTTGATTAGAAGTCACAGTTCAGGTTTTGATTTCTTCTTCATTTCCTAGCTAAAATATTCTGCACTATACCAATGAGTGGAGCTTGCATTTCTACTCTCACAGCACATCTGACAAAAGGAACAGCCCTGGAAAAGCACGTTTTGTCTTGGGTTTCTCCCCTCTGTCTCCCATGTGAAGGCAGCACTACCAATCTGCAGATGTAGAAAAGCTCAACCTGAGCCCAGCAACATTGCACCTGACAGCAGGGACGTGGAACACCTCCGTAGAGAGCACCAAGGTGCAAAGAACTGCTTGCATTCCTTTCTCACCAGTTTTCTTCCTTTTTGTTTTTTGTGCCAAAGATGTGAACACTAACCAGCAGTTTCAGTTGTATTTGTTTTTCTGGGCCTCCTTTCACCACCAGGTTTATTCAGAGACAACTGTTGAAATCTCTGCTGTCACTACACTTTCAAGGTGTTATGTCTTCTCTAGGCTCAGTCTTAATACCTGTGTAGACTGCAAGTCATGCCAAAAGTGTAAGTCATGCCAAAAGTATTTGGAGTCATTGTTTATTTCACCAGCTAACACAACCTTTTAAGGAGCAAGATGGATTAAATAAATAATGTTAACGAGCTACTAGCAATTTTTTTCCTTCCAGCTGCATAATAGTGATCATTGACTCACACTGCAAATGTGTACTAAAAAAAAGAAAGGGAGGGGGCAAGAAGCAAACCATTAAAAAGGCAGGTTTGTGCTTCAGAAAGGTAATTTCTCAAAAGACTATTGACATTGGTGAGGAAAGAAAATATAAGTGCTTTTAAGGGGTTAAATAAATATTTTCTAGATTCATATTAAATATCCATTAACTTCTCTCTGTGTAGTCCACTCTAATACCTATCTTTTAGTATCTTGTTACCAAAGTAAGAAAGAGAGAGACACTTTCCCTTTAATTTACTTTGAACTCTGATGGTTGAAGACATGAAAAAAAACAACCCTCTGCTGCTTTTGAGCTAACAGTCAAAGGTACCTTTGTGGCTCCTTCATAAGGGTGTACTAATCTGTGACAACTGTAGGTAATCTGATAAGTAGGCCCGCATGTATGCTAATGTGCTAAATATGAGGAAATTCAGAGCCTTCAATGGCCAGGAAAACCCATTGCTTCCTAAATGGACCCTCATATGCAATAACCCTGGCAATATATGTGCATTTTGACACCTGCTTAGCAGGGAGACAATGTGGTGGCCTTTGTTGAGCAACACAGAGGTGTGATTCTCATGATGGGAATTCCTACCTCACAGGGGACATTCTTTCAGCCCCCACAGTGGCTGGTGGCCTGGATATGGCCCCAGGCTGGGCCTGCACCAACAGTAGGGCTTGCCAGAAAGGTTATGTGCAATGAATGCCCCTCCACTTCTTCAATGAGAGGCTGAAAACCTGGGTAATCCCTGCAGGTGAGAGTGGGAGGGAGGTAGAGAAAAAGGCAGAGAAAAGGAGGAAGAAGGGAGGACTTTGCTGAAACATGTTGAACCAGGTCTCTAGCTAGGGTAAAATCAGCTTGAAGACTACAATGTTTTATCTAGCAGAGCTTTAATTATGTGGACACCAGTTTGCAATACCTTGATGTGCTTTATCTTATGTATTGTCCTTGGAGGAGAATTCTTAAGTGCTGTACTGGAAAGACTAAATTACATCTTCTTGCCCTCCAGATTGTTTTACTGCATCCTCAGGAAAATTTGTCTGAGAGAGGATAGGCAACTTACTTTTAGTATAAACCTTGCAATAGGGAAGAAGACTTCATGGACATTGAAACTTCAAGAGACAAGCTGTCAAGACACTTCAAAATTGATCATGGTTGTGATGCCTCTTCCAGACACAAATGTGTCCTGAAGATTATGCTGGACTCTGGTCAGTTCCCAATGTTCCTTTGTTTTCTGGTGTCCCAAAGCTTAAAGCAAAATATGTATAAAATTGTGAGCCAAATACATATCTGGAGACACAGTCCACTCAGCTAAGAGAGAAAAGTTTACTAACCACTTCTTGTGAGTGCAGAACAGACCAAGGTTTGCTAATCGTTACCTTGAGTGTGCCTTTGTCTGGTTGATGCTCAACACTTTTCCAGTATGGCTGGCAACAAAGCAGCATGGTTATCATGAGTTTGACAAGAAGACACAGACAATGGGCACAAACTGAAATACAGCAAATCCCATTTAAACATAAGAAAAAGGTTTTTTACCATGAAGATAACAAAACACCGGAACAGGTTGCTCAGAGACATTGTGGAGTCTCGACTCTTTTGAGATACTCAAAGCCCAACTGGACAATGCCCAGTGCGAGATGCTTACATTGACCTTACCTGAACAGGGGGTTGGATGAGGTGATCTGTGTTAAAGACACCCTGAGCCAATTAAGGGTGACAATATAAAATTTTATTGTGAGCAAACGGTAAGCAGACAAAACAGCGCTGGGTGCGTGGGGAGTCTCTGCTCCGCCAACATGCACACCAATTCGTCTTCTGATTGTTCTTTTATACAGTTTAGTTTTGTTTTCCAGGTGGTCCACTCCTCTCCTCGGAAAGTCCATCCCCCGTTGATTTCGTAACTTGACCATGTGCGGTTTCATCCTCTTGAGGGTCTTGAGGGTCGTGAAGATGAAGCTAGTAGTCTTCCTCGATGACCCTTAACCTACTTTTGAGATTGAACTCTTTCTCCTCTCTATCTCATGCACGCGTATCAGTAAACACCTGTATTGTCTTCCTTATCTGGGAGTTGCAGAAAAGCTTAACCTGTTAACTTGTGGGTTCACATTGTGGTTTAACATTTGCACGCATATCACACAGGCCTTGCTTAATTTAGCAAACTACTTACAGAGTTTCTATTACAGCCACACCATCTTATTTGATGAACAAAATCTCCACATATTACAATCTGCAGAGGTCTCTTTCAACCTCAGTCATTTTGTTCTTCCAAGAACTCAGTGTATTCCCCACTCACAAGCCTTCTCCAGAATTATTTAATTTGAATGCCAATGACAAAGGGAATGGCAATGACAAAGGGAAAACGACACTGGTATTATCTCTTTTATCTCAAACAATAATCCTGTTTTATCATGACAAAAAATTAAACTCAAGGAACTTCTAAGCTGCAAATATGACCTCAGAGAAGTGTTCATCCAGAGCCACTGTGATTCAAAGTAGTTTGGTCCAAGACACAGACCAGACCTGGCCAAGCATTCTGATAAAAATGTGACTCCTCTTTTAAAGCTACAGTCTTTTTAACCTTCTTCCACTTAAAACATACTACCACATCAGCCATAGAGAAGTAACAGAGCTGAAAAAAGTGAGATTCTTCAAACACTGGGGTACCTGTAAAACAGTATTATTCTAGCTACTTGGCATGTCTGATTTTTCTCAGCTCTCTGAAAGCATTGGTGAGATAGAATAACCATTGTACATGTTTCTAAATATGAAAATGGAGAAATTTTATTTACTCCTTTCCACTTTGTTGCATTCAGTGATGCTATTTTACCTTTGACTTTTGGATGTATAACAATTGACCCCCAATGAATAGTGACGACATTTCCTCTCAGAGAAGGTCCTGGGGGAAGGAAGGCCCTGCATAAACAAACTTCCACTCAGTACAATACAGTAGCCTATAAACGTGACCATTTTTTCAGGGCATGGGTGAGGCTGAACCTTTTTTCCTGTTCATGCAATCCAGCAATTATTGCGGGCCTGGTTCCCTATAATTTAAATGCTTGCATAGCTTCTAGTTCATTTGTATTTTTCTCCACACAGTACAGGTGTATCCCATTTTCCTGTTGCTCTGGAACACAACCACAGTTTCCAACAGTGGTACGTAAATGACCATCTGTGGTTAAAAAAAAAAAAAAAAAAAAAAAGCTGATGCACAGGACTGCAATGTGAGAATTTTAACAAGGCAGCAGAATTTATACTATTAATAGTTTTGACACTTCCTGATGATAAAGGCAAAATGTCGTGTTCCTTCTGTTTTAGCACTCTGGAGCTATGTGACAGACAGCTACTGTTGCTGCGTGCAGGAAAGAATCTCCAGGGAAAAGTTAAATAAATCCTAGCTGCCTATGCCTAGCTTTCCTTAAGCTTTTCAGGGTAGTAAACGCAGACCAAACTAAGGAAAAAGTTATTATATGATCACATGAGTGGTATCTTGCTTGGAATTATAGAGGACTATTAAGATTTCATCAGCCTTTGCTGCCTCCCAGATTCAGCAGTGATGGAAACACTGCAATCCATCACACAGTACTCTGCAACAACAGTTGTCATAGTAGATGGTAGCAGTAGTAAATTGCCAGTGCTCATGTGGATGGGGATAAGAGGAAATAAAGATCTTCAGTGACTTGAACAGACACTTGGTGCTGTTCCAAGTACTAGAGGGTCACAAAGACAGGCTTTTTTATTGATCACCCCAAGACTGATACTTGCTGCCTCGTCCTCTTCAAAATACTCCTATAGCAATCTTTCTTTTTTCCTGCTTCTGACTCTTCAGGCTGTGGTCACTCATCTTGCACAGTGAGTCTCAGTTCCTTTCTTAAGAGTCACCTTGCCCAGATACTCCCTGCCTGCTGGCTTTATATCAGGTTTCACTTTCCCCCACCTTCCCCATTTCTTCAGTTCTCCTAGTTCAGATCAATGTTCCCCTCAATCTACTTTGCTATTCTGAAACCTAGAAGCCACAGTGACACAAATGAAACCTTTCCAGGATCAAGAGTGAAACAGTACATATTTTCCTAGGTTTTTTTTTTTTTTCTTTTCTTTTCAGCGAATGTTGAACTGTTATGTTTGAAATCTGCAGAAAAAAAAAAAAAAAGTGCAGGTAGACACGTATCATGTACCATCTCATTCCAAGTGGGTAAAGTTTGTGAAGCCTTAAACACCAGGATCAGATATGTTTGGGCAACCTTAATAACTTGTGCTGATAGGCACACAGAGATGTAGACACACACCGTCTTCTGATAATTGCACCTGAAGTGCACTCACAAAATGAGCATGTTCATGCAGCAACAAGCAGACGTGTGTACAAAACAGAACTATGACTATCGCATGCAGCTGCATGTTCTGGGCCATCAGCTTTCTCAAATGTGCTCTTTGCACATACACTTGGTTTTCTGCTCTTACAAAACATTTTAGAAGCGTCTGTGCTCATTCAAAAGTGTAACTTGTGTCTCTTTAGCTGTAGCCCTTGAGAGCCTATCAAATAATTTTCAACCCTTAGACAGAAAATTATTCTATTTTTACTTTCTACAGAAGATTTCTATGAACAGCAGAATGTGATTTTGTTCATTCATAAATAGTAGCAATGGGCAGACACGAACATTAAGAATAGATTAATAATAACAAACAGTACAAGGAGGAGAGCAATTTGCTTGAGAGATCTAGAGAAAATTACTAAAGGCAATGAGTTTTTCTTTACCTGGGACAAGCAAATTTCATTTTGTGTGAATTTCTCTTTCCTCTTTTTTTTTTTTTTTTTTGCCTGTGGACAGGAAACTTTTCTTTTGTGGGCCAAGGAAAAGAATGTGAATGAAAGGTAAGTCATTCACATAAACAAACATGCTGACACAGAAAAGACAAGCAGTATGAGTTTCTCAACCTTTTAAGAACATCTCCTTTTTGTGAAGGTAAGCCAGTTTTTTTCCCTATTTTACAGAAGTGACTTTGTGAGTTTCTCTAATTTTCTCAGAGCCACAGTGAACCGCTTGTCATAACCTTAAGAGACCCTGAGAAATCAAAGCACCTACAAAACTTCTGCTTTGGGATTAGTTTAAGTAAACTCAAACATCCCCAATATGCAGTTCTGGAAAAAAAACAATGAACATAAATGTCACATGCAGCCATTCTCTTTCAGTTCACAATACACGTTTTTCTGCCAAAGGACTACACGTGGTATATAATCCTTAACTCCTTTAGGATTTTAATCTGTCCATAAAGCGTATGGTAAAAAGGTAAGTGTTCTGCAGAACCATTAACTTGCCTAAAGTAATGTGGATGTTTTTTATTTCTTTCTTGAATGACAAAGGGCATCTGAAAGTAGTTAACAGCCCAAACCTGAGGCAGGAAAAAATGAACCTGGAAATGTCCCTGTAGGGCTGTGTTTTATGGTAATTAGTCAATTCCCAGGGTGGTACTTGTATCAATAAGAGTATGTTATTGTTCTGTTTCTTAAGTACCAAGAATGTAAGAGCACAATATATAAATACATTTATTTATCAGCACCAAAAGCATCAGGGGCATTGCGTTATATCAAAGCTACAGTGGACAGAAAAATTGCAGCAACGCCAAATCTGATCTCACTCCAGTGAGAGAACAGAACTGTCCCTTTAATGTATTGCCAGTCATTGTAAAAGTGATCGCTTTCAGAATATCAAAAGCCTTAGGTCAAACTTTACCATGTAAAAAGCCCATTCAGCGGCATTCATGAAGAACGCAGCTTTTAGAAGTACTGGCTCAACCAGCTCCTTGTGCTGAGGAAGAGCAAGTGAAAACTGCCAGAAAGTAGTCCAGGAGAAAAGTAGCTGAGGATTTGCTGCCTTCTAAGGGAGTTGTGGAGCGGCTCAGCCTGGAGGACATGGCATTGCTGCTCATCCCCATTCTCCCAGCCCAGATGGGAGGCTGTAAAGCAGCGTTAAACAAAGGTCAGATAAGCTCTGGAGAAGCAAATCCCTGGTATGGCACCAGCCCATTTGTGCTTCCTCACCCAGATTTGGTGTGGCTGGGTCCTAGAAACATGTTGATGTATGGGATTTGATACACACAGAAATGAAGCTGCAGAAAATAGCATGAACTCTATAATTCTGCCCATTGGAGTATTGGTTAGCTCCGCCCATATCTGTTTGCTGCGGTGATCAACTCACATGCTGAAGAAGGCCAGGGAAAATGAGAGGTAAAATGAGAAACTACAAAAATAGTGTTCTGTAGTAAACCCAGCTGTAACCAGAGAGACTTCCTTGAAAACAAGTGATTTTTGGGTAACCGCTAACAGAGGCCTCCCTTCTGAACCTTTGGCCTGTTAATGTGTCCAGAACCACTTTCCAGCACTGAGGATGAGTGGTATTAGTATGGTCTGGACTCACACAACCAGCCCTCCTCTTTGTACCTAAACCCAGTTGCCATATCTGTGCTACTTCTTGGTCCTTAGGTCTGCAATAATCACCCAGGAAATTTTTGGTCCTTAAATGGGAGAAGCTGGTCAGCCCAGGCCAAAACTGGAGCACAGAAAGAGCAAAGAAGGAAAGAGACTGTGAGGCAGTGCACAAACCTGCTAGTTTGCCATGATAAACAGACCCTTTGGAGAACAATAATGAGAGATGTTTCAGCCCATCCCAAGTGCTATGCCCAGGGACTATTCCAGAAAGGGCCTGATTCAAAGTACATCAAAATCGTTTGCAGTTTTCCCAGTGGTTTCAATGGGCTTTGCAACCTAGTCTTCAGCATTTGACAGCAATCAGCATTTTCCCTAGAGTATAACACTTAAATGCACAGAAATCTAAATAAAAAAAAATGTTCTCATAATTTGGAAATCCTCATCTGGATCTGTTTCTGATTTAAGAAAAAAATTAGATTCATTCTTATTTTGCTCAAGCGAGTCCATATATCCCTGGTTTAAATAACAGAAAGCAGGAAAAGATTTTTGAGGTGACATTCCCAGTAATGAGTTCCAAATTTTTTTTGGGGGGTGGAACAGGAAAGAATGGAGTGGGATTTTTTAAAAGCTAAAATGAAAGTTAACCTAGTTTGACTGTTAATTGTGCTGATTGCTTTTCAGTCAGAGACTTTCCAACATATGTACTTTCAGCTTGGGTGCAATATTTAAAGATTTGTTATAAAATGTTTTTATTCAGAGCTTATTACACAGCAAAAATCCCAGCGGTGTAGCCTGACTTGTATTTCTTTTTCTTATGCTACACAATGAAAAGCCATTTCCCTTAGAACTGTGACATGCAATACTTCTGTAATCTTAATATAATTTTCTTCCAGCCACATACTTTGTGTGTCTTCATGTTTTTCTGGGATAGAACTTGCTGAGAAACAAAATCCTTCAAAAAGTAATGAATCATCTGGTTCTGGTTATACAAATGGCCCGATTCTGTGACCTTCAAATCTTCCTCCCCCTCAAAGAAAGCAATAAGAATGTAGAGCAGAGAGAGAGATATTTTTAGGGGTATTGAGGCTCTGAGTCCCACTGACTGTTAAAACAATCTCATCCTCAACGCTTCACGTAGTGCGTGCTATGCAGCATACAGAAATGGGCCCTTGGCTCCAACATGCATTTTGTTTTCCTTTTATTGATAGATGCGAGTCCTTCATAATTTTACTCTTACTTTTTATTCTTTACTTATAATTCAAGCAAATTTTAAAGGGAATTTTGAAAATTTCCAATGTTAAGATTAAAATTTGTAAATCAGTGTTGACCAAAGACTTATTGAGAGTTGCATTCATTGCTTGTGAACTTACTTACATTCAGTAGCAGTGTATTACATGGGACTTCATAACTGATTTTCCTGTTTGACTAAAGCTAATGCATACAACCTTCATCTGTTCTACAAATTCTCACTTAACTAGTGCACTAGTAGAGTGGAGTGGGTAACTTCCTGTTAGATTCCCCACAGCAAAGCACCACCAGACAATGCTGTTCTCTGAAAAGGAGTAGAGGACAAGTTCTGTGAATAACAATGGTTCAACCAGGCCTGTATTTTGTCCCAGTAAGGTGAAGAGGTGAAGCTTTCAGCCCAGCTCCACAGGGGGCATTCACACAGTACCAAGGCTGCCTACAGCCATTACCAACCATGGCCTTGTCGTGAGAGCCAGGCATAACTGCTAGTGAGCCAAATTGCTTACTTTCCAAGAGTAATAATAAAAAAACAGATTTCCTTCACCCACAAAAAATGCTGCTCCCATCCAAACACTAAACATTCTGCATGAGAAGAGAGATTCTCAGGTACCCTGGGTACTCTGGTTCCAGACAGCCCTGGACAGCAGCTGCTGAAGGAGACATGGAACTCAGTTCAGTAGGTTTTCAGGGAACATCAAGGTTTTGTGAATTTGCATTTTTTGTGGGATAACCATCACATCAGTGTGCTGCTGCATTGAGAAGGACAAGGTACTAATTATTTCTATTGGAATTAGACATCAAATTATTGCAAAAAACAATCAGTTGACACACCTGTTTGCATTCTGGGGGGATCAAATACTTCTTAAGAATCTGGTTTTTATAAATTCCAATCAAAATCAAGGCCTTATTAACACTTCCTGACCAAAGAAGTTTTAAAAGAGTAAGAATTTCTACACTAAACCAATCTAAACTTTTTTAGACTAGTCAAAACTAAAACGAAATGAAAATTTCTGGTCACCATTTCATTAACAGGGAACTGAAATACAGGTAGTGAAAGTCACTTACTCAAGGATCACATGGCATTGACTGACAAGAGCAGGAGTCAAACTTAGATCTGTGTCTCAAATTAACGCCTTAGCTACGAGACCATGTTTCAAGTGCTATGAACTAACTGATCTTTCAGAGCAGTTCAACATATCCTCTCAATAACTGTTCGATTAGCAGTAATAGGTTTTTATAATTCATTAGTGGTTATGGCATAAAGCAGTCCCCTTAAATCCCATTAATACTGTGTAACTACTGCTCCCTCATGTACTTGGGTCCTGAACCAAGGGGGTTCTGCACATGAGAGATATAGGATGCATAAAAGCAGGATGAAACTAGTAGTTTCATAACTGTGCATCGTGTAACACATTCCTTTTCCTCCTCTTCTTTTTTTTTCTTACTTATTTCCTGAGTGAGTTCATGCAGAGCTAAGTTACCCCTTTGGGAAAATATGTAACATGCATCTTCTCCCCAGGTGTCCAAAACACTCTCCGGTCGACTCTGGAGACTCTTCCAGTAGACTCTTCTTTGGCAGTACTAGGCCTGTGTCAGAAGTTGTAATATACTGGAGTGCTGGTGGCTGCTTTATGGTTTATATAATCAGTCACTCTTGGACCATTTTAAGGAGTTGATGTATAAGTTTTGTAAATTGTAGATAAACTCCATTTCTTTTCAGATGATTGATGTTGACCAGTTATCTGGTAATTGCATTTTCTAGTATATTCCCTCCAGAGCTTGACAAGCATTCAGAACGAACAAAGACGTTGCTTGCTTGCTTGTTCTTTCTTTTCTTCCTTTTTTTTTTTCTTAGGAGGGGAGCTGTTGTAATAAAACTGACAAAACTCTAGCTGAACTACAGCTTTATAATACAGCTTGTGACAAGCTCTGGGATCTAAGCCAAAGTCAAACTAAATGTACGGTTTACGAGGGTGAAAGGTTTTACTGGCCTGTCTGGTTCTCTTTCAAAATGCCTTCATTTCACATGTAAACGTTAATAGAAACAAACAGTGGTAGTACCATTAACTTCTATTTTTCCTCACCACCTCCATGTTGTGCAATAAGCCAAAGAAAGAAATCTCAAGTAGAAAATCAGGGGAGGGGGGAAAGAGCAGGAAAAAGAAGAATGGAATGAAACTCTGTTAGATCCCTCTCTCCAAATTCCATCTGGCCCACTGAGACCTGCACAGAATTATTGGCCAAATGTGTTGTTATTCTGGGAGGAGAAGCGGAACTGAAAGGAAGGAAAGGGAGGGCTAAGGCTAACTCAGAAACATCTATAATTACAAAAAGCTCCTTTTTTGTTCCTCCCAAGCTTTGCTTTTCTTTTCAGCACTAAGCCAGGAGAGTGGGAAGTACATTGACTCGTTTGTACATACCTGATCATTTTGTGATGAGCCCTGATTTCCCATCCATGGTTCTGTTTAAGACAAAACTGCTTCTGAAGTCCGTGGGAGTGGTGCCCAAATAAGCTGCAACTTGAAGCAGGAGACTCCCAGGGCCCCCTTGCTTGCTGCGATATTATGCATATAGCATGTCTATGAAAAAGCATGCTTGCACTATTCTTCCCACATCCTTCTCTCTTTCAGCTCCTATCCATTTGTTTATTTCCTTCTCTGATTGCATCTTGTAATAAATCAAGCTCCTTAAGGGAGTGGTTTTCCATTTTTTATGTGTTTACAGCATACTTCAACCAAAAGTACCTCCTTATGCCAAGGTTTTATATCAGTGCCTGAATGTGATGTATTTTTAATTTTAATTTCACATCTGTATTAGGTAATTGCAAGTAATCTCATGATTACTGGCAATTAGAGTTTTCTATATTTAAACTCCTTGCCCTCCCACTGACTTCCCTGTATGCAAAGATGGTGCTGAGACTGCAATGTCTCACTCCTTAGCCAACATTTCTTTTGCTAAGCATAGTAATTTTCTCCCAAGAAGTTAAGATGGAGACCTATGCATTCTTCTTCTTTCGAGGAACCATTGCTAAATCATTTATAAGCACTATGCACGACCAAGTAATCAAGACAGGGGCATTTCCATTTGTCCATGTGCTGTAACTGAAGAGCATAGGAACTATTTGATTAGCATTTGCTTTGGTTTTGCATGAATAAGCTAATTGATTCATGTAGTCTATCTGGAGTCCACCGTCTGCAGAAACCTGATAGTACAAATACAAAAGATGTCAACACATGTTGGATCCTGATCTCTTAACTCTGGCAATTAATATAACGCAGTACTCATGTATGTACAATGGTACACAAAAAATACAATGACAATCATAGGTTCAGTTGTGCTGCTTCATTCTTGCTGTAATTCTCTCTCTTTGGATGAAGTTAACAGCATATCTTAGAGCAGTTTTTCCTGGAAATTGAGGGGAATCAGTCAAAACTATGCTTTCAGCAAAGTACCAGAATACACTTTGTGTCAGGAATCAGCTTTAAATCAAAACAAAATGGGAAGATCTTCTTTACTGACTTGTCCTCATCTTGCCTTTGTTAGTGTTCAACTGTTGAGCATGTGACACTTTGCTTGAAGAATGGTTAGGTAATCTTAAAAAACCTTAATTAAATCATTCAGCAGCCTATTAGAGAACTTCATGTAGGCTGTAAAAATATTGGTGGGCTCTTCTTGTTGAAGACACTTCACAACATATCTCTAAGCGCAGACATGCATTAAGGCATGATCTCACTTACTACCCCGATATGCATACTGATCTTGTGTAATTTCATAATGCACGCAGGATGTCTCATGACTGACTCACATTATGTCCACACTGTAATCAGGATGTGAAATTCCTAAAGACATTTCTTTGGAGGTTTTAATAGACCCAGCCCAAATAGTTACAAAATGTGGCTAGTCTGAAACTGGGCGGTATCTCCTTCACAGGAGTTTGTGCCTCTGAGTTTTAAGCCACTTGCACTTATAGAAGAGGCCTTTGTTTCTCTTATACATGGACTTGCAGAATAAAGTTAGGAGCTTTTAAATATGTAGGCTATGACATGGACAAGAGAGAGAAAGGGCAAATAGGAACAATGGGACTTCCTAAAGTCACTGTTGCATTCAACATTTCTTTTTGTTATTTTTAGAAGTTGTCCTCTAACAAGAAATATCTATATAAATATAACAACATGCCAAGATTTGTTGAACATGATAATTTCAGGTGTGACACATGCAGCTGACAGACTCCACATAAACTTACATTCCTTAACTTAATGACCCATATCTGATGTGGACTTACTTTCATGATCTCTTTACATATAGCTCACAGACATACTGTATTACAAGGATGAACTTCATTTTCATAGTACTGGGAATCAGCAGCAGGCATATGTTTGGTGCCAGTGTCATTTGCCACTCTGCTGGAGTGGATGAGCCCAATAATAGTAAATAACTCAAGGCAGGATGAAGGATTGAGGAATAAAACCAAAAAATTAAAAATACAGTGGAAGGCTCAGCAGACATAGAAACAGTCAGGCTGCACAGCAGCAACCAGGAAAAGAATGGTGTAGTGAAACCTTAGAGCTCAGCGCAAAAGTAAGCAAGAGAAAGCATACACATTGCTGCAAGCGGTATTTCTTAATAAATGCAATTTAACACTGCCACAGATGTATAACTAAATTTTCATGTCCATCTGCAATTAGGCAGTGGCAAGGCAACAAGACTTAAAGTCTATACTGGCTTGTTTTGGGTTTGGATTTTTTTTTCCCCTTTCTTTGTTTAGTCATTATTTGAAATTGGCCAAGAGGCTGAGATAATTTCAAATGTGGAGAGGGTGAATAGGTAAAGCCACACTCAAGTCTACTTCTAGCTTGCAAAAGGTGCAACTTAACATAACCATTTACATCCAGCTTCCCTTGAAGGAAAACTGGACTGGCCATAATGGATCAGACCCAAAACATACAGAGTCCAGCACCAGATTTCTGGGTGCACTCACAGTTGTTTAAGAGCTCTGTGAGTGCACCCAGAAATCTGGTGCACTCACACCGGAGTAGGAAAGGGGGAACTAACTCTCTCCTGCAGCACTGATTTCAGCACAATATGCTTGGATGTTGAGATGAGCTTAATGCTGCTGCAGTTACATTGCTGTTATCAAAGTTAGCTCAACTGACAGCAGGTTGACATGTTGTTCGGTATAATGGTGCTTCTGAATGACAGTGTAGACTCCCTCCTTAAAACCTGATGAGTGGTTCAAGTCCCAAAATAGAATCCTTAATCTAGCCAGTGATATTATAATTGGGAATATGCTTATTACTTATTTAAACAGCTATTCAAAGTTCCCCTGCTCCAAAGGAGCACATTCTTTGCAGGTCTGGGGAGTTGCTATCCCTCTACTTATACTCTATTGGTAGTTAATGAATCTTGCATTCCCTTTCTACACAATAAATTCAGTTTTAACAGAATAGTTCAACTCTAACTATTCTGGCTGTGAAGGTCAGAAATGTCTTTTTGAACTCTTCCTTTGTGTCATCATCTGCTGTACAAAATACAGATGGGAAGAAATCTCTGCACCACAACTTTGGTGACAAGTACCTGGCTTTGTGGAGACGCACTTAGAAAAAGAGCAAGCTTTCAGAAGCAGTCTTCTCTTCCATATATTTTCTGGTTGACCCATGATTCTCAAGAGCCTCTTATTAAGTAAAGTGACTCTACCAAATAGTGCTCATAAGTGTTCAATTTTAGTATGTAAATATGACCCCATGAACCAAATGTTTGAATTCCTTAATGGATATAGACCCAACAAGTCCTGCCTGTCTGCTCAGAAGGGATCTAATTTGTTTTAATTGAAAAATATATTGCCTCCATTAGCTTGCCTGGGACCTGCCTATGGTTACTGAACTAGCATTTCTGTATAGACCTATCTATATATATTCCTTGCTCATTAGGAAGCATATGATCATGTCAGTTTGTTTTGAAAAAGAGAAGCTTACTTTCAGTGTCACAGTGGCAAGAGGAAATTATTGCAGCATTTTCCCCTGCTTAGAAGATATCTCGGGCCCCACTCTTAAAGGGACTGAGAATCCATAGCTTTGCTTGAGTACAGTGGGAGTGGTAGCAAACCAGATGAATGTTCTAATTCTGTTGGACACACAAAAAAAGCAATATGGGCACCTTGACAAGGTGTCAAAATATTAATGTCCTTTTCACTCAGTTTGTTCTTGGCACCTTTTCGTTTTGGACAGCTCAGCTCTTCCAGCCTACTGCAACACTTCACCAATAGTCCTTAATTCCTAATACTTTTGCTGCTTCTGAATTCTGATTGCCCCATGAGCATGTGAAGTGAACATTACCCTGAGGGAGCAATAGAAAGTGTTTGAACAGCAAGGCATACCACTATCTCCTCCCACCAAGGAACTTGGGCAGGTATTAAAAGCAAACTGATGCCAGAACCCAGTTCTGTGTGCATTAAGAACAAGCTGAAGGTAAACCAGAAAGGTAGAAAAGAGAGAGAGAAGGTAATAAGGCATTGGAAGTAAAAGTGACCAAAATTCAGTCTAAAGCAATCAGCTCAATGAATAATTAGAATTTTCTTTCAAAGTTTTAGGGCTTTTTTTAAAAAAAAAAACAAATCCCGAGAAATAAATTTCTTCAGGAGGGGGGTAGCAGGGGGAAGTGGAAATCCTGCTTACCAACATTCATCTTTCTTCTTTTCTACCTCAGAGAGATACTCTTCATCTTCCTGGATCACCAGTCCAAGTGGTTGGTTATTTTGGTTCTGTGGATGTTCTGCTGATAGCTAAAATGTAGATTCCCAAGCCAGATATTTGAGTTAATAAGCTTGTGGGCTGCTAGTGTCAGACTTGTTTAGTGCAGGGGAAAAATAGCTGACAACAGATCATCACTGTATCAGATCTTGATTATTGTTTGGACGCAAACAGCAACATGCTGGCACCACCTTACAAGTGTTTTCAGTCACAGAAAGATGTTCTAAGGCTAACACAATGATGCTGGCTTCTTTTAGGAGAAAAGTGTCAGATCACTGATGGCCCCTCGTCTAGCACACTTACTTGTTATTTATTTAAACTTCATTTAGGTAATCCTGCCATCTCCTGTGAGGTTGTAAGGTTGAGGGCTCAAATTGTCAGTTTTCAAAGTAAGTCTCTAACAACCAGTTCCCAGAATACAGGGATGACCCCTGAGCACACTAGACGTGCTGTACAGTGAGTCCATCTTCACAGAGATGTTAAATACATGCATTTCATCACCGAGGGAGGCTAACTTTGACACAGGCTGAACAAATACTACAGGTCATAGGATCATAGAATCATAGAATAGTTAGGGTTGGAAAGGACCTGAAGTTCCAACCCACCAGCCATGGGCAGGGACACCTCCCACTAAACCATGTTACCCAAGGCTCTGTCCAAAAGAATTCTTCTTCATATCCAATCTAAACTTCCCCAGTTTAAGTCTGAACCCATTACCCCTTGTCCTATCACTACAGTCCTTCATGAAGAGTCCCTCCCCAGCATCCCTCTAGGCCCCCTTCAGATATTGGAAGGCTGCTATGCGGTCTCCACGCAGCCTTCCCTTCTCCAGGCTCAACAGCACTCATCCTATCTTCATATTGGAGGTGCTCCAGTCCACTGATCATCCTCGTGGCCCTCCTTTGGACTTGTTCCAAGAGTTCCATGTCCTTTTTATGTTGAGGACACCAGAACTGTACACAAAACTCCAAGTGAGGTCTCACAAGAGCAGAGTAGAGGGGCAGGATCACCTCCCTCAACCTGCTGGTCACGCTCCTTTTGGTGCAGCCCAGGATATGGTTGGCTTTCTGGGCTGAAAGCGCACATTGCCGGCTCATGTTCATTTTCTCATGCACCACCACCCCCAAGTCCTCCGCAGGGCTGCTTTGTATCTCTTCTCTGCCCAACCTGTAGCTGTGGCTGGGATTGGTCTGACCCAGGTGTAGGACCTTGCACTTGGCATGGTTAAACTTCATCAGGTTGGCATCAGCCCACCTCACAAGCATGTCAAGGTCCCTCTGGATGGCATTCCTTCCCTCCAGCGTATCAACCGAACCACACAGCTTGGTGTCATTGGCAAACTCCCTGAGGGCTCACTCAATCCCACTGTCCATGTCACCGACAAAGATGTTGAACAAGACCGGTCTCCTTTATGTGTGTCTCTCCAACTGATTACCTGTATCCATGCTACCACTATTCTTTTGAAGAAGACATATATTGCTCACTGCAGTTATCCTTGCTTTGGTTTGGTGCTATACTCCTTACTGATAAGCTTTATACCAGAGTATCATTCTCTATGAGGCAAAGGGTAGATGAGATTCTCAGAGTTTGCAAGGTACAGGATTGCAATGACAGTACAAGGCAAAAATTTTCTCAAGTTCTTCCCATTGCAGAGTTTACAACTTTGGGGTGAGTATTGGAAAGGCATGATATTTTTAGGTAATATTAAGATGTTTGTATATGTGATGTTAAGATGAAGGAGATACTCACAAAGATATATATTTGCACTTCGATCTGCACATTCCTGCAGTTTGTTGTCTCACCTCAAGTGTTGTGATATCCAGATTTCAGGCAGTAACCTGTCTAAGTACAGATTAGAAAATAAAAGGGACAATTATCACCTGAAATATTTTGTAACTTCTTTTTTTTTTTTAGCTTCATCAAGATATCCTGTTGAAAATATTTTCCTCCTCATTCCTCTCATATCACTCCATTATTTAGTAACAGAAACTGTCCAAACTTCGAATGAAATTCACTGATACTAAGACAATCTCACTGACTGCAATAACATTAGAAAGAAAATGTGGTTCTCCCATGTATACTTTCCAGCAGTATTTTGCAACTTCCGTGGTCTAATTAGGAAAACAAAGGGAGGTTGAGAGTCTGAACATAGCATCAAAAACCTCACTGAGTCAGGATATCAAAAAGCTACAGCTTAACTCTCCAAGGACACTACAATGACCTGTTTTGACCTTTGGAATAGTTGCTTTTGAATCATCAAACCTCAGTAGGTTGATAGCTGTAGAATCATAGTACAGACAAAGGAGGTCCTGCACTTTGCAAACTTGCACAAGCAGCAGCAAGCGACTCAAGCCATGTAATTAGCTTCTTTATATGTAATTAGCACACTACATAATTTGGAAATCTTGGAGTTAATTATACAACATACACGCCTGAATTTATTCTATGGGTAGCAATTCGTGCATTGTGCTATGTACCTTCAATGTGCAAACAAATTTTTTTTTTGGTGCTGAAGTATGCATGAAGTATATGTGGACAGCCTGGAAAGGAGCATGGAATTCCTCTGCATATCTTTTAGAGGAAGCAGACAATAACAGATTTTATGAGATGTGGAAATGCAATGCAAAATGAAATACCAGTGTCAACCTATTCTAATTACACTCAGAGACACAGACAAGCTGTACCAGAAGAGCAATGAACATGATAATAATTTTAGCTATGACTTGTCTGAAAAGACCCTGATACAGACCCCCTCTAGAAACTGCAATATTAACCAGACCCACACCTTTCCCTGTTCATTTATAAGCCTTAAACATAACTCAAAATATAACCCCAAATTTAATCTCTTCTTGCTGAATAAAATAAGGATGTTCACCCAAACGATTGTTTGTGTACTTCCAGTAGTTACATTCCTCCTAAAACATCACAATTTCAGCTCAAGATTGATGCTCCTAGATTGTTAAACACTACCAAGGGGCAAATCTATTTCTTCAGATCACTTGCTAATTTGTGGAGAAAGTAAAGAGCTGGTGGATTCAGAAGTGTTTGAATTATTCATTACAAATATTTAATCTATCAGATTCATTAGATTCCAAGGATGTGGCCAAACAGATGTGACCAGGCAGCTGGAAAGAGGAAAGGGAGAATTCTTTTAAATACCAGCTTGTCAAATGTGCCTTCTGGGCTGATTTTCTATTTCACATGATTGCTTGTGCCAGCTCATCACTGGGACCACTCAGAAGAATCTGAAATGAAACCAGTGGCCCCACACTGATTTCCAAGACTCATATTACAAAAATGGTCCAGTAAGCTGTGAAAGCAAAACAGCCAGGGAATGTAAGCCTTGCAAGTGATCCTTGCTAGTCAGGACACTGCCAGGTGCTATATTGATGGTATCAAACCCAGTGATAGAAAACTTTGTGGAAATGTTTGTTCCGGACAGAACAGCACGAAGCCAGCTGAAAAAGCATCACACATCAAGAGTTCAGAGCGCAAAAAGGAGAAGGAGACCACTGTCTGTTACTAGTTACAGACTAGAAACCAGCATATTCACCATGATAATAAAATTTTTGTAGTCTTATAGGATTTAAGTCAAAGTTTAAAAGTGGTAAAAATATAATGGTGCAGCATGCAACCACTGTCAAATCATTTCCTAAAACCAGAAATGTCCTACACTGAAATAAGAACACAATATATTCAATACCTACTTAAAATAGCCGTTAGGCTGACACTCTTGTGTGATAGCTGAAGCTTTATCAGCTAGAAAAGTTGCAATTTAGTGAAATAATTTCCTTTAATTAAACAAAGAAACCTGTCAAATTCACAACACTCACAGTTCTGCCAGGTCTGCCACTTTAGGACAAACACATTATGGGCAGGACACTCTCTGCACTTATGTATTTAGACCATTATGTTTCTTCCAGTTAACACATCTGCAGCCTAGCCTGCTTTTTTGCAAATAAACTGGACAGGTATGTGATTTTTAAGCTCAGGCCACAAAAAGGAAGTTCAAACTCTTTTTGTTATTTGAAGTTGTAATGCTTCTGACTGTGTCAAAGTCCAGCGTTTATTCTGAAGATTGTGTTTGACTTCATCCTCTTATACTTTTGAAAGGAACGATAAACAGGAAAGTTAAGTATGAGGCTCCCCAGGAAAGAATGGAGAGCTGTTACTGTTTAGAAGTTATTGAGGAGGGTAAGATAAACATGTTCAGTCTGAATCTGAATTCATGTTAGCCCTTAATTTAGGCACGGGGATCTAGAGTGAGCTGAAGATAATGTTTGGATTCTTTTGCACAGAAAGCTGTTGAGATTTAGTTGTAGTAGTGTTAACTACGGATTCAACTCAAAACGGGGTCTTTCCAGTGATGAAACATAGAGACATATACTCTACTCTGAAAGGGGATTTGCAAATAAGTGATAATCTGTGATACTTCTGAGGAAGGTTTGTGTGGTGAGAAACTTTTTAAGCCAACTTGTGTAGTCAGAAGAAAACTTTTAGGTCCACAAATGAGTTTTCAAGGGGTGGTAAAGATTTCTTGTATTTTCTTGTCTATATTAAAAAACACTGTTTATTTGTATACTGATGACAACTGATGCATCTGAATCCAGAGATAATTGGACAAACAGTTTAGATACTCAGTTTTAATCACTCACTGATAAGTGTGCAGTATGTGTGTGTCTACTTTTCTGTATGTTACAGAATAGGAAGCCTGAGCAGTCAGCAAGTTAAGTGTTATTTTTTTCTGATGAGCACTGGAACTTTACATGAATAAATACCATAGCCGCTTCCCAAAGCTAGGAATTTCCTCCTCACCACAGAAATTCACAAGTCAGGTAGATAGTCATGTAGTGTATTGAGTGAATCATACATGACAGCAGAAGGGTTTGAAATGAAACACTGATATATTTATAATTAGGAATAACCTCCCATTCACCCCATGAAGCTGTCTCTTCTCCCCATGATAGCTGACAGAGGCTTCCTGCAAACGTGGGAGGGGGGGACAACATGCTCCTCAATGCAAAATTCCTGTAATTCAGGACAGTGTTAAGCAAGACTTGTAACTAAATAGCTGAGAGTGGACAGCCATCAGGCCTTTCATTCTGAAATAGCATCTCTCCTTAGGTTTCTTTTCCTTAAGGGTCTAAATTGCAATGGCCATGATTGGCAACAGAATGGCTGTGCCTGAATTTTCAATGCACCTAAGTCACAACAACTCAAAGACCTTTTAAAAAGGAATAACCTGAGGGCATTATAAAATCTGCCTAAGTAGAAATAAGGAATCAAATGTGCAAGTTTTGCCTAAATCGAACATTGGACGACCTATAACAACAGTTGTGATAACTAAATTATTTTCCTTCCCAAAAGTTAAAAACTTTTGTTTTTTATCATCTTTAGCTGTTGCTGTATCTGTTTTCCTGACCAGGACCTGCAAATGTTCACAGGGTTGGGTTTTACTGCCAAACACATCAGCAGAAAGCAAGGTCTGGGGGAGGGTAGTGGATATACGTGGCTTTCCAGACCCAAAGGTTTAGTTCGCATCCGCCAGCCTGCAAGCCAGAGCTGCACGTGCACACATGTAGGCAGGTTGCAGCTCAGCAGTACAACTTTTATTTCCAGGACTTGGTAGTTGCTCATCAGTGTAAAATACTACCCCCTTCAACTGTCTTGCAAATACTCTGAATCTAACCAAAATGTATCAGCTATTTTTCACTGTTTCATTATTCTCTCAGCTCCATTTATGTGGGTGTACTCTCTACAGCGTTTTGATAAGTCAGCCCAAATAATGGAGCCTACCTACGAGCCCAGCTCACCATATGAGCTAATGATTCACAAAACACAGTTTTGAATTCAGTAACAACTGTTTTAAACAACAGCAGTTTAAAAACTGCTTTCTAGCCTCACTCTGAAGCAGATTAACATCAAATGCCCCTATCTACCCACCTAACAAAGAATGTCTTGACACTAGCTTTGACAGACTTCTTAAAGTCAGCTTTACTGACAGCTACACAAGGCAGCAGAACTGTACAACTGGCACAGTTTCTCTCCAGGACGAAATGTCAGCTTCATGTGTGCACCCATAATGCATTTCTCCAGCATGAAGTTCTCACTGGTTTCAGCCCAGAAGAGGAACAACTAGATGTGCCAGATGAGATAATTATAGTTTCTAAGCAATTTAGACTAAAGAAGATAATCCTTTGATTTCTACTACCAGGTGTCACTAAGGATGAAGTGCTGCTAGAGTACCCCCTGATGCTAAATTTATCCCCTGACAAATGCCATGGACTATTCTGGGTACTTACAGTATGTCCTCAGACCAGGCAGCTTTTAATTGGACATTCATGGCATGTGCATTTTGCCTCTGGACCAATTTGAACAAGCTAAAATCAGAACACAGTAAGTCAACAGTGTCTCAAGGCTGGAAGTACTCAGAATGCTGTAGGAAAGCTTCACCTGAGAGGATTCCTTCTCAATTTCTAGAGCAACAGAACATGCTGGCAAACTTGACAAACTAAAACTAGCTGATATATTTCTTTGCATAAATACCTCTTTATCCCTACTCTGGTGACCTGGTTGACCCAGGTCACATATGAGCAGATGAAATCCAGATGGCAGATGGTTTAGCCTCTACAGCTACTCACACTGAATCATACAATGTCAGATACATCATTAAAAATCCCAAAGCTAGTATTTATCTCTGTGACACAACATAGTCCACATACAGCCTACAAAAAGGAGAATGTGTTCTCTCCCCCTTATTTCTCAGTTATTTGATTCCCAAGGAGCTCACTGGATAGCACATAATAAATAGAATCATAGAATAGTTAGGGTTGGAAAGGACCTTCAGATCATCTAGTTCCAACCCCCTTTCCATGGGCAGGGACACCTCCCACTAAACCATGCCACCCAAGGCTCTGTCTAACCTGGCCTTGAACACCACCAGGGATGGAGCATTCACAACTTCCCCAGGCAACCCATTTCAGTGCTTGCAGAATGGGGAGAGCTGCTATAAACCTCAGCTGTGTCTGGTTTTTGCTGCAGCCCAAGCCTGGAGCTGGCGCTGCTCAGACATGGCAGTTATATCTCAGTGGAGATAGATTATTTATGGATTCCTGCTTGTCCACATATTTAAAAACATGTGAAATCTGTTGGTGTGCAGAAAATAAGTCTGAGATAGGTCAGCCAAGGTAGCAAAGTGTGCAATTGCATAATAAATAGCACAAAAAGGGCATTTATTATGAAAACTTCTGATGAGAGGGAAAAAGATGGTATCTATATCCATCTTCATGTTCTTAGACATAAAACATTACAATCAAGAAGCATGGATGGCAGTCAGAACTCTACTCATCCTTCTCAAGAATATTAAAATCCATCTTCTTCCCTGATGGCATTAATGCTCAAAAGGCATAAACAATTGGGCTCTCTACGCTAACGATTGCACTGAAATACCTCCTTAAGTAGTTTATGGAATTAGAAGGAACAGCAGCCATTAAAAGAAATCTTAATAGTGGATTAGTTATTCAGAATCCCTCAAAAGAGCTCTGTCAGTTTTGAACTCATGTATTGCTTGGATTTTTCTTGGATTTCAGCTGGTTTTCAGTTAGTTTTGTTTTAAAAAAAAAAATAAAATAAAATAAAATAAAAAACTTTTAAAGTTTTTAAACCACTTCCCAAACTCTTAGAAAGTACAAAGCTACTCCTGTCCTGCCTCTATTTATTAGCTTAATTTGTGAATCATTGAAAGTTAATATATTTGTGGTTCACACACGAAAAAGAAGACGTGAATGTTGAAGTAATGAGTCCTTCTTCCATGGGAGCTCTAAGGCAAAGGATTTCTAATTGCTATGAACTGGTAAGGACAGAGCAAAACTTCTTTAAATGAAATCACATTTCTGTAATCAGATTTCATTGAGCAGCAGTGTTATGGTTAAAGTCTGCTTGAAGTAGCAAAAATCTGTCAATAAGAAGTTATTGTGTTTTATTCGGATGGCAGCAGAGAACTGGGGATAGTTTATGGCTCAGGAATACATAGCCTGCAACATGTTTGGTAGAAATAGCGTTCTTAACTAAACATGTCTTCCAGCACTGATTAGATTAATACTTGGCAAAATTTGGTCATTATACATTACATTAACAGAAAGTCACACAGCTGCAAGCTCTGTTTAGGCCATATGTTGAGCAATCAGTTCTGCAGTGCAGGAAGATATGTTGAGTAACTCCATGTTCAGTTCAGAATTAGGAGGAGCATCACATATGTTATTGCTACCAAAAGCAGTGCAGACTGTTTAGAGGGTATGCACTACCTCTGTCAGCTTTTTTAGCTCTAGAGTTAAGTAAAAACCCAACCACCCCCCCAAAAAAAAGCCCCAAACCTCCAAACCATCCTGGCTTTATCTTTGTTAATCATTTATGTGGTATGATTTTCTTTTTTATGTCATATGAATTAGCATGCAGAAACACATGTTTAGTGGGGGTTCTGTCTGAAGGGTTTCCTGACTCAATTCTGCTGTGCCCAGATTCATGTGCCACCAGGGACTGGCTTCATCTCTGCCACAACAGGTAGTTCCTAAGCCACTTGTGTTCACTCCATCAGACTAGGTGGAACATATTAGTCAGGACTAGTTTGTAAAGCTGCCAGTGAAGCCCTGCATAACAGCTACAGAGTGGGTGACTAGTGAGTCATCAATCTCCTAAAGCAACATTGCTTTCCAAAGCTAATTCAGTTCCTGCTCAGCAAGGCTGCAAGCATGTTTTAAAACCAGTTTGGCCAAGTACTTGCCGAGTCGTGCTCCATCCTGGTTCCTGCTAATTTCAAGACTTCTGATGGCCTTCCTATTAACTTGCAGAGTGCTCAGCCAAAGGCGGTGTCCTGCTAGAGCAAGCCTGCTCAGGCCCTGGGTAGAGAATGAAATCATGGAACACTTCACTTTTACTTTAGGAAATTTGTATTTCTTTTTGTTGGCCAGGAAAAAAAAAAAAAAAAAAAAAAAAAAAAAGAGGTATTTTGAAATCGAAACTTCTGGGGGGTTTCATCTCACTCTCATGATGTTAACCCCCATACATAAACACAAGCACACATACTCATGACTTTAAAGGGGGTTGGTTTTATCCCAGAGCAGAACAAGAATGTTTAAGAAAGCACACATTCTTTCAGGTTAGAAAAGTATTTCCCACACAGCTCCAGCCTCAGTAATGGGAGGGCTCCAATGGTATTTTATATTTCAAACAATTTTGGTTTCAATTAAATTAATAGAAGGGAAAATAAAAAAGAAAGGGCTGGGAGGGGGATAATTTTTTCCTATCCTGACAAAAATTCAATTACTTAAATTGTTCTTCTGCAGAGGAATGAAACAATTGCTGCAGAGGGAACATTGGAAAATGTCATCCAATCTGCCTCTGAAATGCAGTTTATGCAATGAAGCACCATTTGTGTAGATTTCACTGAATCACTCCAATTTAACACACCAGCCAGCCTCCACTTTTGATGATATTTGAAAATCATTAGGATTATTGCAAACAGGGAGGGTTCGAGGCAGTTTGTGTGGCAGTTTGAGCGGGCAGGTGAGCGGAATGGTGAGCACTCGCCGTATGACCAGGGTCCAGTCTGGGAGCTCTGCTCTGGCTGCCCCCACAGTGGCCAGTGTAGGCACCCAGACAGAGCCCATGAGAAGGCAGGCTGCAGTGCAGAGCTCAGGGTGTAGAGAGTGCCTGCACTGCTCTCCTGAGAGGAGGGTGCACAATGGGCAGGGCTGCACTCTGTGCTCCCTGGTGGAAGTCCTCGTGTAGCAGGTGGCTGAGCTGCGGGACGCTGTTAATAGGCTGAAAGTGTCAGTGAAGCTCAGGGGAAACAGCACTGCTTGTTCCAGGACGAGACTGTGCAGGGGCCTCAAGTGTCTACTGTTGCTCATGCAGGAAAGGAGGGCACTAACATAGGAAGCTGGGAAACAGTAACAGAAAAAGCCAATAAAAAAAGGAGGAAGAGGGCAATTAAAAGCAAAGGGCTTCCTCCTAAATCTGCTGTCCCTACCCAGAACCGCTTTGCTGTCCTGCATGGGGATGATGAGGAACCACACTCCCATTAGGAACAACCTGCTGATGCACTGGTAAAGAAGATCACTACTGGTGCTGCCAGGAAAAAGCAGATGGCCGTAGTAGTAGGGGACTCTACTCTGAAAGGAACAGAGGCACCCATCTGTCGGCCTGACCCAGGTGCAAGGGAGGTGTGTTGCCTACCAGGGCCTTAGATCAGGGATGTTGCAGAGAACCTGCCTACTCTAGTCAGTCCCACTGACTATTACCCACTTCTAGTGATCCATGTGGGTGCTAGTGATATAGATAGCAGTAGCCCGGAGAACATAAAGAAGGACTACAGAGCTCTGGGAGAGGTGGTTAGGGGCTCTGGAGCTCAGATTGTCTTTTCGTCAATTCTCCAGGATACAGGGCAGGACCTCAAAAAGGCTAGGAGAATTGTCCAGGTTAATAAATGGTTAGAAGAGTGGTGCTATAGTCAGGGGTTTGGGTACCGTGAACATGGGACTCAATTTAGTAGGCCAGGTCTACTGGGGGTTGGTGGAGCTGGTCTGACAAAGAAAGGGAAGAGTGGATTTGGTAGGAGGCTTGCCAGACTGGTCAAGAATGCTTTAAAGTAGATGTGTTGGGGGAGGGGGGTATCATTCCATCCCAACACACCCAGTCACTGGCCAGCACCTCTAGTAAACATTCAGAGCAATGTAGAGATATTGCAGCTACTCCAGCTAATGAGCCGGCTTCAACTGGAGCTCAGCTCAGATGCCTCTATACAAATGCCCGTAGCATGGGGAACAAACAGGACGAATTAGAGCTGTGTGCACGTCTACAGGCGTATGATATCATAGGCATCACAGAAACATGGCGGGATGGCTCCTGTGACTGGAGTGTTGGAATGGAAGGTTACAGGCTCTTTAGGAAAGACAGGCCTGGCAGGCGGGGAGACAGAGTTACTATTTATGTTAGGGATAGGCTGGAGAGTACGGAATTCTGTCTGAGGACAGGTGAGCAGTCGACAAAGAGTTTGTGGGTGAGGGTTAAAGGGAGAACAGTGATGGGAGATATTATTGTGGGGATCTGTTACAGACCACCTGACCAAGAGGACTCGGTGGATGAAGCGCTTTATAGACAGATATGAACAGCCTCACACTCACAAGCTCTTGTTCTCATGGGGAACTTAAACCACCCTGATATCTGTTGGAGGGATGGTACGGCCCGGCACAAGCAATCCAGGAAGTTTCTCGATAGCAAAGAAGACAACTTCCTTCTGCAAGTAACAGAGGAGCCAACAAGGAGAGGTGCCATGCTTGACCTCGTCCTCACCAACAGGGAAGGGCTAGTTAGAAATGTGACGTTCCAGGGCAGCCTTGATTGCAGCAATCATGAGATGGCTGAGGTCAAGACCCTCAGGACAGTGAGAAGAGTGCAGCAAGCTCACAGCACTGGATTTCAACAAAGCAGACTTTGGCTTATTCAGGAAACTGCTCAGTAAGATTCCATGCAATATAGCCCTAGAGGGCAAGGCGCCCAAGACTGTTGGTCGATATTCAAGGATCAGCTGCTGCAAGCTCAGGAGCGATACATCCCAAATGGAAGAAAGTGCTGCAGGAAGGCCAGGAGACCTCCTTGGATGGATAAGGAGCTGCTGAGGAAACTTTGAAGGAAAAAAGAGGCTTATAAAAGGTGGAAGCAAGGACAGGTGGCCTGGGAAGAATACAGGGATGTTGTCCGGGAAGCTAGGGACCAGGTTAGGAAAGATAAGGCTCACTTAGAATTAAACTTGGCTAGGGATGTGAAGGATAACAGGAAGGGATTCTATAGGTACATTGCGAATAAAAGAGAGGCTAGGGACAACGCGGGCCCTCTCCAGAAGCTATCGGGAGAAATGGCTACCCTGGATTTGGAGAAGGCTGAGGTTCTTAATGACTTCTTTTCCTCAGTCTTCACCGGAAAATGCTCTGACCATACCACCCAAGTCTTGGAAAGCAGACGCAGGGACAGTGAGAATGAAGACCCTGGGCCCACTGTAGGAGAGGATCTGGTTCGAGACCATCTTAGGAAACTGAACGTATACAAGTTCATGGGACCTGATGAAATGCATTCGTGGGTCCTGAAGGAACTGGCAAATGAAGTTGCTAAGGCACTGTCCATCATATTTGAAAAATCACGGCAGTCAGCTGAAGGTCCCAATGACTGGAAAAAGGGAAATATAACCCTCATTTTCAAGAAGGGGAAAATGGATGACCTGGGGAACTACAGACCAGTCAGTCTCACCTCTGTGCTTGGCAAAATCTTGGAGCAGATTCTCCTGGAAGGCATGCTGAGGCACATGAAAAGCAACAGGGTGGTTGGTGACAGCCAGCATGGCTTCTTCACTAAGGGGAAATCCTGCCTGACCAATCTGGTGGCCTTCTATGATGGGGTTACAGAATGGATGGACAGGGGTAGAGCAGTTGATGTCATCTCCCTGGACTTGTGCAAAGCGTTTGACACTGTCTCACATGACATCCTTGTGTAATATGTGGAAATTTTGTTCATCAAATAAGATGGTGTGGCTGTAATAAAACTCTGTAAGTAGTTTGCTAAGTTAAGCAAGACATGTGTGATATGTGTGCAAATGTTAAACCACAATGTAAACCCACAAGTTAACAGGTTAAGCTTTTCTGCAACTCCCAGATAAGGAAGACAATATGGGTGTTTACTGATATGCATGCATGAGATAGAGAGGAGAAAGAGTTCAATCTCAAAAGTAGGTTAAGGGTCATCGAGGAAGACTACTAGCTTCATCTTCACGACCCTCAAGACCCTCAAGAGGATGAAACCGCGCATGCTCAAGTTATGAAATCAATGGGGGATGGACTTTGCGAGAAGAGGAGTGGACTACCTGGAGAACGAAACTAAACTGTATAAAAGAACAATCAGAAGACAAATTGGTGTGTGTGTTGGCGGAGCAGAGACTCCCCACGCACCCAGCGCTGTTTTGTCTGCTTACCGCTTGCTCACAATAAAATTTTATATTGTCACCCTTAATTGGCTCAGGGTGTCTTTAACACTTGTCCCTAAGTTGGAGAGACATCAATTTGATAGGTGGACCACTCGGAGGATAAAGAACTGGCTGGCTGGCCGCACGCAAAAAGTTGTGCTCGATGGCTCAATGTCCAGCTGGAGACCAGTAATGAGTGCCAACCTGATGAAGTTTAACCATGCCAAGTGCAAGGTCCTACACCTGGGTCGGAGCAATCCCAGCCACAGCTACAGGTTGGGCAGAGAAGAGATTCAGAGCAGTCCTGCAGAGAAGGACTCGGGGGTTTTGGTTGATGAAAAAAAGTACATGAGCCAGCAGCGTGCGATTGCAGCCCAGAAAGCCAACCATATCCTGGGCTGCATCAAAAGGAGCATGACCAGCAGGTCGAGGGAGGTGATCCTGCCCCTCTACTCTGCTCTTGTGAGACCTCACTTGGAGTACTGTGTACAGTTCTGGTGTCCTCAACATAAAAAGGACATGGAACTGTTGGAACAAGTCCAAAGGAGGGCCACAAGGATGATCAGGGGACTGGAGCACCTCCCCTATGAAGATAGGATGAGGAAGTTGGGGCTGTTGAGCCTAGAGAAGAGAAAGCTGCTTGGAGACCTCATAGCAGCCTTCCAGTATCTGAAGGGGGCCTAGAGGGATGGTGGGGAGGGACTCTTCATGAGGAACTGTAGTGAGAGGACAAGAGGTAACAGGTTCAAACTTAAACAGGGGAAGTTTAGACTGGATATGAGGAAGAAATTCTTTCCTGTAAGGGTGGTGAGGCACTGGAATGGGTTGCCCAGGGAAGCTGTGAATGCTCCATCACTGATGGTGTTGAAGGCTGGGTTGGACATAGCCTTGGGTGGCATGGTTTAGTGGAAGGTGTCCTTGCCCCTGGCAGGGGGGTTGGAACTAGATGATCTTGAGGTCCTTTCTAACCCTAACTATTCTATGAATCTATGATTCTATTAAGAGTCAGGGATGCAGCCCCACCTCCTTCCCAGAAACACCTGGATGTTTTAGGGACATACACCAGTGAAATTCTAAGCATTCTTCTCAACAAGGCAGCTCAAGTATGTTAGAACATTCCTCAGGGGGGATTTGGGCACACAGATTCCCTTGGTATTAAGTAGCTGCCCCAGTGACTGAGAGTTACAGTTATACAATACAAGATTACCTACAGTTTCTAGGAATAAATATGTAGAGAAAGTCACAGTGAAACTTACCAAAGATTGATATTAAGATTATCTCCACACAGCCAGCTATTGGGTATCACAGCGTGGCAATATTTAACACCAAAGCAATGACTATTCTCAAAGGCTGTTAGGTGTTACCAATCCAAACAGTCAATTGGGGTCACTACTTATAACTGAAGAACATGGTCTAAATATGACCCCTGCCTTCCTACAGGCTCTGGGAAGTCTTACTTTGGGCTTCTGTGGATTGTTTTGCAGAAGTTACTCAAGATCTAGTCCATTATCGTCTGGAAAACTTGCATACAGTAGAAGTATTTTCAGAGAGATGATTCACTTTCTCTCTGCTTGTTTTCACTAAGAATTCTGTTTCTAGCTGGTAGGAAAAATAAGTGCTAGGAACCCCTACCTAGCAGTCAGGATTGTTGCTGCAGAACGTGTGTGAATGCTGTTTGAACAAGACAGGAAATGAAGCCAAAGCCTAGAAAAATGCTGTAGCCAGCATCTTCCAAAATCTTACTTCCTACAGCTGGTTGTTGTGCTATGGGAGCCTCTTCTATTGCAGGTACTGCTTTCTGGAAATTATGGCTAATAAGACTCCAGGGAGAACAAGTCTTGAAATGGCCTCAAAGAACTCTGTAAAATTTAGATCACTGTTAATATTCCTATTTCAGAAAGATAATCTAGTTTTCAGCTAACCAGTATACATTCCTTTCATCCTATAGGTCAGCAAATACATTTCCTTGGTTTCTTCACAGGCTTCAACTCTAAACCCAACCATTAATTGCTAGGCTTTATCCTCTTCTCATCTGAAGCAGTATGTGCGTGATGACAACCCTGTGCTAAGTGAATCTCACATTTACACTGAAAGCACCACAGTGCTTTTAAAACCCTGACTTTGTTTTTAATACTTCTGTCATAAGTCCATACAGAAAAAAGAGCGTGTTCACTTTCAGAAGTCAATGAAAGGGGGGGCGGTGATGGAAGAGAAACTCTTTAACTTTGCTCAAGAAATACTTTTCCGTCAAACTCTAGTAATGTTCTGCCTAATTCCTGTCTGCAGCAGCCCAGCTAAAGCTGCCTGCGCTTGCGGGTGATTGGCAGCCTGCTCTGGCTTCCTTCACAGCACTGCTAATCTCCACTAATATTCTCCCATGCTTCATTTAATCTCACTGTCAGGACTCTCTTTCAAATTATTCCTCCAATCTTAAACCAATGTCCTTATTGTTTAGGATTCCTTTACCCTGACAAGTCTGACCTCAGATATCCTCTCCTCTTTCCTACTCAGTAACTCAGGCAGTCCACTTACTCATTCATATGGTAACCACACCTAATGGCCTCCACATTAATTAAGTAATTTGGTTCTTTAAGGTACTACAGAGGGATTTTCAATCTCCCAGTGCCTTTTAAGCCAATTGAACTCATTTTTTTGTTGAATGAGCCAGAGAGTATGTAGAAGAACAGCCAAGGAGAACATTCTTGCTCTCCCTCTGGGCCATTCTTTTCATGCTGCTTCAGGGTTAGGCCAAAACAATATCAGCAAGTCTAATTTACCCCAGCAGCGATGGGAAATGACTAAAAACCCTGCAGATTAATTTGTGTCAGATGTATGCTTGAAAACAAGGGAGAATGAGAGAACATTTACAGAAAAACATCCTCTTGCTGTGGAACTTAGAAAGGCCCTCTTGTTCCAGATCTCTTGGGACCTGAGTTGCCCTGAGAAAAAGGAAGAGATCGTACCTTTGTTTTATGTTCTGCTTTTGTCTTTGATGCCTTTCAGTAATCAGACAATTCTGCAAAAAATATCGGAGAGATAAAAAGAAGTAAAACTGTATAATGCATGATGGGGTCTGCAACAACTGCTGGCCCTTCTAGCAATGGTGGCTTTGCTCCATAAAGATGAGAAGTCAGAAAAAGAAGGGGGTTGGCAATTTTTTGAGGGGGCGGGTGCCCCACATTATTCCAGAAAAGCAAAAGGTGGTGGGAATTTCATGGCCCCCTGAAAATCAGTAATGATAAATGTTACACAATCAATATTGTAATAGGCCAGAGACTACGGATCAACACGATACAGGCTGGCTGACACTGTGACGGTCAAAGGAAAGCTCAGGTCCACTTTTTGTGCTGAATCAGCAGACCCGAAGTTGCTCCCTGATGGCCAGATGCAATCGCCCAGCTATGGTGCTCTGATGGGAGGACTCCTGGAGTGGCATATGCAATCCAGCAGGTCTAATACTTGGGTGCCACTTACTGTGGCTTAGTACAGCACAAAGGAATTCTTGCCACTCCAGCCAATAAATCAGATTCATTGGAGGCCCAGCTGAAATGCCTTTATGCAAACGCAGATGGCATAGGGAATAAACAAGAGCTAGAGACATGCACACGCCTGCAGGCTGCTGATTTTATTGGCTTCTCAGAGACATGGTGGGATGGTTCCTATGACTTGAGTGTTGGAATAGAGGGATATAGGCTCTTCAGGAAGGACAAGCAGGGGAAATGAGGAGAGGGTGTCACCCCCTATGTCAGCAACCAGCTGGAGTGCAGTGTCCTGGGGATAGATGAGGAACCAACTGAGAGCTTATGGCTCATGAAGAAAGGGAGGGTAAGAACAGGTAACATTACAGTGGGGATCTGCTACAGGGCACCCAATCTGATGAGGACTCCTACAGAGAGACAGAAGCAGCCTCACATTGACAAGCCCTGATCCTGATGGAGGACTTCAACCACCCCAATATCTGTTGGAGGGACACTACAGTGGGGCATAAGCAATCCAGGAGGTTCCTGGAATGTGCTGATGATAATATCTTTCTCCAAGTAATAGAGGAGACAATAAGAAGAGGTACTATGCTGGACCTTGTTCTGACCAACAGGGAGGGACTGGTGGGGATTATGAAGCTGGAGGGCAGCCTCACATGCAGTGACCATGAAATGGTAGTGTTCAAGATTCTTAGGGTGATGAGGAAGGAACATCACAAGCTTGCTACCCTAGACTTCAGAAGAGCAGACTTTGGCCTCTTGAGGGATCTTCTTGGTAGAGTACCAGGCAATAAAGCCCTGCAGGGAAGAGGTTAGGGTTAGAGAACCCAAGAAAGCTGCTTAATATGCAAAGATCACCTCCTCCAAGCTCAGGAGTGCTGCATCCCAACAAAGAGGAAGTCAGGCAAAAATGCCAGGAGGCCTAGGTGGATGGACAAGGAGCTTTTGGACAACTTCAGACACAAAAAGAAAGCCTATGGAGGGTGGTAGCAAGGACAGGTATCCTGAAAGGAACACAGAGAAATTGTCTTAGCAGCCAGAGATCAGGTTAGAAAACTAAGTTCTGACAGAATTAAGTTTGGCCAGGGATGTCAATGGCAACAAGTATGTCAGTGATAAATGGAAGACAAGGGAAAATATGGGCTCTCTCTGGAAAGAAACAGGAGAACTGATTACCTGGGACATGCAGAAGGCTGAAGTATTCCATGACGTTTTTGCCCGAGTCTTCACTGGCAAGAGCTCCAGCCGCATTGCCCAAATCACATAAGACAAAGTCAGGGACTGGGAGGATGAAGAACTGCCCACTGTAGAAGATCAGGTTTGAGACCATCTAAAAACCTAAATGTGCACAAGTCCATGGGACCTGATGAGATGCATCCATGGGTCCCAAGGGAACCGGCGGATGAAGTGGCTAAGCTAGTATCCATCATATTTCAGAAGCTGTGACAGTCCAGTGAAGTTCCCACTGACTGGAAAAGAGAATATAGAACCCCATTTTTAAAATGAGGAAAAAAGGAAGACCCAGGGACCTACAGATCAGTCAGTCCCACTCCTGTGCCTCACAAGATCATGGAGCAGATTCTCCTGGAAACTGTGCTAAGGCATATGGAACATAACGAGATGATTTGCAACAGCCAAATGGCTTCACTAGAAGCAAATCATGCAAGGCAAATCCGGTGGCCTTCTATGACAGGATTATAGCATTGGTGCATAAGAGAAGAGTAGCTGATTTCATCTACCTGTACTTGTGCAGTGCTTTTGACACTGACCTGTGCAACATCCCTGTCTCTAAGGTTTGATTTTTGTTATTATTTTCCTGTATATGACTAACGTGAGCTTTGAAAGAGCATAATTGGCAGCGGTAGACATGTTACTGGCATTCTTGTAAGGCCAAGAAGAGTCATCGGCGTGTTCAATCTCCCTGGTTAATGGCTTTGCAACATTGGGGTTGTGTCGCATGTGGTGCTACTATGTGCAAGGAACCATTCTGTGACTAAACTGACTTAATTCTGCACATTCTTAGAACACATACCAAATCTGATCTGCACACCACATATAATAGCACTTGTTTACTTTAGAAGGAGCCATGCTCTTTAGTTCTCAAATGGCTGCCTCAAAAATTCTGAGGAAGCTCAAAATAAGCCCCATGAAAAAAGTACAAGATTAGCATGGACTCATCTCTGGTGGGAGCTACTTGTGCTCTAAACTCTTCAAGCCTCATTCCTATTTTCCTAATCCTTGTCATATCATTATTATGAGACAGAAACAATAATACCCGAAGTCCTATGTCTGAATCCTGATCTGATTTGGTAGCAGAAACCCAAATGTAAAAACCTTCAAGAGAACCAAACAGACAAAAAGCCCCAATCCAAAATCAAACATTCCACATTTTGTGGAATTAGACCTTAACTGTCGGTTTCAAAACAGACTTGCACATAGGAGCCTATGTCACAACTTTCAACAAGATGTCGGATGTAGTTAATACAACATTTAATATTGGTGCAGTTATACTAGTACTCTTCGCAGTATCACCTATTTCAATCTAGAAAGGAAATGACAGTATAGGAAAACAACAACATAGGATGTCTTTATATCTATAAATGTGTTCATACTGAGATGTCTTTCAATAAAAACACATACCAGTAACCTAAATGTTTGTACTAGTCCCAGGTCTTTTATAGAGGACCAAAAGTCTCAGAAGTCTTAGATGTCTATATCAAACCAGTTTCACTAGGATTTTGGCAGGTAATAACTTTTCAAGGCCCATATGTAAGCACCAGATAATGTCTGAGAGAGATGGTCTTCAGTTACTTTAGCATTTTGGAAATATTATTTTTAAGGATGATGAAATGTATAAGAATTAGCAAGTTAAAAAAAAGCAGACTTGAAATAAGCCATTCTGAAGATAAAATAATGAAAGGAAATAGAGCTCTGTAATAATGCTGATTATGTTGGCAACCCTTCTCTCTCTATAACCCATACTTCTGGAAAAATGGTAACAGCTATAGCAATACATATAGTGCTGTCTAAGCACTTTTTATCCGAGACAAAACTATGCTGTTTCCTTCATGTATATAAGAACAAACTGAGTCCTGGAGAAGAAAAAAAATCAATAATATATAGTCTTAATTCCCTGATTTAGATCTTACTAGAAGCTTAGAAACTTTCAGTGGAGAGAGAAAGGGGAATTTCCTTTTCTTAGGGAAAACCTCAAATTTATTGACACAGTCTATCAGTTTGTTTGTGCCTAGCCCTGGAAAGAGCTGGCTTCAGCCTTCAGATAACTGATTAGATCTCTTTAAATCTGTTTACCACACTTGCACCTCAGTGTTAGCTCCTGCTCAGGAGAGCAGCTCAAATGCATGGCTAGGGGTCTGGACAACAAGCCTGCTCAGCCCTGGCTTGGAGCAGCTTTAAGAGCCAGGGAACCAAACTCTTGCTTTATGCCAAAGCTTAAGTCTAGAATTCACAAAACTTACCTTATGGCTACACTGTTAGAAATGAGCTTGTGTGCCCGTGCTAGTAGTGTGCACCCAGTGCAGTACTAATCTTCCTGGCACCAAAGCCACAGTCATCTATCCCAGGCCAAACAGTGTACTATGAAAATGTCCTACACTGGCAGTTCTCTTGGAGATTCACAAGAATATCCGAGAAAATTATGTCAGCATTGCCCTTTATCTAAGCAGCTCTCCTATCCAGATAAGGATCATTCCTACTGCTTGTCTTAGGCTGGGGGAGCAGTTGCAGCGAGGACTCTGTGGTATTTGATCCTGCAAGACTCCCAGGATTACATGGAATCTGGAGTTAATGCCAGACATCAGCTCAGTGAGTCTTTCTGATCTCCGCTTCAACTAAGCCCAAACTTGCATTTCCGGACAGTTAACAAAAGTGTAATTGCAACAGCAGAGCTCATGGCTCGGGTATAAAGAGCCATGAAGACTGGTAGGGTCTGTAGTGTCTGTCTAGAAGGCTGTCCGTGAGAACGGTGAGCTGAATGATGGTTGCAGCTCTCTCAGCATTCCTCCTGCCATGAAGACCTTCAGCCCCATGCAAAGTTTGTTATCTATTGCCAATTACCAACTATATCTGTCAAAGACTTTTAGTATTTCCTGATTTAAATATCTGAAAGGTGGTAGAATCTCTGATAGTTACTGATCATTACTATCATCATGTCTGCATTATATATTTAATAACAGAGGAGCACTGAAGTAATTATGGAGGTTACAGATAGCTTAAAATCTGATACCCTTCAACAGCTGCTTTTACATGTTTCCTCATTTTGTTTTACATTCATTACCCTTTGAATTAATAAAGCGTTTCAACACTGCTGTTTGCGTACATACCCATACAGATTTCTGCCATGAATAAACATAAAGTGAAAACATCACATTGCTTATCAGCAAGGTACATTTGTTATGTGTTTTCAAGAACATCTATAGAAGTCTGAAGGGCAGAAATCAGATCCCTGGAAAACAGTTTGTCAGAGCTACTTCTTTGAAAAGGGAAAAACAAACACACACCCCCCCACACACACTGTATTGGAGAAGGGAGGGGACAGTTCTGATTCCTGCTATAAGCCTCAAAGCTTTAGTTATAAGATAATTCAGCAAAGGATTGTGCATTCTGAATAATCTGAAAAAAAATTATGAAAAATTAGACTCTAGAATTTATCCATGGGCTTTAAATGAATGCCTGATATTTGTCTCTCCTCATTTTCAGTTTTAAACACTGTTCACCTTTCCAGGCATTAGTAGACATTTAATTTTACTTCCCCTTTTAGATTTGCAGGTCCTGGGCCAAACTGTAGCTTCAGCTGTGCTAATGAAAACCAAGCAATTCTGTTCACTTAAGTGTATTGACATTAGTGAAGGCAAAAGCAAGACCAGGCTCTCACCCCTGATGCGCTCTTGCGCTGTAATAATCTCACACTGGGATCTCAGAAATACACACATGCTCATAACACTGTGCTGAACATGTGTCTAAGTGTATTCCTGTTCAGACTTTTACTGAAGCACAATTTAAGAATGTAAGTTTGGCAAAAAGAAGAGGTAGATACTTTGACCTAATTTTCTAAATATACCATTTGATAGACTTTTCTTCAAACGTGCTATGACTCAGACATGCATTCACCTGCAATCTGTGTACTTAGTGAATAGCTATACACATTTTGTATGATCAGCCCTGTTTGCTTTCTGTGTAAAACAGAAGAGGTCACAGTAGCTGAAACAAACCTGAAACTTGAAGCTAGAGTAATAAGTAACTTGAAGGCAAACAAATCAAGAAATCTCACCCTGAAGTGAGCATGAACCAATCTGCTTTCCTTAATGAACCCCTCTAAATAAGCTAAGTGTGAAAGGAAAAGCATATATTTTTGGAAAGCCAAATTCAAAGCTGATAAATTCAAAGTGGAGTCTGATAAAGTCAGACCTTCACTGGTCCCACCCTGCCTTACCAGGTGACCCCACTTCTCCCTCCCCAATACCAGCATGCTCCAGCATGTCTGCTCTCCCAGCTCATAGGAAGCAGGGGAGAAGTTTGCTATGGGGAGGAAGAGTTTTTATAGCCTACCAGCTGTGTGAACAAACTCAGACTTATTTGGCTTCTGTGGACTGGGCTAAATCAATGAAACTTCAGAGCTCAAGCCTGATGCTTTATTTCCTTCAGTCTGAGGTTCTGCTTGCTATAAGCATCATCTGGAACAGCATGTGTGAGTCTGTGAAATGAAAAAGGAATGAAACTGGAATGTGATTGTACGCAAAATCAGTTCCACGCTGACGTGATAATACATTCAAAATTCTCATTTCTGTAGAAAGCTGACCACAGGCACTTCATCAATCAGTATTTTGATTTGTAACATGTTCCATATGGTTCTCTGTCATTACATAATGGGGAACATCCCTTCTGAAAACATCTGACTCATAGCTCTGCATCGAGTAAGCTGCTCATGTTTCAACCACGTTTCCCAGAAACTGAACACTCAGCAACATATTAATTTTAGTGACAGCCACCACTAATGAGGAACAGCCATGCGTTCACCAAGTCTTTTGCAACCTGGAGAATGTTATATTAACAACAACAACAACAATATTCAGATTCATTTACATGATAACTGAATCTCTAGAATCTCAATTTTAACGTCCTAACACTCATACTGAATCAGTGTACTTCTCCTTTTTCACTTCTTATGGCTTCTCTTGTTATATTTCATCTCCAGTTAGGCTACTTGTTCTGACATGTGTTCTGCATATCAGAAACAGGAAGCTGGGGCATGAATAGGAGGCTTTATCAGAAGCTGAGAGCTAGCGAAAAAACAAATCAGTAAGGCCATCAGAAGTAGAAGGCCCGCACAACAGTCGGTAGCTGCGTTAGATCAGAAAGGCCTAAAGAAAGCAACTAGAAAAGCTGAGGCAGATGATTGGAGAGCTAAGTTATTTTCCTGCATCAGTTTTATTTGCTCAGAACATCAGGAGATCACTAATCTCAAACCTACTTGTTGTTGTCTGTCTTTGGTTGGTTGGTTTTGTAACACAGAGGAGTAGGTCCCTGATTTTGAATTGCCTATACAGAAAACAAAAACAATTTACCAGATCCACAAGGCAAGCAAGTTGTGAAGAAACTAAGATTTCAAACTGCATGAAAACAACTGCTCTTCCAGAAGACTGGAGGCAGCAAGTGCTGTACCTTTGTTTAGGAGAGTCTCTTGCTGGTTATTTAGCGCATTACTTTGAAATGGTCCTCAAAAGCAATATAATACAACAGCGGGGTGTTCAGTATGCCACCGAGTCTGAGCAGCAGGACCTCTGCAGAGAAAACGTGTGTCGCTGGTCTGCTAAGAATTACTTATATCTACCAACAACATACTGACAAAGGACAATTTATTTTCATAATGAACCTGATAGAGACAAAGCAGGATACCAGAGCTATGGTAAGAATGAAAGGAGCAACTCTCCCAGCCTGTGGGCCATGGGGTTGACTCCCTTACTCCCAAAGACTTCAGCAGGATTTTTTTCCAGACTAAATGCTTAGAAATAGAAAGAGGAGTTTTAAAACTGCTTGAATTGATGCTATGACCTTCATCAAGGTAACAAATAAAAAAATAAGAATTTAAAGAATATTTGAATTAATAGTGTTTTGCCAGCTGATTGAATCAAGGTCAGAGTTGAAAAGTCAACTCATGTGCTGTGTTCAAAACATGATTAATTAGCACTTCTCATTTTTTAAAATGCACTTCGCAGGAGCTTATTATGTTTCATCACACTAAGAAAGCTTCCATTTGCCCCTTAAATTCACTGCTTTTAAGACTATAGTCCCTCCAGAGCCTCAGTTTAGCTTGAATGGCTCATAATTTTCTTCTTTGCTACAGAAAGCACTGATGACCTTTGGTTGTAAAAGAAGAAAGAAATGAGATACTAAACCTTCAAACTGACACAAACACCCTGTAACTTTTGTTAGATTATTTACCAGATTCAAATGGAAGAGAAAGAAAACCCATCCACAGGGATAGTAATTGCCGAAATAGACTCTTAAAAAAATATGTGATGTGAGAAGCAAAGTCTGAAAAATCATGACCATGAGAAGTGGGATCAGGGAGTTTTAAGCACTTAAAAATACAAAAGAGAACAAAGTTAGAAATTAAAAATCCTACTATCTGAAGCAAAGCAGTTGTGACAGAAGATAATGAAAATGCTATAACTAGAAATTATAAGAAAGAAGCTAATTCAAAGAAAGGGATTAAACAAAACTCAATGAATTTTGAGATGAATTTGCAGGTTTACATAAACGCCAGTTACTGAGCTTCAGGATGTGACAGATATTATTTTACAGAAAAAAAAAATGGCAGATGATAAAAAAAAAATAAAAACAACTAAAAGGTTTGTTGATAGATTTCTGGAAGCAAAACCAAGGAAATAGGATCATGAATGTTGTAATGTATAAGCAAAGATCACAGCACTTTAAACCCAATCTCTAAGCACCAAGGCCCAGCATCACCACAGGCAGCGCTGGCAGGAAGGAGAGTGAAACGACAAGGCACATGTTAACCTTTAGACTATCCAGGTAACTAGCTTGCAGGTACAAAGAATAAGGTTGAAATTATGTTCTCTCTCTCTCAAAAAAAAAAAAAAAAAGGCAGCTGATTGGAAGCACATCTGAAAATTACTTTTAGTGTGTGCCTCGCTACATCGCTTATCACTTAATCTCTTGACATTTTAGTTGAATTCATTCAGAAAGTACATACGTGTTCTTTGTTGAACTCGATCTTTTTTGCTTCATTCTGTCCCTAGATGTCACAAAATGGCTTTTCCACTGGGCAAAGGGCTTGTAGGCTTGATGTATGTCTTGTACCTCTGTGCTGTTTCCTAAAGATGTTGTCAGAGTAAAAATTCAGCAACTACCTGTGTCCAAGAAGTACTTCCTTCTAATTACTCACATGTTTATCTCTGAAAAACAAATTATGCCAAATCTCGCGCTGGATAAATTTTGAACTGAAACTTTCAGAGATGTTCCATTTCCCCATATGTTTAAACTGTCAGGGATGTATCTACCACATTTCAGCTGTTTGGAACCCATGTTTGCAGTGGCAGCAAAAGGGCTGCTGCTACCAAAGTCCTGCCTGACCTGGTGCAAATGTGAAGATTATCCCAATCTTCCTGCAGTGATAGGGTGAAGTGTTAGGCCATACATAAACATAGTACTTGCCTGCCTGAGGAGATAAATGAATCCAAATTTAGTATACAAAAAGGTCATAAAACTGGGATGAATGCTGAATTATTTTAGTTACATTAATAATTTTTTAGCTAGCTTGCTCAGATGTAGTCCAGCTCCCATTTCTGAGAGAATTAAAAAGGCTACATATATGGATGTATGTATTTCTAAAGAACAGTAGTAAAAGGTAAATCACAACAGTGGTGAAGACTGAGGCAAAGAAGTTGTTGAGAACCTCAGCCTTCTCCAAATCCAGGATAGCCAGTTCTCCTGTTTGCTTCTGGAGATGGTCCATCCATTCTTATGTCCTCAACGTAAGAAGGATATGAAGCTGTTGGAGCAAGTCCAGAGGAGGCTACAAGGATGATCAGGGGCTGGAACACCTCCTGTATGAAGACAGGCTGAGAACACTGGGGTTGTTCAGCCTGGAGAAGAGAAGCTATGTGGAGACCTCAGAGAAGCTTCCAGTGTCTGAGGGGGCTACAAGGATACTGGAGAGGGACTCTTCATCAGGGACTGTAGTGCTAGGACAAGGGGTAATGGGTTTAAACTTAAAAAGAGGAAGTTCAGGAGTATCAGGTTAGATATAAGGAAGAAGTTCTTTTCTGTGAGGGTGGTGAGGTGCTGGCACAGGGTGCCCAGAGAAGTGGTAAAAGCGCCATCCATGGCAGCATTCAAGGCCAGGTTGGATGGAGTCTTCGGTGACACGGTTTAGTGCGAGGTATCCCTGCCCATGACAGCAGAGTTGGAACTGGATGATCTTAAGGTCTTTTCCAACCCTAACTGTTCTACGAGTCTATGAGTATTCTCAGTAGGTAAAATCTGGCTTCAGCAGCACTACTTTTCCATTTCCAGAGTAATGTGGCTACACCATTTATCACCAGTAATAAACTTACCAAGTTATTTTGCCAGATGAGCAGCCACTCTCTTCCTCTACTCTGAGGGTAGAGAAATTAATTTCTAATCATATTATTGTTTTAGTTTGGTTTGGGTTTTTTTATTTAAGAATCAGAGAGAGGGTGACTCATGTTTCTGTTTGTAATCAGCAACTGGCTCCTGCTGTCCTCCTGAATCATCAGTTCTGGTGCATCAAAAGAAATTTAACCACAATTATTGTTTTCACTTCTTTTCACAACGCAAAGAACTTGTTTTGATATGAGGTTAGCATAGGAAAGAGGAATGGTCATTTCAAAGGGATCTTTCTGTAGCTGTACGTGAACATTTTAAATAACTGTCAACAGCTTCTTGAGTTTTCTTGACTTTCACTCAGTGTAAAATCTGCTCTTCACTCTGGAAGATCAGTATATATTTGCTGTGCCAAAGATTCTCAGTGACACAAAAAGTAGAGATACAAACTACGAAAATTTGAAAACTTCAAAATAAACTTTAGAAATTGAAAACTTTGAAAATGATTTAAGAATTCAGGCATGCCCTCTTCTCACATTTCTACTTTCCATGGTCTCACCAGTGAGGAATCCTTGCAAATGGCTGCTGGTGACAGAGGTGAACGGAAACATCAGGTCCCACGTGCAAGACAAAAGAATGCCACTTCCATCTACTTTTTCTTTAAGTGCATTGAGAATAACCTCCTAAACACTTTTGGGTCCTATCATAAGCTAAAGTTTTTAGATGAAGTCTTTTACTGCATGAAATAGTTCAGGGACTTAGTAAAGGCATCCTCATTTCTAATACATTAAGTGCTCTCTTGTGGGGATCTGAGACTTATGACCCATTATTAAGCTTGATCTTTAGCATGCCCTGATGTTCAGCATCCCTCACTAGCTTTGAGAAGGAATTTATGCCATGCTGCTTGTCATGTGTGACTAGCATAGCAATGTGGTTGGTTTTCAGCTCTTCTTATGCACCTCTGCATAACAAGTGCTCTACAACAACAGTTGTTAGTGACAAAAATAGTTATCACCACCCTAATTTATGCTATTAGTTGCATGAAATTACAGGACATTATTTAACATCACATCTGCCCATAAAAACATTAAATTGCCTCCCCAAAATACAGATTAATTTTACTTCTTAAGGAAGGCTGCTTAGTAACAATAAAAGAATGATGTATTTATTAGGATTAGAAAAGTTGAATACACAAAGCTCTGTAAATCTGATGTTGCTTAACGTAATATGCAAACACTCATAAAAAATAAGTGACTTCATATTAACAGCTTTTTTACTGTGTCAAAGCAGATGTCACTATTGAAGAGCAACTATTGAATATTTTTTTCAAAATATGAAAGAAAATCTTAAATTGGTAAAATACAGGTGTCTTCTTGGCTATCACTGCTCTACAGATTAGACACTAATACCAGGGTAAACTAAAATTTATGCTTACTGCAATTTCATGATGTAATGTAAATATATAAGATTATATAAATATAGAGATAGCTACTTATTTAATCTTATCCTTCCATAGGAACTAAGAGCAGAGAAACTTCCAGATCTCTTTATTCCTGATTATAGAGGTCAGAACAAGATAACCAAGTTGTGATGAAAAGCACTATTGTACTTGATCAACACAACTTCCTTTAATAGATAGGCAGCACAGTACTTCTTGTGTCTTTTGATTGTTCTGTCCTCTGCTTTTGAAATACTTCAGTATGAAACAAATGCGATGTTAGGTGCTTTAGTTAGACTGGTCTCACATCAGAAGCTGTATTGGATTCCCAAATACCACTTTTTATCTCTGTCTAATAATTCCCTGAGTACAACATACATATGAATAATTCATTACAGACAAATCAAATCAGTAGTTTCCCCGAGATGTTGCATATTTACTCAGGACTTAAAATCCCTTCTTTTTAACAACTGTAAGTCGAGTTCCCTGAATCTGAGTCAGGAAAGTGAAAGCATTAAAATGGTGATTTTCTGCAGCAGTCCGTGGATGGTGTTTAGCTGCACGCACAGCTGTTTGAACAGCTCTTTGTGTGGGTTACCAGAGAATGCCCACAGAAAGCCTGCTTGTGTGCTTTGATGGGGAATGGGTGGAGGGCTTTATGTGTGCTGAAATGTATTTTCTACTCATGTTGTAGAATCTCCTCCCAAGTTTTGAATCCTCTGGCACGTTGACCTCATTATCATCATATAAAACATGACTTGAAGAAAGAGAAACAGGTGAAGGCTCAATTCTAGCGCTTCCCATTTTACCCTTGCTGCTTCTTTCCCCTCGGCTGCCCTCCTCCTCCTCCTCCTCTCCCTACTTCAGTTACCCAGCAAAAAGCAAGTGAAAAACTAACCAAGGAAACGTTTCACAAAAAAAAGCTCTATGGCACCCTCTCTCTGACACACACACACACACACAAAAAGCAGTCTCAGTAATAACCACAACCATCCAACAAAACCAAAACAACTTACGTAGTGAACACACACAAGTGTGAACTGCTAAACTGTGTTAACTCAGTTCTTAACAGAACAGTTTTAACATAAAGAGGTTTGATGTTTGACTAGAAATAAACACTTGTTCTTTCCTCACCCCCCTTTTTCTCTTTATTTCTTTCTTTTTCTTTCTATTTTTTCTCTTTATTTTTGCTAGAAATTAATGATATTAAGAGCTCACTGGAGCATATATAAACGTGAGCTAACATATTTTTAACTTGATTATATTCTGAAGTGAGGTATAGAGGCAAATAGCTACAGTAAGTGATTCCATGGAGAGAAAGGAGGAGGGCGGAAGGGAGGGTAAAGCCATTCGCAGATATGATATGGAAAGCTGCTATGAACTGTGGGCTCTGTTCTCTGTTATCCAAGGGTGTCTAGCTGCTGCTGTACTAAAGGCCTTTATTCCCTGCCTGTGGGAAAGTGGTGGGCGAAGGCTGTGTTCTCAGTTACACTGCACATGCAGACTTTAATTAGCTGGATTAAAAACAAGACCGCATCATGTCCTTTAGCAGTATTCTATCTTGAAACAAAAGATTTTCTTTCCTGGCTTCTGCAAGCAGCATGGTACAGCATTAATAAAAAGCCAGTCATGGCAGTTCAAGATGAAAGGTCACACATGATATAAACTCTATTTGAGGGGGACATCATGTTTACCTCTGTTATAAAGAAACTCTGTCCAGGCAGGTCATCACAACGTGCCTCAAGTATTAGAAAATATAGACATATGGGGTGGGTAGATGGTGAAGTGGGGAGTTTGGCATAGCAAGTTCAGCAGTGGAAGTAGAAGGGAATGAAAAAAGTAGAGTGGATTTCTAGAGAGAGAATATAAGCTGAAGAGATCCAGCTTTAAAAAAAAAATAACTAAGAGGATCAAAAGTAGCCTGAGATGAAGCCTGGGGTGATGGCTGTATAGCACAGCTCAGAGCCTGTACAGCTTGACTACGCATTGAGACTGTGGTGATACTCTGCCAGCAGGCAGGGAATACCAGCTCGGGCCACTGGGCTACATCCTCACACATCACAGCCCAATCACACATGGGCAGAGCCTGCACCCCTTCAGCCCACAAAAAGACCATGGAGATACTTGTCTCTGGGTCAAGCTTCAAGCCTCTGGTTTATTCTGGATGATTCCGAAATTCAGTGCTTGGTTTGAGACAGGTTTTTTAATGTATCATGTGGGCCACTATGACTACTGTGTTTGGGGTTTTTGTGTTGGGTTTCTGTTGTTTCCTTTTGTTTTGTGTTTTTAATGGAGACTCAGGCTTTTCCCCAGTGAAGACCATAGGAATCTGCATGTACTTCCAAAGGATCGTTAGTGGCTGTCTAACCCACAGCCTTCAGGGCTATGCCGTGGAATGCATTGAGCACTTCCAACATCACCGTTATCAGTAGGAGGGAGATTCAAGCCCTCCTCAGTTTCTCAAGAGATCAGGCTGAAAAAATAAACACATTATGGCTTTGCAAACCTTAACTGATGCAAGGATCTCACTAAGTTTGAGTAGAGCTACTGCCATATGCAAGGATCTATGGGAGAATGTTTCAGGCTTAAGGAGCAACATAGAGAGGGAAGGGAAAGGGAGCCACAGGTAGATTAGGTCAAATGTTTCTGCTCTGCTTTGACATACATCCTGCTTTTCAAAATCCAGCTCAGAAAAGTAACATCAGTTTCCAGGTAAATAATTCTGGCCAACAACTCTTTTCTTTTAGCATTTTCATTAAATCAGTCACACAGCCCAGGCTAGGTATGACTGCGTAGGTATTGGGCTCCATAGCCTCTTTCAGGAGACTGATCCATGAATAGGTCAATTAAGAAACAAAGAGTCTTTCTACCCTAAAAGGAACATTGGGTGAAAGCACACAATGAGGTTCTCATAGTTCAGCAGGGTGCTGCGCATCAAATGACCACATTAATTAACAGCACACTCTTAGTCTGTAGAAAACTGAGGCAAAATATGCATTAGCTGTAATGTTATTGAAATAAGTACTCGTCACCTCCAGCAATTCAATCAAGAAAAGTAAAGACTAGTGCTAGGAACCAAAAAACTTCTGGATAAAACGATACAGATTTTCATTTTGAGCAGCAATTCAACATAGTAGTTACTACCAAGCTGATCATGCGACGATTAAAGTGTCCCAATTGTGCTGCTACTTCTGAGATCACTGGAAAAGCATGGTTTAATTCAATACATCTAGGTAATTTTCTGTAATCTCAGTAATACAGCATGGCCTAACATAATAATTTTGCATGATGAGCTTTTTAAATTCACTTGGCCTTCCCTGCCATTTATCTTTAGAATTGAGTAAAAGATTATAGCATGAATTGCCCGATTCTTATTTACATTGCTGCAGGCAGAAGTAAAACATAGTACTGTGAAGGACTACAATGTTACATGGAATAATTGAGATACCAGGTGCACAAAGTCAGCACTAGAAATACAGAGCACCAGTTCCCCAAGCTATCTCACAATATAGGATGATCCAGGCTTATCCAAACCTAACCCCAGGGCTCCGACTGTGATATGGGGATGAATGCAGTCATTGTCATTTTGCAGGTTTTAAAATAAATTCCCTTCCCAGACATGTGAAATGAGTTGCCACTGAAATAAAAGGAGGTTTTATGTTCATACCAGTGTAGTGTTCTTATGTGGCCTTGAGCAGCTGGTGTGTTTGGTGAGTTTGCACCTCACTGCTTTTTACTTTTTTGTCCAAATGGGGTGCTGAGTCACAGAAGATCTTGGTTACTTGCTCAAAGCCATAGGAGATCCTCCATCAGGGAAGAGATTTTCTTTTTTTTTTCCAGAGCATCAGCTCTATAAAAAGCTTCTCAGTAGTTCAAAATTAACACCAAATTTTGAGCAGGCAATAACCCCATTTAACAACCCAACAAATTCTATGATATCTAAAAAAATTATTCATTTCAGTACTCATTTGGTAAAGAACAGAATGAGAGAATAAAGAATCTAGACTGAAGGGGGTGAAAAAACTAATGATTATCCATCCCAGTGGCTTCTGTCACTAAGGCCAACAGGGATGTTTCTGCTGAATCCTGGCAGAATTATTGAGGTTTCACTCTGACAATAAATAAAACAAAGAGGACCAGCAAGGCATGGGCCTGACACCATCTGTATTATTGAACTGGTCCTTGGCATATTTTGGCATAAGCCTGCTTGCGCTCTTACAAACAATGCCAAAGGACAGCTTGGGTATTAACCTGCATCAGGGACCACAACCAACAAGCATTTTGGATGTGGCCACTATCATTTGGAGGATAAAAGAGTTTAGCTGTGTGAATGCAAGCCCTTTCATGTCAGTTGGTCTCCAGGAAAAAAGTCTCTAACTAATTATATTTAACAGTTTAGATGTAGTAAGTGTGACTAGGCTTCCCTTTCCTTTCTAATCTTGCCAAAGCCAACATTCAGCGCATAGTCCAAAGACTGGCAGTGAGATAAGGCACACATCAGGGTGATAGGAGTAACAGAATTTGACCATGCAGCTCTCATAAATGCAACACAGTTTATTATATTCTAAGGAAAAACACTGTTATTCAAGGAGTGGACTGAAGGAAACCTAGAAGTAAATAAACCAACTACAACATGAAATGATACAAACAACTGAAGAATGAATACGCCAATTTGTTTCCATATTAGGGCTAGTCCTCTGTTACTATAAAGCAGACTACACAATATAGTCTTTTTTATAAACATAAACTGTGATATTATATAAATCTCAAGTATACCGTTAACAATATTAAAAATAGAAACTCTTACTTTAAGCATCACACAAAACCCAGTAGGTTCTAGATGGAAGAAAACATAGTGAACAAAGATCTTCTTGTTTAAGCAATAATCATCAACATGTGGCTTACATATAGTATGTGGCAGCTGCAACAACATTCATATCTCAGTCTGCCTGGTCTTAGCCAGAGCAAGAGAAGTGCTGAAAACGGTAGCATTCCTCATGGATCCTCTGAAGTCAGGGAGAATCTACCCTCCATGCTTTCACACTTGGGCAGCATAGCTAATGCTGAACCAACAGACCTTAGCTGTGTGGCTATCTCCCAGCAAGCCAGGTACATGAGAAAAAAAAAAAAAAATCTATCCCCTCCCTAAAGTAAGGATTCTTAGGGGAAAAAAAAAATCAGGATTTTTGTTGGTCAGTAAGAAACTAAACATGAGCAGCTTCAGTGTGCGCTTGAGCCTAGAAACCGCATGTGTGCTGGGCTGCATCAAAAGCAGTGTGAGCAGCAGGTAGTGCAGGTGATCCTGCCCCTCTGCTCTGCTCTCATGAGACTCCACCTGCAGCACTGTGTGCAGCTCTGGTGTCCCCAACATAAAAAGTACATGCAGCTGTTGGAACAAGTCCAATCCTGACATAGAATCATAGAACAGGTAGGGTTGGAAAGGACCTTAAGATCATCAAGTGCTAACCCCCCTGCCAGGGGCAGGGACACCTCACACTAAACCATGTCACCCAAGGCTCTACCCAACCCAGCCTTGAACACCACCAGGGATGGAGCATTCACAACTTCCTTGGGAAACACATTCCAGTGCCTCACCACCCTTACAGTAAAGAACTTCTTCCTTATATCTAATCTAAACTTCCCCTGTTTAAGCTTTAACCAGTTACCCCTTGTCCTATCACTACAGTCCCTAATGAAGAGTCCCTCCCCAGCATCCTTATAAGCTGCCTTATAATGTAGATGTCTATCTACAGATAGACATCTGTAAATAACCCAAGATCCACCACATAAATAACCATGATGAAGGTTGGTTTTAGGGGAGACAAGGGAGTATGGTTTTGTTTTTTATTATATTTAATGATGTTGCAAATCATTGTCCCTTCTAGAAATCCTTATAACACAATACCAAATCATCACAGCATGAACTCGAGTCCTGGGCTTGGCTGGTTTACATGTTCTGGAAAGATCATTAGTTTAAAGATTCTGCTGCTGGGAACTGAGACACAATGACATCTCTCAGGAAACAAATCCACCTTTTCACCACTGCACTGGATTCTTGATGCTCCTGCCCCAATCCAGATTATGTTATGGGGCAAGAGAAGGGAGAAGGCTAGCTGATGTGTTCTCCAAAGTACATACCTATTGCACTGGATAAGAAGATAAGGACTGGCTCGCAAAAAAGACCCACAGCTTCCCAGTGACAGGACTGTGAAAGGTGAGCACTGGCAATTTAAGAGATACACAAGAGACATCAAAAGCACAAGTGCTTTTCCATATCCTCAGTGCACATGTGCTAAAGTTGCTAAAAGAGAGCTTGAGCAGGCAGAGTTGCATCTACCTCACAGTGAAGCAGATTACAAGTTTGTGTTTGGTTAGCTTAGCTTTCCCACAGTAAAAACATTTTGTGTCAACATGAGTCAAGCTAAAACCAGTGATTCTCATTCCTTGATCAGATGCATTCATTCCTATGTTTTCTCCTATCTGCTCTACACTTGGAAGACAATGAGAGGCAAGCAGCAGCACAGGAAATGATGCTGTCAAACTGAAGAAATGGGAGTATATAGTGTGAAGAAATGAAAAAAAAAAAAAAATCACGCTTGGGAGGGTTGACAGGAAGTAAACTCATTTCCAAGCAGTTCTTAAAATAATTAGTTCTCAATTTTGTTGCTGGGTTTTTTGTTTTAGATTTGATGGCATTTTTGAGATTTCATTTCAAGTTGAGAATGTCTGTTCTAACCAAAAATATACAGAATTATGGACTCTGTACACCTCTGACCTCTACATTTGATTTGAAACCCCAGGATTCCTTGGTATATGATAAATCACTGAAAAACCACACCCGACACCTGATATTAAATCATAAAAGACAATAAATAAGAAACCTAAGCAATTCCTTGAAGATCTATTTTCTATGGATCAAAAACTAATAATAATTTTCTTTTGGGCCTCAGTACCATAGTACTATGGCGTGCACAACACAAATATGCTTTGCTCCCAAAGACCCAGCACCAGCATTGCTATTGTTTAGCACAGCTTTAAACAAGCTCTGAAGCAATGCTTTAAATCAGGACTTATTTCACCAAAGTCAATGCAGCTAAATGACTGTAAAACTGCTATGAGAGAGAAATCAGGTTAACCTTTAAGTAGATCTTGCTCTTGTCTCACAATCTCTGTTTGGTCAGGCTGTATTTTATTCATTCAGAGAGCGAAATGACAGCCACAAGCCAGGAAATAACTATTTGATTGTAGTTAAGCTATGCTTGGCATAACTTAATGATACTAAGCTTTTAGCATAAACTTCTTGGCCCATATCCAATACCACTGCTTGAACTGAAATGGAGGTGCTCGATTCTAACCTCAAACAGCAACCTGGACCATCTTCTGCCCACACAGACTAATGATATGGGAACCCAAAAGCAATTACAGGCTTCCTTCTTTGACCTGGAAGTTCCCACAACATTTCCCCAGAAACTCTTTAAGTATCAAAGAGGAAAACAAAGAGAGGTGACTTACCTATCAGATAGTACTAGTAGATAGGTTCTGGTTCTTTCTTTTGGGAATAACTTGATATTTTATGTTGCGTTATTACTGAAAGCAGGAAACTGAAGCCAAGAACCAGAACATCTAAATTCTCAGTGGGCTAAGGTGTGTAATACTGACTATTGGCTGGCTGACAGGAAGTTCTCCCTCAGGAACACTGAGCCACCTTCATTGGACCGTAGACTCAAAACATGGGTATGCAATTTTAGTTGTCTAAACTGCTCTCTGGAGGACATAAAATCCTCTGAATTCAGGTGATGTGGCCCTATGTATCCATGGGCCAGGAGAATAATTCCTCCTTACAATAGACCTTTAAACCCCATGGACACATCATCCTAATGATGTGTAATAGTCAGACAGCACACAGGATGTTAGGATTCCTTTGGAAAGGAAGGAAGAACAACAACAGAGTTCTGCTGTTTCATAAGTTCAGGTGAATACCAAGTACACCTCTGATCCTCTCATCTGCACAAAGGCACAGAAGGTGGAGAGCTACAACAGATTGCAACAAGGATTACCTGAGGTATAGAAAAGCTGCTCTCCATAGACAGTTCAGGTTGCAGAGGATTCCTTTGTTTGGAAAAACAAGTAACAAGTAGTTAACAAAGTTATGAAAAAATGAAGGTATTCTACAGGAAAGAATCATTCAGCATTTTTCAGATTATAAAATCTAGAGAGAAAAACTAGAAAGACTAAGATATGCTAGATTAGGGAGAACAAGGGACGTGCTGTTTTGTTTTATACAGCCACACAACGTTGTAAAGGACAAAACTACCAAAGACCCAAATAAAATATAATTAGGTATGCTCTAAAAGATCAAGATCTATAGAAGGCTACTGAACATGGAGATACAGACTTTTTTGCTGCTTCTTTCTTTATATGCATTTTGCAGATCTCACAATTTCACTTCACTTAGAAGAGATTCTAAAGTCCATATCATTTCATAGGTTTGTAAAAAATGCCTTAGGATTCACCACTGTCCAGGGCTATATATTAAGATAGCAGTTTCATATGCATATTCAACAGAAAAACTAGTAGCTAGATGTTAAACTTCCACATTTAGATCTGGATTTTAAGTTCTTCACTGTTGAGAGTCATCTGGAACATATTTAATGATTAGTGTCATTAGCTGTATGTTATGTGGCAACTTAATACAAATTCATGTGTGCAATAATCATTGAGAAGGCAGCTCCTGATTTCTGATTTCCAGCTACATTGTCATTTTAAGGCATTTATTCATGCTCTTTGCATTTGACCCTCATTTGGACAGTAGAAAGTCATGATAAAAGCCATCAAATAACTGATAAGAAAAATTCAAGGAATACACAGCTTGGGGATAATTTGTTTGTTTGGGCTTTTTGGGGTTTGTTTTTTTCCAATCAGATGTCCCAAAGAGCAATGCCCCCCCGCCCCCCGCCCCCCCCCCCAAGGTTCTGGCATTGCAGACCATATGCCTCTGTCACTGTGCAGATGGGAGGAAGATGTCAAAAGCAAAAGTGAAGAAGCTCTGGCCCAGGTCAAGTGAGTGCATTTCAAGGGTTTCACTGAGCTCCCACTCTGGCATCAAGTGCTCTTTGCAGCCTGTTTTAGTTCCTATTTTCTTGAGGTAAATTTGGGTTTGGCAGACAAAAAAAAAAAAAAAATACAACAAATAAAAAAGAGGTGCATTTCTCTTTCTCTGAGAAATGTAAACAGCATCACACTCAGCCAGCACCACGAGTTACTGCAGCAGCAGGGAAGCTCTGCTTTCTATCTGGATTTCACCTCCTGAGTGGTGCATACAGAAGAAAAAAAAAAAGGTGAGCTTGAAAAGGTTCATCCGTTTCTCCTGTCGGCATGAAGAGATTCTTTGTTTTCCTTTATGGCACCTTAAAGATCTCATGTCTGATTTTTGATTATGTAAAAAAAATATTTTTGCTATTTTTGTGGAAAAAAATATAGCAGTGAACTCTAAAAACGTTCAGAGAAGGGAGCAGTGGTTTTAGTCTTGTGTTTGTATGATTCCAATAGGTGTTTTTAAATGCAAATGCTACCCTTTCACCCTTTGAGCCACCTATCCTTACAACCAGCAGAAAGAGAGCATTCATAGTATAATGTCATTATGAGGACAGATCTTATACTTAATTTCTCATCTGAATCAAACTATTTCATAACACAGTTTTGCCAGATTAAAAGAACAATATTAGTCTAGTGGCTTAGCAGCCAGATCAGTGCTCTGTCACATAGGAGACATGGGTTCAAAAGGATGGCAGAACAACTTAGCTGGGAAGTGCATGATTGAAGCTGCAGACATGGAAAGATCCAGTCCTCCCCTCTCACAGAAGTGTTTAACTTTGCATTATCTTCTCCCTCAGGCCAGTCAGAACCACCCTCCCTCCAGCTCCTTACCGGAAACTGCATCCAGCTGCTGCTCCCTTACAGGCGGTTATCAGGAGGAGGGCTTGAAACCCCAAGTCTTTCAGCCATCTGCATTAGTTTGCGATTCCACAGTACTGACGATTGGCAAGAAGGGAGACTTTGTGAACAGGTTTTGAATTTCAAGACAAAGTCTCTTTGACCATCCAGCTCTGCTAGTGCTTGTGCACTGAATCAGTGTGGTTAGGTTACCTGTGCTCATGGCACGTGGATGTCCGAACCGCAGAGCTTGTGAGCAAACAGCATCTGAGACTCTCAGCAGATGTATGATGTGATAATAAGATTGACAGAGAAGCTCAGATCCCGCTATGCCAGCAGAGTCCCACAGAAGCCTGAAGAGACCTGTGTGCTCTATATTAAGAACTTATTTCTTGAGCAGTGAAAAGGTTTAGCTCATTTTGGCTAAAGAAGTTGAAAAAAGAATTAGCATAGGCCAAGCAAAGTGTTATCTCTTGTGTTGGCACCACTGACTCAAAATAAGTTGTTGTTTTATTCAGAACAGTTTTTTTTCCCTTGGTCTGAAGCATGATTGCATGGCTGTACGGCTGCAGGCAGCAGATTTTGGCTTCACATCAGTTCCACACAACAGCAAATAGGGTTTGGAGGATGGCTGTATTGTGGACTAGTGTAAGCTCAGAACTGCTTGTTACTAGACTTACTAATTTGTGATGCTGCCCAGAGGACATAGTGACAGGGGTTTGTCTTTGTGCAGTGACATTCAAATACTTAACAAGACAATATCTTTTTCCTTACATTTCAAGTACAAGCCATATTGTTTTCTCATTCTTTATAAACTGTGTGATACAAGACAGAAATCTGTGTATGCTGCAAGTGCAGGCACCAATGTCAGGCAGTCCCACTTACTTCTCTCACTTCCCCTTCACTTGATACAAAGCATATGTCTCATTGTGTCACTAAGTACATGAAAACTGAGGGGAAATAGCCTATTATTTTAGGAGGTGGAGGACCAAACACCTGGAACAGTGAAATACTTTGAAAGCACTTCTGTAAATGTTTTCAGCTGTAATATATTAAACAATTAAGAGGTGTTGCTATTTCTATGCCGGAGGGCATTTAAAACAGGGAAGTCCCCTTTAAAGGCACCAGAATGGAATGTGTATGTTCATGCTCTTTAAAAGAAAATCTACCTTTTTTTCCCCATCCCCTTTCAGCAAGACATCCAAGTTTCAGCCGACTTGCTCTTTCAGCAGAGCAAATGAAGCCAGATTATTTTAATGCTGGTCTAAACAGTTAAAAGAAAAAGATTAAAAAAAACCCCAAACCCTCCAAAGAATAGAATCAGTTACCTTGAATGATCTACTCAGGTAATTGAGAAAATAGTTTTGCTTTTAGCCTTAATGCATTGCTTGCATACCCTGGACTGTCAGCACCACAGGTTACTACAGGTCAGTCAGTAAATTGCTGATACCAGCTATAACAAACCCTTAAGAAATCCAGTTCCTCTTACATTCTTGCTTCTGTTTTTCAGACAACAATAAATTAGTTGCTGTGCAACATCAAATTAACATGAGAGACCAAGAACTTTGTACTGACAATTCAGAGCTGAGTACACGGTCAATATTAATTGTAGTTAATGAACGCTTAGGCAATCCTTAGAAAGCTCTTCTTCATGCCCTTTATAGTACACAAGAGTGAAATGCAACTTCTTTTAGACAGGTAGACAGACAGTCATGCTCACACACACACCCCCCACACATCTGCAGCCTACATAGGGGTACATTCTAAAAAGACAAGCTCTAGGAAGCTTCATAAGAGAAACAAAAATTACCTACTGGCCTTTATAGCACTAAGTGCACAGATTCTCTGGGAAAACTTTAGTTTCTGTTCTAACATTGGGTAAGATGATGTTTGCTTTTTCACCAAAATGTTTTTCTGACAAAGAAAGAATAAAAACTAAAAGACTTAAAATCTAAAAATTCTCATCCATGGAAAATGCTTTCTTCAAGTAGCTTGTAAGAAAATAAATACTGGTCTTGGCAACTTCTGTGCAGTTTTACCCCCAGAGTAATTATGCCGGACTTTTGCTTTAAACATTTATCTCAGGCAGCCCATCAGATTAACAAGTAAAAAAAAAGTGTTAAAACTTAGTGAGTTACTGGAATCTTCTGGAACTGAAAACTATACAGCTGGTCTGCAACATAATTGGGCATCTTCTATACAAATGTTGATGAGTTTCCAACTATTATAGTAGTGTAAGAAGGCAGATACTGGGCACTGAGCACTGAGCAACTGTTGTCACCAAGCCTTCCCCTCTTGGCTCCAATCCCACTAGCCCAGTGAGCAGTTCTGGTCTCCCAGTGCAGAGACAAAGGTTGCTTTGGAGAAGCCTGGAAGCCTAAGAACACCATGTAGATTTAGGACTGGATAGGAGGTATTGTGCAGAGGCCATGCCCATTACTCATCCGCTGGCAACAAGCTCTCTTCCTTTTGTCTGGAGAGATGGTAAACTTTCCATGCTATCTGAAAACAGAAAGCCTTTCACAGAGTACAAGAACTCTGCCATCTCAATCATGTGAAAATATTGTAAACACTTTCCCAGCCCCCATTCAGCTGTCCTAAAAGCAGAGCTAGAACACCAAACAAAATAGGAAGGGAAGAAAAGGGTGTGCGCTGCACACTTTGGTTTCAGTTGTTTTTCATTCTGAATAGGAATTTCGCTTGGAATTTTTTTTTTTTTTTTTTTTTTTTACTTAATGTTAGTGAAGAGGGTTAAGTAGCTCTTATGGAGAAAATGCAGTTAAAAGCCTATTCTATTTGTTATTTAGAGTGAAAAAATTACAGTGCCCAGCAGCTTCTCTCCAGCAGAACTCTCAGATTTCCTTTCAGCCTCTGCAAGAATAAATTTAAAATGTGCCACAGGACTTGGATTTTTCTCTTTCAGTGCTTAGGTTGACTCACCCCTACGGACGTTTTCTAGGAGGGTCTTCTCTCTAAATATTTAAACACCACAAGTGTTGTATTACTGATATATCTTAAACACAATAATGTGTACAGAATGGGAAGGGATCCACAAAGAACACATTCAGAGAATGCCTGCATGTGTGTGTACACGTTTACAAGTCATGGTGCACAAGTATATGTCATTTCCCCAAAATTGTTATACTACTCGTTTTGCCTGATGGCCCTTTCTATAATGGTTGTGCTGGTGCAATATACCATTAACTCTGGACAGTTGTTTTTACAAATTATGTCAGTGCTTCATGTAGTTATGTAAAAGTGATGTAGTCTCTTGCTCAAAAAGGTGTGCTTAATCAGGGACTACTTTAAATTTCATAGTAACTTTGAACCATGCCAGCACATTAGTGCCCTGATTTTTGAAGCATGAGGTTTTCATTTATGTTGGTTAGCTTAACACTGGAGAAGGGCAAAGAAAAATATCTATGCACTTTAATGGGAAATGCACTTTGTTCCTTTATGTAGAAATCTTGCTTTAGAACAAGATTTCTGGTCCAGTTTGGTCCCTGATCCAATTCTGAAAAGGTCAGGAGGAGGCAAATCTGGAAATATTCCTGTTCCCTCAGAGCAGATCCCCTGCTCCTGACCTAGGAAAGGCTCAGCTGTCACCAGTGACTTCCAGAGCAATGTACCACTGCTATTCTTGGAGAGTACTTTTCATGAGTATTCAACAAATGGTGTGCACCAGTGGAAGTCAGTCCCTGACAGCCATGAGAGATGACTGCTGTAGGAGCACACCACATAGAGGAGAGACTATGCTACTCAATTTCCCCTTACTCTCTGTGGGTGCAGTTTGCTGACTGAAAAGGAGGAACATGAGTTTGTAGACCAGTTTTGCTATGCAAGTAAAGAGCAAATGTAAAAATGCAAACCAAGTGATGCATGAACCCCCATACATTCATTCATGCTTGATGTTCTGTTTCCTACTGGGCATATCCTGCCAGGCGGTACCTTTGACATCACTTCATATGCAGGAGTCCATGTGCACAAGCAGCAGATAAATCTGGGAGTTCACTATACTCTTGGATGTCCCTCAGACTTTTCTTGAGTTTGATTTTGGTGTGCACATTTGGCATCTTAGGACATTCTGCTCTGGCTTCTGCCCTACAAGAGGAAAGGCTATGTCTTCTTCTGTGCTACATTCTTTTATGTTGGTGAAAACAGCAGCTACTCAGTAAGTTGACATTCCTGTTCCTGATATAAGTAGAATTCAAAGACCATAATGAATGAGAAGTTATTACCAAGTAGTGCTAGATGTGGCGCATTGGGAGAGGAGGTTCTCACCATCTCTCAGTATAAGTATACATATTATGCATCAATCTGGCCTAATTAACAGTTTTAGAATTTCAGGACCTGAATTCCATACCCCCAGAACATAAGTGCATATTCATGTGCTTAGTCAGTTACGTAGTCCTCCTATACACACACTAAGAACACAAGATCATAGGTTAGAGAGTGAGGAAAAGTAGTTGCCAATAGCTGAAGCAAGGGCTGATAAACTGACTGATGTTTCAAATTCACAGATGCATTCCTTGGGCCTGCCTTGCACATGCTATCTCAGTACTTGCCTTCTCCCCTTTCCATTTTATAAAAAGAAACTGCAATAAATTAGAATTTTATGAGACTTCAAATAAAAGCCTTCACTAAAATTGAAAACAAGACATGGATGTAGAATCATATGGAAGGTTTATGAGAGATCCTAAGTCAATAAAAACCCTGTCTGTCTCTTTCTACTTCTTTACAACCCAAAACTTACAAGAGACAGATGAAGAAGTTTGCTGTACTATACAGTACTGGTATATCTTCCAGCAAAGAGACATAGTTTTCTTACTCATTCCTCTGATGCAAGGCAGCCCAGTAAGAACTACTCTTAAGATCCATTTTCTGACTTTCTTTATAAAATAATTCAAAGCTGTACATGGAAATGAGATACCTTTCTGCTTTGACCCTTAGCATAACAGTAAGCAAGCAGAAGTGGCTTCCTAGACTTTCATACAGTTTTCTTTGGAACTAAACACTGAACCCTCTAAATTCTGTAACCAGCATTGTAAGCGTGTTATGGGATAAAAGCATTTCTGTTTAATTTAAATTTTCATCTTTGCTCCAGACCTCAAAGTGGTGAATTCTGGTCACTGTATACAGTTTTACTTCAAGGTATTTTTTTCCCATTACTTCTGTCATCCTTACCACTCCCTCCTTCCAGAATGGGGTGGATAAGGGATTTTGTTTAGCTAAATGATAGAGTGCCTATTAAGGACTGGTGTCATGGGTTCAGCAGCAGCAGTCATTTTTCTGCTTCTTGGCAGCTGGTGTAGCACTTGTGTTTTTTGATTTTGGGCCTGGGAACAGCGCTGATAACACCAGTGTTTCGGTTACTGCTTAGTGATGTTTTGGTCTGGCCAAGGACTTTCTGAGCCTCATGCTCTGCCAGGGAGGAGGGGAGCCAGGAGGAAGCAGAGACAGGACACCTGACCCAAACTGGCCAAAGAGGTTATTCCATACCACAGCACATCATGCCCAAGATGGAGGACGGAGAGGAGAGACCCAGAAGGGTGGGGGGTGCACTGCGTGGTCGGGCTTGGTTTTAGGTGGTGAGAAATTGTATTCTTTCCTTGTATTTCTCTTGTCATTATTATTATTGGTGGTAGCAGTAGTGATTTGTGCTATACTTTAGTTACTGAACTGTTCTTATCTCAACCTGTGGGAGTTGCATTCTTCTCGATTCTCCTTCCCATCCCTCCGGGAGTGGGGGGAAGAAAGAGGAGGGAATGAGAGAACAAAACTGTGTGGCTGACTGGACTTAAACCACGACAGTTCTTTTTGGCACCCAACGTGGGGCTCGAAGGGTTGAGATAACGACAGGATTAATAGCCACTCGTCACAATGCTGATTTATTGGCTCTCAAAGTTGTTGCTTTTGGTTCTCTTGCGTTCATGGTTTCAGCCTGTTGTACCTTACTTACAGCCGGTATTTGTTATCTTAGCATTTTTCAGATATGGGTTTTGGTTTAAGGTTCTTGTTTCATTGTACTTTATTGGAATGGCTTGTGATACGGGCGGGCTCCAGAAGCCGTGGGGGGCGGATGTGTACCTGGCAGTTCGGCTGCTCTTCACCGTCCTGGCGAGGCTGTGGAGAGCCGAGGGGGGGCTGCCTCGGGAGCCACCGGCTGCCGAAACGGCCCGGGGGAGCGGACCCGGGGAGCAGGAGCCGAGCCCCCCCACCGAGCCCAGCCCGACGGCTGCCGAGCAGAGGAAGGAGGTAGCAGAAGGGGTGAGCCCCCCCGCTGAGCCCAGCCCGGCGGCTGCCGAGCAGCGGGAGGAGACAACGGTGGAGAAGCTGAGCCCCGTAGCTGAGCCCAGCCCCGCGGTCCCCGAGAGCATTCCCCAGCAGCCGCCCGCAGACCCCCGTGAGCCCGAGCCGCAGGAGAACGCAGGAGACCACGCAGCACTTCCCAGCAAGGCAGAGGAGGAAGATCTGGACTCAGACAAAGAGCAGCTGGTGGAGAGAGAGCTGGCAAGCACAGCAGCTACACCAGCCCCAGTGACAAGTACAGCAGCCTCATTTGAGAACTCTGACGGTTTTGAATGGCCTTTGGGTACCCTTGAGACCTGCCTGTTGATTGTGATGGGGATCAGCATGGTGGCATGCATACACAGTGTGTTTTACCCACAACCATTTTGTCTGGTCCCCAGAGTTAAGCAGAGTGGGGTGTGGGCATTGTCTGGGGTCAGTCTGCAACCTAGGATGACTAAGAGATTTTCCCTGCAGCTGGACAGTCATGAGTGGCAGGGTGTGTGGGACTGTATGGGCGAGTATCTAGTCCACTGGGCCCCTCCAGTGCTTTGGAAGCGTTGGAGATGGAAGGAAGCTCTGTGGAGTCCCTAACAACAAGCTGCAGAAACTGCTGGAGGGGTGGATGAATTATTTTGAGCCTGATGGGCCCATGACACCTCAGGCCATCAGGGCAGAGATACAACATACAGATGGACTTATGATCGAGGGGTGGACTTAGCAATGGACACTATTGCCCAGGTTATTCACGAGTGTGAACACTGCACACAGCCTCTCCTGCTCTGAAAGGCTGTTACAAGAGATGGAGCTTGACATCATGGACTGAATGGACTCAGCAGCTTTATAGGGATTGGTTTATGCACCATAAACCAATAAATTAAACCAATAAAATTTATAGGTTTATGGTTTATGGATGATCTCTCTCCCTCTGTATGTGTGTGTCGATGTGTACATATACATGTGATGGTATACTGAAAATGTGGGATCTGAGCATGACGTGAATGGTATGGAATAAGGGGTGGATAATGTCATGGGTTCAGCAGCAGCAGTCATTTTTCTGCTTCTTGGTAGCTGGTGTAGCACTTGTGTTTTTGATTTTGGGCCTGGGAACAGTGCTGATAACACCAGTGTTTCGGTTACTGCTTAGTGATGTTTTGGTCTGGCCAAGGACTTTCTGAGCCTCATGCTCTGCCAGGGAGGAGGGGAGCCGGGAGGAAGCAGAGACAGGACACCTACCCAAACTGGCCAAAGAGGCTATTCCATACCACAGCACGTCATGCCCAAGATGGAGGACGGAGAGGAGAGACCCAGAAGGGTGGGGGGTGCACTGCGTGGTCGGGCTTGGTTTTAGGTGGTGAGAAATTGTATTCTTTCCTTGTATTTCTCTTGTCATTATTATTATTGGTGGTAGCAGTAGTGATTTGTGCTATACTTTAGTTACTAAACTGTTCTTATCTCAACCTGTGGGAGTTGCATTCTTCTCGATTCTCCTTCCCATCCCTCCGGGAGTGGGGGGAAGAAAGAGGGGGGAATGAGAGAGCGAAACTGTGTGGCTGACTGGACTTAAACCACGACAACTGGTTTACTTTGTTTTTAAATATAGTACTCTACATTCCACATATTTCTACCAGACACAGTGGTTTGGAACTGAAGAACACAGAAAGGGATGAAATTTGGGTCTGGCTTGAAATGTCTGCAAAATACTTGAAGAACTTTTAAATTTTTCTTCTCTGAGATGACCCAGGTTTGGGGGCTAAGCTATGGGGATATTTGACATGAGATCTTAGAAGTGACAATCCTGTAGTACGTTTTCTTCTGTGAGAAAAAACTTAGGTTCCATGCTCAGTACCCAAATAAGGCCTAGGAACTGCTAATTTCCATTTACAGAGAACACAAATTATACCAACCAGTGACAGATAATATTATATTGGCTTAGAAGCATACATCTTTTACATTCCTGTTAAACTGATCAGTTGTGAAATGGTTAATGCCTGTAGCCATTAAATCATCCTTGCTTCTCATACCCAGTTAAAACTGAATTTAAAGTGTATGCAATGGGATTTGCTCAAAATGCCCCATCCCTCAGCAACCAGAGACAAACAATTCTGAAAAGAAGGCAAGAAAACAAAGGTGAAGACATCCCATATCACAGCAATGGAGGTGTATTTACAGAACAGACATGCTCTTGGTCAGGGGAGGCAGTATTCCTACAGAGAAGTTGTTACAGAGGCTCTGTGCTTGTAAGACTCACTCCAGTGTGAAAACAAGAATGGAAAGAACATCAATGGCACAGAGAGACACATCTAAAGAGACTTGGGGGTTTGCATCTTACTTTAGATATAATCTTACTGAAATTCAGGTGACCTCTTCTGAGTATGCTGTGTGTCATGGGTTCAGCAGCAGCAGTCATTTTTCTGCTTCTTGGTAGCTGGTGCAGCCCTTGGTAGCTGGTGCAGCCCTGTGGTTTTGAGTTTGGGCCTGGGAACAGCGCTGATAAAACCAGTGTTTTCAGTTACTGCTTGGTAATGTTTTGGTTTGACCAAGGACTTTCTGAGTTTCATGCTATGCCAGGGAGGAGGGGAAGCTGGGAGGAAGCAGAGACAGGACTCCTGACCCAAACTGACCAAAGAGGTATTCTATGCCACAGCACATCATGCCCAGGATGTAAAAGAGAGAGCAGAGACCCGGAAGGGTGGGGAGGTGCACTGCTTGGTCAGGCTGGGTGAGCAATTGTATTCTTTCCTTGTATTTGCCTTATTATTATTATTGGTGGTAGCAGTAGTGGTCTTGTGTTATACTTTAGCTACTAAACCGTTCTTATCTCAACCTGTGGGAGTTGCATTCTTTTGATTCTCCTCCCCATCCACCCGGGAGCGGGGGGAAGAAAGAGAGGGGAGTGAGTGAGAGAACGGGCTGCGTGAGTTAGAGAGGCTTAAACCACGACAGTTCTTTTTGGCGCCCAACATGGGGCTCGAAGGGTTGAGATAACGACAGGATTAATAGCCACTCCTCACAATGCTGATTTATTGGCTCTCAAAGTTGTAGCTCCTGATTTCATGGTTTCAGCCTGTTGTACCTTACTTACAGCCGGTATTTGTTATCTTAGTATTTTTCGGATATGGGTTTTGGGTTAAGGTTGTTGTTTCATTGTACTTTAATGGAATGGCTTGTAATACGGGTGAGCTCCAGAAGGGGGGGGGGGGGGGGGGGGGGCGATATGGACTTCTACCTGGCTGCCCGGATGCTCTTTACCGTCCTGGCCCTCGTCCTTGCCTCCGTCTTTGTGAGGCTATGGGGAGACGAGGGGAGCAGACTCTGGAGAAGCCGGCTGCCGAACCAGCTCAGGGGCGTGGCCCTCAGGGCCAGGAGGCCATGAAGGAGGTGGCAGAGGAGCTGAGCACAGCCCCGCGGTGGCCAAAACAGCCCGGGAGCGCGGCCTGGGTACCAGCAGCCGAGCCCCGCGGGGGACGAGGGCATCCCCTGGCAGCCGCCCGCAGAGCCCCGTGGGCCTGAGCCCAAGCAGGATGCAGGAGACCACGCAGCACTTCCCAGCAAGGCAGAGAAAGAAGATCTGGACTCAGACAAAGAGCAGCTGGTGGTGAGAGAGCTGGCAAGCACAGCAGCTACACCAGCCCCAGTGACAAGCACAGCAGCCTCATTTGAGAGTTCTGAAGGTTTTGAATGGCCTTTGGGTACCCTTGAGACCTGCCTGCTGATTGTGATGGGGATCACAGTGTTGGCATGCATACAGAGTGTGTTTCACCCACAACCATTTTGTCTGGTCCCAACAGTTAAGCAGGGTGGGGTGTGGGCATTGTCTGGGGTAAGACTGCAATGTAGGATGACCAAGAGATTTTTCCCTGCAGCTGGACAGTCATGAGTGGCAGGGTGTGTGGGACAGTATGGGCGAGTATCTAGTCCACTGGGCTCCTCCAGTGCATTGGAAGCATCGGAGATGGAAGGAAGCTCTGTGGAGTCCCTAACAACAAGCTGCAGAAACTGCTGAGGGGGAGGGTGAATTATTTTGAGCCTGGTGGGCCCATGACACCTCAGGCCATCAGGGCAGAGATGCAGCATACAGATGGACTCATGATCGAGGGGTGGACTTAGCAATGGACACTATTGCCCAGGTTATTCACGAGTGTGAACACTGCACACAGCCTCCCCTGCTCTGAAAGACTGTGACAAAAGATGGAGCCCGACATCATGGACCGAATGGACTCAGCAGCTTTATAGGGATTGGTCCATGCACTAAGGAATTATCTCTCTCTCCCTCTTAGTGTGTGTGTGTGTGTGTGTGTGTGTGTGTGTGTGTGTGTATATACGTGTGATGGCATATTGAAAATGTGGGATCTGAGCATGATGTGAATGGCATGGAATAAGGGGTGGACACTGTCATGGGTTCAGCAGCAGCAGTCATTTTTCTGCTTCTTGGTAGCTGGTGCAGCCCTGTGGTTTTGATTTTGGGGCTGGGAACAGCGCTGATAAAACCAGTGTTTTCAGTAACTGCTTGGTAATGTTTTGGTTTGACCAAGGACTTTCTGAGTTTCATGCTATGCCAGGGAGGAGGGGAAGCTGGGAGGAAGCAGAGACAGGACTCCTGACCCAAACTGACCAAAGAGGTATTCTATGCCACAGCACATCATGCCCAGGATGTAAAAGAGAGAGCAGAGACCCGGAAGGGTGGGGAGGTGCACTGCTTGGTCAGGCTGGGTGAGCAATTGTATTCTTTCCTTGTATTTGCCTTATTATTATTATTGGTGGTAGCAGCAGTGGTCTTGTGTTATACTTTAGTTACTAAACCGTTCTTATCTCAACCTGTGGGAGTTGCATTCTTTTGATTCTCCTCCCCATCCACCCGGGAGCAGGGAGAAGAAAGAGAGAGGAGTGAGAGAACAGGCTGCGTGATTTACAGCTTAAACCACGACACTGTGACTTAATCACCCTGGAATATCATCCTTCCACAGGAAAAGGAAAAAAACCCCAAACAATATTGTGACACACAATTCGTAAAAAGCCGTTGTTTGCACAATGTCTTACAAAAGTTGAGTAGTTGGGTCTTCTATCATTACAGAATACTGAAGAGAGGAGGTTTTCAGATCTCGAACAGGATTGTGTCTGACTTCCATTTTTTTCTGTTTTGAATGTCCCTTGATTCCTTCTCTTTATTTTGTTCCCAACCCCTGGTTCCCTGTGTGCAGTCCCCCCAACTTATCAAAGACATTCTCCTCAGGTATCTTTAGAGAGGATGAAACATCACAGTTTTCAGATATCAAAGGAGGTATTAATAATTATTCAAAGATAGGCCATATGAAAAACTCAGCTATTGAACAAATATGAACTCATTCTACTTCCCTTTATGCCATAAAGGATGAACTTAAACAGGTTAGCAGGTTAATATTCTACAAAAATTAACTTTAGTTTGATGTAGGGCTTTGAAAGTAATGATAAAAAGTGTATTTGCATTTATTACAATAGCTGTAACAAGTTCTGACTTTTTTTAGAGTCTATTCATAATGGATATTTTCTCGTCCTCATTATTTTGCCACACAAAATACTCATACCTAAGTACTGTCACAATAAAGAGCACTACAGAGAAGATCAATCAGTCCTGTGGGCCTCTTAAGGTCTTCTGGATCACAATCCCAAGCAAACACAGGAATCTTTGCTAAGCATCATGCCTAGTCAGACTTCACAGTTTTCTACCATGGCATTAGGTGGCAATGAGTCCCTTTCCAAGGGACATAGCTCTCCTGGGTAGGGCACAATGACTAGCACTCCATTCAGCTCTAAGGAGTTTCCCAAAAGGAGGATGGCTAGAAGATCACTGTTCTGGATTTTTCCCACTATTTCCCAAGGTAAATCTTGCCTCTATTCCTCCTCTCCCTCCAGTTTATGCTGCTTGCTGCCCAAAAATCTATATTCCCCCCTTCTATATGAGAGACATAAGACAAGTCTGAACACAGCTGTAAAGTTCTAAAATCAGCATCAAAGCTCAGTAAAAGCAAGAGGGAAAAACAATATGCTTTGTTAAACAATACTGCCTCAGATCTCAAAGAGTTAGGCAATGAAAGTAATACCCCCTTTTAGTTCTCTATATGAAAAGCATTACCTAACACCCTCACTCAGAACCCCACCATTTACGAGGTGATAAGAAAAGAATACAGCTCCCTCTTGTCAGTAGGGCATCTCCACTGCCCTGCAGGAAAGTATTTGGTTATATTTCAGATGTATTGAACCTTCTAGACATTAGAAAACCAAAACATGCACTGTACACTATGGAGCCATCACTGCTCTTGGTCAGCTCATAGGTTTGCCAAGGTTGCAGAAAACACTCTTTTACATCACAAGTCTAACCTTTAGGCTGTTTTACTCCTCCACAGGACCCTGGAAGAATTTAAAGAGATTTATCAAAGCAGGAATGGAAATATTTATGTTTGGAAACATTGGTATTCTTAAACATTTCTTATTTCTGTCCTTCTCCACAGATACCGATTCCCAGTCTTTGAGCCATGAGAAGTGGTTCAGAAGTTACTTCTCAGGAAAAAAAGTTTGCCCGCTAAATCACCCCCACCCCCTGCACATAATTAAGGCTTTCTGCTGCACTACTGGTGTTACTACTATCATTGCGTATGTGTGTACATATCACGTGTATTTATATGTTAGTGTGTTACATATTCATTTTTCCCTACGAGTCAGCACTGTTTTTATAGCTTTACAGGCATCACTGTTTATGGTCAGTATGAAACCTTACAATGATCTAATATGATCATCTATCAAATGCAAGCTACGGAATTCACCAGTTTAATGACACCATGATCCCAGTACAGAATCACAGAATGGTTTGGGTTGGAAAGGACCTTAAGATCACCCAGTTCCAACTCACTGCCATGGGCAGGGGTGCCTCATATTAGACTATGAAAACCCTAAACCATGGTGTTGGCACAGCAATAACAGGTTTGGGAATTAAAAAGAATACTGAAAGACACACCAAGATGTTTTATTTCTTTTCTATAACTACTATAAATGGTCCCCGAGTGGGCAAATCTGCCCTTACATGTGCTCATGTGCAGCAGGATGAATGCAGCCAGAAATGTGTGTGGTAATACTGCTACTCTTCAGCAGGGTGAGGGTCTACTCTTCTATCTCAACTGCATATGAAACACTTCTTGCTGTCGCTCCATTTCAGTTGACACTTTATATTTTACTTGATAACAGGGTGCGCAATGCTCCATATTGCAAGCATGAACAGTGAATGGGGAATACTGTAAATGCTGAACTACTGTTATCATATATTCCATGGGAATGGATTTGCAATTATCACAGCATACAGTCGTCATTTCGGATTGCAAATGAGAAGAGCCAACTTCAGACTAAGCGACACAAACAAGTTCTCTCCTGAAGAAAGGCTGCAGCTACAAAAGCATAAGCTTTGTTCTTCCTACTATGTTACTCACCAGAAGACAGACAATAACGCAGCAGCCATAGTATGTTATTTAACAATGAAGAGATGGGGACCACTGCCTACAATTCTCCTGCTGTACAGGCCTTGCTGTTCATACTAACACATACAGGAAATCTTCTTCAGCATAAGAGGCATCAGCTTAGCACACAGAATCACCTGGGCTACGCCTGCACTGCATAGTCTGTCCAGGGGGCTGGACATGGTGATAGGAATGAAGACATATGAAGACAATGAGTTACTTATCAATAAAGGCAGCTTGATGCTCCCACACTGTCAACAGAAGGCTCTTTAGAAACAACAGGGTAGGAGCAAAAGACATTGTAAAGTCCAGGCAGGGAACATATTGGTATTTCAGCTGATGCTTAATAAAACAAAAGCAGAGGAATAAGAATAAAACCATCACTTATCTCTTGGTACATAATAACCCCTGTATAGTGCTGCATTTCAAAGTCTGCCCTGGGTGAGTATTCCAGGCCATCAGGCAAATAAATTTGTGATTTAAGCATTCCAGAAATACACACACTTTTCTCAAAATTATTATTTCCTTTCCATTGTGTAACCTACTCCTTCCACTAGAGATAGGCTTTGCAACTGCAGGTTCCCTGGGACTGTTTCCCCATTCATGATATCATACCATGAGCAGCTTATCTTTGTGAACTGCCTGGAGGTCAGCAGAGATAAAAAGGAAAACACACACCCCCCACACCTCCTCTCCTAGTGCTCGGGCAGGCTTGTAGCTCTCAGCCTGACTTGTGCTGTTAGACCCAGTTTGAGCCCAAGCAAATTCCAATACACTCTTCTTCCTGAGGCTCCCATTTACTTACACAGGGGGAACCAGAATCTCCCAAAGTGCTGCTGCAGCTGAAGCAGCTTATAAAGCAATTCTGCTACAGGTGCAAATTAAGAATGTGCAGTGGGAAACTTCAGGCTGCAGAGGGGCAAAAGCAATGCTGCAGCCTTTTCGAGAGGTTAGAACTAGCAAGGGCAATGCTCAGCTGCTCTGTGACTTTCTTAAGAGACCATTAGCTGCAATTGTTGCATAAACTTAATAACAATCAATTTTTACTGAAGCTGTCCCACCATTCTATTATCTGTCATTAATTTCCCATATGTTCCCCTAGCCACCGCCCTGAGGCTGGGCTCAAGTTACAGACTTGGATCAGATTTCTTTACAAGCCAGGACATTTGCTGGCTCACTTACTAGCTTGAGGCCAGTTATGTTTGAGTGAAGCCCAAACAAAACAAATGAGATTTGGTGACTTTCCAGTGAGTGGGCACCAAATCTGTATGATCCAAAGCTGTTTTTTAAAAGTTTTAGATTTTTTTTTAAAGTAGAAGTTTTTTCATTATTTCAGGAGGTTTTCTTAAAGAAAACACAGCTGCTGGATGACTCACTTGTACGTTGCAGCGTCCCCTTCCTTACTATAAAGCAGAGCTTTTTGTTCTGTTTTCTTTATGATAATGATAAGGCAATAGTTTCTTGGTTATCTCTTTCTAATCACAGATGAGCAAATGCACCAGTATATTTGGAAAGGAGAAGCTGATGAGAAGGATATCAATAAACCATCTTGTTTCCAGTATTTGCACTAGATAATGGTCTAGTGTTTGCTCTCTTTCCACTTTGATGTGAAACCCTCCTCTCATTCAAATCTCACTTCTAGAAAAATGTCTTACCCTGTTACAGTCTGTGAGTTAATAGAAAATAACTGAAATTGTAACGCCCTTCCCTCCAAGCCTTAAAAATAAAATAATGAACACCTGAATAATCACTGATCGTCTAACTATATCCTGGGTTATTTAATTCCTTTGTCATCTTTATTTTCTCTGCACATCTGAAATGTATTTTAAAAGCTTTAGGATAAGGACTACTGTAAATTGCCAAGAATTCTATGATTCTATGAATATCCAGGGGCCTTAGGAAATGCTAAAGTAGAGTTTTGAAAGTAATTTGACACTGAAGGACCTCCAGACCTTTGAAAATCCCCCATTTTATGCTCCCCACCGCACATGCACAGAAACTGAAGGTAACAAAAGCACAAGAAAAAGTGAGTCCAAGCACAAGACAAAATTGAAATACCAGTATTAGATGTTACGTTTTGGGTTTAGTCAGAGTAGCAGGCTAGTAAGTAGTAGTTTGAAAAGGATGTTTATGTCTTGCCTGTCCTTTGCTGGTGCAAAGACATTCCCCAGGAGTCACTTCACAAATTTAAGCACAGTTATATGTATTGTAACTTGAAAGTTATATGAATGCTGCATATAAACATCATGTTGTCCATATTGCTATTATTATTATAGCACTTACCAAGGTAACCAAGCACAAGACCCCGCAGAGTTAAGCATGTACATAAATACAGACAAATACATTGTGTTCTGGACACCACAGAGCTGAAAATTGCGGTTTCTGACTGCTAGGAGTATGCTTGCATATTGGGATCCAGAGCTTAGGGAAGCAGAGAACACAGACACCTCAAAGGGAGGGATGAGTGGGAGCTGCCCAAATTAGCCATTAGGAAATGCAGAGGATATTGGAACGACCTTAAGCCTCTCTGGAATTTAGTTGCCTATCTCAAGGCAGGGATCTCCACACTCCTCCACTATCCAGACCTCCTCCACCAAAACAATAAGAGTAGCAGGTGCTGGTTTGTAGAATCACGCTACAACCAGAGCACTCCCTCAGACTGAAGGAGGTTTGGGCTCTGCTCCCTCTAGGCATGGAGGGCTCTGAACCTGTATTATCCACACCTGTGTTAAAAGCTATCCAACTTTAGGTTATCCTGCTCTGGAAAGTTCTTCCTCTTCCTTTGAAAGCTGTTTCTTTTGGCATGCTTAGGAATTGAGCCTAAGGAAATTAACCTAACCTAAACTAAACACCTTATCAACTCTCTTTTATTTTTGTCTTTCACACTTAATCTTCTTAAAGGGACAATTTATTCCCTATCTGAGGTCATTTACAAAGTAACAGTAAGAATTTCCTTAAATATTGCACCATCGCTGTGTCTTAAATTGCATATGCTTTCCCACAAAGCAAATTAAAATTTGATAAAGAAAAGGTTAAATAAATGGCCCAATGTAGTGAAGAGGAAGAAACTGCCATAGCCAACCTACTTCAGGACCTTGAAGCATTCTACAGAACCCAGCAGCTCATCCCACCAAACCACGGGGCTGTCCTTTTTCTGGTGTTTGCTTAACGATTTATGACACAGGGAGGAAGGGAAGGAGATTGGAAGAAGGGAACAAGTGAGGAAGAAAGCAGGAAGACTCAGTGACAAAAGAAAACAGTTCAACTAGGAAAAGGCAGATTTGTGAGTCATTGGCAAAAGTACAGTTGTTCAGTTATTATACTCTGTGGTAGGTTGGACAGGGAGCGTAAAGAGGGGAGAGGAGACTCCACACACAGATCTCACTGACATTCCTGCAGAGATCAGAACTACTGCAGAACCATCAAATAACCACCAGCCACCAAAGAGCTGAGAGAGAATATGGAAAATTAGGAGGGATAGCTGGGAAAGAACAGTCACAGGAGCCAAGAAAGGACAAGATTTCAAGGTGACGATGGGGTGAACAGCATTAAGAGCAAGCAATAGGTAAAGAAAGATGATGTTGCAGAAGAGACCGGTGACTGCATCAGGAAAATCCCAGTGGGGGATTAATTACACACTATGGGTTTCTGTGCTTGGATATAAAAAGCTTTACAAACCAGATTGTTGGCAAAACTTCATGAGTCCCACACTGGAATAATTAAAAGTTGTTCACTGAAGTTATTTTTGGTGGGTATGTTTAGATTAGAGAGTGGAGTTGTTGAGCACAGTGTAATGCATGCCAAAAGTCCTATTATGTGCCTATCATTACACTCTGCCATACTTGGAAATATGTTCAAAAACTGTGGTAGAGAGTTCTTATTGGCTTCACACTTGAAGGACAAGCCAGTGCTATGCATTTCATAGCTCTGGTCTTGAGCCATTTTCCTGAGGAGGGGACCCTCTTGATTCAGTCCATGCAGGGAGGGAGATGTTTGCTCTGTGTCAGACCCTGTAGCAGGCATAGAACTGTCTAAATGTGGTATTCATATTCAGAATTCATACATATATATTCTACAGGTACAGGGGTGTAGAAGTCAACAAAAGTTTATCATGTGGTGACCTTCCTATCAGATGAAATGGGGTACTCATACCTAATATACCCTCATAGCTGAAACAGGCTGGCAAACCAGATAGTAAAATATTACAAGGCATTGGAAAAACATCACCCCACTCCAGCATAGCATGTTTGTTTTCTTGCAGTGGAGTTCCTCAAAGGACCAAGCTGGGGCTTTTCTGAATGTTCCCTCATCACAGGATTTTTTCCTTGAAAAACCACATAGTACTAAAGTTGCTGTAAATGGAGACAAACAGAATACAAAACAAGGTCTGAAACAAGAACTGTGAACCAGAAACTTCAAAGGAGACAGAAAACACCTTTTGATTAAGGATGTATCCGGCCCAGAGTCTATAACTGCTTCTATGGAAAACTGGCAGATAACTAGCCAAATCCCAACTTCTCTAAAACCAAACAGCAGGTATATGGCTTGAAGTGGCTGATGCAACCTAGAAGTACTGCAACAAACAACTGTCGCAGACTGATGGTCTGCCAGGAATCATCATCTTCTAGGAACTGAAAAGCAGAGCACACACCCAATTTGTTAACTGGTCTCTTATAGTCAAACCATAGACACAGTGCAACACTGCTTCTCCCCTGCAGTAGGCTTATGCCAGCAGCTTCTTCCTCAAGAAGTAACTCAGATGCTAGACTGCCGTGCTATCAGAGCCAGGACTTGTCTAGAGTTTGCAGAGACAGGAATGCCCTCCAGCTGCACCTATAGAGATCTGTTACACCTCTGTTGTCATGGATGTAATTATGTACATCAGAAAAATTGATCATCTCAATAAAATCAATATTTTTTATTTGACCAGCATTGGAATCTGAGACTTCTGGGGTCAATTATGACTCTCTGGATTCAGGCAAACTGCTTTCTCTGACACTGCTCCTTACTAGTTTTAAAAATGAGATAAACATCCATAACACCCACAAAAATAACCACATTGCTCTCTTTGAGATTCTACCTTGAAATGCTCCTTTTCTGCAATACCTATGTAAAACCTTAACTTCAGTGTGATTACCAGGCTTAGGCTGTGTGGATCTGTATCTCTCCATTTGTATTCTCCCCTCTTGTCTGTCTCCATCTCCTGACTCTGTTGTATGTTTAGACTGTGAGCTCTTTAGCTCTTCAGTGCAGAGATTGTTTTTACCTTCAGCTGAAGCACTTAGCTAATTCAGAGGATCAACAGGGAAGACAAAACAAAGCTTTGCTTTATGAATGACTACTCTCTTCATGACATGTTGGAGTTCATTGTGCACAAATAGGAGGAATATTATTTGCACAAAAGACATTAGACATCAATCTGAATTTTAAGCTACAACGCCCATAATCAAAAACGATTGTGAATACTTTGACCTCTTGCTAAAATTTGGGACATCTTAAGAATAATCTCTAAATGCTTTTGACCCAGCATATGTCATAAACAACACTCCCAGAGAAATACTTTCAATTTCTCTCTTCTCAACTTCTTCTAGCTGGAAAGAAGTATTGATTTTGAAAGCTTCAGGGGCTCCAGACTCAGGGCCAGATCATGTTCTCTTTGGCAGGTCTGTAAAACCACAGCAAGGCCACCAACCAAAGCTGAGCTTCAGGGAAGAAAAACAGTATTCAACACTTATATTGGTCCCATGCTTTGTTATATTCTCACTTCCCTTCATAACCGCTTTAAAACTCAATCCCAAAATACCCAGCAGTGTCTGCTATCCTGCATACTGTGACCGGCTGGGGCTTACATGGGCTCAGGAGTAATATGGAGCCATGTGGGAGCACCCAGGCTGGTCAGGGGCTCCCTTGCCCTACCAAGGGGCTGTCAGCAGAAATGGCTGAAGTATCTCAGGTACAGGGCCTGTCTGATTTGATGAAGTTGCCAGCAACAGGATCTCTGCTGTATCTTACTTATTTTCATGCTGCAGAAATACAAGTTACAGCGGTAAAAAAGTGGGAGATTGCCAAGCTGGGTCTTTGGGGGTTTTCATTTCTTGCTAGGAGGGCTTGGGTGTAGTTTAGACAGACTGGCTGATGGGCTTCCACAGCCAGTTTACAAAAGGCTCTCATTCTAAAATATGTGCAATTTATTTGAGCTGATAGAGAGGATAAGAATCAACTGTCTGCTTCCCAGTTAATAAAAAGCATAGGCTGAAAGCAGAGCTCTGCCAGCATATCTTGTTTACCAAAAAAATGCTTGGCATTAAATGTAAAATTGGAAATGAACTCATTATCTGATTATTTTCATTTTTAAGAATTAACTGCTTTGGGGGAAAAGTTTGTCTTAAGCAGTCCCTGCGTATGGATGACTAATTCTCTGAAGAATACAGAAAATGCTTGTGACACCTAGGGTAGGATGTAGCATTATCAGTTTGGACACCAACGTTGGGAGTACTTGTTTCAAAACAGAAAAAAATCCATTTAAGCTGGCAGCACTATGCCTATACAGGTGAGAAGAGTTGTCCATGCTGTGTAATTCTTATCAAGGCAGTATGAATAAGAACTGCTTAACAATTGTTTGTAGTGAATTTGCTCCTTTCCCTCTAAAAAGATAATGATATAGCAGCATGGATAGTTACAACTGTCTAGATGTAAAAGTATGTTGAAAACAGGATCCCTCTGTGGCATAAATGAACATAGTGAAAATTAAGAAAATGAAATCAGATACCCTGGGCTAATATTTTTTGAGGAAAACTCTCCATTCTAGCACCAAACCCAGGTCACTCTAGATTACAAGGACTGTCTTCAAGACAGCTCATTGGGTAGCATCCTTTTGTTTGACTCCTGCTGCTTCTTTGCTTCATTCTCATCTGTTAAATCTCAGCTTTCAGTGTTTTCAGGTTAGCCTTCTCTTGTAGCTGGTTCAACAGCTGCTGCCCTTTCTAGGGCTGGTGAGTGCCACCCTTGTACTCAAAATGCTGGTTCTTTCTCCTACTGAAATTTCAGAAAGGTATTGCAGAGTCCTCCCTCCACTGTGTGTCAGCACTGTGCAAGTTAAACCAACACACGTCCTCCACTGAACATTTGGCTCTTCCTTTTTCACTCCAGCAGGAATATCCCCGTGCTCACTTGCCCTGTGAACCTACCTGCAACATCACAGTGCGTGTGGCTTAAACTTCCTTTTCCTTTCAGCTACATCTGAATTGGATTTTTACTTTTTCTATATGGGCTAGCCCAGCAACCCAGAGGCAAAAATACATTGAGTGGTATCCAGGAAGGTAGTAAAAATCCCAGGATGATTCTGGGCTGCCCAGCAAGCATTGCTTCCCAGGCTTCACACAGCACATAGGCAGGGACAATCCAGATGCCTTCCCTCCAAACCGACCAGTACAGGAGCGGGTATCCAACAATCAGTCAGCTGAATCGCTACACACTTGCTCTCTATCACTCAGTTCAGATCTCTTTACAGAGCAGATTGAGTCAGGAATGAGAAGCTACCCCGTCTGGGTGATTAACATTAGGGTGCCCAAAACACTACCTTCCTTAGTCTGTGTTCTCCATTAATTAGGGTGAACAGGGAGAAAGCAACTCCACAGAACACGCCATTAAACTTGTTAAGTAGTTTTAAAGGACAGATCCCATGAAATACGATAATCACTCTCTGTGATCACATAACAATGAGATGGTGTTTTGCAGGAAAATGAACAAATATAGGTAGAATTCTAGGGGAAAAAGAGCATATCATTGTAAATACAGCCCATAAAAGAACATTACAGGCAAAAAAAACCAACCTGGAAAATGTTACATTCCCACCCGCAGAGATGCAGATTCCCAACCTAATGCTGATGTGACAATTTCCACGTACTCTTCTTTCTTGTCTTTCCCACAGCAGTGCAAACACCAGTGCTTGCCTGCTCTCCAACAGCTGGTCTAATGCATTGCAGGATCACCAGTACTGTTCTGTTTCAGTTCCTGGAGGCTCCCTGCTCTGGCAACATGCCACACTTCCTGAGCAACTTATGTCTTGCCCCAGAAGCTGAAGAAATATTCCCTATTTGAACTGTTAAACTTTCATTTCCTATCTGATGTTATCTCAGCATGAGCAGCATTTTAAAGTCTATTTTGGTATCTTTTTTCTTCAACTCTCTGAAAGGTGTTATTTTGGACTGAAAGGTGCAAATGAGCACAAACATTGAGAGTTCTTTGCTATGGCAACTATAAGCTTTTAAAACAAGATATTTAAGGTTTTATTTCCATTAAACTATAGAAAGTAATTAACCAGGGAGTGTAAACAGCAAATACACACACAACAGAATAGGCTGTTTTCATTCCAGATCAAAAGGCAAAGAGGAGAAATAACTTTCTCAAAGGAATTTGTCATGTGTTATTTGCACATATCTTTCACATCTTGTTCTTTCACAGTTTATTAGACCCTGGAGTTGAAGCCACTTTCTTCAACTTCCTTCTGTAATCCAGACCAAACTGTGTCACCCACAGCTGTGTTTTTATCTCATTGAATCACAAAATCATAGAATGGTTTGGGTTGGAAAGGACATTAAGATCATCCAGTTCCAACCCCCTGCATGGGCAGGGTTACCTCACACTAGGCCATGTCACCCAAGGCTCTGTCCAACCTGGCCTTGAACACTGCCAGGGACGGAACATCTACTACTTCTTTGGGCAACCTGTGCCAGCACCTCACCACCCTCACAGTAAAGAATTTCTTCCTTATATCTAACCTGAACTTCCCCTGTTTCAGTTTGAGCCCATCATCCCTTGACTTATCACTACAGTCCGTGATAAAGAATCCCTCTCCAGCATCCTTGTAGGCCCCTTCAGGTACTGGAAGTTGCTTTGAGGTTACCACACAGCTTCTCTTCTCCAGGCTGAATAGCCCCAGTGTTCTCATCCTGTCTCCATATGGGAATATTAAGGTTTTCACTGGGGAATTTTTTTAATTGGGTTTGTTGGGGGGTTTAAATTATCAATACAATGTCTAGAATAATTTCTACATCTGTTCCCCACATTACCAAAAATGTGCACTGGTGCTGGTTTCATTGCTGTTGATGTTGCTGCTCTTGATGTTGCTGCTACTGGCACCTTTCAACATCTGTAATAATGCTAAAGTTTTATCTCAGTAAGAAGTGCAGGCAAAAAAAATAAATGACTGTCACCTCCTCACCATCACCATTGCTAAAGAAAGCAGCTTGGTAATCACTGTTCATTCACAGAGAAGAGCAAACTTGTCCTACTACGTTCATGGACATGATGTCACTTGTAGTCTTTTCCTACAGTTTCTGCTTTTTCATTTATTTCTCTCAAATTAATTTTCTTTAATCAGCTTTGCACTGGGAATGTGACTTGGAGCTGGTCCTGTCACCTGCTCCCTTCACTTATGGAGAACATGCAGCTGAAGACCCCATGTGGCACCTTGTCAGAGTAAAACAGAGACCCCTGTTAACTGCAGCCCTCAGCAAACCATTTATGGCTAACACACCATCCTGTGTCACATAGGTGTAGGTAGTGTGAGACCATTTCCTTCCCCTGCCTCACCCTGTAGTTGAATGGGTGCGGATGTAAACAGCAGGCAGGAGGAAGCTACAGTCTTCCTGTGAAATATCTGGTTGATTTGTCTTGAAGCAGCTACCATGAAAGACACTGGGCAGATACACAGCCACCCATGAGGAATTAGGGACTTAGTCATTGATAGTTTTAACCCCAATGTAAAAGTTTGAAGTGATGGATGCAGAAGTGCTAAGCTAAAGTCTCTACACTACTTGTAGACTCATTTTCACAGTGCTTTCCTTCCTCTCACATTGCACAGTACAAGACACAAGAGGTCAGTTGTACAGGCATCTCCAGGTACATGCTTGGTCAGTAATGATTTGAACTGTGGGCATCACAGCCTGAATAGCAGTACAGTTCACCAAGCTGTGCATCCACTACTGTTTCAGCCTATCTTTCAAGGAATAGCGAAGAGGAAAGTTAACAGTTGTCAGTCTTCTCTGTTAAAGGCTGATTGACTCGCAGCCCACTGTGTTACATTTTTTCATAAGCTTTACTCTCAAATGCTCTATTTTGTTTTCCTGATAAAAATATGGTTAAGAGCATTGTCTTTCAGCACCTGGCATATTCAGTGAACAGATTCCAAATATACTAGAATGGTTTTGTTTGATATACTTTTGGGGTCGGGAGAATTGTATGAATCAGCTTTTACACCAACAAAATTTCTCACATGTTCTGGAACCACTCAATAAGTGTGGGTACATGGGTTGATAGCCACGCTACTGCTATTGTTCAGGTTTTCTGTGATTCTGTACTCATAACTGGCTGGCCCATGCCTAGAGAAGGACCGGAAGATATTGAACCAAGATATTGAACATGCCATGGCTCACAAGTTTTCATTTTATTTTTCTGATGACTTTTTCCTTGCCATTATGCATGTTGAATTGTGCCACTGGCTTTTTTTTTCACAGGGTATTCTCTCGTATTAGTTAATCAGGTCCTTAGGGACTCAGATTTACTCAAAATGTAAAGCAGACACTACACTGACAGCCAAATACACTGTCTCAGTGAAGGAGCAAATAAACATATCCCATTTGTCTTCAGGTTAATTTGGAAGATGAGGATGTATAGCAAAAAACAAGTATAATTACATGCTCTTGGGAAAATTCTGTTACATTAAACCAATTCCATCTGCAGCTCTGGAACTTGAGAGCAACCACAGAAACGGCCAAGTAGCTTCCAGCTGAGTAAGAACACATTTTATACAGCAACTTGCTTTAATAAAGCATTGTTCTCTGTTATATTGAGACAAATATGTGTGTAAGCAGCACAAAATCAAAAAAAGCCTATGGAAAGTTTAAACCTCAAGCAGGATAACCTTTTTTTTTTTTTCTGTCAGAATTTACCAGCAGTGCCCACAAAGGCCCTTAAAATGGGTATGGGCATCTGTATGTGAAGCACCACAAACGAAGCAAAATACCAAGAAACCTTTCAGGCTGACTAGGACACCTGCTCATTCTACCTCCTTGCACATCTCTGAGCATAGTCTAAATAGTGAATGAATGGAATTATACTGCTGCTGAGACATAAAGTTAAGGGCAAATGAAAAAGATGTGATTGAAGAGGAGTGCTCTGTACTTTTCAGAGCAGCAATGGATATGTAGCTTCTTCTTAAAAGAAATTTAAATCAATATTTGCAGATGATTAAATAACTGTAAATGGAGGTGAAGAAGAAACGCTAGTGTTAACATGAGCATGGGAAACTGTTAATGAAGAGAAAAGCTCATCTACAGGGAAATGAACCGTTTCTGCTCTAATTCCATAAGAAACATAAATGAAAATGTGTTTTTAAAAAACTCCAAAAAATCTTTTGCATAGAAGATTGCAAGCATATGAAATATGGACATTGACCTAATCCAAAGACACTTCTAAACACCTGTAATGGCTATTCTCATTAGCTGGATGAGATGAAGTGTATCAAGTAGTATCACAGTGACATGTGTGTTGCACAGATAACAGCTGTCATAAATACTTCAGTTTTGTGAAAGGCATATTTTGTAAACCTTAATGTTGGATTAAATAATAAGTGGTTCCAGCCCAGCTGGCTCTGGTGGCATGGACGCATTTAAAACACTGGTTTAACCTGTACATCACATGTCCATTTTTCCATTTTCCATGTCCTCATTCTATAGGACATATGAGGTTGAGACCTCAGTTCTTTCTAGTCCCATTCAGTCTGAATTTACAGCTGCAGTAGAGCAATAACTTGATGTCTTGTTTCCATGACATGCTGTCTCCGTCTGCCCACATTTTTCTTTAAACAGCAAAGGGTCTTCCCTGCGCTTTGCATGGAACTTGGTACAGTGGTAATTCTTAACCTTTTTAAGCCTACCTACCTCTTTTCCCCCCAAGTCAACTACAGAAATGACAGCATGACTCTTCTCCAGAGAAGCCACATAGATCTGCGAGACACACTGATGACAGGAGGTACTTTGACCAAAGCACAGCCTTTGACTAAATGCTGCTGCCAGCACCTTATCACAATAAGGTGCTGCTCCTCCCTCACTGATGCTTCAAAGCATTTGGGTTCCTGTGTCAGATAAGAAAATGAACAACCATTATTTCTTCTTCAGGGTAGGTGCAATGCTACAATTGCATAAATAGCATACTGTAGCTGTACTAGCCTAATCTAGGGCCTCCTCTCAGATTACATGAACAGAAGAGGGTTGGGTCTGGCTGATAATTTGGGAAACGAATGAGAGAGGAAACCCCCAGCATGGCAGGAACTGGTGTTAATGAAATGATACCTGGAAATCTGAGTCATTGTCGAAGCAACGTCCAAACAGAGGACACATGCTACTGCAGAAAGAGCCAGCTTTTGGACACAAGCAGACCTAAAAAATGTTTAACTTTGAAAAAGTTAAATATCCCTCTACACATTTTTCAAGGATGACTTCGATATCCCAGGTGGTTTTAAATGTGGTAACTACATTTTGCCAGACTCCAGTAATTTTAACTGGACTTTAGCATGTTCTTTGCTTTTCTGCCTTCTGCAGTGGTGAAGTACTCTGCACCTTAAGCAGTATTAACTAATAATTCTCTGTATTCATTAACCATATAGCTAATGAATGCTTTAAAAGTAATTCCTGACTTAAGATTTATGATCATACAGAAAGTTTGGAAAGTCTGCTTAAGGAAAGGAAACAGAGTCCAAGGGCTCTCGATTTGTTGAAATGCCATAAAAGAATGTTGTCTGGAATAGGCGGACGGTCTGATTATGTGCATAGTATGATCCCAAGTCAGGAGGAACAGAGAGAAAACTGAGCTCACCTGTCTTCCTAAGACTAATCTTTTTGTTGTTTGGTTGTTTTTTTTCGATGCAGCTCTTGCTTTTACTAGTTGAATGAAATCATGCTTGGAGAGAGATTGTCCTTTAGGTCCAAGCTTCAGTCACAGGACTGCCTTTCTTTCTTGCCATAGAGTGCTTTGCATTTCAGGAGTTGATGAAATAATTCCTGTAATAAGGTAAACAGGACTCAGTTCAGCTGAATATAATAAATTTACCCAAGATTTCAAGTAAACACCAAGAACTTTAAGTGAAAATCTTAGGTTCAGGGGAAGATATTCACTGCAGATTTTAAAGAATGAAAACAACAGCTGAGTCAAACTATTCCAAAGCCAGAACATTTTATGTATGCTCATCTTAAAAAATGGAAAAAAGTGTAAATCCTCTCCTTCTAGAGTATTATAAAATGGCATTACATAGGAGATTGATTTCAGAGCTCGCAGGGGTACACTCTCTTTTTCTGATGCATATGTCTAAGCACCATTAACGCTACTGCCAGGAGGAAAATATACATGTCAGTATAAAGTAAATGATGAGAACCTCCTGAATTACAACTCCATAATTACTGTCCCTGTGTCAGTTATCCCATTTAGGATGTCAAATATTTCACAAGAATTAAATTTCAAAATACACAGTCTCTGTTTCATATATAAAATCTCCAAAACCTGCTCCACATATATCAATGTTATTATACCACATACTGCAGGTAAAAGATTAAACACTTTCACATACCTCTACAATTTTAAAGCTACCATGCTTTTGATAGCACTGAATTTGGTGCTGCAGTTGCATCCATATGGGTTTACTTGTGGGGATACTTACTGAGCAGAACAGGAGAAAAAAAGGTTTCACATATTCAGCCAGCATTTTAATTTCTAAAACAATGACAACATTGTAATTCAATACAAAACCAGAACCTCTCTGACCCCTGAATCCAAAACTGAAGGGTAGGGGAGAGAAGTAGAGAAAGAAAAAAGGGCCCTACAATGCTGACATCAGAGAAATCTTTTCTTCGTGGTGTATTCTTCACTGCCAGGGAGTAAAGAGTGTGTGTGCGTGCAGACGGATGTAAGCATATCCAGTTGGAAGTGTTTTGGCTTTCAGATTAAATCAAGCTTTCCCACAGAAATCTATCCTTCTTGATATACATTAATATCCAAGTTATAAAATAAACTTCACTTTCATCTCTTGGACAGGTAGATCTCCAGGTGAGCAAAATAACTGTGGGCTTATTCCACAGGGCAGAGGCATACACCTAAACTAAAATCTTGGTGTAGTCCTCAAAATGAAGTGTTTCCAGAACAAAGCCAAACTGGTGACTCAAGATCTAAATTATTTTACACCCAGGACAGCTTTAATGCTTCACAAACTAGACTATTTTAAAGTTTAATGTTTTTTTTTTAACTTGTTAACCTTTCCCTTCCTTATCACTTGTTCACTGACACTTTTCCACAGATGTCTTGGTCGAAATGTGGTTACATGAAAACTCTCTAATGTGAAAATTTACCGACTGAAACCAGGACAAAGAATCGTAATTGACTAGTAAAGAAAATGCAAAGAAAGCAATTTTAAAGTTTATAATTGTAAATATTGTGTCAGAAACTCAGCCCTCACAATGGCTTTTGTCTATTTTAAATAGAAGCAAGTACTAGCAAGCCTAATCTGCTCACATTTTGTCATTAGACCACACAATAGACTACTCTTGAGCAAGCAACAACCCCCAGATTAGTCCCAGAAATAATTCAGGAAATCATTTAATATATCAAAGGGAAGAGGATCATGTTTGGTTACAAAGAGACAAAATATAGCAAATAAGTTTTCTATTACAAAAAAATATCCAGTCCCAGTCATGAGCTTCTTGTGCTTCATTTGTGCTGAAACAGGGAAATAGAGTGGGCTGGAAGCAAGAGATTAGGAAGAGCCAAGTTTATTAAAATACAAAGGTATAAGCTAGTGCTTTTTAAGATCTCAGCCAGCCGTGAGAAGGGAAGGGGGGGAGGTGGTGGAAGGGAGAAATAGAAAATCTGAATGAAACTACATTGCCTGGAGCCACTTTGCACATCCATAAACTTCATTTTACCAAGTCAATTCAAGGATATTTTCAAAGTCTTGCAGTTAAGCTCCTGCCCTTGATGCTCTCCATAAGTGGTAGCTCCTTTTAACCCACCCTGTGAGAGCTGTGATCCACTACAGACAGGGAATCTTTTATTAGACACATGCAGAGTGAAAAGTGCAGTGGGGATCCTCACTGTGTTCTCTTCTCAAAACAAACCCTGAACACAACTCCAATACAAATATAACAAACAACCACTGACAGCAAAATCTTTTTCCATAAAAATGGATCCCTTTTTCAAGTTACCCTTTTCTTACATTTGTTATTTCACACCAACTCTATTAATGAAAGCCAGATATCCTTTTCACCCCATACCGTCCTTCTTAGTGGTGCCTAGATTCACTGATTCATCAGTGTATACTAGTCTTTAATAAACCAAGGTCAATCTAATTTCCTTCTCCAAGAGCTCTCTCCTCCACAACTTCTTTTTCACATGTTTCAGCTTTACTTTGAAGTGACTTCCTTGCCTGGCATGCCTAAATTCAGAAACAGAGTGTCTGTCATTATGATTGCAGTTCATGCCCTGACTAGTCACAGCAGAAGGAGAATTAGACTATAATCTCCTAAACAATGTAGAATCTGTTACTCAAAATCAACCAGCTCTTTCTGGCATGCAAATCAATGAACCAGGTACAGGAGTATGAAAATCCAAGCAACTTTTCTAAGGTAAAATCAACCTCAGCATATGGATTTGCTCAGCTTGGATTTTGTTTTCTCTCCTCTGCCCTTCATTGCCCAAAATAAAGTCTTCAGAAACCAGTTTTTATTGCATCCTGAATAACAGCAACTTCTGCTGGACCAGAGAACAAAATATGCACATGCAGACATAAGCTTACAATACAGCAGTACAGAGATAAAAACCAACCTACATTCAGTATTATCCCACCTAGCCTTCTTGATCATAAGGATGCTTGCATTTCTTTGCTCTAAATCTGAAAACAAACAATGGTGGCTGCTCTAATCAAAGGAGTGCTAACATGCTGCCAAAAAAGATTTATAATGCATCAAAACATTAGTACAGTTATTTCACTGAAGAAACACAAACTACCCATAGCTACGGAAAGAAAATATGCAGAGAGAATCAGAGGAATGGAGTTGCGCCTAATGGAGCAACATAAAGCTTCTTGGCATGGAGCAGTAATTTCCATAACACAGTGAATGACAGGTTTCTACTTGCAGAAATGAAGCTCTGTCATGCCGACTGATAGGTCATCATGCACACAGTGTATCTGGGATAGCCCAAGTCCCACTGGAAGTCACTGATGCTTTATATTGTAAGTTACTTAAAACCTCACAGATGTATGGGGAGTTCTTCCAGCAACGCAAGTGGGCCTAAATATAATCCTCCAAAGAAATGTCCATAAGACCAAATTTTTCCTTCTCTGTCCTAATGAAAAATGACAAATTGTGAGTTTTAAAGCAGAAATTTTTCTCTCTACTGCTCTTTGGTATCTGGCAGGTTCATCATATTTTCTGGGTTTTGTTTCTTAATGGCTTCAATTATATGGGAAAGTGGGAAGGTGGCAGAGTCTAATCCACTGACCACATACACCACATACATGCTTCCTGAGGCTTCCTCTTGGTGACATTTGTGAAGTGGAAAGTTTACAACTATCATAAACAAAAAATGTGTAATCCTAACTCCTCCTTCCCCTCAACTTTTCATGCCAGTGTGGACCAGCGTGGAAAAAGAAGGCCTCCAGAATATCAGCTTTAGTGGATGGGAACACACAGGATAGTGTGAAACAGTTGGAAGGCCAGGTTTAAACATGTAACCTGAAACACTGGAAACAAGAACTCGCAGCAGGGCTTAGCAACAAAATCAACAATATAGACAGCGCATGACATGTGATAACTAAAGCAGAAGCAAGGTTGCTTAAATATAGCCTCTGTAGGTATTGGAGTATTTCTGAGAAGTACACATCAAGCACGAGACAGATGCTACTACTAAGTAGAGCTTTAGACATTTATTTTTGTATTTAAATATCCAGCTATATTTATCTGAAAGACTTAACTATACCATTCTTGACAGAAAGTTATGCCAGTTACTTACTGCTGTCTAGACAAAAATATTTGAAACTGGAAAAGATAATACCTTTGTAAGGGAACACAGAAAAGGGCTCTAAGAGTCCGTAAGAACAGCAGTATCTCTCCACTTGAGTCCCCAGAGCTCTGGCTTTACGAGCTTAATCTGTTGGGGAATGTAATGTATCAATTATTTGGTAAACAGTTTCCTAATGCTGGTTCTTGAACCTAAACTGTTTGGGTTTGAAGGGAGAGGTAAATTGTGAAAACTCTAGAAAGCTGGAAAAAGCCATCAGTCTGACAGCCAGGAGTGATGTCTGACAATCATCTGATACCTCTGGCATTGTGACCACGGTGGGGGGAACCACTTCAATCTAGGACATAAAGATATGAATCATCTACAGTGAGTAAGCTGTGTCACTTCCAAATCTCCTGAAAAAAAACCCTAATATTAAACACAGACCATCTGGGCACTCACCCAAAGTGTTTGGACAGCTTTAAATGATCCTATGATATCAGTGAAGAAATTGTTTTTGAAATGAGTTACATATTTCACCTCTATTTTTAGGGACCTGCTACACAGAGAATTCCCAATCTCTGCTACAGTAATTTGGTAGCATGTGGTACATAAAGCTGGAAGAAAACAGCATACAAAAATTACCACAGACCTCAAGGAGCAGAAAGGTATGAAGAGTTTCACAATCTTCCCTGATTATTCAGAAATATATATATTTTTTGCATAGGGCAAATAGTTCTGCCCCACTGCATCCAATTAGCATTTCATTACCAGCCTAAACAAAGGACAGACTGAACACAGTGCTCAAGTAATGCTTCAGGGCATCAAGTTCCTATCAAAAAAGAGAGCTTTGGATCAGCACAGGAATGAAACTGATACAGTTCATTCCTTGATCACCCCATTTGCATCACACAAAAGATGCCCTGGAGGGATGACAGAAGACAAAGTCCAGGTTTAACTTAAAAAGTTAATGGACTGGCTTCATACAACTCATTTCTTCCATGACACAATGGACAGTACCAAAGTATACATTACTCTGTGTGGGCCTCTTACAGCTATAAGCTCTTACAGCCACAGCTGCAGCCCTTAAACACAGGAGTATACATAAAGCCGGTGTGAGTCACCTACCTTTCTTTTCCCAAAACTTTCTATAGGCCATTGAGTAACAATGAATTTTACCAAATACTCACCCTTAAGTAGATCAAATCACTTTGGAAGTTACAATTTATTTTATTATCCTTATACTAATCTGAACTACTGATCTCAAACTATTTTCAGGTATAAGTCAATATAAGTTTAACTAAACAGTTCATACAGCAAGAATGCAAAGCAATAACCAAATCTAGTTTTTGTACATGTGTTAGTGTTGCTGTTGTTGACTGGGGGTTTTTCCTGTGACTTAATATATCTCCTCATAGAGCTAGGTGCCATTTGAGATAAGCAGAGTTGCAAAACCTATTCCTGCCTTGAGATAAAATTATAGGAAGTAGAGCTGGAAAGGACTTTAAAAGGTCATCTGGTTTGTCTTCAAGGCACAATTAATATTTATGTTGCTTGTGAAGATATATTCCTAATGATGGTGACTTCACCACCTCCCCAAGCTTCACTATGTTTATGTTTAGAAGGATTTTCCTAGTAACTATTCTGACTCTCCCCTGGTGTAATTTAGCTTGTTCTTTCTTATTACATCTGCTATGAACAAAAAGGACATATTACTTCCCTTCTTCTTTACAACAGTGTGGATTTTTTACATCTGAATTATTGGCCTGACCTTTACATCTTCTTTTTGAGTGCTTAATAACTCCAATTTTTCAAATTCTCCTTGGATACAGTGCTCCAAGATGAGTCCTTACCAGTATAAAATACTAGAAGACTATTTCTGTAAGCTGCTTTCTGGTTTTCATATACATAGTAGCTGGTCACTTAGCTTTTTAATAATTCATCAACTCATATTTAATTTTATTTACTTTCATTTCCAGATCTTTTCCAGAGAACCGCTGTCTGTTGTGTTACCCCATGCTGTATTTGTGCAGGTGATTATTTCTGCTTAACACTTTGCATTTGTCCCTATTGAACTTAATCCTATATTTTTCAGATGATCTCTCCAATTTTTCAAGATAATTTGGGATTTAATTCAGCTTTCCACATGTTCAGAATCCCTTCCCCCCCCATCTCCTGTCATAAGCAAATTTACTGCATGGAATATTATTCCCTCATTCAGATCATTCATGAGAAGACTTAACAATATTAAATCAAGAACAACTCCCTGTAGAAACATCTCAGTATATTTCAATGGAGCAATAAAATTAGGTAATTATTCACCAAGTTTCACTTTTCATTTAGCTTTGCTTTAATTTAGCTTTTACTCTCAAGACTACATTTCCTTATCTTTCCAATAAGAATACCATTCACAGAGTGCCAAAACTTACGTAACATAGCAGCAGAAACTTTATCCCCTTTATCTGTAGACCTACTAACCTCATCATAACATAAAATTAGTTTGCTCTTGACAAATTATTAGCTACTCCCTCTCTCCATCCTGTGTTCACTTGCTTATGAATGTTTTGGTCATAAATTGAACATTTTTTTCTGAGGTATTCTGGTGATTTTATCATCGAGCGTGAAACTGACAATCAACTACCAGCATGCAATGACATGCAAGTTAACTTCATGCAAAAATTAAAAACACTTTTGAATTTTTTCATCAAAACATCTTCAAGTACTCACTATTAAATGGGACAGCATAGAAACATAAAATAGTTAGGGTTGGAAAGGACTTTAAGATCATCTAGTTCCAATCCCCCTGCCATGGGCAGGGACACCTCCCACTAAACCATGCCACCCAAGGCTCTGCCCAACCTGGCCTTGAACACCACCAGGGATGAAGCATTCACAACTTCCCTGGGCAACCCATTCCAGTGCCTCACCACCCTTACAGGAAAGAATTTCTTCCTCATATCCAATCTAAACTTCCCCTGTTTAAGTTTAAACCCGTTACCCTTTGTCCTATCACTACAGTCCCAAATGAAGAGTCCCTCCCCAGCATCCCTGTAGGCCCCTTCAGATACTGGAAGGCTGCTATGAGATCTCCACACAGCCTTCTCTTCTCCAGGCTGAACAGCCGCATTTTTCTCATCCTATCTTCATAGGGGAGGTGCTCCAGTCCCCTGATCATCTCTGTGGCCCTCTGGACTTGTTCTAACAGTTCCATGTCCTTTTCATGTTGAGGACACGAGAACTGTACACAATACTCCAAATAAGGTCTCACGAGAGGATCTGTGAGAGGTCTCGAGTAAGTACAGAACCATGCATCTCACATATGATGTATCTCATTGATCAGCACTAGTAGAAACATCTCTCTATGCTGTTTTATGTCTCAATGCAGTATTCATTAGAATAAAGGCCCCCACAAAGTATATGGATATCACACTGTAGTGAATCACTTTTGCTCATTCAGATCACACTCAAAGCACTTATGAGATATTGTTGACTCTTCAACCACCTGCTTTTGTCAAGGCCTGGCACACAGTCTTTGATGCATTCTTGATTCACTCCAGTCATGCCCAGATCTATCATAATTTTCATATTGATGTCTGTTGAAAAGCCAGCACTATCTGTACATGGGCATAAATGAGATGGAAAAGGTGCAGAAGATACATGGTCTCTTTGGAGGAATACATGTTCTGTGCGCCAATCAGATGATAGAGGTTATCTAAACATACATCAGCTGAATTGAAATGGAGCTAAAATTTAAGTGGCACAACACCCCTGACCAGACTTACTATTAAATAGATAATCAACTTTTTATCTGAAGTCAAGTCCTGTGGAAAACCAGAAGGCATTCAGAAGTAAGAATGCAACAGAATTACCCTTAAAAATAATGCTGTTATGTGAAACAAAATAAAATGCACATTCATAGAATCACAGAATCATAGAATAGTTAGGGTTGGAAAGGATCTTAAGATCATCTAGTTCCAACCCCACTGCCAGGGGCAGGGACACCTCCCACTAAACCATGTCACCCAAGGCTATGTCCAATCCAGCCTTGAACACCACCAGTGATGGAGCATTCACAACTTCCCTGGGCAACCCATTCCAGTGCCTCACCACCCTTACAGGAAAGAATTTCTTCCTCATATCCAGTCTAAACTTCCTCTGTTTAAGTTTGAACTCATTACCCCTTGTCCTATCACTACAGTACCTCATGAAGAGTCTCTCCCCAGCATCCCTATAGGCCCCCTTCAGATACTGGAAGGATGCTCTGAGGTCTCCAAGCAGCCTTCTCTTCTCCAGGATGAACAGCCCCAACTTTCTCAGCCTATCTTCATATGGGAGGTGCTCCAGTCCCCTGATCATCCTCGTGGCCCTCCTCTGGACTTGTTCCAACAGTACCATGTCCTTTTTATATTGAAGACACCAGAACTGCACACAATACTCCAAGTGAGGTCTCACAAGAGCAGAGTAGAGGGGCAGGATCACCTCCCTCCACCTGCTGGTCATGCTCCTTTTGATACAGCCCAGGATACAGTTTGCTTTCTGGGCTGAAAGTGCACACTGCTGGCTCATGTTCATTTTCTCATCCACCAACACCCCCAAGTCCTTCTCTGCAGGGCTGCTCTGAATCTCTTCTCTGCCCAACCTGTAGCTGTGCCTGGGATTGCTCCGACCCAGGTGGAAGACCTTGCACTTGGCATGGTTAAACTTCATCAGGTTGGCATCAGCCCACCTCACAAGCATGTCAAGGTCCCTCTGGATGGCATTCCTTCCCTCCAACATATCAACCGAACCACACAGCTTGGTGTCATCGGCAAGCTTGCTGAGGGCTCACTCAATCCCACTGTCCATGTCACCGACAAAGATGTTGAACAAGACCGTTGTATCAGAACAAACAACTATCGCTTCTACTCTGTACATAACAAGTAAAACAAATCTCCCACTAATCCTACCAACAGTCACTATAGTCACTCTGTGTCTAGGTGTGAGGCTTGTTTGCATAAACAGGAGGGAGGGGGAAATGTAAAAATGAACTGTTTGTAAGTCACATGAGAATAAAATCAATTTGTAGATCAGTTCTTCTAGGAATCAGTTCTATTCAATCAAGAACACTACTGAATTCTGTTCACGGATGGCTTTGTACAAAACTTCTGGAGGAGCACCTTCAATTCTGAAATCATACTAAAAAAAAGTTGTAAAGTACAATTTCACTACTTGTATAGGAAGAAATTTTCTCCAATTAATCTAATTTCAAATTGAGTTATTCCAGATTTACATCAAAGAGTTCAAGTGAAAAAATATCTTGGCATTCATAAGTAGCACATGATGCCTATGCTGGCTTTTCACTTCTCGTGTTACTTTACCATGTTACTGCAAGGAATTAGGTATTTATGGAGTTCTCTCCTTGCACTTTCCTCCAGAGTTTCAATTGCTTGATTTCTTTTGCCTAATAATCTCATTAATTAAGGATTAAAAATACTTTATGTACAAATATAACCTTTTCCTTCTGAAGGCACAGGAACAGGAAAAGATAAAAGGAAACAAGAAACAGAGTAAGAGAAAATATACTTCAGGCTGGAGTCTGAGACCAAACACATCTACCTGCAGGACTGTTCTGTTGTACACATATGAATTTCTAAATCCAATAAACATCAAACTGGAGACATAAATCCCTCAAACCATGAATGAAAACTACCAAGCTCTTTAAGATATGTTCAAGTTACACACAGCCTTCAGGACTGTCAACTGTTCCATTCTGGAGCAGGAGTTACCCTGTCGGGAACAGTAATGGCACAAAAGGAAAATAATCTCAGGACCTGAAAAGGTCCTGGCAAAAAAATCTACCAGTCCTGAGGATAAGAGGCAAATATCTTTCCATGTAGCTGTGTTTAATCAATATTAACAAGACAAATATTCCAGTCTTTGTCTAATGAAAATTAGCAACCACCAAAACTGGAAAACTGTAACCAGGTGATTTATTAGCATTTCTTTAGTCTTTTTTACCCTATTGCTGATGAAATGCAGTGGCCTGTATAAACTTCCTGAAGATACCACCCTCCTAAACGATAAATGAAAAAGAACTGTCAGATAAGAGAGCTTCTTACTCAGTAACTGTCTACAGCTATAGTGTAATAGGGCAATTACATTCTTCCCTTACTTCCACCCCACATCAAACTAACCCATGAAGGCAATTTCCTGAAATGTCACTTTTAGCTAATGGAAAAGCATATCATAGGACACAGAGAAAAACTATAAATGGTAAGAGGGCTAAATTCCCCAGCTCTGGACCCCTATAAGCTGTTGTTAATCTAGTCATTCTGACGAATTGGTGGTATGATGATAATTATTTCTCAGTTCCTCCAAAGAAAGTGCTAGATGGTGTACTTTACATAGAGGGTAAGAATATTATCTTTAAAGTATTTTCATCATGCATTGCTAAGCACAGCGTTAAATCACTGCATTCCAGTGATGCATCCTACCATAAGGAAGCCAAGTGTACTGTCTACCTGATGGATTTTAAGCTAGCAGAGATTTATAGTGCTTGCAATTGATGAAATTTATCCCAATTTAGGTACCACTGGTTCCTGCTATATCCCAAATAGTTGTAACAAGAAAAAATGCAGCAATCAGAAAAACGTAAGAACTTTCTAAAAGACTGATAAAATGGGGCTCTTTCCAGTAATTTCAGCAGGAAATGGGCAAGGATTTAGGTGACATAATGGAACAACGACATTTCACATACCCACGTGAAATAAAATCATTAATAAGAGAAAATTTCAAATGCTTCACTAGGAGCAAAAAGGAACAACCACATAAAACAGGGCTATTTCAGGTCATGACGTACATTTGACCCATCCTGCATCAAAAGACAGTGAAATTCATTACTTGTAGCCCCACCTCATGTTCTTCCTTCTCTCAGCAGGACATGAACCAAATAATATGCATTTTAAGTGCACCTCTTTTGAAAGCTTTCAGCCACACTGGAACATTTTAAGCTCCTTTCTTTTTAAATGAAATAAAATATCAAATATATAGGCAAAAAGACTCCTAATGTAGGTGAGGATAGGTCTACATCAATTCAATTGATTGCATATTCAAAACACAGCCAGCAGTCACAGTGTCAGAAATGCACCAAACTCAAGTCTTATGTGTTTTATAGACATTTTTTCCTCACTATAGACAGAGCTGTGAATAGGCCATACAAGTCTTCACCAACAAAACATGGTGCAACAAGGAGGCTACACTTTGGTTTCTGCATATACCTTGAGCTGTTTAAATTTGGCTATAATGATAGCATGGCATGATGTGTTACAGGCACCCACACAGCAGCAGATTTTATTCCCTTTAGTGTAAATGCGTTTAATAAGCACAAATCCTTTTGCCCACTGTACTATGCAGACACCTACAAAAAATAAGGTGAAAACAATACACAAAGTGCACTCAGATGCCTATGCTTTGCCTGTCTTCCAGTGGGGTGACCTGAGTCCTCTCCACGGTGAGTCTCTGAGTCACGTCTAGAATCTTCCATTCATTCTGGAAGATTATACCTTACCCTTAGCCAAATATCTTCAGGTATCTTTAGTCCAGAGGGTGAATTGCAAATCCTGGAAGATTAAAGTTACTATTAGGATTTGTGGTGCTTCTTATTTCTTTCTGTAAGGAAGTGGTTCATTCCTCCTTTTGCTCCTGTAGATTTGCTTCTTTCTGTGGAGACGGATGAGGTGGAAGAAGATGGTATTAGAGAGTCAAATGTTTTGATTGTAGCTTGTGCAGCCAGGTCCACTCACAGGAATCCAGAGCAGCCAGTCCTGAAAGGAAAATGAGCACATCCTTCAAAATCAAATACTTGACATCAGATATGCAGTTTAGGCTATCAGTCATTAGTTCCAGCCTTAATAAACTAATCTAGAAAACATCTTGCTTTCTCATAGTTGTTTCTTCTCTAAGCCTTTTCAGTTGAATAGTTGTAACAAGTAGCGGGACATAAGTGTGGATTCATCATAGCTTTAGAAGACAGGAATTTCTAAACCCCAAATTTTAATAATTGACACTGTATTTTTTTACAAGGTATGTCTTGCAGTTCTACAAAAGCCACATACTTTACTAAAATAACAGACAGACCCTACACACAAGAGGTTGCCTACAGGTGGTCATCATGTGAGTAACAGAGGCATTATTGAAGTAATTACTTTTTCACATCTATGCCAGAACAACCACCATTAGAATAATTAGATTCCCTAGTTGGCCAAAGACTTCTGAGGTATCCATCTCTCCAATTGCTGGCCTTTAGTGAAGACAAGTTGCTGTCTTTTAAAACTTTTAAGAGCTACAAGCTGGCTCTCAGGACAAATAGTTCCTTTCTCAGATCAGAATGAAAACCCACTGCATTAAATTAAGTTTGCTGTTGCCATGCCAACATGCTTCTTTGCTCACACTTCATCTTGCACTCTGAATTGCATGCCTAATAAAAAAATCTGGACTTTCCATTTTAGCCATCTTAAATGTACATCTGGTCTCTATCCCAGACTATAGGTTCCTTTAGGAAATATTCTAACTCCAGTTAAAAATACAGTTCTAAACCATTTAAATGTGGCTAGGCGTCATCTCCCAGGAGGACTGCATTTTAACATAAAGCGCTTTGATAGAAAACCACTATACAGATTTTCTGAAATTACAGATTAGGAAGAAGAACATGAAGCTGTTTCCATCACACAGGGTGCCTCTGGAACTTCTTTCTTTTTTTTTTTTTTTTTTTTTGGAAGTGGGGAATGAAAAAAATAAAGACATTTTTATTTAACAAAAGATCTATAGACAAAGATGAGCTATGTCAGGAGCGTGGATTCTCCAAGGGTATGTTGCTTCCATATAAAAATGTCTGAAGTAGTCTTGGACGATTGTTTGAACAGTTATACAGCTAATCTTCATCATGCCACCAGGACAGCCTTTAACAGTGTCTTACTGCAGAAGCAGCCTTCATTTTTCTGTTCTTGGTTCATGCCTGGTGTAGGGAGCAGTGCTGAGTCACAGGAATATTATCCCTGCTGCCTAGGGCATTGCAGTGAGCAGAGAAGGCACTTCGCTTTGTGCCTTATCAAACTTTACCCCAACCAAAGAACACAAAGTGCAGGTTTTGAAGACACTGTAAACTTTATCCTCACAGCTGGAGGCAGAGTGAAGCAGTGGCAGCCAGCAATAAGGGACAGGCAAGAAGAAAACAAAAAGTGACTGGAGAGATACAGCCGCAGCCCAAAGAATTCATTCAGTGCTTCTATTTAGAAGTCCTGAAGTCTCCTACTGGGGAAAAGAAACCATTAAAATCTTCATTAGAAAGAATATCACCTTGGGTACGTATTATTTATTGCAAGTCTTTACAAGCCATTATGCCTCCGATGTATCCCAATGAGCCCCACCTACTCCCTGTCCTCTTCCAGTCTGTTAGCAGACCAAATATCCTGCAGCAAGTGCCAGTGCTGCTCTGTGACAGTGGGATGTTCGGTTTACAAGGAGGTTTCTCTCACATGCACAGCTAGGACTGATTTACAGTTTGCGCTTTTGTAGCTGAATCCACAGGGTATTTAATTTTAGACTATCCAGCGGCAGAAAGTTACAACAAAAATAATGCTGAATGTACTCAATGCAGTTTGTTCAGCACTACCAGGGGTTTTAAGAAGAATAAAATAACATTAGAAGCTCTGGCTATGCACACAGTACCTAGCCCACCCCTCCAGCTGCATGACTGCATTAGCTTCTCAGCCATTTAACATGAAATTCTCCACCTGGTTTTCCTTTAGAGTTTGGTTGTTTTGCTTTTATTTTTTCTAGAATTTGCTTGTGATACAGCTTTTCATTCACCATTTGAAACACAGAGCAGGTTGAGTCTGTACAAACTGCATATTGAGGTTGCATATTTCTACATATTTCACAGCATGAAAGGCAAATATAGCAGAAGATCAGGCACGTAGCTCTACTTTCTCATTTTGTACTGGAAGTAGATGCCTTCTGTATTTTGATTTGGGTCTTTTTTTTTTTTTAAGACTGTCTCCCAACCAAACATACTCCCCATATCCATCTAGATCCTGCTGTCGGGCACATGACCTGCTGAAACATGGCCATTCTGAAGATTCACAGCACACCTTCCTCCTGCGCAAGCACACATCACTGAGATGCCATAGATGCTGCATCTGCCACTAGGTATAGGTCCAGGTCTATATCTATGATGGTTTTGCAGCTAAAGTATATAATCACAGGCCTGTCACACTGCTACAGCTTATTCTGCCATCAACTGATGCACACTTCCTTAGCAAATGGTGCCAGAGCATACAGGAAAAATGTAACACTACAGACCGGTGAACCACAACACAAGCAGCTTGAGAAATGTCTCATCCCCTATTTATTATGTCACCCTGCAATTAGGGAAGTATTCCTACTAGTGAGTCTTCATTTGTATGAGGACTCAGTCAAGACCATTCACAGAGGTGAAAAATAACCTTATTATCTCTAAAAAAAATATAGAGAACTTTCCAAAGACTTTCAAATTAATCATAATGTCACACTTGACATGCTCATTTTCAGAAAGTTAGGTTTAACCACTCGCTAGACTCTACAAACCTGATGGGCACCAAAAGCCTATCTTAACTCTAAAGACAGTTGGAGGACAGTGAACTGGTCAATAAAATTAAATCTGTAGAGAGCCTGAATCTAAAGCACTTTGTCACAAAATTTCTCTGTATTTGGTGTCTTGGTCTTCCTAAATTCAGAAGATTGGAAACAAAAAAAAAAAAATTAAAGGAGACAATATTTCTCATAAAGTATATCTTTTTGTTGCTTTACTAGAAGTACTCCTGCAGTCTGGAATTCTTTGAATGATGGATGTGAGAGTTAGGCCACCCAAACACATTGTGTAATCTTGATACACAATAAACCAGACAAAAAGAAAATGTTAAGCCCCTCTTCCATTCTTGGCCGGTCAACAGAGAGTTAATCCTAGCAATAATTCTTTTTCAAAGCTGTTCTCAATTCCCCATTTTACAATGTCATTGCTCAGTATTGTTAACATTAAGGATATATTGATATGGTAAGATATATTTCCATGTGTTCAGTCACTTACAATATTAGTACAGGGGATAAAGAAAAGATCTGCCAAAGTACAGAACAGTGAGACATGTGCAGAGCAGGAAGTGAGTGCATTCTTCCTTTACCCATATTACATGGTAGATTCTGGAGACACATTTCCTTAGGGTGCTTTGGACAGAAAAGGAAGCAGCTTACAACCATTATAATTTTACTTAGTGTGCCTTGCACTTGGGCACGCTTAGTCATAACTGTTAACTTGACAAAATTCCTTATTTTCCTTGAAAGAACTGCTTTCAACATTGCAAAACACAATTTACCTGATTTTCTTTCACAGCGCTGAATATAAGCACAATGTCCTTAACACACATAAAAAAAGAATTGCAATTACCTAGCAATGTGGCATCAATTAGGAGAAAGAAGTAAAATTCATTTTCACTTTCATTATAAAATTGTGCTGTTAAGATTTAGTTTTAGCTTGCATGGGGTGGGGGAGGATGAATTGATAAGTTGGTTCTTTTTGTTTCTGTCTTATAGAAGGAATTACTCTAAAGATGGTTTTCTGACATCCTTTTTAATGAATACTTTATAAACAACAGAAAATCTCTATTTTTTCATGTTCAAAATGCATGAAGATTTAGGCTGAGTTAAGAGTTATAAAAATGTCAAACTGAACAGACTGGAAAGAGAATACTTTCCGTTATTTAGCCATCATCTGATAGGACACAATTCCTTTAAGAGACCTAAATTCTGGTGCTTTGTCCTCGCCACATGCATAGGTGCTGTCAGTCAGCCAAGGCACAGTTAGAGTATAAGAATTTCCCTTAACTTATGTTAAGTGATCTCTGTGTCTCAGAAAGTAAGGATATGCTATAAACTTCTGGTACACAGAAACCACAGTCAATATAATATAATTCTGTAATGAATAAAATCAAAACATTTCTATTCATAGTGTGTTTCTGTAAATTGCTATTTATAACCTGTCCTTGAGCTGTTACAAACTCACTTTACAGCTGCTTTCCTTTTATTTTTAAAAAGAAGCTTGACTGCACAAAGGTCTTCTCACTCTCCAGTAAGGACAAACATCAAGAGCTGAAGTCTTGTGAATACTTAAAGCCAAGGTGAGACACTTGTGCAAACTCTGCAGAAAAAGAAAGAAAAAAAAAATGGCTTTGGCAATTTACATAAATGCTGTTCTCTGTATTAAACACAATATATTTCTGGATATATGGAGAGAGGAGAGGATAGAAGAGGGAGTAGTAGTAGTAGTAGTAGTATTACATAAAATGGGTAAAACAGACCTTCAAGGAGAGGAACTTGATCACAGGTCACTGTGACCCACATTAAAAATCTTTGTCAACACTGGACAAGTGGACTTAAAATTTTGTCACATTGAATGGATATTCAAATGAATACATAAATTAGGATGAATTTATTACTGTTCATAATCTTCCTACTTTTCCAGACAAAAAATATGAAAGCACAACTGCAATAATCCCTTAGCATTCACGGATTTAACAATTTATAAAATAGGGGTTATACAGTAGATATCCAGCACTTCTGTGTGTCACACAACTCACTGGCTACAGACAGCAGTCTTCTCTGTGTTTTCAGTAGATATCCTCTATTACGCTTTCTGAAGTTACTTGAAATAATTTCATATTCTCATATCCTCCTAGGTAAATCACTCCTGTGTTTTTTCTGCTGGAGTTTATTGTCTTTTTCTGTATTGTGTTTAGATTGAGGTCAATGGTTCTGGTCTCTGTTTCCTCCCCAGCTATCCCAGCCCACCACTTCTCTTCCAGGCAGGAAAACCCAAGTGACAGTCAGCAGCAAAGTGAAGGTCAGAGATTTCCTTGGCTTGCCTTTGACGCCTTCCTGCAGCAGCCTGAGTCAGCAGTGCTCCTCAGAGATCAGATATGCCTGGTCTCTCCAGGGAACCCAAAGGAATAAAGCTTCATGACTGATATGTCCTTCACGAGAAATCCAGACATTTCTAATCCAGTTCTTAACCCTAGTGGAAGACTCTTTGCAATGTGTTAAGCGGTTTCTTTTAAATCTGGCCCACATCCTACTCCAGGTATCTGTCAAACTACTGAAGCAGGCCTAAACAGAAATTCCCACCCATTTAACTTTAGTTGAATGTCTATTTAGATACAAGAATTTTATGCACTTCTAGTATGGTTTTTCTTTAATATTTTATCACATCCTAAAAGCCTCTGAGTTAACCCACATTTCACAACAGTTCCTGTTATCAAAATCAGTGATTCTTAGATGCAGTTTTTAATTAACACTCCCTCCTTACCATGCATGTAAAATATTGTGCTAGAATAGGACAATAGCAGATTAGGCATGTGAGTCTCATTTAAGGGGCTTGAGTCCTCTCTTTGACAAGTACAGATGGGTCTGTCTATGGCTAAGAGTTTCACATATACTGGTAGATTAACCAACTTCTGATGCCTTTCCAGTTAAAGCAGTGGAGCAGCCCTGAAGCTCTGATGTGGTTTTAGTCTGGGTCAGCTAGCATTTGGGAGAGTGCCAGGTTACAGCTAATTCCTAGCCACATTTTAGGAATTAGTATAGGCCAGAGACTGCTCTCAAAAGTGAATTTGGGGTTTTTGAGTGTAGTTCAACAGTATGGACACAGGTCCTTCCAGCTGCAAATACATTTACAGCTAAATTCAATAACGTGTCAGTGAGGGCAAGGTACAAAAATTCTTTCATGACCAGCAATTCTGTTCAACAGTCCAAGACAACAAAGCAAAAAGAAGAAAGTATATGAGATTACACAAAGAAGGTTTGTCCTATTCTGGAAACTTTCTGTTCTTGAAGACAAAAAAAAAAAAAAAACAAACACCCAGGAATTCTGCTAATGACAAGGCATACCATTTTCCTACATTATAGAGTTGCTCTTGTAAAATGGAAACACAGGCTCACAGCTGATAAATAGCCAGAGAGAGTATTCACCAAGCTGATTATAAATACGTGCTCAGATAGCTTAGAGACTCTGAGGATTGAAATCATGAGATACTCTACATGGAAATGTGGTTATTTAAATACCTTGTTTTCCACCAGAAGTTCAGCCATTATTCAAAGAGAGAAAGCATATTCATTCCTGAGTGCTCTAGACACGGAGCAGGTATGAAAAGCTTTCTGCACAAATGAAGCTTCTGCACAGCCCCAAAACAGACTGTACCTGAAGGAGTGGAGGCTGGAAGGTAGCTGGGTGCATGGGCAGCAGTGCTCATTGAAGTCCATCTCTCCCTCTTGAGAATCACTTACGTGGGTTTAAAGCTTTGTATGATTGCAATAGATACAGCTGACAGCATGAGAACAGTTAGATTAATGTTTAAACAGTTGTGGAGGCTATAATGCTATTAAAATGAATGTTCAAGGAAACTGCAGCCATTTTTACAGCTGTTTTGGAAAGTCCTTCTTTGGCAAAACACGTTGGATTGTCATTCTAAATGCCTGTGCTTCCCATGCTGGTTTCCTGAGGAAGAAGTTGTGGATAGACCTGTTTATTTATTACATACTTTTTACCTCTCTTAGCTGTAGCTGTGGATTCCCCAACCTTGTGAAAGTATTCATTAGTTGCCTGGTTTGGACAGGAGAAATCTGTAAAGAAACTGGCTCTTGTCCAGAAGGTTCATGGAATTTTCTTCCAACCTTGTGTAAGAGCTTAATAAAATCAATTTTAATTTTCTGTAGGATTCGTTACAAGGCCATAGGTGTTTTGTGAGAATAAAGAGCAAAATAACTGAAATTGTGTTTGCTGCCCTGAAATAAATCATACCAAATGAAGAGCAGATGGACTTGCTAAGGTGATCATCCCTCTAAATGGAGCAAGACCACGAGGATCAGATTCTGTCATCTTAAATGAGAACCAAAGGAAATCAGTGTCACCTACATCCACATGCCCTGGGGGCTATTTTGAAGGCAAGTTCCTTGGTTGTGCCAGCCTAAAGCTGCAATAAACCCCCACAAAAACAATGGACAATTGCAGCATTTATGACCTCCTGTCTCTCAAGTGTTGACCTTTTTTCCCTGGGAAACAGAAAACAACCTGTTCTTACGTGCTTTTAAAACAAACACTCCATTGCAAATACCTCCCCTTTTGGAGAAAGGCATAAAGAAAAAACACCTAACGGATTTTACTCATGTTATTTAATATGCTGTTAGAAGAGGAATAGATGCTACAGCAAAAAGCGTATTATGAAACCAGCATAACAGTATAAAACATAGTAAAATATTACCTCTTCAGGAGACATTTATACACTTGGCACTGAACATGTGAATCTTAACAAAATACAACCTTATGTAGACTGCAAGTCATATTTATAGAAGTTATGTCCCTGACAACAGTATCCATCATTTTCTGAACTGAAGGCTACAGTTCTTTGGTGATTTTCAGCCACATACTTAATGTTGACAGTCTGTCACCCGCACAAAGTGCTGCATCCAGTACAACCACCTGAACACTAATGTTCTGATCATTGATTTTGGAGTTGCCCCGTATTATTACATACTTACTGGCCAAGAGCGACCCAGAGTGTTATTTCTTGTTTGAGCTGTCTGGAAGGACCTACCCATTCTTAATAATAATCCATTCTGACTAAATTACAGCCCATTCTCATGTGTCAGGATATCAGTAGTTATAAAAATGTTGCGAAGAAGTTTGCCCACCTTCTCAAGAAACCAGAATGACAAGACGACATCAACCTGACACTGCTTCCTGTGGTATGCTCATGTGCTGCTTGATACCAGATTCGATTTAGGATCCTGTTCTTCAGCACAAATCAAGGACTGGGCCTTGTACATCTCCTGCACTACCTTGCTTGACAGCTTACCATGACCTAGTATGACAGCTGTGGTCATCGGTAATCACTGCCAAAAGGGAGGAACATAGGAGTGGGTGGAAAGGAAATCAGACATTCCTGGCAGCTGGCCTGCAGCTCTGAAGCTTCCTTTCACCAAACATCAGACTGGAAAGAGATCTCCACTTGCTGAAGAAAGACATATGGGCTTCCACTTCTCAATCACTGTTTCTTAATGCAGCATACAAATGATTTCTTTTCCCCAAAGCAAATAAGGAGAAAAGAGAAAAGGCAAAGGGAAAAACACGTGCTCACCCAGTGGGGTGAAAAAAATGGCCAGATAGGGCTGCTCCTCCCTGGTTTGTTACTGTCATTTTTGTTAGCGACAGTAGATTAGGCAGGCAGGGAATGACAGTCCTTGGAAAACAAAACAGAAAAGTGTTTACCACATAAACAGCAAACTAGAGAGTTACACAACATGGAGAAATTTTAACTTGTTTTTAAGGGACACAGCACACAGAAAAGGCTCATCAGGATTGCTACTACCTCCAAGAACAATGAACCAAATTTTTCCTCATAAAGAAGCCATCTGAACCCAATTAAATTCTACAGTGTTTAGTCCTATAAGCACTTCTCTTAGAAATGTGGAAGAGGTTCTGCTTGCTTGGTTAAGATTACATCTTTTTTTAGGGCAGACGGAAGAGAAAGTAAAAAAGAGGAACAGCCACTGACAGTAGTTGTGAAATAACACGGTCTACAACCCCATTGACTTGAAAACAAATAAGTAAGATTTAGTGGCCGTGTCCACCATGGTAAAGCCCAAAACTCAAGAATTTCCCTGTCTGCTGAGCCTGCCAATAATTTCAGGCTGGTATTGTGAAATGCTCCAGCTATTCACTCCAGCTGAGTCTGCTTAATTAGAATTCCTCAGCACTTGGACATATTGCCTTAACAGCAAATGATACAAAAAAAATCACTTCAGGAGACAGTGGAATATATAACATAGACCCTTCTTTAAAAAAAAAATATTATTATAAAAATAAAAGACAAAAGAAACAGTAATAGCTCCCCACAGATTCTTTTCAAACCAAACATGACCAAAACCATCCCCAAGTTCCTGAGGTTGTGCACACTGGCAGCTTAAAACCCTCTTTTACCACATCGCCAAAACTCTTTCAAGTGAGCAAACACACCAAGACATTTCAAGCACCGTGGCAATGTTGACTTGGAGCATTGCTAACTCCTACCAAAACGCTATGGGAAGCACAGTAAAATGATAGAATGTTTTGCTTATTAGTCTGCGATGAAAACCAGGCTTCTGTTGATGGAGGGGGCAGGGTAAAGATAGGCTTGTCTATTTAATGCTTGGCCCAGATATATTTTTGTCTTAGAAAAAAAACAAGCAGTTGAGTGCGCTGCTCCTGGCTGTGTCTTTCTGTAGGTTGCCAGCATTCACAAAGCACATGTTATGTAATGTGCTCCTATCAGGAATCCAAGTTCAAAAACATTTCATGAAGTCCCATGCTGTTCTTGCTGGAGGAATTGCTTCTGATAATGAAAAATCTGTATCACCCTGGTTCAGCTGCCTCGGCCCTATCCAACAGCAGCACTTTGTGCTTTCCCTCAATTTCTTCTCCCTCCCTCCACCACCATGATGTCTGCTCATTCCTTAAGGAAACTATTCTATTCCCTAAAACCCTTCACTGCCTTTCACCAAAGGAAAATGAAAATAAAGGAGGACACATGTAGCTTTGCCCCTCCTGTGCCTCTGAAACAGACTGGGTTTCTTCATTGTTTGGGAAATCCTCATTTCTTTGCTAAGTGCAAAAGAAACACTGGATTTATGATGAAAAGTATATTCATCACATTGCAGTATTGACAGAATAGCTCTTTCGGTTTGATTCTGAGAGTAAAGACCTAAATTTAGAAGAATCTGCCTCCCAGAAATGTGCTTACTCCCAATGGAATAATTTGAAGCACATTTCAGGAAAATACTGCAACTTCTCACAGAAGTAATCATTGAATTAATTGTTGAGTGAGGAATTTCATTTGCAGCCAATTTGCCACTTTGATATAATAAAAATACATCATGAACATAGATAAAAGAGTGTAATTACTTCAGATATCTAAATTAGAGTGCATAAAGAGGAAATAATGCAGGATAGCTCTTTCAATCTGTATTCAAGTCTTTTATACCAGTACTTGAATGTGTAAATATTAATCAATATATATCAGCATGTAAATAACAGCATTGTCTTCTTTGGTAAAATGTATTAGAAGAAATAAAAGTCAAAAAATAGAATTGCAATAAGAGTCAGAATTGGTATAAAATGCCCTGATTAAAATCACATCAAAATACAGGGTTAAACTAAGCAGTATTAAACTGTGCTTTTTTCCAATGCTGTTTCCAGCATAGGTGCTAGCCTAGTTAATAAACAGCTCATTCTTTAAAAAGGAGTGAGGTTTGACTAATATAATTGTGTCTAAGTAAATAGGTAATTAAGGCCAAAGTTTCTTTTGGAGGTTTGATCCATGACAGGCAGTTAAAGGATTCCCATTTCTTACAGCAGATTGCAACACAGATGCTTGGAGCAAGCATATCTGGGAAAGTTGTGCTTAATGTTAAAGTAATGATTTACAAGGTACTGGAAAAGCAGACTGATAGAAATCTTCAAAGCACAATTAGATAGACTGACAGATAAAATATCCATATATAAATCTCAATGTATTTCATCACGTGTTGAAATAAAGGAGATGAAAGATGAAGAATATAAAAGCTATTCCTAAAACAGCAACAGAAAGTTTCATTGTTCTTTCAGACACAGTTGAATTTTAAATAAATTCATTATTTTAAATTTATGAGGATTTTTCCTTCAAGTATTTTATCTTATATATTTCAGGGATTCTATTTGTTTATTTGTCCCTACTAGCTTCCTTTAGAATTTAAAGTGATGATTACTAGAAAGAAGGGAATAGAAGGTTGTCAGGCTTTCCATATACATGGAGGAAAACCACCTTTCATTTAAAAAAAAGGAACACTTAATATTACTACTACTATTAAGTATGGAAGAATAAGCCTTAATCAAGGTTCTTTTCACTGTACTTTAGCAATTCCAAACATCAGTTAATTCTTGCAGTGAAGCTAACAGAGTTTAATTTATATCTCTCTGAGGCTCAGAAATGTTGACTAGCTTCACAAGTTATTGAGAGAATCAGCAACAGAACTCAGGTGCTGCAGGTTCAAGTTCCTAGTTATAAGAAATATCTTGAAAATGAGACTAAACACTACAACTGCTCCATCCCTGGCAGCGTTCAAGGCCAGATTGGACAGAGCCTTGGGTGACGTGTTGTAGGGTGAGGTGCCCCTGCCCACGGCAGAGGGGTTGGAACTAGATGATCTTAAGGTCCTTTCCAACCCTAACTATTCTATGATTCTATGAGTTCCCAGTGAAATCCAGGCAATACTGCCTAACTGAGTGTAGGACACAAGAGTTTACAAAACCTGCTTCAGTTTTTATAACTATAAAATAGGGCTAATGGTGCCATCCTCTTTTTAAACTGCTTTGATTTTTTCCAGATCAAACCAGCATGGAGATGTACTGATGTTGGACCTATGCTTACAGAAATCAGGCATAGTTTTCAGATTCAAACATGGTTCATAGGCTATGTCATCCCAATCCAGAGCTCTGAGAAAGATGAATAGAAAACAAAGCAAGTGTCATCTTGCTGCTTCATGCAAAAGCTTTGTGAATGAAACATGCAAAAGCAGCAGCTGCATAAGCAAAGAATAGAAGTTCTAATTTGTATAGCTTACAGTCATTGACTAACACAACAGAAGCAAAATAAAATATTTTTTGCTGCAAGGGTTTATATAATTTGGTTTCTTTTCCTCCTCCAGTGGATTAAACTTCAAAATCTTAATGACTCATCTATGTTGCACATGCTTTGCGAACTAATGCCGACCGCCTATGAATCTGCACAAAATAGCAATTTTCTAAAGAGTTTGTTGGCTTTGCAAGGCAAAAACCCCACACAAACACAGTTCATATATATGCTGGAAAGCACCAGCACATTCTTCAAGTCCTAAATACCAGTTCTGGAGTATATTTGGAACAAATTATTGATTAGCTGAAAGAGTTATGTTAGCTAACACTACAAAACTTGCATGGTATGCTTGAATTAGCATATGATAATGTACCTAGTCCTGGTGATATTGATTCTACTACCAAACTGAAGTCACTTCAGTATTGATCTGGATTGAGAAGGGAATGAGACCACCCATGCTTTTAAAGTATTGCTATGGAAAACAGAAATTAACCCATTTAAATGCTGACATGAGCAAGAAAGCAAATTATGACCAAATAAATCAGAATGAAAAGGAGTATATCCTTTGAAATGAACCCTTTCCAATAAACCACTTTCTGACTGGTACTGCCAACTTGAGCAGCAGTCATAAAGATATAAGTACCTGGATAATGTTAAAAATTGTTATTGAAGGAAGAGAATTTACTTTAGTGTCTAATCTTCAAAACATGATTGCAACATATTAGTAAGGTCCAACCTCCATTTCAAAAACACAGACTACTTGCCTTACAGCCAAAGTACAGAATGGGTTTAGAAAAGCTGGGTGACTGGAAAGCACTGCAGTGAAAATAGCTATTTTCTCCAGTTTCACTCAAGTTTCTCAGCGCCATCAGTTAAGGCTCACTGCAACGATTTTGATCAGAACCGAGCACAGCAAACACTCTTCTCTTGTCAAAGTTTCAATCTTTCTTTCTGAAACAGAAGATTTGCACTAGAATGTCTTCTAAACTGAAGCTTCTGCACACTTATAAAGTAGCAGTATAGAACTATCACAAAGTCTGTGACTCATTCTACCTTACAAGTTAAACACATACATTTTGTGCAACTATTCGATGAATTATAAGGGCCTGTTGTGTTTGCACTTAATGTTGAATAGAGAACAATCCTTTTTCATTCAGGACCATACTTTCATTAAACCCTTCTATGTTTCTCAGAAACATATGCCAAAAAAGCATTTCAATGGTATATGTCTGTTCCTTTTTCTTTGAGTCCGACTCTGTTTTAGAGTGTGAGAAGGTACTTGAAGTAGTAGAGTTTACATTTGTTTGAATGCTACGGCTGTCTTTGTTGGCAAGATTCATTCAATTTCCTCTTACCTGTGTAAAATTCTGGTACCTCCTCTAGACCTCATCTTGGATTCCTGCACACTATTCAACAGAGAAAGTTAGGGACTACAAGAGAGCAATTACCCGATCTAATTTTAGGTGATTTACATAGTTCAGATTAATCACCCCCTGGATGCAGGCCTTTTTCTTTTAATGGTTTGAAAGAAAAGAGAAGGCAGGGGGAGGAAAAAAGTATATGCCTTGTGCATCTACAGCCAAATTTAGTGTAAGTGAAATCCATCTTACCCTTACTGACTGGCATCCATTTTGGATCTGGCTAACTTTCCTTGGCCATGGTGACAAAACCCACACTAAATTTCCACCCATTAATGAGAAAGAACTTATGGATGCCAGTGATTTCTATTGAAAACATTATCAATACCAGTCCCTACAGCACAATGATTCATGAAATCACATTGTTTTTGGCATCTCAAATAAAGGAAGATCTCTAGTCTCCAAAATAAACACTGAAGAAGTGCAATATTAGAGAAGTTTATAAAAATGCAAGTAGTTATTAATAAACAGGACAAAAACAACATGTCCATATGCCTGCAGAACAGCTCCTCATGAACCATGCACCTACAGTGAACAAATATTTGTTGGAAGGGTTCACCGGGGGCTTTTGATGTGTCATACTGCATTCATAGGATGACATCTGAGAAGAGAAGATGAGCAATGAAAGAATAAATGCTTTGGATAACAGTAACAGCCATTTTTTAACCTTTGGCTGAATCTGCTCCAAGACCTTCCAGAAGTACTCCTGCCTAGTGCCAGTCCCATCACAGAGTATACAGGATTCACCACCTGTAAAATCAATGAACAAGCACAGTACTGCAGGTAAGTGGAAAGGCAGCACAAATCTCAATTAGAGTACATTTTGAGTGGGAATTATTGTATCTTCAGGATGGTGAAAGGAAACAGTTGTTACAGTGCCTGAGAAAATCACAAATGATGCAGGAGAAGCTCCAGTTAAGACAAAGGAAAGGCTCTAAACTACCTGTCAGTGTTGTGGACTCACTGCGCCCTCCAGGATGTGTCTACACTGAGGCACCCACTTCTGGCAACTGCAAGATAGGTACATTGAACAGAGTTATTTGAATCTCTTTCTCAGGTATTTTAGCTGAGCCCTCACTGAAAACATGGAGAAAAAGAGACCAAAATCAATTCTGCATTACAGTACCACAGTTATTCCTGAAGGACGCAGGAGAAGAGAAACTCATGCTTTCCACAGATACTACTGAACAGAAAAGAGCCATGGCCACTAGAAGACTACACAAACAGCTCTACATCCATCTGGAAGAAAACATCCTCATGTGTGACCAGAATTAGATGAAAAAGCTCAAGGAATGAAGAACAAAGAGCACCTAGCAGTGATTGCAGGTAGCTGATTCTAACAGATTGCAACAGAGCTGCGAAGATCAATACAACTTTGTGTTGCATGCACATATGCATATTGAGATAGTGCAGACTGAACATTCTAATGGTAATGAGAAACATCTATATTTTTCTTTATGAATTCCTTTGAGGCTCTGTTTGCCAGGAAAGTGCAGAGACGCCAGAGCTCCTGGAAGAAGGCGCACAGCCAGCCCCAGGACTCCACAAATAAAGCTGCACTAATCAGGTATTCTGCAGTTTCTTCAGGCAAATAAGGAACTTCCCAGCTCTGGATTTATTTTTTTATTTTTTAAATGACTTGAATTCAATTTTTCATTGTTTTGGATCTTGTGAGCAAAAATTTCTCCAAACTCTCTTTCTTCCCCTGTTCTATGTGAGGAAGAAGGCATTAGGAAAGACAATAAGCCCTGCAGAGATGTCAGAAACAGTGGGTGGAAATCTGCCACACAGTCCCTGTTTTCAGCACATCAGCTGACTGCATCTGAAGAACTGACTTATCCAGTGCTGAGATTTAGAGACTCTGTGTCATAACTGTTGGCACAGCAAAATACCTTGTGCTGTGCACTTCATCTTCTGCAAAGATGTGTTTCTGCAAAAGCAAAGAGATTCATTTAGCTCTTGTCCACCTCCATGGCTCTACTGTTTGCAGCAATTACTGCTTGCCTGCAGACGTCTCTAATCACTGAGCAGAGAGAAAGGAATTCTTCTAATTGCTGAGTGGTTTGAGTTTCCCAAAATAGTTGCCCTTTTTCCTTTTTGAAGAAAAAACTTTCCCCTGCCTCCCCCCCCCCCTTCCTGCTGGCAGACATGAGAAGAGAGCTGTGTTTGTTTTCACAGTAAATGGGAGGCTGGGGCAGTGACAAGGCTGATCTCACAGTTTCCAGCTGTAATATTGGATTTCTTTACAACTGCACACATGCAGAACTCAGAAACTAAACTAGTCCACCAGCAAAAACCCCAAAGGTCTGAGGGGCAGCAGCACTGTTCTTGACATGAAAGCGAATACTGCAGCTAAGAGACAAGCATTATTCAGGCCAAAACTGCTGAACACTGCATCTGAGCCCCTACATCCACATGCAGGGATATGTCGGATTTTCAAGTGCTGAAGGTCCCAGGTTTTATAGTGAAACTAGACAAAGCTGGGCAGTTTTAGGTCACCTGAAACTGTCTCTATAGGGTTCAGGAAAATAACTTCAAGGTCCACTTAGAAAGAAGAGAAAAAACAAAGCATTGTTTAGAACCTTTGCTTATCTCCCACTAACAGTGACAACCATGGATCAGTCATTTTGACAATGCCATTTTGCTGCCTTGAAGTGCATGTCATTTTAACATACAGAATTCTCATCTTCAGATTTATGTTAACAACATTACTGATATTAAGCATTTATATTGATCACTTTCAGACATTAGAGGTTTTTTTCCTACTTAGTTTCTCCTTTTTTCGAATTAGACTGTGAGAAAAAGGACAGAAATCCATTTCAAGAGGAATTCAAACAGGACAGATGAAATTTTCAAAAGTCAACAGTTAACTTTTTAAAGTAACATTTTTAAGAATACTAAAAAAATGTCTGATCTTTTTTTGAACTCAAAACTTCTCCAAATGGAAGAGACAAATTTTGAGGGGAAACAGACTGAATATGTCTCTCATTATTGGAATGGTTTTGTCTGGATTATCAAAAATTTTCAGCTAACAGACCAGAGGTAAACAGCTGATGTGAAACTCCCAGCCCTGGCATCAATTTCATCATCTTTTCAGTCTTATTAACAATAAGTTCAAGGCAGGAGGATTTATTGATTTATTTTGATAGAAACCCTTCTATTGCGGACAGACTTTCAAACTGAGTTTCACCAAGTAGTATATGCTGCTGGAGACTGTGGCATCCTTTCTTCTGCCTTCAGCCCAGCTATCCTGGGGCCACAGAAAGCCCTGCTGTTATATCACAAGTTATCAGGCAAACCTGAGTTATGTCCATTATTTCTTAGAGACCACCTGGACAGAGCTAGTGTGCGTGTCCAAAACCTGCTGAAAAGGTTCAGATATTAAGAGCTAGACCACTGCTGTCAAGCTGGTGACCTTCCTATTTCCAGCCCTGGCATTAACTTCTCTGGAGTCTTCATTTACCAAGCACTTCAAGTCAGTGGGATCTATTTCCACCCATCCCTTGCAAATGAAATGACGATAGGAAGTACTTGCATTTCTTTCAAAGCTCAGAAACCTTATTTCAATTCGAGTTTTGGAAAAGACTTGGGAATTACCAATTCCTCCTTCCGGAAGAAGCACAGAGAGAAGAAAAACAAGGTTTTTTGCCTTTTTTTGCAAGAGAGCAAACCAGACCCAAAGTAGAAGCAAAGAGAAGCAGAGTTACACAGGAAACTGGCCTTGGATGTGGCTTTGCAAGAGGTTACAGTGCACTTCTCACTCCCTCTCAACCAGCCCCATTCTGACACCATAAAATAGAGCAATTTGGTGTGATTCTGAATCAGGCCAGTTGGAGGTAGCTTCTCTATAACTACACACTACTTGGGAACAATGTTACAGAGCCCTATACACTCTGATGCTCTTTAGGGCAAACCATAGCAGATCATTGCCAAAGGTGCCAATTCCTCCACTCCCTGCCAGCAGTGACTGCTTTTGGGCAACTCTGAATTATTTTTTTGCTCTTCCAGTGGAGCAACATGGAGGCAATGTAGGATGAACCGTGTGCTCAGATGTTGACCAAAGATGTCATTAATCTCCACAGTTTGCTCAGAGATCCCTCAGACCTAGGAGCAGGACAACCAAAGGACTTTTGCTCCCAGGGCTGTACCAGCCAGCCTTGTGTGCATTACCAGAGTTGTTCCAGTTGTGCTCAGGTTAATAACAAGGAACTTGATATATTTTCACAGTAGGACAGAGAACCAGACAGACTGCAGCTAACAGAGAGTGCTCATGTTCATCACATAATGCTGAACATTAAAGAGTGCTATTACTTAATATGTGTGTTTACTCTGTAGAAAATACTTCTCCTGCATAACATTCATATCAAATGATTTCTACACTAAGCACTTACTTATAGATTATCTAGCAGGATTCGGTAAATTATGTACTCAGTCCCCAGACACTGCTATCCTTCCAAGTATGCATTTGGTTATCTCTTTGGATATTTACAGTTTATAATTTCTAATTAAAATTTATTAATTATGAGTGCAATGTGCCATAGTTATTTTACAGAGTGTTATACCAAATACGGGATTTCAAGAAAATGATGAAAAGGAAAAAAATCAGTTGATTTTGTTCACACTCAATCTATCCCAGTTTGGTCATGTATGAGGGTACTAAGGATTTCTAATGTAAGAGGTTTCATAGCTAACCTCTTTCTTACCCTTATCCTTCTTTTTGGGCCCCAGTCCTCTACACAAAACAATCCCCCACCCTGACAGAAAGTGCCCTTATGAATACAAATGCCTGTGGACAACTTTTTATTTGGCAGCTGTATGACATTATAGACTTATTACCCGTGAAAGAGTTCTACTTCCCTCAAACTGGAACTAAAGTGCATTAGGAAACCAAGAGAAATGTTGTTCTTGCATGTCACACTTGGTCAGGCAGCTTTAGAAAACCCCCAGAAGGATAAAACCATTCGCTTTTTCCCTGTACCATCAGTATCATCTGATCAACTGTTAATTGTAGTGCTGAGGTTTTAAAGACCTCTATTCAGATTAAAAAAACCCAGCTCTCATTCATCAAAGCCCAAGTACTTTTGAGAGTAGCCTGGTAACACAGAAAAGACTTGAAAATCCTCAAAATCCAGCCACATATGGAGCGACCACATGAAAATATGTCAAAGAATCACTGTTGTAAACTCTGAAGACAACAGCTACCGAACTGTAAATACAAAATACTGTTTAATTGCAATTTTCAAAAATTCTTCCTGCTTTCAGTCATTATATGTCTGTCCCTCTGATGGAAATGGGAATTCTTTCAGTTTTCAAGCCTGTGCTCTCCTTTCATTGTAATGAAGACCTAATTCAGAGCTTTAAAATGTGTTCTGCAATGCATAATTAATCTGGCTTCATAGAGACCTGGACAAAAGACCCCATTCAATCTTCAGCTCCTTCCTCCTGAGATATTGTTATTTCTAAAAACTCCTGCCAGCTGGGCAGGAGGGAAATCTCAGCACTGTGGGAGAATGAATGAACTACCGGCCTCCGAGGATTTTGAAGTAACTATCTGACTAAACTGGATTAGAAAGTAAGGAAAGGGAGGGGCAGGAGAGCTTATTCTCAGAAAAAAATAAGCTCATAAAAAATTCTTAGAAGATTTTCATATGGTGAAGGGGGAGAGAAATATGCAAGCCTTTTTAACAAAACAAAGAATTTTAAAACATGAGTGAACCAATACACTTGGGATGTTTGAAGGGATTACTGCTGGTATTATTTCAGGAAAACCGTTGTGCCTGCCTTAAAGTTGTGAAACGGCATTTCTCCATTAAATCTGCGCTGCCCTGCAAACTAGAAGTCATACTTTCCTTCCAGGTATTTGATAAGTCTCGCGTTTGAACCTATAATGCACTCTAAGCAGAAGTTGCTTTAAATTCCCTCCTAAGCACATCACACTTAAGAGCCTCTGCCCTGCAGGATTTCAAAGGGCTATGGAAATACAAATTCAATCTTGTTTGGAGAGCCAGCACCCTGCTCTCCTTCCCTGAGAGCTCATTCTCCGATGTGTGTCGGTGATGCTGCCCAGATCACCTAGCTACCTCTAACACATTGCTCTGTATTTTTAGCAGGCACGCACATACTCAGGGATATTGCCCCACTGCCACGGGGCTTTCTGGAACAGCGAGTGGAAAAAACTCACATGCTTGTTGAGCAAGCGGGTGCCCAGGAAAAAAGATGTTGTGGGCTCTCTGCCTCCTCTGCCCCGCTCTGCCGGCCCTCACTGACACAAACTTGCTGCTCCCAGGCTCCCTGCTCCTGCAGCACTGATGCTGCAGTTGACTGAAGTTATGTGGGTATAGCCCTGGACAATACATGGCTCCCTAGATTTAGAAGTGTTTTCAGAAGCCAGATCTTCTACTCACCCCAATTTTATTTGGATGTTGGGCATCATGTTTCGACAGGAGTGACCAGGACAGGCTGGTCTTAGGTTTTTACCTCTTGCAGGAAGAAACTATATAAACACCTCAGGAAAGGCCAGCACCCTCATTTATATTCCTTTTGCTGGCACAGCTGGAAATTTAAAGGGCATGAATCACAATAAGATCCAGATAATGCGCCCAGTTTCCTCTCCTTCCCCCTGCCCATGCCGACCCGTTGTGGAGGTAAGGCTGCTTGGGATGCTGAGCTGCCCAGGCTGCTGCTGGTGGGACCCACTGCCAGGACAAACAGTTAAAAGCACCCACACAATACACTGAAGTTCTCCATAGTAAAAAGGAATTAAAACATTCCCTAAAAGTTGATTTACTTGGGACTTGCGTGTTGTTATGGAGTGAAAACTAGGGTAGGTCTGGTATGAGTCCAGCACGTATGATGAAAAATGCACCCTGCTGGACACTGCATCTGTGTAAAGATGGGCACACAACAATTACAACCCCTCAGAGCAATCCCAAACAAACATCCCATATGTGCTCTGACCTCATCATCATTTGCCGTTTCCAGAGCTATTATCACAAGAATGATTTTCTATAACCTCCCTTTGCCCTGGGAAGGAAGTGCATGGAGGGAAAGGGGGTGCAGGAAATAAAAGGGAGAGAGAGGAGACAATAATATTCAGCAAAAGCTTTCAGACCAGCAGAGGCTTTTAAGGGTGTCATTTCATAAAGAAACACTTGCATGTAACTTAGCAACAGCAACAACGACGAAAGTACTGGTAGGTCATATTCCAGACAAACAGAGCAATGTTTAAAACATTGTTATACAAAATCCATACAGCCCATTTCTAGTTCCTTTAATTCCTGGGGTGCAGGAAAAGCAAGCCAACACCACCACATTTTCTTTCATAACCAACATAATGAGCCATTTGTGACATTTATCCAAAGTCATTGGATGTTGTCAAATCCATGTTGAGGCATCACATCAAAAATCATTACTTACAGCAGCAGTGTAACAGCTCTGGATAACCCTGTGGCATTTCCCAAAAGGAACACTAAACGTTTCACATCTGTGAGAGAGAAAACCTGGTAGAGGAAAACAAAATCAGTGTCATGACACTCAGCTAAACAGATCTGAAGTAATGCTGGCTCACAAGTAAAAGCTCTGACTTTTCCTAACTGAAGGAAAATCTCTACTGTCACTTAGTGGATCTAACAGTGCAGTAAGAGTATTAGACATGCCCTTTCTATTGAGAACACCTATTTCAAGGCACCCTACCTAAAGCTGGTGCAGAGGCTGCAAAGAGGGAAGTTCAGACAGTCTAACACAAAGCAGCAAAAATCAGTGTGAAACCCCATCCCCACAATCCAGATTTGGCATTGTGCTGCTGTAAGCATAAGACTGCACAAATAATCTTTTGGCAGATGACACTTTTGCCACAGGCTTCGTAAACACTGGACTCTGCCATGGTCAGGACCTTTCCTAAATGCAGCCTTCCTCAAGTCTACCTTAGTCCCATCTCTTCCCTGCCACCCATGATGCTGGCACTGCATGAGGAGCCTCATCCTGCTGTGCAGGAGTCCTGCAGCGCACCCATGGCAGGAACAGAGTTAGAGCAGCCGTTACAGGGGTACAGGGCAAACCCCTGTCTGCCACTTTAGGGAAGAAAAAAAATCACTTGTTCTCCCTGCAAGGATGACGGGAGCCTGGGAGCTGCACTGGACAGGTGATGGAGGAACTAGGGAGCCTGGCAAAGATGCAGGTAAGGTTTCTGCAGAGGGTCTGAGGCTCGCTCCTGCTGCAAGGAAGGAAAAAGGAAAGGAAAACAGCAGAGTCCAGGGTTTGCTGCTCCTACTGTTCTGTGAGGGATGGAGAGGGCATTGAGCAGAGCTGTTTGCTACCTGAGGAGACAGGTTCTTGCCACCAGCCCTGCCACTGCATGGGGAGGGAGTGGGGCATGGCTCAAAACTTTCCTTCATGCATCCCTAAGATCATCATAAGAACGAGGATTTGTCCCATATTACAGAAAGGGTCAGTGAGGAACCTGAAAGTTTTGGACACAACTTCTCCATTCACATGCACGTGAGTAAAACTGGGAGGCAAAACAGGCACACTGCTGCTCAGCCTGCACTCAGTCCTACCTGCTCCCAGACCTAGAGATCAGCACGCATCCTGTCCTATCTGCTCCAAACCAAGAGCTCAGCCTGTATGCTGTCCTACGTTCTCCCAAACGTAGGGCTCAGCTCAAAACCCACTCTTCCAGCTGACTTGCTCACTTGCTCTTTACCTGCTCCACGTTGTAAGCACACACTCTCATCTGCGCATACATACTGAACCCTATAGCCGAAGCAGATCAGCCACACAACCACAATACAGTCTGACTCACTTTGAATGACATGAGTGAACAGCCCCAGCCCAGCCCCATGAGGCCAGCAGTGCTGTAGGCATGGTGGCTGCCTCCATCACCCCTGGCCACAGCTGGCTATCCCAAAGGCTCTCATCCAGCCACATTTTCCCCCACAGCACTGACACTTTAAAATCCCACCCTACATAAACATGAGTAAATTCTGTTTTCACTCTGTGTCAGCTGCCAGATTGAGAATCTGCAAAAAACCTCCTAAAAAACAGTGAGTGAATGTCAGAATTGGAAGCAGGGCTCTTCAACAAGTTCATCTGCTATGGGACATCAGTGCTACACCTTGGAATCTACAGTCTGCCTTGTCCCACAGAAATAAGTAATTAACTTTCTTTTCCTCAATGCTTGCTCCATCTTTTAGAAGTATACTCAGTTAACTCTGAGACTCCGAGTTGAGTTGCTTGGTTTTCCCCTCCTCCCTCAAAATCTTCAATTGACAATAATCCCTAGGACAAACTAAAAGTGCAACTCAAAAGAGACCAAGATCAAGGAAAAAATGAGGAATAAAATAAAGACCAAAGTTTCCTGACACTTACTCTTATATCACCTTCGATTTACACAGAAAAATAGTGATAAATGTGACCATTCCATTCTCAAAAGGAGGCAGCAGCCTGTCTTCAGTTTGTCTGCCATGCAGATCTGAGCGGCCAAAAAAAAAGGTCTATAAAGGGACTCCCACAGCATGAAATGCAGATCTGGTTATAGTCCCCAACTCTGTCCTCAGGCATACACTACTGAATATACTTTCTGGGTAGCCCTTACTGTTTTAACAGTCTCCTTCATAAATTACAAACTGCACTATCCCTCTTACACCATCTTGTCTTAATCCCCCTGTTGAAATGTAATCCTGAAGAACTTCGAGACTAGGAAACACAGTTATTCAGTGTTTTCAAGTGGGTTTAACACTGGGCATCAAAACCCTCAAATGTTGCTTAAATAGAATACAAAAATATGAATATCAGACTTCTCATTCAGCTATATCATTTAATTGTGCACAAGAAAAAAAGCTCTACAGAAAGGCAAACAAGAAGATAGTGGTGTAAATGCAACATTTGTTCCACATTTGGGCAAAGGCAGCCTTAAAAAAATTGTCCTTTTTACAGGTGTATTCTTGTCCAGTATTATAGTAATGGCAATTAGATCCAGAAGAAATATTTTAGCTTGTCGGCTTCAATAAAGATGACGTCGCAGAGACTCTCAAGAGAGCACAGACCCAAGCACAGAGTCTTGGGTCAGTGAACCACACTGAGGTCAGAAGGTTTCCATTTGCTTGGCTCTATTAGCCTAAGCAGAACAACCTGGAGCAGCAATGCTTTGTGCTCAGTCTAGGATTGTCTCACATAGCCCATGACACACCAAAACCAAAGTAAAACATAGTAAGCATATTATCAGAAGTGCATCTCTTTAAAAACTTTAGAGGAAGCATTTTAAATTACACAAGGAGAGGAGATAGAATCCAGTGCCAACTAATCTGTTTGATCAAATGTTGAACAAAACATTAACATCATCCAAATTGCTTTTTATCCCAGGACACATTCTTCAGATTACATCAATACATTACATATACCTATATTTTGGCATGGATTATTGACAGATGACAGCTCTAAAATGCAGTATAGACCTTGTCTGCCTATGCTGTAAAAATACTGTGGTACCCATGATGGTACGGGTCTCTGGGCTTTGGTGAGCAGACACATCCCCTCCCCTGCTGCTATCCAGATACCCTGCAGTCACTACAGCCTTAGTGAGCAGCTGATTCCAAGACTATCTCAGTTAAAACATGCTTGCATGGACTGCTCAATGCACTTATGCAAAGCACTGTATGAATCCATGGTTTAATCACCACAGCTACAAAGGCATCAAACTTTCTCCAAGCCATTTGTGGCACCTACAGCCACAGAGACAGCAACCGAAATGCTTAAAGAAAATCTGTAATGTAAATGGTGCCAGTACACGCTATTCCACAGATGTAGAAACTAAATGGCAACTTTAAAAATGCCTTTTTCTAGCAGCTATTGTTTTATCCAACTAACAGATTTTGTTTCAAATGCTGACTTATAATCAGTGCTAAAAGCATACATCTTCCCCATTTCTTCACCAAGCCTGAGCTGAGATATCAGAGCTACAAGAAACACCACCTCTGGTACTACAAAGCCACAGTGCGAGTCCCCTCCCAGGACACCATAATCAACTTTATGGATGCCATGAAATAGCTAACTACAAGTGGAAGGGAGGTGTTTTTCTCAGATATTTTAAGAAAAAAAGGAAGGAAAAACAAGGAAAAAACAACCCATCCCCAACAAGTCTGTGAAGTTTATGAAGGTTTTGGGGGTCAGAAAGTCATGTAATGAATGGCACTTAAAATAAAAAGCCATCCACATGATATTTTGAGTGCCTTGGTAGATTTAATTCCCTTTCCAAGCATCCTTAAAAAGTGAATTAGGAAATGGAGATTAGAGTGCTGTTGGCACAGGAAGAAACAAGAAAACAAAATCAACACTCATCTGCTATTGAAACATCTAATCTAAACCTTTTTATGGTTTAAAAATAGAAACTTATAAAACAATGTGTTTTAATCAGCATGCAAGAAACAAGCCAATAATTAAATTTCAAAACAAAGGTTTAAACTCATATTTTTGTAACTACAGTTACAGCCAGATTACAAAATTCCTTCACACAATGCACGTAGCATCCTTTGAGACTTAATGAAATTCTGCAGCTGGGGTAGTATGAATCTGAGTTCTTTCTGTTCTGAGTTATTTACTTCTGCAAGAAAATTCCCCATGTCAACTGGCCAAAGGCACTTGTCTCTGTAGTGTGTGAACTGTGAGCAGATACAAACTTGACACCATATTTCATGCCCTCACCTTCCCTTGCATCTGCATTCCTAGCTGTAAATTAAGGGGTGGCACTGACTGTTCTGGGGTGGCAGGAAGCAGCTTATTCAGAAAGATGTGAAGAGAAGGAGGGGAAAAAAAGTACTGCAATGCTTCAAGGCAGTTTCTGAAACTAGAGTGGGATTCTTCGTACCCATAATCAAGACAAGCTGAGATCAATCAGCAACAGCTGACTCCCTTCTGAAAAATGGGCCATTTATTCCTTTTACTGACCTTTGAAACATACATTTATCATCTAAACAGAAATCAGAGGAAATGCATCAATACTTGATAATGCATGTCTATCCTTGCAGCAGTGCCCTTGTTGTTTGTGATCTCTTTTCAGGAATGCAAATTGGTTTCTTTCTGTGTGGGGGGCTAATGAAAACACGGAATCCTTCTGCAGCACCGTCTGCCAAAGCCGATTACGAAAGAAGCAATTTGGAACATGGAGCCTCAAGCTGGGCTTCAGAAAACAAGAGGCACCTGGAAAATGATGTGCAACTTGCCGAGACTCTGTCAAAATCAAAGTTCCCCAGAGGACCTCAGTCAGCCAAGGGTGAAGCAGTGACCTTGGACAGTTGCTTACCCTTCTTGGAGCTGATCAGCATAATGCATCTCCTATTTTAGCTAAGGGATACCATCAATGCACTCGCTTCCTTTTGCATCCTGGTTTTTACTCCAGTTCCTGAGTGCAGATGTCTGTGATTGTGACACTGGCCAAACTTACTTAAAGATGTTCGTTAACAAGGTTTGTTTCCTGAGAAAGCATGAAAGAGTCTCAAAATATTGCTATCAACTTCTGAATCCACTCTGCAACATGCCATGGTTAGGGGGCTATGTCCAGCTGTTGTGCCCCATATACTATTTACACAAGTTCAGGCTTCAGGCTGCCCTGGGAGAATCCTGTGATTCCTTCTGGCATATGCTGTAGAGACACCCTTCCAATTTTATTTGTAGACCCCAAAAATGTAAATTCCATGGGGTGCAATAACATCTGAATTAATTTCACTTAAAATGAGGGGGCCTTACTTGAAGTTTCAAGCAATGAGACTGAAATAAAAATTCAGACAGTCCAGCTACAGTTTGCTTCTTGCTATTTTTGATTAAGAAACAAGCAAGATCAAAGGCTTTTGCTCAGTCCTGTATGCTCTCCATGGACTACAGAGTGAAGAGGACTCTTCCTGTCAGTGGGATCTCACAGCCATAGCTGTGCTCACACCCCTGCTCCCCACCGGAGCTGTGGTCTTTTTCATACTGGTTGCAAGGGGAGAAGCATTCCAAGGCAGGGGAGCTGAGCTGGGCAAGTATACATCTGTGCATATCCACAGATCGCAAAGCGCAAAACACTCCCCAGGCTAGCCCAAGCAAGTGGGAACAAATTAGTTTTTACAAAAATCATGCCAGAAAAGCTATCACTGTAACCAGCTTTACTCAGAATGTTTGCAAAGCAAATCCTCATTTAAATAGATAGGAAAAAAGGCTGGAAGTTTTGAAGGGAAACTCAGGAAGCTGTTGCCAACAGAAGGAATCAACAGGACAAACTGAAGATTCTCCTCTGCCTGTGCTAAGGCCTGCTGTAGAAAACCTCCCTCCGACATCTGGGTGACAGCTACTGGTTCTGTGAGATGCAGCAATTAGACACGAGTGAGATTAAAGCCTGCTTGGCCAGGCTTTGTGACAGAAACAGAAATGCTAATGTCAAATAGTGAATGGCAAATTACAGCTCTCAGAATTTTTTTTATCATTTCAGTAGTACTCTGGAAAACAGAAAAACCAAGTGATGTAAGCACATTAACAGGATCAAAATAATTCTTCTGATACTGCCAGAGAAGATACAGTCCCTTAGGTTTCTAGGAGGATACTGCTGAAGTAACTGCTCACCAGTGAGAAGAAGGGTTAACTACCAGCTGACAAATGAAAGCAAGAGATTTTAAGACTGTTTGGAGAGGAAGCTTTAGGTGCAGTTTTATTCTGGAGAGGGAATGGAGATGGGTGAAGGAGAAGACTTTTATAGCACCTTCTGAAATAGGTGGGAAGGAGAAAGGAGAGGGGAAAGATTATTTTCCCTTCTCTCTGGAAAGCAAAGCAGCAATGCAAAGGGTTGCAAGTGTAGAAACAGCACAAAAGAGGACATTTGTTCCTGGGTATCTGAAGTTCCACCTCACTCCACACACTAGCGCTGCAGAAGTTGTCACACGCTATTTTGGTGTTGCCAGCAGTGCATTCAGGGTGTGCCACAAGATGTGTTTAATCTGAGGGGAGAGGAGGGACTGCTGCATTTTGTGTAGCCCGATAGACACACTATGCAGGGAGATGGTTACCCATCTGGTCCTTCCTATCCTGTTTCATTCAAAAGACCAGATAATTTAAGCAATTTAAATGTTGGTGTGTGCCAATGCAGCTCATTTTGACTGAAATTGGTAAGTGTGGATAGTATCAAGAGAAGCACAGCTGGCAGCACAGAATAGTTTGTAGTCTTCAGTAGGGCTTAGTCATTACAACTGACGCAGGGTACAGAGGTGTTAAAACTCTTCAGCCACTTCAGTTGCTGCCATAGAAAGATTTGTTGGGCTGTTTAGGGGTTATTTTAGCAAATATCACCCACCCACACTTACTTCAGAACTGCACATCAGCTGAAAGCAAGCAGAGCACCATATAACTGCTGTTGGCTCTCAAACATTTCAAACCCAGACCCTCCTGCTTCCTTGGCAGGAAAGAGATTGCAGTAGTTACTTCATCACTTTACACCTACAAAGGCCTAAACTGGCCAAATGGGACCTGATTATGATCTTTTGCAATAGCAAAAATGTCAGAAGAAAGTAAAAAGAACCCACTGGGAGGCTGGGGAAGAAGAGCAGAAGGTTATGTATGCAAATGGGTCCTGTGTCAGTGCCTAAGCAGCATCTCTTGAAGGAACAGTTCAGAAAAGGACAGGCTCATAGGAACGTACATGGTCTCACAAGCTGCAATACTGAAAGAACATTCTGAAAGAAAGAAAAAGAAAAAAAAAAAAAACCAAAAGATGGAATTAGGGACAGGCAAATTGCCCATCAGTTCTAAACCAAGAATTTGGCAATACAGGGTCATCTGTTTCATATAATTTCAGAATGGATGGTTCTTGTTTACTTTCCTCTTTTCAAAGATTCTGTTTTCCTCTCCCCAGGCACCATTACCCAGAAGAGATCCAAGAAGATAACAAAGGCAAAAAAATCACAAATATCAGCTGAGGATCAAAAGTCAATTACTGTATCAGAAAATTATAGAATCACAGAATAGTTAGGGTTGGAAAGGACCTTAAGAAAATCTAGTTCCAATCCCCCTGCCACGGGCAGGGACACCTCCCACTAAACCATGCCACCCAAGGCTCTGTCCAACCTCGCCTTGAACACCACCAGTGATGGAGCATTCACAACTTCCCTGGGCAACCCATTCCAGTGCCTCACCACCCTTACAGGAAAGAATTTCTTCCTCATATCTAATCTAAAGTTCCTCTGTTTAAGTTTAAACCCATTACCCTTTGTCCTATCACTACAGTCCCTAATGAAGAGTCCCTCCCGAGCATCCCTATAAGCCCCCTTCAGATACTGGAAGGCTGCTATGAGGTCTCCACGCAGCCTTCTCTTCTCCAGGCTCAACAGCCCCAACTTGCTCAGCCTATCTTCATACGGGAGGTGCTCCAGTCCCCTGATCATCCTCGTGGCCCTCCTCTGGACTTGTGCCAACAGTTCCATGTCCTTTTTATGTTGAGGACAGCAGAACTGCACACAATACTCCAAGTGAGGTCTCACAAGAGCAGAGAAGAGGGGCAGGATTACCTCCCTTGACCTGCTGGTCACGCTCCTTTTGATGCAGCCCGGGATACGGTTGGCTTTCTGGGCTGCGAGCGCACACTGCTGGATCATGTTCATTTTCTCAACCACCAACACCCCCAAGTCCTTCTCCGCAGGACTGCTCTGAATCTCTTCTCTGCCCAACCTGTAGCTGTGCCTGGGATTGCTCTGACCCAGGTGGAGGACCTTGCACTTGGCATGGCTAAACTTCATCAGGTTGGCATCAGCCCACCTCACAAGCGTGTCAAGATCCCTCTGGATGGCATTCCTTCCCTCCAGCATATCAACCAAACCACACAGCTTGGTGTCATCGGCAAACTTGCTGAGGGTGCACTCAATCCCACTGTCCAAGTCACCGACAAAGGTGTTGAACAAGACCAGTCCCAACACTGATCCCTGTGGGACACCACTCATTACTGGTCTCCAGCTGGACATTGAGCCATTGAGCACAACTCATTGCATGCAGCCATCCAGCCAGTTCTTTATCCACCGAGTGGTCTACCTTTCAAGCTGGTGTATATCCAATTTTGAGACAAGGATGTCATGTGAGACAGTGTTGAAAGCTTTGCACGACTCCAGGTAGAGGATATCAACTGCTCTACCCCTGTCCATCAGTTCTGTAGCCCCATCACAGAGGGCCACCAGATTGGTCAGGCAGGATTTCCCCTTAGTGAAGCCATGCTGGCTGTCATCAAGAACCTTGTTGTTTTTCATGTGCCCCAGCATGCCTTCCAGGAGAATCTGCTCCAAGATTTTGCCAGGCACAGAGGTGAGACTGACTGGTCTGTAGTTCCCCCGCTCATCCATTTTACCCTTCTTGAAAATGGGGGTTATATTACCCCTTTCCAGTCATCGGGAACTTCACCTGACTGCCTTGATTTTTCAAATATGATGGACAGTGGCTTAGCAACTTCATTTACCAGCTCCTTCAGGACCCACAGATGGATTTCATCAGGTCCCATGGACTTGTGTACGTTCAGGTTCTTAAGATGGTCTCGAACCTGATCCTCTCCTACAGTGGGCCTAGGGTCTTCGTTCTCACTGTCCCTGTGTCTGCCTTCCAAGACTTGGGTGGTATGGTCAGAGCATTTTCCAGTGAAGACCGAGGCAAAGAAGTCATTAAGAACCTCAGCCTTCTCCAAAATCCAGGATAGCCAGTTCTCCCGATAGCTTCTGGAGAGGGCCCACATTGTCCCTAGCCTCTCTTTTATTTGCAATGTACCTATAGAATCCCTTCCTGTTATCCTTATCATCCCTAGCCAAGTTTAATTCTAAGTGGGCCTTATCTTTCTTAACCTGATCCCTAGCTTCCGGACAACATCCTTGTATTCTTCCCAGGCCGCCTGTCCTTGCTTCCACCTTTTATAAGCCTCTTTTTCCCCCTCAAAGTTTCCTCAGCAGCTCCTTATCCATCCAAGGAGGTCTCCTGGCCTTCCTGCAGCACTTCCTTCCATTTGGGACGCAACACTCCTAAGCTTGCAGAAGCTGATCCTTGAATATCAACCAAGAGTCTTGGGCCCCCCTGCCCTCTAGGGCTATATCCCATGGAACCTTACTAAGCAGGTTCCTGAAGAGGCCAAAGTCTGCTCTCTTGAAGTCCAGGGCAGTGAGCTTGCTGCACGCTCTTCTCACTGTCCTGAGGATCTTGACCTCAACCATCTCATGATCGGTACAATCAAGGCTGCCCTGGAACGTCACATTTCGAACCAGCCCTTCCCTGTTGGTGAGGACAAGGTCAAGCATGGCACCTCTCCTTCTTGGCTCCTCTTTTACTTGCAAGAAGGAATTTGTCTTCCACACAATTCATGAACTTCCTGGATTGCTTGTGCTGGGCCGTACCATCCCTCCAGCAGATATCAGGGTGGTTGAAGTCCCCCATCAGAACAAGGGCCTGGGAGCGTGAGGCTGTTCCTATCTGTCTATAGAGCGCTTCATCCACCGAGTCCTCTTGGTCAGGTGGTCTGTAACAGATCCCCACAATAATGTCTCCCATCACTGTTCTCCCTTTAACCCTGACCCACAAACACTCTATTGAGTGCTCACCTGTCCCCAGACAGAGTTCCCTACTCTCCTGCCTCTCCCTAACCTAAATAGCAACTCCCTCTCCCCGTCTGCCAGGATTGACTTTTCTAAAGAGCCTGTAACCTTCCATTTCAACACTCCAGTCATAGGAGCCATCCCACCATGTTTTTGTGATGCCTATGATATCATACCCCCCTAGATGCACACACATCTCTTAATTCCTCTTGTTTGTTCCCCATGCTACAGGCATTTGGATAGAGGCATCTGAGCTGAGCTCCAAATGAAGCCAGCTCATTGGCTGGAGCAGCTGGAATACCTCTACATTGCTGTGAACATTTAATACTGGTGCTGGCAACTGACTGGATGTGTTGGGATGAAATGATGCCCCCCTCCCCCAACACATCTACTTTAAAGCATCCTTGACCAGTCTGGCAAGCCTCCTACCAAATCCACTCTTCCCTTTCTTAGACCAGCTCCGCCAGCTCCCAGTAGACCTGGCCTACTAAATTGAGTCCCATGTTCATGATACTCAAACCCCTGACTATGGCACCACTCTTCTAACCATTTATTAACCTGGCCAATCCTCCTAGCCTTTTTGAGGTCCTGCCCTGTATCCTGGAGAATTGACGAAAAGACAATCTGAGCTCCAAAGCCCCTAACCACCTCTCCCACGGCTCTGTAGGCCTTCTTTATGTTCTCTGGGCTACTGCTATCTATATCACTAGCACCCACATGGATCACTAGAAGTGGGTAATAGTCAGTGGGACTTACTAGAGCAGGCAGCCTCTCTGCAACATCCCTGACCTGAGCCCCTGGTAGTCAATACACCTCGCTTGAAACTGGGTCAGGTTGATAGATGGGTGCCTCTGTTCCTCTCAAAGTAGAGTTCCTCACTACTATGACCTGCTGCTTTTTCCTGGCAGCACAAGTATTTTGGCTTTCTGTTGAGGGATCTGCTTTTACACAAATCCTGAGACGGCACAGGTTACTACTAATACACTTGTGTCAAGAGAGCCACTTTGTCTCATGGTACCTGAAGATCTGTTGCAACTACTCTTAGTCTCAGGCTTTATGGGACCTGTGTCTCTAGCACTGAGATTCATCAGATACATTCTTTTCAGATACTGAGCTTTTGAGAACACTGATCACTAGCCAGCTTTTTCAAAACAGCTTTCTGGTTTTAAAGAGGTCTCTATTTGGTGGAAGGGGTGTGCTGGGTTTGTGTTCGTTTTTTTTAAAACAGGGAATATTTTAAGTGTATGGGTAGCATTAGCTTACTGAAAAGCACCACCAGTAGATGCAGAGTCTGAAGAAAGCATCAAGTACCATAGCATATATGCTCAAATTTACTTAATACACAGGTTAATTTTTCTTTCTTTACATTACAAAGGGCTTTGAAAATAATGTGCAGTGACTAGGATTCCACAACTGACTGAAGCAACTGTACTGTGTGTGCTTGTCCCAGCGACTTATATGCAAATAAGCCTTAGCCCTGCCTAAGTTCACACCAGTGACTTTAACACCTCATGTACAGTCCTCCAGGTGCCACTTTCTGTCCCACACTTCACTCCCATTCAGCACTTCAGTCCACACTTTGATTTCTTAACAGCCTGTGTTTCACATTTACTATAGTACTTAGATACGTGATGATAGAGGACAAAGCTGGTAATGGTCTCTAGGACAAGGAAGCCACTGTATTTTTCCAGGCAAGGCAGGAAAATGTCATTCCAGTGTGGTGAAGACTCAAATTTAAAGCAAACTTTTACAACTTCTCATAGGCAGCAGGTGCCTGCAGAGATGTCCCCTCAGAGGTGTCTTTTGGTGGACACGTCTTTCAATAACTCCATTCAGGCTCACCACACTTTTGCACTCAGACCCTACCACCTTAGCATGAGCAAAGCCCATCTGGACAAACAGGGACACTGAAGTTCTTATGGCCTGCATGACAAACAATGATAAAAAAATCTTTACCTTCAACAAAGATAAAAAGCTAAAGATCCTTTGAGAAGACTCACCTCCATTCATTAACCACAAAGAACCTACCAAACAAGGAATCTTGCCTTCATTAGACTTAATTTTTAAATTACAAGAAAAAAAACCCCAAACCTCAGGTGCGACATATTCTTTACCCCTGTCTTCTGCTCCTAGGGAACAGAAGGTGGAATCATTTTTATGTTATTTTCACTCTTACTGATACTATCAGTTGGCATTTATACCACATGTTATCACCCATGAGCCTGGCACGTCAGCAACCCACTCCAGCAGAGCAAGTGGTCAAATCAGAACTGAGACTCTTGTCTCAGCAACATCCCACCAAAGAGCACATGGATGGGAGAAACATACAGAGATGCAGAAGATGCAGGGATGCAGACGGTGTAGGAGATGCAGAGATGCAGACGGTGCAGGAGATGGAGAGATGCAGAAGATGCAAAGGTGCAGAGACGCAGAAAGTGCAGAGATGCAGAAGGGGGGGGGATCAGTGACACTCTCCCAGATTTCCATTGAGAAATGCACTGGAGTGTGGGCATTCCCACACTCCTCCACTTTTGCTGTCCTTTGTTGGACTTCTTTCAAACCAGTCTGCCACATTTTACCCTAAAAAGGACACCATTATTGACAAGAGATCTTGAGCAATATCAACTTGCTGAGAAATCAGTAGAGATGTCAGTCTGCAGAGTGAGAGCTTCTTTCTCACCCCTTTTTGTAGTAGTCTAAAACTGTATTCAGCTGCTGTAATAGGATTTCAGAGTATTTCAATTCCTGTTCCCACATGCAGCACAGGAGTGGCTATAGAGCCAAAAGAATTTGGGCCACACCACTAAGAGTTTTCCTCTTGGTTAATACGTTCAACCACATACTGCTGGGCAAGGCATGTAGTCAGCACTGCTTATATCAGCTTTCTGAAAAAAACACAGCCTTGTAAACTGCGAAGTTTCTTCTTGCACAGAATTGGGAAGGTAAAGAACTTCTGATGAGGATGTGCTGAGTAGAATTTTATTGGGTTTTTTTCCCAAAAAAGGGAAGTCTCCTTTTAATACACCAAGCTCATTGAGGCACTTGCTTTTCCCTTTTCTGTTATTTGTATCTTCCACCGCAATCATTTTAGCACTTGAGCAAACATCATTCCAGACTTGAGGATCAAGTTGAAAATATTGTCTCTTGCTCAAAAAGATGTTCTGCTCTTTGGAACAAGACTACACTACAGCTCTCCAGCACTTCATACGCATTGGTCACAAAGCACTTCTCAGAATGAGAGAATATGCAAGTTCACAACTTTCCTTCTGCATAGATAACCAGTTTTAGCGATGAGGAAGTATCTAGACTGAAAAAGATTTTCAACACTGGAAGCCTAGAGTTAGACTTCTAAATTTCTTTCTTTGCTTTTCCAGGTATAGAAAATTTCTATTAGTCATTTCCAAAAATGTATATTGAGCATCTCTGAATTTCAGCACTTTTTAGGTATTAAAGTTCAGTTTGAAAACATTGACACTTATACACTTACACACTTACACACTTACAGATTAACTCAAAAGTTCTCCAGCTAAATTAAAAGACAATTTAGCTACAAGTTTGTTATTTAGGCATAAACAAAAATGTTTCTCCTAAATATTTATTAATGTGTACAGATACACATGAAATGGTTTGCACAAATAAGATGAAGACCAATGAACACCCCGTACAACTGAATGTGTGACGAGAAGTATGAAAGGAAAGACACCCTAAAAGAAGCAAGATGACCCATAAATACATATGCTTGTGCATGCACATTTTTTTAGGAGAAGGACCAAGGACAATAGTACCTCCCTCCACTGCTCCCCTCACCCAGGTAATCCCAAAGACTGTTTTCTCTAACAAATCCTCTACTGAAGTTAATAAGTTTCTGAGAAATTTAAGAGAAAATACAGCATAACAATCTCATTCTGGGGGTGTTCTTATTCTGAATAAAAGGAGTTTCATATAGTTAAAGTCTAGCTTGAATTTCCCTTTAAAGAGATGATTTCAAATGATTTATCAGAAGTTTTCTTCATTTATCAGAGTAAAAACAACGTTACAATCCCAATCCCAATCCCACAAATTAAAAGTATCAGTTCAACCCATAAACCCAACCTTTCACCTTATTGTTCCAATACAGATTGTTCCAGTTTGACTGCTTCCTGAACTTGGAAGAAGTGAAGAGCTGAAAAACAGCCTGAGTATATGCAATGGACTTCATTTACCTTGTAAATACTGTGCTATGTCAGACCAGCTAGTTACAGAAGCTTAACACTATATTGATAGACATAGCTGGATCTAGGATTTAGCTCAATGCGTAGGAAGATTTTAGCAGGAAAATAAACAGGATAGGGAGATAGGTAGTTTGCAGAAATGCACTGTAAATTTCTCCAAAGTCCACAGCATCTTCTGAGTCAGGTTTTGGTATGAGCCAGTATCCACAGGAAATGGAACACATTATGATTTTTTTCACATGATAAAGATCAGAAATTGCTGTGTTCATAAAAGCATTCATTGTCCCTTGGAAGATTCCCGTGATGGCCAGGAACTGACAAATCTAGGAAAATGCTCAGCCTTCCACTGGGATCCTCCAGTAATGCTAATCTCCTGTGAGCACAAGCAACAAGTCTCCTTTGCATACCTGTCTCTTTAAATGCTAGGTTACAAAACTGAAATCAAGGCCAACATTTGTTTTCCGTTTTCTGATGGAAACTCTTCAATAACTTACAATCTTAACTAGTACATAGGAGTATAGGAGTACAAGGAAATAAAAACCCCAGCATAACAAAAGCAGGATGTGTGAAAAATATAAACAACTTGATTCAGTAAGTATGCAAGTGATTGAGGCCTGTTTGTCACAGGATCTCCCCAGACTTCCCCCTGGAGTGAAACTCAAGAAGCATGCATGGACGAAAACATGTCAGGACTTGGTGGGAAAGCCAACACAAGAATAGCTGCGGTAGTATGAGTGTTCCACATTCACGAAGGTCTTGGGTTACTCAGATAAATTCAGCTATGAGACTCACTCTTGTGCATTCTTAACCATTTCACTACAGGATACCTTCATACAAGGCAGTATGAGGGGTGTGGAAAGAGAACACTGGGCTATTTCTTCTGACTGACAGTGTATACATATTACTACTCAGATTTAATGTTTTCAGAGATTTAAAAAATCTTCTTTAAGAGGTAATAAGTATGGCTGTGGCTATAAAGGCTTTTGCCATTAAACCATACTGATGTGATGAAGACAGCCTCATTTTCCTCAGATATTAAGGCATATGACATGCTCATCCCAGTCTCCCCAAATGCAAAATTAAAATAAGCAAACATAAACTAGAAATGCTCAGTTATGCTGCTGACAGGTCATTGTTGAAGGTTTTCACTTCCTTCAGCTAATAAATGGTATCATTTGAGACAGAATCATAGAATAGTTAGGGTTGGAAAGGACCTTAAGAAAATCTAGTTCCAATCCGCCTGCCAGGGGCAGGGACACCTCCCACTAAACCATGTCACCCAAGGCTATGTCCAACCTCGCCTTGAACACCACCAGCGATGGAGCATTCACAACTTCCCTGGGCAACCCATTCCAGTGCCTCACCACCCTTACAGGAAAGAATTTCTTCCTCATATCCAGTCTAAACTTCCTCTGTTTAAGTTTAAACCCGTTACCCTTTGTCCTATCACTACAATCCCTAATGAAGAGTCCCTCCCCAGCATCCCTATAGGCCCCCTTCAGATACTGGAAGGCTGCTCTGAGGTCTCCACGCAGCCTTCTCTTCTCCAGGCTCAACAGCCCCAACTTGCTCAGCCTATCTTCATACGGGAGGTGCTCCAGTCCCCTGATCATCCTCGTGGCCCTCCTCTGGACTTGTGCCAACAGTTCCATGTCCTTTTTATGTCCTTTTTATATTGAGGACACCAGAACTGCACACAATACTCCAAGTGAGGTCTCACAAGAGCAGAGTAGAGGGGCAGGATCACCTCCCTCGACCTGCTGATCACGCTCCTTTTGATGCAGCCCAGGATACGGTTGGCTTTCTGGGCTGCAAGTGCACACTGCTGGCTCATCTTAAGCTTCTCATCGACCAACATCTCCAAGTCCTTCTCTGCTGGACTGCTCTAGAATCTCTTCTCTGCCCAACCTGTAGCTGTGTCTGGGATTGCTCCGACCCAGGTGGAGGACCTTGCACTTGGCATGGTTAAACTTCATCAGGTTGGCATAAGGAGTTTCTTTCCAAGTTTCCAGATGCGAGACTAGCTGCAGTGCTAACAAACAGGCAGCTGTGATTTTCTTACCTTTCTGGATCATAATATTACAAAACTATTATACTAGTGTTTCCAATTTTACACTAACTGGAACCTGTAATCTTCACTTGCCACAGCATATTAGTGCAAACAATACTGAGGAAAGAATATTTCCTCACCAACATGTCTCATTAGAGTTCTTATTTTAAAAAGATACTAAATTAGAACTTTTAATAAACTCTTGACTGTTTAAAAAACAGGTTCAAAAACTATTAAAGGGTCACATTTCAGCTCTGTTGCTATCAAAATGCAACAGAAGCTTTCTGCATTCTTGCTTTGCCGGAACTTTGCTTTGTGGTTGCTCGGTGAATGTCAATGCCTCAACTTCAACATGGGGATCCAAGAATAGTTCTTTCCATGACAAGAGAACTCTAGGAATAAAGCCACAAATTTTGGTGTGAGGAACACACATTAAAAGGGGGCATCTGAGTATCAAGACAATAAAATTCACAGTAAGTACTGAGACTTGTGATCCACTGAGTAGGCTACAGAATTAAGAGTCAGGTTCCTGCCAGGTAACTTGCAAGGAGAGCATCGAAAGCTCCTTTTTCTGAACTTGTGGCTTCTTAATAAAAGGGTGAGTGCTGGTGCATCTTCCTCCTGAACAGCTTTTCTAAGGCTGCAGAGGGAAAAGACGTGTTAATAAACTGAAAGAAGCACCATGTACATGAGCTGTGAAGGCCATCTCAATCCTAGCAGCAATCAGTCCTTCCTCACTCAGATCCAAGCACTGCAGTCGAATCCCAGTCCGAACTCTTCACCTCTCCAGCATGCTTCGCCTCTAAATATAAACTGCACTGCTGACGTGACTGCAGCTGGCATTAACCTTTTCAGATGCTTTCCATGTTGTCCTTCATCTTGTTTACTGCATTAAATCAGGGAAAAATCTGATTTAAGCAGCAAAGATATATCAAAATATACATAGATGAAAAGAAAAAATAGATAAAAAAATCATAGGAACAAATGGGTTGGTGTTAGGAAAGCAGAAGGGATTCATAGAAAGTAAGTGATCTGATGAGCCTGAAGTAAACCCAGCTAGTAATGCTAATCCGAAACATTAAGTATCCAGCAAGTGTTGGAACCTATTTCATCTGTAATTCTAATAGGAACAAAACTGTACACTGCAAACAAACATCTTTGTACCAAAGGTCTTTGAACTCTATTAAACATTAAGAAACTCTTCAGAGCTGAAGTTTCGCTGGTATTTGAGCAGCTGGAGAAAGAACCTGCATGAGAACATTGCAGACAGCAATTGTCTGTAGCTTGTGTCATTCAGTGGACGTGTGCAAACTTCCACTCAAGTCTGTGCATATGACTGTGGGACTGCATAGAGATTTCAAATCACAAAGTCTTTTTAAGAACTCACAGCAAACTGCAAGGCCAGTATGAGTAAAAGCGGGAAAGCTCTATGTACCGTAACAAAGGGACTTCATCCCATGCTGTTAGATCTCTAGCTTCTTCGTGAAAACACAAGTAAAGTGATAGCAAAAAGGCTGCTTCTTTCCCTGTTGCAGCATAGTGAACACTGTGATGGTATTCAGACAATCCAGATGTGGTAGAACAATCACAGTCTTGTGTGTCACTTCTGATTTTTACATGTCAATAAGAATGGTGAAGGTGTGAGGTTTGGAGATGAGGCAGCAGGAACAGGGTTATGAAACAAAGACAGGGAAAGCAGGGAAAAGCTACTAAAAGCCCTAAACCAAACCAACAAAAAACATGCGAAAAGATGCCGGTATGAGCAGAGCAGCAAACAGACCAAGCAGAGCTGGAAAATGCCAGAGACTTACTTTCCCAACGTTATGAGCTGTCTGTAACTGCAGTCCTTCAAAGAGAACAAGGGTCTGTACTTGAAGGACAGTTTAGGAGGCAGTGTGCTTGAAGTGACATCCACTGTGTGCCACAGTTCCACTCATGCCTGCATGACCAAGCTGAAGGGCAGATGGATGAAAAGGCATAATCAGGTTCTCATCAAACAGCTAAAGCCCAAGTATGTACATGCTCTACATGTATTTAACCAGCATACTGTGGCTTGCTGTGCTTTTCTCCATGACTACCAGTAAACAAGTTTTCAATTAAAGTTTTACAGAATTTTCTTACATCTACCCCTTCTGTTAACATTATATGCCATTTAATTCACCTAAACGCTTGCATAAACATACAAGGATGGTGGATAAGAAGGCTGATTCTGTTTAATGAAGTGTACAGAGTAAAATATTTCAGCAGAAGCTAGTGTACAAAAAAACCTCATGTATCCCCATCAAGCTGTAATAAGCATAAATATATGCATTTGTATGCTCTCATGTATTTGTTGTGTGCTCAAAAGTAGCTTTAAACCTTTATCACTATGATACCTTCTGTTTCTCTTTGATCAGATGGACATTCACCTCAAGGACTAGCTATATTCATGGGAAAGACTTGGGACAGAGAAACGTCATTTAGCTGTAAGGACAAGGGAGGAAGAGGGATAACAAAATAATCCTAGCAAAACAAGAGTATTTGGTTGTTATGCATTGGAAAACAAGCAAAATGTCCATAAATTTCTAAAGGACCTTATTCCAATGACACATGCGTGTAAACAAACACACACATGTACATTTGGGGTTTCAGACTATGCCAAGAAGAAAAAGGAGACTTTTTCATGTGTTGGCTAAAATCTTAATATACAAACCATCAGTCAACCTCTAATTGCCCAAATTACTAAATATGCCTTGCAAAATCAAAGCAAACACTCTAACTAATGGCTAACATGGAGATATTACACTACAAATTAGCAATAACTCTGCTACAGCATTAACATAGGAGATTTGAGAAAAATGAAAGATGAGATCATCCCAGAGAGCAGACAGGAACATGCACAGCTTTCTTGCACTGCCTACATGTTTGCAATGAAAACCACACAAAATTTGCCTGAGTTCAGATTTCATTGGAAAAACGAAACTTAGCTCAATGGAAAGTTTGCTAATGTTTGCATAACTATTCAGTCAGCTGGGAACCAGCCTCAAGCAGAGCTTTGGGATATAAAGAGCCATAAGAACTGGGCAGTTTCACATCAAAACTAGGTGAAATGGGGAAAAAATTGACAGTTTCATTTTCAATTGTGATGACATTTCAAATGAAACTTCAGAGGCAAATGCAATAACAGCGCAGACTGCACAAGCACAAGTGAAGGATGAGGATAATATACTGTGCAAAATAATACTAATTAAGAAAAGTTTAACCTTGCACTAACAAGCCCTATCAGAGTAAAATCTGCTCTCACCCGCACAATACATGTAAGGGATGTTGGGCACACTTAGTTCCATGTTGTAGGCGGGAAATTGAGGAACAGTAGTTACATGTGAGCAATAAAGCTTGACTGTGAGCTCAATTTCCCATCAAAATATCCTTCCTCTCATTCAGATTTACTTCTGCATGAGAGAATCACATATTAGTGGTCCATTAACTGCTGAGCCAAACCATGTCCCACCAGTCTCATTTTGCACAGGCTCAGAGTATATCATTCAGGTACCATCCTTGCATCTTTCTATCAATGGCTGATGCCATTTGTTTTCGTGCCGTACTTCATAAAGCAGTTTGCATCCATGTTTTCTGCTTCTGCGTTATTGAGTCATTCCGGGCTTTGAAATCACTGCAGTTGAATTCAGCCTGCCAGGGATCTTCAATGATGGAAACAGTAATAGGCAATCACACTGGCCTATGAAATAATTGGCAATCCCATAGGTGCCAAAAATTGTATATTGCTGTATTGAGCATGTCTCTTTATACTGAGCCACTAAAACACTCTTCCACACCCCATACAATCAGAGGCTCTCCCTTAAGTTGTAAAATATATATTTTGTTAAGTCAAAATAGGATTTTACATTGTGATCAGCAACAGAGAAGAAACATTGCTTATTTTTATTTCAGTATGCATAATTACAGTTAGACATATAAGCTGTCATCACACTGCTGGGGAGGAGGGGAAGAATAGAAGGGGCCTTTTTTGGCAGAGGGAAAGGAGTGATTTTTCTGGTTTGCTTTGGTTTTACAGTGGGCTGGTTATCTCTAGAACAATATTCTTATATAGGGAAATGAAATAAATTCCCCATTTTATGGTGAAAACACAGCTTTTGTCCTTTACCATATGAAGGCAATGGTGGAAACATGAACAGTCACTGTCCTTTGAGAGTAATTTATTCCTGGAGTTAGAACAGGCTCTGCCAGCAAGATTACATTCAAAAGCAAACAACATTGGAAAACCCCAGTGTCAAGGACTATTTAGCAAATTATACAGCTAAGAAATATTTTCTGACTCATTTAGTCCCCAAGTTAAAAACATGTTAAAAGATTGAGCTCCCCAGACAGAAAGATCACTTGGCCCAGATTACAAAATACTCCAGAGCTGCTCCTGATTGTATTCTAAGGTCTAAACCACATAGGAAAAGGAATGCTATTTTTAGAAGCATTTTAAGACAAACAGGGCAACAGCCACACTGCAGCTCAGTGCACCACCTCCGCACAGCCCAGCTGCACAGACAATTACACCCCAGAGCCAGCAGAACTGTGTTCAAACAGTGATTTAGCAGGTCCTCTGTGATCCACGACAGCATCACCAATCCAGCTATGTATTTTCCATCCCCAACACCACCTCTGATAACTCAGGCATCTTTTCGCTACTTCCTTTAGCATGTAGAATCATAGAATCATAGAATAGTTAGGGTTGGAAAGGACTTTAAGATCATCTAGTTCCTAGACCTGTGCTTTGCACTCAGAAGTATAAATCAGCTCCAAAAGCAGACAGACTCAGGAGACAGACTTGGACCTAACAACTTTGATGACTAAATTTCATTTAAAACTCTAGCCAGGGTCACCACCTATCCTGATTCACTTCTCTATTGTATCAACCCAACAACAGCTGGTAGATGTGCTCTGAACAGCTTGTCTCTTGGCATTTAGTGGGTAACTTTCCTTGTACAAGGACTTCTTCATTCTTCCCTCTTTATTCTGTGCAAGGTGTTAGGTGAGCCAAGCAGATATCACTTAAACTGACAGGGATGTTGTTAATATCTACAGATCAGAGAACCTGGTTCTGAAATGAGACAAAGTCACAGTGATTGACTGTAATCCCATTTAGATCACACCCTGAATTAAAGCCACATGATATTGTCAATTGTGGTATGAAATAAAGAGGCACTGTCACCAGCCATGCTTTTCTAAACAGTTTGAATAGATCTGCAGAGTGTTTCCTTAAACTTCTAAGCATCTTAAAACCCCTGCACAATTCCACACTCACAGTATGTCATAGACACAATTAAAATAACTAACTCTTCCTTGAGATGACTGACACTTGGCAATACCACCTTGAGTTTGTCAAGGCAAGCTCAAGAGCAGACAGGCTGAGTAGACTGAGAGTCATAAGATAGAGATAAAAGTGAAGTGTCCAAAGGGAGCCAAAGGAGCGTGACCAGCAGGTCAAAGGAGGTGATCCTGCCCCTCTACTCTGCTCTTGTGAGACCTCACTTGGAGTATTGTGTGCAGTTCTGGTGTCCTCAACATAAAAAGGACATGGAACTGTTGGAAGAAGTCCAAAGGAGGGCCACGAGGATGATCAGGGGACTGGAGCACCTCCCATGTGCAGATAGGCTGAGAAAGTTGGGGCTGTTCAGCCTGGAGAAGGCTGTGTGGAGACCTCAGAGCATCCTTCCAGTATCTGAAGGGGGCCTAGAGGGATGCTGGGGAGGGACTCTATGAGGAACTGTACTGAGAGGACAAGGGGTAATGGGTTCAAACTTAAACAGAGGAAGTTTAGATTGGATATGAGGAAGAAATTTTTTACTGTAAGGGTGGTGAGGCACTGGAATGGGTTGCCCAGGGAAGCTGTGAATGCTCCATTGCTGGCGGTATTGAAGGCGAGGCTGGACAGAGCCTTGGGTGGCATGGTTTAGTGGGAGGCATCCCTGCCCATGGCAGGGGGCTTGGAACTAGATTTTCTTAAGGTCCTTTCCAACCCTAACTATTCTATGATTCTATGTACAGAGTGCATCCAAATTTTAATGAACTAGTTCAGTCAGCAAACCCTGAAGATTCAGGATTCACCCAATAAACCCAGATTCAATCCTCTAGATGGGCACTCGTTTACTGGACATTTCAAAAAACTTTAGTAAAGTGTTCTGGGGTTAACCTGGCCATCATTTTATCCTCTTTTTTTTTTTTTTTTTTAATTTTTTTTGTAGGGAATATGTAAATCAAAACCACTGTTGTCCAGAGTCCCATATGTCTTATATGCAAAAATGGTCCTAAGAAACAAAACACAGAAGGCCATTCTGCATTGCTGTAACTGCAACTGAAAAACTCCAAAAGAACAGGATGTATGACACATAATAATAAGATAAATGTGCAAGCTTAAACGATGCACTTGGTATGATCATCATAACACCTGCTCTCGGTCTTGCTGACAGCCACAGCCATAAGCCAAGATCTACACAACTCTTCTAGCAACATACAGATAAGAACAGAAAACTCACCAAAATCCATCATTGCCTCTTTAAGGAATGCCTTCAAGGTACTTTGGAAATGGCTCATTAGCTGAGCCACCTCTCAGCCCTAACTACTGCTTCCATAATACAAAGTATCTAGAATGAGCATCTCTTTTCTATCGTGTTGAGCAGGCATGTCCCTGACTTCACCTCCTAAAAGGTCCTCTCTTCACCCCGTCACTCCTTCCTTACCACAATACCAAGTAATTTTATTTTTAACACAAAGGGAAGTGTCAAAAGACATTGCCAAGGGTGGTGTACCACAAAGCTGACCTACCACAATGTTACATGCATTCAATAAAACAATTATCTTCCAGGCTCTTTGTTTTCTCAAAATAGAAGGCTACAGCCAGCAAGATATCATTAATGAGAAACAGCGCAATGGATAAAGTGAGAGAAATGGAGTTACTGGTGAGAAAGCAGATAGTGGGTTTGCTGTTGCCAAGAGGGGGAAAAAAATGCTGAAAAGCTGAAGGTTTTCTTTCTGTTATTATTTCTATGAACTCTAAGTGAGATATCCCTGTTTGCTTTATTTTAAACAGCCTGCTGGCAGCATTTCAAAGCCGCTAGTAAATGATTTAAACCCCATTTGAATAAAGCAATGCAAATTTAAATTTAGCCTTTTGTTGTCTTGATCCTGCCAATCTTTCTGTTGCAAATGCCTTTCCAGGATCACTCAGGTCTGCACGTGTGACCTTCCTCATTTATCTTGCTTTCAAATAAAGAAAAAAACAGTTTTGGAGAATGGGCAACTAAAACATTGGAGCCCCGATCTTGTAAAGAATGACACAAGCAACCTCACTGAAACAAACTGCATTGATCATGTCCATGAGTAAAATGCAGAGGGATAGACTGCGACCTCATATTCAAGAACTGAATTGAAGGAAAAGTACAAGCAGGGTCTTACCAAAGCAAGTCCTCTCCATGCTGCCCTAAGAGAACAAGGGCCCGTATTATAGAAAGCCTCATAACCTTTTCCAGCTGTAATCCCTATTGTCAAGGTTCCCAGCAGAAAGCACAAGAACTGGACTGAGTCCTTGGTGTCCCTGGATAAGGTCAGTCAGCCACCTGTCATTGATGGACTCCTGTAGGCATCTTGGTGACAGCAAGTTTAAATAAACAAGTTCCACAAAAGCATTGTTACTACCTTGATCTTGCTCAGGATTCCTGAGCACATGAAGTTGAGAAATACTTCATATAGTGTTTTCACATGGATAATTCAGGGGGTCTGGGTAAAAAGCGAACTGTTTCTTCAAGAGCACAATATTTTTCATGTTTCCCAGAGGCACAGAGGGGAAATTTAACCCCAAGCTCCCTATGTTTTGGTCTCCAATGTCCATAGTTGTGCCTTCACTGCTCCAAAAGCTCCCCTGCTCCTACTTTGCATTGCACCCTCAGTGTACAGATATTGGAGAAGAAGAAATCAGATGCAGGACTCATTTTTGATTACTGCTGAAGAGTTGAGATTCAAGAGAGATGCACAAAACCCATATAACTACATTTTATATTAGGTAAGAGCAAACACAGCCCTTGACTAGAGCAGCAGAGTAGCTGCAATTACACCACATGGCAGAGGCTTACACCACCACCTCCAGCTGTAACACAAGAAGCTGACAGAAACCTGGTAAATCCACACCTTCACAGAGAAGTAATTGCAAAGGAATCAGATTTACCAAAATGATATTAATATTGTAATGTTAGCAACATACGCCATGCCATGGCATGCCTTCTGCAACATGAGAGTGGCTGAATGCTATCATTATGACACTTCAGGATCTTTCAAAGACAGGGTGGGAAAGGCAGTCTTCCCACTCCAGCAAAACATTAGAATCGAAGCAGCTACATTGTTTCTTAGTTTGGCTGTGAGCAACATTTGAAAATGAAAGGATCAGAACTATAAATCTGGATGTCATAACAAAGTGTTCATCTGTAAACAGCAACCTGACAAATCTGACAGACTAGTCTGGTAACTGCGGCAAAGTGAGAAATGGAATCTCCATGCAGACTGTTTGCAGAACTGGCTGCATGAAGCTTATCTCAGTGGTGTCTGTATGTGTTTATGTGCACATACATACATCACCATAGAAATGAAATCGTTAACCTACAATTTTATCACCTTTATTCTCAGACGCAAGAATCCAGTGAATGCTGATGCATTTCGGATAAACCACTGGCAGTGCAGAGGGAAGTCACTTAAGTTTAAATAAAGTGAAGAAGTTGCAGACTTTTCATTATGCTTCTCCAAATTTGGAGATAATTATTCCCAGCAAGAGAAGGATTTTTTTTTTACACTTTCCTTTTAATAAACAGAAAAGCCTGGATGACACTTGGCATTGAATTACCTTTATATATACTAAAATCTTTATTTTCCATGCTCTGAACTTACAGTCTGTGAACTGTGCAACCTCAGAGTTATTCCAGCTTGCTGAATTCTCGGGTGCAAGTTGTGATGCTGGTGTACTGAAGCTGTGCTGCCCTATCCTACAGTGATAGCAGGGATAGCTTTAGTAGTACCTGTGTCCTGCATTACATCATAGCAACATCCTCTCATGACTATTGCTATTATTGAAACATAAAAGCTTGAAGCAGTCAAAGCCCTCCCCACTGCAGACACAGCCATAAGTGCTTTAGTCTTCTACATTTACTCTGAAAAGACTTTTTAAGAATTGATGCTGGTCTATTTCTTAGCTTCAGGCAGTGCCTCTACCCTTCTGATTCTCCTGTAGCAATTATAATAGCTTTCCAAACTAAGAGTGAACTAACTGGTAAATACTGGGCCAAAAATACAGCAGAGGAATAGTCCCACAGTCATAAATAGAACTACCCAAATGCATCAAGTTTAGCAGAAATAGCGTCACATGAATGCTCGTCTGTCTTCACATTGATCAACATGAAGTCTCACAAGGTCTTGAAAGGAATGCTTCATTTTCACAGAAAATATCCCTAATTCTTTTCTTTCTCAGGACAGAAGGGAGATGTGGGAGGAGGACAAAGGAAGAGGGATAGTGTGTACACAAGGAGATGCTTTTTGGTTTGTTCCACTGAACATCCAGGACCTTCAGCTGGAGCTTAAAATGTATCCATGTTTTTTCCAAGTAGTTATTAATTATCCCTGACTACTGGAACCTACAGAAAATGAGATAGCAAAAATAATAATTATATAACCATGATTTATTCGTGAGGCTTCAGATACAAGTCTAATTCCTCACTTTGCCAGAAAAGCCACATACAGAATAAACAAAGCTCACCAACTCTAATCTGCAGCATTTTAAAACCACAGTTTTCATAAGGTATTCACAATATCATCAGGTAGATCTCAAAATCTGCTGGTCTCCATTTAGATTTCAAGAGTGCTTTACATCAAGTACCTACTGAAGAAGTTACAAAACTGTTCTCTTTTCCAATTCAATATTCAAATTTCCTTTCAGCTATGCACTACTGCACTATGACCATTAGAAATATGTTCCCATTTAATTTCCCATATCACAATAGGGAACACAAACTTGCAATAGTTTCTGGTGCATCTGCCAAGGGCTCAGAACGCCACAGATCTATAAAGTAGAAAACATGTACTGTGTATTTAAAATCTTGCTCAGGTATATTTATTATTAACTTCCACCCACTTTGTGTATTTCATTATGTAATCGGTGCCCACAGAAGTCTAACCACGCAGTCTATCAAGTAAGCAAAATTCAGAGGAAGGCAATAAGGGCTGATTTTCATAGAATCATAGATTCATAGAATGGTTTGGATTGGAAAGAGCCTTGAGATCATCCAGTTCCAACCCCCTACCATGCTCAGGGACACCTCACACTAGACCAGGTTGTTCCAAGCCCCATCCAACTTGGCCTTGAACACTGCAGGGATGGAGCATTTACCACTTCTTTGGGCATGGTTTGCTCTTAGTGAAGCCATATTAGCTTTCACCAACCACCTTCTTGTTTTTATGTGCCCTAGCATGCTTTCCAGGAAAATATGCTTCTGCCAGACCGCACCAGGAACAGAGGTGACACTGACTGGTCTGTAGCTCCCTGGGTCTTCCATTTTCCCCTTCTTGAAAATGGGGCTTATATTTTTCCAGTCATTGGGAACTTCACCCGACTGCCATGAGTTTTCAAATATGATGAACAGTGGTTCCTTCAGGACCCACAGATGGATTTCATCAGATCCCATGGACTTGTGCATATTTAGGTTCTTAAGATGAATTCAAACCTCATCCTCTCCTACAGTGGGCAATATTAGATAATGACAATAGCATAAGAACCACAGGTAACTTCCCCCTGAATTTCACACCCTTTTGTCAAGTGTGCTAGGACTGAAGATAAAAACAAACTGGTTCACAGAGCTTTTAAGACCAGACTTTCAAACCCTTACTCAGCTCAACAGTCATAAGCTTTAACACTCATTTCAGGAGTATCTAAAGATCTCTGTCTGAAGAGATATGTCAAAGTCTCACCCACATGCATGAGAAGGAAAAATATAAGAATGAAGTCAATTAGTGAAGAAAGAACAGAAGCGGTGGAAAGATCTGTGGATCTGAGGCTGGTGGAAAAGGCGGCTCCCCTTAGGCTTCCAGTAAATCATGACAGAGGCAGCCGCAGCCTGTGGATTCCAAGCAGTTCAAGCAGGAGCTCTGTGTAGGGGCAAGGCTTTCTGATGCAGAAGAAGTGGTACAACCTCAACTCCCAGCTTTAGGAAACCCAGAGTCATCATTCCTCCAGCCATGCTGAGCTCAGTACGCCTGACTCCAGTATACCTGGAACCTGGTACACCCGGAACCTGGTACACCCAAGCTCACTCTGCAGAAGCTTTGTGCCCTGCTGTCTCCCACTTTTCAAGTGTTCCTGGTTCCCTGATGATGGTCTTGTTTCTTTCATCATATAGAAAATAGGTAGCGTGCAGGGTCAGGCAGATGGGTCACCCCTGAGGCATAGCCCCTTACTGTTCTCCAGGGGAGTTTTGTTCAATCCCAAGTTTTATGATACCTATTCCAGAAAAAGTTGCCTTAATCACAAGGCCTGATTCTTCTTCTGCTTAGAGCTTTACAGTTGTTTATGATGGTGAAGGATGTTGTCCTTTAAACCATTTGTATGGCCATTTCTGTCTTCTAGAAGAAAGTCAGCTCTAACGGCTTTGGAGGGGAAGACGGTGCAGTGCAAGTTTGTGACTATTGGAAAATACCATTTCTCACCACCAGCATTACACACCATATGCCTTAACTCAGTACAAGGCAGGAGACAGCACGTAGCTTCATACTGCACGGAGTGCACAGCCTGTTTTGCAGCACTTCTGGCACTAGTGCAGTCTAAACCACAGTTTTCTGCTACAAAACACTTCTTTTCCCTAACTTGCAACAGACGGCAGCAAACAGACTCCAACGCAGGGGTCAGGAGACTGTCTGAAGAAATGAAGAAAGCCTCACCATGGTTTCCTGCAGCTGTCATTGCAAGAATAGACTCGCCTGGGGCAGGCAGCATGGTAACTGTTTCTTTTGAGGTCTAGTGGTAGCAGTTTCTCATGTAACATTTTCGGACTCTTGCGCCAGGCATATCAGGCATCTTTGCTATTTCAACAGCATCAGCACAAGCAATTTCCTATACAGTCCTGTGCTGCTATCTCTAAAAGGTGATTTGTTTGCTCATTCAGACTCATTAAACTATCTAACTGTTGGCATTGCCTTAGAAAACACTGTACAATTATTAGCCAGCTACAAAATAAATGATCATTAGGTTTGCATAAATCTGCCTGTATTCTGAAAAAGACATTGTGGTTTCTAGTGTAAGGCCAGGGGGATCTAGTGAAATGCAGCTTGCAATCTGAAGATACATACTAGGCTATGATCAGCCTATACAGTTTTGGTTTTCCTCTAAGTGTAAGGACCTAAATCACACAGAAGAAAAGACATAGCACATCTGAAAAGAGTAAAACATCCTTCATTCTTCCTATAAATCCACAGATATTTAAAAGAGATCAAGAGATGAGAAGGCTGGTGTACCTAAAACCAGTATGGGAGAGGCCATGAAGAAGCAGCTGTATTCTAGCATCTCAATATCTCTTTTGTAGTGAGGGCCTGAGAACTGAACACAGGATTCAAGGTGCAGCCTTGCCAGTGCCAAGTAAAGAGGGGCAATCACTGCCCTGGTCCTGCTGCAACACTGGTGTTGATACAGACTAGGATGCTGCTGGCCTTCATGGCCACTTGGGCACAAGACGTCTCATACTCATAATCCCTTAAAAGTCCCTTTTAGTTCTTCTACCCAGCTGAGATGTTCCTGCATCCAAAACTTAAACACAGGAGGATAATACAAGATCAAGGTGTCATTTTATACAGCTTGTGAAGCTCTGTGCCTTTTTACACCCTTCTATAGCACCCTCTTTTTCCTTCTTGCAATTGCACTACACTCCTGGTTCTGGTTCAGCTACTTAACCATGACAGCACCAGACTCTTTTCCACAGAACAAATACTTAGATTATTCCCTGTCCTTCATCTGTACTGCTGCCTGTTCAAATCATCCCTCTTCTGAGCTTGCTCTTAATAAACTACATCACATTTCTTCAGTTTTTTCAGTTTCTCTTCAAATTGTAGTCATTCCTCAGCAGGTTTAGTTTGGCTGTTTGCTATAGACTTAAAATGCACTGTCCAGATTGTGCAAATTTTCACCAAAACAAAACACAAGAGATACCTCTGCAAAGCCCCACTCAGGGGCACGCTATTATGCAAAAGGATCACTGATAATGTCCTCCCAGCTAGTCTCTGTCTGGAGGAATTTTATCCATTTCCCTCACTTCCTTATGTGGGTCTCATGTAAATCAGAGTCATAACTCCAGCTAATTTGAAGTATTTAAAGTTATATAGTAACTTTCAGCAGTTTTTAGCCTTCCTTCCTGTAGCCACCAAATTAGGAGAACCAGAGCTTCTGAAACTGGACTTGTAACCAGAAGCAGCAGGAACTTGAGTTTGTGTTTACACTTTCAGCAGCAATACTGCACAAGTCATCTTAAACCACCTCTGCTCTTGTCCACTCATTCACAACTTCATACTGCTTACAGCCAACTGCACGCATCATGCTTGTGTGTGGCAAACAGTATCTGAAAGCCTAACCACCTAAATGCCTGTGCAAGCACAGGGAAGAGGCAACATTATGGTTATTGCTGGGAGGAAGGAAGAGGAAAAAAAAAAAGGTTTCCTAAATTACACCAGTATTTTCATACCAACCTGAAAATCAAACCTAAACTTCTGAGACTGAATCTCTAGTGATCCAGCTCAGATACGGATTTCAAGGAGAAATCCAGAACTGCTTATGCTGTCACTTGCCACTGAATTAAATGGTAGATCTTTAAATATGCTGCTGCACCTAACGGCAGTGACAGAGACATTAATCTTCTGCTATTTTGGACATGACAGCAACTATTTTATAATCAAGTTTCCATTCATAATTGGGCTTCTGACATGTGAGTTCAATATTCTCTATTTGATTATTTGAATGGTCCCTTCCATAAGACAGCCAAGGCTACTATTACTTTTATTCCTCTGTGTGAAAAGGCAAAGACTCATGAAATAGCTTACATTCCTAGAGCCTGTTGCCTTTGGGCAGGAGTGCTCTTGATCATCAACATTGGCAACAATAGACAATACTGTAAATATAGCATGTACGCATGTAGTACAAGAGACTGGCTAGCCATCTTAGGAGAAGAGAAATGCAACTCACCCTTGTGACCCCAGTAATAGTTGCCTGTGCCAGTTTAAATCTCCAGTAGAGAAATTGAATGAATGTTGATAACTGCTCAAACAGATTCTACCTTCAGTATTGGGGTGAATTCTTATTATTATTGGTTCTGTTTATAGTAAAGATGGAAGCTCTTTTTAGTAACATGAGGAAAACCATTATAGCCACAGTCCAAAAGTAACCATCAGTGGACAGTGTGCTGTTGACTCCTTTCGGATTGCTGCTTCATCACTTTGCATATAACCTGAAGGAATAACTTCTCCTTCCACAACATAGCAGCAGTTTAATTTCCATGCTCAATATGTCTGGTGCCTCTTACAATTATAGTTCTCAGAAAATCTAAAAGCCATAAAACATCTTAATGTATGTGAAATTCTACGTCTACCATGACCACATGGTACTGAGTTCTCAGTTTATGTTAGATTTGCTAAATGAAATGATACAATACATTTGGCTTTTGGAAACAAATTTGGAAGACGGGATAGTCCATTTGTCAGGAAAAAGCTCAGAGAGAAAATCGTACAGTATTGGCAGAGAAAGATATAGACATCCAATACACATAATTCAGCTCCACAAAGATGATCATGATTGCACCCTCCATGAACTGGAGCCAGCTTCAAAGTACACCTCCTGTGAAATACAAAGTCAGGGGACATCTGGATCTGTGGGCTCAATTCAAAGCCATACTCTGAACTATTAAATCTTTCACACTTGCAGCTTTTAAGATTTTACCAGGTGTCAGTTAGACACAGAAAGGGATGAGGCTTAGACCTGACCATCACCAGCCTGGCTGGTCGCCTCCTGCCTGTAGCATTCCCCAGGCAGTGCTGAATGTGATGGGCAATTTCAAGTTTAGAAGCTGGATCAAAATCTGGAAGATCAAGTTTTGTTAAAACCTGTGTCTGACAGATTTCATTTAGTGCTCTCCACTTGGGGAACAGCAAGAAGCAGCCGTCAGCAGCAGTTCTGGGCAGTCAACACTCTTCTGAGTCAACATGGTGAGCAGCCCCCTGATCACTTGGGGCATCTAGGGGCACTTAGGGAGAAGGTAAAAGCAAAAGGTGTTGAAAGGTTACCTATCCATAGCACATGCTGTTCCTTTTAACCCTAATATTTAGGAATCCAATTGTCCTGGGTTCACCAGTAGCAGTCATTTTTCTCCTTCTTGGTAGCTGGTGCAGCACTGTGTTTTTGACTTTCGGCCTGGGAGCAGCGCTGATAACACCAGTGTTTTCAGTTACTGCTTGGTAATGTTTTGGTCTGACCAAGGACTTTCTGAGTCTTATGCTCTGCCAGGGAGGAGGGGAAGCCGGGAGGAAGCAGAAACAGGACACCTGACCCAAACTGACCAAAGAGGTATTCCATGAGACAGCACGTCATGACCAGGATGAAAAAACAGAGAGCAGAGACCCAGAAGGGTGGGGGTGCACTGCTTGGTCAGGCTGGGTATAGGTGGTGAGCGATTGTATTCTTTTCCCTTGTATTTCTCTTGTCATTCTTATTATTGTTGGTAGCAGTGGTGGTTTGTGTTATACCTTAGTTACTAAACTGTTCTTATCTCAACCTGTGGAAGTTATATTCTTTTGATTCTCCTTCCCATCCCTCTGGGACTGGGGGAAGAAAGAGGGGGGAGTGAGTGAGGGAGTGACTGCATGAGTTAGAGAGGCTTAAACCACGACACCAATTTGTTAGTGAGGCTATTATTTTAAAAGGTGGACAATCAGAGCCACCTTCAAATGTTGTGGATTGGACGACTCTCAGAAACTCAACAATTCAAAACAACTTGTTTGATTTTCAATAAAGTAAATCTCTACTTAAAATCAAGACTAGAAGATTTCTGCCTTTATTGTTTTTGAAAGACTTCCTCTAGTTCCAGACAGGAATAATTAAAGGAATTCTTACATAAGTGTTGTGGTTTAAGCCCAGTAGTAAATCAGCCACACAGCTCGTTAGCTTCCCCCTCCCCCCCCTTCCTCCCCGACTCCCAGAGGGATGGGGAGGAGAATCGAAAGAATGTAACAGGTTGAGATAAGTACCGTCCAGTAACTAAGGTATAACACAAACCTACTACTGCTACCACCAATAATAATAATGATAAGAGAAACAAGGGAAGAGAATACAACTGCTCACCACCTGCCGACTGATATCAAGCCTGAACAAGCAGTGAACCAACTCTTCCGGGTCCCTGCCCCCAGTTTTTATATCCTGGACATAACGTGCTGTGGTATGGAATACCTCTTTGGCTAGTTTGGGTCAAGTGTCCTGTCTCTGCTTCCTCCCGGCTTCCCCTCCTCACTGACGGAGCATGAGGCTCAGAAAGTCCTTGGTCAGACTAAACATTACTGAACCGCAACTAAAAACATCGGTGTTATCTGCGCTGTTCCCAGGCTGAAAGTCAAAATCACAGCACTGCAGCAGCTACTAAGAAGAAGAAAAAATTACTGCTACTGCTGAACCCAGGACAATAAGAGAACTGATTAGGTGATCCCAGCAGTCCTCTCTGTCTTCAAAACCTGTGAATCTGCTTCCAGACACAGCATAGAAATTAAGAAACTGAGCAACATAAGACTGATATTGAGGATTCTTATATCAAATTAAAATGGTTTTGCATGTTTCTAAGTCAAAGCACATGCAGAAAAATCATCACTATCAAACAACTGAGAAATTTTAATTAAAAGATAATAAAAATTAGGGATAAGGAGATAAATTTAGGAGACTAGGGATAAACTTAGGAGATAAGTTCACATTCTGAAAAGATTGATGCATTGGTTTCCAGCATTTTCCAAATAATCTTGGTTATCTTTACTTCAAACCAGGCTACCGCACTCTCTTCTGCCAGCATACCCCCACCTGTACCTGTCCCTTCCAGTGAATTTAATATTCACTTACAGTCTAATCTCTGGTGCAGGTACTAAGAGGGTCCCTTGTGATCTACATGCCAGTGTTCACACAGCATCTGTTATTTCAAAAGAGGAATAAATACTTTCTTCCCATTTAAATTCTGAATTCTGACCAGAACCTGTAGTTACAGCACCCATTTGTGTTGAGAGGTGTAAGGTCAGAAACAGCGTGCCTTGAAACTCCAGACAATGATGCAATGATTCAGTATAGCCACACACTGTTGTGTTTACATGGAAGGAAAATACGTTGTGAATGAGTATGGATGTTACTAATGCATGGAAAAAACATGAGACAGGGATAAAGCTTGTCCTTACTATGCCTATTTGGAGAAAAAACAAAATGTACTGTAAACATAAAGCTGAAGACACCATTACAGATGAAGGTCTAGGAATTCTTCTTGGCAGTAATTTCCTATAACCCCAATACAGATGCAAGGATCCACACCCCCAACTGTTTTTCTAATTGTTTTTCTTTTAAATTCTTCCTTGTCAAGACATCTGACCTGTTTAGAACAACAAAAAAAGAGGCTTAAATAGCACAAGATAATTTTAGCATTCCTGAAGAAGCTTCTTCCAAATGTCATTCATTATAGTGCTACGTGAAATCATCTCTCTGGACACTCACCCCAGAATCCAGAACAGAGTGAAATTCAGCCACAACCCACCACAGAGAAATGCTGCATTCCCTGCTCCAGCATAATGCATTCAATTCAAATTGATTTGTTCCTCAGCCAAGAAGCACAGTGATATAATTTACTATTTCCATTTTGAATATCCAATACAGAATAAATCTGATCTGCTAGGAGGAATTTTGACAGTCTAGCCTGAAAGTATATCAACTGTTTCCCAGAGCTTCCTTCCAAAGATTCGGCAGTTAATTTTACACTATAGAACTCATGAAGCCTTCAGAAAAGTCAGGTGGGAGGGAAGGAATTAAATGGTTTCCAAAGCATGTATAAAAAGATCCCCATCTTTCTCCAGCACCCTTTCCATTTCTTTCAGGGGTGCAGTTTTTCTGTCTAGCCAATATTCTACAGGCACTGTAAAGTGATGAACTGTACACAAGAAAACATAACATTTAGGTTTGTATTGCTTACCTGTGGTCTTTCTCAACTCCACCAAGACAGCTCTATGCACATTACACATACTGGCATCACTTGAAAAAGCAAGAGTTTAAGTTTTCAAATGCTGCATGTAATGCATATCTGGCTAGTTCACCCCAGTGAATGCTTTTTACCATTAATAATAATTTCTTAGGGACAGACACCTACAAGCTGGGACATGTCCCTCCAGAATTAATGGCAAGGGGAACTCACTACGGCACCTGTGGGATATCAGGCAACGTAGGGAGTTTCTACCTCTGAAGCCTATTCCTCTCCTCTTTCTTTGGATCCCTCTGTGACAGCCACAGGACACCAAGACCTACGACTGTGCAAGGGGACAGGAAAGTGACAAAACCCACTTACTACTGCACTCAGCCTGTCAGGATATTTCATGTGTAGGATGATGACAATTCAGCATTCAGTACTGCTGCTTCTCCAGTCCACACTAGGGTTCTGATCCCCAGTGAAATTTATGTAGGAAGTTGGACATTTAATACCTTTTAGGATCTGCAACTAAGCTTTTAGTCTACTTGCAGACTAAAGACAAGTGACTAAAGACAAAAGACTGTGGTTTACAGAAAGGGAACAGTTTTCAACATAATTAAATGGGCCTAGACAGGAATAGTAGTGCAAAGAAGAAAAGTTCTCACATGGGTAAAAAAACCAGCCATGATGAGGGCGCTGTAACAATGGCAGGTCAACTGCACTACACTTTTATTCAGCATGACTCAGATACTCATGTCTGACATTCACAGCAGAGAGGCCTTACATCACTAAGATTTTGACAGGAAAAAAGAACAAAAGCAAATGTTTTAATCAGAGTCATAGTAAAGATTTTGCCAGAAAATTGTATTTGACTGTTTTTCTCCTTTGAGGGAAAGGGGGAGAAAACCAAGAGAGAATTATAATACTTACCTAGCATAGCATATAAGCCAGGAGGAGGGTGCAGTACACGACAAAACCCTTCTTTCACTGTGGATCTTCTCAGCCATTCATTTTATCTATCTTTACTATTACTCCACTTCCATTGTTATTTATCCTTCATGTTATCTGCAACTTTCTGTTTCTCCCTCATTTCCTTTCTATAATTCCCCATTCCTCTTCTATTTGTTTTAGTTTTCACATTTCAACAGGGTTGAGAAAATGGACTTAGCTTAAAAAGTCTCTTACGTCTTACATTTTTAGTACATCCCTACATATCTGATGACAAATAGAGGAACAAGAAAGTGTGGTACAAATATTGCCATCTGCCTAGAAAAATTACCCGAAGATGCGATAAATGTCAAGGAATTGACTTTTGCCCTTTTTCTCTCTTATAGTGCTGCTTTTTTCAGTTATTTTTACTTGTGGAATGTAGGAGCGTGCCCCATGTGTGTGGCACTCAGTGTAACACCATCATTTTGTTATTCCTAATCAAATTCTGAATGTGCACCCATAGGCAGAAAAAAAAGAGGCCTTTCTTAATCAAGTTAGTAGACACTTTTTGAAGCTGTCCATAATCCATACTTCACATGCCTGTCCACTGTCAAATCCTGTAAGTGGTGGTAAAGCTAACACCTACTAAATGGTCTTTCTCTGTACTCCCACTGCTTGAACAAAGTAAACAGTAGCGGCAACAGGACTTTTCAGGCATCACAACTTAATTGAAGTTTAACCAGCACAGGTGCGGGATAGTTTTATTGTTGCTTTTGTTGCTGGCAAAGTTTGCAAGCATGTAAAGTAAAACTCTGGGAAGAAATAGTCATGAAAAGTAAACCCAGCTTAGCCCAAAAACAGAGTTAAACAGAGTTATTGTTGAGTACTTTATTATCCTGCAGCTGGGTAAGGGCTTTTTGGTTTTGTTTTTGAGTAGACAAGAGGTTTTGCCAGTTCAAGTACATACGTAGTGGAAACTACTTTTAGTCCAGTGATGGTATAATTCTGCAGGCTGCCTGACTTAAAAGTGAGTGAGCTCATCCTCAGCCATGTGCTTAAAAATCCATTGGTATCTAATGAAATCCCAAATCCTAGAGTACATCAGAAGAAACTAGAGTCAAAGATGGTGATTCAGACAAAAAGTGTGAGGCAAGAAAGCAGCCAAGTTATCCAAGAGGAAACGCTGAAAGGTGCTGATCAAAATGATGATCTGTAAAGAGGTTTCACAGTACTGAAACACCTCCAGCCAGTAGGAAACTACACCTGCCTTTTGTCACAAACTACAGCTGACCCCACCATTACTACAGCCCAACAGAGGCTGAGCTTTCTTCCTCCCTACCACAAAAGGTTAACACTGAAAATATGCTTCAATCTGTTAAAATACTTGAAGGGAGAAGGAATCACAGCCAGAACACCTTAAAAATATTTGGATAGAATTAATTTTATCCAGCATGGACTGAGTTCTCTTTAGAAAGCTTCAACAATTTCAAATGTCTCCAAAAGCTCAAAACATAGCAAAGACTGCAAAGCCCGTAGGTGAGAAAATGTGGGAGAAGATGCAGGGAGCAGAAAACTAACAGTGCTGGAGGACGCCACAAGCTATGACCTTTTAGTGTCTGCATATCATACAGGTGATGAAATAGCTTGTAAGCAGATTTACAAGTCATTTTCCAAGTTCTGAATTGAAAAGGCCACCAAGAATCTTCAAAGTAATGTAATTGTACGTGTCAGACCATTTCAGAAAGTTCCATTTTCATTCTCTCAGGCAGGAGGCTAACTCTGGACTGCTCCAAAACTACTGTGGAGCAGCCAGCAGCAGCGACGTGCTTGAAAAGAACAATGGGGTAAGAAACATTGACACAGTTTTGCCAAGAAGAAATGAAGTAACATTAATCTAATTTCTTCTGTTGACTGAGTAATGTGATACATATTTACCCACTGCAGGGGAAGATCAGGTCTGAGGTCATCTAAAGAACCTGAGTGTGCGCTTTATACATCAGACACCTCTAAGCTGAGTGTAAAGGTGGTGAGGTTCTATGCTTGGGCATTTGCAAGAAGCACAAATGAGAAGCACTCCAAGTTCTGCACAAATGCCTCTATGATGAGCCTTTGGCCATTAGGTCCTCCTGGTCCAGGGGCTGAAGCATCCTTTTTTGGCAGTTTTGTCGGGGTCTTTTGTAAATCCTGCTTAAATGTTTATTGGATTAATGGCTACATGACTTGTGCTTTCAAATGTCTGGGACATTGCTTGTAACGTGATCAAAGCTTTGTTTTAGGAATAGATACTCAGTTACAATCCTGAAGCAGTTTCTGAAAAACCTGGGACCAACCAGTTTTATGGTGGTGAAAATATCCTGCAATCAGGTTCTCTTTTTACTTTATTTCAAAGAACCACAAAGTTTACATGGTTATTTCCAAATTAACATTTTACATCATGCTTTGGTGCTTCAGGGCCTCAAAATTCTGTGCATAGGAAATAAAAAAGCAGAAAAAGAAAATGTATTGTACTAAGAGTTATATTTAAACTTCTGCTATCCTAAGTAAAGCTACAGATTATACTTGACTGCTGTGCAGTACTGTGTATGTTATTATGGCAACTCATGAGCTATGGATTCAGCATTGGTAGCTATCAGCTGTCAGAGCTTCTGCAGATCCTTCTAAAATCCAGGAGTGCCTTCAGTTTCCTAGCTTCATAAAAGAGAGTACATGAATCAGGCGTTGTATGCACTGCATAGACAAAGTTCATGGCCAAGCCCAGCATTCTTTAACCAGGAAACTCCTAGGGGCCAAATCTCAAAGCTGTTGTTCAGTTCTATACTGTGCCAAGAGCCTTTTTTATTCCAGTACAGTCCTACAAACCAAAACAAGAGTTGTGTCTCATGAAATTCAGGGTTCAGCTCAATGGCTTAAGATTGCTTTAAGTGACGGCTGCTGCAGGATTTCCCCCTCTACAACTAAGACAAAGATGCTTGGCCACTTGAGGCTAATATAGTGAATAAACAAGAAAGTAAGTTAAACATGACCTTTGTCTTTCCCTGTTTCACCATTAGTCTCAAGCAAACTGATAAGCACAGCCTTGTGAGATGGAAGCACAAAGCAAAGCAGAGAGCTACACTAGGAAGAAAATAGCACATATGTCTAAGATTGTATCTTGAGGAAAAATCTTTTAACCCTACTATGCCATGAAGCTGACAATCAACTCAAACATACATTGACCAGTAACTCTGGTGTTCACCACTGTTCAGTGTGCTATGTCTCATATCTCCTCTATTAAAGGTATTCTTTCTCTATAACTATTGGACAGGTTACTCGCCAAGCTGGATGTCCAAGGGAGGAGAGTTGTGACTTCAAAATAAATTTTTATCTAGAGGTAGATGAAAACTTTCCAAGAAAATTCAAAATCTTCCATTTCACAACAGATCTATTGTACTTGGAGCTGACAGACTATTCAAAACAATTGATAACAATCCAAGAGATATTACAATAGCAAAGACAACATACTGATAACAGAACCAAACTTGTACTGAAGGGACATGAAACATGAATTATGTTTTTCAAATCATGGAAAATGTCTCACAGACTTCAGAAAGAACCACTTCAGAAAGAATCTGAGTCAATGCTACAAAATAAATTCTGAATCAATCTTGCAGATTCTTTGCATATCCAGAAAAAAAAAAAAAAAGCAATTTAATGAGTCACTCATTCTTTTATTTATTATGCTTAGAAAACAAGGGGCAGGGCCATTTCTCAGGTAGTTACAGAGAAGTTCCTAGACAGTAAAACTACAAAGCCAATATCTATTCTGATATACATTTCATAAAATCACCTACAGATTCACAGATCTGCATGGGGTATAGTGTGACAAAGACATGAGCAGCCACTGAAAACCTAAAATGAGCTGTAACAAAGTAGTTGTCAAAGATTGATCATAAAGCTTATAAAAGAAATAATTCATAAATGCTATTACTGACTCAAGAATTAGATAATGATTTTTATCCCTTCTGTCTTCCTAGAATGATATTATATAGAATTTAGAATATTGTTGCACAAGCATGAGTAATTTTGTATTTAGCCACTAATCTCTGAAGAACTCCAGCAAAGTACTAAGAAACTAGGTATTAGCAGTTGCATTCAGTGCAGCAAACCTGTTCATTGCTCATTTCAGATACCTGAAGTGACACCCAGGGTAAACATGCCCAAAGAGCAGGGTGGCAGTACTAGTAACTTTATTCCCCCTGCCTACTCCACATCCACTTCTCCCACCCCCTTCCCCCACCCAAAAAAAAAAAAAAAAAAAAAAGAGAGAAATTGGGAAATCCAGTAACACACACAGAGGTGAATTGAGACCCTTTGAATGAATACAATGGGCCAAGAGGATCTGGCTCAGCTGTTTGCTACATGCACATTCTCATACACCCCTCATCATAGAATCATAGAATAGTTAGAGTTGGAAAGGACCTTAAAATCATCCAGTTCCAACCCTGCAGCCATGGGCAGGGATGCCTTCCACTAGAGCAGGTTGCTCCAAGCCACATCCAACCTGGCCTTGAACACTGCCAGGGATGGGGCAGCCACAGATTCTCTGGGCACCCTGTGTGAGTGCCTTACCACCCTCACAGGAAAGAACTTCTGCCTTATACCCAGCCTGAACTTCCCCTGTCTTAGTTTGAACCCAGCTACTTCCATTTGCAGGAAGCAGGAGCACAAATAACCTGAGTTGTAAAGAAAACACTGTAAGAGGGGAGCAAAAGGACAGAAGAAGAAAATTACAAGGGTTCAACATCATTCCCTTGGGAAAGAGATAAGAGACAGACTACTTGTTGGCTGAACCCAAGACACTACCTCTGCAGGTTTGGTTTTCTGTTGTCTATCTTCATTGGATATTGTAAAGGTTTTGTACTCCAATTTCAGTGTCTCTCTTCTGTGGGCCTCTTCTGCTCTACCCTGGCTTTATTCCACTCCATCCCCAACACCATTGTGGTTCTAAGTAAAAGGCAAACAATTCCTATTTTTTTTTGTTTTCTTGCCCTGCATTCCTCTAGCAGAGGATATTCACCTTCTCAGTTCTTGACAGAGCTCTGATTTATTGGAGCAGCAGCTGTTCTTTACTGCTTATATTAAAAAGAAAACACTAAAGACTCCGCTTCAAAGCACAGGGTTCAAAGAATCTATTTTTGCCTCTAACATTCAAATTTTATGTATGAGGGTCCATGATACAAATTTAACTGTACTTCTGTTCTACTATAGTCTCAAAATCCCTTTCAAATATCCCCATACAAATATAGCAGCAATAAAATCAGTTCTCATTAGAAAGGCACTTAACTGCTGATGCTACAGTATCCATGAATATACTTCAGTACAAACATCATTTTAGTTCCCATTTAAACAAAGTTTATCTAGATCTAGACTACTTTCAGATTTTATACTGAAGACAACTTCCAACTCAGAGATCTAAATTCAAATACCTGATGTTGGTCTGCCTGACACAGCCTAAGAAAGTGTAACAAAATTATTGGATTTCCAACAGGAAAGTTTTCTTATAGATGTTGTCATGGGTTCAGCAGCAGCAGTCATATTTCTGCTTATTAGTAGCTGGTGCAGCACTGTGTTTTTGACTTTCGGCCTGGGAGCAGCGCTGATAACACCAGTGTTTTCAGTTACTGCTTGGTAATGTTTTGGTCTGACCAAGGACTTTCCGAGTTTCATGCTCTGCCAGGGAGGAGGGGAAGCCGGGAGGAAGCAGAGACAGGGCACCTGACCCAAACTGACCAAAGAAGTTATTCCATACCACAGCACATCATGCCCAGGATGTAAAATGGAGAGGAGAGACCCAGAAGGGTGGGGGTGCATTGCATTGTTGGGCTTGGTATTAGAAGGGGTGAGCGATTGTATTCTTTCCTTGTATTTGCCTTGTCATCATTATTATTGGTGGTAGCAGTAGTGGTTTGTGTTATACTTTAGTTACTAAACTGTTCTTATCTCAACCTGTGGGAGTTGCATTCTTTTGATTCTCCTTCCCATCCCCCTGGGAGCGGGGGGAAGAAAGAGAGGGGAGTGAGTGAGAGAACGGCCTGCGTGATTTATGGCTTAAACCACGACAGATGTACAGAAACATACAAAGACTCATAAAAGCATTAAGTCTAGCTTTTTGCTTTCTGTCAGTTCCTTTAAACTCTGCTGCAATATCATCCTTATACTGAAATTTTAAGTGTTTCCTTATCTATAGGATCAAATCTCAGAAATCTCTTATGTCATAATCATGTAATTTCTTTTAGGAAAAGTTTTTCTTGAAGTGTAATATAAGATTTTAATCACTGCTTTACATGCAGTTCTTGGACTTTGCAGCACATGTTAAGGGAGAGGCTTGAAGCAACATTACATTTTGTTGCCAGGCAGATTAGAAGTGGCAGGAAGATTTTCGATGACAAGCTTGCAGAAAGAATAAGTGCCCTTAACTTAAGAGGTTCCAGTGCGCATATATTCTAACAAAGTTTGTTGATGACACCAAACGGTGTGGTTCGGTTGATACGTTGGAGGGGAGGCATGCCATCCAGAGGGACTTTGACACGCTTGTGAGGTGGGCTGATGCCAATCTGATGAAGTTTAACCATGACAAGTGCAAGGTCCTCCACCTGGGTTGGAGCAATTCCAGGCACAGCTACAGGTTGGGCAGAGAAGAGATTCAGAGCAGCCCTGTGGAGAAGGACTTGGGTGTGTTGGTAAATGAGAGACTTAATATGAGCCGGCAGTGTGCGCTTTCAGCCCAGAAAGCCAACTGCATCCTGGGCTGCATCAAAAGGATCGTGACCAGCAGGTCGAGGGAGGTGATCCTGCCCCTCTACTCTGCTCTTGTGAGACCTCACTTGGAGTATTGTGTACAGTTCTGGTGTCCTCAACATAAAAAGGACATGGAACTGGTGGAACAAGTCCAAAGGAGGGCCACGAGGATGATCAGGGGACTGGAGCACCTCCCGTATGAAGATAGGCTGAGAAAGTTGGGGCTGTTCAGCCTGGAGAAGAGAAGGCTGCTTGGAGACCTCATAGCAGCCTTCCAATATCTGAAGGGGGCCTATAGGGATGCTGGGGAGGGACTCTTCATGAGGAACTGTAGTGAGAGGACAAGGGGTAATGGGTTCAAACTTAAACAGGGGAAGTTTAGATTGGATATGAGGAAGAAATTTTTTACTGTAAGGGTGGTGAGGCACTGGAATGGGTTGCCCAGGGAAGTTGTGAATGCTCCATCACTGGTGGTGTTGAAGGCTGGGTTGGACATAGCCTTGGGTGGCATGGTTTAGTGGGAGGTGACCCTGCCCATGGCAGGGGGGTTGGAACTAGATTTTCTTAAGGTCCTTTCCAACCCTAACTATTCTATGATTCTATGATTAGTTGGCAACATCATATTAGAAGCTACAAATTAAGTTTTTATATTTGAAATGCAGAGACACCCAATTCATCTCAGTTTGACTTTGTCAGTGTCCTGCCTATTCAAGGACCTAATGTCTGCATAGAAAAGAAACAAACCCAATAGACCTTAACAATCAAAAGGGACCTGACGTAAAAGCTGGCAGCCTTAGACCTGAACATGTCTACAAAAAAAACATAAACCAGATCCCTAAAAGTGTAATGCTGCTCAAAGAATGCGCCCTGCCTAAATCTATTCATTTACTGTGGTTACTCTCCTGTGCTTCAGACAAAGACCAGAGAACCTAAAAAAACCACATCAGATTATAAGGTATCATGGTAAATTTTTGCTTTCATGACCCCATAGATGACTACTGAAATCCCCAGAGCATGGAATTACTAACCAAGCATACTTTTCTCTTTTTTTCTTCATTAATAAGCACCAGCAGGAGACATCTTTGCATTGGATGTGATAGGAAGTTGAGGTTCGAAGTCAGACCACTTTTCCATAGTGGAAAGCTTTGCATGATGACTGAGATTCTCGGAGGGAGCCAAATGATTGTTGGATGCCCTTCCATGATGAATTGTAACACTGGAGTCATCATTATTAATGCTACATGTCCATAGAATCATAGAATAGTTAGGGTTGGGAAGGACCTTAAGAAAATCTAGTTCCAACCCCCCTGCCACGGGCAGGGACACCTCCCACTAAACCATGCCACCCAAGGCTATGTCCAATCCAGCCTTGAACACCACCAGTGATGGAGCATTCACAACTCCCCTGGGTAACCCATTCCAGTGCCTCACCACCCTTACAGGAAAGAATTTCTTCCTCATATCCAATCTAAACTTCCCCTGTTTAAGTTTGAACCCACTACCCCTTGTCCTCTCACTACAGTTCCTCATGAAGAGTCCCTCCCCAGCATCCCTGTAGGCCCCCTTCGGATACTGGAAGGATGCTATGAGGTCTCCAAGCAGCCTTCTCTTCTCCAGGATGAACAGCCTCAACTTTCTCAGCCTATCTTCATATGGGAGGTGCTCCAGTCCCCTGATCATCCTCGTGGCCCTCCTCTGGACTTGTGCCAACAGTTCCATGTCCTTTTTATGTTGAGGACAGCAGAACTGCACACAATACTCCAAGTGAGGTCTCACAAGAGCAGAGTAGAGGGGCAGGATCACCTCCCTCGACCTGCTGGTCACGCTCTTTTTGATGCAGCCCAGGATACAGTTGGCTTTCTGGGCTGCGAGCGCACACTGCTGGCTCATGTCCAGATTCCAATTGTACAAAGTTGATTTAAAGCTGTCTTTGTTCCAGGAACTCTACTACAAGAAACCTCATGAAACTCTGAAGAGCGTAGATTTCTGAGGTAGAAAGCAGTTGTCACCAAGTTCCAGTTTGATAAGTAATGGGAACAAGTCATCCTCACTTCCAGTAATTTTTCTTCCAACATAGCCTGAAAGAATTGATTTTCAAAGCAATTTTAACCAAGGTAAAATACGATTTTACCAACTGTTATTGTTTGGAGATCTGTTCTCCCAACAAAATCTTATCTCTAAACAACTGTTTGGAGATCCCATATGCCAAAGAGCAGTGAACAGTGACAACAATTGCAATTAAGGATTGTTTTCTAAATTACCTAATGCATAACAGGCTTATTTGTAGAGCCTCAAATTCATCCCATATTCAAAGAATGGATGCAACATTTTGGAATAAGTCTTTATAAATAAGAATTGAATCTCTACATGAAGCACAGAATTTAAATCAGTGTTAAGCAGAGATCTGAGATCAGTTCTCAATAACACAAGAACTGCAGATTGTGGTTATCCTCATGTCTTCCAGAGTATTTTTGCAGATGCTTCATTGCATCAAACTGGAAAATCTGACTTTTTAACTGTATTTTTAATCATAGAGAATGTTCTGGAGACAAAGTAATTTCTTGCTATAATTTTACAATAAAAATATAGCAGCTCAAAAACTGTCAGTTCCTGCTTGTCAAGCATTACTAATTACATGGACAAATCATACTAGCCAGACATGCAGATCTCCAGCACTCTCAAGGCTCCTGTACAACTTAATTAGCCCAAAAGACTCTTATATTTGTCCTAAAGCAGACAATGCTTCAAGCACTTCCTTAGCAGACAGCAGTGTAAGTTCAGCTCTGTGATGCCACAGCAGCTGTCTGGCATAGCAGCCCAGCAAGAAGAAGGAGTACAGAGACCTTCCGTCAGCAGCAGGGAGCCTGAGCTGCACCAAGGGCAGAACAACCTGGCAGCTTCCGTGACTGACTGGGGTAGACAACAGACAGAAAGACAGAGTGAAAACAAAACCATCCCACTGAGCACTCCTGCAACACACTCAGCCAAATGCCTTTTCACCAGGCAGGTTAATCTTGCGACTGTGCATTAGTGGCTGGAAGCCGTAACTCTTTACCAAAAACACCCCATACCTTTAATGGGAAAAGGAACTATTTTTCCCCTGCCATGCAGATGCACACCCCTCTTAAAGCAGAGAACCACCTGAAGCAGGAGAGTGGATGCCCTACGCTCCTTTGCTTTATAGAAAGCAGGTCAGAAATCAGAATTTGTTTTTCAAGGGGAGGGGGGAAAGAAAGAAAAGGATAGTTTCAAGGCATAGGCTGAAGCTTTTAAGCTTTCTGGAAAGATATGAATAAAATTAATTTATAGTCACAATACTGTAATCCAGTATTAAACATTTGCATTGTACATTACAACAGCAAGGTGTTAAAAAGATTCTCTAGCATTTTAAATATAACATCTAAATTAAGACATTTCAAAGGATGGAAAAGAACAAGTTTTCTCCAGTGAAAAAAAAACCAAATTCTTATGACCTTTTTGTTCCTATGAAATACCACAAACTCAACAAAACTGCACTTCTGAAAAAAGAAATTCTTCAAAGATATCATCTTTTTCATAATTAGCTGCAATAATCCCTTACACAGTAATATCTTGGAGCTCCAGAAGAAGGTACTTTGCAAAGATCATTGTACAAAAAAACCAGTGCTGCTCCTGAAAATAGAATCATAGAATCATAGAATAGTTAGGGTTGGAAAGGACCTCAAGATCACCTAGTTCCAATCCCCCTGCCATTGGCAGGGACACCTCACACTAAACCATGCCACCCGAGGCTCTGTCCAACCCGGCCTTGAACACCGCCAGCGATGGAGCACTCACAACTTCCCTGGGCAACTCATTCCAGTGCCTCACCACCCTTACAGGAAAGAATTTCTTTCTTATATCCAATCTAAACTTCCCCTGTTTAAGTTTTAACCCGTCACCCCTTGTCCTATCACTACAGTCCCTAATGAATAGTCCTTCCCCAGAATCCCTATAGCCCCACCCTTCAGATACTGGAAGGCTGCTATGAGGTCTCCAAACAGCCTTCTCCAGGCTGAACATCCCCAACTTTCTGTTGTGACTGAGGTGTATAGCTACTGAGGTGTAGCTTCGAAAGCTGTGTATTCGATACGCACCTGAAAGGTTTTTAAATGTGTCAAGGGTTTTTACAATGCCATCTGAACTTGGATGTCTCCTTGTCCTCACATTTACAGCGAATTAAAGAAATGAAGGCTAATATTTAAAGAAGAGATAGGCAATCTCCTTCTTTGATTTGATTTTAGACATTCTCAGCCATTGTTTTCATTTCCTTTCTCCAGGATGAACAGCCCCAACTTTTTCATCCTATCTTCATACGGGAGGTGCTCCTGTCCCCTGATCATCCTCGTGGCCCTCCTCTGGACTTGTTCCAACAATTCCATGTCCTTTTTATGTTGAGGACACCAGAACTGCACACAATACTCCAAGTGAGGTCTCACAAGAGCAGAGTAGAGGGGCAGGATCACCTCCCTCGACCTGCTGGTCACACTCCTTTTGATGCAGCCCAGGATACACTCTCAAGTTTTCACCTGAGTTTCACCAAAACTTTCTGATAATCTTACCTTTTACACACACAGCTACTTGAGCAGGAGCGTTTTCCTAGCTACTGTATTCATGCCTTAAAACAAACAATATACAATAAATGGCAATAATAAAATAAATGGTGTTTGTGCTTCTGCCACCACTTTCTCCTATGCTTTTCTAAAACAAGGAGCTTGAACATGCTGAACACATAGCTATTTGTGACAATAAAACTATCCTGTCCTACTGCTATACTTCGGCACAAATTATTCTTCAACTCCTGCAGCTGTAACAGGAATTATTTACCTGCAGGTTTGTGTTCATTTGATCAAAGGCCTTAGTGCATCCATTCATAGAGATGCTATTTAAAACAGTCTCAGCTGAGTACTCTGAAAGACAATGTGAGGCCCAAGCATTATGTACAAAAAGTCGTTTGTCTTTGGCATCTGAACTAACCTGTTACTGGATTTGTTTAATTTTTGTTTTCAGTTCTATCTGCCGTTGCTATATAAGGCTCTCCAAGTCATTCAGTAGTGTTACATAGATCAAAGAATCTGCAGTGGATGTCTTCACTACCATTCTCCTGGAGCACAGCCTGAGCTGGTAAATGCATCCAAAAGGCAATGGGGACCACTTTCCTCCTCAGAAGGCTTTAATTTTAACATTATTTGAGGATACTGGTAGTAAAGCAAAGAGGTCACTGCAGAAACAAAGAAGTCCATCATCAAATTCAAGCTTTTAAAATAGATGGATTCAAGCACTATCACTTAAATAGTCACTCAAGCTTTTACAAAATTAATGAAACAGATTCTGTAATGGATTGTGGGATTTTTTTCTCATTAAAGCAAGGAGGCTAGCCAAATTTTCAGCAGGCAAAGTAGTTGCACTGTGGTCCTTTAATGAGCATCTCAGTTTGACACCATTTTACTGTTTCCAGTGAAATCATACCTGTGCAAGACATGGACCAAGAGAGAACTAAGCTCTGGCATTTTGCTTTGTGACATTTTAGATTTAAGAGTGAACTGCAAAGCTCAAATCCAAGAGTTATGTTTGATCAACACTCATTTCAGTTTTCTTTTATTACTTCTCAAAGTTATTAAAAAAGAAAAACGGGGCTCCAATATTTCCCATAAGCAAACAAGACACAAGCCAGACTAATTATATCACTCTTACTCTTTGCTTAGTGCAGTTTTAACTCATCTCTACATTCCAGTCATCTGTTTCTAATTCGAGTATACTTCAATTTCCTCACTGCTTGCAAGGAGCAGCAGCACCAGTGCTCATCAGAGGCCCTTGCCAAGTGCAAGTAAGAGTCAGGAAAAATCCTGGTGTCCTGCAAAGCAAGCTGGCCTGGCAGTGCCCAGCATGGGCTTTCAGTCAGGACACTTGGACCCAGCACCCAGCTCTCCAAGTACAGGGCCAGTAGCCCACATAGGTACTGTTGCTAATAAATGTAGTTTTAATAATTCAGTATCAGCTGTTATCTTTATGGAGAGATTGTCCTCTCAAAAGAAAATGAGAGTTTAGTGCCTTGGGGGGGGGAGGAGTTTTCCCCTCTCTGTTGACACTTCCTAAAGGAAGCGCAGGAATTGATAGACATAGCATCTCCCACACGAATTGGTAGACAGAGACTCTCCATCAGTTGTTGCCCCTCTCCGATACACCTTTACTAGTAGAAAATTATTTGGAATCTGCTAAGCACAGGATGTTACAGAACTGGGGGTGGGAAGAGGAGCAGAGCTGTGTGACTGTCGATCTACATTACTATAACTCACATTGCATAACAGTTTCTTTTGTTTCAGGATAATAGGATAAAATGAAATGAAATTGAAAGGGGTTTATGGAGTGGGGTTTTTTTCTTCTTGGTAGGGAAAAAAAACCCCACAAAGAAGTAAAAAACTGTATTTGTATTGTTTCTTTACAAACTAAAGCAGTGACGGATAATATTTCCCACTTCAGGAGTATGTTACTTACAACAGACCTTTGAATTTACTTCAAGAAGAATTAATTCACAAACAAAAACCACGATGCAGGTGAGGAAAAACTAATGTTTCTCAGACTTCCTCTGCTATGGAGTTGGAAAAAGACTGTCCCATATATGAGCCTGGGATGGGTTTTCCTGATAGGATATGTAGCTGCAAGAACAAAAAGGATAATGTTCTCATTACAGTGGAAAACACTGGACAGTAGAGATAAGGAAAGCTACTGATCTAGTCCAAATAATACTCTTTATGGTTATAAAAAATTTCAAACAAATATCACCCAACTGTGATATTTTAATAAAGTTTGTCAGGAGAAGCTTTGGTTAATTTTGCTTTTACTCTCAGAACTCTCTGATTTCCTATATTGCATTCCAGTGGAAATCATGAACCAATTTCCTGGTTTGGGGTCCCCCTCAGATTTCTTCAATGTGTTTTTTCAGTCAGAACCCTTCAGAATGGAAACATCTGCAGCAAGAAGGGCAGGGAGGAAGCAGCAGAGGAGGCAGCATTTTCTGCATATTTCATCAGCTCTGTGATTCCCTAATCACCTGCAGGAACCAGTCACAACTTTGGCAATGAAAATCTGAAGTTTAAAGCAAGATTTTGTTAAAACATTGCTTCATAATTCCAACAAGGAAAACTTGGACAAAAATGAGCAAAGCCCAGTGCTCACATTTATTAATATCTTATAGCGTATCTAGCCAATCTCTCAGTCAACTGTAAACAGCTAGATCTCAGGCATTATTATTAAACACACTTCTCACAGAGATATTGAAATCCCAAATTGATATCCATGCATTTTTTTTAGTAGATTAGCAGACATTCTATGGCACGTACTTAAAATCAGCTTCACACAAAATCAGAGCCACATGCAAAACCTGCCTAGCATAGGATTCTCAGCTTCTCTTAGTGGTAGCAGATGTGAAGGTCTGTCAGTACAGCCTCCAGTCAAAGCATTAAAAGGGATCTTAATTCACATTTGCTGCAGATTTAGATGGCTGGACTACAGAAACACCTCCAGTTGACTGCTGCCTCCCATCTGGCCCTCACTACAATGTCCCCACTGACAGCAGGCACAGCTGGGTATGATACATACTCCTAAATCACTATTTACTTCTGGCACAGTAATATAAACAGAAATTGGGGTACACCATTAGAGTGGTGACTTCGATAATTTGTATGCAGTTATTAGTATTCAAGTAATCTTCCCGCTCCAAAAGGGGTTGGAAAGAGAAATGATTTCACCACTATTGCTGGCCTGAGCTCCCACAGAAGATCTCCACAAGAACAAGGCAGCCTTCTTCATGAAGCAAGACAATGTCCATACACATGGATTTATAAGAGTACAGGTAATGTTGCCATCTGGTGACTCTTGCCTTAGCAATATTGGCAGGATTTTTATTGGGCAATATCCAGTATCCATAGCAGTTTTAAGATTTTCCTTAATCAGGGAGCCCTAGTATGTAAGTCTGAGGGTTACAAATCTTTACATACCACAGCCTGTTCTAGTAAAGACTATTCATTAAATAAAGATTTCAAATCATTTTAAGGTCTGTCTTTGCTTCTAGCTTCTAAAAAAGCAGTTACAACCCTTTTTCAATCTGCTTACCATCAAGCTGATGACCCTTGGAAACCTGTAACTACTGGCACCAGGCTGTTATCTTGCACCACTTAGACTGCTACAAAATAATAATGATTACATTTTTGCTAGATGGACCTTGCAAGGTGCAAATGGATTGAAAGAACATAAGATATCCAAGAGCATTCTTGGAGCATGCAAGTGGAAATACCCTGCAGCTCTGCTCCATCTCCAGCACATTAGCCAGACCTTGGTGAAGATATGCTACAAGACATTCCCATCAGAATGACATAAAAATCTTAACCTGTCATCTAACCTGCTGCAGGTACAGAGCATCAAGACTGTGCCTTTCCTAATGTGATTGTGACAGAGCTGTGATCAAGCCTGAAGCATTCAGCAATCAACATTTTTATCTGTACAGCACAGAAGATGCTTCCTTTTTCCAGGCAGTTGGGCACAGAGCTCTCTGCCAAGCTGAGCTGAGGGAGGTGCTATCTCAAGACATTGAGTTTGTTTAATGTGTTTTTTCTCTATTCGGTTTTCTCTAACTGGAAGAGTGGTAGCAGCTTCCCTTCAGTGGGCCCATACTGGACAACATCAGGAAAGCATTTAGTAGGAAAGCAGGGCCACCACCACACAGGAACAGGTAAAGCGCTAGAATAGAAATATGAAGGCTATATGTAGAAGAGGTGGTTGGGCTTGGTTACAAATAAGTGAGGGGAGAGCATAAACAGAAGTGAACAAAACTAGAGAGAGCTTTAATAGAGGAAAAAAATAATAAGACAGGGAAGAGCCTCAAAGAGAAAGAATGTGCACTCCTGGACAGCAAGCAGAAAAGTGCAGCTGTGAGCAGCCAGAAAACAAGCAAGGCAAGGATCCAAGAGCAAAGAGCAGTTAAAACTAGTTCAGAACAGAGAAACACCTTTGACACTTACGGAATTAGTTAATGCGCCACTATTGGGAGTGAAGTCAGAGGAATTGAACAATGCTGCTTCATTCTGTGTCCCTCACACTGACGGCCAGCACTCACAGGTCTGGTTCACAGATCAGTCAATAGCACATGTACTGCAGACTCAGCTTGTGCTAAGTATGATTTTAACATAAAGTAGTTTGGTCAGTCAATAGCACATGTACTGCAGACTCAGCTTGTGCTAAGTATGATTTTAACATAAAGTAGTTTGGAACAGCCTCAGTGCTTCAATTTCATCTCATCCTTGCACTTGAACAACTTCAGAAACGCCAGTTGCATAACTTGGAAAATTGAGAAACCCTGACAATGCCTCCATTTCATCTGGTCCAGTTAAAACAACTCACTGCTTTGGGAAATCTGCCTGGCCTTTTGTGTCAACTAGTATTGCCACTGGCCTCCAGCTCTCCATTAGCTTCTCTCGTGCATTCCAACATTTACTCCGTTATTCTCAATGCAGTTTGTTTCACAGTCTGTGATCACACCAGTGCTCTCACTCATATGCACACAAGCCTGGAAACATCAGAAGTCACAGATATTTTGCAAAAAAAGTATAGAACCCATGACTTGCATGAGATCTGTCTTACTCGGAATGCAGAGAGAAGCGTATACATCCTGCATATGGAAAGCACCATATTTAACTCATTGAAAACATTATTCATATTTCATTTTTGCACAGCTCATCCCAGCTATATAGTGGCTGCTATGACACTGCTGACATCCAGCAAGCAGCACATCACTACAACATACTGTTCCCCATAGATGAAACCTTGAAGGTATGAGCAATGAAGAACATACCATTTCAGCATAGGAAAGACAGAACAATGCAGAACACTCATTTAGTGCTTGTATCATACATACAGTAGGTGTGCCTAGAGCTCATTTATGGCTGCCAGCCATATTGATGTTTATATAGTGCAGAGTCAAAAAAAGAACTGCTGTGTCAGAAGACTTACAGCTTAATTCTCCTACGACTCCTTAGATCAATTCAGCTATAGCAAGTAACAATGACATATTCTGAAAGCAGAAATGGGCTCCTGTAAAGACAAGACATGAGAGAGTTTTAAAATGCACATTGGTAGCCATCAAAAAAAAACCCTACCAATTCTGAGGACGTCTGGCTTACTCAGCTTCCGCAAGAAAGGTGGTTTCCTATCCATGGGTTGTTTACACTGCCATCTAAAGAGACAAGACAAAGAGGCAGTCTTGGACAGCAACAGTCTACAGAAACAATACCACAACTATGAAAATCACAACAGCTCTCAATAATGCTTTGTTTTTTTTCTCCCTCCTTGGTGAGGATTTAGATGGAATGGGATAAGTTAGATGGAGAGAGGTGAAAACAGCCACCAAAGAGTAAAACAGACTAGGTAGAGGTGAAGAGAAAGTCTTTGGGACTTAGTGAGGTGGCTGTCTTTAGACATACTAAATACACTCAATCACTGAAGGTGTGACCCAGACCTTCTTTTCTGCTCCCTACAGCAAAGTATTACGGCTTGACTGGACAGATAATAGGGAATAGTAAGTTGCAGCTGTAGTTTCTTCCTTCTTCTCCAAGGCAGCGTATATAAAAAGCCCAGGAATCCATCAGGCACAACATAAGGCTATGGACCTGAGCTGCAGGAAATACAGCAGCAGAGAGGCAGAGGAAACATGCAGTTTAAAGCTACCTTCCTCCCCCCTGTACAGAAGATAGCATGCAAAAGGTGATGTGCAACGCAAACTTTCCTGCTGCCCAGCATAATGCCCTCTCCATGCATCAGGCCTGAAGTGATAGCCACGCTTGGACTTCATTTTGAGGGCAAGGACACTTGGGTGTAATTCACCACTGAAGTAGAGAAATCAGGAAGGAAGTAATTCAGAAAGACTCAAACATTGGACACTAGAGGACAAGGGGGAAAGAACACATAGCAGACTTAAAGATAACTGGTCAGGGGTTAACTGGTGGTGGTAAGAGACACATGCTATAAGACTTTCAAGACCCTTACTATCAGAAGGCTAAGAAGAGCACATGGCTGGAATTTCCGTTGATATGAGGGAGAGTGGTGCAGCTGCATCTGTAAGGAATCAGGCTACAAAATTTGTTCTCCAGATACAATTAGCTGAAGTTTAGTTAAATTTCAGGTATGTTGCAAGAGAGATCCCAAAACCAGCTCAGTGCAGAAATTCAATTTCTTCCCTCTTGATTATGAAGGAACTCTATGATGAAGTATGTGGCTGCACCAGTAGCTGTAGTAGACATGCAAACTAGTAGTCATAGCTCAGAATTATTATTTCTGATATACTTCTTAATCTTAAAACTCATTAGAATAAGGAAATAAGGAGGATTTTACTAGGAACAGAAAAACGAAAGGTCTGAAACTGCATGAAGAAGGCCTCTATTAGGACAAATCTGAGATTAAAAACGCACTCTAGTAAACACATGTGCAGTACTTATATAGGGGCTTTCACAGCAGTCCTGGGAACAATGCAGCAAACTGAAGAGGAAAAAAAATGTGTACTGAGTAACAGAAAACATTTTTTTGCTTGTTATATCCATGACTCTACAGGATGGGCTAAAATCAAGTGTGCCGAGATACTTTTAGACTGTGCCAAAAGAACGAGTGGGGAAAAGACTGTAGAAATTCATGCCTAAAGGATGACTTCTGTAAGTCCTCCACTGCTGGATGCGAGTAAAAAAGGGAGGATTCTTACAAAAGCAAGAAAAATCTGGCGTGTCCCCCCCCACCCCCCTTCTGTTCAGTGACCAAAAAATCCAGGAAGAAAGTCAGGAATGCCCATTTATGTGTCTTGCAGAGACCACACATGCCAGACACATCACCATAACACACATGGTCTACTTGAGCCTTTTTTTTCCCCATTGCAGTTTCCCTAAGTTTCATGAGGTTGTGCAAGTTTTATAACCAATACATCCCTAAACGAACCAGAGCAAATGTTAGAGCAGCTTCCTAAGACTCATTAACCATGCCAAGTGCAAGGTCCGACACCTGAGTCAGAGCAATCCCAGGCACAGCTACAGGTTCGGCAAAGAAGAGATTCAGAGTAGTTCTGCAGAGAAGGACTTGGGGATGTTGGTTGATGAGAAAATGAACATGAGCCAACCGTATCCTGGGCTGCATCAAAAGGATCGTGACCAGCAGGTCGAGGGAGGTGATCCTGCCCCTCTACTCTGCTCTTGTGAGACCTCCCTTGGAGTATTGTGTGCAGTTCTGGTGTCCTCAACATAAAAAGGACATGGAACTGTTGGAACAAGTCCAAAGGAGGGCCACGAGGATGATCAGGGGACTGGAGCACCTCCCATATGAAGATAGGCTGAGAAAGTTGGGGCTGTTCAGCCTGGAGAAGAGAAGGCTGCTTGGAGACCTCAGAGCATCCTTCCAGTATCTGAAGGGGGCCTATAGGGATGCTGGGGAGGGACTCTTCATGAGGTACTGTAGTGATAGGACAAGGGGTAACGGGTTAAAACTTAAACGGGGGAAGTTTAGACTAGATATAAGGAGGAAGTTCTTTACTGTAAGGGTGGTGAGGCACTGGAATGGGTTGCCCAGGGAACTTGTGAATGCTCCATTGCTGGCAGTGTTCAAGGCCAGGCTGGACAGAGCCTTGGGTGGCATGGTTTAGTGGGAGGTGTCCCTGCCCGTGGCAGGGGAGTTGAAACGAGATGATCTTAAGGTCCTTTCCAACCCTAACTATTCTGATTCTATGATTAAGTCAAGCCCTAATTAAAAAAAAAAAAAGAGAACTTTGCAAACAGCATGTCTCTAAGAGGTGAAAGGTCCCCATGCTGCTCCGTGAGGAAACATCAGGGCCAACTTTAAACTCTGGAGTTTTATGAGCGTCTTTGTCAGCAGCAGGTATCTGTGTGTCATGTTTTAATCAAGGCTCTGAGCTTGTCTGTGACAGACTCAAAACAGGAAATTAACACCCTGCAGTGTTGTGGCAAAGCCTCAGAGGAAGCATCAATGGGGTACATGAGGCTGAGGATGAACAAAGACCCATAAACATAACATCACCCATAAAAGTCACTCTTTAAGGCACAGGAAGGATGCTGAACAACATTTGGCTGCGTTACACAATTGCAGTAAAAAACCAGAAAGCCTCAGGTTGAGAGTCAGAAGCTTCACAAGGCAGTTATTTAGTTATTTTTCTGACTACTTGCTACCCTTTCATATTTTGAGAATGTCATTTACAGCTAGGCATAGGAAATACCCAACAAGCTCTCATATGTTACATTTCCACTGGACACGTGGCTCAGGGCTTAGATACTGCTTTTTATCTACCTCCCTGTTTATTTGGGTTATTTCGGATTCATAAGGGGTTCAACATTTCTGCAGGCAGCTGGATGGATTTCTACTGTTACCATGGTATTGCTGACCTTTAACACGGGGCTATTAAGGTGACCTTTGCTTCTTTCTATTTCTACAAGGATGTTTCAGTGGAAATAGTTTGGAAGCCAAACAGCACCAGGAGATTCCTCCTCTCAGAGATGGGAATGTAGCTAGCTCAGCAAAGAGAGGAACAGGGTAAAGAGCTGCAAGCTGGTAGCCAACAGCTAATAGCAATATAACATTGAAGAAGTATCTGGAACAGAGCTCTTTTCTGCAGCTGAGAGATATCTGGCAACTGACTTGTATAATAATTGACACTACGTGTGAACTGCTCTATACTGAAAGGAAAAGATAGTGGAGACCATAAACAGTTAAGAGCGGCCGAAGGACAGACTCTGTAGGGCAGAAGATCTGCCAGTTGTTTGAGTGGAGTAACAGAGCCTTAGGATGAAGAAATAGTGGCAATATTGCCTAAGACAGCTCTTGTGACTCCTAGGGTTTTGAAAGCCTGAAATGTCACAAACAGGGAGGATGGTCACTTTTATGAAAAGCATACATTTTACAGCATGGCAATTGCAACACCAGAAACAACCTAATTTACTATTAAAATAAATAAATAGAGGAAAACCCACTTTTGTAGCCTTTATCTAATATATTCTTCACCTCAAGCAACTGTTAATACAGTTATATAAATTCACAATCTATTAACTTTAATGAAAGGCAAGTCCAGACTTTGATGGAGTAATAGGAATTGCTACTGCAAATTAGACCAGTGTGCAGCCTACTGAACTGAGAGGAAATTTAAAAGGTTTCTGCCAGATTCCTCAGGCATGAAGTGATCTTTTGAACATGGTAACAGCAGCTAGAAGCTACAGGAAAAGGTGTGCATTGGGGAAAGGTTTTGTTCACAGTGGGAGATTCCTCTAATTCTGCACAGATTTAAAATTAATTTTTCAAGGGAGACCAAATAACACTCTAAACTCCATTAAAATTTGATAGGATTTATGTTCCTAACATCCTAAGTCCTGCTGAAAATCTAAAATCTAAGCTTTTATGTTGGGCTTATGCTGCAGAGCATGAGAGGGAGGTATTTCTTACACAACTCAAAGAGTTCAGATTATGCACAAGTAATACAAACCACCTGTGGATCACTGCAATCAACAATCTGTGGGTTTCCCCCCCCTCTTCTTTGTTTAAAGTGGGGTTTCTAATACATTTCAGCTTCGGACACAGGACAAAAAGCACAGCACTTGGGTAAGCATTAGAAAAGCCACAAAGCAACCTCAGCTGTCACTCCTGGTGGCTGGTCCTGACAGGCTCCCTATGAGCAGCTGCAGTTTGGTGCTCATAGGCAAAGACAGCTACACAGAGACAACACCAGCTGCAGACTCTCCTGCACCTGGGGAATCCCCAGCCAGGGAAATCAGTCACCTTTGAGCTCTCAGAGCAACACAGAGGTGCTAGATCAGCTTTGGGTATGTTGAGATGCCCCTGACTTTCCACCCATTCCTAATGCAAAACACACTACAGAAGTAGAATAACTGCACTGACTTTGTGCATGTTATCTAGCAGTGATTTGAGATGATAAAAAAAAAGTAAAATCAAATTACTAATGTAAAGCAGCAGCATTTTCAGAGTGTGCTCCTTGTGGAGTTTTACATCTGTTCTAAAAAAACACATAGCATTAAAACATCAGAAATGGGGCTACTCAAAACACCATCTGAACTCTGGCAGCTTGACCATGTGGCTCCCCACATGCAGGTTTTAGAGGATACTCTGCTCTGACCAATACTGGTGTAAAAAGTCAGTAGGAGGAAAGCGCCAAAGCAAGTGTAAAAACCTTCCACTAGCAAGCAGGAAGCAAAGCAGCAGCAAGAAGCTACACTGTTCGTCAGGGATCTGTTCAAATCTGATGTTATTGGAGAGACTCAATCCAACAAGTTTAAAAACCTGTCACAGGCTCAAATGGAACCTAAAATTAGTACAGCGTTTTGTCTTCATTTTATATTCCTGTCCTAAATAATGAGATCATATTGCTGTTAGAGTCAAATGCTCGCTCTCACTGCTGTTGCTATGAGAGGCTAACAGAAGCTGCCAAGACCTCTAGCAAGGCTTTTAAATGAAAATCTTTATACATTTTATTCCCTGCCCTTTCTATCACCACACAATGTTGTACAGTGTTGACATTCTAATATGGAAATTACTTCCCTAACAAAGAATAAAGCCGTGCCTGATTTCACAACATACCGCAACATATAGGCACGTATAATGTGAGAAATACTTTGTTGACTAGAAAACCTAAGGTGGGAGCTGGCTGCTGGGGGCTTTTTAGTGGTTTACATAAAAATTGAAATTGGAATAGACTCAAAGGCCTCACTTTTCTCATTTTAACAAGTGACAATCCAAATGAAGCCCCAAATGCCAAAGGTAATATCTAGTGTGCCGGAAGGCCAATGAAGTCACCTTCAGAAGTTCATTTTAACAGGAGCAGGAAGTTCAGAAAAAGCCATTTGCTGGGCTCCATCAAAAGGAGCATGACCAGCAGGTTGAAGGAGGTGATCCTGCCCCTCTACTCTGCTCTTGTGAGACCTCCCTTGGAGTATTGTGTGCAGTTCTGGTGTCCTCAACATAAAAAGGACATGGAACTGTTGGAACAAGTCCAAAGGAGGGCCACGAGGATGATCAGGGGACTGGAGCACCTCCCGTATGAAGATAGGCTGAGCAAGTTGGGGCTGTTGAGCCTGGAGAAGAGAAGGCTGCGTGGAGACCTCAGAGCAGCCTTCCAATATCTGAAAGGGGCCTATAGAGATGCTGGGGAGGGACTCTTCATGAGGGACTGTAGTGAGAGAACCAGGGGTAACGAGTTCAAACTTAAACAGAGGAAGTTTAGATTGGCTATGAGGAAGAAATTCTTTCCTGTAAGGGTGGTGAGGCACTAGAATGGATTACCCAGGGAAGCTGTGAATGCTCCATTGCTGGTGGTGTTCAAGGCGAGGTTGGACATAGCCTTGGGTGGCATGGTTTAGTGGGAGGTGTCCCTGCCCCTGGCAGGGGGGTTGGAACTAGATGATCTTAAGGTCCTTTCCAACCCTAACTATTCTATGATTCTATGATAAAACAAGGCAGTTGTGTGTTCTGTTGTTTCAAACCCAGTGACAATCATCCTTGGATGAATGTTTCATAAATATGTTCACACAAGTCAAAAAAGCCCTAAACAAATTTTGATGAGAATTTACTGTAAAAACGGTATTTTTAACCAGCTGGCACTTGTCAATAGGCAGCTTGACTGTCAGAGCTCAGGCAGTCTTATTCCTTAAGGTATGCACAGAGACGGGAGTACAGATACAGCCACTCTGAATGCTTACACAGTTGCCACTGGCATACATAACTCCACTGTTCCTTTAGTTTCTCAGGCCATTGTTTCTACAGTGCTGGTGCTCAGATAACCTGGAATTACAGTACAGGATCTGGTGATCCAATCTATCTCCAATAAGGAGGCAGAACACAAGGTAACTGGGCACAGGCAAAGGAGGCAAGCTTAGCTGAGATCAAGGGTATAATGCAATAGAACTGGACTGCTTTTTTGGCTCAGATTATTATTGCTGGCCCTAAGAAACCTAGTGATCCTGTTTCAGAATTTTTGAGATTTTTTTAAGTTCATCCAGTAATTACTTCACCAGGCAGACTGATATATACCCAGTATTTACTGTAGAAATCTCAGGACAACTTTCCTTCTTCAGAGGGAAGTTGTAGCAATGCAAAGGACAATTCTTAGGCTTCGTCTCAGCTTTCTAATTCTTCTGTTGATATAGTTGATAAAAAAAAAGTAAGAGAGGATGAAAGAAAAAGTAAATGGAGTTCAGATAGATATAGACTAAAATGTGTAAGTCTAGTGTTTTTTCACTCAGTTCTCAACTTTTTCTTAAAACCATTCCACTCCCTTTGGTACATCTTAATGTCAAAAACAAGGCCAACAATTATAAGATAACTAAAAGACAGGAAAGGGGCAAGAGCTAAAGCTTTTCACCCAACATCAGAGGCAATTTCTGTCAAAGCTGCAACTACAATTCAGATCTCTACAGTCCTGGCTTTGCAGTTACATTTCTGAGACACACAGTATTCCAAATGAGCCTTTTTGACTTTCTCTGAATTACAACCAGAATAGCCATTCCCATCTACAAGGGAACCTGACCTCTTATGTCATAAAGAAAAATCAGGATCACATTTACTGAAATCAGAGGGACACACAATTTGGAGCAGGTGTTGTGAGAACCAGGTATAGTGTTATTTTTTCCTATTGAGGAGTCATTCTGCAAGATGACAATCTTCTCAGATTTACTCCTGAGGGTTATTTTTAGTCTATTAGAGGAAAAATAAATTTGGATTAATATAAAATGAACAGTAGGGGTTACTTTCTAGATTGTCTACTGGAGTAGTACCTGGGCTCAATAGCTCATAAATTTAATTTAAGCATTCATGCTTGCATAGCATGAGGCTTCATAAATTGTTTATACAGACTTACTCCTAGATCTAGAGAAGACATTTAGGGAAAATATGCTCATTAATGGATTGCATAACACTTTATACACCTTTTTCTTACCTAGCATCTTTGCCAAATAGCACATCATTGAAGTTCTTCAACCTTACATCAAAAATATGAAGAACCTGTCCAGCCACGAACCGCACTTGCATAAGGGGATTTTCATCTTGTTATATGTAATCATCCCCAAAGAGGTCTAAACCACAAACTTTTGCTGCAATATAAAAAGGGACTGTGCAGAACTTTCTGAAAACATTTGTGCAGAGGTATGAAAAGCCACCCTGGGGAAACTCCCCCGTATTAACAGAAGTTATTGCCCATGCTGTGCAAAGGCTCAGAGGGAGTCATTACAAATATTCATGTAACTTATTCCACTTGAGTGTAGTAGTTTTCAGAAAGACATCTCAATAAGGAAAAAAGTCAAAAAGCAAGCAGATAAAAACAGCAGCAGTGTTTACCAGTACAAACACTGGCAGTAATGACTATCCCCCACCAACACACATATTTCTGCCCAAGGGGCCATCAGCATTCTACTCTCTACTCCATGAGATAAAATTGCCCCTTTTTCCCTTAGGATTTGTAACTAAAACAAGACCACTTCTCATTTTCGTGGACTGTAATTAGCAAAGTATCAGCTCAGACCTTAAGGATGTCTGAAAAATTTAGATTATAAAGAGAGAAAAAAATGCAACCACCAACGGAAACCTGGGGATTCTGATGTTAATATGTGGCATTTCTCAATTGTGATCAACTACAGCAGACTGCAACAGAAATCTTGCACTCCCCAAAGGTTTCAACTATAATGTCTTCTCTTGCTTGCAAAGGCTTCAGTTGTAACACCTTTTCTTGTCCTATTAGTTGCTCCAAAACAAGGGAAAGGGATCATGAATGACTGACAGCCAACCCTCTTTTATGATCTGTCTCCAAAGCACCAGGTCTGAGAAGGGCCGTTTAACAGTAAGAAATACTTTAATGAGCTGTTGTTTATGCTTGTGTAAAGTTACTGTTGTTACCAAATTTCCTCCTGTGTTTCCTGAACACACATTCTCAGCTTTCTAGAAATCTGGCTAAAGTTTATCAACACCAGCAAAGGAAGCAGCATGAGAAAGAGAAAACCTCAAAGAACAGAGTTTATGAAATATAATCTATTGTTTTATTTCTGGGAGAGCCATTCACAATCAAACTTAATGCTGAAGGCAAATTTTGTGTCATTAAATCTCTCAATAGTAAGGCCCTTTCCAGTTCTCAGGACTTCTCACATACAACATGGGCTGCCTGGGGAAGAGAGGTCCAACTAGTTTTGATGCTTCAGTTGCTGTTTATTGATGCTATCTTGCTATCTGCTTAAATCTCACACAGAAGGGGGGGGGGAAACCCAAACAAATAAAGAGTCACCTGCCAAGAAGTCTCTGCTTTTTTTAATCTTGCAGTTGTTCAAAACAATAACTTCTAAAGCCACTAAGTGCTTGCTGGGTATATAAGTTGCTTATGTATATAAGTATATATACATATACAAATGCCTCTCCATCCATCCAATCAGCAATCAAAAGCAGGAAACAGGGATGCAAGAAGCTTTGTTTGATTTTCTTTCATTCTAGTTTTACTTAGCTTGGAAGATCAGAAGAGATACAACAGTGGAGAACACAGTCCTACCTTTATTTATAACCAGGGACTTCTCTTTATAATGGATTGAAAAGAAATGTCTGATTTTGTAAGACTAACAAGGCTGAACTTTTTCCATGTCACATGTTTGACTAAACCAAATTTGGAGGGAAGAAAGGGAAGAAGAAACTCAGTCAACAGCTCACCTATTTCTAAGAATGAAGGGCATCAAAAGTAACTTAGTTTTTGCAAAGCTCAAATTCTATCAACCCTGTCTTTGAGCATCCCTCAGATTTCCAGACCTTGGTGTATGAATATTACATTTTACAGCAGAAAGCTTTTCATCAAGGATGGGCCTTTGTTGTTCCTAGGTACATTTACCTCAATTCTGCCACACTGTGTGCTAGCAAATGAAAAACAAAAGAAAGTTCTCACTTGTACTTAGAGATGTTCTAGTAGTTAACATTTTCTAGTCTCTCTTCATTTAGCCAGCTGCCATTTCTCGTAAGCTCAAGCTGTATATACCATTCAAACCAGGAAATTTTAACATGCTCCATACATTTACAACTTCTGCCTGCAATTGCCACAGAATATCTAAATTCATTCCAGCTTGAGAAGAAGCAGATGAATACAGATTTATTTTTTCAGTTTTCAATCTGTTATCTCTTTTCTTCTTTTGCTTGGGAAACTGATGGCAGGGACCTTGCCTGTTCTTGGCAAACCAATGAGTCCCTGAAGGGCTTTAATACATCTAAAAACTATTCCTTTGAACTGAAAAAGGAGGGTGCTTGGCAGAAAGACAGTGGATGAACAAAGAAGGAGGATGTTCTGATCTGGAGAAAGGATGCCTTTTGGGTTTTAGTGTAGCAGAGAAGTCCAGTGTCGAAAAGTGGGAGGGTCTGAGCACAATCTAAAGAACAAGGAGTCGCTGCAAGGACTGACACATGAGATTAAACTAGATTTTTCTTATCTTGCTACTGAAGACAAGAGAAATCTTGTGCATAAATAGTACAGAAGAGTTTGGGCTCCTTGAATGAAGACTACTCTTCTCCAAAGCCTGAAATGGGACCCCTGGTACCCACATTCCTCCTTGTTTCCATAGTCATCAATATTGGTGGAGCTGACTAACAAGGTTTAGATTGCATTCCATACTTGTACTTGATCAGAGTAACAACTTGTATGACTATCGGTTAGTCCAAGGTAGCTCCTAAGTCATGCTGGTGATTTATCCAAATTTTCTCCACTAAAAGGATATTATCATTATAGTTAAAGTTAAGAAATGCAGGAAAATCTCTATCCACTGTGGATCTGGTGTATGGTATAAAATGGAACTCCCCTTTCAGTTTATGTCAATATCTTACATTGGTGGCTATACAGCAATACAGCAGATTCTTGTAGGGAAGCTCTGCATCAGCCTGCCTTTAGAACAGGGACTGGAAATTGTATGTAAAATAACAATGCTTTGAGCTTTAAGAACTACCTCATGTAGTATGGATATAATTCATCCTATGTGCATTCTCTCATTTACCAGGAACTGCATGCTTCCCCTTGCAATCATGATTGTCCCTGGCTTTATTTTATTTCGGCAAGTTTATATCAAGTTATATTGATACATATATATATTAATACATGGTATCTGAATACAATCAAGCTCCAGTTTCCCACTGCCTGGAAGTCAGAGACAGTTACACAAGAAACAAAAACGAAGAAACCTATGCCCACTTGGGCTGATGTCCTACATCAACTGAGAAGAATTTACCCAGTAAGTGCTGCAAGTCCTAAACATGGGACTAAACTAAGTATATTTTATATACTTAATGATTTATATGAAGGCATCCAGCATGGAGGTCAAGATCTCAACTGCTGGCAAAACCCCTACATCATTATATACGGGGGTTTTACATTGATTTTGCACTTTGTATTTTAATCTGAACTCATCCAACTTGTTTTTTTCTTGCCAAAGTTCACCAATACCAATGAGCACAAAGCCAGAGATGGTGAAAACTACTATAGGTGAAACATGTACCATGCATTTTTGAAGTGTTTTATTTTCTATTAACAAATAGTTCCAAAGGAATGGTTTCTGTGTGACCCACCAGACTTCTGGTGAGCACTACAAGCTTGATTCTACTTACACAGTATGAAGGTTTTCTGAGGATACTTTCTGCTTTGTTTCCTTATTGATTGGATATTGAGGTTGAGTGCTTAAGAAGATTTAAACCCCAACATATTCATTTTACAGTGTTAGAGCAGGATAATAAATTATAAATGCTTTAAATATTCATTAGAATAGAAAATTTAAATCCTTTTATTTGAACAAAACTCCTACTTGAGCTCAGTCCATTTTGCTCAGCAAAGAGCTCAAGGCTGATCTACAGGTTTCAAGGGTGGAAACCCTTTTTACAGAGTTGCTCAAGGGAAAAGGTCTCACTTCTCTGCTGATAGCTGAATGGAGAAATTTGCCACAGAGATACATGCTAAACAAAAGGAACAAAAACAGAGGTCTGTTTAGACTAAGGTCAAGTCAGAAAACAGTAGAAAAACAGGAAAGCACATTCTGAGCCTGGTACCCATTTGGTTCCCATATGTGGTTTCACACTTGTGAGGTAATGGACTATTGAACTACGATGTTCAATGGCTGTTGCACCTTGCTGCTCATGGCACGTAGCACTTGAGAGCCGTGGAGCATGCTATAGGTGCACACAGCAGTTCTTGCACAGTCTCTACCAGAAAAGCGATAAAACTTAGAACTGTTTCAGTTGGTGGCAACCATGTGATACAAATGGGGGAATATAGCAAAGTTTTCACTTAAATATTCATACACAGATAACAGGAAAAGAAATCAGAAGTGATGAAAATAGTATAGATATACACTATATGTGAACATGATGAGAAACTAGAAGTTGTATGGTTTTTGCTGTGCCTTAGCAGTCAAATGCACTGTAGTTCATCCAGTGCTACTGCAAGTATCACTTTGACAAAAAGCTACCAGTTGCTCCAGGCTTTTAAGTATTTCCACCCCTCAAAACCCCAGAAAATCAGGCAGGTGGAGGAGGGTGACTGCTTTCCTCCAACTTGCCCACTTGTAAAATGAGTGCTGAAGTTCTGAGCTGCCCAGGGTATAATCTGCTTTCCTGGCATTTTTACATGCACACAGCACACCAAAATCTCATCCTCTTGGGAATTTCCAGAAGTAGGTGACAAAAAATTCGGAACATATAATTAAAACAAGGATATAATTAAGACTAATATAGTCCATTAAGCAAAACAAATTTTCCATCAGCCACAGTGGAAGCAGGGACAGCTCTATTAGATGTAAACAGGTTGAAGACAACACCAGGGTGCATGGTCTCATTTTTTACTTCCTGTTCCCATTTCTCTTCAGCTGAGCTTTGAAACATCCTGACTTTGTCTAAAAGAGTGAGAGATCATGAACTTGCATCTGGGTGGTTAGAGACAGCAAAGCAGCTGCCAGCAAGCCTAGTTATTGTTTATATAAGAGGATGACAACGGCAGACTCCTTTGCTCTTCAGCACTGCCTCCCAAGGGATTCTGTCAACCCTTTCCTAAACAAGCTGAAGTCTGCCTTCCACAAGTCCAAGGTGGAAGTTCTGTTGAACCCTCTCCTTATTTCTCTGAGAATCAAAAACTCTCATTTTGTGATGGCTATGCCCAGTATGGCCTCCAACCATCACATCACCCACAAGTCCTTTTCTGTCCACAGAGAAGATCCATGCAGGGTGCTTTCCCTAGCTGGCTCACTCACCAGCTCTTAGGAAGTTATCTTCCACACACTCTAGGATCCTCCCTGACAACTTCCTCTCTGCTGTGTTGTATTTCCAGCAGATATCTGATAAGTTGGATTTACCAGTGAGAGCAAGGGATGGTGATATAGATAATAGATGAAAACTCTAGACACAACAGTACATGTTGCCAAAAAGACATTTCTTTGTCCACACATGTTAAGCCAGTCATTATAATAAAAGATTACTAAAGAACTTCACCCTCTCTTCTAACAGCACCTGAAACCTAGTCTTTTCCTCTGTTGTTTAGAACACCTATAGCAGGTTTTGTGCATTTCCCCTTCAAACACACAGTCTACAAATCTGTGGAATTAAACTGTCTCAGCATCATTTTCCTGCTCAAAATCATATATGGAGAACCAACACAGCTCGCTATTCCTCTGATCCAGCTGAAGCAACTCTTTGAAACAGTGTGGGTTAAAACCCACACTCATATTTACCCTGTGACACAAGCTTCTATAGAAAAGCTTTAGCATCATTGCCTAAGCCTGTCTGACATCTTTTGACTTCTTTTTTCTAGTGTATTAATTCTATTGGAGCTGCACTTTTGGGCAACACACCATCAGGAACTCAACAAGAAAGAGCACATTATTTTTGTATGTTAGCAGTCCTGTCATGAGTACAAATAGTGATTTTATGGATATCAAGGGACCATAAACCACCACAAAAAAAAAATAAAAAATCAAAAGTACCATGTAACCTAACATATGTAACCTAACATATGTAACCCAACATTAACCAAATCTTGCAGCAAAAGGTTCTGTTCCAAAGTGGTTGCCTTAGTGTAAGTATAACTTAAAATACTGTAAGACAGATAAAGCAAAGCAGCATTTAAGCATCATATTGACTTGTTTTACTTCAAGTAATTCCTGAGCAGAGCATTCTAACTAAAATATTATCATAGAAATATAAGAAAAAGCACACTGTATCCAACATAAAACTGTAATTCCAGAGGTGTACTAAGGCCTCGTAAGAGTTGAGAGGCAACCTCAGAACGTACTTAGCAGTCTTTTATCTTAAAATTAAGTCAGTGCTTTGGAACACCAACTTGCAGAATGTGGAGAAAAGCTGGCATATATTCGGGAGTTCAGTGCCCAGTAACACAAGAGAAAGCATTTAGATTTATCCAGCTTTAGTCTCAAGAAGTGGCAACTGAGGAGAGTAAAAAGCTCAAAAAACTATACTATTTTTCAATGGTTATCATTATGATCAATTCATTGTGTCGTCTCAGTCTCAGATCAGAGTCCTGAAGAAGGACAGTAGTGCCCAATCCATAGATATCCTCACCTTTCCTTTCATCCTGCAAAGCAAAAGTGCTGTGCATATTTTCCCAGCTATACTATCTTCTGCAGCACCAGCTCCTAAATGCATAGCCTGCGATCAACACATTAAGCTGCTTCATCTCCCTCTGTCTCAAACCCTCTTGACAAATAATCTCTCCACTTCTTTCAAGAGTGAGAGTGAGGTGATACTAGCAGAATAACATCTTACTCTCAAAGACTATCTTTTCCTTCCATCGACTTAGTCTTCCTTGCAATGTGGCCAGCAGGTTGAGGGAGGTGATTCTCCCCCTCTGCTCGAGTCTCATGAGACCTATCTGTGTTCAGCTCTAGGGATCCCAGAACAAGAGGAATATGGAACTGTACAAGTGAGTCCAAAGGAGGTCATGGAATTGATCCAAGTGCTGGAGCACCTCTGCTATAAAGACAAGGCTAAGAGATCTGGGCTTGTTCAGCCTGGAGAAGAGAAGGCTTTGAGGAGACCTTAAAACAGCTCTCAGTACACAAAAGGGCTCCAAGAAACCTGGAGAGGGGTTTTGGACAAGGGCCTGTAGGGACAGGATGAAGAGTAATGGCTTTAAGGGAGATTTAGACAAAATCTTAAGAAGAAATTATTTAGCATAAGGGTGGTGAGGTGCTGGCACAGGGTGCCCAGAGAAGCCATGGCTGCTCCATCCCATGCAGTGTTCAAGGCCAGTTTGGACGCAGCCTGGAGCAACCTGGTCTAATGTGACATGTCCCTAGCCATGGCAAAGGGGGGGGTGGTGAAATTACATTATCTTTAAGGTCCCTTCCAGCCCAAACCATTCTATGATCCCTTTACTTTTTTCCCCGAATGTGTTGGAATGATGAGAGACACTAGGCATAAGTTGAAACAAGAGAAGTTCAGACTGGGTTCAAGGAGAAATTGTCCATGCCATGAGGACAGTGAAGTGGGTTTCTCAAAGTGTCTGTGGAGCCTCTATCCATAGAGGTTTTGACTATCTAACTGGATAAAGCCCTGAGCAACCTGGTCTGACTTCAGAGCCATTCCTCTTTCCCCATGTCAAAAGATGCTGGTCTGTGCAAGATACCTGTAGCTGCTTTACAAAACAAAAACAGTGCAAGGAATCTCTAACATCTTTAAAACAAATCCCACAGAAGCAGCATGTTCATCAGTAGGAAAAAAAAATTATCTTTTACTAAGTATTAACACCAGTAATTGATGCTCTTGGTGGGGTTTAGACTTTCTTCCTTGATGAATGTTCCTGAAAGCTGTGAAAAAGTAAACCTGGCTAGACTCTGGGAGCTGATGTCTTGCAAGAAAGTCTTTTCAAACAGCCAGAGCCATGTCAAAGACAGGCCAGGCCCCTAAATCTTATGCCAAGCTAGGTGCCTGTGGTGATAAAACATCCTCCCAAAGACAGCCTGACCTTGGCAGTCAAACATGTGCAGTTATCAATCAAGGTTTATGAATCATAGAATCATAGAATAGTTAGGGTTGGAAAAGACCTTAAGATCATCTAGTTACAACCTCCCTGCCACAGGCAGGGACACCTCCAACTAAACCATGCAACCCAAGGCTATGTCCAACCCAGCCTTGAACACCACCAGTGATGGAGCATTCACAACTTCCTTGGGCAACACATTCCAGTGCCTCACTGTCATGGGTTCAGCAGTAGCAGTCATTTTTCTCCTTCTTGGTGGCTGGTGCAGCACCGAGTTTTTGATTTTGGGCCTGTGAACAGTGCTGATAACACCAGTGTTTTCAGTTACTGTTTGGTAATGTTCTGGTTTGACCAAGGACTTTCCGAGTCTCATGCACTGCCAGGGAGGAGGGGAAGCCAGGAGGAAGCAGAGACAGGATACCTGACCCAAACTGACCAAAGAGGTATTCCATGCCACAGCACATCATGCCCAGGATGTAAAAATGGAGGGCAGAGACCCGGAAGGGTGGGGGTGCACTGCTTGGTCGGACTGGGTATAGGTGGTGAGCGACTGTATTCTTTCCTTATATTTGCCTTGTCATTATTATTGGTAGTAGCAGTAGTGGTCTCATGTTATACTTCAGTTACTAAACTGTCCTTATCTCAGCCTGTGGGAGATGCATTCTTTCGATTCTCCTCCCCATCCACCCGGGAGCAGTGGGAAGAAAGAGGAAGGAGTGAGTGAGCAACACTGGGTGAATTATAGATTCTTAAACTACCACACTCACCATGCTTACAGTAAAGAATTTCTTCCTTGTATCCAATCTAAACTTCCCCTGTTTAAGTTTGAACCCGTTACCCCTTGTCCTCTCACTACAGTCCGTAATGAAGAGTCCCTCCCCAGCAACCCTATAGGCCACCTTTAGATATTGGAAGGCTGCTGTTAATGAACTAAAGTCCCAGTGCACATAGAGAATCATACAATCATAGAATAGTTAGGGTAGGAAAGGACCTTAAGATCATCTAGTTCCAACCCCCCTGCCAGGAGCAGGGACACCTCCCACTAAACCAAGCCACCCAAGGCTATGCCCAACCTCGCCTTCAACACCGCCAGAAATGGAGCATTCATAACTTCCCTGGGCAACCCATTCTAGCGCCTCACCACCCTTACAGGAAAGAATTTCCTCCTCATATCCAATCGAAACTTCCTCTGTTTAAGTTTGAACTCATTACCCCTGGTTCTCTCACTACAGTCCCTCATGAAGAGTCCCTCCCCAGCATCCCTATAGGCCCCCATCAGATATTGGAAGGCTGCTATGAGATCTCCAAGCAGCCTTCTCTTCTCCAGGCTGAACCGTCCCAACTTTCTCAGCCTATCTTCATATGGGAGGTGCTCCAGTCCCCTGATAATCCTCATGGCCCTCCTTTGGACTTGTTCCAACAGTTCCATGTCCTTTTTATGTTGGGGATACCAGAACTGCACACAATACTCCAAGTGAGGTCTCACAAGAGCAGAGTAGAGGGGCAGGATCACCTCCCTCGACCTGCTGGTCACGATCCTTTTGATGCAGCCCAGGATACGGTTGGCTTTCTGGGCTATGAGCACATGCTGCCGGCTCGTGTTCATTTTTTCATCAACCAACACCCCCAAGTCCTTGTCCGCAAGGCTGCTCTGAATCTCTTCTCTGCCCAACCTGTAGATGTGCCTGGGATTGCTCTGACCCAGGTGGAGGACCTTGCACTTGGCATGTCTAAACTTCATCAGGTTGGCATCAGCCCTCCTCACAAGCATGTCAAGGTCCCTCTGGATGGCATTCCTTCCCTCCAAGGTATCAACCGAATGGCACAGCTTGGTGTCATCGGCAAACATGCTGAGGGTGCACTCAATCCCACTGTCCAAGTCACTGACAAAGGTGTTGAACAAGACCAGTCCCAACACTGATCCCTGAGGGACACCACTCATTACTGGTCTCCAGCTGGATCGGGAGCCATTGAGCACTACTCTTTGCGTGCAGCCATCCAGCCAGTTCTTTATCCAGCGAGTAGTCGACCTATCAAATTGATGTCTCTCCAACTTAGAGACAAGGATGTCATGTGAGACAGTGTCAAACGCTTTGCACAAGTCCAGGTAGATGACATCAACTGCTCTACCCCTGTCCATCAGTTCCGTAGTCCAAGATTGGAGTTCCCGCTCCAAGATTTTGCCAGGCACAGAGGTGAGACTGACTGGTCTGTAGTTCCCCGGCTCATCCATTTTCCCCTTCTTGAAAATGGGGGTTATATTTCCCTCTTTCCAGTCATCAGGAACTTCACCTGACTGCCATGATTTTTCAAATATGATGGACAGTGGCTTAGCAACGTCATTTGCCAGCTCCTTCAGGACCCGTGGATGCATTTCATCAGGTCCCATGGACTTGTATACATTCAAGTTCCTAAGATGGCCTCAAACCAGATCCTCTCCTACAGTGGGCCCAGGGTCTTCATTCTCACTGTCCCTGCGTCTGCCTTCCAAGACTTGGGTGGTATGGTCAGAGCATTTTTTGGTGAAGACTGCTCACCTGTCCCCTGGCACAGCTCCACATTCTCCAGCCTATCCCTAACATAAATAGCAACTCCTTCTCCCTGCCTGCCAGGTTCGTCTTTCTTAAAAAGCCTGTAACCTTCCATTCCAACACACCAGTCATAGGAGCCATACCACCATGTTTCTGTGATGCCTATGATATCATATGCCCATAGACGTGCACACATCTCTAATTCCTCATTTGTTCTCCATGCTATGGGTGTTTGTATAGAGGCATCTGAGCTGAGCTCCAGTTGAAGCCGGCTCATTGGCTGGAGTAGCTGCAATATCTCTACATTGCTCTGAATGTTTACTAGAGGTGATGGCCAGTGACTGGGTGTGTTGGGATGGAATGATGCCCCCCTCTGCCAACACATCTAGTTTAAAGCATCCTTGACCGGTCTGGCAAGCCTCCTCCCGAAACCACTCTTCCCTTTCTTTGTCAGAGCAGCTCCACCAGCCCCCAGTAGACCTGGCCTACTAAATTGAGTCCCATGTTCAAGGTACCCAAACCCCTGACTATAGCACCACTCTTCTAACCATTTATTAACCTGGACAATCCTCCTAACCTTTTTGAGGTCCTGCCCTGTATCCTGGAGAATTGACAAAAAGACAATCTGAGCTCCAGAGCCCCTAACCACCTCTCCCAGAGCTCTGTAGTCCTTCTTTATGTTCTCCGGGCTACTGCTATCTATATCACTAGCACCCACATGGATCACTAGAAGTGGGTAATAGTCAGTGGGACTGACTAGAGCAGGCAGCTTCTCTGCAACATCCCTGATCTGAGCCCCTGGTAGGCAACACACCTCCCTTGAGTCTGGGTCAGGCCAACAGATGAGTGCCTCTGTTCCTCTCAGAGTAGAGTCCCCTACCTCTATGACCTGCCGCTTTTTCCTGGCATCACCAGCAGTGATCTTCTTTACCAGTGCATCAGGCAGTTGCTCCTGGTGGGAGTGTGTTTCCGCATCAGCCCACTGCAGGACAGCAAAGTGGTTGTGGGTGGGGACAATAGATTTAGGAGGAAGCCCCTTGCTTTTAATTGTCCTCTTCCTCCTTTTCTATTGGCTTTTTCTGTTACCGTTTCCCAGCTTCCTGGGTTAGCGCCCTCCTTTCCTGCATGAGCAACAGTACACACTTGAGGCCCCTGCACAGTCTCGTCCTGGAGCAAGCAGTGCTGTTTCCCCTGAGCTTCCCTGACACTTTTCAGCCTATTGACAGCGTCCTGCAGCTCAGCCACCTGCTGCAGGAGGACCTCCACCAGGGAGCACAGAGTGCAGCCCTGCCCATTGTGCACCCTCCTCTCAGGAGAGCAGTGCAGGCACTCTCTACACCCCGAGCTCTGCACTGCAGCCTGCTTTCTCATGGGCTCTGTCTGGGTGCCTACACTGGCCACTGTGGGGGCAGCCAGAGCAGAGCTCCCAGACTGGACCCTGGTCATACGGCGAGTGCTCACCATCCCGCTCACCTGCCCGCTCGAACTGCCGCTCAAGCTGCCTCAAACCTGCCCTGTTTGCCGCGTTCCTGGTCGCTCGTGCTCCCTGGGGCAGGTTTTTACCCAGTCAGGGCTGGTGCTGCTCCTCCTGGCACCGCCCCCTCTGAGTCCTCTCCTTGCGTCCTCTCAGCTGCTGGCTCCTGGGTAAGCCCTGTCAAGGACTTAAGGCTCCCTCGGTGCCTGTTGCTGCTCCTACTTGAAGCTCCTGAAAGACGAAGACAAAGCCAGCCCAGTGTCTGCATCCCAGGCAGACAGAACGGATGCCCTGGTGTCTGGATAGGTGGGTGCCAATTGTTTCACCCCCAGCACCTGCTGCTGGCCAGTCCAGAGCTGGAACTCTGGGTTGAGAGTGGAAGAGATGCTCAAAAATAGGTGCCTGAAGTGCTATAGGACTGGTAGGGTGACAGATTGTACATCTGGAGCAGGAACTAGAACAGAAATGGACCAGGTTGCAATTAGAACTTAAATGGTGTAGCTAGAAAGAGATGTCATCCATTAAGCATCTGCCTTAATTTCTCCTTTAGAAGAAGCAATTAGATTCCTGAAGTACTGCTCTAGGATTTATACAGGAATTTCAAGGTATGTTTTCTCTATGGCTCAGGAAGAGGGAAAAACCATCAAAGATCTAAGAGTTCTATTGACTTTATCTGTTTTAAGGCAGGTTTCCTAAACTGATCTAGGAGATTCTAAATTTTGTATTTAAGGTGGGCAGCCAGGTAGAACAAAGAGGAGGGCTGAACTGGTTCTACTTTTTTAAACATCTGTTTTTTAAGGCAATTAACCTGGAGAAGTGACTTAGCAGTAGGTTTTTCTTGCATAATTGGGACATTCACTTCAGGAAATAGGAACGCTTCCTGGTAGACATTTTAATGGAAAAGCAACAATGAGCTTACATACCGTAAGGAATCTGCACAGAAAGGAGACAGTTTATTAAAACACAAGGCACAAAAATGTTCCTAGACATATTAATAGGAGAAAACCATCAGGCATCAGGCTTCACTAGTCTTAGCATTCCTAGGATTACATGTTTAAATATAATCCCCCTCAATGAAGAAGCAGAGGCATGATATGAGTACTGGCACTAAAACCAAAACAGAGTATCCAAAGCATTTACAGGCGCTAAAAGCATGTCCATATAACTAATCAGAACAAAGGATAAGAGGAGTTTCAGTTCTCTGACGGGTTTGGAAAGGAAGACTTCTTTTGCGCTAGCAGAGTGCTAAGACTGTACACAAATGGAGATGTCACTGAAAAAGCCAAAGTACAAGCAACATTTTTCATTTGCTCCACATCAGAAAGGGATATTTCAGGCAAAACCAAACATTTCAAGAGTAATTGACAGAATAAATACAGATATGTCTTCTGATACTGCCAAATTTGCTTTTAATTGAAAAATGGTCAAAGCAACATTTTGGGGGATTCATATATATAATCTATAATCTTCAAGGTATTTTCTGTACTTGGGCGCATATGTTTCAAGGCTTCAAAGTCATCTTTAATAGCATTTTCAAGACAGGTTTGAGTTTTTTCATGCCAACTTGAAGTATTCAAATACAATCCCAAAATTACTCGTTTCATGTTTTAGTGATAGATTTCAAGTGCCCTGGTTTCCCTGGTTGGATTTCCCAGATTCACAGACAGAATTACACAGAGTCAGGAGCAGGAGTTAACTCTCCTGGCTTCCTTGGTCAGAGACTTAATGAAGAGCTTATCCTCTGTCTTTTGCACATGTACATTGTATAATCCCTTTGGGGACCAGAGGCAGAGAAGTGCATGCATACACACACATACCCATACACATCCAAGTGAACTACTCTGATCATGCACTGTTTTTCTATGGGACTCTGCCAAAATTAAACAATTGGCATAAGATGTACATTAGTATGTGTTCACACAAATATTCACATGTAAATACTGCACATCTCACTGGGCTTTGAAGCCACTGGATTGAGGGAAAGCAAGAACAGCACCAGAATTCAAATAATAATATTTACAGAGCAAGCCTTGAACTATTCACAGATGTTCTATTTAATATCTCACCTTACAGTCTGCACAATGGGCATGTATATTAAAATGAAATAAAATCTATTTACAAAGCAAAAACAGTACCTATATTATTGTCACGAAGGTTTTATTGCAGATAGCTCATTGCAACCAGACATCACCAAGATAACCTGTTCAGCACAACAGTTTCAAATGTAGATCCTTAAAAAACAGATAAGAACCTAGAGAGCCTGCCTATTGAAGATAGTCACCTGATGAGACACTCAACTGCATCATTACATACTAAAAAATGTAACAAGTCTGCTTGGAAAAGCAGACAGGAAAAGGAGGCTGATCAAACTTCTCTAAATCACATGGTGCTGTGGGAATTTATTAATAGTTATAGCAAGTGCTTCGAACATGTCTTGTAAAGCCACTATTTAAGTTCTAATTAATCAGCAGGTCTAAGTTTACTCAAAAATTCTTGAGCTCTCAAGCAACCTGATCTGAGTTTCGTCTCTAAGAAAACTTGAAACCAGTTGAGATTTGCCTGGTCTCACATTTCACTGAGCATTAGCATAACTGATAATGGTCCTTTCTGATATATGTTCCATTTCCTTGAGTCTTTTGGTTTATTATCTAATTCTGAGCAACCTAAATGCGACACATGATTTGGAAGAGAAGTGTGCCCTAAGCAAGTTGCTCTCGGTATCTTACACATTCATGTGTTTCATGCATTGAAAGCCCAGCTAACTCAGACAATTTTGGTACTTAAAATACAGCTTCATTAAGAGGCCACTGTGCTGAGCAAAAAAGCCTTCATAAATATATACCCTGTTGTCCGAAACAGTCATAAAATGAATTGAGTTCAGTTATGCTACAAGCTCAAATACTTTCACATCCTCATTTCATCTGTCTTCCATAAAGGACTTTCATCCCTGAAGAGTCTTGCAGAATGTGGGGAAACTTTCCACTGCTCATAGAATTCAACCTAGCTCTGGAGACCCAACGCCAGCAGCATATTCCTATTGAGTCACCACTTTAGCATTCCAGACTGTTCTATTACAGCTAGGATGCACATTTTGTAACCTGCTTTCCTCCATCTAAATCTAGCTGTGTTTAGAAGAGACATTTAGCCAGGCACTCCCTGTATCTAAGTAATCTCCAAAGCACAGAATGGGAACTTACATCTTAAAAGTCCAAGGCAAAAATATGCATTTTTCCTTAGCAATGACAGCATCCAACCTAATCCTAGAAACCTTGTCATATCCAAAACACCTGAGGGCTGGAAAAACCAGTAAGGATCCCTTTTTCTATTATCCCTTAAGGCAAATTTGCACCTTTCACTCTCACTTTCAGTTCAGCATGTCACATCCACATCCAGTATCTCATAGAATCTGCGTATGAAGGACTTAATATCCAAATAAACTCTAAACATCATATCATTTTGAAGAAATATCAAGTACAAACGCATGGCAAGATCTTCATTCCATCTACACAGTAATGTTAACATTTTTCTACCAGTTAAAAATACCCAATATGAGGCAATCCAAAAAAGACACAATATTTTGCACAGTAACACACAGGTATGTTTGACACCTCTTTTTTTCTGCAGGGTGCCAATCCTCAAGCAAGGCTTCCTTAGCCAAGCCTTCTCCTGCTAGAAGTTATCTTCCAGAGAGTCATAAAACCTCAACTCACAGCACAATTTGTGTCAAATACTCCTCTCTTCCTCCAAACTGTAATTCCCACTATCATTATCACTATCATAGCAGGTACTGACCTTTCCTCATCAGGTTAGTTCTCCTTACAAGTCTCCATACAATACCACCTTCCTGAAAACTTCATCCATGTGATGATAATTCCTTCTCCTCCTTATATGAGCTCCCCCTGAGTGTTTGTACTCCCTACAGATGTGCTCCTTCCTGCACCCTATCGTCCGCCTTCTACCTTCTCCTTGACTGTGTGTTGGCTTTTTAACCCTCCCCCAGTCAGGACAATTTGCCTGTACACAGAATTTACTCTTTTTCCTCTGATATTTATTTGCTTGTGTGATTTATTTCTCCTCTAATATCACCAAAGTCCCTGAAGACATTAATAAAGTGCTGTTGAAAAAGTTAATAGGAATGACCAGATTTGTATTTCTTCTAAAGCCAGATTGATGTAAACTGGTTGTCATCTGCCATCAGATAGACAGAAAACTCCACTGACCCTGAAGCAGCCGAACAGAATGAGGAAATACTAAAGATTATTAATTAGAACTAGCTGCAAACTGCTGCAGCTTTAGCTATTGTTTTGCAGTGCATCAGCCTTTCCTGAAACACCCAGTTTCTGAAGGGATGGGCAGACATAAAGAATAAATGCTCTTTATGAACCAAGGCCTTTTGCTTCTAGTCCTCTATTAAAACTAGGGGCTTAACTTGAGACATCTGGAAGTTTCCCAATTCTCCTCTAAGTTCACTGATTCACCTCTAACAAAGCTGCTGCCCTTATTGATGTGGCAGTTTGGGGTTCCTGAAACAGGAAAATCAAACCTGGTGGTCACCTTGAAATCTTTCTCCTATAATCACCTGAGATGAGAAATGACCATCTCAGGTCCTAATCTCACAGCCTCTGAAAAACTCAAGTTTTGACTTTGTGGTCCCTAATAACCATAGCAGCTGTAGCTGAGATGATTCATAGATTTTCCAACCATTAAGATAATGCAGTCTGTTTGGGTAACACAACACTGAAAGTTTTACATGGTATTTTATGCAGCACAATAGATCATAAACCATGCTATAATTTTACTATTTCTAGAACAAAATCTAATTGACTAAAACTGAAGGAAATAAATGGAAGTTGTAAGGTGCACACACATAGAATTGTCTTTAAAAAGCATGTCTCTTGGCAATGGCTGAATTCCAGCATAGAAATTCCTTAAAGATTATTTTTAAAAGTCATCTGACTCTGAATTATCATCTTTTCCTAACGTCAGATTTAAGCCTGCGGTCCCACTGGGGAAGGACAAACAGTTCAAGTTTATGCTCTTCTGGGAGCATATATATTGCATATCACAGACCACGCCTGATCTGTACAAGTCCTGTTACAGGAAAAAGAGTATTCAAGCAGGAGAGGAAGAATGTAGAGCTTTCAGCAGAGGGAGGTATTGACACGGCATATAACTCGAGAGGAGGGTATCCAAGACAGACTGTTTTGGTGCTTGGCTGAAGTTAGAGGCAATATATCCCTCCTCCTCCTGCAGGTTTCGGTTTGTTTGTTTGTTTGTTTGTTTGCTTGCTTGCTTGCTTGCTTGCTCGTTTGCTTGCTTGCTTGCTGGCTTGCTTGCTTGCTTTAAGAAAGGGAACAGCCTGACACACTTTTGCTGGTGTTGTTTTCCTGTGTGCAGATGTTGAGTTGCATTCTATTATCAGTGGAAAAAATCCCAAATATTGGGGGGGGAGGGGGGGGGTGTGGAAATAGACATAGGTTTAAAGAAAGAAGCCTTTGGTCACCAAAACTAGCCAGGGCAGATAGTGTAACCGAAACCCGCCTGTCAGCACAGCACACAGGGCAAACTTACATAATATTTTCCACATCCATTTCAAGCAGGGCAGCCTGCCAGCTCAATAGATTTCTAGAGAGGGTGGGATAGACAGCGCAGTTTGATTCACAGACAGCTGTATTTACAGCTCGTCCCATTGCCTTCCCCTCTCTGGGCGGTTACTTCTGCAGTTTGCCAGGCAGCAGTGCAAGCATAGCCCTGATAAGTCATGCTTCAGAGTGTCTGAAGCACTGCAGCTGTACAAATTCACTTTGGCTTTCTGTTGTTGAGGGTGCTGACATGCGCTGATTTGTTGAAAGTTGTCTAAGTCCAGAAATCAATGGTAAGAAAAGCACCTTGACAAAGAAGATTGGAGAAGAGCTTCAGCTTCTGATCTTCACTGCCCTCCAAAAATGGAGTCTTTAGAAAGAAAAGGTTCCTGCAAAACTGTGTAAACAAAACTTAACCCATGATGGGTCCAGGTTAGAAGCAGATCTGAACCTCAAAAATGGACCTGAACTTTCTCAAAAGGCAGGGTTGCTCTGATCCAGTTCCTGGATGAAACTATTATCTCATTTCCTGTGATGAATTGCGAAGAAAGATACAATTGCATGAAAAACTATTCATTAGGAACAGTCACACAAATAACCGAATAAACAGTTCCGTGTGATGTGTGACAGGGCAATCCATAAAGCAGAGCACTGGCCTGCATATTTCCTGCATTTATTCTATATTTTCTTTACATCTGGCAGGTTCTCCACTGAGACTTCTCAAATACCTCATTAAGATTTTGCTATTGCTGACAAGCAATGACTCTGCAGTTTCCCATCAAAGAGAGACAGGGAAAAATGACAAACAAGAAAGTTTGTTTCCTGTGACCAACTTGAATGAAGGAAAAAAGGAGGTGAAAGGAAGGGAAAAAGTAGAACACTGATATCATTGTAAAAACCCCAGTATGTTGCCCATAAACCAGACTACAGAAAACAAAGGTTAAGACTATCCTTCCCTCTCCCGTCTATAATGTTTGCACAGGGCAGTATATGACCCTGTATGGATATTTGAATGCCATCAAATAGAAAACTGAGCTGGGCCAATTCTCCCCAAACTGAAATGTACCTACACAGCATCAAAGTTGCTAATACATTTATGTAGAATATCAGTGCCAGTATCATTAAATCAAACTATTCCTCCAAAGCAAGTTGCTCTCACCATGCTTTTAAATGAAAAAAACAAAAGGATAACAGTGAAATGCCAACACGTTCATCACTTTAACCTGCAAAGAGGTGTTCCCACACCAGCACGGAGATAAAACAAAAGCACAATTCATGAAACAATGCAATGATGTCAAGTGAGGTGTAATATTTCCTCTTGCAAGTAACATCGTGTGCTTTGAGAGCAATTCATTTGAGCCAAAAATCATCCTCCAAAACAAACTCTTTCCTTTCAACATTTCTCTCATCAATAGTTTACAACTGGAGTTTACTGGCTTTGATTATAATCACCTCCCCCCAAAATGTAGGGAATAGAACATCTTTAAAGATGTTTTTTGTTTCTTATGACCATGCTTAAAAGGAATCCCTCAATTTCTTTTCTATCTTGGATGACTTTTTATCATTTCCACATTTTTTTCCTGTCCAAATTTGGAGAGTCTATATATTGGCAAAATCTATATATTTACCCAGAGAGAACTCAGTATTCTCTTCTTTCCCCCTGAAAAGAAGCTTGATTTTAATAACTGAAAATCAATAGTATTTGAACTCACAGAATCAATTGTGAGCTAAAAAAAATAAACACATCCTAGTATTGGGGAACGGGTAACCTAGTCTGAAACTGGTAAACCAGAATAAATTGTCTTTAACACAATAAGCAATGAGGTTATGTAGCATCATCCAACTGTAACAGCTTTTTTCCACAATGTTAGATTGCCATTCATTGAGTTTTCTGCATATTTAAAGATTGAATAATGAAGAGTGGCAAGAAGAGAAAATAGAAGCAGAGGCAGAAATTTGCTGGCGAGGAAGAACACAAAATCAGAAAAAAATGGAAAAATGGAAATAGGGATGTTTGAGCAAGCTGTATGATTTAGTTGGAGCCTCAACAAGCTAGCGGTGAAAGGGAACAAAAACCTTCCACCTCAGGGAAGGACTGGTTATGACTATGAGGCACAAGGTGCTCTTATATGTCACTCTCATATGGAGTCTGTGCTATGGCGTATATCAGGGACACTTGGCTTCAAGTGATAGTTGAGGGACAAGATATGCACAGTTCTGCACCAGTCAGCAAGATCTCAACACCAGTGTTACCACCCCAACACAAAATTACTACCAGACAGAAATCTCCACTGCAATTTCAGTGTAAAGTTTGGGGTCACTATGTGATAGTTTTTTAAATACCCACAGCAAGGTTTGCCAAAGCTCAGGTTTTGTAATTCTACTGCAGAACCACACTAAATCGTGTTTCTTTTTCTGGGACTTGAGCTACTATATCTGCTCTGTGATATACTCTGACATGTAAAAGTAAAGCCACAGTACGAACCATTTGCTCAAAGGAATTTAAAAGTAGAATATACACTGTATTATCTAGCAAAGGGAGAAGAAGTTATCGCCCCAGTTCCTCAGGCACTAGTAAATACATTGCATGTTATAAATGCACCTTTTTTCTTTTGCTTTTGGCAGCAACTAAACAAAAAGTATTTAAAATGCAATTTCCCTTCTGCTATTCCAGCTCTTTAGAGTTCATATTCCTCAGTCTTCAGACAAGGAAATTCCAGAGCTGTAGCTAGACAGAAGGGCACAGGAGGGCACCCCAGTTCCCGGGAGAGGGCATGCTCCTTCACCACATCCTGACCCGGTCCGTAGGTAGGACCAGCCTGCATGAAGCTTATCTCATCCATCATATGCTGCTACCTGGCTGTCCTCAGAAAGGAGATGTATGGTGAGAGCCCTGATGCTCTCGAACAGGCCTTGGACTGGACCTAGACAATCAGCACCAACTGAGGTGCAGCCAGTATGCTTCACTACTGCCCCTTTCATTGCCAGTCTCAGTGCTGGGACTTAGCGTATGGCACTGGATTTGACACGGCTGGATAATGTCAACTGCATTTACTATTATTGTTAATGCAGAACTTTCTATTAGAACTACAGAAATACTACTAGGCCAAAAAATGATTACAAACTTAAATTCTAAACTTGAAGGAACTGTAAAAGCTTGCAGCTTTGTACCTTCCCACTAAGCATAGCCCAGTTACTCTCCCTTCTTCTGGCATAAGCTGAAGGATTTCATACATTAGAGGTGTATCAAATGACTTTGTCACCTATAATCGATTTTCTTTTCTCTTTGACAGTCACCAAATTCCATCTGGAGAAACCTTTTTAACAATCTGCTTAAATATACCTCACTTCTCTACATTGATTTGAAAAGATTGTCTGTAATTAATTGTCATTTGTTTGCATTGTGCAATGTATAGATCTAAATTCTGCTACTACGTGGTGAAATCCAAAGGAAAACAAATAACTTCTTATGCAAATAAACATTCTTAAATTATATCTTAATTATAGTAATACCTACATCTGAGTGTTTAGGATATAAACTGGATCTAACTTGGAGACCAGAACTGGAGATTCTGCAGAAATGTGGCTGGATCAGAAAGTTGCAGTTAGTTCTTTTTGCTCAGTTGTTCTATTATACATTTGAGATTTAAAAGGCACACATTGCCACACAGGTATAAGGGGCATGAACTAAACACAGATTCTCCTATTACTTACAGTTTGCAAATTAATTCAACGTTACAAGGAAAAGAGCTTTGTAACAAACCAATGTAACCACTAAAACTGAAAAGAGGCTGAATCCAACAACATCCAGAGGATGTAACTGCCAGAATTAGAAGACATCAGAAGAAAGTACTGAAGAAATAGGTACCCCTTTCTGCAACCTATGAGAGCCCACTGCCTAGACTAATACAGCCTCGTGCAGCTGAGGAGGTTTTCTGACTGCACAGTTCAGGTTCAGTGTGCTGCAAAAACAGCATGGCAGCAACAAGTCCTAGGTACCATCCTGAAGGAAATGAAAGTATAGATTCCAACTAAACTCTTATTCCTCTTCTTGGCCCTGTAAAATTGAGATACAAGCCTGTAGACCACTTCTGCTGTTCTTCCCACTTTGAGGCTCTCACATTCCTTGGGAACATGAAAGCAAAACCCAGCAAATGCAGCAGCAGGTATGTAGGACAGATCTGGTCAAAACACATTTGCAATACAGTTGTCACCACCTCAACACCCTAAACTACCTCTGCCTGGATTCAGTGGCAGATGACCCTTTTCCAGATTGCTCTGTCTACAGAAAGCTGTCACAAAAGGTTCCCCTGGATTTGTGTGTAAAATGAGCTCTGTGATCTTCTGCCTTTGGGAATGCTGTGAAGTGAGCGTGACAGCACAGCCCCAGGTACCCTGAGGCCAAACTATAACGTCATGTTTCTTAAAACAGTTCATTCTAATTTGTCAAAGTTTTACATTTCACAGATGAGGAACCCGAAGCAAAACCAGAATTTAGGTGCAGTCCTTTCATTCCTTGTGGCAGCTGAGTCCCATTCCTAAACCAAAACACATTCCCAGGGTGATGCATTCACTCCAGAGAACATCTTGCTATATGTGGTAAAATAGCTGGGGTAGGCACATCCACAATCCCCGAGATAATACTGCTCACACCTCCTCTGGTAGAAAACCCACAAAAGGAAGAGAAACATCCATCCCTCTTCTCATTCCATGTAGTACAAGACATATTTCCTATTGTCTGATCATGAAGGTTGTGATTTCTAAACCATTCAGAGAAAAACCATAGCTTAGCAAAGTATCTAAATGCCTATTATTTGTAATCATTGCATATGGTGGGCAGTGAAATCCTGCAGAGAGCACAATTTGTGAATGCAAACAGGAAAGAAAAGAAGTAAAGATACATCTGCTAGAGAATCATCATTGCCCGCATTAGGATGTCTGAGAGCTATTGCCTGGTTCAGTGGATCATACCTGCAAGGAAATGCTCATTACTTAGTGAAAATCTGAACAAAATAAATGCACTTTCAGTTGCATGCACCAAATTCAGTGTCAGCAATGAAGCAAAGAGAGAGGCTTGCTGTGTAGCGTGGGGCATCTGTGCCACAGAGATCAAGCCTCAGGTGCTACTGGAACATGTTGTGCTCTTTAGCTTCACATCACCTGCTGCTATTGGCTGACTCTAGGTATCAAATGGAAATATCATACCGCAGCTCACCCAAAACTTCACCCACTCCTTCATGGCAACAGACATTTCTGACTTGCAATTTGCGTCATCTGTACCCCTAACAACTAGAGCCTGCAAATCCACCTGCATTTGCAAAGTAACCAAACTGCCTCATCTCAAAGTGCATGCTTTGTTACTGCTCTTTCAATAAAAGCTGTATTCTGGCATCATTTTGCATTTCACATCAATGATAATATTCTTTTAGAGAGGGACCTCTTACAAGTGCATATAGTAACAGGACAAAAGGGAATGGTTTTAAACTGAAAGAGGGTAGATTAAGATTAGACATTAGGCAGGAGCTCTTTCCTGTGAGGGCGGTGAGGCACTGGCACATGGTGCCCAGAGAAGCTCTGGCTGCTCCACCCCTGACAGTGTTCAAGGCCAGATTGGACAGGGCTTGGAGCAGCCTGGTCCAGTGTGACATGTCCCTTCCCATGGTGGGGGGGGGGGGGGGGGGGGGAAATTAGATAATCTTTAAGGTCCCTTCCAAACCATTCTATGACTCTATGAGATGCCATTTTGTTCATAAAATTCTGCTTTAAAAAAATCTTACTGCTAAAAGAACTGGCAACAGTAGCATAGCATTATCCTAGATGGCAGTTCAATGAGTTGAGATAATTTGGACTGTTTTGGCAATATTTGGTAACATACTGGAAAAATAACATCAGAAATCCGTAATTTCACTGCAAACCTGGACATCTTTAGGCCCTACATTGCACAGGTTTTTCTGAACATTTTCTTCGAAAGGTTTTGCTCTCATGTTTACTTTTCCAACAGACATCGGTTCAAAATTTTCCTTCACCTGAGAGGAAATGGAATCTTTCTCTTCTGTGACAAATTACACTTTACAAGCATATTTTGTAAAGCCTGGCTTCGTAGAAACACCATAATTTAGGTAACTGTTATGCAATATTAGTTAAGAGGAAGTTACCAGATGAATAAAGTGGCAGAGGCAGTATGCAGAAATCACCTCCAACAATAGTTTCAGGGTCACTTTTACATCGTATTCACTGGGGAGGATGCTCCTGAGAAGTGGAGCCATGCAATGATTTTGTCTTTAGACACCAGATTTTCACAGTTACATGGGAAATTACTACTGAAAATGTCATATTTACTATCAGAACTAGTGAGATCCAGCCTCTTTGAAAATCTGCCTAGAGTGACAGAGGAGCTGATTACCTAAAATGCACTCATAAATTTTTGATGTCCACACTTTCATGTGAAATAAAGATACCTGACTATGGGGAATAGATCTGAGCTGAATCAGTTTGTTTCAGATAGCTATGTCATTCAGTTGCTAACTGGCTTTCATACAGCATCTTTGCATATCCTCTGCACACAACAAATAAATAAGGATCATAAAATGCTAGAAATGTTTAGAGTTCTAAAAAATTAAATATTAAAGCTATACAGAAATAATTGCTATTATTAGAACAGAACTATTATATTATTATATCTATTATTATTACGGAAATAATCTGTTATTAAAAAACTTTATTTCCAATGGAAAGCAATATATGTTTCAAAATCTTCAATATTTCTCTTATAACAGGTTTACACACAAAACAGCATTATGAGAATGTTTGATTTACTGAAATATTTGTGTCACAGTTCTCATTAGCAATTACTTCAGTCTCCCTTTTCCCTGATAAAATGTGCTATCTTTCCTAATCCTTCAGATTTGCATGATAGTCTTAATTCTACTACTAGTCCAGATGTTTCTCAAGGGAATGGAATTCAGTAAAGGAGTCGGATTCAGAAAAAAATGGCTTTGGACCAAGGCTATATTAAGTTTACAAAGTTAAAAGAGCCCAAGGGACACTGTTGTGTACAGTTTGCAGTACAGGCATTCAAAGGCGCAAAATATGTTATCATATGCGGGAAAGGAGGCCGTTAACCCAGGAAGTTGGGAAATGGTAACAGAAAAAGCCAACAAGAAAAGGAGGAAGAGGACAATTAAAAGCAAGGGGCTTCCTCCTAAATCTGTTGTCCTCACCCACAACCACTTTGCTGTCCTGCAGGGGGCTGATGCGGAAACACACTCCCACCAGGAACAACCGGCTGATGCACTGGTAAAAAAGATTTCTACTGCTGCTGCCAGGAAAAAGTGGCAGGTCATAGAGGTAGGGGACTCTACTCTGAGAGGAACAGAGGCACTCATCTGTTGGCCTGACCCAGACTCAAGGGAGGTGTGTTGCCTACCAGGGGCTCAGATCAGGGATGCTGCAGACAGGCTGCCTGCTCTAGTCAGTCCCACTGACTATTACCCACTTCTAGTGATCCATGTGGGTGCTAGTGATATAGATAGCAGTAGCCCGGAGAACATAAAGAAGGACTACAGAGCTCTGGGAGAGGTGGTTAGGGGCTCTGGAGCTCAGATTGTCTTTTTGTCAATTCTCCAGGATACAGGGCAGGACCTCAAAAAGGCTAGGAGGATTGGCCAGGTTAATAAATGGTTAGAAGAGTGGTGCTATAGTCAGGGGTTTGGGTACCTTGAACATGGGACTCAATTTAGTAGGCCAGGTCTACTGGGGGCTGGTGGAGCTGCTCTGACAAAGAAAGGGAAGAGTGGTTTCGGGAGGAGGCTTGCCAGACCGGTCAAGGATGCTTTAAACTAGATGTGTTGGCAGAGGGGGGCATCATTCCATCCCAACACACCCAGTCACTGGCCATCACCTCTAGTAAACATTCAGAGCAATGTAGAGATATTGCAGCTACTCCAGCCAATGAGCCGGCTTCAACTGGAGCTCAGCTCAGATGCCTCTATACAAATGCCCATAGCATGGAGAACAAAAAAGAGGAATTAGAGATGTGTGCACGTCTATGGGCATATGATATCATAGGCATCACAGAAACATGGTGGTATGGCTCCTATGACTGGTGTGTTGGAATGGAAGGTTACAGGCTCTTTAGGAAAGACAGGCCTGGTTGGCAGGGAGGGGGAGTTGCTATTTATGTTAGGAATAAGCAGGAGAGTATGGAACTGTGCCTGGGGACAGGTGAGCAGTTGACAGAGAGTTTGTGGGTGAGGCTTAAAGGGAGAACAGTGATGGGAGATATTATTGTGGGGATCTGTTACAGACCGCCTGACCAAGAGGACTCAATGGATGAAGTGCTCTATAGACAGATAGGAACAGCCTCACGCTCCCAGGCCCTTGTTCTGATGGGGGACTTCAACCACCCTGATATCTGCTGGAGGGATGGTACCGTCCGGCACAAGCAATCCAGGAAGTTCCTCGATTGTGTGGAAGAGAGCTTCCTTCTGCAAGCAAAAGAGGAGCCGACAATGAGAGGTGCCATGCTTGACCTTGTCCTCACCAACAGGGAAGGGCTGGCTGGAAATTTGACGCTCCAGGGCAGCCTTGATTGCAGCGATCACGAGATGGTCATATTCGAGATTGTCAGGACAGTGAGAAGAGCGTGCAGCAAGCTCACTGCCCTGGACTTCAAGAGAGCAGACTTTGGCCTCTTCAGGAACCTGCTCAGTAAGATTACATGGGATATAGCCCTAGAGGGCAGGGGGCCCAAGACTCTTGGTTGATATTCAAGGATCAGCTGCTGCAGGCTCAGGAGCAATACATCCCTCCTAGAAGGAAGTGCAGCAGGAGGGCCAGGAGACCTCCTTGGATGGATAAGGATCTGCTGAGGAAAATTCGAAGGAAAAAGGAGGCTTATAAAAGGTGGAAGCAAGGACAGGCGGTCTGGGAAGAATACGGGGATGTTGTCTGGGAAGCTAGGGATCAGGCTAAGGCCCACTTAGAATTAAACTTGGCTAGGGATGTGAAGGATAACAGGAAGGGATATTACAGGTACATTGCAAATAAAAGAGAGGCTAGGGACAATGTGGGTCCCCTCCGGAAGCTATCGGGAGAACTGGCTATCCTGGATTTTGGAAAAGGCTGAGGTTCTTAATGACTTCTTTGCCTCAGTCTTCACCGGAAAATGCTCTGACCACACCACCCAAGTCTTGGAAGGCAGACACAGGGACAGTGAGAATGAAGACGCTAGGCCCACTGTAGGAGAGGATCTTGTTCGAGACCATCTTAAGAACCTGAATGTATACAAGTCCGTGGGACCTGATGAAATGCATTCGTGGGTCCTGAAGGAGCTGGCAAATGACGTTGCTAAGCCACTGTCCATCATATTTGAAAAATCATGGCAGTCAGGTGAAGTTCCTGATGACTAGAAAAGGGAAATATAACCCCCATTTTCAAGAAGGGGAAAATGGATGACCTGGGGAACTACAGACCAGTCAGTCTCACCTCTGTGCCTGGCAAAATTTTGGAGCAGATTCTCCTGAAAGGCATGCTGGGGCACATGAAAAACAACAAGGTTCTTGGTGACAGCCAACATGGCTTCACTAAGGGGAAATCCTGCCTGACCAATCTGGTGGCCTTCTATGATGGGGCTACAGAACTGATGGACAGGGGTAGAGCAGTTGATGTCATCTACCTGGACTTGTGCAATGTGCTTGACACTGTCTCACATGACATCCTTGTCTCTAAGTTGGAGAGACATCAATTTGATAGGTGGACCACTTGGTGGATAAAGAACTGGCTGGATGGCTGCATGCAATGAGTTGTGCTCAATGGCCCAATGTCCAGCTGGAGACCAGTAATGAGTGGTGTCCCTCAGGGATCGGTGCTGGGACCGGTCTTGTTCAACGTTTTTCTTGGTGACTTGGACAGTGGGATTGAGTGCGCTCTCAGCAAGTTTGCCGATGACACCAAGCTGTTTCATTCGGTTGATACGTTGTGGGGAAGGAATGCCATCCAGAGGGACCTTGACACGCTTGTGAGGTGGGCTGATGCCAACCTGATGAAGTTTAACCATGACAAGTGCAAGGTCCTCCACCTGGGTCAGAGCAATCCCAGGCACAACTATAGGTTGGGCAGAGAAGAGATACAGAGCAGTCCTGCAGAAAAGGACTTGGGGGTGTTGGTGGATGAGAAAATGAACACCAGCCAGCAATGTGTGTTTGCAGCCAAGAAAGCCAACCGTATCCCAGGCTGCATCAAAAGGAGCGTGACCAGCAGGTCGAGGGAGGTGATCCTGCCCTTCTACTCTGCTCTTGTGAGACCTCACTTGGAGTATTGTGTGCAGTTCTGGTGTCCTCAACATAAAAAGGACATGGAACTGTTAGAACAAGTCCAAAGGAGGACCACGAGGATGATCAGGGGACTGGAGCACCTCCCGTATGAAGATAGGCTGAGAAAGTTGGGGCTGTTGAGCCTGGAGAAGAGAAGGCTGCTTGGAGATCTCATAACAGCCTTCCAATATCTGAAGGGGGCCTATAGGGATGCTGGGGAGGGACTCTTCATGAGGAACTGTAGTGAGAGAACAAGGGGTAACGGGTTAAAAGTTAAACAGGGGAAGTTTAGATTGGATATGAGGAAGAAATTCTTTCCTGTAAGGGTGGTGAGGCACTGGAATGGGTTGCCCAGGGAAGTTGTGAATGCTCCATCACTGGTGGTGTTCAAGGCTGGATTGGGCATAGCCTTGGGTGGCATGGTTTAGTGGAAGGTGTCCCTGCCCGTGGCAGGGGGATTGGAACTAGATGATCTTAAGGTCCTTTCCAACCCTAACTCTTCTATGATTCCATGATTCAATATCACTGGATGGCTGAGGCAGGATATACGCACTGACACCCAAACCATTCTGGATGTAAGCTATTTACAGTACCACTGGGAGCTGCAGACAGCAATCTTGCTGGCTGGTGGAGAACCAGTGAGGTCTGTGCATGTTTTGCTGCAGAGCACCAGCAGATAAGAGGCCCCACCACCTTCTGGAAAGCTTTGACATTGACTGAGTGGCTCCCACAGTCATGGCTCAGTCTTTGTCCTGCCATTGCCCCCCAGTGCTCTGTGGAGAGCTGTGGAAGTCCCAGAGGTCTTTGGCTCCTTAGTAGCTCAGAGAAAGCCAGCCCAGCAGTGACACTCAATCATTCCCAAATTCAGATGACTTCCCCACCTCGCCTTGGGGTAGAATGGAAAACCAAGCATGTTCTTTGCACCTTTGGCTCTCCAGCCACCAGCCTCACACGCTGCAGACCATGCTCATGTGTTTTTTGGAATGATCCGTTAATTCACAGTACAGACTAGAGCTATAAGTACATGATGCCATAGAAGTTTTGTGTGCATGCCTTTCTCCTGGAAAGAAAATGTATTTTGAAGATGATTTGGTTGGTAAAAGTTTGGCAGTTTACTCTGTTACTCTAAGCAAACCACTGTGTGCTGAACCTGCCGAACAGCAAGGTGGAAGCCCTTTGGAAGATACCAAGAATTACCCTTGATAAATAAGGAACAGAAAGCAGACTCAATTTAAAACATCTTTGTACCCAAGACATAAGTATGTATACAAATTAGCAGTCTAGAAGTATCCAATAGACTTAAGGCTGTGATCTGAAGTGAACAAGACTTTATAGCTTGCTTCCAGACTTTCTGAAAGCACCATGTATCAGGAGGATACAGCCATGTATCTCTATTAAACAGCTTTGTGTAAAGTCTTCACAGAACAGCTTTCTCCAGCTGGTATGGGGATGGTGTGGAGGACTAATATAGTAAGTTTTATATTTTGATATTATACCATCCTCCTTGTAAATCCATTCCTTAATTCACCTTTGTGCCTTGAAACTGAAATTCTAGCATTCAGATAACTTTGTGAGGTACTGAATATCTCCAGTGAAATATTTGTGGCAGGCATGACTTGAGGTGCTCAGTAATTATCATGACCCAGCTTCTCCCTACTCTCTCCCATGCAGATCCATATTTAGGGTAATGGCTGACTAACTACAGGGACTTGTTTCTGGTCTAGAGGTACTTTTTCGCTCCTTTTAACACAGGTATTTAAAGTATTAGTCTTCTACCATGTGATGAATATCTGCCAGCAGCTCACTAGGAAATCTGAGTAGCGTACAACTTCTGTTCTCTCCCCTTAAGTAAAAAGATGCATGTGCTAGAATACCCTGTCTGGAGGTCTGGAATAACATCTCCCACCCCATACCTGCTGCTGGAAGACAGCTTGCTGGGCAATTAGGGAAGTCAAAGCAGAAGCAGACTGTCTTCCACTGAGACTGGAAGTAAGTTTGCTCTGTCGCAACAACCAGTCGCATGGATGTCTGGTCAGGAGCTTTGGAGTGACCTCCAGGAAAGCTCTGTCTCGCCCTCCACAAAGTGAAACTCAGAGTGTCTGAGAGGTTGAACAGCAACTGCTATTGTCACCCCAGAACTTCAGACAATCTTCCAGTGTCATGGGTTCAGCAGCATCAGTCATTTTTCTCCTTCTTGGTAGCTGGTGTAGCACTGTGTTTTTGATTTTGGGCCTGGGAACAGCGCTGATAACACCAGTGTTTCGGTTACTGCTTAGTGATGTTTTGGTCTGACCAAGGACTTTCTGAGTTTCATGCTCTGCCAGGGAGGAGGGGAAGCCAGGAGGGAGCAGAGACAGGACACCTGACCCAAACTGACCAAAGAGGTTATTCCATACCACAGCACGTCATGCCCAGGATGGAGAGCAGAGACCCAGAAGGGTGGGGGGTGCACTGCGTGGTCGGGCTTGGTTTTAGGTGGTGAGAAATTGTATTCTTTCCTTGTATTTGCCTTGTCATTATTATTATTGTGGTAGCAGTAGTGGGTCTGTGTTATACCCTAGTTACTAAACTGTTCTTATCTCAACCTGTGGGAGTTGCATTCTTTTCGATTCTCCTTCCCATCCCTCCGGGAGCGGGGGGAAGAAAGAAGGGAAAGTGAGGGAGAGAACGAGCTGTGTGGCTGACTGGACTTAAACCACGACATCCAGGTACTGGGCTCTGGCCATTGTAGAGAAGCTGCAGACAGGAAGGCAGACCCCTAACTGCTTTGCTGGGATCATTTGCCAAACAGGGTACAAGATACATCTTCTGCAGTGCGGCTCAAACACAAAATACATGGTGAATTTGCATTTCTTTGCCTTTCTCACATGCTGCAGCAAAAGTTGCCAAATGCTAAGGATTTACAAGCAAATAGCCTTGGTTGTTCTCTGGTTGCAGAGGAGAAGCAATGGGAGAAAGGACTGGAGCTCATTGCCCCTTTTACCAGGCACAGTTCAGGCATGATGATGGTTAGATAGACATCAGACTTTCAAACTGTGGTTTATATAGTTTTTAAGACACACTAAACCAGCACACACAGATTTCTTGCTCTCCTCTCTAGCCAAGAGTCTCTGACCAGAATCAATCCTAAAGTGCAAGATGAAACCACAGTCCTTCCTTGAGACAGTTTACACTGCAGTCCAGCACTGTTTAAGCCTCACAGAGCCCTTATGTAATGTATCTCTTTCAGTGTGGTGTGTATTTCTCTTAGGCTTGCAGTGTGCATTGAAAACGCTGTCAGGCCGGGACTTACTGAAGATACTGAAGCAGAGAAATATGGAATAGAGCTTTTCCTTAGGGAAAAAAACAAAACACATGGCAGGCAGGAGGACTTTCTCCGTGAGGAGACAGAAGATGGCATGTTCCCATACACACCTCTGCGACACCACCAGCATCTACTTCTTATAATAGAAAACAGTCCTTCCTTATGTATCTCCTCTGAGCCAAATAACTGCTAGAGAGCCTCTAATGCAGATACTCTGCCTTTTACCTCAATGCAAAACACAGTATAGAATCAGAGTTGATCAAACTCACAGTACAGTTACAAAATCTCCTAGAATGTGGAAAGACTTAGTTCTATAGATATGCCCAGAGTTACTGCCACAGGAAATTAGGCTTTAGATAAAGTATATATAAGGGTAAGTGTATATGAAAATCCATTTGTTTTCTTGCTACTGTAGTTCACTTTATTTTTCTAGCAGTCTGGAGACAGAACATATTTGTCACCTAAACACGATTCTTTCCTACCCTTGTGATATTGCCGAGAGGTCACCGTTGGTAACAGCCTTGGAAAAGAAAATCCTACAGCAGAAAACCACTCAGGATCATTATTAGAGCCCATACAAATGTAGCGGCAGTGTGCTGCTAAATTAGGAGTAGTTATATACACTTGTACCAGCAGCATACATTGGAGGAGGAAATGGGGAGACTCTGCAGAGCAGCTGAGTTTGGACACAGTAGTGAATACAGAGTCTTCAATGCTGACTCACTTTTTCCATTTTTTAAATAAAAACATTAGCAGAGAGATTTTTAAGTGCTTACTGCGCTTTTCTGCTGCAAGCAAAGTCTTTTCATAAGTTTTAACTCTCTTCACCCCCCTCAGCAGTAACGTACTTCAGTTATCACTCCTATTTTATTAAATCCATTTAGCCATAAAGCCCAATATGGTTTTAAATGGAGCAGTCTTTAGTCCATAACTTATTGGTTTCTAAGGGAAAACTACTGTCTCAGGAAAGCACAGGAGCCTGGGAGCCAGGATCTCTTGGCTCTACCCTTCATATTTCTGCTGACATGCTGTATTATGGAAAAATGAAACAGTCCTGGTTGCGAAATTAGGGCCCTAGCTGTACAAGCAGATTTCTGTGCTCCATGAAATTGACAGAGGCCCAGAAGTTCAGCCATACAGATCAAGATCCTTCAAACATGGCTGGTTTATTTATGGTACATACCTTGCTCCCCAGCATCAGAACAGCCATGGCTGCAAACACCCTGAGTCAAATCACATTTTAAAGGAAAAAGCAAATAAATGGCCCAGGCCTTCCACAATAAGGACAAGCACATGACAGGATAACACCATCAGACTCAGGCTGCTGAGCTGTGGAGTGCTCTCCAGCTCAACTAAGAGGATTCCAGCAGCAGTACTCAGAAACTCACAGGTCAAGCCCTTGGGAGAACAGAAAACCTGCAGATGAAGCTGCAATGAACCGTATCAGTGATGTACAGCCTCAGACCAAATGGAACCTGGACAGTGTGGCATCTTTATTGACATGTGGGGCATGTTTTTCACAGGTGCCTCATTAGGCAGCTAAAGAGAGCTTGGGCTTTTGAAGGCATCCAGTACCCAAGAGCCTCCAGCCAGAGACCTGAGGCTCCGTCTATTGTAAAAGGTGCACTAAAAGATGTTGAAACTTTGGCACACATCCAAGGATAAAAGTGGAAGCAAAATTCTTTTGAAACCTGCCTTTTAGTTACATGGCTGTAGGCTCAGAATCAGCTTTTTCCCTTGCAAATAACTGCAAGTACAAAGCAACATCCTCAAAAAGATAAAAAGCTGAAAAAAAGGTCCTATTTAGAGTTCAGTTTAGGAAGTTTCAGTTTCCTACTTGGAAATCCCCATCAGTTTATGTTCCATGATAACAACTTGGTAAGATTATCTTCCATGTAATTTTTAATTAAGTTTCAAGAAAGTTCACAGATTAGAACAAATATTCCTCCTGTAATCTTGACATTACCAGCAGTATCCAGCTGATTTTGAAATTTCTCTTGTTGTTTTCTCTTTCCCCCTCTTCAGCTGCGTATTTGTCTCTGTATTCTTCATCATCAGACTTCTTGGTAATTTGACAAACTCTCAGCTATTGTTTTAAATAAAATCCATTTCACAGAAGGGAAGTCAATTTTTCCTATTCCCCTCTTTCCTTCCACTCCCCACCCTCCCAGTTGTGCATTCCTCTGCACAAACAGATGCTGGAGCTTGTTCATGGCAGTTTGACTCGCTATATTTCCCCCATAGTTCCCACAAGAATACTATATTCCTGCCTCCCATCCTGTCTCAAACTGTCTCTGTGGTTGCTATGTACTGTTTAACAGTTGCCACATTCCAGCTAAGAAGTGAAAGAATTTCTCAAAACACTCAGCAAGTGATTTCTGTTTGTTCAATACTTCCCATGTGACTGCTTTACAAATGCATGGGATGTAGTTCTGTGGTCCTTAGAATGATTAAGGTGCAGAAAATGTACACTTTCTTAAGATCACTCACCCAGTATGTGGCTAAAGGCTCAAGTCTGGCAGGAGTTCAGGCACAAAATAGAAAAAAGAAGACAAAACTGCAGATTTAGGGTGGTTTCTGTCCAAAGAGAAGCAGTTAAGGAAATTGAGTGTGTAAAGTCAGACTCAGCCTCATGAAAATTGCACTTTACCAAAGGATTTAACTCTGACACAGCAGTCTAGATTTCCACCCTTGAAGTAAACACACAACTACAGCTAGGACTCGGTTCCCAGAAAACAGTGCATGCCCTCTCCGAAACTCACATCTATTCAGCTTTGTAGCTGTAAGATCAGCTAACCTAGTCAAAGGGTGCATAGATCAGCACGATGCTCCTCTTTGCACTCGGCATGCCCGAGAAGGCTAAGAATAACACTGAAGGCTGTACCCTAAGCTGCTAGATCCTGAGTGGGGCAACCCGTTGATTTGGGAAGTGCTGTGCCAAACAAGCTGAGATTTTAGGCCCAAGCATGAACGGGAAATGAGACTGTATAGGCAGAGCAGACAGAAAATCACTTCATTTCTGGCACACCAGTAGATGAGTGCCCTGTAGATGGAAGGGAGAAAGGGAGAGAGAGAGAGAGAGAGGGTTTTCCCCTCCATCCCTCTGCTTTGAAAAAGTTTTCCTGGACCCTTTGAGAGATGATGTCTTCACAGGGTGTGCAGGAAGCTCAGACCTTTGTCCGGCAGCTGCAGAAGGGTCTCTAGTACTAATCCAGCAACAGTAATGGCACAGCAGCCACAGCTGTCTTACTTGGGTTCAAAGCCAGGACCTTTTCCTTTTATTCCAAACACACACACACATACTCACTGCATCTTTTGATAACAGAGAGGCTGACATCATAGAATCAGAGAATCATAGAATAGTTAGGGTTGGAAAGGACCTTAAGTTCATCTAGTTCAAACATCCCTGCCAGGGGCAGGGGCACCTCCCACTAAACCATGCCACCCAAGGCTATGCCCAATCCAGCCTTGAACACCGCCAGTGATGGAGCATTCACAACTTCCCTGGGCAACCCATTCCACCACCCTCAGAGAAAAGAATTTCTTCCTCATATCCAATCTAAACTTCCTCTGTTTAAGTTTGAACCCATTACCCCTTGTTCTCTCACTACAGTTCCTCATGAAGAGTCCCTCCCCAGCATCCCTATAAGCCCCCTTCAGATACTAGAAGGCTGCTATGAGGTCTCCAAGCAGCCTTCTCTTCTCCAGGCTCAACAGCACTCATCCTATCTTCATATGGGAGGTGCTCCAGTCCCCTGATCATCCTCGTGGTCCTCCTTTGGACTTGTTCCAACAGTTCCATGTCCTTTTTATGTTGAGGACACCAGAACTGCACACAATACTCCAAGTGAGGTCTCACAAGAGCAGAGTAGAGGGGCAGGATCACCTCCCTCGACCTGCTGGTCACGATCCTTTTGATGCAGCCCAGGATATAGTTGGCTTTCTGGGCTGCTCCTACACAGTTGTATTTCTATCTCTCTTTCAGGACCACAGAGGTACAAATCAAACACACTGTGTGAACCACTGATGAGGAGGGGGAAAAGAGGGTTCAGATACACCCCAAGTTACCCAAACATCTTTTAGACCTTAAACCTTTAAATTCACAATATTTCATATCTGGACAATTTGCTTCGCACACAGACAAATCCATATTTTCTTTTACACACAGAAAATTGCAATGAGTGCTACTGCTATGAAGCGCTGAAGCTCTATATTTGTGAGACAAATTAACTGAGCCTTTGTTTTATGATTAATTCTACAAAAGCCACTTCAACTGTGTACCTTTACACCCCTATATGGCAGGGGAGAAACAGTAAGAAAAGAATGCAGCATGAGAGTAGATATATTTTAAGAACTGAATCATAGAATCATAGAATAGTTTGGGTTGGAAGGGATCGTAAAGATCATCTAGTTCCAACCCTCTATTGGGTGATTATATTTCTTTGGATTTTCTATTTAGTAAAAATCTTTTCCTTGTATCTATGTTTTCTACTAAAAATCACACCTGCTTGCTGCCAATAAAAGTGTGATTTCTGCAATGGTAATTCCCCATATTGAGATCCATACAGCAACAAAGATATACGGGTCACTAATGTGTTGGAAAACATGTAAGTGCCTGAGATTGCCACGTTAGGAATTAGGGCTTCTTCCACCAGATAGATGGGAAGTGCAGCTCCACCTATGCATGCAGCATGGGCAAAAGACAGGCAGAACTGGAAACCATTGTGCAGCAGGAAAACTGTAACATAGTTCTCATTACAGAAACATGGTAGATGACTTGCAGAACTGGAGCTGTGCAATGGATAGCTATAAACGGTTCAGAAAGGATAGGTAACAAAGGAGAGGAGGTGGGGTAACTCTGTATATTAGGGGTTCTTTTGATTGTTTAGAGCTTAATGATAGTGACTATAGGGTCAGAATTTTTTATGTGTAGGAATCAAGGGAAAGGCCAAAAAGGCAGCTATGATGGTGGGAGTCTGTTATAGACCATCCAGCTAGGGTGCAGAGGCAGGTCACATATTCTAAGAGCAGCTGGGAGAGGTCTCACAGGTTGATCTGCTAAGGATAGAAAGGCTCTGCAGAGCAATCTGGACAGGCTGGATCCATGGGCTGTGGCCAGTGGTATGAGGTTTAACAAGGCAAAGTGCCAGGTGCTGAACTTGGGTTTCAGCAACCCCATGCAACACTTCAGGCTTGGGGAATAGTGGCTGGAGAGTTGCTTATGAAAAAGGACCTGGGGATGCTGATTGACAGAGCTGAACATGAGCCAGCTTGTGCCCAGACAGCCAAGAAGCCACCAGCACTCATGCCTGTATAAGCACCAGTGTGGCAGCTGGACCAGGGTAGTGATTGTCCATCTTCACTGAGCACTGGTGAGGCTGAACCTCAAATCCTGTGTTCAGTTCCGGGTCCTACACTACAAGAGAGACATTGAGGTGCTGGAGTGGGGCCAGAGAAAAGCAGCAAAGCTGGTAAAGGGTCTAGAGCACCTGAGGGAATGGGGGTTGTTTAGGCTGGAGAAAAGGAGTCCAAACATTTTGATTTCAGATGCTATCTGTCTTCTGCGGGAGTGACTGTAACATTGTTGATTCATTATTCTGGACATCGTTTTTGGGTGGAGCAGATGAGCTATGGCAGACGTTCGAAGTTGCTAGTGCAACAAGCACATTCTATAATGACTAGACATGTCACAGAAAACATTGAAGCAGACTAAGAGAAACCAATCTATATTATAGTGAAATCACACTGGGGCATGTCCCTGGGATGAAATCTTCCTCTAAATATGCTAACACTTTCCTTTCCCCCAGCACCAGCAGAACTGTTTCACAGCTTGTTGTAGCACAACCTTTCTCCTGACTTTCACCCCATCCCATATGTCAGTCTGATCTGTCAGAAGAGTGCATAACACACAACCAGTGTTTAAGATGTAAGCAGAAAATTGTCATGAGTGAAAAGCTGTTATACATTGCTCTACCTTCTGTCTCTTTCTTCCCCGTTCCCCTCAATACAAAATGTCTGTAGAGTTTTCATGAGAAGATCAGGGTTATATTATGATTAAAATTCATCATAATTACAGGATTTTCAGGCAAAAGAAAAATCATGGTATTCATAAAATGCAATCACATGTCCAACTCAGACTGCTTGTTGTGGTACTAACACAAGTTAAATGCACATGAAATCTCTTTCTTGCTTTGTATAGTGAAGAAGGAATTTCCTGTACGTGAAGGCAAACGTCAGCTGCTTAAAATGTGCTTGCCACAGCAATAGCTAGCACTTTCCACTACAGGCCTCTCCCTTTTAGACCAGAAAATTGTTGTGTATGGGTAAATATATCAAATATAGAGATGCAGATATCAGGAAAGTCACATCAATTCCGATCACAGAGTAGCAAAGCATGATAAGCAGTCACAGAGTTTCTTAAAAGCCCATCTCATAGTTGCTAAAATCTCAGTAGCTGCTCTTATTTTTCAACATCAAAAATAGATTCAGACATTTTTAGATCTATATTGATCTGACTGACAGTAACTGACTCTGAATTACATCAATATTTAGAAATCTCTGTACAAAGAGTTTACTGCACTGAGAGTCATATTCAGCTATTCATATGTTGTTTTCAGAAGTGATGGGATGTACCAACTGCTAGGATTCACCATACAAAGTCACTGATGAAGTTTTTCACAGTTTGCTTCTTGCTGCCCTTAATAAGCAAGTCTCAGAACCCAAGATCCTTCTGATATTTTCGAAAGAAGTAATTAATACATCTGTAGATTATATACACACATATCCATGCAGAGATTATTTCATTTCTATATTTCTAAATGTAAAAACTTTCATCTTAATTATAATGATACTGAAGAGTAACTTGTTTGCAAATACAATTTTTACATTCAAAAGATAACTTGGGCAATCTGCAAGCAGCTTCAACTCCCAAGACCTATCTGTGAAGTCTGTCTTACATATACATCTTCCAAATTCAGGGGAAAAACAAAATCAGTCAGAAAGAAGATGATCATAGGCTGAAGATCAGGGGACAATAAACTGGTTTACAGTGGGACAATAAAATCAGCTGAGTTTCCAAAAGTCAGAAAGTGCCCAAAAGAAAATCAGGCAGAATGACTCTTATTTTAAAAACAATCCCTTATTTTACTCATGTCCTGTCTTTCTTTGTCTTTAAAGATCAAACAAAAATATAAACACAACCTGATTTTCAGTGTAGAATTTCACTGCAGGAACTCATTAACAAAGACTAACAACAGAAAAAACAATTATAATAATTTGTCTGCATCTTTTAGTGGGAGGTGTCCCTGCCCATGGCAGGGGGATTGGAACTAGATGATCTTAAGGTCCTTTCTAACCCTGACTATTCTATGATTCTATGATTAATACATCTGAAACAAAACACAATTATCTAGTTTCATCATTCAGATTTTATTCTTTCAATCTTGATGTTACCCCAGAGTTCTATTGCTGTACATATAGGTACAGAAACATCACGTAAGGAAAAAAAAAAAAACTTTTGTAAATGCTTTCCTGCTTCCCTCTCTCCCCATCAAGAACTGAGGTCTGAAATTCATTCAAATGAGCTTGTTCTCCAAAATTTACACTTTTAGAGTACCTGACGATGCAAATATTCAAAATTACTTTATGAACTCATTTCAGAAATTCCACTGAAACACAAAGGAGAAGCAGCGTGAAATAAATTCCCAGGATGTAATTTTTAGTCTGCCTTAAAATCAGTTTAGCTGGGATTTTCCTGTATGATTCATCAGTTAGTGTTTGAAGAGCTATCCTGCATGCTTTCTGTGGAAAGATTCTGTATAGTGTCTAGAGTCTAATGGCCCAGCATGCTGAAAATAAAGAGCAAAGTGATCAAGATGAAAGGTTGGATCTAACTGGGAATTTTTAGCTTATTGCGTTCCTTTCAGAGATCATAGACATGGTAGTGACTCTCATGATTACATCTCACTGACATCCAATCCCTAAAAAGACAACTTGTTCTTTCCCCAGTGAGTTGGAAGACCATTTCACATAGCTCAATAAAGGCAAATATTTGCCACAGGGCTACAGTTTATGCAGAAGTGTCTCAGTTGTTCACAGCAGTGACTCTTGGATACAAGTACCAGAACAAAGGAAAAAAAAAAAAATCAGTATAGGCTCCAAGAACAAAACTTCTTTCAAAAATGCTCAATTATATGAAAGAAAGCAATATAAATGTACCACAGTTTAGTGTTACAACACATAAACCACTTGACTGCAACAGTAAATTATTATAATACTCCAGATTTCAGCAGATTTTAAATTCTATACCCTATTAGAAGAAAGTTTACTATTCTGAGCATTGTATTAGCTCTGCCTTCAACAGTCTGTATAACTACAAACTTAGTGTAATAAAATTATAGAATAGTTAGGGTTGGAAAGGACCTTAAGATCATCTAGTTCCAACCCCCCTGCCATGGGCAGGGACACCTCACACTAAACCATGCCACCCAAGGCTCTGTCCAACCTGGACTTCTGCACCTCCTGGGAAGGAGCATTCACAACTTCCCTGGGCAACTCATTCCAGTGCCTCACCACCCTTACAGGAAAGAATTTCTTTCTTATATCCAATCTAAACTTCCCCTGTTTTAAGTTTGAACCCATCACCCCTTGTCCTATCACTACAGTCCCTAATGAATAGTCCTTCCCCAGAATCCCTATAGCCCCCCCCTTCAGATACTGGAAGGCTGCTATGCGGTCTCCAAGCAGCCTTCTCCAGGCTGAACAACCCCAACTTTCTGTTGTGACTGAGGTGTAAAGCTACTGAGGTGTAGCTTCGAAAGCTGTGTATTGATACGCATCTGAAAGGTTTTTAAATGTGTCAAGGGTTTTTACAATGCCATCTGAACTTGGATGTCTCCTTGTCCTCACATTTACAGCGAATTAAAGAAATGAAGGCTAATATTTAAAGAAGAGATAGGCAATCTCCTTCCTTGATTTGATTTTAGACATTCTCAGCCATTGCTTTCATTTCCTTTCTGCAGCTTTTCCAAACACAGCTGATCTCCATCTCTTTTTTCCCCCCTAACACAGTCCTTGCACTTCAACTTGTGATTACTCTAACACAGATTCTCTGAAACCCCTGGATTTCTTTATCAGATCAAGCATTCCTTTTGTCATTGTTTGTGCCATTTATTGTCAACCAAAGCTAGACATTTTACATTAATCATTTGATAAAAAAGAGCTGCTGTTTAAATACCAATCAAAAAAAAAAAATAATCAGAACATTGAAAATTCATATTTGAACTTTAGCAAATGACACTTCCTTAGTATGATCCAGCAATTCTCTCTAACAAAGATGACGACTCTTCATGAAGTACAAAACTAGGAGTGGAGGTTTGAAAATTAATAGACACAAATCACTCATGTCAAAAGTCACACACTATGTAATTATGTAGTGTTCACCTTAAAACCTTTGTTCTCTCAGTTTCTAACCACTTGTGAAGTGATTGACATCTTTTCCTGCCCAAATAGTACAGTGCAAAGAATATTTTTCTCATTTAAATAGATTAAGGCAGGCCATAGAAATGTGCTGCATGTTGGTTAGGTTAGGAGTCAGCAACTGTAAAGAACTCCACAGCACAACTTTAAAGATAAATGGAAATGTGTCAAGATTGACAAATACATTTTTTTTTAAAGAAACTGGAACTAATAATAGCTGAATAGTGCATTTGTCACAAATACGCATCAGGAAAAAAACACTCTATTTGTATACTGCAGTACTTAAACAACAGTAAATTGTTGTTTCAGTATAACTATTCCTCAGTACATCCTATGACTTTCAAAGGAAACTACTAGCTAGCACGGCATATGTAACAACACCTCAGTGTTCATTACATCAGACCAAAAGAACAGTGCCACTCAGCTCTCCAACAAATCCCAGCTAAGCAACACTGTTAAAAATTAGATTTTCCATGAGCAGCCCACATAGCAACCTTTTTTCACATCACAAATCTATTGGAGAGATTTTAATCTCCATGCATATACTTCATAATCACAGTCAGAAACCACATCTGTAACGGTACCAACTAGATTAAAAAAAAAAAAAAAAAAGGTGATGAGAAGACCTTTACTCAAGATGGGTCTATCAGCAGTATACACTTTCTTCTTAGCCTCCCAAATCTCTCCTCCTCCTCTCCAAAAAATCCCTTCAGGTTTAATTAATTAATTAATCTGTTTGATTGAGTGCAAACATTACCAAAGCAGCAGTAATTCAAACCCCTCAGGTTTCATGTCCAAATGTCAGCTGAAACAGAGAGTCTCAGATTTAAGTGCCATCATTTCCACACATCACAGACAGGTGAGATGCTAGAAGGCTGTGATGGGGCAGCACTCAGTTTGAGGTCACCTTCAGAAGCTACAGAATTTATCTCCCCATTTCAGGACTGCCAGAGCTGAAAAGCTTCAAAACCCAACTCCCAGGAAAACTCCTGTGCTTGTCACTGGTTGAAGGTCAGGCCCTGAGAGCACCCACAGCCCTGCCTGCCCCTGCCCAACCCAAGACCATCAGCCATCGCGTGGTGGCACTGCCCAGGGTGTGCCAGGCTGGCAGCTTCCTGGGCATCCTGACAGAAGTATCACTATTTAAGCTGTACCATCGCCTCGCCAGGGCTTTCAAAACAAGCAGGCAGTATTTTTCCAGCAATATCCCTGCTCCCTGATCTTTTGGCCACTTAAATCTTTTTTTCTGACTCAGATATATAAATGAGCATAACTCTATCTAATCTTGAAGGAATCTGACACTGCTGGCCGTTGTGTTCTCAAAGTGGTAAATATTACACATTCCAGAACTATGAATGAGAGGCCAAAGAGCATTTTGGTTTATTCTGAGAGGTTGCATCGTTCATCATAAATGTCTCACAGATGGAGAAGGAGGAAGAACATTTTGTGGTCTTTCCTTTCTCCCTTTCCCAAAATTAATATATTTACAGGAGCTGTTGAAATAGAACTTATATCTTTTTACCTCCATCAGTGTTATTTACAGGAGTTATGATAACACTAAAACAATCATGTACTCCCATCCCCATGGAAACTGACATCAAATTGCCAAAAATGTGACTGATTGCTTTAAATCAATCACTTTTCAATGGAGGAAGACTTTTTTTCCATAAAGCAGTTTCTATGGGATCAAAAGTCATTGTTAGTTGCCTAATTGTTTAGAATCTTGTCAAGTGCACAAGCAAGTGCTTGGCCTTTTTAAATGTGACTTTTTAAGCAGGCTTCTAAAACAGAATTTGTGAGCCACATTCTTCTCCTATCTCATTGGTTGCCAGCCATCAAAACCTTGTGAACTCAAGAGTTTCCCCAGTTTGAAACCAGCACAGAAGAAGTTCTGTCACTTAATTTTGGAAAAAAGTTGCCAGTGGGATGAAGGAGACAGAGAACATATATTATTTTCATTCCACAAAGTAGCTCAGAACCGTTGGGAAAGAAGAAATCCTGAGCTGGTCCTGCTGGCCATCACAGGAACAGGCTATGTATCAGAAGACTGTGGCTATAGTCACAGACGTATTTAGACTTCCTTTGTGAGTTTCTGTTCTCAGCTATGCCACTTATACATTCATTCTCTAATCTATTAAATAAGAAAAAATAGACTATCAGGTTCAATTGAGAAGTGAGAAGTAATACTAATAGGCAACTCTTGTGGCTGCTGTGAGTTCAGAAGGCATATTTTGCTATAGAGTTCCTTGAGTAAGTGCTGCAGGGCAAATCTCAGTTATTTGTGGATTTATAGATGTCCTGGGTTCAGCACTAGCAGCATTTTTCTCCTTCTTAGTAGCTGGTGCAGTGCTGTGTTTTTGACTTTTGGCCTGGGAATAACTCTGATAACACCGATGTTTCTAGTTGTTGCTAAGCAATGATTACTCCAATCAAGGACATTCTGAGACTCATGTTCTGCCAGGGAGGAGGAGAAGCTGGGAGGAAGCAGAGACAGGACACCTGACCCAAACTAGCCAAAGGCGTATTCCATACCACGGCAGATCATGCACAATATATAAACTGGAGGCAGTTACCTGGAAGGGTTTGATCACTGCTCGGGTCAGGTTGGGTATCGGTTGACAGGTGGTGAGCGGTTGTATTGCCTTCCCTTGTTATTTCCATTATCATTATTATTATTGGTGGTAGCAGTAGTGGTTTTGTGTTATAACCTTAGTTACTGGACTGTTCTTATCTCAACCCATGGGAGCTTCTTTCTTTCCATTCTCCTCCCCATCCCTCCAGGAGTGGGGGGAGGAAAAAGAGGGGGAGTGAGCAAGTGGCTGTGTGGTTCTGAGTTACCAGCTGGGCTTAAACCACAGCAATAGATTAGCCCTGTGCGAGGAAATCTCCTTTGGTGTAAACAAGAGTTTCCACATACTACGTTCTGAGTCTGGTTTTGGTGTTAATGGTAAAGAGCTAGATGTCAAACCAATCTATTTAAATTAGATACATAAGCCCATGATAATGTATATGATTGGGCATGTCTCTACTCTGGTCAGAAAAATGGGTTCTGCAAAAACCCAATATTTAAACTACTAAAGGCACAGATTATCATTAATTCAGACAATTACACTGGCTAAACTGAGAAACACAAAACCACTTTCCAACTCTACCCCAGTGTTTTACAAAGAAAATATCCCAGGAAAAAAATTAATTATACAACAAAGCTTTAAAAAGATGAAGTTATTTGGAACCTACAGTCCTGTATTCAGAATTATGAAAAAGCATGGCACTACTATTAAAATATTTGATAACTTGTGAACAGTGTATATATATGCAGCCAACTACATGGTTCTCCCCTGTCATAAGATTATCCTGTCTTTTATTTCAAATGCATGAGAAATAAGATTTGAAACTACTAGGTATGTAACTGTATGTAAATGTCAAGAGAAAAAAAGATAAAAACCATCCTCACCTCCTATCACTGTTACAGCTCCACCTTATATGTTCCTGGAAGGATGCAGTAATCAGGGTCTCAATTTCTCAGAGGTACTAAATACCTCTTAGTGAGACAAGATGCAGTCATTAAGAGACTCAGCAGCTTATGAGGATGGAAAGAGAGCAAAGTGTCTAACATGAACAAATCGTTTAACTTAATGTATCTATGACAGTTTTGTTGAACATAGCTTTAATCTTGTTGTTTTGGGGCCTCTCTCCTGAGGTGCAGAAATGGGGTAATCAGGTTGAGAACTTTCCCTAGAGCACCTGGTTTTGAGAGGTTAGTTGCATCCACTGAGCTTTACAACAGGACACAACCTTTTCTCTGGATCTTCTGAAACCTTTTCATTGAGCTTAAGACTAGCAATTAGCTCTGGCACACTACACGTGCTATCCACATCTGAGACCCAAAGGCATTGGAACCAGCTGACTGTGAAAACAGTTTGTCAGAATAGTTCAGCACATTCTTATTCATCTTGGTGAGTAATTATCGGAGCAGCAGCCCAGTTAACAAAGTTCCTCTAGCCTTGGATTGTTCAGTAACAAAAATCAAATCCACTTCCCCGCTGACCCTTTTATAACAAGTTTCATAAAGATTCTGTCTTCAGTAAAACCCCATAGTTTGTGGTGGGAAAGCATTGTTGAGCGTTTATCAGATTAAAACACAAGAAACCCAAAGAAAGCCAGCCATGCTTCCTTTAAATTGATGTTAAGTTGTACAATTCTAGAATCATAGAATGGTTTGGGATGGAAGGGTTCCTTAAAGATCACCCAGAGGAAGGGCAGGGGCACCTTCCACTAGAACAGGTTGCTCCAAGCCCTATCCAACCTGGCCTTGAACACTGCCAGGGATGGGGCAGCCACAGCTTCTGTGGGCAACCTGTGCCAGCACCTCACCACCCTCATCATAATTCTGGTGTACGAACTGCACAACAAAGAGTAACGCCTTATGATGCTCTCATAACTTACCTGTAAAGTAAAAATAGACTAGTATTGCAATCCCCTAGTCCGTATTAAGAGTGGAGTAAATACTATAAATCTTATTTTCAATTATTCAATACTATTCTGTATTTCTGTGATTCTGAAAAAGCTGATGTTGCAGTAAATGAAAATTTTGCTCCAGAACTTAGTATCAGAGGTTTTCCTCTTTATATTTCTTATTATTCATCCACAACTTCCTAGCAGGAATGCTGCTATTGTTTGCAAAAGTTATTTTTCTGAGTCTCATCCCTATGGGTCTTGATATTGTTTCTATTAATTAGCCATCACTATGTACCAGTGTGTTGCTCATTTGTTCCATCTAGGAGATAATTCCTGTCCTCAGATACCATTGGTTTGAACAGGAGCCTCCTGCATACATCCAGCTTTTTGTTCTTCCTGTTTGTGGGTTTTTGTTTTATTTTAGTACTTGAAAAAAATGAAAAGATAACATCAAAAAAAACCTCTGGAAAAATAAATTGCATGTATGGAATGATGGAGTCTACCACCACAACTTCCCCCCCATCCAATTAGGTTATTCCGGGTCACATTCAATTTTCACATCAAGAAAAAACTAGATGAATAGTGAACGGGAAAGTATAATAGGAATCCTGCTGGTTTATGCAGGCTTGCACATCTGGAATAGGGTGGGAAAAGAGAAACAGAAGAGTAAGAAAGGCTGGGTTCGTCTCAGTAGACAAAACCAGGGAGTCTGGAAAGCACATGTAGTCTGGTTTCTGAAGTTACAGTGAAAGTTAGCACTCAGAAAAGAAAATGTTCAACAACAAGCCCTTCCTCCCAAATATCTCATGTGCAGAAGTGCTCCTGTTCTCTCTTTGAAGCTATACCTCAGACATCTCCATCAGTTACTTTCAATGAATGTGTTGTCTATTTTCCTCCTCTGCAGGGCCCAGTGAACACCCAACTGAGATGGCAAAATGATTCTTCTCCAGCCAGCTTCCTAGTTACAGATTAACCAGAACAGCCATGGTAGCATACAGCAATTTAGGCAGGCAAACACATGCACCCATGTGACTGATAAAATGTGTCTGCTTTGTGTTAAAGAATCTATAAAAGCCTTTTCTAACACTGTTATTGAAAAAGTCATAGAGGTTTCTTAAGTGGTAAACAACTTCAGTGCCTTATCTGGGTCACTGTGGTGTTACACACATGAGTCTGTGCCCAGTGGCCTTTACTGTTCTTTAGAGGCTTCATCTTGGACAGCCCCCAGGCAGAAAAAGAGCAGAGGCATGGTTAGTCTCTGTAACTGTGAAAACTATCACCCAGTCTCACAGATAAGAGGGGCAGCACATTGACCCCAAGATGCAGGTCTTCAGTCACTCCACGGATAGGATGAAATGCCGTCTCCATCCAACCTGTCCAAGGAGCTCCAAAGCATGCAACCAAGCCACTTATACAAAAAAATCCAGAAGAGAGGCAATGCATGCTATCTGCTAAATATATGCTGCAAGAAAAAGCCACAGGGCCACATTAGTATTCAAAGACAGTAACAGCGTGGCGATGTACACTGTGAGGAAGTATCACATAACCCAAGCACTATTATTTTTATTACCATTATTTTGTCATCTCCATCTTGTTTAGCTCTCCACTTATCCTTTCCAATCCATCATACAGCATAATTACATTCAATGAATGAGCTCTCAAGTTACATTACAAAAAGAAACTCATTCTTAGAAGTTTCTCAACTGAGTCGTAAGTAATTAAAAAGATCTCTGAATGCTTCATTTAATTTTCTTGAATGGGAGAAGCCTTAGAAGCAGGTAGAAGTAATTTCCTTTGTGGAAGGGCCATGAATTCATATCATATCATATGAATAATGCATTGTTCCATTTAAAACATCTAAAGAGCCAGCAGAGTCTGCAAAAAGCTGGACCTACTGGCGATATAAAGTAGGGGATTGAAATTTTGCAGATAACACAACTACAAGTAATGCATTGCTGAGGAGCCCTGGGATTGTCTTATCGGTCACACACAGGTGGCTTATAGAGGGGGCAACCTTGTCCTGTTCCAAGCACAAAGTTAGCTGGAGCATTATTAAAAACGTAACTTAATAAAACTAGCCTGCTTCATGTAGGGCAAGTTATTTGTGTCTCTCAACCACCTGACCATGAAAAAGGTTCAGATATTTCCCACCGAGAATAGAGATCTGGTGAAAAAAATACTTCTCTTAACTGCTATTGTAGCAGAAACAGCATATCCATCATAGCCAACACTGCAAGATTTTATAACTAACCCATTTTATAACTAACCAGTAACCCATTTTATAACTAACCAGTAACCCATTTTATGAATAACCCTCTCAGATTATAGAATCATAGAGTCATAAAATAGTTAGGGTTGGAAAGGATCACAGAATGGTTAGGGTTGGAAAGGAACTTAAGATCCAGCCACAGTTCCAACCCCCCTGCCATGGGGGTCTCTCTTGTGAGACCTCACTTGCAGCACGGTGTGCAGTGCTGGTGTCCTCAGCATAAGAAGGACATGGAGCTGTTGGAGCAAGTCCAGAGGAGGCCATCAGGATGATCAGGGGGCTGGAGCACCTCCCGTATGAAGACAGGTTGAGAACATTGGGGCTTTTCAGCCTGGAGAAGAGAAGGCTGCATGGAGACCTCATAGCAGCTTCCAGTGTCTGAAGGGGGCTACAAGGATGCTGGGGAGGGACTCTTCATGAGGGACTGCACCAATAGGACAAAAGGTGATGGGTTCAAACTTAAACAGGGGAAGTTTAGGTTAGATATAAGGAAGAAGTTCTTTACTGTGAAGATGGTGAGGCACTGGAATGGGTTGCACAATGAAGTTGTGAATGCTCCAACCCTGGCAGTGCTCAAGGCCAGGTTGAACAGAGCCTTGGGTGATGTGGTCTAGTGTGAGGTGTCTCTGCCCATGGCAGGGGTTTGGAACTGGATGATCTTAAGGTCCTTTCCAACCCTAACTATTCTATGATTTCAAAGTATATAAAAGTATTTTGCTTTGACTTTTTGTGCAGACACAAAAAATTGGGGTTTTTTTGAGTATTGAGACCTGAAGGACTTCATTGGGAACTTCAAGCTGCCTGCCCAATATATGCCTGAAAATATATATGCTCATGAGGCCCATAATTCACCCTTCTTCTACGAGATACGCCCAACGATTTAGCAGAACCTTTTTTGAATGAGAACAAATTTAAGAATTAAATTAAGAACACTTAATTTAAGGGCACAAACTAAGAGTACTGAAATGGACCCAAAAGCTTGGAACAATGAATATTGTCCTCTATATTGATATTTCACTTGATAAGGGTTTTTTTTTTTATTTATATGGGGACTTTTTCTGGAGGAAGAGAAGAAAAGCAGAGAAGGGGGAGAAGAGTTTTAGTTTTGCTGTGAGTTTTGGAATGGAAAGTTTTGAGCTAAGCTGCCATCTGTTATTTAAACCGCAAGCATAATTAACAAAACCAGGGTAGAATTCTTCAATAAAAGCTGAAATAATTTTCAAGAGATGTATAATCCCACTAAAACAAAAGGTATTTTCTTCCTCAAGAAATTGCATGGTAAAGTTCTGTGGTGTAAGTTGTCATGGGATTGGAGGATGCTTGATGTTGGAGGGGACCTCAGGGTGTCTCTAGTCCAACCTCCTGCTCAAAGCAGACTCAGCCATGAAGTCAGATGAGAACGCTCAGGGCCATGATCAAGTGGGACTTGAAAACCTCCAAGGATTGAGATGACACAACCCCTATGGGCATTTGCTCCACTGCCTGACTTTCCTCATGGAGAAAAGGTTTCTCCCTGTTTATGCTTTCTTCTCTCTTGTCTCAATAAATGACTACTGGGTCCCATATTTCTACCACACACTGCGTAGCCTGGCACCATCCCTTTTGATAACCTTCTATGGGCACTGGAGGACCTCTGTTGGTTCACCCTTATGGCTGCCTTCACCCCAGGCTGAACACCCATTATTTACTCATAGCAAGTCCATGATCTGCAGTACAGATTCTCATAAATTCTCCTGCACTCAGGCAGCACAGAGCAGCTGGTATTACTCCTAAAAGTGTCAGACAAGGAAAATTTGACCACTGACATGGAAGCTCCAGTGTGTTTGCTTCCCTCAGAGGATTTCACTTTCTTTCATTGCAGCCTCCAGCAGCATGCTGTGAGGACCAATGACTTTCTTCTGCTGTATTAAGACATGTTGCAACTATGATGTATTATTATGGTTATAAGAATAGTGAGTTGATTGTACAACACAAACTGTCGAGTATCAGATTGCTTCACAGGTTCCCAAGGATATGCACCCAATGAGAGGAAAGGTGACACAGAAAGTCTGCTGCAGTTCAGCTAGGTACCATGCAGAAATGATCTTTTACAATGAGTGTAGTATAATGCACAATTTCCCACCTTTCTACCCACCTTTGAAGTTTCTAGAGAGACTTCAAAGGTCTAAAAACTCTGAGATCTTTTGGAGGCTATGAGAAACGTAATGGCAAGTTTTCTAATGAGGACATATTTTTCTAGCCTATTGTACAATATCCTAGTATGTATTATAATGGAACTGGTCTCGGTGAATGCTTTTGGACTTGCTCCACCACAATGGCAAGCAGCTACCCTTAGGTAACAATCTCCTTGCTAACTCTGACACAGATCCCTTCTGCTCTGAAGCAGACAAGGAACTTTCTTGCATCCCATTCCACTGCCTGGTTCAGAGGTATTGTAACAAGCTGCCAGGGATGCAGGCACAATCTGAAATGGTCATAGCCACTTTTTGTACCATGATTATTTCATTATGATTCAAGTATAACCAAAATAGGGATACACTTATGCACATAAGCACAAAGCAGCAGTGAAACAAAAGTAGTTCACAACCTGCTGTTAAGGTGCTGGTCAGAAATTTCAGTTTAATACCACATTTCGCATGTTTTAGCATGAGCCTTCAGGAATCATTCAGTCTTTCCTGCATTTGATTCTTGCCTGCAAAGACATATTTCTTTTTCTGTCCACTACTTGTTTGCTGTTGTTCTTTTCTTACTGTCAAACTTTTAGGGAAACTGTGGTCAATTTGTCCTTGTGAGAGCTACACAGTATTCAAAAGTAAATCCAGTTCAAGTAGATGTTCATTTGAAGGGCCTTAGATCCTAAGCTTAGGCAGGATAATTGCATAGACACAACAGAAAGCAACTGCTGGAGTTTCCATCACAGTTAGAGGGCAAAGTCTTAAGTCTGCTCTGAACAACACTTCTCACTCTCCACAGCACTCAGCTTTACACTCATAACTACATGAGCTGCAGTCACAGTTTAATTGGTGCTCTAGGCAGTAATGCTACACAAGGTCATAGCACAGGTTATACCTGGAGCAATGGGAAACCTGAAGATGAATACGGAAACACAGGATACAAGCAACATAGCAATGGCATAAATTATCTAGTAAGACTGTAGCCTGTCAGCATTCCACTCGTCGCTTAACAAGAAAGCACAAATTAAGAATGCTGTTGACTGGCTACCCTGGATTTGGAGAAGGCTGAGGTTCTTAACGACTTCTTTGCCTCAGTCTTCACCAGAAAATGCTCTGACCACACCACCCAAGTCTTGGAAGGCAGACGCAAGGACAGTGAGAATGAAGACCCTAGGCCCACTGTAGGAGAGGATCTGGTTTGAGACCATCTTAAGAACCTGAATGTATACAAGTCCGTGGGACCTGATGAAATGCATTCGTGGGTCCTGAAGGAGCTGGCAAATGACGTTGCTAAGCCACTGTTCATCATATTTGAAAAATCATGGCAGTCAGGTGAAGTTCCTGATGACTGGAAAAGGGAAATACAACCCCCATTTTCAAGAAGGGGAAAATGGATGACCTGGGGAACTACAGACCAGTCAGTCTCACCTCTGTGCCTGGCAAAATCTTGGAGCAGATTCTCCTGGAAGGCATGCTGGGGCACATGAAAAACAACAAGGTTCTTGGTGACAGCCAGCATGGCTTCTTCACTAAGGGGAAATCCTGCCTGACCAATCTGGTGGCCTTCTATGATGGGGCTACAGAACTGATGGACAGGTGTAGAGCAGTTGATGTCATCTACCTGGACTTGTGCAAAGCGTTTGACACTGTCTCACATGACATCCTTGTCTCTAAGTTGGAGAGACATCAATTTGATAGGTGGACCACTTGGTGCATAAAGAACTGACGGGATGGCCGCACGCAAAGAGTTGTGCTCAGTGGCTCAATGTCCAGCTGGAGACCAGTAATGAGTGGTGTCCCTCAGGGATCAGTGTTGGGACCGGTCTTGTTCAACACCTTTGTGGGTGACATGGACAGTGGGATTGAGTGCACCCTCAGCAAGTTTGTCGATGACACCAAGCTGTGTGGTTCGGTTGATACGTTGTGGGGAAGGAATGCCATCCAGAGGGACCTTGACACGCTTGTGAGGTGGGCTGATGCCAACCTGATGAAGTTTAACCATGACAAGTGCAAGGTCCTCCCCCTGGGTCGGAGCAATCCCAGGCACAGCTACAGGTTGGGCAGAGAAGAGATTCAGAGCAGCCCTGTGGAGAAGGACTTTGGGGTGTTGGCTGATGAAAAAATGAACATGAGCAGGCAGTGTGTGTTTGCAGCCCAGAAAGCCAACCGTATCCTGGGCTGCATCAAAAGGAGCATGACCAGTAGGTCGAGGGAGGTGATCCTGCCCCTCTACTCTGCTCTTGTGAGACCTCACTTAGAGTATTGTGTGCAGTTCTGGTGTCCTCAACATAAAAAGGACATGGAACTGTTGGAACAAGTCCAGAGGAGGGCCACAGGGATGATCAGGTGACTGGAGCACCTCCCACATGAAGATAGGCTGAGAAAGTTGGGGCTGTTGAGCCTGGAGAAGAGAAGGCTGCTTGGAGATCTCATAGCAGCCTTCCAATATCTGAAGGGGGCCTACAGGGATGCTGGGGAGGGACTCATCATGAGGAACTGTAGTGAGAGGATAAGGGGTAATGGGTTCAAACTTAAACAGGGGAAGTTTAGACTGGATATGAGGAAGAAATTCTTTCCTGTAGGGGTGGTGAGGCACTAGAATGGGTTGCCCAGGGAAGTTGTGAATGCTCCATCACTGGTGGTGTTCAAGGCTGGATTGGGCAGAGCCGTGGGTGGCATGGTTTAGTGGGAGGTGTCCCTGCCCGTGGCAGGGGGATTGGAACTAGATGATCTTAAGGTCCTTTCCAACCCTAACTATTCTATGATTCTATGATTCCATATTCACAAAGCCATTTGTAGTTCTGGACACATTTTTTGTTAGAGCTATGAAATAAGTTTACTCTCCAACAGTATTTCAAGAGAACAGAATGAACAAATAGGGTGGCAGAAGCAACAGGTTTTGGTGAAATATAACTTTTAATGCTCTTTTGATAGCCTGAGCACACATAAAGAAAACAGAACTTAGCCAAGAAAGCAATTAAGGCTTCAAGCCAAATCTTTTGTGGGCATAAATCAGTTGCACTATTTCATACAAGGTGAAGAGCTAGCCCTGAAATTTCACCCTGCTGTTGTGTTATCAAAAGCTTCTATTCGCCTCTCTTGCTTACCAGTGCTTGAAATGAAGCATCCCATGAAGTCCGTGCCAGAATCCACATAATATATCTCATTGTATTTCCTCATCATATCCCCTCTGCTGATGACCTCTAGACCCTTCAAATCCTCTGTTCTGTGACACCCCCACTGCACAAACAGGGTTACCTGTTTCCTACAGAAATGAACTTCATTCAGTAACCATGGACATAGTTTATACAGTTAGGAAAACACACAAAACAAGTGTCCATTGTGAAAAAAATTATAATGCTCCTGTTCCCATTCAGTGACCCGATCCCCACTGACACCAGAGGGGCAATTTTTCTTATCTGAGGAAACATGACCACATGGGAGAAGATTATGTGCTGGAATATTGCAGTTACACTGAGCAATGCCTTTCGTTTTTCCTCTTCTGTAATCACTGTAGTAAAGGATAGATCTGACAGGATTTTATTGACACAGACTTTTTATAGATCCCATTAAAAGTTCCCCAGACACTCATTCAGCTTCCTGTACATGTAGTACAAAAGCACTGCAGAATCATTGTTTGTGAAAATTCATTTTGCTGTGAATAGGCAGGGGAGGAGAGAGGGAAATTCTGAAAGACCTTAACAGACATTATTTCTCTGCAGCACACTACCTGTGTTAGTCTGTCTTAACCAGAAATACTTTCTCTTATCATTAAGGGAATTGTAAAACATGGCCTTAGTTCTTGCCTTCATCTCTCTGATCTTTGGCATATGTTTCCTTCACTTCATTTCCCTATCTTAACAATAAAGACTGGTTCCTTCACTTCATCTATCTTGTCAAACTAGATATGTACACTAACCCTTTCATCCTACATAATGTGGTCGGAATAATATAAAAAGAGCCCTAAAAGCCTCATATCCAGCCACAAAAGATTCCTGCAGTGAAACACAGAAGCCAAAAGCTACTTACAGAAACAACATACTACATCATGTAAAAGCCTGATCTCAGGTGAACCTCTAGATATTTTATCTGCTTTGAGATCCTTAGCTGAAGAATTCAGCCAACTATCACAGTAATAGCATTGATACAGCTTAAAGTTGTAAAATCATTTCTTCCTTTTGGTTTCACACATTTATCCACTTTTGAAGCTTATTTGTTGTTTTTTATGGTTTAGGGCAAAATCAAAACAAAACTCAACACCAGTATATCTTGCTAAAGTGGGAACAAATTCCCAACAGCTTTTGTGCTATGGAACAGTGGGAAACAAATATACACAACCACTTTTCCCATTGCAAGAAAATTCTGACTATACTTGTTTTGAATATGACAACAGCAAAACCAGCTGAAGTTTGAAATGTGACAGTCAGCACACACATTGTCCCAAATAGGAAGTACATGATGTGCTGTGTCTTAGGAAGACACGGGGCTTACTTCTTTTCCTTCAGTACTAATTGGCTAAAACCAAAATTCCTTCCCATTTTAACAGAGCCTAAAGCTGTGCCTTTCTGACATCATAACAGTTACCTCTGCACAGATGGACAAGCTCAGTTTGTGTGAGGGAAATGTTAGCACATAGATAACATCATACTGCCAGAGTCATAAAATTACAGAAACATGAGTAGAATTGTCTAAAAGTGGCCACTAATCCATAACACAGACCAAAGATTGTCTCTGGTAGCTCAAATTTAACTCAGTTTGAATCTCAGATGAAGTCAGAACACCCATTTCTTCTGGAAAAATTTGTGATCATCTGTGTAACTTGCTGTGGCCTGAATTGCCTTTTGCACCCAGCTGGGAGTCGTCCTTCTCATTCCCAGTCATGAAAGTGTTGGAAATTATGTTTCTGGATGTCCCACTTCCTTTGCAAGTAGGTTCAAGACCCCATTCTTACCATTCTGTGTAGAAAGAGAAATGTTGGTTTTCACTAGATAATGCTGCTACCACCTTCAATCACCTAAAGAGTACAACTCTGCTACAAACAGAAAGCAACAGCTTCTACAGTACTGTTCCAATCTTTAATCAATTTATGGCCATATTTATGCTCTCATCTCTGTGACTACTATAAGGGCACAGCTGAAGTGTATAAAGTCTGATTTCTCTCACTGTGAAAGCAGTCCAAGGGGAACCTCCTTTTCCTTCGGATCAAGGATTTGGATGAGAGTAGTATGACTATATGGGGCATTTACATTCATTCTATGACATGTGGATCACCAGGATCCCAGGCCATTTTCAGACCATTCCACAGGCAGTGAAGATTACATCCAAGACAGCAAGTCAAAACAGTGCCATGCCTTAAAGGATTTGGAGTTTGGTCATGAAAATACAGGAACATGGTCATATAAACCTCTTAATTTAAGGACACCTGCAGGAAGTTGGCTGGCATGGCAGTCATCCATGAACAGATACAGTTCTCAGAGCCCAATAGATGCCCAGGGCGTGGACGGCCACAGATCAAGATATCTATAACCTACGTAACTCTAGAGAGATCAAATGCAACTCAGATCCAAAGGCAGAAAACAACTTTCATCCAGGCAGAAACAGGAAAGTGGACATATTTACAGGGTTGAGAGTGTGTATTACTCTTATTTAATGTTGTCTTTTAGTCATGGAAGCTACTCAAGCCTAGTGATGCTCCATAAACAGTTGTGACTTCCCTACCACCCTGCAGTCAGTCTAATACATTGCAAACTCTCTGTTTTGCCTGCTCCATGAGGCACTACAGTGAAATCTCAGCAGTGCATGGTCTTTCACTCCCAGATCTTAGCTGGTTTTCAATTTAGCAGATTCAGATTATTAATACTCACAATTTAACATTGCAACAAGCAAAACCCAGGTTCTAACCACAAAAACAGACACCTCATGCATGCTGCCCTAGCTTTCCAGCTCAAATAATTGTCTGTGACTGCCAACACAGGACACATGAGAAAGACACTGGCAGTGAAGTGACTCCTGCAAGATCAGTTATTAGGGTTTGGAAGCATTTCTCAGCAGGATTTCAGCAGAAACAAGCCTCTAACTTCATGGAGAAGAGATAGCTTTTCAGCCTTACATAAGATGTCACATATATCATTACAGCAGTGCTGCCTGAGTATAACTGAAAAATGTAAAGGTAAGTGCCCAGTGCTTCTCACTTTCACTCCCATGTTTCCCATCATCTGGTCACTGACAACTTTAGCTGAACATAGCTACACTTTCTGCTGCCTCTTGGTTACTTCTGAAACTGTTTCTAAGAAGGTCATGTGCATCATTTGGCCTACAACAAAATCTGAGCATCTCTTTGCAGCCCTCAGTCTTTGAAGTGTGGTATTGCTGTGAGTGCAGGTTAGCAGGCCAAATCCCGATCCTTACGCCGAAACTTCCCAAATTAAGAGAAAAAAAACCAGTTTTCTTACCTGTATATCTTCCCAAGCCTTAAAAATGTGAGCACTGCATGTCAGAAAAGGATCAGAATTTGAATCTCTCTGGGACAACTGTATTCTTCACCTGCTAAAACATGTCGTTTGCTGCAGACCTCCAGAGACACATAAATGTTACAGAAATGACAAGAAGTATCCTATAACTCTTGGGTCTGTTTCGATTGATGATAGTTAGCACCTCTGTAACACAGACTGAAAGCAGGGAAGCCTCATTTCAAATGTACTACATAATCTACAGAAGGCATTAGTCTTGCCTCTTTGTGGTTCTTCTCTTGTGCTAACCCTAGAAACAGAAAACTGGGCTGCAGAGTCAATCACATCCACTAAATAACTCCAAACTCATCAAGAAAAAGAACATTTCTTCCACCAAGCACTACTGAAGGTACCTGCTGCAGTAATGAGCCTCTTAATTTTGGGAGCTGGACCTTTATCTTGCTTCTTAATACCAAAGTGCTCATCAAACTGTAGATATGGCCTCACATACAACAGGTTTCCCAGACCCATGGAATCACTTGGGCTTTTTCAAACAAGTAGTACTTTTGTTTAAAATATACATCCTCTCGCTGCTGAAAGGCAGTATTTTGATAAGGTTATCTTGATAATTCTGAATGGAAACTACTTAGAGAATTGCTGAGGTGAGTAGCTCGAGAGAGGACACCTTCAACACCTGAGCAGAGGGAAGCTCAGCATCCAGGAGCCTCAAATCAGAGCGGCGAGAGCCACAAAGGGAGCCTCAAGTCCTGGACAGGACTTGCCCAGGAGCCAGCAGCTCAGCTGATACAAGCAGAGACTCATAGGGGCAAAGCCAGGAGGGACAGTACCAGCCCTAAGTGGGTAAAAACCTGCTCCAGGGAGCGCGAGCAATCAGGGTGTGGTGCTTCAGCTCGCACGGGTGGGCAGGACGGTGAGTGCTTGCTTTATGAGCTGGGCCGGGTTTGAGAGCTCTGCTCTGGCTGCCCCGGCGGTGCCCAGCACAGGCACCCAGAGAGAGCCAATGAGGAGGGACGCTGCAGTGCAGAGCTCGGGGCGTAGAGAGGGCCTGCACTGCTCTCCTGAGAGGACGGTGCACAATGGGCAGGGCTGCACTCAGTGCTCCCTGGTGGAGGTCCTCCTGCAGCAGGTGGCTGAGCTGCAGGACGCTGTCAATCGGCTGAAAGGTGTCAGAGAAGCTGAGGGGAAACAGCACTGCTTGCTCCAGGACCAGGCTGTGCAGGGGCCTCAAGCGTCCACTGGAGCTCATGGAAGGAAGAAGGAGGCCACTAATCCAGGAAGCTGGGAAACAGTAACAGAAAAAAAAGAAAACCAACAAAAAAAGTAGGAAGAGGACAATCAAAAGCAAGGGGCTTCCTCCTAAATCTGTTGTCCCCACTCAGAGCCACTTTGCAGTTCCGCAGAGGGCCACTGAGGAAACACACTCCCACCAGGAACAACCGGCTGATGCACTGGTAAAGAAGATCACTACTGGTGCTGCCAGGAAAAAGTGGCGGGCCGTAGTAGTAGGGGACTCTACTCTGAAAGGAACAGAGGCACCCATTTGTCGGCCTGACCCAGGCTCAAGGGAGGTGTGTTGCCTACCAGGGCCTTAGATCAGGGGTGTTGCAGAGAGGCTGCCTACTCTAGTCAGTCCCACTGACTATTACCCACTTCTAGTGATCCATGTGGGTGCTACTGATATAGATAGCAGTAGCCCGGAGAACATAAAGAAGGACTACAGAGCTCTGGGAGAGGTGGTTAGGGGCTCTGGAGCTCAGATTGTCTTTTTGTCAATTCTCCAGGATACAGGGCAGGACCTCAAAAAGGCTAGGAGGATTGGCCAGGTTAATAAATGGTTAGAAGGGTGTTGCTATAGTCAGGGGTTTGGGTACCTTGAACATGGGACTCAATTCAGGAGGCCAGGTCTACTGGGGGCTGGTGGAGCTGCTCTGACAACGAAGAGGAAGAGTGGTTTCGGGAGGAGGCTTGCCAGACTGGTCAAGGATGCTTTAAACTAGATGTGTTGGCAGAGGGGGGCATCATTCCAACCCAGTCAGTTGCCAGCACCTATAGTAAATGTTCAGGGCTATGTAGAGGTATTCCAGCTGCTCCAGCCAATGAGCCGGCTTCATTTGGAGCTTGGCTCAGATGCCTCTATACAAACACCCGTAGTATGGGGAACAGACAAGAGGAATTAAGAGATGTGTGTGCATCTACAGGGGTGTGATATAACAGGCCCCACAGAAACATGGTGGGATGGCTCCTATGACTGGTGTGTTGGAATGGAAGGTTACAGGTTCTTTAGAAAAGACAGGCCCGGTAGGCGGGGAGAGGGAGTTGCTATTTATGTCAGGGATAGGCAGGAGAGTATGGAACTGTGCCTGGGGACAGGTGAGCAGTCGACAGAGAGTTTGTGGGTCAGGCTTAAAGGGAGAGCACTGATGGGAGACATTCTTATGGGGATCTGTTACAGATCACCTGACCAAGAGGACTCTGTGGATGAAGCGCTCTATAGACCAGTAGGAACAGCCCTGCACATGCAATCCAGGAAGTTCCTCGACTGTGTGGAAGACAACTTCCTTCTGCAAGCAACAGAGGAGCCAACAAGGAGAGGTGCCATGCTTGACCTCGTCCTCACCAACAGGGAAGGGCTGGTTAGAAATACAACGTTCCAGGGCAGCCTTGATTGCAGCGATCATGAGATGGTCAAATTCAGGATCATCAGGACAGTGAGAAGAGCGTGCAGCAAGCTCACTGCCCTGGACTTCAAGAGAGCAGACTTTGGCCTCTTCAGAAACCTGCTCAGTAAGATTCCATGGGATATAGCCCTAGAGGGCAGGGGGGTCCAAGGCTCTTGGTTGATATTCAAGGATCAGCTGCTGCAAGCTCAGGAGCGATACATCCCTCCTAGAAGGAAGTGGAGCAGGAGGGCCAGGAGACCTCCTTGGATGGATAAGGATCTGCTGAGGAAAATTCGAAGGAAAAAGGAGGCTTATAAAAGGTGGAAGCAAGGACAGGTGGTCTGGGAAGAATACAGGGATGTTGTCTGGGAAGCTAGGGACCAGGTTAGGAAAGCTAAGGCTCACTTAGAATTAAACTTGGCTAGGGATGTGAAGGATAACAGGAAGGGATTCTATAGGTACATTGCAAATAAAAGAGAGGCTAGGGACAATGTGGGCCCTCTCCAGAAGCTATCGGGAGAACTGGCTACCCTGGATTTGGAGACGGCTGAGGTTCTTAACGACTTCTTTGCCACAGTCTTCATCGGAAATCGCTCTGACCACACCACCCAAGTCTTGGAAGGCAGACACAGGGACAGTGAGAATGAAGACCCTGGGCCCACTGTAGGAGCGGATGTGGTTCAAGACCATCTTAGGAACCTGAACGTCTACAAGTCCATTTGACCTGATGAAATGCATCTGCGGGTCCTGAAGGAGCTGGCAAATGACATTGCTAAGCCACTGTCCATCATATTTGAAAAATCATGGCAGTCAGGTGAAGTTCCTGATGAATGGAAAAAGGGAAATATAACCCCCATTTTTAAGAAGGGGTAAAATGGATGAGCTGGGGAACTACAGATCAGTCAGTCTCACCTCTGTGCCTGGGAAAATCTTGGAGCAGATTCTCCTGGAATGCATGTGTAGGGGATTGTGAAAGCATGGGGGGCTACGGTAGGCCCGTGGATTCCCTGACTGAAGACACGAAGTTAGAACTCAGTCTCGAAGAGGTTAAAGTGTATCCATGAGTAATGAGGCACCAGAGGCATCCCAGTGAGAAAACAGAAGGCATCTGGAGGAGCGAGTCAGATAAGGGGAATAACTAACTACAAAGGAAGAACTTGGCAAAACAATGGATGTTAGTAAAAATTTTTGAACAGGCATCAACAACCAATCCTGAAAAGAATAACAACCTATTGGCCTATAAGTTTGTATTATGCTATGCTAAGTTTGACCAATAAGTTTATGTTATGCTTGACCAATAAGTTTGTATTATGTTCTTTTACACTTGACCAATAAGTTTGTATTATGCCACGCTTCACCAATGAGATTGTACCACGCAATGTAGAAAGATATACAAGCAGGAGCTCCTTGTAATAAAGGACACTTGCTACTTGAACTCTTTCTTCCTTTCTTTCTTTCTTTCTTTCTTTCTTTCTTTCTTCCTTCCTTCCTTCCTTCCTTCCTTCCTTCCTTCCTTCCTTTCTTCCTTCCTTCCTTCCTTCTTGCCTTCCTTCTTTCCTTCCTTCCTTCCTTCCTTCCTTCCTTCCATCCTTCCTCCTTCCCTCCCTCCCTCCCCCCCTCCCTTTCCTTCCTTCCTTCCTTCCTTCCTTCCTTCCTTCCTTCCTTCCTTCCTTCCTTCCTTCCTTCAGCTGTTTTGGCCATCCCAACTAACTACACAGCCACATTTGTTGACCCCAACACAATTCCATCAGGACTCAAGAATATTTTTGACATGATTCCACGAGGAATTAAGAACATTTTTGAAACAGAAATCAGCGTTTGCCCAGAGATCAGCTTTTGCTGAGGGGACGGAGCCTGGTGAAGGGGATAGCCCAGTGGAGTCTGGAAGAAAAAGACACCGGATGGGTGAGCCACCAGGAACAATCGAAGCCTGGTGAAGCGGATAGCTCAGTGGAGACTGCTAGATCCTAGGAGCCTGAGACACAGGAGAGGTGAGCCACCAGGGACAATATGGGGACTAATTTAAGTAAAGAAGATAGTATTGTTTTATCTATGTGGAAATTAGTTTTAAAAAAGCGGGACATTAAGCTGGAAAGGGGTAAAGAGACAGACTCAAAGTTAATGTTGAAATGGCTGAATACGCATTATTCAGTGATTGATGACTCCACCATATTTGAGGTCTCTTTGTGGGATGGTGCAGGAGTTAAATTGTGGGAAGCAGCCACAGAAGGCAATGACACTGCGAAAAATTTGTTAGCTATTTGGAGAACTGTTTTAGAAATGCTAAAGTCAAAAAATGAGAAAGAACAGCCCAGTGCCCCCCCCCCCCACGCCCCCCCCCCCCCCAAATGTCCGCCGGTTGCCGCTGTGGCCGCGAAGGCTGAGGAGGGCGATGAAGATGATCCTTTTGACCCAGACCTCATTAATCCCGAGAAAGAGCCTACTCTCAGATCGCCTGAAACCTGTGGGATAAAACGTTTTAATTGCACTTGATAACTCTGAAACTCCAGAACACATTAATGAGGAGCCTGGGCACGTTCATCAGACTGCTGCTGTTGCTCCCGAGAATTTGGCGCCTGATAATTTTGATGCTGGCCAGGATAGTCCTTTTGACCCGAGGCCTGTTGATCCGAAAAAGAAGCCTGATTTATATCCCCCAGATGCACATGATAAATGGGCAGCTGTAAAGGAAGAAGTAAGCTGGATGGGGAATGCAGATGTATTGTGTGCTTTCCTGATGGTGTATGTGCCGGATCAAAACCCGCAGTCGGAAGGTCTCTCGTATGCTCTTATCAAAGATATCAGAAGAACAGGGATATACAACTCATTTTATATTATCTGTCTGTAATACTTACATTTTCTTCTGCACTTATATTGTCTTCTGCTATTGTATGTCCATGTTTCTACCAACCCTTGCAGACCTTTATAGATACTGTTGGCCACTTCTTCCGATGTAGGCTGGCCACCTGTGTCAGAATGACTGTGCATTTTTGTCAGTACAAAAGCCCAAGCGTCATGCGATGTCAGGGAGGCAGGGCCTCTGCAGGCACGTCCCCTGAGATTGAGCCTGCCACCTAGCACTGTGATGATGCTGCTCGGAGCTGGTTTCTTGATTGTCTTCGGAGGGTCACTGCACCACATTTTGTCTGCATTTTGTGTTTTAAATATTGTATTTGTGTGGAGTCTGTTTATGGGATCCCATGTGTGTGTGTGTGTATGTGTGTTGATGGGAGACAGTGTTCCGTGTATTTTTTTGCTGTTGGATTTGTGTAAAAGTTTTAAATGTGTAACAGATTAACATTTCAAACAAGAAAGGGTTAATACAGAAGTGCTATTGCTGGCAGGTATTTATGGCTGCTGCTCGGCAGGCTGCCAGCTGTAGCTGCTGTTGAGCAGGCAGGTATTTATGGCTACTGCCAAGCAGATGGGCGTTTGTAACCACCCAAAGCGGGGGGAGCAACTTAAAAATTTATGTGCTAGAGTAAAAACACCTCTCGATCTACTGAAATATCAGAGCAGTTTGTAGAGATACCACAAATAAGGCTTAAAGAGGCCTCAGACACACTGGGCACAGGGGAGGAGTCCTGCTTAGTGTGTTTTAAGTAACCTGGGGGTGAATCCAAGACTTGGAAGAACCAATTGGTTGAAATAAGAACTGCTAACTGAAAAAGTGAGAGGGGTAATGCAACCACAAGCTTTACCAGCCGCCACCAGCATCAGGGTGGCAGAGAAAGAAGAAAGAAATGGGCAATGACGCAGCAAACTCCTTGACTGTTAACACTGTGCAGTTTACTTCTGCAACTGCTTCACATTCCTTTTTCCTCAGAATGCCTCTGCTTTAAGTAAACACTTTAACTTGTCTTCTTCTCAAGAACTGATAACCTGGTGGAGGGGGTATATTTGTGTCCTCCTACCCACAGGTCCATGGCAGCTGCCTGCAAAGTTTTTCAAGTCTCACCATGAGCTGGACAAACGAGTGGAAAAACCCAATGCCTCAGCTACAGGAGCTGACTGTGAATATCCTGAGCAGAAGGAGATAGAGGAAGAGAGAAACAAATGACTGCAAAACATCACTTGGGAGCAACTGAAAAGTAACAGCCTGAATATGTGTCCTTGTAAAGTAGCTCTTATTAGAGGCTGTGATTTTGTGTATAACACCACCAGTACTTACTAGCCAGTTGATAATAAGAAACTACACCTTGTATTGTATGAATTTGTCACTTGTAAAAGAGATATTAGAGCATGCAAATTTGCAGCAGCTGCTAGAAAATGCTAAGGCAAAAGGTAGAAGGATTCTAATACAATGGTAGTGTTATACAGCAGACAATGGAACAAATTAAAAGGGTCAGAGAACTCCACTAGTAAGAAATTTCTTTGGCTGGTCCCTCACTGCCCTTAGCATCTTCGACATGCTGCTGCACCCTGTAGTATACATACTGCTAATGTGGATCTGTATGTGCTTTGCCATAGTAGTGACTTGTTACTGGATGAAGCAGGTGAAACTCTGCATTAACAACAAGATGCAAGGACTGAGGTTGGCCAAATGCCTCCTACCACAGTCAAGGGCAAGACTGGGTTGGCCTCTGTGTTTGCCACCAAGAAGAACTTTTAGCTCCGCTGTTGGCTGCAACCCAGCAGGCGTTGAGTGGTGGGGACACATGCCATGCCAGACCTTGATGTGAGGGATAGCCTCCCTTGTTATCAGAGAGCTATACAGGAGAGAAGGGCAGGCCAAGAAGCCTGTGGTTGGCACATGTTGCAGATATGATCTAGTCTAAATCCCCTGCTCAAACAGGGTCATCTAAAGCAGGTATTATATATAAAACAGAAAAAAAAAAAAGGAAATGCAAGGATTTTCTTCACACAAACAGTTTGTAAAAGCGCAATTTGTACTAAATGTTTTAAATTTGTCTAGTTTTGATTCTCTTTCCACAAGACAGCGTTTGTGACATCTGACGGATGATTCCTTGCCCAATCCACTGGTTCTATACAAAGACCTACATGATAATGCTGCCTGGAGTAGTGGGTGTTTATGTTAATTACACAGGTCCAGCAGTGACAGAGCAGACACAGCGAATTGTAAAAAACATGCTACTAAAACAAAAAGGGGGAATGATAGGGGAGACCCCAAATGCACAAATCAACAAAGTATTGTTTGTCTTAAATGTTTTAACATTATCTAGTTCTGATTTACACATGGGCATGAATGTCCGCCCAATGATTAGGCATTTTTCTACACTAACCCATGTAGGCCCAGATCCGATACCAGGGAAAGAACCTGTTACGGTAATGGTAAAGTCTTTGGAAAATCATAACTGAGAAGGTCCTTTTAAGTTAATAACTTGAGGAAGAGGCTATGCTTGTGTCTCTATAGAACAAGGACCCTGATGGATCTCCGTGTGATGTGTGAGACCGTGGAAGAATTCACCTACGCCATCGGATCATCGACCAACTTCAGAATCTCTCAAAGTGAATAACAGTCTTGCTACATGAATCAGTTGGACAGATTGTGTTTGCTATATCCTAGTTGTGGGACTTGTGAACCGTGGGTTTTGACTGAATGCGAAGATTGCGGAAAACGAGTATGTATCAAAGGATGTAATGTGATTGCATATGAATGCTCCCGACCATTATTAGTGCCATATATATGAGAATTTCTCCCTGAATGGTGGGAAAAGACTAAAGCAAAGTGTGCAAAACAATTCCAGTGGAAATAGGCCTATGTTGTCTATTGTCAGTTTGTTATGCTGCTTTTAATGATAATATGTATGTGACTATGTTAACAAAGTTGGTCAACTATACACAACTGAAAGACTGCTGTATATGTAGTCAAGCAGACCATTTTGATAAACCACTATTAGGAATTCCATTGAGTAATTGGACCGACCTTAGCCCATTTAGTCTGTTGAACACTTCATACCAGTGCAAGACCAAAATGGTGATTATAGAAGACACCTCATTTGTCTGGGAGATAATTAATGATACCATTCCATAGATAAGCTATTCGACTGGAGGGGAAAATTTAGGTTACATCAACCAGTCATTTCGCAATTGGTCAGTCACTAAACTAAAGCTAAATCACTCTGCTGACCCAAATTTATCAGGGGAATATTCGAACGGATTAGGATCACAGCATTGGGAAGATTATTTGTGAGGCAGAGCTACCTATAACATGAACCTCCATATTAATACTAAATGTAACTTACCCACTGGCTATTGGAGGCTTTGTGGAAATGGACAAGCAAGAAAACAGCTCCCAGCAAATTGGACAGGCCAGTGTACTATGGGCTTGTTAGCCCCCACTCTGGCACTGTTTAGTCACATGGAATTGCACAGCATAGTGCGAGGATTATGGGGACAAGGTCGGACGAAAAGAGAGGTTAACAATCCACTGGTGACTTATGGAACACCATATCACAAATGGAGGTTATAGCAAACCGCACCACAACAGCACTTTTTGGCTTACAAGTAGGAGTAGATTTTTTTAAAAAAGATATTTTTGCAGAATAGTAAGGCTTTAGATAGATTAGCAGCTCAAGTAGACAGAGTATGTACTTTAATTAATGAATCTTGTTGTAGTTATGTTGATCAGTCCAAAAAGACCTTGACAGATGTTAAAGAAATTTGGAAGCATGCGAAAGTACTTCACAATGTCTATCAGATTTCTTGCTTACATGCCCTTCTTACATCTTGGGATTTTAATAGTTGAAATCTTGGGGACTGGAATGTTGGATTGTATCTGTGATAAAAGATGGGATTGTGATGTTATTTCTTCTTCTTTGTGTTATGCTTGTGGTACCATGCTTATTATCCTGTCGGCGAAAGGCCCTGCAGCAGATGATAAACACGGCCTTTTTTGTGGAAAAACAAAAAGGTGGAATTGTAGGGGATTGTGTAAGCATGGGGGGCTACGGTAGGCCTGTGGATTCCCTGACTGAAGACACGAAGTTAGAACTCAGTCTCGAAGAGGTTAAAGTGTATCCATGAGTAATGAGGCACCAGAGGCATCCCAGTGAGAAAACAGAAGGCATCTGGAGGAGCGAGTCAGATAAGGGGAGTAACTAACTACAAAGGACGAACTTGGCAAAACAGTGGATGTTGGTAAAAATTTTTGAACAGGCATCAACAACCAATCCTGAAAAGAATAACAACCTATTGGCCTATAAGTTTGTATTATGCTATGCTAAGTTTGACCAATAAGTTTATGTTATGCTTGACCAATAAGTTTGTATTATGTTCTTTTACACTTGACCAATAAGTTTGTATTATGCCACGCTTCACCAATGAGATTGTATCACGCAATGTAGAATATATAAGCAGGAGCTCCTTGTAATAAAGGACACTTCTACTTAAACTCTCTATCTTTCTTTCTTTCTATTCTTTCTTTCATGTGGCTGTTTTGGCTGTCCCAACTAACTACACAGCCACAGGCATGATAAGGCACGTGAAAAACAACAAGGTGCTTGGTGACAGCCAGCATGGCTTCTTCACTAAGGGGAAATCCTGCCTGACCAATCTGGTGGCCTTCTATGATGGGGCTACAGAATTGATGGACAGGGGTAGAGCAGTTGATGTCATCTCCTGGACTTCTGCAAAGAGTTTGACACTGTCTCACATGACATCCTTGTCTCTAAGTTGGAGAGACATCAGTTTGATAGGTGGACCACTTGGTGGATAAAGAACTGGCGGGATGGCTGCACGCAAAGAGTTGTGCTCAATGGCTCAATGTCCAGCTGGAGACCAGTAACGTGTGGTGCGCCGCAGGGAGCAGTGTTGGGACTGGTCTTGTTCAACATCTTTGTTGGTGACATGGACAGTGGGATTGACTGCGCCCTCAGCAAGTTTGTCGATGACACCAAGCTGTGTGGTTCGGTTGATAAGTTGTGGGGAAGGAATGCCATCCAGAGGGACCTTGACACGCTTGTGAGGTGAGCTGATGTCAACCTGATGAAGTTTAGCCATGACAAGTGCAAGGTCCTCCACCTGGGTCTGAGCAATCCCTGGCACAGCTACAGGTTGGGCAGAGAAAAGATTCAGAGCAGCCCTGTGGAGAAGGACTTTGCAGTGTTGGCTGATGAGAAAATGAGCATGAGCCGGCAGTGTGTGCTTGCAGCCCAGAAAGCCAACTGTATCCTGGGCTGCATCAAAAGGAGCGTGACCAGCAGGTCGAGGGAGGTGATCCTGCCCCTCTACTCTGCTCTTGTGAGACCTCACTTGGAGTATTGTGTGCAGTTCTGGTGTCCTCAACATAAAAAGGACATGGAACTGTTGGAACAAGTCCAGAGGAGGGCCACAGGGATGATCAGGTGACTGGAGCACCTCCTGTATGAAGATAGGCTGAGCACATTGGGGCTGTTGAGCCTGAAGAAGAGAAGGCTGCTTGGAGACCTCAGAGCAGCCTTCCAGTATCTGAAGGTGGTTTATAAGGATGCTGGGGAGGGACTCTTCGTGAAGGACTGTAGTGATAGGACAAGGGGTAATGGGTTCAAACTTAAACAGGGGAAGTTTAGATTGGATATGAGGAAGAAGTTCTTTACTGTAAGGGTGGTGAGGCACTGGAATGGGTTGCCCAGGGAAGTTGTGAATGCTCCATCACTGGCAGTGCTCAAAGCCAGGTTGGACATAGCCTTGGGTGACTTGGTTTAGTGGAAGGTGTCCCTGCCCATGGCAGGGGGGTTGGAACTAGATTTTCTTAAGGTCCTTTCCAATCCTAACTATTCTATGAGTCTAAAGACTGATTAAACTCTGGTGCTTCTTCTTGAACTTAGCAGGGGACGCGGATGCTCATCACTTTGCAGATTTCCCCTTATTGTACAGACAGAGTTGAAGAACAAAAGTATGCTCACAAAATGATTGTAAAACTTAATTGTTCCTTACAAAGTTTTAGCTTTGACAAAGGGGGATCAAGGGGAAGGCTGTTAGATTTTGGCTGGAAACCCATTTGTCAGAACAATGCTAATCAAACTACTAATGACTATCTCATGGATAATCATGGCCAGCATTGTTCTTTGCAAGAAATTGTACCACCACTGCAAAAAGACACTATACCAGGATTCTTCTGGCTGCAACTGATGGTGAAACATGTTGGTCAGTAGCACCATTCTGATGAGGAAGGCCTAATGCTTTGGATATTTATATTAATATCATTGGTGCCTTCTTCATCAGTGCTGCTTTTTGCCAGCCTTGCTTCCTTCCAAGGAAACACGATAAACTGTAGAACAACTTTTCCGTGCCAGCTAAATGAGCAACAGGCCAGCTTGAAGTAAAATAACTATAAGCTCTAAGCGTGATAATATAATAGGACATTTCTAAGCACCCAAAAGATTGTGCTTCATGTATAAGCTGCTTTAAATGGTATTTAAACAAACTTCTCTACCGCCAGTACCAATGCTGACATTGCCCTGGATTTATAATGTTTTTTCAAAGGTCATTAGTATAGTCATCACCCAATCTTCAGCATTCCTCACAATGCAGAGAATCTTTGTTTCTGATATTCACTCTGATAGCATCAAGGAGAAATATTTTCTTTTTTTTTTTTTTTTTTTTTGCAAGTACTTTTTTTCTCTTTTCAAGCCAGAAATAAACTACATATATTCTGAAACCTCAGACATCCCACCAGTCATGAGCTCAGGTTTTTAAGCAGTCTTCATCTACTGTAAGTTCAAACTATTTTGAATGTTTCTAGGAAGACTTCTAAATGCAAGTTACTTGTGCTATCGGAACACTTGGTGTTACGGAAAGAGAATACCAAAATCAAAACACTCGTCTTTTTTCCATGTACACTCTCCATCATACTGACATCATTTCTTCATTCTGGGGCATATTCAGCCCACCATTATCATAGCTGAGCATCAGAACAGTTCCTGGGCTTCCCTCATTCACTCCAAGTACAAAGGAAGGAAACATTATTTCTCCTGTGGAGACCCCATCTTGATGTCCCTAATGAACACAATCTAAGCCAGCTGGGGAGATCGCAGGAATGGTGGAGATGGAAGTGCAGAAAGCCTGGAGCATGTTGTAGCAGGTCAAAGCACAGATGGTGGCATCAAGTTCCAGTAGCCCCACATCAGACTGACTCTAAACACAGACCTCTTTATGAAGAAAATATGACTTATTTCCACACCAATAACATGTGCATTTTAACTCTGAAATTATACAATAAACCATAGGCATTGATGAGAGCTGTCATTGTGTGGGAGCATCCCAAGCAAGTAAGTTGGCATAATTACTCCCAGTACTGTGGTGAGTGGCACTCACATCTACCTCCATTCTGTTCTCTACCTTGTTTTTAACAAGTAATCTTACCACAGTTTGAGAAGAGTGGCAATAATATCTACAGAACAAGACTGGATGTATCCAATATTTACTTAAAAATCATTCTAAAATGCACTAAAGGTGAGATGAGCAAAAAGGTGAGAAAATCTGGTAGAACACTCTAACAAGACTTCAATAATTACACAAAAAAACCCTCAGCATTCTCAGAGAGATAGGGTTACAGCAAATCAAATTTAAAAAGAAGTCCAAACAAACCTTTCTGGTCACTTTGAAGAGTTTAATCCAAACATTATGCCGTCACCAGCTAAAGGCAGGATTCATTTTCTGGTGTTTTCCTTGGAACTAGGATGAAGTTGAAAATTAAATGCTCAACAGCTTTGCTCAGGAAGAGAAAGGTCTGTGGAACTTGAAGCCTAATGCATTAGATGTTCAATGAAGAGTTGTAACTGAGATGCCCACTTGACCTCAGACCTTTGGCTCACCCAACCAGTACTGAAAAAGGTATTATAGAACTTGCAGACTTGTACTTTGCAACTGTGCATCCCATCCACCCAACTTTGGAAACATCCCAAGCTAAAGAAAATAACATCAGTAAAGGAACATCTCAGCTTTCTGATTTGATTTTTGTAAAGTATATCTTTTGTGCAACTCACGTGCTTTGCCCGTAACACCCTTGAGAGCATTCAGGGTGGCTATAAGAATCAACAAATCTGTCTCGTGCTTGCCTTCATCCACTTGGCTGTCTCACAGGCAACCCAAGGCTTGACACAGAGAATATGCTTGTGAGAGTCTAATAAGCTCAAAAGGACATATTTCAGCCATTTCTGAAGCTGCTATTCTGGCAGCATAGCAGGTAAGGCAGGTTTTGGTAGCATATAGCATAGAAATATATGTTACATGTAATACAAAGCTTTGTTCATGGAGAAGCAGAGGTACTCAGTCATTCATACCACTAAGCTTTCTTTATTGATAAGAGTATCACAAAGCAAGAGAACAGGAGAGTACGGGGCCACTTCAGCTAAAGCAAAAAGATAGCTCAAACCCTCATTAAAGCTCTAATCTAAAATACATCAGTTGGTGTCTAACGAGTATAATATACATCCTACTGTATTCTATACCAACTGGAATTTTCTTCATTCAGAGGCTCCTGCTTAGACACATGAATATAGCTCTACATGGTATTAATCGGGGAGGATCACATTTAAGTCAGAGGAACTCCACTGAGGCAGTGGTGTTACACCAGTTGCATTGTGATGTGAAAAAGATATAGACAACAGGGTCAAGCACTGTGTTTAAATCAGTCCCCCCCAGAAAACCTTATGCATAAATAGCCAAGGGTATAGCACATTAAAACTACATTATAAAAAGAATAAAAATGCCATGCTTTATTTTGTAGCTATCATAACCACTTTTTTGTCATTTGCCATGTGCAAGTCTGGAAGAGCCTCTTTGTTCAGGTCAAGAAGGCTGGCATGAGGAAAGGGAGGTGCCTGGTCACTAAGTATGAGATCCTGTTACTATTACTGATTGACTATTCTTTAAAGAGATCCATCTGTTTATTTTTTGGCATATTCAGAACAGTAGCTTGTTACATTTTTACAAGAATCTTCATGATCCAAGAAAAGCAAAATCTCACATAATGAAAGAAAGAGTACTTACTAAGCAACCATCCATGTTGCACAACTTAAACATCCATCTCCAAAATGGCTTCAGCCTGTTCCATTCACAGCTATCAAATTTCTTTGCTTCAGGGGGAAGGGGTAGGAGACTACTTATTTCCCTGTAATTTCCCAAAATATGCATAAAAGTAACATCTCTTAAGTCCAGAATAAATCTTCTGTTCTTGCAAGTCAGTATGAAATGCTGCCCTTTGTAGCTGTATTACAAACAGCAGGTTCCTTCAGTCAAACTCCTCAGCTGCCACTGCAAGAACTTTAGCTGAAGGCAGGCACTGAGGTATGAAGCCAGGTTAGGACCAGTCTATAATAGTAGGTATCTTTGGATAACAACAGTTCAGAGCTGAGTGTGGAAGTATAGAAGATGCACTGCCAAAGGTCAAAAAGAAAGCAACGTCCCAACATAAAGACTGGGCCATTCTTCAAGGACTAAGTGTATGATTTCCTGACAACAGAAAGGTGCTCATTCAGCTTGTAGTGTATATATGCACACATATACATATAAGCTTTTCCAAATGCATTAAATAGCCAGGAGCATAATTTCTTAGTGAAAGCATAATTTCTTTGTAAAACCAATATGAAGTTATCCAGAATCCAGTGCTTCTGGTTTAACCTAACAAAGAACTAAACCTAACTATTCACACTAATCAGCATTGCCTCTTCTTCTGGCTTAAATCAATATTACAAAAGATTATATGCCTTCTTGATTTATAAAGCCAACTCTATTCTCAATTTTGAGGATGTATATTGTCCATTGACAATATCCATGCATAAACATTTATGCAGCATCTAATATACCATTTAAATAATGCAATGGCAGGATGAGATTGCAGCAACCAAACCTACTTCTGAACTAAGAGACAGTGTGAATTCATAGACATAAGTATGATCAGAGTAAAAGTTTAGTATTAAGATTAGGCTCCTGAGAGTTTATTTGATTTTTCAGAGGCATTATTGTTTTCAACAAGGTCTACTATGGTGTGTATCACTCATTTTAGGCAGCTGTAGGCTCAATATACTACCTGTATACAGCTGTAAGCAGGTCAAGCAGATAATGCAATTAAATGCCATTACCACTGACTTCCAAATAAGTGCTTTTTTTAATTGCCATATAACTACACAAATGAGAAGCACTTACATAGAGAAGTACTTATCCTATAGTCATATACAAAGATATTACAACTGATGTCGTATAGAAGCCACTCAACTTTTCCTGTGTCTGCAGATACTCCAAACTCACAATCAGCAAAATCAAATGATCATCAGGATTCAGAAGCAAAAATTGCCATTGAAACATTTGATTTTAGCAGCAGAACACAAGCTGATGTGCTTCCTTTTCAGTTTCAAAATGAAAGAGCAGTCAGTCACTTTCACGGTGCTCAGGAGGTGCACAAAACCCAAATCTCCTCTGCCTTCAACCGTAAACTGCTTGTGCGTGATGGAAATCAGAGCACAATCCTGCCTCCCATCACAAGCCTCCACTCCTGCCTTCATTCCAAGCACAAAGGGCAGCACCACAAGCTCCCGTTGCTCCCTGCTCCACTGCCAAAATCTCTCCACTGATCTTCTACAATGCACTGGTGCTGTCAGTCCAAAAATAACATTGGTGTTATGCTTCAAATTTAGGATTTGAAACAATACAAAATGTACTGGATAGCAAAAGAGTGCTACTGATTAGCAGACAGCAAGGGATGAAACTCTGAGTGCTCTTTTACATGAAGGCTAATACACAAGTAGGGCATTTAATTTTGATAATCCATTTGGCTAATGGGATGTTCCACTAGTTGCTCTTTGTGTGATGCCAATTTGTAGTATGGGTGGAAGGAGACCTTGGCACAGAAAACAGAGAAGACCTCTTGTTTCTTAGGCTGGAAGGGATGCATCTTTCAAAACTATAACTTGGAAAAAGATGCATCATTCCTCTCTGGGACTACAGAGAAGTGCTGATGCTTTGCAGAGGCCACTGCTAATTTCTCTAGTTCAGAAGAGTGCTCCTGATAATAGGCAGGATATACAGACACACTGAAGTGGAGAAAATGTATTTTCCTTCAGCTGTCTAGCAATGAAGACATCTTGATACCAGAGACAGTGTTCATCAGTCTTCAGATGGACCTGAGTCTATTAGTTACAATTGCAAAGCTATCTTTTTTTAAAAAAAGAAAAGAAAGAGTAAAGATACACCTGAGAATGCAAATGTATCTTAAAATGTATCCTTAATGCCATCTGAGTTTCAGAGTGAATTGTGCTGGAACTTAATGCGCTGAAAGCCTCCCTGAAGCCAGGCATCCCCACACAAGGCTGTCACCATTTTTGATGGAAAACTTGTGATATAAACTATTATGTATAGCTGCATCAGTAAATCTCAGCTCTTCCTCGGATGAGCCTGAAACAACAGAGTAGAGCTGTTTGAAAGTATGAAAAACTGTAAACCTGTCACTGATTTCAGAAAGATGAGAAATAGAAATTTCAGTTGTGGTCCAGCTGCAAACAACGCACCAGAGTCATGCACTTCAAGGGAATACACTACAACTTAGATAGATATGATAAAAGCAGTTTCCAATACCTGCTTTCATCAGAAGTGTGGTTCATTCCTGAGAATGAAGGACAACACCTCTACCATGAGACATCCTTTCCTTCTGGAGGCCAATGCTGTCTTACAAGAATATCTTCTTAGAAAAGGCTACATCTGTTGTACCTTGGTTAGAAATAACAGTACTTTGTTCACATATAAGTTGACTTACATTTACTAACTAGTAGACATTATACATTAATGCTTGGTTGAACAAGGAGAGGGGAGAGCCTGCCAAGTGCAAGGACATTTTGGTTTCAGCCAGGAAGAACCCCTTGGTTGGTTATTAGGTGGCTTCCTTATTAAATACCTATGAACCAACCTCTCTTTACAGACTTCTGAACACCTCAACTTCTATTTGTCTTCTCACACAAGAATAAAACATAAGGAATTTTGCTGGAACAATTTGACAGTATTTGTGCGTACCTTACCCAGCCCTTCATGCTTCTGTTCCACTACTGGGGCTTCCTCCATCTGCAGCCTGTAGAGCAACTTCTCTGGCTACAAGGCAACTGGTGCCTTAGTTTCTTCCCAGCAGATCAGATGGTCTATACAGTCAAGTCATGACAGGAACTGACTTATAGGACAACGCAAATACATCCAAATATTGCCATCAAAAGGAGGGGAAAAAAAATTTCAGTGTTTGTTTTTAAGTATAAGAGCCATCCAGACATCTTAAAGTGGGGTTTATTAATAATGCTTCATCAGTGGCATCAAATTTTGTCCCATAAACACAACCATGGTCATTAGTTATAGAAAAATAGTCTTTCCTAACATCAAATGGGAAACATCACTAAGTATGTGAATAAAATCAATTTCTAGCACACATGGAATTTTTATTTATTTGTTAACAAACTGTTAACCGATGATTGACAGGAAATGGAATGAACGTGAAAGGCAGAAACACAAAACACAGAACTATTTCAATCTCAAGTACCTGCAGAAGAATCCCAATTAAGACCATCACAAAACTCTTGCTGCTGCCTTGTTGCTCCAGTGGATGAAGACAGTTGCCATAGAATCATAGAATCATAGAATAGTTAGGGTTGGAAAGGACCTTAAGAAAATCTAGTTCCAACCCCCCTGCCATGGGCAGGGACACCTCACACTAAACCATGTCACCCAAGGCTTTGTCCAACCCGGCCTTCAACCCCGCCAGCAATGGAGCATTCACAACTTCCCTGGGCAACCCATTCCAGTGTCTCACCACCCTTACAGGAAAGAATTTCTTCCTCATATCCAATCTAAACTTCCCCTGTTTAAGCTTAAACCCATTACCCCTTGTCCTCTCACTACAGTCCCTCATGAAGAGTCCCTCCCCAGCATCCCTATAGGCCCCCTTCAGATACTGGAAGGCTGCTCTGAGGTCTCCACGCAGCCTTCTCTTCTTCAGGCTCAACAGCCCCAATGTGCTCAGCCAGTCTTCATATGGGAGGTGCTCCAGTCCCCTGATCATCCTTGTGGCCCTCCTTTGGACTTGTTCCAACAGTTCCATGTCCTTTTTATGTTGAGGACACCAGAACTGCACACAATACTCTAAGTGAGGTCTCACAAGAGCAGAGTAGAGGGGCAGGATCACCTCCCTCGACCTGCTGGTCACGCTCCTTTTGATGCAGCCTGGGATACAGTTGGCTTTCTCGGCTGCGAGCGCATACTGCCGGCTCATGTTCACGTTTTCATCAACCAACACCCCAAAGTCCTTCTCTGCAGGACTGCTCTGAATCTCTTCTCTGCCCAACCTGTAGTTGTGCCTGGGGTTGCTCCGACCCAGGTGGAGGACCTTGCACTTGTCATGGTTAAACTTCATCAGGTTGGCATCAGCCCACCTCACAAGCGTGTCAAGGTCCCTCTGGATGGCATTCCTTCCCCACAACTTATCAACCGAACCACACAGCTTGGTGACATTAACAAACTTGCTGAGGGTGCACTCAATCCCACTGTCCATGTCACCCACAAAGGTGTAGAACAAGACTAGTCCCAACACCGATCCCTGAGGGACACCACTCATTACTGGTCTCCAGCTGGACATTGGGCCATTGAGCACAACTCTTTGCGTGCGGCCATCCCGCCAGTTCTTTATCCACCAAGTGGTCCACCTATCAAATTGATGTCTCTCCAACTTAGAGACAAGGATGTCATGTGAGACAGTGTCAAACGCTTTGCACAAGTCCAGGTAGATGACATCAACTGCTCTACACCTGTCCATCAGTTCTGTAGCCCCATCATAGAAGGCCACCAGATTGGTCAGGCAGGATTTCCCCTTAGTGAAGAAGCCATGCTGGCTGTCACCAACCACCTTGTTGTTTTTCATGTGCCTCAGCATGCCTTCCAGGAGAATCTGCTCCAAGATTTTGCCAGGCACAGAGGTGGGACTGACTGGTCTGTAGTTCCCCAGCTCGTCCATTTTCCCCTTCTTGAAAATGGGGGTTATATTTCCCTTTTTCCTGTCATCAGGAACTTCACCTGACTGCCATGATTTTTCAAATATGATGGACAGTGGCTTAGCAACGTCATTTGCCAGCTCCTTCAGGACCCACGAATGCATTTCATCAGGTCCCACGGACTTGTATACGTTCAGGTTCTTAAGATGGTCTCAAACCAGATCCTCTCCTACAGTGGGCCCAGGGTCTTCATTCTCACTGTCCCTGCGTCTGCCTTCCAAGACTTGGGTGGTGTGGTCAGAGCAATTTCCAGTGAAGACTGAGGCAAAGAAGTCATTAAGAACCTCAGCTGTCTCCAAATCCAGGGTAGCCAGTTCTCCCGATAGCTTCTGGAGAGGGCCCACGTTGTCCCTAGCCTCTCTTTTATTTGCAATGTACCTATAGAATCCCTTCCTGTTATCCTTCACATCCCTAGCCAAGTTTAATTCTAAGTGGGCCTTAGCTTTCCTAACCTGGTCCCTAGCTTCCCAGACAACATCCCTGTATTCTTCCCAGACCACCTGTCCTTGCTTCCACCTTTTATAAGCCTCCTTTTTCCTTCGAATTTTCCTCAGCAGATCCTTATCCATCCAAGGAGGTCTCCTGGCCCTCCTGCTGCACTTCCTTCTAGGAGGGATGTATCGCTCCTGAGCTTGCAGCAGCTGATCCTTGAATATCAACCAAGAGTCTTGGGCCCCCCTCCCCTCTAGGGCCATATCCCATGGAACCTTACTGAGCAGGTTCCTGAAGAGGCCAAAGTCTGCTCTCTTGAAGTCCAGGGCAGTGAGCTTGCTGCACGCTCTTCTCACTGTCCTGATGATCCTGAATTTGACCATCTCATGATCGCTGCAATCAAGGCTGCCCTGGAACGTCACATTTCTAACCTGCCCTTCCCTGTTGGTGAGGACAAGGTCAAGCATGGCACCTCTCATTGTCGGCTCCTCTTTTGCTTGCAGAAGGAAGCTGTCTTCCACACATTCGAGGAACTTCCTGGATTGCTTGTGCCGGGCCATACCATCCCTCCAACAGATATCAGGGTGGTTGAAGTCCCCCATCAGAACAAGGGCCTGGGAGCGTGAGGCTGCTCCTATCTGTCTATAGAGCGCTTCATCCATTGAGTCCTCTTGGTCAGGTGGTCTGTAACAGATCCCCATAATAATGTCTCCCATCCCTGTTCTCTCTTTAAGCCTCACCCACAAACTCTCTGTCGACTGCTCACCTGTCCCCAGGTATAGTTCCATACTCTCCAGCCTATCCCTAACATAATTAGCAACTCCCCCTCCCCGCCAACCGGGTCTGTCTTTCCTAAAGAGCCTGTAACCTTCCATTGTCCATAATCTATGTCTCTAATGCATCAATAAGTCAACTAAAGATGTCAAATCAAAGGAAAACCAGGTTTTGAAATTCTGGAAATGTGCTATTTTAACAATTTTAAACCAAATAAGTCTTAGTTTTGCAGTTAAAATAATTTTCTTCTGTTCTGCTGTTGAAAATTTATTTAATAATTCAAATATTTAGCGACTTCTTAGTCCTCTCCTCCTTCTTTTGTATTTTTATTACTATACTTTTTAGAACATAGCTAGAGATAGCCTTTAGAGGACTAAAACTGAGGAGTTTCTTCAACCAAATCAACTCAAAATTTTTCTTGTAGTTTCATGAATTCAAAATATTAAACATTTACACCTATACTTTACTATGGCCTTTGCATGTCAAATAGATTAGTCATTGGTGACGTTGAAACTGGTATGGCAAACTGAGTTGTTTGGTTTTTTAAATAGGATAATATATTTGAAAAGCTTAAGAGCCATCAGAGGCCACTCCTTTGTTTCAGCATCCAGCTTTTCCAATCATCTTTTCTCAAGAGCGCAAGACACAGTAGCAAGAGAAAGTTGAGCTTATTTGAATCAGCATAAGTTTTACATCTATCAAATTTAAGACCAGAAAAGACTGCTTGATAAAGCCATTTGAATGCCTATATATGACAAGCTATCAACTTTCCTCTGGGCCCTTTTATCGTGCTCCTCTCATTGCAGCTAAGTGACATGATGTGTTTGGCTAAAGCACATCTTGCAGATGGCCCTACAGCTGAGGGACAGCCAAGATATTTATTACGGCACAACATGCTTATATAGAAGTGAGCCACAAAGAAAGCTTAAGATACGCACAGAGTCATATGTAAGTAGTCATTTACTACAATCTGAAACTAAAACTCTGCCTTTGGACACAAAACCATCAGCTTTCCCTGAAACAGTTGAAAAACTATACCATGATGTTCAGATCTTCTAGTGTTAGTTAGAACATCCCAACGATGCTGTCCTAGCTACGCTGCCAAACCAGCTTTGCGGGTGGAAGACATACTAGCACAGGGGTAATTCTAGCATAGGAGTAATTCTCTCTTATGATTAATGAGATGGTTTAATCGTACAGAAGGAATACCATTTTTGACCATTGTGGTGATTGTTGGCAACTGTATATGCCATATGTATACTTAAAGCCCTTTGTAGTGTGGGCTACAGGCTTTTTATCAGAGAAACTGTTCAATGGAATTATAAAGATGATGGTTGAAAAACATCATGAAATAGCAAGGCCTTTCTTCCAAGCATGTAGGAAAGCAACACCATGCATGCTTACTTGTTTATACACTCTTCCATGAATGGAAGTACATGAACTGAAGTACACTGAGGTCTTTGGGGGAGAATGGTCTCCTTAGTCCTCACAAAGGGAATTCCAGCATTGTAAAATTGTGATAGAAATATGACTTCTAGTGACAGAAACATGTAGAAACATTACTACAGTCTGTAATTTTTTTAAAATACTTTGGGATAATCTAGCCCAAATCAGGAGATGGTTTCAGATTGGTGTTATGGTCATCCCTACTCCTAAAGAGTTCTTTGTAATGGTATTTGTGAAATTATAGACCTATAGCTTTTAAGGCTAGAAAGGACCACATAGAATATCTCATGTTCCCTTCTCTTTAGTACAAACATATAATTTCACTCAGCTGAGTCTCCATTGTCTGCTAAAGCATACCATCCACTCTCAGTTTGCAGGCTTCAGGAAGTGGTAAGCTCACTGTTCCTCTTAGTGACTTGTTCCAGTGGCTTATAACTTCATTATTAACAACTGAGGAGGGTAACACTAATCTAGGTGACAACCAGAACTACTGGGAATAGCTCTACTTGTTTAAATGATGGTACTGGAGATTATGAATATCCTCCTCAGCAGATCTGTTTATCATAAAAATAACAGGACTTTAAAAACTATTTTTTTAAAGCAGCTACTACTTTTGTGAACTTTTCACATTCGTTTCTCATCAGCTTTCTGTAATTTCCGTGCAGCCTTTCTTCATGATAGAATATAAGCCTTCTTCTCACAGTGAAACTATTCCCACACGGACTCACTGCTGAAAATTTATGACAACTCCTGCACATACACAAAAAAAGGAATGAGAAATGTGAATACTCTTTGGGATGCCACAAAACACATTTCCAGATAAAATAATTGCTTTCATTTTTGCAGACCTTTCCATCTTCAAAGCATTGGGCATGCATTCATCATCAGAAAAGATTACTGATACTAAATAGCATAAAAACTGTTTTACTGAGATTCTGCTTCACCATCCCTGTCAGATTTAGCTGCTGCAGTTCAAGGGGTGGAATGATTGACAGGCTTAGCCTCTGTAATGCACCTAACCTTAACAAGTGCATGGCCAGCAGAGTCCTTGGAAATATCACTCCCTGGAACAGGGTTAGGTTATGGAAAGAGTGTGTCTGACAAGGGCTGACTGCTACCATCTATTAAGACCAGGTGGCCTTACTGGGTGGGCTACAAGCCTTTTATCTGCCCTTCCTCTGTAAATCTGTACTTTGAAGCTTTACCCTTACAAGCTCTGAGTCCTTTATTAGAAAGGTAAGGCTCAGCAGCACAGAGGATTAGTCTTTATTGTCTCACTCCTGGCCAGGCCTGTTTGAAGGCCCTTTTTTCTATAAGAGGTGCTTATTGAACACAGAAGTCCTGTGGAGGATAATTTCCAGAATACAACCTTACACGGCAATGGACCACAGTGCAGAGACTCCTGAGCAAACCTGGCAGCTGAAATAGTCTCACAGCACACTGCAGCACTAGCCAGAGAAGCTGTTAAGGTCCCAGAAGCAACTGAGCCATGTTTATGGCCTTGCACCCAACCAGATCAGCCCTAGCTCTGGTTCAAAGCCATCTTGATACAGCTGTACCAGGTCAGTGCCCATTCCACCATGACTGCAGCACCTCCATAACAATGACATGTGGCTGGGAGCTGCCTGCTGCAGTGGGCTGTTACGGCAGTCAGTGGTTCAGAAATGAACACACAATAATGCTGAAAAGAAAGGAAGAAAGTACTTTAAAGTTTTACATTTATCATCTGCTACACTAACAGAGAGGGAAGCCTAAGTCTGATTGATTTGATCAAATTAAGTAATTCAAGCATCTTCTACCTAATTTTAGGCCAAGGAAAATTGCAGCAATGCAGAAGCAGCTGATAAATCAAAAGCAGAATATTAGGAATTAAAGCTCATTTCAGGTCTTTCATCTTTATTATCCTTCTTTACATACATATGGTAGGCGTTCAACACTTTCCATGTCCGTATGATCTATACTGGAGATTAGGAGCAATTCCTTCCCCAAAGGGTGCTCGGGCATTGGAACAGGCTGCTCAGGGCAGTACTGGAGTCACCGTCCATTGAAGTGTTCACAAAGCGTGTAGACGAGGCCCTCAGTGACACAGGTTAGTGGTGGCCTTGGCAGTACCTAAAGGTTGGACTTGATGAACCCAAAGGTCTTTTCCAACCTGGTTGATTCTATGACTCTATGATTCTATGATATTCCCCTGCGCTTCAGGAGTTGTAGGACTGTAGTCTATAAAAGGCAACCTAACAGTTTCCTGTGACCAAGAGTTGAATATGTTGTTACCAGCTGGTTCATGGATAGATTGAGGCCAAGTCTTGGCTTTAAGTGATCAAATTTACTTTAAATCACTTGCTCATGGGGTGAATTTGTGTTTAGAGAGAATTCTGGCACAATATTTTATTACTGACTTATGGTATATGAATCTTTTTTTTTTTAAACCAGTATTAAAACCAGAACCTATAATCACCAAATGCAGATTGCATTTTTTTAGAAAGCTGATACCAAACGTAACAGCAAATGAACCCCACAAAAGGTTAAAGTTTCTTTCATATAAAACATTTTCTACTAGGAAATGGAAGTGGAATATTGAAATAAGCATTTAACTTGAAAGAACTGTGCACAGACTCCAATGATTGCATTAGCCTTTAAAATTAAAAGAAAACCCAAAGATTTTTATGAGCATACACAGCTCTAGTTTCATAAAAAGGGTATTATGGAGACAAGGCAAAATTAATTCCAGTGTTTTGGGTGCTTCTTTTAGCCTTCTAACAGCTCCCTCCCTGTGCATTAGCCATTCTAGCGTGAGGTTTCACAGTATGGATGAATTCATCTAGCAGTCCTACTCCCTCCACTTTCCCCTCTACCCTTCTTTCCCTGGCATATAGGCACATTCCCTCCTTTCCATTTTCTCTGATTTTCATGTGGTTACTTGGAGAACCCATTGGGTTACTAAACCAACAGAAAACTATTCATGCTTTTATTTTGCTGAGTGAATTTTCCACCAGCTGGAAAAGTAAAACAGCTCTAGGGGTGATACAGAAATCCGAGCTTGTGCAGAAGAAACCATGACTGAGAATGCTATTCCTAGATTTTCTTGGGAGACTTCAAACCCTTAGATCATCCATTCCAAATAATGTGCTTGCTTCTTACAAATACACTTACCACTCAATTATGGACCTGTTGCGCTAGATTCTAAAAAAAAATAATGAAAGAAAGTAATCAAACCAAATAGATTTATCACTTACAGTGACGACAAAGGTAAATGGCAAATAGACACACTGTAGAGTGATTGCTCATTCTCAGAAGCAAACATCCTCTGCTTTGGGGGAGTAGGGAGGAAGCAAAAAGTCAACTTTACAGGGTTTCACTGACTTTCATTGATTTTGATTCCTTCTGGGGGGGCAAGGGAGGAGCAGCCATTCAGATGAGCTTGACACACATATCTGCTGTTGATTTTCCAGATTCCAGTGTCTTCAAGTGTGACACAGCATAGTCACTCAGTGTCTGCGTTTAAAACCAGAAGTGATTTAATCTGTCTCGCTGCCATCCCACTTGCTGACCGTTGACACCATGCAAATAATGCATAGCTGTGTGACCGCACTACTTTCATGCCACATGCTGAGAGAAACAGACAACACCTACTATTATTATAAGACACATCCTAGACACCCTGGAAACATGCAAAGACACCCTGGAAACATGCAAAGTGAGCATCAAAATCCATTCAAATATGTTGTGATCTCCAGCTCTGAAGTTCTGCATTGGGACTCAAAATGAACCTGCATGTTCACACTGTGATTAAAAACAGAGATTGACAATTTACATCTGACATCTTTTAGAAATCACCCTGCTAAGACTGTCAATTGATAACTGATCTGTTAACTGACACAAGAATTTTCACACGCAAGGCTTTTCTCTGTACAGTGCTGACTGAAAAGGCAACCAATTTAGAAGGTCAAAGAGCAACAAAACCCCAGCTCTAAGACTGCAAAATGCTAAGGATCTGTCATGGGTTCAGCAGTAGCAGTCATTTTTCTCCTTCTTGGTAACTGGTGCAGCACTGTGTTTCTGACTTTCGACCTGGGGACAGCACTGATAACACCAGTGTTTTCAGTTACTGCTTGGTGATGTTTTGGTCTGACCAAGGACTTTCTGAGTTTCATGCTCTGCCAGGGAGGAGGGGAAGCCGTAAGGAGGCAGAGACAGGACACCTGACCCAAACTGACCAAAGAGGTTATTCCATACCACAGCACGTCATGCCCAGGATGTAAAACAGGGCAGAGACCCGGAAGGGTGGGGGGGCTGCACTGCTTGGTCAGGCTGGGTGAGCAATTGTATTCTTTCCTTGTATTTGCCTTGTCATTATTATTATTGGTGGTAGCAGTAGTGATTTGTGTTATACCTTAGTTACTGAACTGTTCTTATCTCAACCTGTGGCAGTTACATTCTTTTCAATTCTCCTTCCCATCCCCCTGGGAGCAGGGGGAAGAAAGAGGGGGAAGTGAGTGAGAGAGAGACTGCGTGAGTTAGAGAGGCTTAAACCACGATAGGATCTAATTACTATCAGACACTGCTCCCTGCTAATGTTAGTTCATCTGCTCCTATTCTTCTGGTCATGCATGTTCATTAAACCAAAGTGAAATTGTGGTTTTCACTGGGAAACACTATAAAGCAAAGATAGCACATCTGATATGTCACCTACTGCTTACATGACTGTCTTTTAGCATCTAAATGCCATACAACCTCAGTCAGAAGCTGAAAGCAGACAATAAATGATGCTTTTCAGAGAGGGTTTAACAGGATCAGAAGTTACTGTCTCTATAACTTGTCCCCAAATATCATTACATATACTCACCTCTTCAATATTGTGACTGTCAAGCAGAGAAAGCAACTGATTATATTTTTACTTTTCCATGGCATGGCATGGTATGGCATGGCAACAGCAGAAAACTTTCTCCTCCTCTTCATTTCCCTGAGCCTGTGCTGTCAGAACAGGACCATGATATGATTCTTCTTGTGAAGACACACAGGAATACCTGTTAAGTCAAGAGAGACAACAAAATAGAACAAACGATGAAAAATGAAAGTTGAGTTTTAGAAGCTGGGATGGCTGTGTTGGTGTGGAGACCTTGCCTCAGTCCTCACTCTGTGGCCAGAACAAGAGAATTGTACCTATGCAGTTCCCTTTAGATTTAGGTTCATGAAATACAAGAATATCTGTCTTCAAACCACTGAACCTTGCAACTAGATCCTAATTTCCCAGGGAAAATCAGATACACAGCTCAAAATGCCTTGACTAAAAGAATTCCTTTAGAAACTCTGGAAACCAGCAAACTAGAAAAAGAAAGTGAGGAATTCTTTTTTGTCCAGCTTCTATGAGACAGTCAGAGCACACAGAAATTTGGTTTCTTTCTGCTCAAGGATGAATACATTGGACAATATTCTGAACTTGTTCATATTGTTCAAAAGAATCAGCAGTTTGAGAGCCCAAGACTGAGACCAATTTTTTCTGTTTTCTCCATTTAGAAGACTAGGACTCTTGTGGTCTCTTTCCAGAGGAATGTCTTTGTCCTGAATCTTGCCTTAGAGATTTATTTGCATTATGTTATTTAGAACAGAAAAGAACATTGGAATGACTTCCTAATTTAGTAAATCTGCTCTCAATCTAATTTATTCCAAGCATTTTTTTATAAACAGTTTCATAAATTATGTTCTACTCTGAAGCTCTGTAATTACACACACACACATACTGGTCAAACTTTCTCTTGATAGGAATAGATGTGCAGTAACTCCAGTAAATTGAGATAAAAAGTGCTGGGAAAAGAGTAGGTTGGCTGAGCAGATAACTTTCTGCTGAAGATATGGTTTCTGTTCTGAAAGCTGCTATGGGCAATGTAGGTGCCTCTCTCACAGAAGTGAGAATGCCTGCCTTGTAGAGGTTTTGTACAGTTTTCCTTTTGCCTGGGGTTTGGATTTCACAAGGCTGACTACAGTGGCCTTGTCTAGGAAATCCTAGGGTTAAGCCAGATGGTAAGCAAATGTGCCAATTGTAACGAGTGAAAACTGGGAAAGGGCAGTGGCTGAAAACAAGGGAATGAAACCCAGAGAACCAGACAAGTGGCTGAAATATAAAAAGTTAAACAGAATTTATGAGTTGACATGAGGAGGATAATGAAATGTGCTCACCAGAGCCAAAACCTGAGGGTTTTTGAGGGAAATGTCAAATGCATTTCAACTTTTTTTTCTAAAGCTCATTCAAAGATGATTTCAGCAAGGTTTCCTCTCTCCCTCCTCAATGGAAGTCCTGTGAGAATTCCAAAAATTTCAGAAAATTCCTCTAAATTCTAAATTCCCTAAATTCATACTTACATATGCAAGAGTAAATTAATTAGAATAATAGAATAGTTAGGGTTGGAAAGGACCTGCAGATCATATAGCTCCAAGCCCCCTGCCACGGGCAGGGACACCTCACACTAAACCATGCCACCCAAGGCTATGTCCAATCCAGCCTCGAACAACGCCAGCGATGAAGCATTCACAACTTCCCTGAGTAATCCATTCCAGCGCCTCACCACCCTTACAGTAAAGAATTTCCTCCTCATATCCAATCTAAACTTCCCTGTTTAAGTTTGAATCCGTTACCCCTTGTCCCCTCACTACAGTTCCTCATGAAGAGTCCCTCCCCAGCATCCCTATAGGCCCCCTTCAGATACTGGAAGGATGCTAGGAGGTCTCCATGCAGCCTTCTCTTCTTCAGGCTCAACAGCCCCAATGTGCTCAGCCTATCTTCATACGGGAGGTGCTCCAGTCACCTGATCATCCTCGTGGCCCTCCTCTGGACTTGTTCCAACAGTTCCATGTCCTTTTTATGTTGAGGACACCAGAACTGCACACAATACTCCAAGTGAGGTCTCACAAGAGCAGAGTAGAGGGGCAGGATCACCTCCCTCGACCTGCTGGTCACGCTCCTTTTGATGCAGCCCAGGATACAGTTGGCTTTCTCGGCTGCGAGCGCACACTGCCGGCTCATGTTCACTTTTTCATCAACCAACACCCCAAAGTCCTTCTCTGCAGGACTGCTCTGTATCTCTTCCCTGCAAAACCTGTAGCTGTGCCAGGGATTGCTCAGACCCAGGTGGAGGACCTTGTACTTGTCATGGTTAAACTTCATCAGGTTGACATCAGCCCACCTCACAAGCGTGTCAAGGTCCCTCTGGATGGCATTCCTTCCCTCCAACGTATCAACCGAACCACACAGTTTGGTGTCATTAACAAACTTGCTGAGGGTGCACTCAATCCCACTGTTTATGTCACCGACAAAGATGTTGAACAAGACCGGTCCCAACAACGATCTCTGAGGGACACCATTTGTTACTACTGGTCTCCAGCTGGACATTGAGCCATTGAGCGCAACTCTTTGCATGTGGCCATTCAGCTGGTACTTTATCCACCAAGTGGTCCACCTATCAAATTGATGTCTCTCCAACTTAGAGACAAGGTTGTCATGTGAGACAGTGTCAAACGCTTTGCACAAGTCCAGGTAGATGACATCAACTGCTCTACACCTGTCCATCAGTTCTGTAGCCCCATCATAGAAGGCCACCAGATTGGACAGGCAGGATTTCCCCTTACTTACACCAAGTACCTTGTTTTTCATGCGCCTCAGCATTCCAGGAGAATCTGCTCCAAGATTTTGCCAGGCACAAAGGTGAGACTAACTGGTCTGTAGTTCCCCAGCTCATCCATTTTCCCCTTCTTGAAAATGGGGGTTATATTTCCCTTTTCTAGTCATCAGGAACTTCACCTGACTGCCATGATTTTTCAAATATGATGGACAGTGGCTTAGCAACGTCATTTGCCAGCTCCTTCAGGACCCACGAATGCATTTCATCAGGTCCCACGGACTTGTGTACATTCAGGTTCCTAAGATGGTCTCGAACCACATCCGCTCCTACAGTGGGCCCAGGGTCTTCATTCTCACTGTCCCTGCGTCTGCCTTCCAAGAGTTGGGTGGTATGGTCAGAGCAATTTCCGGTGAAGACTGTGGCGAAGAAGTCTTTACAAACCTCAGCCGTCTCCAAATCCAGGGTAGCCAGTTCTCCCGATAGCTTCTGGAGAGGGCCCACATTGTCCCTAGCCTCTCTTTTATTTGCAATGTACCTATAGAATCCCTTCCTGTTATCCTTCACATCCCTAGCCAAGTTTAATTCTAAGTGGGCCTTAGCTTTCCTAACCTGGTCCCTAGCTTCCCAGACAACATCCCTGTATTCTTCCCAGACCACCTGTCCTTGCTTCCACCTTTTATAAGCCTCCTTTTTCCTTCGAATTTTCCTCAGCAGATCCTTATCCATCCAAGGAGGTCTCCTGGCCCTCCTGCTGCACTTCCTTCTAGGAGGGATGTATCGCTCCTGAGCTTGCAGCAGCTGATCCTTGAATATCAACCAAGAGTCTTGGGCCCCCCTCCCCTCTAGGGCCATATCCCATGGAACCTTACTGAGCAGGTTCCTGAAGAGGCCAAAGTCTGCTCTCTTGAAGTCCAGGGCAGTGAGCTTGCTGCACGCTCTTCTCACTGTCCTGATGATCCTGAATTTGACCATCTCATGATCGCTGCAATCAAGGCTGCCCTGGAACGTCACATTTCTGACCTGCCCTTCCCTGTTGGTGAGGACGAGGTAAAAGCATGGCACCTCTCATTGTCGGCTCCTCTTTTGCTTGCAGAAGGAAGCTGTCTTCCACACATTCGAGGAACTTCCTGGATTGCTTGTGCCGGGCCGTACCATCCCTCCAACAGATATCAGGGTGGTTGAAGTCCCCCATCAGAACAAGGGCCTGGGAGCGTGAGGCTGTTCCTATCTGTCTATAGAGCGCTTCATCCATTGAGTCCTCTTGGTCAGGCGGTCTGTAACAGATCCCCATAATAATGTCTCCCATCCCTGTTCACCCTTTAAGCCTCACCCACAAACTCTCTGTCAACTGCTCACCTGTCCCCAGGCACAGTTCCATACTCTCCTGCCTATCCCTAACATAATTAGCAACTCCCCCTCCCTGCCAACCAGGCCTGTCTTTCCTAAAGAGCCTGTAACCTTCCATTCCAACACACCAGTCACAGAAGCCATCCCACCATGTTTCTGTGATGCCTATGATATCATACCCCTGTAGACACGCACACATCTCTAATTCCTCTTTTTTGTTCCCCATGCTATGGGCATTTGTATAGAGGCATCTGAGCTGAGCTCCAGTTGAAGCCGGCTCATTGGCTGGAGTAGTTGCAATATCTCTACATTGCTCTGAATGTTTACTAGAGGTGCTGGCCAGTGACTGGGTTTGTTGGGATGGAATGATGCCCCCCTCTGCCAACACATCTAGTTTAAAGCATCCTTGACCAGTCTGGCAAGCCTCCTCCCAAATCCACTCTTCCCTTTCTTTGTCAGATCAGCTCCACCAGCCCCCAGTAGACCTGGCCTACTAAATTGAGTCCCATGTTCAAGGTACCCAAACCCCTGACTATAGCACCGCTCTTCTAACCATTTATTAACCCGGCCAATCCTCCTAGCCTTTTTGAGGTCCTGCCCTGTATCCTGGAGAATTGACAAAAAGACAATCTGAGCTCCAGAGCCCCTAACCACCTCTCCCAGAGCTCTGTAGTCCTTCTTTATGTTCTCCAGGCTACTGCTATCTATATCAGTAGCACCCACATGGATCACTAGAAGTGGGTAATAGTCAGTGGGACTGACTAGAGTAGGCAGCCTCTCTGCAACATCCCTGATCTAAGGCCCTGGTAGGCAACACACCTCCCTTGAGCCTGGGTCAGGCCGACAGATGGGTGCCTCTGTTCCTTTTAGAGTAGAGTCCAATACTATGGCCCGCCACTTTTTCCTGGCAGCACCAGTAGTGAACCTTTTTACCAGTGCTTCAGGCAGTTGTTCCTGGTGGGAGTGTGGTTCCTCATCAGCCCCCTGCTCCAAACACGCCTAGAGCTGGACTAGTAGCAAGTAAAAAGAGCACAACTTGCACATTTTTGCTAAGAGCTAGCTCATCAGTCAGCAGCATTGCCTGAATGGTCAGCTATAAAATCTCCCATTGCATGATAACCTGATTTGACTGTTTCCAAATGTCCTCTTTGACTGAAAATGCACAGGTAAGTCTCATCTTTCTTGCAGCTGAAAGCGTGTCAACACCAAAATAGCAAAAACTGGGTAAATGTGATCTACTGACTGCAGGGACAAGTCTTCTCATAGAATATTCTCTCAGAGATTCTGCCACATTCAAAGGCAAGGTCTTCCAATGGTGAAGATTTCTGGCATTTTATCTGATGTCCATATTGAGAAGCTTGAGCACAGAAACATTCAGAAAGGATGATGGAGGCGATGAGCAGCACATGCAGGACCTATTTCCTGTGGTGGTTGAGAAGCATGTGCTGGGTGCTGGAGCAGCAGTGAGAACTGTGGAACACTGTCAGTGACACTGCTGGAGCTGTTGCAAGAAGCTGGGTGTGAGGGGCAGGATATACAAGAGCCCAATCGGAATACAGAAGCAGTTCATTGCCTTGCTTATAAGTCATGTTGTTTGCAGACCAGTTTCAAATGACAAATAAAATAGCATTTTTTTTTATACACAAAATGGTTATTGCCTCATTCATGCAGCATTTTGAACATTTGCTGTGATTAACAGTGCCAGATGTGTTTTATTTTCTACTATCAGCCTTTGAATTTTCACATCTAAAAAGCAAGCACAGTTCCACACAGAGGTGTAATCTCTGCCTGATTGTTTACAGTTCCAGTGCTACACTCTTTCTTATCTTTTCACTTTGGCTAATGTGGCTTGATGACTTCATCCTGTGTTTTCCCTTTTCAGCTGTATACATCAGATTGCAGATATTCACACTTCCCTTCCATCATGTGACACATTTTCATAATGCAGAGTGATAACGTGGCAGACTTACTTTTGCAAAGTTTTAGTTTTGATCTGCCCTAGAGCATTTCTTAGAAAATAGCACTAATTTTACAGTATAAGTTAAGGAATGCAAGGTCTGGATGGTCCTGTGCTGCAAATACTGAATTCTACATTTCTGCAGAAAATCACTACTCCCTCGATCAGTATGAAGATTTATTTATTATTTAAAGCTAATCCTATTTCTGAAACAACCTCTTTAAAACTGTACTATGTGCTTCATCTTTGTGCTAGCCTGCTATCTCTGATATGACTGATGCTTTGGAAGATATTGACGTGAAAGGAGACTACGCTCGCAGCAGTGTACATGAAAGCTAACAAACTGTCATCCATCTTCTTTTTTACAGTAGGTGCTGGCATAAACAATGGGGAAATCAGAGGTTTATTGAGGCTGCATTGAAAAGTGGTGAATCAGATTTTCATTTAAAATTTGTTGAGGGTGTTAGGCTGTAATTTTAAAGGTGTTCAGTGTTCCAGATAAATGCATACTGAGCTTTCTGTCAAGAGCTTAGGCACCTGAGCTCCACTTACTTCAGCTCAGAGTGAGTGCATTTAAAATCCTCAAAATTTGTAATAGGCAACTATTTGAATGTTAAAGGTCTAAATACCCTTAAAATTCTGAACCCCAATTCTTAATGAACTGTGGTCTTAGACTGCCAGCTCAATTCAGTCTTAAACACTGTACTGTAGGAGTGTTCCCTACCTACCTACTAGAACTAGGTCATTACAACCCATCTGAACAGTAACTCAGAAGGTAATGAGTGAGAAATAACACCCTTAGCCTGTACTTGAAGTCATAACATTGAGGTAGAAAGCTAACTATACCATTATAATCATCCTGACCCTTCAGTCTTACCATCCTTCATACCTCTAATACAGCATGGTGTTTCCTCAGGCTTGTTCTGAGTGATTTCATAACATTTAGAAAATTGCTAGGAAGAGGTGTTATGAAAGAATTTTTCATTCTAAGAGCTATTTTTTTATTTGAAAGAGACACTTTTTAATTTACAGAAAACATAAAAACATTCTGAGCTAGGATCAATATGTCTGAAACTGCAGCAAAGCCTACACACATCAGTTCAAAAAATCATTATTTGTTTAAAGTTATTAGCAATACTTTTCCTAAAAGACAGAAGAATTTGTCTTTTAAAATCAGTGAAATATGCAGCAAGACAAAGTGCTTTCCTTTTCCATTCCAACTAAATCATACACTATTTGGGGTAGAAATTTGGCAGGGAACTCTGTTGGATTATCCCTACATTGTGGCTGGGCTGATTTCTTTATACTTTTTTGATAGACGGATGTCTAGCCGAGCCCTGAATATCTTCAGACATGCTGATTCCAGAGTTTCAATTGGCAGCTGGCTTCCTTGGCTATGAGTCCTTATGTTTATAAACTTTTCCCTCATATCTAATTCTATTTTTCCCCTCACAATGCTTAGGGCCAACTTTTTTCCTCTTTCTTTCTTTCTTGTTAACTACTGAGAATAATCAAGTATCATCTCCTTTTCATTTCCTTTCTATTGTGGACAAAAAGAGGTCCCTTTAAACTTCCTGGAACTAGTGTGATTAAGTCTCTCAAATTACCATAATCCTGTGGGCTTTATTTTGCCCCTACCATCACTTTTCTTACAGAACTCAAGACTTAGCCAATTTCTTTTAAACACAATATCTAAAAACAGTTACAGGACTTTGGCACATGACCATAAATGACCATAAGCAAGACTAAAGTTCTCATTGTGTATATTTCTACGGATTACATTATATAAATGGTTACACTAGATTAATATCTATATGAATATCTGTCATGGGTTCAGCAGTAGCAGTCATTTTTCTCCTTCTTGGTAGCTGGTGCAGCACTGTGTTTTTGACTTTCGGCCTGGGAACAGCGCTGATAACACCAGTGTTTCGGTTACTGCTTAGTGATGTTTTGGTCTGGCCAAGGATTTTCTGAGTTTCATGCTCTGCCAGGGAGGAGGGGAAGCCGGGAGGAAGCAGAGACAGGACACCTGACCCAAACTAGTCAAAGAAGTTATTCCATACCACAGCACGTCATGCCCAGGATGGAAGGGCAGAGAGCAGAGACCCGGGAAGGGTGGGGGTGCACTGCGTGGTCGGGCTTGGTATTAGGTGGTGAGAATTGTATTCTTTCCTTGTATTTGCCTTGTCATTATTATTATTGGTGGTAGCAGTAGTGATTTGTGTTATACTTTAGTTATTAAACTGTTCTTATCTCAACCTGTGGGAGTTGCATTCTTTTTGATTCTCCTTCCCATCCCTCCGGGAGTGGGGGGAAGAAAGAGGGGGAAGTGAGTGAGAGAACGAGCTGCATGAGTTAGAAAGGCTGAAACCACGACAATATCTAGTGTACCTCCATCATCCACTAGATTCTAGTGGACCTTTCATCAGACTAGAAAATGCAAGTTTGTAGAGCTGAAAAATATCAGTGCTGCAAAAAGAATGATGCTTATCATTGAGACAACAGTTGAGGAGACTACTTCTAATCAGCAAAAAGATGAAATAGGAGATCAGTATCAGTGTTAATGCCTCTGAACTGGGAGGTTGTTGTCTCTGTAACCACTGTAAAAAGACAGTTAAGTTGAGTTAGGGAAGGGGAGGTTATTGCAGAGAGAGTAAAGACAATGTGAGATAAAAAGGAGTGGGCTGAAAATAAGCACTTTGAAAAGCTGCAGAAAATAAGACACTTTTACGACCTAAAGAAGGGCCTAAAACTGGCGAAAGAGTTTTGGGCAGCTGTTTGTATGAAGGGAAACTACAGAAGATATTAACTATGCAATGCCCAGCTGCATCACTCAAAAACAGTTTATGGCTGAGAACCCTGGGAGGAAGAAGACTGAACTTCATACTGGATGTGGCGAAAGGTGAAGTAAGCCAAGTCCAGCCCTTCTTTCAAAAAATTCTTATTTGCTAGCAGTTTGTTCTTCAGAATGTGCAGAGTTTTGTGCATTCCCATCCAGGTGCCCAGGCACAGTAATCGGCACAGTACAGAACATCTTTTTTTGGATAAGTTTCATTAGGTACCTTAGAACACAGAAGTTCTTTGGTGGACCTAGCCCTGCGCTGGTTATTCATCATCATTATTTCAATTATCATTACATCAAAAGTAGTAAGTATCTGATAGTTTCTGGTAATTACACTAAACAAATATTTGCCCTAAGTGTCTGCAAGCAACTAACTACAAGCACCTGTCGTTGCAGCTTCAACCAACAGGATGTGTGAACACACACAGAAAGACAGATCACAATTGTATGACTCTGGGAGTAGCTTCTATTAACAGGATGAGCACTTGGTTCAGAGTGTGTTTACTCAAGCTTCCGGACACATCTCATTCTCATCAAACATGCTCATATGACTAACGGGATCTGTACCAGAGTATCTCCCATGCAGTCATTAATCTAATTTGCCAACGCATTCTCACACTACTAACTTGGCAAACATCTTCCTCGTTACCATGTAATCTTTCACATTTTGCCAGTAGTTACACAGCACCAAACATGCCAAGACCATTCAAATATTTTTGAGCGTTTCTCTAGTTTAGTTCCAACCATGAAAAATAATTCAGCCAATTACAAAAGAACTGTATCATCTGGGCATTTGTTGCTTACAGTGACTATTAAATAAGTTGTTTTAGAGCAGGAGTGTTATGGTCACTGATTTGAAAACTCACAATAGCCTCAGTCCTGATCTTGTTTGCCAGATAGCTTTTAGCCATTTTATCATTTCCTCTGAGCTGTGAACTCTTTAACCCCTGCATGTGCATCTGGATCAGTGTGTTCAAGGAATGTTTGTATCTGCATCTGACCCTTGCCATCCAGCTGAGGATTACCAAGTCCTTCCTTTCACTGTAGGGCTGTCATTTTAGGATATGGGAAATGTGGTTCTTTTTTTAAGTAAAGGAAGTCTTGAGTAATTCTGTAAAGCCACGAAGACCAAACTCTGCACATGCATTTATTCCAACACCTTACAGCATTTCAGCTTTTGAAGTTCTGATGTTCAACATAACCTTATTAAAAATCACAGAGTTTTTTAAGCAACCAAGTCCATCCAGGAGAATTGTTTTCCTGACACTGAGGACAAGATTCCAAAACCAGAGTACTGCACTTGGAACTTTTCTTGAGACTATAAAATTTTGTTGTGCCTCCATCTGCCTGCTCAACTATTTGATAATAAGCATTACTACTGTAGACAAAATCATTCAGCAGCGTTGCTTCCAGGCTGAAAAGCCACTAGATTCAATCAAACATTGAGAAAAGTTCTACCTTGCTTGAACTTCTATTTTTTAATTTAGATTTGCATCTTCTACTAATACCTGTAGGATGCCAAATACCTAGTTTGTTATCTGAAACCTGTAACTGCAGTCTTTCACAGAAGTAGACAGACAAGCCTGCTCTCTGGTGGAACCACTCCCATTCATGTGCAGTCTACAGGAATGCCACTTAGAAATTATTCCTGCATAAAACATTTGCATGGCCATTAGGACCTAGCAAGACATCAGGAGACTGGTTATCATTCAGGTTCTACCTGTTTTAGCCAGTACCAGAACACTGAAGCATAGGCCAGAGCAAGCTGACTGGAGTTCAACAAAAATAAAGAAGTTAAGCACAGTGAGTTTGAGGAAGCAACTGGGGACAGTCTGCACAGCTGTGGCCAGCCCTCTGGCCATATAAGCTACCTACGTGAGTCTTCCAAACCAACAGGGTACGCACTACAAACTTTAGGACGATGTATGGGAGATCCAGCATCAAACAGGAGGAGGATAGTCCACTCATCATGGGTCCATAGACAGATAGGTAGATGCTGAACTTGTCAGGTCCTGGGACAACCTGCCAGTATACATTTCAGCAGCAGAGATGGAATATATGCCATGCTGTTCCTCGCTTACTGACCAGAACACCTTGCTGGGAGGCTTACAGTACTCTGGAGAAGGGATAGTCACTGCTATGGTCCTACTGAGTCAACAGCCTATTGTCTGGTATCTGAATAGTACTTGATCCTACTTCCATATCACATTTAAGGGCCGTAAGGGTTTTCAAACTACAATCCCTTATTAAACAAAGGGAATAGATATAACAAATATATAAATAAACAAACCTCAATGCTTTCTGAGTTTCAGGGACACTAGACCTTGCCATCCCCAGACTAAACCAGTTAAATATGGTGACATTTCAGGCATGAGCTGATTTTTTAACACAGCTTTGAGGATGGTGGAAAGTATGTTTTCAGGTGAATGAAAGGAGGACAACTAAATTAATTGCCTGAATGCTTCCTAGTACAGCTCAGGAGAATCAAGTTGTAATCTGAATTAAGTGTCAGGGAGACTGGAAACCTTGTTAATATGAAAACCGACATACAGTTACTAACTTCAACTGCTGACAAAAATATTTTAAATTCACAAAGCTCTTTATAGATGGGATTTTTACAGAGTTTAGTCTAAACCTAACTCTGACCATTTAAGTCTATGGTAAAATCCCACTGACATCCACAGAAGCAGGCAGAGACCTCATGGAAATCTTTTTCATACACCTCAGAGGCTTTGTGCAGCTCGTGAGTGAGCTAAAACACATGAAGAAGAAATAATTTGTTCTAAGCCACAGAAAAACTGTGTGTCAGAGCTGGAGATTGGACTCAGAACTGTTGCTATTCTGTTCTTTGTGGCATGGGATAGTCTCACTGAGTTTTCAAGTCCACAGGGCAGAAATGATACTATCAGTGACCTAAAGCTGTTTATGAAGACAATTAGCCATTATGATGCTTGTTGCTCTATAGTTTTCATTTCCCTATTACAAAATGGAAGATAATTCTACTTTTAAGGCCTCAATTCCAGCTTAGTCAGGCTAAGTTTAAATGCTTAATGCACTTGAAGTGGAGACCATAAGAATTGTAAAAATCCTAGAGTGTTTCGTCAGATCCTATCAGCTGTAATGGTCAAATATTTAAGGAAAAAAAAAACCAAAACGCAATAGACATGACAGAAGCATGCAGAAAACATCTGAAGTTTCCTCACTGTTTTATATTACAGGAATAAGGAAGACAAAGAGCTGCTTCTCCCAGAAATGCTCAACATTCTCTCTGGAAAAAAGGCAAAGTACAGAGCTGATTTTCAGTGATCTTTGACAAATGTCAGTTCTGTGGGAAAAGGAAGAAACAGTGCATAAAATAATGGAAAAAAGAAAAGGAAAAACAGACACTAGACAGTGACGAAATGTCACTGAGGTGGATTTCAGGAAATACGTTTTCTTTTCCAGTGTTACATTCCAAGATATTTTTAAATCACAGATATTGAAACAGATTCCCATACAACTCTTAATCAGTTACAGTAGCCACTGGGGTTAGTGGTTCCTAACACATGGCAAAAAAATATATTTCTAACTCAAGCTGTGTCATGCTGGTATTTTACCCGCATTCCTCATGCTATTGTTACAATTCCACTAATTTCACAGCATTTGATTCTTTCTGAATGGAAGAACATAGTATCTCCCTTTTTGATATTAACAGCAAGCAGTATAATCATCATAACCATGGTTCTTTCCATCCCGCTGTCTCAAGATAATTTGATCCTTTACCCTTGACTTTGCAGATGGAGAAACTCCAACTCAGAAACACAAGGAGTCAGCCAAGGGTAAGCCTGCTGTAGGGCCTAGGATGGAAAAATCAGCAGAAAGTAGCACTTCCCAAACTTTATAGAGCCCATCTGGTTTCGCACACAAAAGACTTACACTTCTAACGGCCTCCCTCTAATTCGCACCACAGCAATGCTGCTCTCATGCATCAGGGTGAGCATCACTTCCTCACCCTAAGGTGGGATCCCAATCCACCAGACACTGAGTACACAGCCCTTGTAATCCCCTTAGAGGAGATATCTGAAGAGGGACAACTGTCACCCACAGAGGCCAGGGAGAGGGATGCTCCATCATGATCATTCCACTGCCGCTTGAGACTGTAGCCCTGGAGAGAAAGGGGCACAATACACAACCTCATGTGGGTGCTCCTACACACAAGCTGTCACCCACTATGTCTGACATGTGGCACATGTCAATTCTTACCCCTGTTATTTGTATCAGATTCAGATGTTAGGCATCCATGTGCTTTGGGGCAGCACATTAAGCTTTATTAAAAACCCCCACTATTAAAAGTATTATTCATCTGTGAGACATACGATTATTTAGTGAAACTTCGTATTTATCTAAAACACATTGAGATAACTCATATTAACAAAACATACCTGATTTCACAAGCAACTTGCAGTCAATATTTAATACTTTAAGACACACAGAATACGTCATTTATCAATGGAGCAACCAGAAAATTCTGAGAGAAAAGCTATAGAAAGAGACTTGAACTATTGAATGGCAACAGAAAGAGTTTCTGAAAGAGATCTTGAAAAGCTTGCTGCAAAGGTGGATCAAAGTATTTAAGAGAAACAAAAGTGCTATCATTAGTGTAGCATTTCAGAAGCTGCAAACTCTTGAAGAGGTGCCATTTACAATACTGCATGGGTTTCCTCTTCTCCATCAGCAGTGCTAAGAGTACAAGGTGGCAAATCACACATGTCCCAGAAAATGAAGTCTGGAGGTGACCAAGCATGGTTATAAAATGGAACAGGAAATGCAGTGATGGGTGGAAGATGTGAAATTTGTAAGAGTGGGATAATTATATTCCACATTTGACATACTATTTTTATTTCCCTGAAGTTAGAGGTAAGAAAAAACAAACTACAACCTGACCAGCAGTGGGGAAAGTCTCATTCCAGGACACAGAGCGATGGTTATCTATCTCCTGCATAAAATACATCAGTGGCTAGCAAAGTACTGCTCACTTATCTGATGCAAGGCAAGTTAAACATTTTGGCAAGACCTTCTTACGTTACAACAGTTATTAATGCACTTCAAATGCGAATCTGACTTTTCTTAACCCACAATAGGAGTTCCTGGAGAGCACAGTATGAACCTGCATTGCAAGTTGGCAGTTTTATTTCTATTAAATCTGGAAATGCTAGCTTTAAAAAGAAACACTTGATTAAGATGTCTGATATTTGACCAACTTCACCACCACTGTCACAGATACAATTACAAGGATTTGGACTCTCTTTTCCATGTACTATTTAGGAATTTTACTGGAATGAAACAAACCTTAAACTAATGGCCCCTGTTGCCCCTCCAAGAGCATTGATGTTTATGCTCAATGTATTTGTTTTCTTGCAAGGATGTCAGCAGTATATTTAGCACCAGGGTGGAAATAGGGGAGGTTAGACTCATATTACATATTGCGTATGTCTCGTACTCCCACTCTTGTGCTGTTCCTGGATTTATGCCTTGTTCATTTGATGGCTTCTTTTGAAGCATTTTGACAGACAATTGTTTCTCTGCCTAGAATTCAAAACAAGCTTCAGTGTGATACAGTAGATGCACAGGGGAAGCCTTCCCCAGAAAGTCATGTTATTTTGCCAAAAGAAAGTGGTACAGGGTGTTTTGCTTGGTTGGTTGAAGTCACAACAGCAGATGAAGCAGCAAATGAAAGGGGAATTAACTGTACATACTATGAATGTGATCATTTTTGCTGCATGTATTCAACTTAACTGCAATACAGAGTTACTCTGTCTGAGAGCAGTGAGGCCTTAAACACATACAGAATTAAATATAGAGATGCTGTTGAGATACTAAAAGCTGAGTTATAGCTGCTGACCACAGAGAGCAAATTACAATTAAGTACACATCTTTCTGGAAAGTCTGCCAAGGAAAAACCAGGAAGACGTGGTTGTCACTGCTGCTTTACCTATTCTAGGGTAAAACAGAAATCTAGTTGCTCTAACTCTTACCAACAGAGCAATTGCACTCAGATTACAAAGCAAATTAGTGCTAACAAGGCAAATCAGGAAACTTGTTCTGCAAAGGAGTTCAAAGCACTGAAGCTGAAATGCTTCAGCACTGACTGCATTATCAGCTTAGCACTGAGGCAACTGCACCACTGCTGGCTGTTACTATAGCACAGTGGTATTTTTTGCGCAAAACTAACTCCACAAACTAAAGACAGAAAAGCACGGGAAAAAAACTTCACATGTAGAGTTGCAACTCTATAAGAGAAAACAGGGAGATGGTAGAAGCAAAACAACGGTTTGAGAGCACTTTGCCTTTGATAAGAGAGTACCAAGAAGAACCAAAACCATGGAGGTACAGTGATAATAGCAGAGCACAATCAAGAATATTCACATAGAGTTGGATTTCTTCAGCTGGCATAAGAGAGAGGAAGGTAACTCCACTAGCCACAGTGTAGCCCTTAATGGGAAAAAGATGAAAAGGATCCCAGCCTACCACCCCTGTGCTGGACTCAAAATAGAGATTTATTGTACCAGGGGACACAAATTGACAGAAAGGACAATGGTGGGGGCAGGAAATTGTCACATTCTACATTATGTCAGTACTTCTTTACTTCCTTACAGAGAAACTTTCTGATCCACAAAGTAACAGACTATTCTTGCTTTTCAGTCAGGCCAAGATATCTTTAGAAGTTTTTTACCAGTCTTTGCTAGTAATACATGGTACTAATGCTTCTATCTTTGAGATTCAGAGAAGTGGTTGCCACCTGCAGCCTTAGCAGGGTCAGCAGTGCATGCATTTCTGCCATTCTAACTATGGCATCTAATCAGAGGAGGGTTCTTCAGCACTAGTTTCTCCTGTAGCCTGGCAATCAATTTATATTCGCAAATGCTTTCCTGGTTGGCTGGTTTTATTTTGGGCCCAATGTTAACTCCAATTCTCCAATTCTCCTCTCTACCATCCTAGTTTTTACAAGATCTCTCTTCTATAACTTCATTATCTTTTCAATGTGCAAAGTTCTTTATTTACTAAACTGTGAGATTTCTTTCTCCACAGTTCTTCAGTATGTCTTTATCTCTACCACTGGATCAAAGAGCATTTACTTTCTATGCTGTGTGAGAAAAGTGCCTTTTGGTGTGAAAAGAAAACACTGGGAGTTTCATCTTGCATAATTACCTGAGATCCTCATTGAGCAAACAGCATTTATACTACTCTCTCTCAGCACCTCTCAGCCTCTCACAGGGCTAGGAATCCAGGCCAGACCCAACCACGGCTAATCCAAAGAGAATCTCACCATGAACAAAACAGTACAGATGCAAAAGCCCAATTTCAAGAATCATATTTCTATATAAGTTAGCAGTTCTCTCCTTTGTCATTTCTCGGGTGAGAGTTGGACCTATGGGTCTTCACTTCGGAGATTTCTCTCTTCTTTTCCACCCTATACCAAAATGCTGGTGGTGGCATTTCACAAGGGTCTCAGATGCAAAGAAAGCAATGGCACAGGCATGCTACAGAAGCCAAACTCACTCATTCATTAGTCCAAGTTCTTCTTTTAGCTGGAATACTGTTAGATAATTAAAAAAGTTTGGGAGCCAGAATTTACCTAACAACAACATAACCCAATATTTCCATGCGGTTTCTATGAACTCTGAATCCAGCAACAGCATTCAAGGGTTTAATTGTACAAACAGCAACATCACCAACCTCACACTCTTGATGACCTGCATTAACAGTGAGTCTCAAATCACCTACAAAAACAATACCACAGTGAAAAAGTAACCAGTCGTGACCTTTTGTGCACATTTGTCCCCATGGTATTATCACTGAGTTTGGAAATCTGAACCATCTCATAAATAAAGAAGGCATTAAAACCCTTTGGAAGCACCAGAAGTACATGAGGATGCATGTGCTTTGCTGCTATCTGGCAGTAACCTTTTCCACGAGTCCTTTGCCCATCTGAGTATGCACAAGGCTTCAGGACTGAAGCAAAAACTGATTAAAATATGCATGAGAACGTGTGTGTGTGCGCATTTATGTGTCTGCACACACATTTCTAAGTATGTGCTGAGGAAAGAAAGGATGTAGGGAAGGCTTTGAAAAAGCTTTTATGCAAGGCTAGCTCATGGAAGTCAGGGACAACTGTTCTCTGTAAACTGATCTGAGATTAAGAAAAAAAGGAAATGGTCCCCCTTTGATGAAGTTTAGAATAGGTACAGCTGCCTTGTGCAGGAACAAAAACTTCATAATAAAAACACTCTGATGTGGCATTTACCCAAAATATCATTAAGTAAAAATAAATGCACTTCCATAAGGCTATTCTGGTGCAGGTTAAATCACTTGAGAGCATCACAAGATGATCTGGAGTGTGCTGGACATTAAGCTTCTAGCAATCATTTAGGGTTGCTGCAACCAGTTACTGGATGTTTGTGTCTTTTAGGTAGCCAGGTATAATATAAGTGGGAGGCAGCAAAGTTCTGCACTAGGAACCAGTGATTTAAGGAATATTAGTACCCTGATCCAGGACCTGTATCACACACATTCTTTGCTGGGTTCATCTCTTATGCTTATTAAGGCTGTTTGCATGGATACCTACTGTCCCGGAGTCACACAAACTGAAGTCTTCTTGTTCTCACTCATTTGGGCTACTTTTTTCCTGCCCATACAAGCTGTCAGTCAGGGTGCAATCTCTTTGAGAACAACAAATGAGCCAGATGCACAGTTCAATGGCCAGACACTTCAAGTCATAACAAGCTAGTGAAGTGAGCTAATTTTGCTTGCAAAAGAATTAGCCTTTATTAGCCACTAATACCACTTTTTGCCCTGTGTAGCCTATAACGAGCTGCGGCTCCTTTGGCATCACATTTTGGAAAGATTACTAGCAGCACATTTAGTTACGGAAAGCTTGGAGGGCTTCCTATAGCAGCTACCAGTTACTAGGATAGCACAAGAACGAACTTCAATTGCCACACTGCTAAGTACTTCTATGGGATAAATGAGGTCATTCAGACCAAAAATTCTGCAAGGCATTTTTGCCTCTGTCTAGTTTTTATCATATGTTTATCACATTCATAGATACGTAGTATAAGTCATGCATATTAGTAACTTCATGAATTGAGGTCAGAGCTGATGGAGAACATGTACAGAACAGCATATATACACTTTTATACATACGTAGGTTGGATTTGCCTCCTTAGGGAATGGGACTGACCTGCATAACCTTACTACTTTTAGGCTGTGAGCTTCAAGCCCTTGGAGAGAAGCTTGGAGAAACCAGTCACAGGAGGTAAAGCACTTTTACATAGGTCCAGGGAAAGACTGTGGAAACTCATAGGAAATAATTCCCCTTCGGGTTTCTAAATATAGATCTGGTGCAGGGAAAGGAGGATTGGAAAGTATGCAAAAAGGAAATACAGACATTGCTGAGGTGACTGTCTTGAGAGGGGACGCCTGCAGCCACTGATCGGGGGGGAAGCTCAGTGTCCAGGAGCTTCAAGTTGGAACAGCAACAGGCACCGAGGGAACCTTAAGTCCTCGACAGGGCTTACCCAGGAGCCGGCAGCTCAGAGGACGCGAGGAGCTGACTCAGAGGGGGTGGTGCCAGGAGGAGCGGCACCAGCCCTGACTGGGTAAAAACCTGCCCAGGGAGCGCGAGCGACCAGGAACGCGAGCGAACAGGGCAGGTTCGAGGCAGCTTGAGCAGCAGTTCGAGCGGGCAGGTGAGCGGGATGGTGAGCACTCGCCGTATGACCAGGGTCCAGTCTGGGAGCTCTGCTCTGGCTGCCCCCACAGTGGCCAGTGTAGGCACCCAGACAGAGCCCATGAGAAGGCAGGCTGCAGTGCAGAGCTCAGGGTGTAGAGAGTGCCTGCACTGCTCTCCTGAGAGGACGGTGCACAATGGGCAGGGCTGCACTCTGTGCTCCCTGGCGGAGGTCCTCCTGCAGCAGGTGGCTGAGCTGCGGGACGCTGTCAATAGGCTGAAAGGTGTCAGGGAAGCTCAGGGGAAACAGCACTGCTTGCTCCAGCACCAGACTGTGCAGGGGCCTCAAGCATCTGCTGTCGCTCATGCAGGAAAGGAGGGCGCTAACCCAGGAAGCTGGGAAACAGTAACAGAAAAAGACAACAAGAAAAGGAGGAAGAGGACAATTAAAAGCAAGGGGCTTCCTCCTAAATCTGTTGTCCCCACTCAGAGCCACTTTGCTGTCCTGCAGGGGGCTGAGGAGGAAACACATTCCCACCAGGAACAACCGGCTGATGCACTGGTAAAGAAGATCACTACTGGTGCTGCCAGGAAAAAGCAGAGGGCCGTAGTAGTAGGGGACTCTACTCTGAAAGGAACAGAGGCACCCATCTGTCGGCCTGACCCAGGCTCAAGGGAGGTGTGTTGCCTACCAGGGGCTCGGATCAGGGATGTTGCAGAGAACCTCCCTACTCTAGTCAGTCCCACTGACTATTACCCACTTCTAGTGATCCATGTGGGTGCTACTGATATAGATAGCAGTAGCCCGGAGAACATAAAGAAGGACTACAGAGCTCTGGGAGAGGTGGTTAGGGGCTCTGGAGCTCAGATTGTCTTTTTGTCAATTCTCCAGGATACAGGGCAGGACCTCAAAAAGGCTAGGAGGATTGGCCGGGTTAATAAATGGTTAGAAGAGCGGTGCTATAGTCAGGGGTTTGGGTACCTTGAACATGGGACTCAATTTAGTAGGCCAGGTCTACTGGGGGCTGGTGGAGCTGATCTGACAAAGAAAGGGAAGAGTGGATTTGGGAGGAGGCTTGCCAGACCGGTCAAGGATGCTTTAAACTAGATGTGTTGTGGGAGGGGGGCATCATTCCATCCCAACAAACCCAGTCACTGGCCAGCATCTCTAGTAAACATTCAGAGCAATGTAGAGATATTGCAGCTACTCCAGCCAATGAGCCGGCTTCAACTGGAGCTCAGCTCAGATGCCTCTATACAAATGCCCGTAGCATGGGGAACAAAAAAGAGGAATTAGAGATGTGTGCGTGTCTACAGGGGTATGATATCATAGGCATCACAGAAACATGGTGGGATGGCTTCTGTGACTGGTGTGTTGGAATGGAAGGTTACAGGCTCTTTAGGAAAGACAGGCCTGGTTGGCAGGGAGGAGGAGTTGCTATTTATGTTAGGGATAGGCTGGAGAGTATGGAACTGTGCCTGGGGACAGGTGAGCAGTTGACAGAGAGTTTGTGGGTGAGGCTTAAAGGGTGAACAGGGATGGGAGACATTATTATGGGGATCTGTTACAGACCACCTGACCAAGAGGACTCAATGGATGAAGCGCTCTATAGATAGATAGAAGCAGCCTCACGCTCCCAGGCCCTTGTTCTGATGGGGGACTTCAACCACCCTGATATCTGTTGGAGGAATGGTACGGCCCGGCACAAGCAATCCAGGAAGTTCCTCGAATGTGTGGAAGACAGCTTCCTTCTGCAAGCAAAAGAGGAGCCGACAAGGAGAGGTGCCATGCTTGACCTCGTCCTCACCAACAGGGAAGGGCTGGTTAGAAATGTGATGCTCCAGGGCAGCCTTGATTGCAGCGATCATGAGATGGTCAAATTCAGGATCGTCAGGACAGTGAGAAGAACATGCAGCAAGCTCACTGCCCTGGACTTCAAGAGAGCAGACTTTGGCCTCTTCAGGAACTTGCTCAGTAAGATTCCATGGGATATGGCCCTAGAGGGCAGGGGGGTCCAAGGCTCTTGGTTGATATTCAAGGATCACCTGCTGCAAGCTCAGGAGCAATACACCCCTCCTAGAAGGAAGTGCAGCAGGAGGGCCAGGAGACCTCCTTGGATGGATAAGGATCTGCTGAGGAAAATTCAAAGGAAAAAGGAGGCTTATAAAAGGTGGAAGCAAGGACAGGTGGTCTGGGAAGAATACAGGGATGTTGTCCGGGAAGCTAGGGACCAGGTTAGGAAAGCTAAGGCCCACTTAGAATTAAACTTGGCTAGGGATGTGAAGGATAACAGGAAGGGATACTACAGGTACATTGCAAATAAAAGAGAGGCTAGGGACAATGTGGGTCCCCTCCGGAAGCTATCGGGAGAACTGGCTACCCTGGATTTGGAGAAGGCTGAGGTTCTTAATGACTTCTTCACCACAGTCTTCACCGGAAAATGCTCTGACCACACCACCCAAGTCTTGGAAGGCAGACGCAGGGACAGTGAGAATGAAGACCCTGGGCCCACTGTAGGAGAGGATCTGGTTCGAGACCATCTTAGGAACCTGAACGTATACAAGTCCATGGGACCTGATGAAATGCATCCACGGGTCCTGAAGGAGCTGGCAAATGATGTTGCTAAGCCACTGTCCATCATATTTGAAAAATCATGGCAGTCAGGTGAAGTTCCTGATGACAGGAAAAAGGGAAATATAACCCCCATTTTCAAGAAGGGGAAAATGGATGACCTGGGGAACTACAGACCAGTCAGTCTCACCTCTGTGCCTGGCAAAATCTTGGAGCAGATTCTCCTGGAAGGCATGCTGAGGCACATGAAAAACAACAAGGTGGTTGGTGACAGCCAGCATGGCTTCACTAAGGGGAAATTCTGCCTGACTAATCTGGTGGCCTTCTATGATGGGGCTACGGAATGGATGGACAGGTGTAGAGCAGTTGATGTTATCTACCTGGACTTGTGCAAAGCATTTGAATCTGTCTCACATGACATCCTTGTCTCTAATTTGGAGAGACATCAATTTGATAGGTGGACCACTTGGAGAATAAAGAACCAGCTGGATGGCTGCATCAAAAGGAATGTGACCAGCAGGTGGAGGGAGGTGATCTTGCCCCTCTACTCTGCTTTTGTGAGACCTCACTTGGAGTACTGTGTGCAGTTCTGGTGTCCTCAATATAAAAAGGACATGGAACTGTTGGAACAAGTCCAAAGGAGGGCCATGAGGATTATCAGGGGACTGGAGCACCTCCCGTATGAAGGTAGGCTGAGAAAGTTGGGGCTGTTGAGCCTGGAGAAGAGAAGGCTGCGTGGAGACCTCAGAGCATCCTTCCAGTATCTGAGGGGGGCCTATAGGGATGCTGGGGAGGGACTCTTCATAAGGGACTATAGTGCAAGGACAAGGGGTAACGAGTTCAAACTTAAACATGGGAAGTTTAAATTGGATATGAGGAAGAAATTTTTTACTGTGAGGGTGGTGTGACATTGGAATGGGTTGCACAGAGAAGTTTTGAATGCTCCATTGCTGGCGGTGTTCAAGGCCAGGTTGGACATAGCCTTGGGTGGCATGGTTTGGCGGGAGGTGTCCCTGCCCTGGCAGGAGGATTGGAGCTATATGATCTTAATGTCCATTCCAACCCTAACTATTCTATGATTCTATGAATTTACCCTACAAATTCATCTCTCAGTTTGTGTCAGAAGGAGACCTCAGTTTACAGCAGGACAATACAGAATACAGTGTATAGGCCAGGCTGGACAGGGCAACCTTCGAGCAACCTGGTCTAGTAGAAGGTGTCCCTGCCCATGGCAGGGGGTTGGAACTAGATGAGCTTTAAGGTCGCTTCCAACCATAACCATTCAACAATTCTAAGATTTTGTATGTATGTGTGTATACTCTCATATATATATATATATATACACTTGTTTAAATAAACATATTTATTTCAATATGTGTAGTCCTGCTTTTGGAAATGGTGATGGAACCATCAGTGCTTTGTATTTTTCTGTCTTCTTTGTTTCTGTAAGAACTGAGAAGCACCAATAGCCTAGCTGCGCTCGTAGTCTCTAACTTCATATATATTTATATGAGTCACTGATTTATCAGCCTTGGCTATACCCAGTGCAATTACATTTTTTCTTATGGAAGTGTCAAACTGCAGTGACACCTCACTACTTTGTGACACTGCTGTAGATCAAACCCAGCAAATTAACCTGCTCATCTAGAGGGTTAGACAAAAGGTGGAACCTATTTTAGTCAGCTGTGGCATTTCTTCCACATAAAACAGTAAAAGCTCCTAAGATCTCAGCCAGCTGAATACAGGCAAACTCACTCCATTTCATTTCATGTTTAGCCTCATGTGACATGCTGGGTTTTGTTTGGGTTTTGTTCTTTTTCCCTAATCTGCTAATTTAGGAGTAGGTCCTGAAAGGATGTGTTTCTCCTGGAATATCACAGTAATCATTTACAGCAGCAATTAGTATGTTCTGGTATAGCAAGGACACAGCACACTTTAAATTCAAACTAAGTAAAAAGAACAAAGAAGGTTAAATTGCTCCCTTTGAAGTAAGTGATCAGATGCATGGCTAGCAGCATTTCTAACATCAACTTTTCATCATTTAGGCAACTCTTAGAGAAGGCCTTCCTGGGACCAAACTGGAAAAAATCAGAGCAGCTGAAATATGGAATCAAACCATTGGCATTCATGGGGGGGATGTACGAAAGAAAGGGAGCCCTTTCTCACCAAAAGCATAGCTGAGCAGAGGGAGCCAATGTGACCCGACTTCAGGCTGTGCCAATAGAAATAATAGATACCCCTTTGCACAGGATGAGGAGTGATGTTCTCCCTTCTTCTGTCACATGCCAGCACCACCCTGGTAAGAAAACCGTAGGTACACATCTCACCGGTGGTTGCAATGAAGAGCATTTGTCTTTGCCTTTCCTTCTACAAGGGAATCACCCTCTTTTTATGATTAGGCTGCACAAGTTCCTACACAGTATGTAAAAGCGGAGCCCATTAAAAGTTTCTTTTGCATGGTATACGAAAAGTAAAGAAACAGAAAAAATTCCAAATATCTCATGGAGATGCAATTCCTCTCCCATCTTAGAAACACCAATTCTCCTCAGCAGTGCACAAGCGACACCTTCGCTTTTTAACTTCATGTATAACTACAGATACACCAACATGAATGCAGGGATGGTTTCTAACTAGACAGTTGCTTACCCAAAGCAAATCTGAACAACATGGCAGCTCATCTAGCAGCTCTGGTCCTCCCATTACTGGTGCTACTCAGAAAGGGCAATGATGAATAAAAAATATTGTACAGGAAAAGCTGCAAGGAAATATCAATTCCCTTTGCAAACCTTGAAGGGTTTACCTGCTTTCTACAGTATACAGAAAGAAAACAAAGTATTTTGTAAAGGACATCTGCTGCAGAGTAGCAGGAGCAGAGATCTACATAAACTCTAGTGAAGCTGACTATGATCACTAGTGAGAAAGGAAAACATTCTTTTAGGAAAAACAATACAACAAACAAACCAACCCAATAACATGGTTAAAATTAAGGTGAAGGCAAATAACACTTCCTATTAGTGCAACACACCTACAATGAAGGGAAGCAGTAGAGAAGGGGGGTACCATAGCCACACTGGTACCATGCCCACGGCAAAGACTGGCCCTGAGAATACATTTGCCATGTACCACAGTCAAAAAAGTGTCATCTGCACCATGTGATGCTGCCAGAATTAATGACAGCCTCAGCAAGTTTCTGGATTTGATGCATCAGGCATTGAGTTGCCATTGACCCACATGGAAAGGACAAACCTGAAAGGAGGGATTATGATTGGCACAGGCAACTTGGATTCAATTTGTACGATGGTAAAAATCAGGCTCAGATTTTTGCTTATATATCCTCTCCCTCCCCGGACTGAGCTCTTGTGATTAAATGGTGGGGAACAATGTCAGATCTCACACAGTCAGCAAGGCATGAGATTGGGAGTCTGTGCTAAAGCGATTTTATGGATATATGCTCTCGAATGAAAACAGAACTGCCCTCATACTGCAGCCCTTCTGCTCCTAAGGCTTTCTGAACTTCTGGGGGCTATTGGCAGTTACCTAAGGGTTTGTTTTAAGGGATAACTGGAAAATTGCAGTATTTCAATCTGTCATAAACAACCAGTCAGGGTCTGACATGGGACACTGCATACTGGACACCCAGGCAGTCTTGAAGCACAGAGGCCCTGCAGCTGGGGTTGGAGCAACAAGTGGATTTTGCAGTCCCCTTCTCTCCCATGCAGTCAGCTCCTGGCCACATAAAACATGCAGTTGTGCTTAAACTGAGGGGGTTACTTGCAGACGGAGATTGAAGCTACACAAAATCTGTGTAGAGATCCCTGCCACCTCCCACAGGAAACGAGTGTTTGGTGGCGTTTGTCCTGGTCACACCAGCAAAGCAGCTTCGCTATCAATTGTGAGGATGTTTGTGGGACTTATCAGATTGTAAAATACTGAAGTGTGATGATTATGCAGAAAGTGCCCTCTCCTTTCAGTCACCACAACCCACATCTGTGGCTTACCAGCCAGAAACTCTGAGTCATGAAAACAGAAGCTCTTGACTAGAGAGCCACATATGCTGACCTCCAGCCCCCCTAACTACCTACCACTGGAGGGCTGGAGGGAGGCACTGGTGCATCTTAACTTCCAGTGAAGGATATCAGCTAGAGGCTCTAATATTGTGGTCATCATAGAATCACAGGACTACAGAATCAGTTAGGTTGGAAACGACCTTTAAGATCATCAAGTTGAAACATTACCCCAGGACTGCAAAATGTATTATCTTGAGGCTCATTCTGTGTCTTTTGGGCCCTTTGTGTCTTTTGGGTTCCTTAAAACTATTAATAAAGTAGCCCTTCCTCCAGCTGTCAGAATAGACTTTGCAGCCTGTTTTTAAAGCTATTGTTGCACTTCTAACAATTAAAACTTCACAGCTTACACTTCATTAGTTTTTTTCTTGAATCCAAAGTGCACTTTTATGTCAGCTGACATCTAGTCCTAAAAATAAGCATTCCAGTATCGGAAGGGGGGCTATAGGGATGCTGGGGAAAGACTATTCTTTAGGGACTGTAGTGATAGAACAAGGGGTAATGGGTTCAAACTTAAACAGAGGAAATTTAGACTGGATAGAAGGAAGAAGTTCTTTACTGTGAGGGTGGTGAGACACTGGAACGGGTTGCCCAAGGAAGCTGTGAATGCTCCATCCCTGGCAGTGTTCAAGGCCAGGTTGGACAGAGCCTTAGGTGACATGGTTTAGTGTGAGGTGTCCCTGCCCATGGCAGGGGGTTGGAACTAGATGATCTTAAGGTCCTTTCCAACCCTAACTATTCTATGATTCTATGATTCTAAATAATGAAAACCTATAGGAACGCTTCCAGGACATTCTCTATTATTATTATTATTATTATTATTATTATTATTATTATTATTATTATTCAATGCCAGTATTTCTTTTAAATGAAGTTTCTTCTGCAACCCAAACAGTACTGCTCTGTATTAGCAAGAAAGAATTTGAATTAACTCTAAGCCAATCGTCCTGACAGCATCCATGCTCATAGAATCATAGAATAGTTAGCGTTGGAAAGGACCTTAAGATCATCTAGTTCCAACTCCCCTGTTCTTTTAAAAAGCTCATCATCTTGCTACCCCTTCATTGGCTAGATTCATCCATACTATGGACAAAAAGATGGAATACATAGGTTATATAAATATATATGTTCTGTAGCTATCACATCTATTTCACATATGCTACAGTCAGTGCGGATCTCACCACCATCTCAGTGGAAGACAACATTTAAATCTAAGCTAAAGCCCTAGAACAATCAGGAGGTTATGGAAGAGAAGTGCAGAGTCAGGGTGCTGTCATACTGCTCAGGTATGCTTTCCATTTCCTGGACCACAGCAGGGGATGTGTTCTGGATTCCAGCACAGCAGTACCCAATTTTTTTGCATCAATTCAGCAAACTGAAGATCAGCTACTGAAAGACAAGGAGTGGACAAGAATTTTCATTGCACCTTTATAACTTTTTCCCATGCCATATTGACCCACCGTGCAGGCACCTGGGCTTTAGAAAACACACGCTCCGCACTCCTGTCAAGGTACCATACTCTAAAATATCTCAGGTTTGGACCCTTAAAAAATGGAGGTGTTTAAAAGAAACAATCACTTTGAAAATGTTGCCCTATATCCCAGCAAGGAGTGTATCTAATCTACACCACAACCTTCAAATGACACAAAAAACTAAGCCTTAGAACAATAAAAACACAACAGGCAATATGGAAGCAAAGAACTCAGGATGATGTAGCAGCTAAGATCATGTAGCTCTCATTCAGCTATTTAAGTTGCATTTGATAACTACTTGGTTTGTTAGTCCCTGCTATGAACCAGAACCCCACTGACTTTCTGTTCCTCAAAAAGCCATCCAAAACACAGTTGCTATTCCACAAAGCTTAAAATATGTGCAGTCAGAGCAATACTCTGTGTTATGTTTTACCTGTGCTCTTTCCTCTTACTTACTGAATACCCGAAGAGAAGAAGTCCCAGATTTCTCTTATTGACTGCTGCTATTCCTGTCTTTTTCCATATGACCTTATCTCTCAGAGAAATTGTTACTTTTGCAGTTCTGGTATCATTTTTGATTTAATGAGAATGTAAAGCTGCACAAAGGGTATATATGTGATTAGTATTCTTCTTTCGCCTAAGCATACTCATTCACAAAATCAAAATGCATGGCCAGAACAATAAAACCTCTGAAAGAAAGTTTTACAAGCCAGCTCTGTTCCACAGACCACAATGTAGAAGCTGTTAGGTTAAACTGTTTTCATTGTCTAGCATGGAAAAAGGAAGAAGAGAAAGACAGACAGAAAGAAAGACGGAAAGATGGAAAGAAAGACGGAAAGATGGAAAGAAAGACGGAAAGACGGAAAGACGGAAAGACGGAAAGACGGAAAGACGGAAAGACGGAAAGACGGAAAGACGGAAAGACGGAAAGACGGAAAGACGGAAAGACATCCTTGTACATCACTGTAGTTTAGATCTGAGAAATAAGTAGAGCTGAAAAAAAGGTGGAAATTTAATCATATAAAAGAGTTTGGCATTCAATGTTGCTTTTCTTAACCTGTGATGAATAAGTTAATATCAATTGGTTAATTTTGGGGAAAAAAAAAAATCAAGTTTTAGTATTCCTGAACTGAAAAATTTTGTTTCAATTGGCTGGGCTTTTTTCCAGTTGGATTTCTTGTGAAAGCTGTAGGAATGGATATCTGCATCCCTCATCCTCTTCTAAGGGGGACCATGACTGCCATTTTAGGGGTGACCAAGCTGCTCATAGAGAACTTGGATTCTTCTGCTGGGTGGCAAACACCAGCTGGCAAGCAAGCTCAGACCAGCAAGGAGACTCAGAGCAGCAGGCATACAGCATACAAACTATAAGCTAACTAAAGAAATACACAAAAGGGAAATGCAAGATTGACTCAGAACTAAATACTCTCAAAATGGGAGGCTCCATTTTCTTTTCTGAAAGAAATAAACCAGCAAAATGTTAAAAAATTAAAAGATTTTTTTTTTTCTCATAATATATTAATCTTTCAGAAGTTGTGTTATATCATCATGATGGTGGATTCCTGCCCTGCCCAGTTTTGTTTCTTTGAATCCCTGGAATTTCACGTTCCCTAAAAGATAATTCTGTTATCCAAATCACCTTTAAATACAAGGCAAAATCCAGGGAAGGGCACAAGGGTAGGGAAACTGTAACAGTATTTCTTCAGGTCTATGTAGGAAACTATTCACGTTACAATGCTATTGTGATACAGGGAAGCAGGTCACTTTGCTAGTTTAAATATACAGAATTGGCCAACACATATCCTAACTTCTTTTCCAAGCTCTACCACTGACCTGCTGTAGCCTTGCAAAAGTCATTTTGACTATGTTTGGAAGTTCTGTTAGGATATCTATTTTCTTTGACAGGATACGTAACACATAACTCCTAATCTATAGAATTCCTCAGTCAGAAATGGAGTAGGGAAATGGAAAGTGGAATAAAACATAACAAATGCATTTTTGATATTGTTCTCTAACCCTCCTTTTGATTAAATAACAGTCCTTCCTCCTGTAGCTGTATTAAGTGGTTCTTGCTGCACACTGCAGGAGTTCTATAGGATCGCAATTTCTTTTTATTCCAGCATAATTTAATGCTATCTTTAAAGCAATTTTTGTCAATAGAAAGAGAAAAACTCATGAGAGAAGCTTTCAAAACAAATGCCCCTCTTCGGGTTTCTCAGGTACTTTCTTCTACGGACAAGGTAGCTGCACTCCCCCCACTTTCCTCAGGAACTGGAGAGAAAGACAAGAGGAGACAGACAGCTTACACTCTGGGAATGCCCAATATTGTCTCAGACAACCTGGAGGCCTCTGTATGCCCAGGGATGCTTTATTCCCTACTCAGATGAAAACATTGCTTGAAGCTGGGCAGGAAATAAGCTACACAAGCCCAAAGCACAGATGGCATGCTTGCCTTCACCATATGATTCACCAGCGGTTGAAATCTGGGAGACACCATTTGGAGAGCCCACAATGTCACTTCCAAAGCGCAAGCTTTGGGCAAAAGGCAGGCAGGGCTTCTGAGTGCCAGCATACGAAAGGAACTGGCACGCATGAGAGCTCTGATCACTGGCAGACTCTGGGACTTGCAAAAGGCAGCGCAATGAAGCCATATATATATGGTTCCATATATACGTGTGTGCAGAAAAAAACACAAACTTTCCACCCTGATGAAAGAACAATGAGGAAAATCTTTCCGACAGATTCACAGCTGGTTTCAGTCTACAGGCTAAGCATATCTAATGGGCTGCCTTTATCAGAGGAGCTCTCACAGGGCTCTGGCTGCTACTGAGGGCAGTTTGCCACTGGGCAGACCCCTCAATAAAAGTCAGTGAGGACACTGTGTACTCCCTGTACAAACAAAGGCATGGGGTAATAGAGATCATCTGCTACAAATTCTGGCCCTACTTGCACCTTTATTAATCTACTCCTGCTCCTAAGATTTTACTGCAGTTAATGCGGCTGCCTTATCTAAATAGCAGGCAAATGCAAGAAATTCTTCTCGAGAATCTTATTTCTTCTCACTTTCAGAAGTAAGTTAAAGGATTCTACTCAAGTGAACACAGAAAGAAATACCTTGTCTCAAGCACTCCTGACTGAAGCTGGCTCCTCTGGAGACACAAGGCTTTTATGTTAGGAGAGGATAAGAGAAGTTACCAAGGTCAGTAAAAGCTGGACATTTATCTTCTTTTACAGCACACACTACTTACTGAAAAATTTCAAAACCCCAAATCCATTTATAAGAATTTGCACTCTAGGGACTTTTTGGGAAGTTACTGTGTGCTTGTCATGTAAAAGAGTACTTCAAATATACATTACTTTATCCCCCTCACCTGCCCACAGTAGTTTTCAGATTTGTCCTGAGGCAATAGAAGTTTACCAGGAAAGGGGAGATGTCTGTGATTAAGGTGGCTTTCAGCTCTTTTTCCTACAGATACCCCGGGGATATTGCTATATTCTCCAGAATCTAAGCTTCCACTTAAAAAACAATGAAGTTTCCAGCTCATCTGGGTTTGTGGAAGCAGAATGTAAACAGAAGCACTCTTGTCTTATTTTAGAAGCTATAGCAAGCCAGACTGAAACAACAGCACTAAGAAACAGTCAACTGCTCCCATTCATCTCAGTGGGGTGGGGTGTTAACTTTGAAGCCTAATTGTGACCACTTTAAAGCCAACCTTTTAACCATTTCACCACTCTGTGAAATGGTTAAACTTCGACGTAATGAACTCACACTGCCTCTGTATTTGTATGCATTACTCCGAGATCTCCCATTCACTTGAAAAGGACGCTGAATTACAATCTAACTAGTTTGAATATTCTTTCACTTAAGAAGTTAGCCGAATTGTTTGCTACTGTCTTTCAAAATTCGGGTTAAAAGAAAGTCAAGGGCGAAAGGTTAGCTTCATTGTTGGTGCTCCCAGAAGTGCAACATGTGGGATTTCATGCTTTTTGCTTTGATCAGGGTGTCTGGATGGCTGTTCGTTTCAATATACTGACAAACAGCTACTACAAAACTGAAAGTAATTACTATTCACATAATACCGCATCATCGATTAGAAGTAAAGAAATCCTAATGACACGGTGACACATTTTTGCAACAATAAAAAGGGGGAAAGAGAGGGGAAAGTCATCATTTTCAAGAAAGTACGACTGCCATTACCTTAAATCTAAATTGCATTGGGCCTGGTTCTGAGCATACAGAGAAGTTGCCCTCCCAAAGATGCTTTATATCCCATTTCCAAGAAGTTGATGCTTTCTCCATCAGTCGTAGCTCTGAAGTCAGCACATGAATTTTCCTCTGGGACCAACAGTTGAAGACCAGCAGCTCCACACACATTTGTAAACACGGCTTCAGGTGCTGTGAATTATTAGGGCGAGCTCAGGACTTCTGCAGAGCAATACGTGCACTGTGTTAGTAACTTCCCAATTCTACAGTTACATCCGCACTGATGCAGCCACAAGCCTTTTTACTTGTTGTCACTTAATTCCTAACATCACACACAGCACTTTCATTAGTACATCCATGTTAGGTGCCTTAACTAGATAATGCTGGAATGTCTGCAGATGCCGTCTCAAAGCAGCTGCAGCCATCACCTCAGTGGGAGTGAAACAGGGGGTATCATCCAAGTCTGCTGCATGGCAGAGCTAAAGAAATACCATCACCCAGCAAAAGATCTTGGACAAGCAGCTAAGCCAGAAGTAAACTCTCTAGCTCATGGAACAGCAACTGGAAGAAAGCCCAAGGTGGAAGGATCTGTATAACCCACACTGTCTTTACTGCAAGATAACTCCTTGAGTGAGCATCCTCATTCCTGAATACAACTGTCTTTACTTGAGAAGGTCTTGAACTGGTATAAGAGTGCCTACATGTGGTAAGAAATAAGGCTGTTTTGGTAGAAGAGGGAAACTTTCCTGTCTACAAAAATGCCTAGGTGTTTGTGGAAACAAAGCCCTAATTCATGCTGCCCAGAATCTTTTCCCTGCTGCAACAGACAATACTCTGATGTTGTTAGTGCGTTATGAATGCACAATTCTTCCACGTGTAAGTTCCACTTTTAGCTGAGCATTAGGGTGTTTGGAGTTTGCCCTGACCAATAAAAAAACCATAACCGAACCCCTCTATTATCAAATACCAGTGTTTCCTAAATCTTGATCTCTAAACTGCAGCAGCAGATTCATAAAATGTTCATGACAGAAAATTGGAAATAAAGCTCTGTTTTCACTTCAAAGCCTGTGAGCACTGACTTCGTACACAAAAGGCCTGGCATGGAAAGACATTAATTTTCTATTGATTTCAAGCAGCTGCAGCAAGGTGATCAGCTCTCTGCAGAGGTGCTGAATAAGATCACATATAAGTTCACAGAAGTGTCTGTGTGCTGTTGAACACATTTTTTACAGATGTTTAGAGGTACAAAACAAAGGGAGCTGAAAATAGACTTGGTAAGTTAACAGTTTTACTTTATCACTGTATTAAATTCCCATTCACCGTCAATAAGGCACCACATACTTGTTACAGAAAGAATAAACAGCCTCATAAAAACTAGACCTGACATCCTGCTTTACCTCACATCCCTCTTCTTTTCAACTGCTAACAAGTAAACCCCCCCTGCAGCTGATGTGCAGAAGCCTCTGCTGGCAGTGTCCCCCTCCAGAGCTGCAGGCTGGAATGCTGAAGTTGGCAGGGTTGCCACCACATTTACTTAACACTCATTTCTCTCAGTCTGCTTCAGACCAGAAATGCAGGCAATGAAAACCTATTCAGCCTTTGAGAGCCTCAGTCCTAGTGGTTTGTAGAGTGGGGTCTCTGCAGGTACATGAAAGCGGCATTCAGAAGATGCTTCGATTCAAGGGAGGTAGAAAGAGAGCCCCCAGATGTCTCTGGTTACCTTTTAGCGGCATGAAAAATGGGAGGCAGGAGGGGCAAGGTTTCGGGGCAAGTAAGAAAACAAGCTTTCTAAGATTCACTGTTCAATCTCAAAACCAAAGCTCAGCTAATTTAAGCTAAAGGAGCTTAGTTCCATTTCTTTCAGTTTAGTAATTTATTAAAATGAAGAAAATGAAAATGCTGTTTTGAGCAGTCGGTTAAACATTACCCTGAAACATGAGTAGAAAAAAATATAATTGTGAATCAAATAAATAGCAAATTAGCGAACACATGAGAACTTGTACTATATTAGTAGGTATCCAAGGATCTTTGGTGGAAAACATTTACATCACAATGATAGCTGGACAAAACAACTGTCACAGAAGCATTATTAAGTAGAGGGTATAATCTGTAAACACTCAGCACCCAAATGAAACCAAGGTCTGTTGAGATGGTGGAGAAATGCATCATTCCAGGAGGCAGGCTGTGAACAGCTTGGTGCCTTCCCAGGAAAGCCAGCCCTCTCAGACTATGGGGGGCAGGCAGCCTACAAAGCCCTGCACTGTCCCAGCCTTGCTGCAAGCCCAAACACAACCCAGTTCTGTAAACCTTGCATTACATGGCAGACTCTTCCCCCAAGCATGGTGGATGCCCAGATTAAATCTGGGTTCACTCTATGCAGAGCCTTAGGAAAAAGATGGATGGGCCAAAGTTTCCCCACAAGCATTAAAGAAACTAGTCCTTCCTGTGCAACCAAGAGCAGGTCATTTACCACCCATCCACACTACATGGTAGGGCACAGCACAGGGACCCCAGGATGACTCCAGGCACCTGAGCTGCAGCCCATAGCACAACATGGCACGGTACAGCAAGCACAGCAGTGCCACAGGAGGGCTAGCACGTACACTCATTTGTGGGGGTGAAGACTTAATGGCAAGCACAGCACTGAGTCTCAGTCCCTCCCGTTAAATGAGGATAGTACCATGTTCTTGCTTCACAGGATCATGAAGAAATATGCTGTCAGACACTGTAGAAAAGGGGACCCTGCAAGTACAGATCCAAAACGCCTGCTAAATATGTTCAACACTGAATTTAACCACAGATTACATCAGCTGGGAAAATATCATTAGTAACCATAATACCCAATACTTACATGCTTCTCTACAGAAAACTGTTATTTTTCTGTAGATGTGTACAAATATTACCTAATCAGTTACCTGAGGACAAGTGGCAAAAGCCTTGGCTTCTTGATGAATTGCAGAAGTCTTAATTTGTGACTCCAAGCTCCAAGGTTTGTTGCATTGAATCTAGGCAATGCAAGTTTAGCTTCACTTGTGTAAAGACCTTGAGATAACTCAGAGCCCTACATAAATTTAAGTAGCCTTCATCTCACCTACATTTATGGGAATTTGTGAGACCTGAAAAATTATAGAGACTAAGTTTTTCAAAGACTAGTAATTCACATTTATCATAATTGATTGCTGCAGTTTTAGTTTGATGCCAGCACATCTCTTAGATGTAAGCTAGCCAGAGAGTAAACTGTCTGGTTGAAGCAATGATTTGGATCATAGAATGCTATCATATTAGTACCCAATACGATACAGAAAACCAGGGAAGATTTATTTGGAATTCATTTGGCAGTACTGCAGAATTTGCTGTAAGGGGAAATATCCAAGAACTGAAGGAATACCTTAAATCCTTGAAGAGATGAAATGGATAATTTTCAAAAAAATTTTTAGAAACACTTAAGAAGAAAATATTTTATTAATTGAAGTAACTTCATTTTTTCTAGGTCATTTCTTTAGTCTCTTAACATTTCTTTAAGCAAACATGGCCTGCCAAATATTTTAGTCAGACGAGTGATCTGTAATCTCTCTGATACGGATCATAGCTTGATAAATGATTTCAGAGTCTAGAAGAAACATTAGAAGCAAGCTACAGCACTTGCAAATAGGGTATACAGTCACTTGACACTACTGTGGGTGATACAAGAGGATAGAAACAATGGTCAAAATTTAGTGTTGGTATCCACCAACATTTAAATATTCAGGTAAGGCCTTGATTCCTGTCATTGGTCAAGCAATGCTACTGAGGCCGACCTTAAAAGCTCACATTAAATGTTACACGTTAAACATCTCTGGGTTACAACTAGAAACCAGAGATGGAGGTCCATAGGATTTCTATTTATGATTGTCCAAAACCACACTGGAAGATGAAAACACACAGCTGCAAAGTACATTGGGAATGGGGTTTCAGACAAATAATTCTACTTTCATATCAGTTGGGTCACTCTCACTCAACCGGAGCAAATGGTTTGTAATGAAATCAGCTGAACTGGACGTGTATAAACAAGATCTGCTGAAGCTGAAGTTTCGGCCTACAGTTTCCAATATTTCTCTGCTGCTTTTCCTAAGAATTTCTCATTCTGAGGAATTTTGAGTCATTCAGAAGCCCTCTGATGAACTGTGAGCACATAATGGGAGACTGGGTGATTGAAATTAATTCCTGTGTCCAGTTTAGCACTTAATTAGCTTGGTTTCAAACACTAAATTGGCTATTAAATGTGCTAAAGGTAAGCTACTCTAAACACTAATTAAATTACTTGTAAATTGTTCTAGGATTTTTTAATGTGTTCATATGCCTTGTGCACAAATGTTTCCAGGATTTTAAGGAGTTTTATATTCCCAGTAAAGACTAAGCCTAAAGGTAATACATGTTGATGTGATCAAAGTCTCTCCCTTCTTGAATGAATATACAATTCAGTGCAGTATAACCAACACAATAAAAGAAGTTCTGTCAAATGATATAGGCTAACACTTGCACTGGGGCAAGGACAGGGTGGAGAATGGTCAGTTGTTGGAATTAGAAACACAGACTGTGACCCAAAGGTAAGAAGAGGAGTGAGGATGTATCCCAGGCGCTCTTCCATTTCCTGTCATCACTATAGGAAAGGACAAGAATTGAGATGGGTCCTGTCTGCTGCTGGCTTATTTTGTGCATTAACTGGTGTTTCACTGCTTCAGCCAACAGCTCAGAAGGAGCTTTCCCACCAAGGCATCTGTATCAGTTATTACCAGTAAGGCCACAAAGTCAATCAGAAGCAGCAAGGCAGTTACTTCAGCAGTACAGAAGAGCAGCTGTGGAATAGAATGAGCTGCCAAAACATTTCCAGCCCCCTGCTCACCCACAGAGAGAAAATCTGTGTGAGGGGCAAGCAAGTATTTCTTTCCCCCTAACAGAATAAGCAGGACATTTGTTAACTTGAAACAGTTCTGACAGCATCCTAGTTGATATTGCTGCATTGAAAGAATGAGACCACGAAAACCATTTGTGGAAATTTCTGAGCACTGTTTTGCAGATGGCCCATGCCTATGTTAGTCTATGGAAGTAGGTGGCTGTGTGCAACCTGCTTATCGAGATGGGATGGTCTCTGACATGCCATATCTCCAGAAAATGGTCTAAATGGTCACGGGCAGAGTTGACCATGCCCCATATGGGAACATTCCCAGACACAGCTTAACAAATTACTGGTACTTACACAACACTAATGTATTGTTTCACTACCATACCATAGCTGCCTCTTTCAGGAGGCAGTCACAAGTGACCAGTAATCTTCTGTTACTAACAAGGGGTGTTTGCAAGGAAAACGATAGGCACACTCTCTGTTGAGCCCAGGGATGAGTTGCAGGGGTTTGACCCAAGAAGCAGGTCACCTCCACATCATCCAAACAGACAGAGTGAACACCCTGTACAGCATCTTATAGCTTTGTGTTATAGGGCTCTGTGGTAACAATCCTTTAAAGTTTTCAAGATCCAACACACACATGTGCATTACAAGCAGTTTCTCACCAGCTATATTTACACTCATTATTACTCCTTAACCTGAAATCTCAGGATTAAATAACTGACAGATATTATCAATGGTTGGTTTATGAATCGTTCAACTGAAGGGAAGAAGGGCCAAGGAAGAACACAGTGCCTTTACAAATATCCTATTTTTCACTCTGCCATGTGGGGAGAGGGAGAAGCGAGGAGAGGGCACAGGAAGGATTTGCACCTTGAACCAAAATACACTTCCCAGGCAACATTTATACCTGTTAGGCACATGTAAATTCATAAATGAGGTAATGAAGAGAACAGCAGGAAAACAGCTCTGGGACATTAGACCTAAAGTGTCAGTATAGCTTCAAGTTTCAGCAAGAAACTTTCTGCTGACTTGATTCCTATTTAAATTGGCTCCTTCACATAAACCCCAGGTTTCCTTAGGCATTTCTTTTTGCCTCAGTGAGGCTCTAGAAATCTGAAAAGAGGGAAGGGAGAGAGAAATCTGGATTTGGCTTTATACAAAGCCAGGCCATGTAAAGAGGAGCTGCCTCCTCTCCCCTCCACACACACTAAGGACAGGTTTGCTGATATCAGCAACACAATCCACTGATGGAAGAGCCCAGAACTGGGTTGTTCTCATAAGCCTCTTTTCTTCTTAGCAGGATTCTGCACCAGCTCAGAGCACAGGTGCTGAGCACCTCATCAACCCACTGGCTCCATCAAAAACAGCAGCAACCAAGCAGCACAAAGCAGGACACCATTTATAATCTCATTCAGATTGCACAGATATGCAATATGCCCAGACTGGAATCATCTCGGATGCATTAGGCTAGGAAATCACTCATCTCTGCTAGTATACCTGCTCTTTTATTCAGGGCAAGTGTCGTTGCGACAGTATCATTAAACATTAGACTACACTGATAAAATTGTCTTTCAGAATCTGGGTTGGTCATTCTTGTTTCAGTAATTAATTTATACAAAGTATTTATACAAAAATTAGCCTTGACTTTTGTTCCATAAAGTAAATCAAAACCCATTTGTTTTGCTTACCCTGGCGAACTGCAAATACTAGAATAGAACATAAGGAAGGGAGTGGAAAATTTTGCATTATGGCACCAAGTGATTCATCATGTTTTATCTGTGCTGCAACAAAATTGTCAAGGCTATTTTCTATGAATTATTATAGCTTCTAAACCTGATCACAGCTTCAACAGCAACAGACCAAAACCAGCATGCAAATACTGACTTCATGTGTTCACATCCTGCTAGCAGTTTTTCAAGCACAAACATATTTAAATTACAAGTGTTTTTCTTATCTGCATCCTTTATTCAAAGGTACTGACCCTTACTTACACTTTGTGATGCCTGGTTAATGTTCAAGGCTTCAGCCTAAGAACAGCAAGGTAACAGCTTCTTTCATGTATCTTCCAGTACTTCCTTGCTTCAGCCAAATCAAAACCGTAGACAGCACTGCATGGACAAAGAATAGCCCCAGAAGGTTGCCTGGCCTCCCTGTGTGGTCAGCTGGAGTAGGCAGGCCCTTTCCAGGGGCACTTATTTCCACCATCATCACTCTCACCTCCCCAAATTAATGCACATGGGATGAACTGTCCTCTGGACATGCTTATTTAGCTTCATGGGTTATAACCAGGGCTTAGGTGACTATCTTGCTTGAGATAGGCAAGATGAATCTGTTATTCGAACCTAAGCCTTGGTGGGGGAACCACCTTCAGTAAGCATGTGGGTGCCTTTTCCTTTAAAAGCAGTAGCACTACCCTTTGGATCCCATGGGATCATGCTACCATGGAGAAATCTGCAATTGCCCTGGCTTCCAGCAATTTCTGGTGCAGGTCTTGGTGTTGGCTTTTAACCTTTTGGAGACATCTTCGAGCAAGGTAAGACTCCTTGCTCGCTCTCCCCAAAACACACAGGAGATTGAGTAAAGCAGGAAAGTGAAAGCAATAGCAGCATTCCATTGGGCGGGGAAAGACTTAAGGATTTGAGGATCAGGAAAGCTGACTGTCTTTACAAACTCCTACAGTTTCAGTCACTTATTAAAACAGGATTTATATTTCTGAAGTAAGGATCTGTACTTCCTCCCTCTTCTGAAGCTATACATCTCTCTACTGGACTGTGATGAAAAAGGCCCTCCCTTGCCCATTGCAAGCCAATGATGAAGTCGCCCTGTTATTCCTTTTCACCTTGCACACGTGTTGAGGTTTCTCTGTGGAAGTCTTGTTGAGACACACATCTCATTGTCTCTGGTTTCTCTTTGCTCACATGGCCTTTTTTTTAATCCCAGATTTCTTTAGCACATGGCTCAAGCAGGAATGTTACTGGAATTTCAATGAAGGAGGATTCACGCACTTAAACAATGCTGTTTTCTAACTGTGTATGATCTTCTGTTCATACAGAAGTCATTTCAGTAAAGAGGATATTGTAAAGAGCTGTAACTAGAAAGTCTTGCTCACCTTTTGTTTGAAAGCTTGCCTGCTGTGCCTAACTACAACTGATCAAAGCAATAATGTCGGGAAGATGGGCCCCTTTTGCACCACAGCAGCATTTGGTAGGTTGCTGCTTTTGGCAGATGGATGTGGAACAGCCACAGGGTGATTTGGGCACAGAGACCCCTCTCCTGCATTACTTCTTCCTGTTGGAAGTGGGAGAAGCAGAGTCTCCCTCTGCTCTCTCTCTCAAGAAATGTTCATCCTTGGTGATTGTCTAGATTATTTACCTGGTGGCATGCATTCTGGCTGTTCTGTGCATGCCAAAGCACTGAAGGACATCCATGGTTGCAGAGGGACTCCAGCAACAGCCTTCACTTGCCTGACCCACTCACTTCCAAGTATCCAGTCTGTCCTCCCAGTAAAGAAAGGGTCTTTCACAAATTAAGCATCACCATCATTTGCCAGAGGAGGTAAAACTCACAGGCAACCTGAACTCGGAGCAGTAGACCCCATGAGCACTGCAAGCTTCAGATCACTCTCAATATCAGTTCAGGTGTAGCCACAGGCTCTCCTTGTGGGAAGAAGCAAAACTTGGATAGCTATACGTAATGTGTCTTTGGGGTTGTTGTGAATGATGAGAATAAAGTGAAGCAAGGTTAAGAGGGGTATTAGGCTGTCTCTGACACATCTTTTCCACTCTCAGGAAGAGTTTCCCACTGAGCTCCTGAGAGGTGTTGAGACCCTTAAGACTGCAGGCTGGAATCTGCAGCCATGAATGGCACTGTTTTTTGTGCAAGGCTGAGCTATCAGAGAAGGTATCGCAGCCATGAATGGCACTGTTTTTTGTGCAAGGCTGAGCTATCAAAGAAGGTATCAGTGCAGCCTGTTGCTACTGATGCTGTAAGTAGAAAACAGAAACAGTGGCTCTTTTGTTTACCAGCCCTTTGCAGTGTACAGCTCCTTTGTGAATAATAAGCTGCCTTTCTGCAGCTCTTGTATAGTGCAGTGCAATATTTTCAGGTCAGCTCAGCTAAACTGAATCTGTGATCACCTGATATCCATGAATTAAAATAGTGACGGTAAGAAAAATGTCAGTACAAGAAAATCTTGCCTAGGACTGTGCAAGAATAAGTTAAATCAGAGAGGACACATTCTTTCTAATAAATGCAAGTTACTTTTGGGTGGTCTTTGTATCTTGGATTTACTACTGGTGCTATGGGAATCGTATTGCCTCATGCAAAGCTGTGCTTACTCATGCTTCCAAAGCACTTCAAGATGAGAAAGAGCAGGGTATGTAAAACCATAAAGGGTACTTGGTTGGCCTTTATTATTTGACCACAGCAATGGGGAAATAGGCTTTAAAAATGCTTCAGTTCATTAGTTTGTAACTATCTTTCAGTAGCTATAAGTTTAGCTGAGAGCCTAAAAGCAAAAACCAGCAAGTTGCAAGGTAGCAGGTTCAGACTTCATACACCTCAATACAGGTGTACTGTTTTGCCTCACCATTGCTGGTGCTAACTTTCAATACTGTCTTTAATCCAAAGGTGACAAGTAGATGTAGAGGTAAAGCAAATGAAAATATATCTGGGACTCACCCTAGAGCATCTGTCTCCTAAAATGTTACCCTCTGGCTCACATCTCGCACTGCTATCCTCCCTGCATAAGCTTTTGTGGTCTTATTAACGCACTGGGCAAGTCTACACAGCAAAAGGCTGTTAGACGTCCTGAGGTAGCTTTGAGGAAACTGGCTTGTCTACATGGTACATTGCAATGCCATGCACAGATGTGAGTTTAGATCCCAAAGGCAATATAGCTATGTCTGTATTGCAAAGCACCCATGCTAATTACCCTGCCCCTGAGGACCCTGCAGGAATGGAGCTAATTAGGTATGCTGAGAAGCACCCCTGTTGTTAGCCCAGGGAGAACAGAACAACACTAACAGAGCTTCTGATCACCACATAAGCTCTGGGTACAGTGTACTTTGCTGTGTAGCATAGCTGAGCCCACATATGATCTTGTGAGTGTCATCCTAAGAATCTAAGTATCTTCTTTCAATCCAGTCTCACCATCTGACCCTACTTTTGCAGTATTCATAGTTTTGGGGTTTGTTTTAGGTTGTTTTTTTTTAAAGGGTTTTTATTTTTTGTTGCTCTTTGGAGGTTTTTTTCCTTGATGGTAGGAAAATTAAGTAAATAGATTCAAAAGAATGAAGAGAAAAAACCACAATATAAACCACACTACAATAATCTAGTATTACATTCAGCTACAAGTAACAACATGTTTGTAGGGAAGCACTGGATATTCCTAATGCATCTTCCCATCTTGATAAAAGGCATGCTTTAGCTAGTGGTGCATGTTTTGCAAGCAGTGTATCTCCAAAGGTACTGTTAACTCAAGCCAACTCAGCCATAAATAAAGACTGTGGGATATTAAGTTGAATCATGCAAGATTTTACATTACAAGTTCAGAGCTCATGAAGTCATTTAAGCACCTTGGAAAGGTGGAACTCTCCAGAGAGTAATCTTGTCCCTTCCTTCTCCTCTGCTTGCACCATGTGGGACAACGGGGATGTTCTGGCTGTCCCACAGCCCAAGCTCACCAAGCATCACTGCCCATGGCTTTGCACAGATACATAACAGGACTTTCCCCATTGCTGCCACTATCTGGCCTGGCTGCCAGCGCTAAGCAACGTATGCAGCTCTGCCGCTCACTTGCATGGGTTACTAGACAGCAACGCAGGGGTAGATAACAGTCTGTCTCCACTACAGCCAGCACAGACACGGGGATGATTATAAGGCTATTGTTAAGAAGCGCTTCCAAACATCATTCCAACTGCACCGTAAGTACACAAAACCCCCTCGGAGTTAATGCTTTTCAAAGAGAAAATATGTGTGCTCTGAGTCATTCCAGGAGGAATTATTGATGGTTCTTATTTTTGACAAATGGAGCACAGTGATCTCCAATTCTCTTCCACGTGTTTATGTAAGAGCATCCAGTTCTCTCCCATATGTTTCAGAGAAATGGTTTTTGCACTTGAATAGGACCAAAGCCCTTCAAGTCCTGGCCTGAGCTCTTTATCACACTGCACAAAACGTAGTGTGATATTAAAGTGGTTCCGGTAGACATAACACTGAGGCTTCTGCTAAGGATGGCTACATTTAGTTGCATGAAAGCAAAAAAAAATTCATGCTTTTATCTTTTAGATTTCCAAGAATGTAGTATGTAGGATATGGAGGTTGGGGAGTGTGTAATAAATCTGAAAATCAAAGTTCAGTATTTAATCTTTACATTGTATCTTTTAGAAAAACAATGACATTAAAGTATGGTTTTCCTTTATGCAGCTTTATGATACTTGTCAACATAATATAGTGTGCTATAGCCTTGCTAAAGCAAGCTGGGATATCTCACCCAACCTTGACTTTACAAGAGAGGTTCTGGATGTATACCAGACACACAAAATGCTCATTAACTTGATATGATATGAGAAAAGTGTTGAAGTGAATAACTTATATAGTAGTAATAGTGGTGCTATCTGTGGACATTTTATCTTGCTCTTGAACAGCAAAAAAATACTTTGACATGCTCTGTCTCCAAGCAAGTTTAATGTGACCCAGAGACTTCTCTGTTTCAGAGCTTGGAATCTGCCTCTCCATTTATACTTGGCCAGCATTCAGACCAAAGCTGCAACACACCACACCATCACACAGAGACCTAAGAAATAGAGGGGGCTGGAATTCAGGGCAGGAGCATCTCCTGGCTCTACAATAGTCAATACCAAAATCAGGCAAATAGCCCAACTCAGTTTCCAACCGTACAAATAGCTTATATTTTCAGCTTTACTCCCAGAGCTTGGTTAATACCCTTCAGGTTTTGTCCAGTTTTACATCTACCAATTGGCATTTTTTCCCCATCTATTCAAAACAAACGTGAAGCGCAAAGGTTATTAACTTTCAAAACCTCTTGAGCATAGACAGACCCATAAGGTCTCTGTCAATGAACAACAGCTCATCATTCATTCTCATTATACTGGCACATAAACCTCATGAGTGGCAGGGAAACAGGAAGCTTGCTACCCTCCTAACATTCCTCATGTGCTTGCTGAAGGCTTTGTGTCTATACATTCCCCATGATTCCCAGAAACAGAGTTAAAAATAATTCAAGATACATAAAAAGAAATAGGAGGGAAAGGTGACCTACATGTAAACTTTGTCAGAAAGTCCTCAAAACTAATTGTTTGAGCTGGTTAGGAAAAGAAGTAAAACCACTGTGATGCTTTTCAGTCTTATTTCTCAAAGGCGGACTGGCCTTGGGATATCTTTGCAAACCATCAAAAAGGAAAATGAATTGTGGTTAACACTAGAGCTCATAGTTCTGTTCAATTTGGAAGCCCTTAAAAACTTTCTAACGGAGGTGCTACATGGACAACAGCTTTACGTTCCTTGAGTTACCCTGCACTGACCTCTTCCTAGTAACCATAAAAACTTGAGGTCCATCAGAGAACAGAGCCACGAAGTCATCTGTGAGACAGAAAGGTGAACTGAACCAAGCATATTCTGGATAAGCTTGTTGGTTTGAACAAGAATTTGTGTCTCCGTGTCTAAACGAAGAAAAGAAGCAGGAAGGTAGGTTGCGTCAGTCACTTGCACACTTTTCAAGCTGACTGGTATAGCTTGATATCTGTGCTTTAAGTGTAATAAGAGCATTAAATTCCTAAATGTATGCTATGCTGCTCACCAGGTTTTGACACAGAAAAACTGCAGTTTCATACAGAATAAGGTTAAAAACATAAGTTTTCATTATTTGCATAGATTGCAGTAAGCTGGTTGTTTCCCAACCCTCCCCAAACACCCCTGTTCCTTACAAATAAAGTATAGTCAGAGAGTTATTAATAAAATGAAAACAAATCATTAAAAACTTGAAGTCAATTTCAAACCACAATAGGAAGTAGAGAGATCTGTCGTCTATTGTCAGACCTCCTCGAAGTTATTCATATTCGAGTTGTTAAACAACCATGCATCTCCCAGCCATCTTTTTCCCTGAAATTCTGCTCTAATGTCTTCCAGAGACACATGAAATTATTTCCTCTTCAGTATGTTCAATATGTAAAGGGAAAAAAAAAAAGGTAAACCACCCTGAAGTATACGTGTTCTCTTTAAGAAAAGGATCTCCCCAGTTCAGCTTAATAAGAATAGTCCTCTGCTAATGAAGTTATGCTGTGATTTCAGAAGTACCTAGATTAGGAAAGTGGAAGTATTGGAAACACTGCCATTGTCACACAAGGTATAAATATTCCTTCTAACCCTTTTTCAATTCCAGCCTCTCTAGAACAGTGTTTCAGTCTATACAAACCATATTCTTTGCTAAATTTATAACTATGTTGAGAAACACATCAGTGCAGAAGAGCACAAGGAAAGCTGTGTGAAATACTATGGTTTAAATGCTCTTTCAAAAATACTTGTCATTCTGACCCAAATGGAACAACTAGGGAGATGAAACGTTTGCAATAGCAGCTTGCCTTGGTTGGTAGAGCCTGAATATGAGATTTTGCCTGGGTTTTTTTAAGTCTGAGCAGCTAGCAGCTGGAGTATATCCCACATGCTAACACCTCCCCCGGGGAGAAGGTTAGTTTCAAAGGTAACATCGGCCCTCCAAAGCTGGTCATCTTTCTGCTTTATTGAGTTTGTGCACTCCATCACTGCCTCATGTCCCAACGAGAACACACCTATTCTGAGTGACTGAAACTCCTCATCAGCTTCATATGAACTGCTTTTGATTTAAACACAATCTATTGGCAATATCTGCTTGCACACATATACACACCCCACGCAGACACTGAGCAGACTTTCAGACTTACACAGCAGCTGTGACAACAAGTGATGTCACCTCCTTTGCAGAAATTTCCACAAGAGTCTTTCAAAGGCTAAGTTAAATGAGATACAGCTTATCAGCTTCTTTAGAGAGCTCTGGATGAGCCCAGTCCATGTGACCCCCTTCCTGGCTGTGGGGGTGTGGTATGTCACAGCTCCGCTATCAGCTGGCACATGACAGTGGGAGATATGAGACAGCAGAAAACGGGTATTCACAACACCACCCGGGCTGAAGGTGGAACGAATATGCTGAGTAACTTCAGTGTGTATGCACTTACTTACCAAAAACACGTGGAGGGTTCTCAGCCTTGACTCCTGTTCACACATCCCACTCAGATGGCACAGATAGGTGGTAATGCTGCTAGCCCAGTGCTAGAAAGGCTGTGGTTCATTAGCATCTTATTAAGACCTTCAGCAGTGAGTTGCAACACTGGGATTCTTCTTCCAAAAGTTTTCCCCTCTCTTAGGTATCCCATGAATGAAAGTTACTGGCAGGGTTATCTTTCCAAAAGCAATTCCTTCAAAATAAATTCATTTGTTCTTGTATCAGAAATATCATAGAATTTCAGAAGATGCCCTCCTCAGTTTTACTGCTGAAACCACCCAAATGTTTCAGTTTCCATTCACTGCTTTAATTATTACATGATCAGTATTATTTAATGATTACATGATCAGTTGCAAAGAGTTAATTTTTAAAGCTTTCACAACAATTAATTTCATTCAAAATATTAACTAGCCAATAACAGATAAGCAAAAGCAGATATTTAAACATTTGCAAAAGATCTCACTTAAGTCTTCATCCTTGCTAGGACAAAAAGACACGTTGCTTGCAGTCATTTAAAAACAGCCATAGTATAGGGCACTGCATTCAGACAGCTTGTAATTGTCACCCCAGGGCTCTCCAAGCTTCTCTACATGGGTCGGTTAACACAGAGGACAGCCTTAAACTCTTACCTCCAGCTAGTTAGCATCCTGTAGGTAACAAATGGTGGCAATGCACCTTTTTTCCTAGAACATTCCCTCTCAATTTATGAATGCGTATGTAATTACCCCTCTTGTCATCATTTTGCTGGGGTGCATCAATAGTTTTCCCACAGGAAACATTTTTTATTCTAAAAAGCTGGAAATATACTGGGGGAAAGTTCAGAAGTCCAGGAACTGCCTTCCTATTCACAGCACTGGATACACTACATCAATACATTCCCCTTTGTTGTTTTGTCCCCTCCAGGTTGTCATGACAATCTGCTTCTACAGATTCATACTTTGCATGACTAAGAATTCACCTTATATGGGGACTTCCAGAACCAGCATAGTTAGTCACTCTAGATCTCTATATCAGATGGGGACATCCCTTGTAAACTGTGCTATTGGTGCCAGATTAACAGTTTCTGGCAGACAGCAGCACAGTGGATAAATTCTGGATCTAGCAGTGAAATATAGATATATAATGTATAAAAGTACAAAAGAATTTGTGGCAAAGATAGTAAGAGAAGCTGAAGCTCAGCCCTTTGCCTAACCCCAGTGCCAAGTGTGGATTAAAACTGGATTTCTCCTTTTTGAAATTCAGATTTCCTCCAGTTCTGCCAGCTCGTTCCAATCTTACTGCAACCCACACCAGGTAAGGATCTCACTGACTGGTCTAGCTAGGGATGAACCAAATTAGATCACTTTTACCCATTTCCTCTGGTGATTCAGCTGTGGTGTGCCCAACACAGAACTGTTGCTGAAGCCTAGCTGTTAATGCCATCCTAAATGATAATATTTTTTCAGGTGCTGGCCAGAGTTTGAGGAGATAATTCCAGCAATGAGCATATTGGAGTAGTCAAGACACAGCTACTTGAAACAGCATCATGCACCAGTTATACCTGCAATAAAAAAAGAACTCTGAGAAACTCCTGAGGGCAGCTGAAGGGCAGTTCTCCCCAGGGGTCATCAGCTTTTTGTCATCTTCTGTAAGCTAACCCTGGGCATGGCTTTAGAAGATTATTAAACCAAAGATGTGTGTGTCATTGTACCCTCTCCAACACCAGCTGCACCTTTTCTTCCATGAAAGCCCCCAGATTCATGATCCATGACAGAAGCCTTCCTATCTCTGGTTTTTCCTTGCCATGCTGGTCACAGTGCCTTCTCCCAGCCCACTTCTAAACTGTCTTTGGTTGAAGATTCTTAGTCTTTGCTGGAACTGCATGAACAGAAGCATGAATCACCAGCTTGTGAACTATGGCAGACCAAAAGCCTCTCAGTATTCTGCCTAGCAAGTCTTCCACAAAGGTATAAGGACTTTTGTGCCCAAGTTCACCTTATCTTTATACTAAACGGATGCTCTAAATGGTCCTGTTATGTACAGGACATACATATATATTTATATGTAATCCTGCCCACAGAGATGGTGAGATGCCAGCTATGAATCTAGAGAATTTACAAAGCTGAGAGTGGCACATGAGTGCTTTAAGCACTAAAAAAGGCCCTGCTTCCTTCACACCTGAAATACAGGCACATAGCCACTATGCCTAAAAATTCACAAGCCAGTGCGTGATAGCCCATGTACAGGGATTTTTAAATGCAGACACATGACCTCAGATTCCACGCATAAAGGGCAATTTGTACTACAATGTTTGAGACTTACAAGTGCAAAAATAGCAGACACATTACAGAGCTTATGTGAAAAAAACAATGGTTCTGTATAGAAAAGAAGCTGGCTTGTTTTGAGCAGAGATGTTAACAGACTAACCCTCCCCAGCACCAGCCTGCTTAACTGAACATACGAGAATGACTACTGACGCAGTGTTGTATTTATCTGAGGTGGGTATCATATCCCACACATGTTAATTGTCTTGCTGATAGTTAATCTGAATGCCAGTTATAAGATTCATTTACTAAAAAATAAGCCTTGGACAGCTGTGCTGCAATTTTAGTAATTTGGGGGCAGAGAGGCATGAAGAACATAGTACACAAACACGGCTGAATTTAGAAGAGTAGCTTCAGACAAGAGACCTTCCCTCCTGCCACTGGGTTCAGGATAGTTAATAAGAGCTGGATCTTGAATGACAGTAACAAAACAGGGACTTGGCACAGAGAAGAATTGCTTCATCACAGGGATCTACCAAAGTAAGAATAAAAGCAGCAGCAGCTGGAGAAGTGGAAAAGGTGGAAGGATTACAAAGATCTATGACAGAAAAGGTATTTGGCTCCCTCTCAAAGGCAGCAGAACTCTGTATCCTAAACCAGGTTTCTTCTGCTCCCCTCGTCTTCAATATGTTTCAATTGCAAACACTGGCAAATCCCAAGCAGTGGCAGAAGTGGGTATACTTGGGCAGACATGGCATTAGCAAATTGAGCACAGAGCCATCAGCTGCTCTAGCTGCACTGACTAATGTCCCCCTAGCCTCTTGTCTTCTTCCATTAGTAGGTTAGTTTCCTCTGCTAGCATAAACACACATGTAGTAGGTTCCGAACCCTATTAAACAAGTCAGGCTGGAAAGTGGGGAAAACAGAAGCCTATGCAAAGTGTTTGAACTAAGCCTACTGAGAGATCCAAGGAGCTATGCAGCTGTACCTGCGGGCTGGGTGGGATCCCAGCACACTGAAAGTGTGATGTGGGACAATCTCCTCACCTGCTTTCCTTCCAGCCAGAACCAAAATAGGCATGAGCCATAATGCACCTTACTGACAGCGGCAGAAATGCATCTAGGGGTGAAGCTCTGTGGATCCAAAGCAGGCATCTCCCACCAAATCCTTTAGGGGGACACAGGACTAGCATGGATGGGCAAGACTTAAAGGTTTACATCTCCATCCTTGCAGTTTAAGTACACAGCTATGCCTTCTTGATTCCGAAGTTCTTTTGGATAAAATTTATAGGAAAGGTTAAACTTTGTTGTCTTGGGTTGGATATACCCTCCCTTACCAGCTGGTTTTTTTCAGCCTAAAGGGGTTTAGAAGAGAGCAAGTGTCTCAGGTCATACATTTGTCTCCTAAAGTCATAGACATAAAGCTGGTAGGGCACTCAGTGGAAGGTAGCGCTGTTCAGCTGCTGGGGCAGTTGAGAAGTTTCCTTGGGCATCCACACCTCAGTGGAAGCATTCCCATAACTCCTACCCTCAGGACTCTATTTTTCCTTGGGTTAGTATCTCTGCAATAACCTGATGACACAAGATCTAAAAGAGAAAATGGAAAAAAAAAAAAGATACCCCTATCTATGTAACTCTTATATCTGCTTCTATTAATTGATTCATCTACTTTTCTCATCCCAGAACTGAAGCTGTCAGCATTCAAGGGAGTACTTTACATTTGCTCTATTTGTGGAAATGGGTGTGTGCATTTGGGTGTGTTTGGTTTTTTAGCATTGTTTTTATATGCTCTAAAATAAGCAAGTTGCAAGGCTGCTTGCTTTCTGGAGATACACAAAGTAAATCATTTCCCACCAGGGGTCCAAGGTCATTTGGTAAGATGTTTGATCATTAGTATATGGTATGCATGGGCACCTTTTACATATATCACACACACCTACTTACTCAGGCACAAATTAATAACTCCCTATACCAAAGCTTGCATTTGTCTGCTTTTATTAGAGATGGAGTGGTGCCCTATGGACAGCCACAGGCATTCCATTACTTAGGATCAGCGCCTAAGCAAAATTAAAAGGCTGCTAAAAATAAGCAACATTTGCTCATTGGTATAAATAACAAAAACAAGAGAGAAAGAAAGAAAAAGAGAATGAAACAAAAATGGAAACTGGCCCCAGACCAGGCCCTGCAGGATGACTGGTCACCTCACCATTGCCAATTCTGTCACAATCTCCAGTACGGGCAAGATATTTCCCACTGCCAAGTGCCCTCAGCTCCTCTCCTGAGAGGACCATTACTTCCAGATTTGCAGTAGGCCTGAGCACAGGAAGTAGTGCTCCCACAGCACTTCATGAGCCAGCACAAAATCCCAATGTGATCCCTGCAATAGATTGTGAAGCCAGTATTTGGTTTCTCTCTGTTTTGTTTGTGAAGGGTGTTAGGGTGTTGGGGGCAGGGTTGCACTTCCATAAAGCTATCATCATTAAAAACTCTATCTGCTCTTTATTAAAATAGAAATAACTTTTGGATTCCCATTTTTCTAACAGACTTCTCTAGCAAATCATTCCCAGCTAATTAAGAATTTACCCTTGCCCTGTATTCCTAAGCACACCTTACACCACCATGGCACCGAATGTCTCAGGGTGGGCTGACTTGTTATACTACTGGAAGTCTGAAGCTGAGTATACTTCTGGTTACTTTTAATTTTAGGATCTCACTAATAAAGAGGAATAACAATTGGCAACCAGCTTCCAAGCAGCACTCTCAGTTTTTCTTCTGCTTCTATTTCATGTATTTCATTGTAATAAAGCACACATGCGCAGGGAAAAAAAAATCTATCAGCCCTACAATTAGACAAATAATGGCATTAACAACTCCCACTCACCACCTTAAGCAGGTTTAGCTGGGAGAGCTGATGCAGCTGTCTCTATCCTGTGTATCTGCCAGAGGTCACCATCATGCTGCGAGAGCAGCTGATCCTCCTGGATAAAATCCTGAGCAAGTGCAGTCTACAGACTGCAGCATTAACATAAGCCACCTCCAATCTCAGTTCACTCTGGCAGTAACCTCCTAGAAAAACAGAAAGGAGGAAACCTACGGCTGGTCACTGTTTCATCCCTTAGTATCGGATAAACCCATCTTTGATTACATTTCAAAGTCCTAAAAAAACAGAACAGTCAAGAGGTTTATAATAACGTGTTGTCTTGCCACTAACTAACATCAGCTCCTGTAACTGGCATAATCATTGAAACACAGCGCTAAAATAAGACCCAAGAAAGGTCCTCTAAATTTTTTCCAGGTATGTGTAGACTTCTAATATTTTCAAAAATAGCTATAGCTCCTAACTGTGAAATTAAGCTATTTCCAAACCTAGAACTAAGACAAATCTGTCCATCTCTATATCACTCCAACAATGTTGCAGTATCCAAACTATCATAGCTACAATATGAATTCTCAAACAGCAGAAAGATGAGAGAAGGACAAAGGCCCTACTCCAGTGAGGCTACTTTTCATGTCAGACCAACAGATGATTGGCTGAAAAGCTATCAATGTCTCCTTGGCATCCAAACTGGAGATGCAAATATGTATAGTGGATTTGCTTACTGGTAACTATAGACAAAACAGTAGGTGGTTACAGTCAACATAAAAAGGACATGGAACTGTTGGAACAAGTCCAAAGGAGGACCACGAGGATGATCAGGGGACTGGAGCACCTCCCATATGAAGATAGGCTGAGAAAGTTGGGGCTGTTCAGCCTGGAGAAGAGAAGGCTGCGTGGAGACCTCAGAGCAGCCTTCCAATATCTGAAGGGGGCCTACAGGGATGCTGGGGAGGGACTCTTCATGAGGAACTGTAGTGAGAGGACAAGGGGTAATGGGTTCAAACTTAAACAGGGGAAGTTTAGATTGGATATGAGGAAGAAATTATTTACTGTTAGGGTGGTGAGGCACTGGAATGGGTTACCCAGGGAAGTTGTGAATGCTCCATCGCTGGCGGTGTTCAAGGCTGGATTGGACATAGCCTTATGTGGCATGGTTTGGTGGGAGGTGTCCCTGCCCCTGGCAGTGGGGTTGGAACTAGATGATCTTAAGGTCCTTTCCAACCCTAACTCTTCTATGATTCTATGATTCTAAGTTTCTGGTACACACATTTCACACAGTCAAATTCACATGAAAAAGAGAAAGATGTCAGGTTTGAGAAATGGTGTGAATAAGGAGAATGCTAAACAGTAGGTATACCTTGAAAGCTGGCAAATGATATAAAAAGAGTGCCATGGTCTCCAAAATGTGGGGAGTGCATGCAAATGAAGATTAAAATATGAAGGCAAGGTTTATGCTTAGCCTAGAGTATGATGCTAAGTGTTGGGAGGGAAGGTGGGGGAAGACAAAAGGAAAATGATTGGTGATATCTGGAAGGGTTCTATTCTATGATGCTTGAACCACACTTATGTAGCTGCAAAAAGTCCTGGTATTGTGCCGAGACAAGAGGACCTTCTGTTGAGGCTTTCACCACACTTGTCCTAGCCTCCTGCATACAGTTTGCACTGATATGGCTTCAGCTAGCCTCAAGACACCAAACCCTGACACAACCATCTTGTGTGCCCTTCTCACGTCACCCTTCAAAACAACACAAGCAAGTCTTCTTGGCCACATTTGTAAGCGATGCTTCCTTGCAGCTCAGGTAAATTCAGAGCAGGTATATCCCTACAGAGACAAGCAGGATCTTGCATCTAACACATAAACTCTGCCCAAAGTCAGCCCCTGCTGCATTTTCAGGATTATCTTATTTAAATGACCCAGAAACACTTCAAGTACAAAGGCAGAGAGAGTGTGACACCACTGGCTGGAGGCACAAGTGGCAAGGGCAGGCATGGAGCCAGCCAGCTCCCTGCAGGCAGAGGAGCCAGCCCTGCCCACAACCGAAGCAGCTCTCCCAGCTATTCCTGTCATGGGCTGCTCTGCAGAGTCTCTGCCAGCCCGCAGCAGAGGGCACAGGCACATGATAAGGGAAAGTGAGAACTGAAATGGGACAGCAACAGATTAATTTCCATTTGTGTGATCTATGCACGAGATATTCTGGCACCTCAAAATGCACCAAGAGAAACTCACTGGAGTAAGCAGGGCCCTGTGTCAGCAAAACATTTCTCACCTGAAATGCTCAGGCTGACAGAGCTGCAAAGTTAAGTATTACTCACTGTTTCCAACATGGTATCACATGTTTGAGAGATGACTACAAAATGGCAGGGAGGGCATTTATCTCATTTGCCTTTCTTCCTTTTTTAGAAACAGCTTAAAGTGCACAATGAAGGTGTCTAAGATGACATTTCTTCTCTCTCAAAAGAAAAAAAAAAAGAAATCAGTACAGGGCAAAGGAGTTCACTGGTTTATTACCAGACAAAGCTTCTGCTATGGAACACATCATGAATGACCAGAGAACAAATACGATGACATCTTCACAAGCATCAGGAAAGCAGAAACTGAACAAGAAAAGGATTTATCTTCAGTAGTTCAATCAAAGACAAAACAAACAAACAAACAAACAAAAAAAAAACCAAACCTGTATTCAGCTAAGAATTGAGGAAGATATGAGAAGTCACCAAATCTGCCCTTCTGTGTTGCTCAGCCAACGCAATTCCCTCCACTTACACATTTGTTCATGGTTTTTACTTGCTGCATTTCTTATTAGCCATTTCAGCCAATAAGAGGAAAGATCAGGATCGGGAAGGAGCCAAAGACGTTCTTTTTCAGGGAAATTGGAAACTAGCCAGCAAAGTGGGTCAAAGGAAATGCTGAAAAATACAACTCCATCCTACAGTTTAACTTCAGTCAGAAAGGACAAGTCTGCACACAGTTCTGGTAGCACTCAATTGGTACCTCAAATTTGGTGTAAAAATCAGTCGAGAGGAAGCAGAATAGTCAACCAGGATGGTCAAATTGGCCAGCATTTGGGACTCAGGGAAAGGCTATGCTAATAAAATAATATAGTGGGAAATGTGCATCAAACAGGTCCCCTTCTACCCATTTTGAGAAATTTAGGAGCCCATTACCTGTTTACCCACTAAAGGTGCAGGTTAAAAAGAGGTACCTGGCAGAGACTAAGGGCAGGATGGGCTGGAAGTCAGGAGAAGCTCCAACGACAAACCCTCTCCCTCCTTTAGATGAGGTTGATGGTGGCTTTAGTTGCATTATATGCAGGTAAAGTAATGGAAGAAGCCCTCCCTCGCCGAGGGATTTACAGAGATTGCAAACAATATTAAACTGTGCATCTTGTAGGACAAAGTAGCTGAAACAGGAGAGTGGTACCAAAAGAGAGTAGAGGTAGTTGTCTGAGGGTATAGAGCAGAAGTTAGCAGCAGTAGGTGCGCTAGAGAAGTGGGAGGCCTCATCACAGGCTGTTTTGTCACATTCTGTGATAGTCCATGGCCATGTCTTATGCCACATTTCTCTCTCATGGCAAGTTTCAAGGAGAAAATCTTTACAGCAAACAAACCTTTGAAGGGAAACTGAAGTATTGAGGAGGATGTTTGCAGTCATCAGACTTCTATCCTATTTTATGCCTATAAACACAAAGTAAATGAGAGGTGATTTGGCAATGGCATGAAAAGGCTGTCTGTCTGAAACTCCACACTTTGCCTCTGTTTCAGGCCATGCCATGCCTTCTATTTTACTTTCTGTCATGGGTTCAGCAGTAGCAGTCATTTTTCTCCTTCTTAGTAGCTGGTGCAGTGCTGGGTTTTTGACTTTCGGCTTGGGAACAGCGCTGATAACACCGATGTTTATAGATATGGCTTAGAATGTTTTGGTCTGACCAAGGGCTTTCTGAGTCTCATGCTCTGCTAGGGAGGAGGGGAAGCCGGGAGGAAGGAGAGACAGGACACCTGACCCAAACTGACCAAAAGGGTATTCCATGCCACAGCACATCATGCCCAGGATGTAAAACAGAGAGCAGAGACCCGGAAGGGTGAGGGGTGCACTGCTTGGTCGGGCTGGGTATAGGTGGTGAGCGATTGTATTCTTTTCCTTGTGTTTCCCTTATTGTTATTATTGGTGATAGCAGTGGTTTGTGTTGTACCTTAGTTACTAAACTGTTCTTATCTGAACCTGTGGGAGTTGCATTCTTTCGATTCTCCTCCCCATCCCCCCAGGACTGAGGAAGAAAGAGGGGTGACTGAGTGAGTGGGCTGCGTGATTTACAGCTTAAACCATGACACTTTCAAACAGCTAACTGGCAGTGAAAGCCATGATGTAAGCTAGTAACTACACAAAATTAGCTCTGGCCAACTGCGAATTCATGTGTTCTTTCTATTTGCAGTCTCTCCTTTGCTGAAATATAAAACTGGGTACAAGGCAGCATATTTCATCATATTTCAAATTATAGCAACACAGGAAAAAGCACAAAGAAAAATATCACTAATGCAAAAGATGAACAAAAAGCCAGCCTAGGGACAATCATGGCAGCACAGCTATTTAGTACACCCCAACTCCTTTACTGTGTATGTCATTCTCTAATTCTATTCTAGCCTTTTTACCCTAATAAAAAATGGTGATCTCTCCCTATGGATGATTAAGAAAACCCCAACAAAACTAATACTTAAAAACTAAACAAAACCAAACCACCCACCTCAGTAGCCACTCTTCATGCTGATTTGTGGAATAAGACATTTTCTGCAAGCTTGGAGTACCTCTATATAATTAATAGCAAAATAAACACCACTTCCCAAATACATCTGCATGAATCTGATCTAACAGCATCTAACCACTCTCCTGTTTCCTTGTTGTCATACCCTTATGGAGTAATTTTGCTAGCCCTCCCCTAAACCCGTTGCTTCCTGTACATTCTGCATCTCAAAAGTATGCAAATGAATCAGCTTTTCTCCCCTTCTTTGACGTACGCACTCTTTTAAACAGGCTAGAAACAAACACACATGTATTTATTTACATTGTGATAGTCTCCAAAGGCTCCCTCCAGTGCTGTGGTTAGAGCAAACAACCAATCAGCAAAGCAAGTCCAGAGTTCAAGCAGCAGCAATCAATATACTAGGCCCATAAGGTCACAAACTTGGGCATGTGGGCACCCCAAAACAGAGGAGTGCTCACTGGACTCCAGCAGCACTGCGAGTTATAATTGCTTCCTCCAGTAAATGGTTTGATATTTGAAGTGTGGGAATGCATTTCCTCTCAAGTAGGGTTTCTACCCCTTATGTTGTCATAAAAACTGGTTTCCACCACCTCTGCCAATGTATATGAGCTACTGTGATAGATAGGCACAACCCTTATTCCCAGTCAGTTAAATCTATGCAGATAGGTCAAGCCTTATCAAAACTCAGCCAAAAAAACACATAGCCAAATGGAAGTATGGTTTCTTGACTTTGATAAGATAAATAAGTAGTCAAGGACAGCATTTTCAAACATAAAGACAAATATAGGCCATAAATCTGTACTGGGGCACACTAATTAAAGCTCCATCCCTCTTTAGGAATCTATTTCAGTTAAACAGGATAATTTTGGTTAGAACCCAGGCAACATACCTATGAAGCAGTCTTCAAACTTTTGACAGGTGAACACAGCATGTAGCTCCACAAGGACTGCTCACCACAGGGAACTAGGGAGCTGTCACTGTTGGCTGAGATGTCCTTGCATCCCCTTGCAACGTGCCTACTCAGAGTAAGCACAGAGAAGGGTTCAGTATTTGCCACTTCTGCCAGCACTGCCTCTAGCAAAACTCAATAATCAGCCTACACCACTTACGTGCTGCACAAAGTGCACCCCTATGTCTCTCTGAATTACCATGAGTCCACTTTTCCTTCCTGGTTGTGTGATACAGCCTCTGAAATTGGGTCACAGAATAAAAACCAGACAAACAAGGCTGACTCTAGCAGAAACAAGAGGACTGCCCCTCCTCATCTCCATATCATCACACTTGGCTGTAAAAGCTGATGGTCAGAACAGCAAGAGCTGTCAAGGGTTAGTTTTTTCATGGGGTTTACTTAATGGGAATGTTGAAGGAAATAAATCCAGGCTTCAAGGTGAGGATGCCAAACTGTGTCAGTGGTGTTAAGCAGGGGTCACTGAAATGACCCTTTCCACACTTAAAAGAATTTAAGCTTGCATTTGTATTGGAGGAGGGAGAAGGTGGGAAACTCACAGCTGAAAACAGAAGTTATTCCTGAATTCTGGGCCAGGAGATGTCTACAAGGTGAATACAAAAGACCCTTCCATGATCAATCAGAACAGATGTTTCAAGAAAAGTGGGCACCTCCAGGTGTTCTCCTGAACCACCTGCAAATATCCAAGCATATTTAGGCTAAGTTTTAATTAGATGGCCAGCAAATAGTATCATCCTGCTCTTGCAAGCAATTCACTCTGTGGCCTTAAATAAATCACTTGTGTATAATCAGCACTAGAGAAGAAGCAGCTTTCTGAGAAAATACTTGAACAAAATATTTAATTAGAGAAAAATAGGCATTGTCATAGCTCAGAAAAGAAACAGCTATCTAATTGCTTGACAGAGAATGTAATGCTCCTCTCCTTGCCTTTGAAGGTCACCTTTTATTCTTAGTGAGATTCTCCCTTGGCAAAAGTGGTGAGCAAATAGAAATGCATCACATGCATCTGCTGACCTTCTGGGTAGAACTGTTTCCCATAAGGTTCTCCTTGGTTTTTCCTCCCGCTTTTCAACTACTGATGCTCCTCTGCATGTCCAGAAACCAGTTAATTTATAACAGTAGAATGGATACATGCCTATATAACCTGATCTAACAGTAAAAGATGGTTCCACGGGTAGATCTGCTTTTAGGAGCTGCTGTTTGACCTGGGCAGCACCACGGATGGATCAAAAATCCCCATGTGAAGAGCAAGGTACAGCTGGATCACAATGAAATTGAATTTTCTGAGGCCCCTTTCCCTGTGTCCCCAGCTTTCCCCAGGTACTGTGCTCATGCGCCACAGATAAGCATAAGCTGCAGTACAAAGCACAGTTGGCAGATAATTTGAATTTAGCCATTTTACACTTGCAAGCCAGGGATTCAAAGCCAAATACCAGGGCCCTCTCCTACTTTCCAACAGAAACCATTTAAAACAGATCTAACACCTATGTAGCACTGATTTGGTTATCTTCAAAATCCCCATTGTTCTGTTTAAAGAGCATATCCTCCTAGAATAGCCTTCTTTTGATAAACAACTCCTTCTGAATGTCAGCCAAACAACAGTTTTGGTCTTTATCTCAAGTGGAGCAGCAGCAGAAACAGTGTGTGGTGAAGTGGGGGAGGAGGGAGTTTTAGCTGAAAATAGAGTTCATCATCAGCTGGACTCGAGACTTAGTTTTTAAATAGGTTTTGGAATGTGGATATGAAGGAGTTAAAAGAAACCTACCTCCGGTCCTTAAAGGACAAAACCTCTACTTACACACTCAAAAGCATGGTAGAACCTCAGGTAACAGGGGTGTTTGTGTGTTGGACACAAAAGTTCCTTGTCTAAGACCAAAATATACAGGAAACAAAATAACAAACACACAAACAAGTCCCTCTCTGAAACAGAAATATACAACAGCAGAGAACCTGCTTTAAAAATAGAGTTGCTACAAATGATAGAATGACACTACAAGGTTTAATTGTATAGTTTGCTTCAGATATCCCTTCAGCATGGCTGAAAATAGTTTTACTTCTTCAATTCTTAGGGTGAATTGGTATATGTGTCTATATGTACACACATTTGGTATATGTGTGGGATGCACGCACTGTAAAATCTGCCACGTAACAAAAGACAGAAAGTCCCCAAACTTGGTTTGTGTGTTCCATTCAGAGCAAGCTGAAAACTAATCCCCAGAAAGCTAATCTGACTGACATTAGAAATCATTGGTGCACGTGGGAATTAGTAACATGGGAAAAAAACATACACCCAAACACAAAAAGCAATGACCAAAGCAAAATATGAGCTAAAAACCATTTGTAGTCTTGCTTCTGGCAATCATAAAACTCCTCCAATATCCATGTGTTTTGCTAATAAGTAGATAAAATGTTGCTGTACTTAGAGAAGAGGCAGTATTCCTACTGCAATTCGATGTTAAGAAATGCTCTTAGGTCCACAAGCTGCCAGGGAAGCCACAACACTTTGTTTTCAAATGTTTGCTGAAAAGCCGTAAGTGGCCTAAATAACACAAACTTCAGCATCTTCAGCAGTGCTGTTTTCTGTTAGGGCTGACAACACACCCAGGCTATGAAGTGACCTCAGCTGCACAAACAGGTTAGACTTTGGAGAAGACAGCTGAATTTGGAAAACACTGGCAGTCGGTGCTGCCTGATATCTAGGTTTCCCACAGATAGAACATCTGGGCAATGTTAACTGTGGCATCCTGTAAACACCAGCTGGACGATGATAGCGTATAACAGAGGCAACAAAGTGATCCTGTAAGACTATTTTCCTCTGTTTTGGTGGTGATCAGATGGCACAAATGTTGTGCCTGTGGAAATGAGCTCTGGAAGTAGTTAAAGAAGTGTTTACAGCACAGTCTGCAACAGATAAGGAGACAAGATGCTCTTCAGAAGTCAGGAAAATCCATCTGAGTGTAAGGTTTTTTTAATCCTGCTCAACACCAAGAGATACGGATACCTCAAATGCAACTTTGGTCAGGAAACTGGGCTTGCTTTTCAGCAGATTTCCAGTATTAGGGCTTAGCAACACTGGGCAAAGTCTTGGTCCACCACCATCAAATGGCAAAGCTCCCCACAGGTCAAAAAGGGGACAAATTCCCCAAAACAATCTTATATATAAGACAATAAACTTTTCAGGTCTTGCCATTACTGTTTAAATAGGCACAACCAGCCTATGTGCACATCCATATGTGCAGATCATCAAATGAGATGGGAAAAACTTGAATAAAATAGTTGTGCAATTGATAAGAGGGAACTAATACTGGTTTTCTTTTTTACTGCACCTTGGTGGAAATTGAAAAGCCTCACCTCAATTGCATTTTCTAAGGAAATTCAAGTTATTCCATTCGTTCAAGGCTCCATACTGAGAAATGAATGGCAGCAAGGATTCACAATTGCTGAACTGATCTTCCCATTTATGACCAACTTCTTGGTAACAACTACAGTAATTGCCGCTGCTGAAGAAAAGCTCTTTTATATCGCTTTTGCCTAGCCTTTGCTGCAGTTTGGTGGTTGAATGGAAAAGGATGACTCCTTCATGTGATTGGTCTCCAGATGTTCTACCTGAATGACTGACAAGCCCTCACCATCATATGAGAGCCTACTCTGTGCAGCTCATTGAAAAATTCAGAAGTTGTGAAAAAAGATGCATTGAAGGAAAATAAGTCACTCCTCTGAATGTAACAACTGTTTATGCTTGTGAAAACCTAGAAATCTTCTATTATCATGAGGACAGTTCACATTTTATGTTGTTCTTAGATTCAACTGCAAGAAGAGTCATACAAATTATCTACTCTCGTGGACACTTGTGGACCCTTTTTGTTTTCATGAGTTTGGGGTTATTTGGGAAGGGTAGGGCTCTTTTTTTTGCTTGGGAGGTTTTTGGGGGGGTCATACTGAAATATCCTACATTCAAATAAAGCATATGGTTGTTACTGTCATAAAGAAAGATAAATGCTTTCTGTCTTTTAAAGTCAGCTTCAACTGAAAGGAGCTGAGAGGCCTAAAAAGGAGAAAAACTGTAGTTTTCTTTTCAAGGAAAAATAATTGATTCACCCAGTAAACAAAAGATTTAAATATAAGGATTTTTGAGCAACACTGCTGGAAAAAAAAAAAAAAAAAAAAAAAAAAAAAAAAAAAAAACCCAAAAATGCATTCATGCTATCATGCTGTAGACAGACAAACATGCATGTGACGAATATGTTACTGAGGAAAACTAATACTGAGTTATGGAATTAAACAGAGATGAGAATTAGCTGCTAACTAAAGGTGGGGAGCAAGGCAGTCCAATCTGGAACCTGACGGCATGCTTGAAATGCTCAGAACACAAGCTCAGGATCATAAAGGTTGCTGTGAATGGAATCTAGATTCATTGCAATGTCACAGAACAACTCCTTTAAGGAAATCAAATCATGCCACTACACATGGAGGTCCCTGAGACAGCAGACGGGTTACAGCAAAAATAAAGCCCCCTTGCTCTCTATGCTCCTTGGTGCAGCTTCTACAAAATAAACATTTTTCTCCCACTTTTCCTTTTTTATTCCTTAACCAATTTGCAAATGCTTATGAAAAGAAAACAGAGACAAGATTTCATATGGTTTGTCTATGGCACCATTTTGTGCTATACGGAGACTACTTGGAAAAGGTGATGAGTGGTAAGTCGATGAATGATATTAATAGAGAAACAACAGACAAACTGCTCTCAGCATTGTGATTAACCCTTTAGCTTTCACATCTTGGTTTCCCCCATTCTGTCAGGAGGTCCAAGCAGAGCATAATGTTTACATCTCCCTGCACAAGCTGCTAATTGTTTTCCCTTCCCAAATGTTGGCATTTTTCTCATTTTCACTTACAGGAGCCTTGTGTATGTAAAAACATCTTTGGAAGCAGTGAGGAAGCACTGAAGCATTATTATTTTCCTTATTCAGGTCTTGAAGAAGAAATGAACATTTCATATTTTGATAATAAAGTTATTATTTAAATAATAATAAAAAGATTATTTGTACTTTCAGCACCAGTAAAAAAACATCTGAGGTTGCATTTACTCCTGAAGGCGTAGGTGGAGAATGCATAGACTTAAAGAAAGAAACCCATGCCTGATAACCACTGTGCAGAGCACTGAAGCATCGAAACCACCAAGTACTTATGGTAAAAATACAACTTTGTTGAATGCAAAGAGCATCCCTTCAAGAGCCTTTAACAAAGGGGGGGAAAAAAAGCCACATACAAATGATTTGCAGTTTCCCAGTGAGCACATCCATTTATCTAATTAAATATTCCTCTCAAAGTTGCAGTAACAATAGCTCTTGTTCCTTGCCAGTTGCAGTAAGAAAGACACATTGAACAAGGATGTCAGCTGAATACCAGCATTGATGTTAATGCCAAGTGCCCAAAGCCTTGCCAAGATGCTGACGTTTAGAGTGAGGACTCCCTCATTTTCAGCTCTTTTTAAGGCTTTGTCAAAGTATTGAACTTCTAGAAGGCCATTTTTGTGCATTCTGCAGACACATGCATGGATTCACGTTTTCAAACAGGACAGGGTCCATCTACCATGCTGAGGTTTTGTAATGAAAATTGTGGCACAAATTAGTTTTATTTTCATTACTGATGACCATCTTTTGGTCCTGTATTTTGGTTCATGAGGTTTAAGCTCACTTTGAGTGTGCACATAGTTTAATTCAGACTAAAAAAATATAACCTTCCCTCCCCAAAAATACCAGCTAATCTCCAAAACAGATCTCCCATATTCTGATCACTGTAGCTTGACACCTACATGTTTTTCTTGGTTTCTCATTTCTGTGCAGGACATGGAAACTCAGATGCATTTCATTGAGCAGGTCTCTGTAGTTTTCCCTGCATCCTCAATTCACTCAATTTTTAGCAGATGAAATGGCTGGTTTTGCGTTCGTCCAAAAGCTGTGTTTCTAAGTAAGGGAAGAATTCAAGAATAAACGCAGGTTTGAGATCTAATGCCATTCTGCAGCTCCCTGAACATCAGATTGACAGGTAAGATCATACAAAGAGTAGGGAGAACAGTGAATCCAAATCTTCCTCACTCCACCTCATGCTTTCCTGCTTTTTTTTTTCTGCTTTCAATGATAGAGGCATGGAAAGCAGCAATAAGATATGTCCAGTGACACTGGATACATGCACCTATGGAACCTGCTCAGTTACTGCAGGCTTAATATTGCCTTCAATTCCTCTGAAACAGCAACTGCATCTATGGCATTTCTGTGCCTCAGCTCAGACTCTTGCTGGGGCTGTCTGGTCCTTATGGACTTTTAAGGTGCTCTCTTTGTTGTCAATTTCATTCCAGAGGCAACTGCATTTTAACTATGACATATCAAAGACATGTAGCTAAGAGTTCTTTTTTTTTTTGACACCTATTTCATGAATAATATCACACATGTGAACGTATTTGCTTGGGCATACACCAAATCATTTTATGCAGGTCTAATCCAGATTTTGAAACTGATATTTTAGGACACATCACTTGTAAATTGTGATTAAAACCTTGTGAATAAAGGTTTTTTTTAAAGAGGAGTGAACTCCTAAAAACCACAGTATGTCAATATGACTCATTTATAGTCAATTATATTTCAGAGGAACACAAACATAGACCATGCTAAATAAGAAAACAGCATTATTAAAAGGAAGTTTAAAAAAACCCTAAATATAGACCCAAATTCCTATGACACACACAAACGTCAAAACCAGTATTTCCATTCATCTGAAACAGCAACAGCTTAGCCTCATAGCCTTATTGTCTGCCTTGGAAGTAGTCTTTTAAGCAGAGTTAGAGACTTAGATTCCAAATATTTAACCTAAATGCTATCTCAGAATTGGAACAAATGTCACTGTGGTATACAGCCATGAGAGGGAGGAGAATAAAACCCTGTAAATCTGAACTGTCACTTCAGCCTTACTGTCATCAGAAGGAAAAGAGACACCTCTTAAACGTCTTTTAATTTTATTAAAGCTGCAATTATACTCAGAAAAGAAAAAAAAATGACTGAATGTCCTCATGATTCCTTAGTGTATAAGTTGCATGTTGCATCTTCTCTCCATTGCCTCCAAAGTTTTAGAGAGGCTCTTGCACCATTTCTTGAGGCATTTGTCCCAAAGTCTCAATAGAGAGCCAAATAAAAAGCAGAGAATAAAAGGGACTATAACACCAGAGGATGATTCTCTCTGTTGTGTAACATCAAAGCTTGAAATTACAATGAAATTAGTCTTACAGAAAAAAAGCAAATTTATAAATCATAATACATGTCAAATAGCATCCTTCCAGTATCTGAAGGGGGCCTACAGGGATGCGGGGGAGGGACTCTTCATGAGGAACTGTAGAGAGAGGACAAGGGGTAATGGGCTCAAACTTAAACAGGGGAAGTTTAGACTGGATATGAGGAAGAAATTCTTTCCTGTAAGGGTGGTGAGGCACTGGAACGGGTTACCCAGGGAAGTTGTGAATGCTCCATTGCTGGCGGTGCTCAAGGCCAGGTTGGACAGAGCCTTGGGTAGCATGGTTTAGTGGGAGATGTCCCTGCCCCTGGCAGGGGGGCTGGAACTAGATGATCTTCAGGTCCTTTCCAACCCTAACTATTCTATGATTCTATGATTCTATAATTCCATATTCTTAAAGAATTCGTATCCCAGTGAATTCATGAGCCAGTTTTAGGTGACTTCCACCACAAAATATTGCCCGCACAATGCAAGAGAGTTCTTGAACAAATGTGGGAATGAAGGACCAAGTGTTAAGTCTCTGAACATACAGGTGTTTAAGCTTGGTGCCTCAACATTAGGAGCATCACCTGGTAGGTATATAGGGATGTCTTTACTGCTGTATTTTTGCAAATATCCTGCAATGCTGTCTAACATCTGACTGATATCATAGAATACTTTGGGTTGGAAAGGACCTTAAGACATATCCAGTTCTAACTCCCCTGCCATGGTGTCCTGGGTTCAGCACTAGCAGTCATTTTTCTCCTTCTTAGTAGCTGGTGCAGTGCTGTGTTTTGACTTTCAGCCTGGGAACAGTGCTGATAACACCAGTGTTTTTAGTTGCTGCTCAGTAATGTTTACTCTGACCAAGGACTTTCTGAGTCTCATGCTCTGCCAGGGAGGAGGGGAAGCCGGGAGGAAGCAGAGACAGGACACCTGACCCAAACTGGCCAAAGAGGTATTCCATACCACAGCACGTCATGCCCACTATATAAACTGGGGGCAGTTACCCGGAAGGGTTAAATCACTGCTCAGGTCGGGCTGGGTATCGGTCGGCGGGTGTTGAAAGGCTGTATTCTCTCCCCTTGTTATTTCCCTTGTCATTATTATTATTGGTGGTAGCAGCAGTGGTTTGTGTTATACCTTAGTTACTGCACTGTTCTTATCTCAACCTGTGGGAGTTACATTCTTTCGATTCTCCTCCCCATTCCTCTGGGAGAGGGTGGGAGGAAGGGTGGGGAGTGGGAGAGCAGCTGCATGGTACTGAGTTACCAGCTGGGCTTAAACCACGACACATGGGCAGGGACACCTCACACTAAACCATGTCACCCAAGACTCCATCCAACCTGGCCTCGAACACTGCCAGGGATGAAGCATTCACCACTTCTCTGGACAACTCCTTCCAGTGCCTCACCACCCTCACAGTAAAAAGCTTCTTCCTTAGATCTAACCTGAACTCCCCCTGTTTCAGTTTGAACCCATCACTCCTTGTCCTATCGCTGCAGTCCCTGATGAAGAGTCCCTCCCCAGCATCCTTGTAGCCCCCTTCAGACACTGGAAGCTGTTCAGAAGTCTTCATGCAGCTTCTCTTCTCCAGGCTATACAGCCCCAGTATTCTCAGCCTTTCTCCATATGGGAGCTGCCCCAGCCACTGGTCATCCTGATGGCCTCCTCTGGACTTGTTCCAACAGCTCCATGTCCTTCTTATGCTGAGGACACCAGCACTGCACACAGTGCTGCAAGTGGGGTCTCACAAGAGCAGAGTAGAGGGGCAGGATCACCTCCTTCGACACGCTGGTCACGCTCCTTTTGACGCAGCCCAGGATACGGTTGGCTTTCTGGGCTGCAAAATGCTATTTTATAATGAGGAATGGAAATTGTTCTCATCCCAGTGTTCCTGCTACCATACCTAGTGCTCAAATCATCCTTTTGCATCTAAAGTTTGTTCTATTTTTTCTGCCAACCACTAGCAGACTATAAAGCTATCTCTAAGTATTTCATAGAATCATAGAATAGAATTATAGAATAGTTAGGGTTGGAAAGGACCTTAAGATCATCTAGTTCCAACCCCCCTGCCATGGGCAGGGACACCTCCCCCTAAACCATGCCAGCCAAGGCTCTGTCCAACCTCGCCTTGAACACCGTCAGGGATGGAGCATTCAAGATTCTTTGTATTTCTATAAAACATGCATCCTATTCCTCCTTCAGCACCAGACTCATTTGCAAGCATTTATCTGTTCCGATTACCCAGGTGCTCCTTGAAACTGTTTTATAAGCAAAATTATTTCTATAAGTCATGAAATCAGCTTTTCTCCTCTCTGAGATCTACACATAACCCAACGGATCCTAACATCTGGCATTGCACTATTTAATCAACCCTGGAAAACTGCCCTTTATTGCATGCTGAAATAGAGAAAGGTTAATAGCGTTTATTTAGTATCATGCCATTGCTTGCTATTACTTAAAAAGTCTTTCATATGCTCCAAAGACAGCTCACATGCAATGCAACTGCACTGTGTAACATGCTGGAAGGTAGCAGCTAACTGCACATTTGTGGAGAAAGAAGAATGCAGTGACTCAGGACAGAAAAACAGCTCACCCAGAAAATGGTGTGTGCTCCTGCATGTTTACACAAAGCAGACAGACCTTTTCTGCTCTGTTGTTTCCAGGGCTATGTCAGACGGCCTCATGCCATGGCAGTAGCCATGATTTTGTTCCTCTTCTTCCACAGGGTAAAGGGCTGAACCAACCATTGCTACAGGTCCTGCAGTACCAAGGAGGCTATAGTTTCTCAAAACTAAAACTGAGGCTTTCAAGTAGCAGCAGTGTCTTCACATACACACCCTTTAAATGGAAAATCAGGCTGCTCTGGAGAGCTCTACATTGCGCCCTGCTTTTTCATTCATCCTTCTTGGGTTTATCAAACAAGGATGACTAATGTGCTATTGTGATGCACTTTGCTCAAAAATATGGCCAACTGAGGCTGCTTCCACTGAGCATTAAACAATAAAAAAGAACACTCAGCTGGGCGATGTGTAAGTCATTATACCCTGCTTTAAAACAACAGGCCTTATACATAAACCATGCCCTCATGCAAACCTGACCTACATAATGTTTACATCTTCCAATGTCAGGAAGATTTCACAAGTAATCCCACATGTCCTATAACTGTAAAACTGGTGATGCTTTAGCCTCAAATAGCTTATCTCGTTATGCTTCAACCCTCCCACTGCCTTTCCAGTTTCTTACATTTTGGCCATGGATTTTAGGTGTGACAAACATCTTTGAAACTGTTCATCCTATGCCAAGAAATGTTCCTCCAGCTCAGTGCACACACAGTTTAACCACCTGGGAAGGACTGTAACAACTCTTCATGACACCCAAAAAGAAAGAAAAAGGAATACTACATATATATGATATCAGCATGAAGCCACTGACTTCAGTTGGGCCAGGGGTTTAGTTCTTATCCCTACAAAACTGCTGAATATCCATTTTAGGCCCTAAAACACAAAGACCAAATGACACCCCAGAGCACGAGTGATAAGGAAAATAGCAATAGCATTGTTTTGCTATAAGAATACTTCAAATCATTCCTTGAAAAGCAGACTCCCTGCTAAGGTTATAGCACACTGCTGACTTCATACATGAGGGGCAGAGTGCTTTAGATAGACCCTGCTCCAAGAACTTTTACTGAATTTAAATGCTTCAGTGGGAACAAGGCCCTGAATTCTCTAGATACAAGACACAAGCCTGTCAGTTCTTTGCTTTGACAGAGAATTGTAACAGATTTCAAATTTATGAGCCATTTTTCAGCCCAGAATAATGACTGGAGCTGAATCATTTTCCAGAGCACAAGGACATGAAAACATACATTTTTAAGATGGGATTTTATCCTAAATCCACCTGGTCTTTTCAACTGACTATGCAGGTCAGTAAAGTTTGTTGTAGCACATGCCATTAGCTCTCATTTCGCATTTCAAGCACTCTATTTTTTCACTCTTTCTGCCAAACTATTTCTTTTGCAGAAGACTTCCAGTTTCAAACTCAGCTCTAAAATGGAGCACTTCTACACGGAAAAGGCCTCCTTACTTTTGACTTTTTTTGATATTCACGTGGGCTACGGTTATCTGAGCAAAAAGGTTATTAAAAAAGGATATTTGAATAGCAGTACTAGATATTCTCAAATTTATTGCTCAGCCACAGAAAATATAAAATACAATAATTTTATTCATCTCTTCATAGAAACTTGCACTTGTTTATGACTCATTAACCTAAAAATCCTCCCAGCATCCTTATCAGCATTCAGCGTCTTTGTGATTTCTAAGAGGATTTTCTTACCCTTATCAAAGGGATGAAATGCTTCTCTGAATCACAGCATTAAACAACACATGCCTCCACCTTATAAGGATGCCTCATAAATATCATTCCTTATAAAATGCTGGAAAAAAAAAAGGCATAAAAATGTTAAATTAAATTAAGTTGACTAATCTCTTAGGCCCAAATCAACCATACCTGAGACTTGGAAACATACTGTTATGTCACCAGATAATTGTTTTAATAGTTGACAGTCTTCAAAACATCTGGTAACTCTATGTGTCACTCAGAAAATTAGTATTGCTCTTGAATTAGCTTTTAAACAACAGAAGCAAATGCTTGAACATAATTCCAAACAGAGAATTAAATTATTCTTTTCATACTACGAATTTCCATATGATATTTCATACTTGCCCTAAAACAACACTTTTGATGACCTCAGTGAGAATTCCTTGCATTGGGAAGAAGACTGTGAATAATCCCCAGGACATATCAATGCAGAAAACTGTAGCAGCAGGAAGAGTTTCATTGCAACTCTTCAGGTTTGAAAATAGCAGATTTATAGTAAGATCCTCCTTAGTAGCGTGCAACCATGTGATGCATTTCTCATATTTTGACATATTTTATACTAACTCTCTGCTGCAAATAAATATATCCAGAAATATTAAGAACCTGGCATTTGTTTTGTGCGGTTGGCTTGCTTGGTTCTGTTTGGTTTCTTTCCTTTTGCTCTGACATTCACCTAATAATCTTGATCTGAAGTAAGAAGGTGCTATGGACTATAGACACTAGTTACTTCTGTTTCGAAGTTTGACTGTATTTCACTGATTTCTCTGTGGCAACACACAGAAGGACTTAATCTTCTCTTTTTTATCTTAATAATAATTAAATCTTTATTAATTATTTAATAATGACCTTAGCTAACGAGACCATAAAAGTTTGACAAAGTTCTTGCATGTTTGCGGAACAAACATGCTCTCTCCATGGGCTAGCTGCTCTGAAAGAGAATGATATTGCTGAGCAAAAAACCCCAAAAGAATCTAAAGCTGCTTGCTTTCTTTTCCCCGTAAAATTTTGCTAAAGAGAATGAAATCACCCCACTCATTAAGGTTATCTGACATCACTGCTATTGCAAATGGTTCCATGTACAGGAGATGAGAAGGTAGGCATTGCATCCAGCTGTGAAAAAATGCTAACTGGCTATCCTGCTATTTCTTCTCCATGACTGACTTGGTATGCAGCAATTTTCTAATGCTCTTGTTAACAATATCAGGCAGGAAGAGTGCAGTTCAACCTAGTTTATGTTTAGGAAGAGGAGCACTGACTTCCCACAATTACTCCTTGAATATAGCATCAAGCCAAAGGAGCAGTAGGGAAAACAATGGAAGGCTTCCATGTGCATAAGAATATTGTTTCTGCCCTTTGAAAAGCTTGTCATTATACAATCCCACAACAAAAAGGAGACCTTAGCAGAAAAGAAAAACACTGATCTGTATCTAGTGAATAAAAGCAAAATTACAGAAGAATCATGACACATATATTGCCATAGAATAATTTCTCTCACAGAGCTCCTAGTTGTTTCCAGAAACTAATTTAAGTAGTAAATCAGAAAAGTGGAAAGGATCATATAAGGGAAATTCCCTAGTCTTTTCTTGAACTAGTCATGGCATTTGTACACCCCCTTACCTAAACAGTTTGGTTCAATAATCCATCAAAAACTACCCAGGACCCATCTTCTGCCATACCAGTGAAGTGAACAATTGAGCACACTGCCCTATGTGCACCAGAGCTAGCAGCAGGGAAAGGAACAAATGGGCACCTTTTCTCAAAGGTGAGGCAGTAGATGTGCTCAGCTGTGCTCCTGAGCCACAGCACTCAGCAGCCACACACCACCAAAACACAAGAAAGTTTACAATCCCTACCAGATATTCTACATAGTATCTTTATGTTGCGCATTGTTATTAGGACTATCACCATGAAGTGCATAACTGAGATGAATTATAGAATCACAGAAATGTTTGGGTGGGAAAGGACCCTAAGATCATTCAGTTCCAGCCTCCTGACATGGGCAGGGATGCCTCACACTAGAGCATGTCACCCAAGGCTCTGTCCAACCTGGCCTTGAACACCACCAGGGATGGAGCATTCACAATATCCTTGGGCAACTCATTCCAGTGCCTCACCACCCTCACAGTAAAGAACAACTTCCTTATACCTAACCTGAACTTCCCCTGTTTCCGTTTAAACCCGTCACCCCTTGTCCTATCACTACCGTTCCTGATGAAAAGTCCCTCTCCAGCATCTTTGTAGGTACTCTTCAAATATTGTGAGGCTGCTCTGAGGTCTCACACAGCCTTCTCTTCTCAAGGCTGAACAGCTTCAGTGTTCTCAGCCTGTCTTCATATGGGAGGTTCTATACTGAATCAATAGAGGAAAGTTGCTCTTTGACTCACATACTGATTGGAATTTGGAACATCTGGGCTAATTGCTGTATTTCATACATCCTGCATGACAGAAGATCACGCGTGATGTAGCAACTTTTCCTTCTTCATAATTAGCTTGTCTAGCAATAAGATGAGCTCTTGTACATTAATACAAGCCTTTAAGGGCAGAGTTTTCCCATCACTAGATTTATATGGTAAGTGAGCTTATCTTTAGTAATAGTAGGGTTGAGATGAGTCATCAGAATGGGAAGAATAAGGAAGTACGTTTAAACGCCATTGCTTAGGTAGAAATGTGCTGTCAAATTTATATTCTGTGTACTACATGTACAGTAAAAACTTATTTTAGCTAACACAAAAAAGGCATGCAGTCTAGTATACACAACCTCTGTTAAGTAATACCTATGCACACAAACAAGAACACTGTCCTTCTAAAGCAACATGCCTGTTCTTTTGCTGTGTTTCTCATCCAAAGAGATAATTCACTTTATAGAACCAGAGCACCGACTAAAACCAATATATTGACTTGTAAGATGTGAGCCCAAACAAATTGCACCACACACAGAGTGCAGTTAAGTAGTGATGACGCACAGATTGTACAACACAGAAAGGGATGAGTCATAACAAAAATATACATGTACACAGGGGCAGGAAATTAACTGTCAAACATTTACATATTTATTCTTTTGTTACATTTTTGGACTCTGGACCTAAGTGCTTTGATGTTTATTGGGTTTATCAGTTATAAAGTTAACTAATCAGTCTGCAACAGTTAGGATCTGTCATTATAAGCAATCTTCATGAGTAGTGCAAACAGAAAAGCCAAACTCCATGGCTGCAATGTAACGGCATAGCATATTAATAAGCACCAACACTCACCCAAGTGACAAAACACTGTACCAAAGTATGTCAGGAAGCCAAGTTGTCATTACTTACAATACATAACAACTGGGGCCTACTGTGATTCCTTCCTGACTTTGTGTTTCTCCAGTGGTGGGAATCAGTGAACACACTGCAAGAAAAAGAGATCCTCATAGAGAGACAGGCATGTGTAAGTTGAGTAATAGTGAATGACCAATGTATGTTTGATACACTCCAGAACCTCTGGCTTTTTGATGCTGATTGTAAGAATAAAGGCATCTATCTGTGTGCTTAAAATTGCAAGAAAAGCACTAAATTAGAGTTGCTTCTTTCAACAGTTTAAAGAGCAGAAGGCTGAAAGTCTCAAAGAAACCCACTTCTCTTCCAGAGATCCAAGGTTAAGTAAATAAAGTTCCTTAATTCTCAATAAGCTATTAGGAGCAATAAAAACCAAATCACAATATAACAATAAATAGGGCAGCATAACAGACTGAATAAAGTGGAAAATCTGAAGGAAGCAAAGCAATACCTGGTCACTACCAGTTCTGATCTAGGACAGAAGCCTTATCCATTGCTTTTCTTCCCTTGTCTTTTAGCCTACAAAAGACACATGTAACTGGTATGTTACTGATGTCATGGATTCCAGTGATATTATTACTGATTCCAAGCTGATGTACAGAAAACTTAAAGACTTGAGTTTACATGACAAAAGACTAAGACACGATTATAATGTGGCACTGCCACCACTGATAGCACTTTAATGGCACTCTCCTGCAAGTATCTCAAAACCTGTTGTTACACACACCATTGCAGGAACCAGTAATGCAGGCAAATACTAATCACACCTCTTTATAGTTTACTTCAGTGAGCAAGAAAGAGTATCTCAGAAGCATGCCTAGAAACAAACCTACTCATGCTTATTGAATCACAAATCCTCGGCTGTATTTCTCCAGTGACGTGGGCATCTGCATCTGAGAGTCAAAGCAATAGTTTGGGACCTACCTATAATAGGCTGTGCAGCGAGAAGGAGCTGAAGCAGAATGGGAAAGCTGCTCAGGAGATATCAATATAAACACACCTAGAAAGGGCTTATCTGAGGGACAGGAACAGCTACACAACACTTTAGACCCTTGCATCTTCCAGCATGTCCATACTGATTGTGCAGCTCAGCAGACATGAGCCACTTCTGCTCAAAACAGTGGCATAGTGAGACATATGCCAGTGCTGCCCCACTCATCTGTGTGAGCATAGGGAACCCCTGTGTGAAATGACACCATTGCAGCCAGGAAAGTAAAAGAAACAAAATCTACAGAGTTCAGCTCATCTTTGTTGCATAGACAGGACTTTGCAAACAGTCTTTTGCAGGATAGTGATGTTCACATGTCGACCTAATCCCATCAGATTTTGGAGACCACTTAACACAGGTGGTTTTATCCTTGTATGTTATTACTTACTACATAAGTAAGTAATAAATAATAAATAGTAATAAATAGTAATAAATAATAATATAATAAAATAATTAATAATAAATAACAATATATTTTATATTATAATCTTATTTCTATTTATATAATTATAATTAATGATATAATAAAAATAATAAAATAATAAAAATAATAAATAATAAATAATAAAAATAATAAATAAATAAGTAAGAGGGGAAGGGGAACAGATTTTAGGTCTCTTTAAATTGTATCTGTAACTTCCTCAGTCTTGCAAACATTTCCTGCAAGGACTTGCACACTGACCTCTATCCACTAAGGATTTTAAACTTGTCTAATTGCTGAAGGGCTTGCGAACAGTGACAAAGAGCCTCTAACCCTTGATATTGACTGAAACATGAAAAACCAGTTCCTTATCCAGTTACAAATTGTGTCTATTCTGCAAAATTCTGAAGGTTTCTTCCATTCAGTAGCTGGCAGAATTCACTCTGTTGGGATGATGGCATACACTTGGTTCCCCATTGCTCCAAGAGTTAATCATTACACCATTACCAGTAATGCTCAAAATACTGAGAACAGAGAGAGTACATTTGCTGTCAAAGGTCTGAGAAAAAGACATGATGCAAAGTCCAAGCCCCATCAACATGAGGAGATGAGAAAAGCTACTCTGTTCCCAGAGATGGCCTCCAAACATACAGACCAGTTTCTAATCTGCATGAGAATTCATTTCAAATTTCACTTTAATAGGTGCTAAGTACATACAAAAAGAAATGCCATCGTTAATATGATCAATCTGTAAGGAGGAAAGCACATAAAAAGAACATCCATACTTAAAAGAGTTAAGTAATCACAATAGTAATTATTAATTGCATTATAATGTAAAGATCTCTGGCTGATCTTTTGCAAGCAGCATAATATAATTTCCAGGTGCTACATCAAGTTATGCAACAGAAAGGCATTCCTGAAACAGCTTTTGAACAGCAAATCCCACTTCAGCAAAACCATTTCTTTCCACAGAATATTAAAACTCGCACAAAGCATGGAACTTTCTCACTGAGATGCATTATGACTAAACCTTAAGAAATCTGGAGAAGAAATCATATTCCGTAATAAATATCTTAATTATTTGGGCTTTCATTATTATTAAATCAGACATTAAATGTATATATTTACATATATGCATAAAGTTGTTTTCTATATTACATAGTTACATGCATAAATGCCCACATATGTACATATATATATAACATTTTAATCTCTATAGTCTTTCTAGGACAGAGGTCTTTTTTTCCACCAGTTCTGTTCTCAAACACTCTCCAAGGCAGACACTGCTGTTGCTAGTTTATAGATGGGTAACTAAGAACCAGATTGAAGAACTCATTCAGAAGACACTCAGAGCCAGAACAAAGCCTGCCTCTGGCTCCCCATCTTGCTTTGCTTTCCAGGTGCAGGAACTTGCAATGCAGTCTGATGCAACAAGTCAAAGATGGTGCATTCATATCACACTGACCTGGCATGGAGTCACCTGCAGGCAAAGGGCAGTTGGGTTAATGCCACCTCCAAGAGCTGGAGGGTGCTGGCTTGCATGGGGGCAACAGGAGAGGGAGGCTGCCTCTCACAGACACCATTTTATGATGGATCTTATATGAAGAGTGCAAGTGTCATATCTACTGCCTGCCTCTGACATGCACTTTAAATAGCTTCTGAACACTTCCACACAGTTGGATGTCCTTACAAATGTGGCCTAGGGAGCTGTGTCACTTATGTGGTAGTCTTCTGTATAACAGCCTTTGAGCTCCTGGGATTTTGTGCTGCATTTCAGAGGCCTCTGCACTCTTCTGTAGCACCTCCAGGCAAATTGGAGCTGCTAGGATGCATGCAATGTTATGTTTCCCAAAACTTTTTGTATATACCCTATGCTGCCTATTTGTCTGAATTAAAAACTATCACACCAAAGAGTTGTGCACCTTTTCTTTTTAAATGACTAGACAAGACAGATATTTTAGAAGGTATGGAAAAGAAAAATAACTTCGCTAGCAGCATGGAGCTCATATTTCACATTGAAACATTGTCCTGGGTTCAGTAGTAGCAGTCATTTTTTCTTCTTCTTAGTAGCTGGTGCAGTGCTGTGTTTTTGACTTTCAGCCTGGGAACAGCGCTGATAACACCGATGTTTTTAGTTGCTGCTCAGGAATGTTTACTCTGACCAAGGACTTTCTGAGTCTCACGCTGTGCCAGGGAGGAGGGGAAGCTGGGAGGAAGCAGAGACAGGATACTTGACCCAAACTGACCAAAGAGGTACTCCATACCACAGCATGTCATGCCCACTATATGAACTGGGGGCAGTTACCCGGAAGGGTTAGATCACTGCTCAGGTCAGGCTGGGTCTCGGTGGGTGGTGAGCGGTTATATTCTCTCCCCTTGTTATTTCCGTTATCATTATTATTATTGGTGGTAGCAGCAGTGATTTGCGTTATACCTTAGTTATTGGACTGTTCTTATCTTAACCCGTGGGAGTTACATTCTTTCGATTCTCCTCCCCATCCCTCTGGAAGTGAGGAAGGAAAGGGCGGGGGAATGAGTGAGCGGCTGTGTGGTTCTGAGTTACCGGCTGGGCTTAAACCACGACAAACATTGCCAAGTAATGAAGCCATTTTCATTGGATTTGATCATGTTTGAATCCATTGGGAAACTTGCCTCAGCAGCTTAAAGACATGGATGACTTTTCTGCTTGGACTCTGGAGCAGTCCTCAGAATGTACAAGCTACACTCAGAGGAGCTGCATCAGAACTATTTTGTCCAATTCATGTATCAGTGGAAAAAATTGGAATATGGTATTCTTTTGAAAAGACAGAAAGGAAAATGGGAAACTTATTACTCAAAAAAAAATAAACAGTGTCTTTTTTATTTAGGCCTTGTAGCACATACGTTAAACAGTAACCAAATATGATGTTAAAACCAGCAAATGACTAACCCAGAGAATTATAAGCTTGGGGTGAGGATCTAAACAGCATTCAGAAATAAAGTACTTATTATATTCAAATTAAAGAAAATATGAAGTAGACAGAATAATAAGCTAAAAAAAATATATTGGCAGCAAATCTGTTTCAGGACTGAATGTTTCCCCTGTGAGATTCTCAGGAAGCACCAGGCACCCTCCAGTTTTAAAGCTTTCATCTCTGGGCTCAGAGCTGTATTGGTTTCCTGTATAAAAGGAATTGAGACCAGAAGAAAACATCTGACCAACTGCCTCAGCAATCATAGAGTGCTTTATACTTTGTGGAGCGCTGCCTAACACAACAAAACCCAGTATTGTTACAGAGGACTTAAAGAGTCCAATCAATTATGTTCCTTCATGGGTACGGCTACACTAGCCTTTGATCACCATTTCTAACTACCAGCAGTAAAGCAAACACAAATCTGCAGACAGCATCAATAAACCCTGCAGTGGGAGGGGACAGGGAAACTCTGTGCCCAGTTGGCTTTTTCTCTCTTGGTTTTATTTCATGTTATTGCTCCTTCCCCAAATCCCCATCAGCATTCTCTGGTGGCTGTCCTCTCAAACTCATGGGCAGATTTGAAGCGAGTGAAGGCAGCTTTTCTCACTTTATAGTCATTCACATGACATCAAGCAGAAAAATTAGGTGTTAAAAAAAGAAAATTCTTTCAGCAGAATTCTCTAACCAAAGCAGAATTCACTCTGCTGATTACCTCAACTTTATCTCTGCTTTTATTAAACTCTGGCTTTATACACATATACATAATACATGTGTTTGTGACCAATGAATTTCTATTAACACTCTTTCCCACTGTTTGTTTACTGTGTGGACTCTTTCCTGAGGACTTTTCTGCTAAGCACAATCTAAACACTCCAGATTTTCTGGTGATTTCTGCTATTATTTCACTATGATCTCACAGTGCAGGTTTTAATCAATGAAGAGGTCTGGGCTGAGCATGTGCTTTGTAACATGGTCCTTTTTGTTCCTACAGTGTTTACAGTTTAACAAAACAGACCTCCCATCCCCAAGAAGCACACAGCATCTTCCAGCTCAGAGGCGTAAAACACCCAGTGGTTTTCATCATGCAGAACAGACAGGTTTAAGGCACAGATCTGAACAAAAGATTAGGAAAGGCAGTCTGGTCCAGTGCTTAAGCCAATAGCCTGGAATCTAGAAACCCTTGCTCTGCCAGCATTGCCTGTGACACAGCCTGTGCTGCTGGTGTCTGCACAAAATCACACTGGCCTCAAGCCTCATAAATGTGCAGGACCTGAACGCTCCTGAAATAATTTAGAATCAGGCAAAGAACCTTTGAGGGTTTGGGCCTTGTTTATTTTGTGCTGCAATAATTGCCCATAAAAAGAAAGATAACAACACTTCCCTATCTCACCAAATACACTGAATACCCACTGCAACAAGGATACCCAGCATACCTGCTGAAGTGAGGTGATGTACTGATTCAAAGAGGCATGAAAACAAAGATAGGGTTTCACATAAGCCTCATGCTACATTCTAGCCTGAAAGAGATGCAGCCTAAGTAAAAGCATGGACCTGTGAAAAATTAAATAAAACCCAATTCTGCCAGCCTTATGTCTGTGGTCAGATATTTCCTAACAACTGGTGGATGCTAACCGGGCTTTAAGCCTGCTGTCTGCTTTGCCTGGCACATGATTCAGCTCTTGCCACTGCATAAAGTGCTCAGTTTATTTAGCCATGTCTCCCTAGCTGGCAGAGCTAGTCCTCCTTTCCCTTCCGGCCCTGCTGCTTTAAACACTTCACGCTGCATTTTACTTGGGAGAAGCCTTGCTCCCATGGCTGTCTGGCAGGAGTCCTGTCCCTCATGTGTAAATACAGGCAAGGCAATACTTTTTTAACCACATTGCCCAGAAACCAAGGATCTATTAAAAATTTTCCAGGTAAAATTTCACATCTTATTATTTAAAGTACTCCATAAAACCATGCCAATCCAGAATTCAGGGTAGGAGAATCTGGATGAAAGGGAGACAATTCTTACTTGTAATGCACTAGAACAGGAAAAATATGACTTGGATTCTGTTTCTAACTTACTATAAACTCCCAAATACCCTTGCTCCTTTTGCATGTGATCCAGATGAGATGGCATCTTTTCTCTCTCCATTTATCTATTAAAAATATAATTTGGAGAATAACAGATTTCTTTTGCTGGGAGGATCTACAGCCCTTAGAGGAACTTTACCATAACACAGACACAGCTTTTTCACTTTAGTAGCACTACTTACATCTGGATGAAAAAGTAGCACATGCCAAATAGGTAGTAAAAGCCAAAGCCCATGGGTAATGACCAGGAAGAAAACTCAAACTTTATAATTTACTATGTGTGAAACTCTGTGAAAAACTTTGTTTTTCAAAAAAATGGTCTGCACAACTTCTAAGCAAACCCCCATGAGAAACAAAGCGCTGAGGAGAAACAAGTCAAAGAAAAATCAACCATAGAATGAAAACTGAACAGAACTAGCCAAGCCCTCTGTAGAAATGGAGTAGGTAATACAGTATCTATAGTAGCCAAAGCTGTATTGAAATAATTATAGCCCTATAATAAATTGGGAAAAGTGTAGCTGTGTGAACAAGACATAAAGTGAAATTGCACCTAATACTGCGGTTCATACTTGCTCAGAACATCTGGTTGTTACCATACTAGTTGGTGCCAGGCTGCATTTTATTTAAACCAATAAAACCTTTTGTGCAGTCTCTTGACCTCACTAATTATCTCATTTACATTGAGGACAATAATATTGCTATGTAATTTAAGAAGGAAGTGTTCCCACTCCCAAGTGTTATCCCTACATTTCCTCTGAAGAAACTTTAAACTGAAGAATGCTGCAAGTGAATGTGTTCTCTGCAACCCAGGTCATAATTATCTCTCTTAATTGTTTGAGTTCCAGAGTGTTTAAGGCTTTACATGCCAATTCTATCATGCATGTTCAGAGGAGGCAAAATCTGGAATGATCATGATTTACTAGATCTTCACCAGTTAATGGAATAAAGTCTCTCCTAAGCAGGCTCCAGGATGCAACCCAACAATGCCAAGATACTAAACATCTTTTCATGGGCTTGTATTTAAAAGACCAAACCCATCTTGATACTCTGGTCATCAAACGTCAGTACAGAACACACAGAGGCTGGGACCACTGTGCAGCCTTTTCAGCCAAATCTTACTGCACTAGAGGCAAGAAATACATAGGCTGGGAGAAAAAGCATTATGCCTGAAAATTGTTCCATCCTTCTTATACTAAGAAAGCAAAAGGGATAAAAAATGCTGAATTATCTTCAGAAGCTGCCTCTAAATTCTTTGACTGTGGCATAAAAGGAGAGCTTAGCCAACCAAACACAGCGAGATAAAGCTGAAGTCAGTAGGCTGGGTTTTCAACTTCATATTTTCCTTCTAGTCATTAGAAAGAGTTGTGTTGAGTTTGGGTTTTATACATAGTAGACAATGTAAACTATGTCTACTGCGTGTAGTGTGTACTCTATGTAGAGTATATATGTACTCTATACATCACAGAGTTGCTCCTATTCAAAGTCTGTGAAAGACCACAGGTGCTTTCTTGCTCAGTATAAAACAGGTATAAAACCATCTTAGAAGAAGGTAGACCCCTAAACCTCACATTTGGTGAGTATTAACTTACTGATAGGTGGTCCACCAGCTGAGGACACCTCCATCTGTAGGCTCTGTGTGTGTACGTGAGCTGAAAGCAGAAGCCAGCTCAGACTACAGGGTGCATCAGGAATTACCAGTACTGCTGGTTTAAATACTTCTGTTCAAACAGCCTCCCATTTTGTCACCCATTTTCCCTGGGTGCAAAGCCACCCACCTCTACTCCATGCCACAGTCCAGTTGCCACATCACTTACATCAGTGTGACTTTGCAAAGGGATGTGTATAAATAGAACAGATTGGATCTGCTGGTCTGAGCTGATAAGAAAGAAAAGATCTGCTCCTGGATATTTGTGGGTGTGGAGATGTTTAACCTGGCTTGGTTCAGCACAGGCCCACAGGAGGCTGCATCAGCACAACCAGAGCAGAGAAAAACTGCAGCACAGGAGCACCCACGAGCAGTAGGTGTGTGAGGTGGAAATTTCTTAGAGTTTGTTTTGTGTCAAATCCAATTTATTTAACACCTAATAATGTTACAATTATCTATGCAATGATTATATAATAATGTAATGATAATCTAATTACATCCTTAGAGTCACCACAGAATGGGGAAGGAAGCAATCATTAGTTTTTAACAAAAGATCTGATTTAAATTATTTTACACTGCTTGTACTTACACAAGAAACAAGACTTGGTCATACTGCATTCACTTTCTATTTTTATTCTGAATTGAACTAAAGGAATTGTTCCCTAGATTGATTCCTGGGAGCAAACTGACCACAACTGATGAAATCTCCTCAAATTTGCTAATTTCTAATGTGTTTAACGTTTTATTCCAAGTGACACTGTGTTTGTCCAGCAGCAAAGGACACCAAGGCACCTGCAGAAGCTGATGGCAGTGTACCCCTCAACAGAGGACACATACTGAGGGGTGACTGTGATCCTCACAAAGAGGACAGCACTAAACTCCCTTAAACTTGAAGTCCATTTATTTGGCTTTTAAATTGTTCAACAGTAATGGGTTGACAGGAGACCTCACAACCAGTCAACATCCCTGGCTGGAGGTGGGAAAACCAGTAGGGGCTGGTTTGTTTAACTGGTACTCTCAGCTTTTCAGCTACCACTGCCTAGTCCCTGGCACTTTAAATTGTTATGACCCTGGGCTGTGAACTGTAGTTGAGGACATCTTGCCTTTTAAATCACCTTTATTTTTTTGGGGCCTGTAAGAGAGATGGGGAGAGACTTTTCATCAGCGTCTGTTGTGATAGAACGAGGGGTGATGGTTTTAAACTAAAAGAGGCGAGATACCGACTGGACGCAAGGGTGGTGAATATATGGTAACAGGTTGCCCAGAGAGGTGGTGGACCCCCTATCCCTGGAGACATTCAAGGCTAGGCTGGATGTGATTCTGAGCAACGTGATCTAGATGAAGATGTCTCTGCTCGTTGCAGGGGAGTTGGACTAGATGGGCTTTGGGGGTTCCTTCCAAACCAAATCATTCTACAATCTTTGGCAATTCATATTACAGCCAAGTGTACTCCAGGCTCTAAATACAGCTCTGTGGTCTACAAAGCCTTCTCATGGCCTCAGCACACCAGTCATCCCAAAAAGAAAATTTGCTATAATTTTACTGATATTTGATACTGAATTTCTCTGCTTTTAATTTTTCAGATATACATGCATTCAAAATGCACCTCTTAGCAGAAATAGCTGTCAGACTAGACAGCAATGAAAAGCTGTAAGTAATACCAGGCTACAATCTACATTTGCCAAAACATTTGGAGCAATTTAAGAAAAGGCTCCAGCAAAAGGAATTCTTCCTTCAAACAGAACTGGGCTGAAATAACACTCGAAGAGGTTAGAAAAATCTGCCTAAAATGTTGCCAAAGCAACCCCATTATCAAAAGAAGAGGGAATAAATAAGCCTCTGGGTCAAAAGGCCTGTCTCCTTGCTCCAGGTAGTCTCTCTGAGCAGTTTCCATTAATGCACAGCAGAAAGCACAAGGTACAGCAGGCACACTGGAGATGGGGAACTAACTGAGGTTAACAGCAAAGGGCTGCAATCCTTTCTCCAGGGCATCTCTGCAAAGTATCCAACCTTAATGTAGCTTTCTATTTAAACTGATTTGTTTCACTTGTTAATGAACTGACCCAAAGGGGGTGCAAATCCTGGGAGATTCCCCAGCTTTCTGGGGCTCAGACCCTTTTCTGACTGGAGGGACAAGAGGCCCAGGGTTTGGCCATCACTGGTATTTCAACACTTATCGATCACACCCTTTCATATCACAGGAATTGTTCTAATTCAAGTATTCCCTCTCAAACCGTTCAAGTTTAATTTCTGTTATGGGAAAAGAAAAATATATATAAAAACCAAAAAACCCCGAATAAGCGCCAGGGCATTTGTTCAAATCAAAATGCTGTCAGATCAGTCACAGACACAAGTTCAGACGAACACTTGTGCAGCTGGATCAAAGCAGAGGCCCAGATCTAAAATGCAAAGAGTAAACAGGTCTGGATCTCAGTATTGTGTTTCTTTGAAAACCAATGTTTTCCCTACTGTGCACATTTCTTAAAGGCAATGGGTTAGGCATTTCCCAGCATAATGAGAGTGTGCAGGAGTGCAGCACTCCCAGGGATCACACCCAAACGGAACAGAGACCATCAAGACGTGGGGCAACCAGGAAGGCACAGAAGGAAGAAGTGTAAAGAACCAGCAAAGGCTGAGAGCTGGAGGGAAAGCAGTTTGTGTAGCACTGCAGCGCCGCATAGTAGGTGCTGGGAGCCTCAGGCAGCTGTCTGTTGTGTTGGCCAATAAGAAACATCCTGTTCTACTACTTAAAATGATGATTTGAAGAGAGCTCCCACTCCTATGGCCCTGTGGACTGTCTGTTCAATACTTCTCCATCACATTAACAGCACTCATGTTCAAACGCTTGCACAAAAAGAGGACCATACATGCAGTTTTGGCTGTATAGAGAGAAATCAGGGAAATCACTTCAGAAGATGGCCCTCAGATTCCTGATCCCTGGCCTAAACCATGGGCAAGTAATATCCAGCAAAACATAAAGGGACTGAGACACTCAGGTACTTCAGTTAGTTATGATTTTCTTTCTTCTGATAGAAATCCAAGGGTGACAGCCTGGAGGGTGTCACAGAAAGCACGCAGACCAGGAGAAGGGGACTATAAAGTGCTTTCTATTTAGTTTCCCTGAGCTCAGATAAGACAGAAAAGTGAAAGAAAGACACAGAGCAGAAAAGGAGAACAGATAATTTTGCAACTGCAGAGAGTGTAAAGAAATACTGAAGGGTCCCCATGGACCATCACTCTAAAGTCCTTTCTAACAACACTCAAGACAAACTTCAGGATACTTGGAAAAGAATAGAAGCGCATACCATGCAGTTTATAGCAAACCTTGGTTAAAACAATCTGACTCAACAGTCCAATTGGGCTTTATGTTCAGGTATTGTGGATACTTCTAGTTCAACACAGATTTCTGGCTTCAAGACACACCAATCTTTTAAGAAGGCTTCAGTGTGGAGATGAGGTGGCCTATGCCTCAATAACTCTGTTAGGTCAGTCATCATACACGTCTGCGGTACATCTGCCTTACCCTGTAATGTCTGCAATCAAGGATGACCACAGAAAGGATGTCAGGTGTTTCCATTTAGCTGCTAAATCTGAACCATTTTGCTTATAGAAAATTTGCTAGTATTAAAAATAATTCAGTTCCAGGTGGTTGGCTGTGGATTGGGGCAGGTCAACAGAACATTAGCACTGCTGTCCATACAAAACCAGGACTTAGCCAAGAACATTTAAAAAGGAATCTGGATTACATATGAGGAGCACATACAACTGATCATGATCCACTGGCTGTATTGCTCCAGCTGATCTGAATTATATCTTGCATTTGCAGATTTGTTTCAAAGGGCATTAAAAACTCAAAAAAAAACCCCACCTGAAATAAGAGTCTTTATTTCTACAGAGTCCTCATCCTTTGAATAAAGGTTATTGCTTCTTTTAAGGAAAGAAGAAATCACAATGCCTATACCAATAACATGTGAAACCTAACAGGTAGCTCAGGTCAGAGAAGAACTCTTGCTAAGACAAGATGGACCTTTCAAATGTAACCAGCTTGTGGCAAAGCCCAAGGTTTCATAAAGCCACAGTAGTATTAGAGAAGACACTTAAATCCTGAAGTTGCTTCCAATGACACTATTGAGAGGTGGCTAATGCCAACCTCATGAAGTTCAATCAAGCCAAGTGTAAGGTCCTACACCTGGGTTAGGGCAATTCCAGGCACGGCTAAAGGTTGGGCAGAGAAGAGATTCAGAGACTCTGAAGAAGGACTTGCAGGTGTTCATTGATGAGAAACTGAACATGAGCAGCTTCAGTGTGCACTTGAGCCCAGAAACCAACCATGTGCTGGGCTGCATCAAAAACAGCATAAACAGCAGGTCGAAGAAGGTGATCCTGCCCCTCTACTCTGCTCTTGTGAGACCCCACTTGCAGCACTGTGTGCAGTGCTGGTGCCTTCAGCACAAAAAGGACATGGAGCTGTTGGAGCAAGTCCAGAGGAGGCCACAAGGATGATCAGGGGGCTGGAGTACCTCCCGTATGAAGATAGGCTGAGAACATTGGGGCTGTTCAGCCTGGAGAAGAGAAGGCTGCATAGAGACATCAGAGCAGCTTCCAGTGTCTGAAGGGGGCTACAAGGATGCTGGGGAGGGACTCTTCATCAGGGACTGCAGTGATAGGACAAGCGGTGATGGGTTCAAACTGAAACAGGGGAAGTTCAGGTTAGATCTAAGGAAGAAGCTTTTTACTGTGAGGGTGGTGAGGCACTGGAAGGAGTTGTCCAGAGAAGTGGTGAATGCTCCATCCCTGACAGCGTTCAAGGCCAGGTTGGACAGAGCCTTGAGAGACATGGTTTAGTGTGAGGCATCCCTGCTCATGTCAGGAGGTTGGAACTGGATACTCTTAAGGTCCTTTCCAACTCAAGCCATTCTATGATTCTATAAATTACTATCAAGGACAACGGTGTGGTATCTGTCTCTTTCTGATGTCTCTACCCTAAGCATTCCAGTTATTCAGTTATACCAACAAATGTTACAAGTTGAAAGAATATTGATATGGGCTGGTTTATTAAAATGAACAAAAAAATGCTTGTTTTTTGAAGTTTAAGGGCTATCCCTTTAAGGGTGACCAATGCAAAAATGCATAGTTCCTTTCTTCTCTGATACACCTGGGGCTGAGACACCTTTGTGTGGTGCTCTGTTCTATTTCAGCAGGCAATTTGATAGCTGTTTGAAGGGTGACACTGCAACATGTGATGTCCTCAAGTCCCATTTCACAGTCTTAGATGGCAAGTTCATACCAACAGGCTGGTTTATCCAGGTAGAGGCAACCCAAGCCCACAGTCTGTATCATCATAGTCATGTTGCACTGTATCAGAGCCTTTCCAAGGAAGACTAAGGAATCCTGCACCTCTCTGTGCAGCCAACCCAGGGCTGAAGCATTCCAAAGACCACACAGAGTTGCAAATGAAGCACAGAGGCGCTGGGAAGCATGTCAATAACACTAAGTGCAAGCTGGGAAGGAAGGAAGAAAGGGGTATCCCACAGTCACACACACACATCTGAACTTCCATAATTCATGGTCTACAGGATTTTATTATTTAGAAAATGGTTAAAGCTCACATTGTGAGCAAAGAAAACCTTCCAAATAAAGCAATATGTTCATTCTCTGTTAACTTTAGACTTTGAACAAAAGAGGGCAACAGGAAAAAATACATGCAACACGGGGAGGAAATTACAAGAGAAAAAGACGTAATGACAAAAAGCTTAAGTGTAAAACCTCTAGCCTTTTTCCTTTACTAAGCAAAAACTTTCCTCTACTTGCACTACTTACTACTGATATTTGTTAGAGACCTGATTGTTGAGACTCACTGAAGCTGTGAACACACCACGAAATGCAAACTTTCGCCTTCACACTTTCATACGTTAGGATGTAATTCTCTGCCTAAATTCTTGGTTCACCCTGTGAGGCAAAGGTCTCAGCCCTGACCTCCAGCACAACACAATTGAAAGGAACTTAGCTGGCTGATATGAAACAGAGCTTCCAAAATGCTTGTCACACAAGCCTTAATAAAGCCATGATAAATGCTTTTCAGCACCAAAATAAATGAGAACCCTGGAGTACCCCAAAAGCTCAGTCTAAGAAAGTTAATCTATGCTTAACACTTTTTCACCATGTTCTAGCGACATGGTGTTTCTTCTCTGGGAGGACAGTGTTTTCATTATGGTTATTAGGAGACTGGGGATAAATCTCCCTTCATCATGGTTACTTATTCCCCTCCCCAGTAGGTTCTGATAAGACCATAAACTTTACAGTGCCAGAATGACTTGAAGCCATGTATTCAACAGTGTGGCCAACATCTGTTGTGTGCTTTGCTCCCCCTCTGACTGAACTTGGGAGTCCTACTTATGTACAGTAACCTCTTGGTTTAGCTCACATACCACTGGCTGTTTATGACAATGACAGGCAGTGGCACAGCTTCTGCTAAAGGGAGTTGCTGTTTCACAGTCCCATATTAAAACCCTCCTGGGGGTGTTTCACGTCAGAGTTGAGTCACTCTCACAGTCCATCATTGCCAGAAGCAGCATGTCCCACACTCCAGCCCTACCCTTTCTTTTCTCTATCCCAGTCATGCTAATGCACCCTTTCTCTTGCATCAAAATAATGCTAATCAGAGCCTTCACTGAGCTGATTCAGTTCACTAACCTAGAAGCAAACAATTCACTTCTTTTAGCACATTTTCTTCCAGGCCAGCAAGTTGAATTCATTTCACTCTGAGCCTGATGAGTACCGGACTAGCTGCCGGCCAGGGGGAGTAGGCAGCTAGAAGCAGAGGAGAGGAGCAATAAAACTAGGACAGGGCACCCCAGGTCCACGGTAAAGAGACACAATCAGCTGTAACATGTCACTTGGCCTTCAGCAATCTGACCCTGACTGAAAAAGGTTCCTCTGCAGCCAAGGAGTGAAAATGCCAGCCGTAGCTCTCCCCCTTGAGCTCTCAGCAGGCTGACGCAAACCCTTAGTCTGGGCCAGTAAGGACGCTGACAACCAACCAGGAGACTCTGAACTTAATCTAACACCCCCTGGAAAGCCAGGGCAAAAAGTAAGTTTGTTGCATCCTTGCCAGCTGCCAGTGAGGGAGAAATGCACTCAGCAGCCTTTCTGTGTTTCCCAATGGCTCAGGGGTTTAAGGCTGCTTGCACTGACTGGGCATTTTATCACCTGCAAACAGCTTGGGGAAAAACCAGGTGTGCCCAGAAGGAGTGACAAATGAGATACTAGAAAGGCACAAATCTGCCATATTCTCAATCCTAAAGGCATTCCTCTGTCAATGGTTACTGCAGATCACCTGCCCCTTTTGATTACCCCTGCTCCTTGACAGCTTTTTACAGAACTTGTTCGTATTTGCCTGACCTTTAACACAAAGACTTTCCCTAAATACCTCTATACAGCTGCTACAGCCTGCTCCTTTTGTAAAGCATCTTAAACATTCCTCTACCATACACATTTACAGGAAATCAACTGCTACTTACTAGTGAGGAAGCAAAAAGATGACTTTTATAAGCTTGTATTTGCACCTAAGTTAAATGTGCATTTACTTCCATATGCACAATATAATTAATATCACTCTTCCCCTATTTGTTGTATGCCAGGCATCTATCTTAGTTCCACTGTACCTTAACTCGTAGGACCTGTTGGGAAATCTCATTTTAAGGTACAATGCTTTAACACACTGGAGGTTTGTCTAATTCCATCCAGTTTATTCACACAAAATATAGCACATGTCACTGAAACTGTCTCTGAGCTGACACTGCCTTCCAACAATGGAATGAAAAACTAAATAGCTAGAAGGGAAAAGTTCCTTCTCCACAGCTGTTTCTTGAAAAGCTGTGATACACTACAATGATGGACAGACCTTTCAGTAGAGCAGGTTGGATACTTATTCATCATTAATTGATCCAGGCTCTTGATAACCTGATAAAAGGATGCAGCTGATTGCTTTGTGAAACAGGCAGGATTTCAAAGACTGGGTAAAACTGTGAATATCACAGTATTTAACCCATTTTCTCAAAAGCAGAGTTAATCTGCATAACTCATCTACATATTAGCCCCTTACACACAATCTGACCTCTGTTACAAGTAAGCTTTCAGTTTAAGTTTTGGCTGCTTTTTTCCTACTGTTTTACCTACTGTGCATTGTATCCTAAATGAGTTGCTTGTAACTTCCCAGATAAGGCAAATGCGTTCAACTCATGCAGCAGTTAAAGCTTGTGCAAGCAACTCCCTTGAAATCTTTCTCCGCCATCACCAGCACAGGACATCCATCAGGACTGGATAGAGTTACCATCTGTAACAGAAACTGTCTCAATGAATGGAAGCACCACTGCTGCGCAGGGAAAACTAAAGCTCTGAACATTATAGGCGGCGAAAGCAGACAGGTCCCTTTTGGTGGTCAAACAGGTTGCAGTTTCCTTTCAATAACAGTTACCATATCCTTTGATATTTTATCTACTTCATCATTTTCCCCAGTTTTGCAGAAGAACAGCTTTGATATGTAGAGCCTATGTCCTGCACTGCCTTTCACTGCACAGAGGAAGAGCAGCTAGCATGGAGACAAAACTTGTTGGAAACTTCAGCTTGCCTCAGCAAGTAGGCAGAAGATGAGTGACCACCCGACCTGGGAGTCAGGGGTCAGTCCCTTTGGGAGCCACCCCCTTGCTGGGTCCACTGGCAGCTAATCCCCAGTGAGTGGTTTCCACTAAAGGATTTCTTTACACTCTTGGCTGAAAAAGAAATGACAACAGAGTTAACAAGCCCAGGAAAAACCCATGACTCAGGCAAATCCTTAAAGATCAAGTAGGGATGGGGGGAGGGAACATCAACTAATCCCAGAGTCCAAACCATTTCTTGCTAAACTCTTTTAAAACACAAAAACTTCACTGTGTCTCCTCCCCTTTTAAAACACCAAAACTTCACTGGGTCTCCTTGTTAGTGGCGATTACAGGGGAGGCATTTCTTTCTTAACTAAGAATCTCTTCTCAACAACACAAACAAGGGCATCCATTGACCTGGTGCTGTGCTTTCTTGTCCAGCTGGCTTTGTATGGCTTTCAGAGGCACTGTGGGAGAGAAAAAGAAAGGCTTCTTCAGGAAAAGAGCCTCCGTTTCCTCAGCAGAAGCTCTAGGTTTATTGCTGGATGTAATGTTCCAGGGCAATAGATACAGATTTTTCTCTAATAGAAACATTTAATGGACATGGGTTTTAAAATCAGCAGTGATCCACTGAAGTTATAAATTATCATTTCCTTCTTTTCCCCCAGAGAAAAAGTAACAAATGTCTTACACATTGATTCTGCCTATAAAAAAAAGCATTATTGGTGTCACTAAATTTCAGTAGATACCTCACAGGGTAGCACAAATACAGCAGAACAAAAAAGGTACATAGGAAAGCCCTGGATGGACCTCTGAACTGCCTGCAATACCAGCTCCCTGTGCTCATTTCCTAGGTTGATTTTGGGTGTCAGATATGGGAGAAATGAACTCCGAGTAACTCTCACCCCTTTCAGTGTTTTCTAGCTTAAAGCAGCACTCAGCACTTCAGCACTGCTGAAGGGAAGAGCTTCTCTCCATCTCCTGTCCCTCCCAAAGACACCATCTTTGGTATTCACTTTTCCTTTCACAGAGGAAGTAGCAGCAAAAATCCAAGAAGAGTTGTCAGTACCACATCAGCCAGGAATAAACACTGCTGGGAGGGCACTATCCGCCCCTTTTTGTAGCATCACTATTCTGTTTGGACTCAAGGTATGTTACAGCACCATGCCACAGGATATATCTTTACCTTCCTACTCCAAGACCTTATCCCATGATCACTCTCTTTTCTCAAATCAGTGTCTTCAGGAAGCACTTTGACTGTTGGCTTTCTTGTCCTATTTTCCACACAGGGTTGGGCATTTTTCCTTTTCCCCAGTACCAGCATAGAAACTATAGCACCAGTGCTGGTTCCAGTACAGATCCCATCTGAATACTAATTATTCTAAGTACACCTTCTGAATATGAATTCTTATAAAAATAACATTTACATTTCACTTCTAAACTTTGTATACGGATTCATGTGTCATGAGTTTCTATGTAACACATTTCAAACTTGGGAACACTCACTGGAGGCTCGTTCAGAGACCCTGAACACACCTGAAGGAAATCCATTTGAAATCTTACATTGGACAGCATAGCTTTACCCAACACACCTTCTACTCGTCTGGCTTCAGTTGTCTGGACTTTTGATGGCCTTCAATATTTTTGTTGCTTTGTACAATTCACATCAATAACGAGTGTTGTCTCCCTTGCTGTCTCACATCTCATTTTATTTCACATGCCACGTACATTTAACTGAAGAAGTTGTCTCTCTTTCCCTTCATATCTGACAGCAGAACATTGTCCAACCCATTATTTGACATATGAGGCTTGGAGTCAACAGTTCACTCTTTTGTCAAATGCTGCTCGGATTCTGAGCTGTGCTTTGACCAGCTTCCATAACCTGATGCTTACACGGGAGCCCTTCTCAGCACAGCTTCCACTGAGCACCCAAAGCAGTGCAAAGCCTTCAATAGTACATATTTGGCAGGGCTAGTGCAAACAGGGCCTTTACAAACTCTGACGATGTGATTCAGAGCTGACCTTTTTCTGCAGACCCCTTCCCATCTCTTCACCTCAGAGATATTTGGTGAAAAATGATGAAAGATGCCTTCTAAAGCAATACATATTCAGATATCTGGGTTACATCTGTAAGGGCTATTCTCATGTAACATTAAAAACAATACAGAAAAATTGGTTTGAAAGGTGCTAGCAAAAGAATTTTTAACTTCATGAGCAATTAAAAGATTTGTGGCTACTGGTCTGTGTTTTCAAAGGACATGTGCATAACTGTGTTAAAACAATTGGAAAGCATGACTGAGCAGCAGCATTTAATCTTAGAAACTTTGATAAAATAGTTTATTTAGTTCTTGTTCTGATGGTCCCCGTCCTTCCCAGAATTGACAGCTCCGAAGGTAAAGTCTCTTAGCTTTGTGCGGTGCGGGAGTTAAACAACACAGGGAAGCACTACATAAAACAGCCTGGGAGAAGGTATACATCTACTGGGAGCAGCCTAGCTACTCTTTTCCTCTTAAGCCAGTTTCCCCTCAAAGCTGCAAGTAAAGGAAACAAAAGGTTGGATATACTTAACACTTTTTAAACATAACTAGGCTGCTTCATTTTCTGCGCCTTTCGTTTGCTGGTGCTTTGCAATTTGCCTCCAATCTCCCCACTGTGAAGTCCTCAGTCAAGTCAAACCTGTTTGCCATTTGTGTGCGCCTCTAAGTGCCCTTAGACCCAAACACAGCCAACAGTTTAGAGTAAACAGACCTACCCAGGGAGGAGCTGGAATTTGAACTGCAAATCATGTGCATCCCAAACAATTACTCCCTTTCCAGGTGACAGAAAGCAGCAACATTTCTGGTGTCTAAGCACATTTCTCTGCAGCAGTTTGAAAGATAGGAGCTCAGTCTCTTTTCATCACAGGCAGGGCAGTGCCTTAGAGAGACTCATCGACAAAGAAAACTGCTTCGCTAACTGGTCTACTCCTTGTGCTTACCTACTGCTGATTTGTTGAGCTCATAAAAATATGAGAAAAGAAAATGAAAAAGAACAGTGGGTACATCCTGGAAACACCCTCTTGCCTCAGTGATTATGTCTAAATTGTTCTGTTCAGTATCTTACATAAGACTTGCATAAGTCATGCATTCTGCTCCTGGCAAATTGGGTTGCTCTAGCTAATGGGGAGCACCACACAGTAAGCTTCCCAGACTGCAGAATGACCAGAACTGCACTGTTTGAGACAGTGCTCATCCTTCTTTAGCATAAGAGTGATCTTTCAAAGATTAAACCTAGGCAAACAATTGAAAAGCCTGGGCAAGCTCAGACTAGGCAACAAAGGCAAGCACTAGTACAAAGGAGTCACGATGAGGAAAGAAAAGGGTAGGAATAAAGAAGGGAGAGTGGTAGTCACTCTCCATCAGAAAGCAGGGACCAGAGACAGACCTGAGCATGAAGGGGTTTTGGTACTGAGCATGAGATCTCCTCCCTCCACCTCGCCCTGTCACCACTGCCACCACTGATGTAGGGATGCTCAGATTCGTATCTGTGAACTCGCTACATATGCATGTTCTAACTACACCAGGGAGTCCACTCACCTCTTGACCACATCATTTGAAACGTAAAATGACAGGTCTCAGATAAAGGTTACCTATTTGCATGAAGAGTGTGCTCCATGCAAGACCTGCACATCCTGCTCCCCACATGAAGACATCTCTTCTGCACTGACTTAGAAGATTTCTCTGAACACAGGTCAGAGTGGTGTAGGCTGAGGAGGACAAGCTACATAACTGGTTGTCATGGTTTAAGCCCAGTCAGCAACTCAGCCATGCAGCTGCTCGTTCACTCATGCCCCCTTCCTCCCACCTGCTCCCAGAGGGATGGGGAGGAGAATCGAAAGAATGTAACTCCCACAGGCTGAGATAAGAACAGTCCAGTAACTAAGGTATAGCACAAACCACTGCTGCTACCACCAATAATAAGAATGATAAGGGAAGTAACAAGGGAAAAAAATACAACTGCTCACCATCCACCAAATGATACCCAGCCCAACCGAGCAGTGATCTAACCCGTCTGGGTAACTGCTCCCAGTTTATACAGTGGGCATGACATGCTGTGGTATGGAATACCTCTTCAGTTAGTTTCGGTCAGGTGTTCTGTCTCTGCTTCCTCCCGGCTTCCCCTCCTCCCTGACAGAGCATGAGTCTCAGAAAGTCCCTGGTCAGACTAAACATTACTGAGCAGCAACTAAAAACATCGGTGTTATCAGCACTGTTCCCAGGCTGAAAGTCAAAAACACAGCACTGCACCAGCTACTAAGAAGAAGAAAAAATGACTGCTACTGCTGAACCCAGGACACTGCTGTGGAGCTATATCAATTCCAAGCAGTAAACTGGAAGAGTATCTTCAGAGAGCTCCATTAAAACACTAAGAATTACTCATGATTTATCTTTTTAGACTCTTTTCTCAATGCCCAAGGCTTCAGGATTTGTATGTGTAGAAATGGAAGAAGATAACATGCACAAAATACGTAGCTGAGGTTTTTCACACATATTCCTTAATCCAGAAAAGTGAGAACGCATGGCAAATTACAATAAATCAAAAAGTGATAACAGCCAATGATACCCTGATAATCATGTAGCTAAAATTCAGAATCTTCTGTAGTAGAGAGTATGTACAGCATTTTTTCAAATTTACACTACATCTGGAAGAAAGGTGGCCAATGGGACTAAAAATCATGGGGGGGAAAAAAGCAACACACAAAGCACACAGTAGTTGGGAAATGCACTAATGAAGGTGGATGGTGCAACCATCAGCTGCTTCTCTTGTCATTTTGAGGCAGTCCTTACTACATGATCATACACTGTTTTTGCCAAGGCTCCTGCTTCATTCACTGCATAATTATAATGAAAATGAAGTTAAGGTTTTAATGCTTAATGTCTTGGAAGTTTAATCTAGGAGTCACAAAACTTTTCTTGACACATAGCATTGTTTCTGTCACAGTCCAAGCTGAACAGCATGTGTTAAACACCAAATATTTTATTCAGTGAGATCAGCTCATTCGTACAACAGGGGTCCAGCCTGGGAGAGGAACGAACTTTGGATCTCAATTCATTTGTTGTCAGCAGGTGTTGTGTTATGCTGTGTTATGACCCGTTCAAGCCACACCTCTAATCACACAGCGAGCTACAGGTAACTCCTGAGATTGCCTTTTATCTTTAATTGTTTCCTATTCATGCTTCATTCTGCCAACAACTCCTGTCAGGGTTATTGCTGCGTATTTCCCATGAATGTCTAAGAATATCATTCATCCCAGCAGTAAAGGTTTCCATGCAGTGAGGCATGCTTCAGAAGTGACCTGCACTATTTCCTAAAAGGTTACTTGTCTGACTTGTTGGTTGGGAAAGTAAACAGGAAGATCTACACTGTCTGTCATAAAAAGCAACAGTATTAGGCAGAGATCACTGAAGCAGTTATTCCAGTGTAGTTCTCTAGCAATGAAAATCTCGTACACAGATTAAATAATTTACTAGTAGCACCAGTACTACGGGTCTGATCTTGAAAGTTCTTAATCATGTTGAGTTGTTTCCTCTTACAAACACTCAGATCAGACACAGCTGCAAATTTTAGATGAGCTGTATTGGTCATTAACTACTCAGATCCAAGATTTCTGGGAGATGCTGGTTTTATTTAGTTTATGATCCTACCTGTGCAGTGCAAAACTTGAGTCATACCACAGCCTCTTTTAAGTCCACATCTGACTCTCCCAACTACACATAACAATACCTAAGCAGTCAGCCTAACTGCTTTAAAGGTAGACCTGAAAAGTAACTCACTTTTCTCTCATGAGGACCTGCAAGTGTCAGCAGCAATAAGTCCCATCACCCTTGCTATATCCCACCACACAACCAGCACAATAGATGGCCTTCTAGAAGTTCTGTTTGACAAACGCTTTGAAATACTAGTAATCTGTTTGGGAAGTCAAACGGCAAAGCCAGATTGGGATATTTATGCATCCCATTTTTTACTGCAGAGAAAAATAATACAAAAGAAAGCGCACACTCAGTGAAACTATCAGAAGTTTACTCTGAAGAAAGCAAACAAGGACTGTTTTTTGCACTGATTATTATTCAGCTGTGCAGCACATTGCCACAGGATGCTGCAGATTGTTTAGGTTGAAAAGGGCCCAAAAGCAACTGCTCAAAGCCACATAAGAGATCCATCAAGGGCTACTAATCTCGAGGATACCACCTCTGGCTCCAGAATGCAGTACACTACTGAAAACTGGGGAAGTACACTAAAAAAGAATCACTAACTCTGTTCTGTTCTTTTAGCTCATTACTGACCATGGTCAGAGGCAGAACTACAGAATCTGTTCTTATACTACTATTATTACATTCCCTATTAGGCAAAGGTTTCAAAGTAGAGCTCGGTTTTCAACCCTTCTTCATATGCCTTCTTGTTTCTGCTGGAGCAGATACAACTGCATAACCTCAGCTTGGATGTGCTGTCCTGCAAAGGACAGCCACCAAATAGCAGTGAAATGACGGACACTGGACACGCTAGAGCTTTCAAGTCTCAGCATTCAGCCCCTGCTCAACATCTCTATTGGCTTCAATGAGACTGACCAGACAGAACTATTCTTCATCTTCCATTTCATACACTCTTGCGCTCATTCTTTCTGTCAAGTCACAATCTTGCCTCTAACCAGACTCATCTGCTCCCAAGGATGACAGAAGTAACACTTCAGCTTTATAGCAGTCACAGGCATTCCCCAGTGTGGCTTTTTTCTCCTTCAGTTTAAAGAGGTCTGATTTACATTCACTGTAAGCCGGAGTGGTTTTCAACTGCTGCATGGTGCTTCCGCTGCTACTGTTACACACCTTCATAATTAAAACTTCTCTGCCTGAGTCAACTGAAAACTACTGAAAATGTCAAGTATTTGAAAACCATTGCCAGAAATAGTCACTTCACTTTCAGACAATCCAATTTCTGGCAGGAGCCCCTTGAAGGCAGAAACTAAAGCAACTTCTGAGTCTCCATCTCTTTTCCATACTCAGTATTTGAAAACACTAGTTTCTGTGTAACTCATTGTTGAGTTGAAATTAGACCTGAAAGAGGCTTTCAGAGGGCCAGGTCTCTCCCTATGACATTTGTCTATAAACTGACTACATTCTTCTTATCACTTACAAAATATCCTTACCATTTACTTCATCTTCCTTATGGTCTTTCCACTTTGTAATGGGGATCAGTATTCTACATATGCAAGAAATAAGGAGAGCTGCATGAAGGAGAGAAATAGAGTCCTGTCCCTTTGTGGGGATTGATCTGCCACAGGCCTTCAGGGACCTTTAGGCTCCATGATATGCAATTTAATATCTTTTTGAGCTTGGCCCTATTGATTCCTACCTCTTTACCTATAAACTATGGCAACTTCTCCTGTGGGAGAAAACCCAAGCACGCTCAGCATTTTGTTCCTCAGATGAATCTTAGATGGCAGTTAGGTAGTGACTTCATGGTTTTAAGTAAAACAATATAGAATTTTAGAATCTAACCAGAGTCTAAATATAGCACATTACCTATTTACCCTTACTGCATGAGGGAGACGTTGGCATTCCCTTTATCACTTCCCAGAAACAAAAGACAAAAAAGAACTTTGTCATATCCTGTAAATTACAAAACATTCTTCCCCAGTCAAGCCACTTATCTACTTGAGAAGTTGCTGCCTACAGTTGCTTTGTACACAGGGAAGAGATAGCACACTCTGCTAGTACTTGGAGGAAAAACAACCCAAATGACAAACCAAACAAAAGAATGATGGCCAGCTACTTTAGAGAAATGTCACTCCTTAATCACTATGTGATGCTTCTGGGTTGCTATTGAAGCAAACAGCTACCTGCAAACCAAGCACAGACGTCCAGGGGGAACTAGAGTACGCCAAACACCTGTTCTTTAACAGAATTCAACCAGCCAACAGGACCGTACACTGGAGTTTTCTTCTTAAACTTCCTTGTAGGAAGGATCTTATGAAATGGTGGGAATTCAGTAAAATCTGGACCTTTTTCTAACACCTCATAGTGTAAAATATCCATACAGATTGATAAAGATTACAAATGTTTGTACCTATAGGGAAAAAGTACTGTCAGCTACTACACTTGTCAGCTTTTGCCTGTCTGGTTGACTCAATGTTTTGGTAAATACATTTGACTTACTCAGTGTACTCTCAACCTTGTCTCGTGCAACAGGAGTTGGAAACCCCACGATTTTAACAGTTTATTTTAACTTATGTCACCAAGATAACACAAACACCTTTTTAAAGCAGTGCCCCAGAAACAGAGCAAAATCAATCCTTTCCGTATGGACACCTGCTTCTTTAGATACTCCTTTCAAGCAGCAGCATAGTTCTTGTGTTGTCTCCCTACAACGCACAGAAGGGAACAACCCAAGCTAGAGGCAATGATGCCAAGCATGTTTCTCTTCCTTTGGGGTGAATCCTTCCAACAGGCTTTTATATGCTCTGGAAAACCTATGCTGTTATAACTTTGTAGCTGCTGTGGACTATAGCAGCCCTCTCTGAACCAGGTCCAATACAGGTCACCAAGAGCCTGCACTAGAGCAAGCACCTCTTCGCTGTTAGCCATTGCATTGTCACATCACTCCTCTGCAGAATGTCTTATCACCCATCATCTAGGGACAGAGGTTTGTGTTAGTTTGCCAGATGGAACTTAGCAGGGCAGCTTCTCTCTGGAATACCTGAAGGAAAGCAAAGCTATGTGTGGCCGTCTCCCTCGGTTTTATTTTTACTGAAAAGTAAAGCAATCGGTGCTAGCTCTGCAAGATGATCCTCAGGGTTATCCACAAAACCAGAGTAGCCCAAGTAAGTAAATGCCTAAAATAAAACAAAAAACAGTAACAAATGCATTGTTTTCTCTTGCTTCTAACACAATACAACCCACTAAGCCCCTAAAACCAATACTGAACGTATTTAATTGTGATCATGCTGAACACAAGATTAGCAGAGCCAGAAAATGTCTTGGACTTGAATCAACAATTGTTTTCCATTTTGTAAACTTCACAATGAACATGGCTGGAGACTTGGATCCCACTCCCTAAATGAAAACCAACATCAACTACGGGTCCCCCGAGTCCCAAAACTGAAGTGACCCAGATGTGTTGCAAAGGTCAGTGCAACCAAGAACCACCACAGAATTTACTATTTTTGCTATCCTAATGCCCAAAGCCTTTAGTTCTGAGCCAAGGCCCCCACTGCATTCAGCAATGTGCAACTAATCTTGAAGTAGTCCTTGAGCCAAAGACTTTACAGTATAAGTTTTAGCAGGCTCCATCAGCTACATAGAACAAGCAAGGGGGGCAGGAGGGGGACCTAGTAACTCAAACACGAGCACATATTAGCACAATGAGCATTAGTCATGGCTTACCACCAACTAATCTCAAAACAAAATATTTTCCAGTAACAGTTCTCACTTTTACCAACAAACAACATCTCACAAAAGTCTTTTTTTTCCCTGTCTCTGGGCTCTCAGTACTGAACCACCTACAGATAGAAAGCCCTTCTCTCTCTTCCAGTACCATCTTACTGCATTTTGTGCACTGTGGAAAAAAAGAAAGAAGAGAAAAAAGGCAGCATCAGCAAAACCAAGTGAGTCATGGCCAGGCAATCAATGAGATGCAGGCTGGCCTCTGTTTTCACAGTGAAAGGGTTTGCTTTTTTCCCCACCCTAAGAGTGAGAAAATTCCAAAACTTGGTCTTATAAGGAGGTGTCAATGAGGTCCTTTAAGTAAAAGCTGCATTTAGGAGAGAAAAATAGCAGTTCTCAAAGGCACATTGCTTTTGCCTTCTGGGTGCTTTGTCCTGAGTCTGCTGCTATACATGTATTCACTGGAACAGCTTTTACTAATTAGATTTGGTACTCTGCATGATAGCCCAAAAGAGTGGATGATTTCTTATGCCCTATTTATTACTTTACTAAATGTGAAAGGTCCTAAGCTTATTGCTTACTCCTTCAAATGTTCTCCTGCGTTGGAAAGGAAAGCCAGCAATGACGGTACAAAGTGCAGGTTGCCTGCAGAGGGCTGTAAACATGCCATGGGGATGTTCCCTGTGGGAGGTGAGCATGGGAGCTCAGTTTTGTTCAGCCAAGGATTATCCCATGTGGTCAACGGGCACTATTGCTGTGTGATTGAGTCCATCACTTCTTGTTTTCAGCTTGGGCTGGGAGCTGCAGAAAGGGGTTGCTCTTTAGCTCCTTTAGCACAGAAGTGGTTTGGTTCAGACTTCTGGAATTCCTGGATCCTGAAGGAGACTTCAAAAATGAAGAAGGAAAGGCTGGACTCACCTTGCAAAGCAGCACAACACACACAGCCTATATCCTATACTAAATTAGAAGTGCTTTCTCCATTTCTCCCCAAGCTGAGCAATGCCAGGTGAGCCAAGCAAAGTGGATTCACATGCTCTAAAAGCACACCATCCAAACAGACATGAATCTTATCTCTTTTCTCAGAGCAAGGCATTATTTATGAGTTAACTATATGTTCCTCTGTGGTCACAAGGCAACATAAATGTTCGTTCTCTCTTTGACATGATACTACAGTTCTCCAAGCTTCTTCAATATAGTGGGTTCAGGGTAAATTCCCCGTTTGTCCTGCCCTCAAAATTCCCAACAAATGAGTCCTGGAATGACAGAACACCATTTTACTGAACTAACATGCTGCTTTTGGCTTTCTTCTCATTTCTTCCCTCTAACACAGGGCCTTTTATCTTGGGACTGTCTCCTCCTGGGCATGCCTCCAGTCAGCCTTAGTGCCTGCTGCATATGAGCACTGTCTATGCAACATCATCATTGCTTTAAAAAGTACCAAATGCAGGAGAATAGTTTCTCTCCCTCTCTCTCTCTCTCCCCCACCCTCTTATTTTAATAAGATTTTTTTCCATGTGGTTGGAGAAATAACATTTGAAATTACTGAAGGCTGCCAAAAGGCGAAAATGAAAACAATGAGTTGAGTCACACTTGAACCTGCCAGCTTCATAGAACTTAGACCTTCTTGTGGCAGTTTGAAAAGGAAAAAAAGCCATGGAAAATATTTTAGTGGACTTTTTATAATGCAACTTCCCCCCCCCCCCCCTTTTTTTCTCTGCTGATGTAAGTTGCAGTGTCAGCCAATAAACAGCACCATGGCATGGGCACTCATTCTTGGAGTCTTCTGGTACCACATTCTTTCTGTGACACTTCTATACATATGGAACAGCAGATCAAGAAGCAGATATGGAGCTGCACTGGACCTTTATATTCCATCCCACAATGCAGTGCAGAGAACCTGAAAGTTTCCTAAATGTCCCTCATTTTTCATACCCATGAGCAATGCTGGTTTGCTCTGGTAAATTATAAACTGGTTGCAAACTGTTGCAATGCAGTCCCTATAAAAGACCAGCTCTTAGATGTTTGCTCTACCCTAACCAAGGACATTACACTTCTCTGCCAGGTCTTCAAGTGTTTCCATGGTCTGAATTTTTCACCTCTTTTCACCTTGAACTGTTACACTATGCTACTGCACAGTCAGGGTGCCCACAGAAGCTGCTGTCTGCATTGCCAATACAGACAGATTGAACAGTTACACTGTTTAATGAAATAGGAAATTCAGGTGGTAGGAACCACGAGCAAAATATTCTGTGTAAAAAAGTCCTAAATAGGAATCAAGCCAGGTGGCCTGAGGAGTTTTCCATTAGGTTTAAATGCAAAAGAATGTGCGTAAGGTGGAGGAAGAAGAGATCAAAGCTGGAGGCTGCATGCAGCTTACTGGAGCTTTGCATGTGTGAGAAAGAGGACCGGCAAAGCACAGTAATCAATAGGCAGTGGAGAAATATTTGTGGCCACACTTTGGGAAGGAAAAACAACCTAACAGAGCCCACAGGGAACAGGCTTAGGTTGGAACATGAACAGTCAACCAAAAAACTTCTTTCTCCTGCTGATTGATACACAGCATACTGATGGATTTATAGGTATTGTTTGTAATCTGCGTGAACCCAAGACACACCAAACATTATCATCCATCTATCATTTTTTCTCCTTAAAGAAACCCCTCAAAAGACTTAACTCTAGCTAGCTGCTATTTCAGGTAGGGTTGCATGGTTCATATCTAGGCAAAATATGTGAATTTATTATCAATCCCACAGAGTGTCACTTGACAATGCTAATGTAGAGTCATGCTGTATTACCACAGGAGATACTACACTCTCCTCATGAGGGCAAGTGCAGTATAAACTCTTTTACATGAGTACTTTTACTGTTATTTCAAGAAGACCATAGAAACAGCCATATTAGCATTTATACTAACATCACCCTTGTCTGATGTTCTTTGACAACCATCATTACCATGAGTCTTGCAGGAGGAACAGGTGAAACTCGCTGCAGTGTCCCAGCGTGATGATTCCAGCCTGCCTTCAGCAGCCCATTGTTGGCTTGGGCAAAAGGCATCTACTCCCCTCCTTTCATTCCACAAAAGCTGCTATTTCTTCAGACTGTGACAAACAGTTCTCTGTGTGGCTATCACAGATCCTTTCCCTCAGTGTAAAGCTACTGGAAACTCTTATCAAGCTGGCCCACTCCATTGTTCCTCACTATCGCATGTTATCAGAGGAGTCACTGCACTTTTAGCACATCGGCTTTTCACCAAGTCACTTGGTTACAGCTCCAGTAGCTCTCCTTGCCTCAAAAGCTTTAAACAATCCTACCAAGATGGCTGAGCAGCTACAGAGGCATTAACATAACTCCCTCACACAGCTAGAACTTTGTTGCAGGATAAGGCAGGGTAATACTCACTATTTACATTAAAAGCCTTCATAAATAGTAAGCTAAAGTAATATCTTCTAGCTTAATACCAAAACAGGAATCTCTACAAGATGTGGCTACACTGATTTAGTTTTACTGTTTTAAATTCGCTGTTTATCTTATACCAAGAGCTTTCCCATTTAGCCAGTGTTAGCCTGCAACACAGTAGTGAACCACCCACTATTTTGTACTTATTAACTTACTATAATTTAACATAAAAAAGTTTAGGCAAACCATGAGAGATCAGAATTCTGATCCTCATATTAAAAACAAAAGGGCTCCAGGGATTAGATTGTGAAATACGATTTCCCAGGATATATTAAATTCTGGTTTAATGTTCTTTTTGATATCACAGCAAGTCAAACCTCACTTCATAAGAGAGCACTTCAATATGCTTTGCGTGCAGCATGCTTTCCCTTGATAAAGACTCTGTGCTGTAGCAAACTTGGAATTGGATCAGAACCTCTGGAGCACCTGGCAGTGGGAGTGGAGGAGAGGAAAACCCACATTGCTAACCTCAGCTCACAGAAGCCCCTTAGATAGTTTTACAGCAAACACAAACAAGAGGAATGAGCCAAGGGGCTTGGCAAAAAGCATCACAGACTTGAATTATGCTGGAGGACAAACTGCAGATGCCAAGCCTAGCTGCTACAGCACACATCATGTGTATTCACATGTTGATTATATTTCAGCAAGAGTCATGGCAGAATGACAAACAGAAGATGTGCATTTGGGACCATCTGTATCCAAAAGCATTCCAAGGCCTGAACTTTGTCAAGTGGTATCTGTCACTAATGATAGAAAAACTGTTGAGAGAAAAAACCTTACCTAAACAACCTAACCCTGGTGCAACGTACCTTTTGTGTCTCTGAGATTCTCATAGAGTTTCAGAGGGAAGTTCCCCTCTGTTCTCATAGTCTTGCATAATTCTTTCATACGTTCCTTCAGCTTTCTCATACTTCAACACAAAATTGTGGGTTGAAACACAAAAGCACAATTGTTTACAAGAAAACCGACCATGGCTGATGTCATTAGAGGAATTCAGCAGGAGGCTGCATAGAGGAGGGAAATTTAGAATGAAATGGAAAGAGTGCCCTGATTATCCAGGGATGGACAATTTACTGCAAGACACCACCAACTACTCACCATTTTTCCTCCTCTGCTTGGGCACAGCATTCTCCAGAAGTAAAAGAATCCTGCAATTAATGGGTGATATCCTGAGATCAACAGAGTAGGTTTTCACCCAACAAGGTTAAAGCTCATCACCAGTGGTCTGTCTTATATTTATTGCTTCAATTGTGTCACACCCCAGACCCACTCACTCTATAGGCAGGCTGGTGCTGCTGTGTGGAGCATATTAAGCCCCCCGGCAGGGCTATCCTCATCTGACTGCAATTGCTGAATAGCATTATTTTTTAGCCATCAGGGCAGCCAAGTAGAGGGTGAGATGGTCAAGAGCCTTTAACCATTCTCCAATGTGCCTCTGTGCGTACCTCTCTGGTACACACAGCCATGCTACTTGTGCATTAGCAAGATGTCACTGGCAGAAGGTAGTAAGCTGCTGTCCTGTGAGCATAGTAATTCTTAAATAAAAATCAAGACAAAAATTAGGCCTCTCTAGAAATAAACAATTAATAAGCTGTTAATGTGTTTGCTCTGTGGATCCACTGTCCTCCTGAGTGCATTAGATACTAATTTATGAAAGGAACCAAATACCAAATAACTGCTTAACAAAGAGTTAAGTGAAAACATTTGAATAAACCACAAAGCTTTAATTCAGTTTTTGTGCACAGGAACTATCCAGAGACAGTAATAATGCAACGCAAGAGTGTGAGATGTCCCTGCCCATGGCAGGGGCTTGGTTCTAGATGATCTTAAAGTTCTTTCCAACCCCAACTATTCTGTGATTCTATGATTCTAAAAACTAAACCAAAACAAAAACCCTTTGAAAAACATTCCTGCTTCTGCCTGAGCTCATGTAATAGCACCTTTAAGCCATCTTGCAGGCTTTGCAGACCATTGACGTTATTGCTTGTCAGGGCCTTCACTCCAAAAGACAGCACTGTTGTCATGAACTTGAGTACAAATCTCATTTTGGATACCCAGTTTAGTAATGAGATGAAGCAAACTGGAGCTTACCTCACCCTCAGCCTGATGCTTCAGCCTGGAGATACAATAGGCAACAGCATCCTATATGAGCCTGGCCCTGCTCTATGACTGAGCAGCGCAGCCTTTTCCATTTTTTTGCCTAAATACTTTTCACTCTCTCCAGAGACAGCTCAGCTACAAGATACTGAAACAAAAGAGCAGGGATGAGTATATTAGTCCTCAGCAAATAGACTTTTGCCTCTAAATCTACACATGAGCTCATGTTGAACACAGAACACCACAGCTTGCAATAGTTTCTTCTCCATCAACCAGTAAGTCACCTTTATTTTCCTGGAGTACAGATGATGCTGTATTTGTCTTGTAGACAAACAGCGTACTCCTGTTGCACCCAGGGCAATAGTGGAGTTTTTCTCAAGATATTAAAAGTAATTTGGCAATTATCTCTGTATCATGGTTAGTGTAATTATTACTGAAAGGTAACTGCATCACCAAGGTGACAACATACAACAGTCCACTTTGTGGACTGTCAGGTGTCCAGTGTGCAGTGTCAGTAACTGCATTCACAATAATAGAAATAAGAATAGCTGTCATTCTTCACTTAAATCCAAGCTCACAAACACCCTAAGTGAATGCCATTGTAAGAATTGGGTCAGATATCCCTGGATCCCAGCTTCCTCCTGTATCCAGTGCTCAACATGGTCCTCCTGCCTGACCAGAAGCTTGAAACGTTATATAAGGGTGATGAAAAAAGTGTCTGGGAGATTAAAACAGATTAGCAAGGACCTGTGAGGTGATGAATGGAGCCTGCCCCTGCAAGCCTTCCAGGTTATCTCCATCTTCATGCCCACTGGGAAATGACTCACAGGTGTTTTAGGAAGAAGCAGCTGCCTGCTTTGTGACATTTCAGCTTTTGCCTTCAGGTTGAGAAGAGTTTACAGGATAAGATACACAACAGGGAGGAGACAGTCTGCCGGAGATATCAAACTGCTTTTGCTACATCCAGCATAGAGCTCCCCTGCAAGTGAGCAGAACGGTTTCCACATTTCAAACTCAGAGCGGTCCCACAGACAAAGAGCAAAGACTCTGAAAGGGGAAAAGCATTTAAAGTAAATGAACAAATGAACGCCATCAGTGAGTTTAGAGCTGCTGAAAGCTGCCTGACATGGGCTGACCCTTCTGGACGCTGACATCTTCCTCTTGCAGGGTGGACAAACAGGAGGAGGCATCATCTGGCTTCCCCCTTTTCAGGTCCCAGGGCAGAGGTGGAGGGTTGGGTGGTGCCAACATCCAGCCCAGCACTGAACATGGCTTCATGTGAAGTAGTGATGCATCACATCACTCCTACCTTGCTCCACACTGAGCCCTTAAAGCTCTTCCTCCTGTGGGGAGGAGGAAATTGCACACCAATTGAGCACACTTCTTTTCTTGGTGCAATTTGAATCAAAGAATTCAAATTTAAACATAATTTAAAGCAACGGATCAAGAAATCAACTCAACTTAAAATGAACTCTTAGAGTTGCATGGGTTTCTAATAAATAACAGCCTGTCACCAGCAGAGTCATAGCAGCATTTATGCAAGTAACATCACACTTTTTGATAGAGTTTTCCTTTTCTCAAGCATAAAAAACCCAAGCAAGCTCACAGCATATCTGTTAGTTAGAAGATAATCCCAGCAGATAGGAATCTCTGAGGCTTTCTCTCTCCTTGCCCCAAACTAATTAATATGGTATTATCTTGTCTTCTAAGAACCACCAGTGATTTATAAAGTGTGAATTGTCATTATTCCTATCTGACACATGGTGAAACTGAGGCACGTGCAGGTTAACTGGAAAAAAAGAAAACCAGAAACTGAGTTTTTAAGCACGGAATTATTGATATCAGTGCCCATAGTCCATCCACTGAATCCATCAAGTCTGCTACTCACATGTGTTTGCAGTTTGACTGTAACCTTTGTTCTGGGAAGATTACTTATCTGCAGGTTAACAGCAACAGAATTTTTTTAGAAGCAGGAGACAACATCTGAGGAAACTTTTTCCTTCCCCCCTCAACATGCAATGTCAAACTCCAAAGTCACATTAAGTCCAGAACCACACAAAAGGCCCTTTTCCCCTGAGAAATGTATGAGCAAAGAAGAAGAGCTGAGTGAGCAGAAAAGTGGAGTTTCTTGGCTCAAAGAGTCACCAAACCTATTTTCAGAGGAATTTGAGAGGTGGGACTGGGGCCTGTGCAGACATCCAGAATTACCTTAGCCACAAACAGATGCTGCATCACTTTGTAGCCCACAAACCTTGTTTTATCAGTGGAACTATAGTAACTACATGACCGCTGGGGATTAGAGTGACCCCAGGTCATAAAACTTGATCGTGGTAGGTTAGCAAACAATGGTGCCAGCACTGAAGAGCAGCCCTCTTTACTTTCTATTAAAGAAAGCATTGCAAGGGAGATGCTAATTCTGCTTTGGATCAGAAGTAAAACACACAAATGATAAAACAAATGTGTGCTTACAAATATTTTGTCGTATTTGATTAAATTATAGCACATAGACTAAACAGAGAGATCTGAATTGCAGGGTCCTGTGTTTGGGATATCCTTGGAGCTTTTATACAAAGAAATAGAGAAGTTTATATTTTGGCATTGCACAGTGCACAGTCATCTCATACCTGCCGTCTAAACCAAACACAGCTTGCTGTATGACAGCAATGTATCTGTCACTGCAACAACACATCAGTTTAACTGTCAGAATCCTCCTCCTTGCCTACTGATTTAACTATGCCACCCTTCTGCTTGTAGCACTTCTTGTTCTTTCCTGATAAACAACAGCCTGCCCTCCCTTCCCCATGGCTGAATTTTAGCTCTATCTGCTCTTATTTTCTAATTTCCTATTTCTTTCCTATTTTTGCCTCATTTTAGCTTTGCCCATCCTGCATAGGCCCTAATACATAAAGCAGCCTCCCACCTTCCACCTACTTCAGTGTCCTGTGAATATCACCCCTTTATGCGAAGCTTCCTTATCACAGAAGCCCATATCCTCAGAAACATTTATGTGCCTTCTTACCTACCATTACTCTGTGCACCAGGTTGATCTGAGTCAAGGTGAAACCTTTCAGGGCAGAGAGCTGGCGGAGGCAGCAACACACTACTGAGCTCAGGCAGGGAGTCAGACACAGGGAGCAAGGGGCATCAGGCACCGAGGGCAGCAGAACAACTCCTGGTTTTAAGTTAGAAATTATAAGAAACGTATGAGTCATAAGGCCAATGCGATGGTTTCCCTGCAGGGTTCTGGCTCAAAAAAAAACCCATGCTTGCCTTTCAGAAGAAATCTCATGAATATAAGAACGGGATTGCGCAAATGCAATGTGCTTGCTGACACAGGAGTGCACAGACTCATTAACTCAAGAGGTCCTTTCCAGTTCTGTGTTGTCGTTATTTTCCAGGAAGTGAGGAGTAAAAGAGCTTTTTGAACTAGTATAATTCTCAAAAGGTAGAAGGAGGAGGAGGGAGAGCAAAGCAGCACCTGAGCTCCAGGGCTTTTCTGAAGAAGGAAGTTTGAACCTTTTCTTCTCCTTTATTGCAATAGATAATGGCCTGGCTTTCTGTTCCTGCTTATCCTGCAAAGCAGTATGCACAGTATGCACCAAAGAGAACAAGACCTCTGCTCCAAGATCTCTTCTGTTCCTAGGACTGCTGGAGGATGAAGAGGAGCATGGGGGAGTTCAGCGGAACCAGCACATCCCAGGAGATAAACTGGGCAGTCACCCAGGCTGGCAGAACTGGAGGGGCAGCATTTCTAGGATGCTTTCTGCAGAGCTGCTGCCTGGTCAGCATGGCTTGCTATGCAAATTGGGGGGGGGGGGGGGGGGGGGGGAAGGCAACAAAAATTGATTTTGCCAGAACCGCAAAATAATTAGGGGAATTCCTGCCCTGTGGAAAAGGTATCCAGGAGAAGTTAATTCCACCAGTGGAGGGCTGAAAACCTGCACTAACTGTACTCAGAACAGCATTGGCAAGAACAGAAAGACTACACCAGCCATGTGTGTCCTGAAGGAGCACCTCTTATTGCTGGTGCCCACCACCTGGAATATCCCTTCCCACCTCATCTCCATCCCCTGAGAGCCTCTTGCAGGAGAGGAGATCCCCTCTTCTCTCAGCTCCTGATCGGCCCAGGTAGTGGCCCCACTTCTCCTCTCAGAAGAGAGCTCCCCACACTGATGACACACGAAGGGACATTCAAGGGCAGCCAAAAGGTCTCTGGGACTGAAGTACTGATGAAGCTCTTAATCATCCCCTAGAGAAGAAATAACCCGGAATACATGTTTTTAATAGGCTCCCATAGGAGTCCCTGGTGGAGTCTCAATATCTCTTGTCAGCATCCAACAAGGATATGTGATTGCAGGATACACCCCTTCCCTGACAAAAACATTCCATAGAGCAGTTACAACATCAGCATTTCTGTCTCACACCATGGGTCTTGCCCCTTGCCCACCCTGGCAGCACCTCCTTCACTCCTCAGTGTACTCTTTGGTCCCGTGCCATACCACCCACGTGGTGGTGGCAGCAGCATGCATGCCAGATGAGGCCCTGTGAGCCTGGGTGAGGACAGCACTGGGAAGGTAAGTCTGGAAAAGCTAAGTTTAAACAGGCTCTATTTCTCAGACACTCGTTGCAGGCAACATCAGGAGCAAGGAGCAAAAGGCACCAAAGTCTAAGCACAATTTGACACCAAGTTTTGGAGCAGGATGTTTTTATGTTTTCCCTGAGTGCTTTACATTTTCTTTCCTTGCTGCAGTTCTAGCACCTCTCACAGCTCCGCCATCATGGCACAAAGCACTGGTGCCCAGGATGGTGCAGGCAGTTATGTTAACAGAGGCAATTTCAAACCTCTTTCTCCCAGCAGCACCTAATGCGACTGCAATGGTCTGGGTCCTGATCACTCTGTTTCAAACCCCTTCATTACTATTCATAGCAATGTAAGCCCAAAATGTCATTAAATCTGCCACTCTTCTCCTTTGCCCTAAAACTCCTTGGATTGCTTTGACTTTCACAGGACCAGCACCAAACTCATCACTATGCTCACATCCTCAACACAACCAGCATAAAATACTATTCCTGCCTGGGTTTTGCTTTCATTGTATTGGTTTCAGAACGCATCCCTGGAACAGTCTGCAAGTTAAGGCGCTGATATGCAGACTGGTTTTCAAAGGGAAAAATATTTTTCTTCCTTTAATGTCCATTAATTACCTAAAATGCTGCTTGTAGAGGAGTCTCACTCTTATAATGAGAATAAAGGCAGACAAATTGACATTACTGCCTGTTGGAGGTAAGGAGGGTGGCTGAACTCATGACAAACTCTTAGTGAGAGACAGGTGGAGAAGGGCAGTGCTCTGCCTTTGTGTCTGTGCTCCTGCCTTACGCTGCTCAGCTGGGTCTTCCCCAAACCTTCTCCAGCAACCTGCTTCCACCTGCAGATCTGTGCTTGCCATGGAGACAGGTCTTCCTCCTCTTCTAGCCTTTGCTGGCCTCAAACCCAGCTGAATGCCCATGGTGGGATATTAGACCAGCCAGGCTCCCACCTTAGGGGCACTGAGCCCACGTGTACACCTCTGCAGAAATGGCCAGTATTCATTTGACCATGCAGTGTTTGGTGCCTGGTAACTGAAAAAAAACCCAACTCTCTTCCTGATGTCTGTGGTTGAGAAATGTTTGTGCCAAGTGTCATTCATCTGGTAGTTATAGGTACAGATATATTTATGTTTGACTTGCACTTGACTTAATACCACCTGAGCTGGGGAGAGTAAAAGGACATTGATCTTTGCCTTACTGCTTTGATTCACAACAAAGGTGTAGGCACAACAGGTGAGTTCACCATAGAATATCCATGGGTTGCAGTTTGAGCAGGAAGAGTTTGTAAACATGAGAAGAAACAGCAAAAAACCAACTTTGTGTTGCAAACCAGTAACGTGTCATGAAAAGACAGGTTACTTTTCAGTGCTCCACGCTTCTCAAAGGAAATGATTAGCGTCTATTTGCACAGGAGTCCTCTATTACAAAAGTGACTCTAGCCCAGGTTAACATTTAAGAAGGAATTAAACATTAACTCAAGGGAAAGCACAGCAGTTTCAATGGTTTCAGACCTTACATCAGACATGCAAAGAAATAGTGCTGTGAAAGCAAAAGAAAAAAAAAAAACAACAAAAAATCAAGTTTGATTCCAAAAGGAAAACAAAACAAACCAAAAACCAACCCAACAACCAAGCCCAACTTCTCCTGCCTCATTGCCTTCAGGTTCCATGAGATGGAAGGACAGCATTGCCTCTCTTCTTTCTACCCCCGGACAGGTAATTTTCCTCCTGCATTTGGTTTAGCAATGACTTCTTAACAATAGAAGGTGGATCACAGTGACTTAACCTTCTGAGGAGGGCTGCAATTTGATTCCCAGTCTGAGATTTGCAGGTAAGATAAAGTGCAAAGGTGACTAAATACCACAACAAGCAAGGTCTAGCCCCGTGGCTTTGCCTGGAAGGGAAACTGGATTATTATTAGTAGTATTATTATAGCATCAAATGTACCAAGATCTGTTCCTTTTCTCCTGTTCCAGTGCCAGTACATGAAAATCCTTGCAGCTGTCTGAAGATGGTTTTATAGTGGCAAAATGACTTGTTATATTAGTCCACAGTATGCATTCTGCCCTGTTCTTCACTAATCCCTTATTCACTTTCCCATCTTTGCATTCATTGCAAACACAGGGAGCTGAGAACAAAGCCATGGATATTAACTAACTGCACCATTAGAAATGCACTTTTTTACATTTCATGTTGTGCTGAACTTCCAGGATAATATTTTCATTAATATGAATGTTTGGTCCTAGACTATAACTATATTATACTTTTCATCTTCAAAGCATTTTAAAGATATTAACTAATTAATCCACTCAAACCCCTTTGGGGGAAGCAAACTATAATCATCAAGTTGCTCTTTTTAGAGATAGAGAAACTGAGGCAGGGAAGTAACTTATTCAGTGCCTCAGGGGGAAGGAGTGTGAGAAAGTTACCAGGACTTGCTGCCTCCCTGTCCTAAACCCAAGCTTCCACTGTAGCTCATCTGAACCTCATCATTTGTCACCGTGGCAAGTGTGCCTTTCCATGCTCATGTAATTTTACAGCACCTTTTCAGCACATGGTCTTTAATAAATGGCAAAAACCAGATAAGCAGCTCTCTCTATTCAGAATAGGAAAGAACAAAACCAAAAGGGAACAAAAACCCCAAACTAGCTGCAAAAGGAAAGTAACAAATCACTGGGGCCAACTCATGAGCTGCTTGTTTCAGCCTAGACAGAGTCTTGCACTGTGTGCTCTTAATCAGCTTGTGAATGAAAACTCCACTTCCCTAGGGGAGCAAAGCAGTATAAAATGAAATCTCAGCTCTGAGGGTATTCACGGGAATGGCTCTATGTGCAGGCTGTCTCTGGAATTCAAAAGGACTACTAACATGTACAAACAGAAATCCTACACATGCCAGTTTGGAGGTTGGAGGAAAAAAGCTTCCATGGTTTTTGGTTGCTCACTGAATGCATGCCCCTATGAAGGCCAGAACTCTGAAAAGCCTGCTCTAAAACGCCTATCCCTCTTTCACCAGTGGGTCTCTATCACACTTTTCAAGTTTGTTTTATCCCTTGTCTTGTAAGTGAAATTAACAAAACTATATGGAATTGTTTCTCCCTTACACTTGGTCTTCTGGAAGTCAGTACTCATTGCATCTCAAGGGATGAAAAACTAACTCAGCCCTTAAAATCTGATCTTTTTGGAGTCAAAGGCTAAATAAATAATGATTTTCATAGGAACCTCCATACAGAGCCTGAAAAGATAAGTATAAATGGATTCTACAGAGCACTAAGACAGACATTTGTTGCAGGGTGCAAGCTGGAGCAATAGGCACCAAAGTCCAAGCACAACTTGACACCAAACTTTGTAACAGGGTGTTCTTATGTCTTCTCTGAGCACTTTCTTTGGGCAGTAATAGCTTTCCAATTCCTTTCCTGGCAACAGCTTTGTCTAAAAAGCTCAGCAACCTAAAATGCTGATTTAGGCCAACCACTTGAACTGTTATGGAATCACAATAATGCATCAGGACTGATTGCTTCTGGAAGTAAATCTCCCAAACTCAGCACCGGAACAAGGGAGTCTACCAATGGAAACTGCAGAGTCTGGGACAACACATTACCAGGAAGCATCATTGTTCTGTCCACGGTGGTCACAATAACAACACCTAACAATTCCACTGATTTCTCAAATCCAAACAGTAATTTGCAACAATGAGGCAATTTGTATAGCTTCAGGTGAAGAGGTCTCCAAGGCCTTTCAAAAATGCTGTGTATTTCTTTATCTTTTTTCCCTTGGCTTCATTGCATCATGTTTTACAACTGCTCATCAGGTATTGGCTAACCAGAGTTATTATGACAAGAATATGGTATCCCTAGCATTTTAATCTGTTGCTTCACTATATTTAACTTAAATATCTTCTGTCCACAACAAACTGATTGAGCTGCTTTCAGGTGATGTTATCTTGGAGTTTTTCCTCATTTTGATAATTCTGGGAGATAAATGCAACTCCTCCCCTATGTCCATCCCTTCTTACATGCCTGTCTGCATGGAGCAGCCTGTTCCACAGCTCCTTCCAGACCCTGCCCACACAATGGCCCATGTGTGGTTCGGCTTAATCGGGCCAAAGATCTCATGATCTTAGTTGCACAATTTCTTGCTACAAACTCCTTTTTACATAAGGTTGTTAATCATATGCTCATCTGTCTTTTTTTATAGTACTGTACACTCTATTCGAAACTCTGCACTAAAAGACTTGTGGGGTTACTATCAGAAGTTTTAGTGACACATTTTCTTGTGGCTGATGGTAATTTTTTGCTCAGAAGCCTTCGTGTCTTTTCTACAGTTGGGCAGATAACTAGATTTGCAGCTAGACTCATCAATGCAGGAGAGTCTGCAGGTCTTTAGACAGCAACATCTGCAAGACCATAGTCACCACTGCAACCAAGGTTGAGACAGACAAACTGGGTTGTTTCTCAAGTACACCCCCACTCACAAGGGAAATATCAGGCTGAGGCAGGAAACAGGTACTTCCCAGTACAGACTTTTTCAGTGTTTCTTCAAAGAAAGTACAAAGTTGCCCAGTTCAGAGAAGGTTTTTCCGTCATTAACGTTCACAGGGCTTGACTGCAAGATTTCCTCAGATGCTTATGTTTCCAATAGGTATTATGTTTATGTTACAATAGACTGCCTGCATGTAGACCAATGTAGCACTAGGGTGGGCAGAGTCAGCTGTCAAAATAGAAATAGATGAAAGATTTAAAAGCTGTGGGATGCAAAGGGTATGAAGTCCTTGCAACTAAAATTCACATTTCTCACACACAAAAAAACTCCCAACCCTTATTACTGAAATCCCTTTTCAATGTTGTTGAATGTAATTACATTCTGGTAATCAGAATGGTGTGGCCTAAATGCCCTTTTTAAAGAACACATCAAGAATTCTCTCACTGGCATCATGTTTGACATAAGCCCAGAGAGACTTGTGAATGTGCTAGTGGGGTCGCTAGCACATTTACATGAGCGATGGCTGTGCTACTGTCTAAGGGGGACCCAGGCAAGAGTATTAGGTGCAGCATGTCTAGAAAATATCCCATGCCACATGTTTGTATCCAGATCTCCAAGAGGCTCCTTGAGAAGCTGGGAATAAATAGCCTCAAGGAGAATGTGAGAGCTAATAAGAGCTTCAATTGATCAAGTAGGTAAATATCAATTCACTGTGGCTATCTGATGTAGAACTGTCACTATTGGGGTGAGGACATCGCTACCCGGAAACTGCATCCTAAGTGCAGTATTGCAGACAGCCACTGTTTCCTCTCACTTTCATTCTGCTGTGGAGTTACTTCCCTGATCGTTTCCAACAGGTTGATAAGTTTGTGGCTTTGCTTTGACATAGCTTTCATTCCTGTGCCCTGTATCAGTCCAGGAAAGAACCAACAGTAACAGATCCTGTTAAGATATCTTATTTGCAGCACTGATAATCCTCATTTTGGCTTTCATCTTAAATGCCATCCTCAATCACCTTCATTTACTTGCTAGTGCCCAGAATGTATTAAGGTAGGTGTCTTCTGCATCCACTTGCCAGTACTTCAATACTCAGTGCCAAAGCCGGCTGCTTTTAATTTTTGCCACTAGTTCCTCAATCACACACACTTTGTAGTGAGCTCCAAGGTGCTCAGTTTTGCAAAAATCACAGCTTGGATGTCTTTTCATGATGATCACATGCCGATTTCCTGCATAGACTTTGCATCCAGCAGTGTTACCTGTTTTCTCCCCAGCCCTCCCACCAATTTCTCTGTAGCTCACATTTTCGGTTCCTCATACAGCAATTACTCTGTGCGGCAAGCACTCCAGCAGCTGAATTCTTTAATCTTTTCCCAGGTGCAGAGTGCATGCAAGAAATCTCTGATGTCCAAAAAATATTCTGATAGTCTTTCAGCAGTTTTGCTGTAGGGATACCACAGTATACATCTCTCAGATTAGATTTCTAGAGTTCCTTGTGTCTCCATTACATGAATCACTTGTCTGTCCCATTCTGCATGTCACAAGGGCTATGACATGCAGAATTCACACGAGCTATGAATTGACTAGTACTGGTGACTAGCAGTGACTTTGGCATTGTCAGTACTAGCTGCACCTTTGTCTTATAAGGCTCCTCCTGGTGCCTTCCCTGTGTTTTGTATTAGCATAGTGCAACGAGGATGATCTATTATGAAGATTTTCATATTGGTAGTGCTTGCTTACATTTTTACATTCATCTCCTTCACAGTGCAACGTGGTTACTGATAACACACCCTCTTACATGGTATACATGGTTTCCTGTCTGAATGTAGCTGCCCTGTGCTGGTGCTACATTGAGGTTTACAACCTTTTCACATTATTACTCTAGTTGGAGCACTGTCTTGGTGCAGCAATTATTATTTGTTTTCTCTATATATACTTACAAACTTTTCAATAGGGATCTCATCTGCCACAATCAGTGCAGGTGGCACTGTTCTTGGGGCATTTTTCAATACAGGTGGATTTTCTCCTCCACAGAACTTCCATCTTACTTATTCATCTTTCCCTGCTTTCTTCTGTACATTGATTCCTGAATAAGACTTGGTTTATTTTTATATTTTTTCTTCTCTCTGTTTACACCCTATTCTATATGATCTTCCTCACTATCTCGGAACAGAGCTACCCTATTCCTAGCTTTCTGAGCCATTCTATTCAAAGTTACATCATTTCTGTCCTCATCACGAAGGTGGAGTTTGACTTCTGAGATTCCATGTTCAGTTTTGTACCACTGGTATTCACTAAGCCCTTCTCAGCACACTTCCTCCATGTGATACTTCCTGAGGTTTGAGAATGTTTCTTGAGCACAGCTGGAATTTCTTCAAGCTGCTGTTTCTGTTGTTTCTGGAATCCATGATGGCTGTTGTTCATCAATGGTTCAAAAGGATCTGCCCTTTCTGTCTTTTTGGTACCCTTACACAAATGTCACAGACTTCTTGGTTTGTATTCTCGGCATCTGGGTTCTTTGCTTGTATGTGTTATACATATTCTTAGGTTTTTGATTTTACATAAACACGGGAGGTCATTTATTTCTGACAAGCAGTTTGACATTTAAACGTGAAGAGATAGATAGGCAAAAAGCCAAAGTTGTCCAGTATTTATGACTTCCTTTGCATGAGCTGTCTTTTGTCATCAGCCCTTTCCTGAAAGTGGTATTCTTTATATTTCTAGACATTAACTTACATTCAGTGGTCCAAGTGGTCACACAAGGTAATAGAAAGTTATCCTAACAGTTTTCCAAGCACTAAAGGACCTATCCTAGCACATTTCAGGGGTTGTCTGTTGGAGAAAACACTTTAATACTGGGACTGTTAAATATTGATGTTAGAATTTTAACATTTCTGTTTTGACAGTCTCTCAGTATAGTCTCTTACTGCAACAACCCATATAGGAGTAACAAAGATGTGGAAGAGCAAAAGATATAATCCACTGTAGACAAATTTTAAACAGGTCTCTTCTCTGGTAATATAGGATATGTCTTCTCTGCCTTGGGTAACTTTAAAGTTTTATATGTAAAGGCTGTCTTGCTGTGAAATGCTATTTTAAATCCTGCATGCATAGAACAATGTGTGCAGGTAAATCCTGAGCCTGGTCTGGAAGCACCAATAGCATCATTGAGGAGCCATCCTCACAAGCAGAGTATGTACTTCTATATTCCTGTTTCAATAAATCTAACGGCAGATCTGTTTATCTGCCTTGACAAGATAAGAAAGTGAAACCATTTGAGTAGAAAATGACCATAAACCACAAGAGAACATATTGGGAGAGTTACTGACAGCAGACCCAAAACTGTTGGAGCTGTATGCATACGAGACCATGCATAGGTTCAATGTTACTTCTACCTGTGCTGGTAGAAGTAACAGACAAAAAGGAATAGACATGCAGATTTCAAAGGCTATGCTATCTGATAAGAGCTGTCAGAACAGAAACCAGGAGGTATTGCCAGGATTAAATTATTTCCTCAGGACAAATCATGCATTTGGAACCAAGCAACATAGGCTGAACAGATAAAGCCCATTTGTATAACATCATAATGGATAAGCGTATATTCCACTGCAATAGTAAACATATATACGCTCTCTATAAGCACAGGACAAAACCACAGCCGTGGCAGACAACACAACATCCTTTCTGCTGAGACTTGAACAGCAAGACAAAGGGGAAAAAAAAGCTAAAAAGTGACTGACTCGATAGATATGCAGATACTTTCTGGAAACTCAGCACCTCTGAGGAAGAAAAAACAGCTAAAGTTGTCTCCCCTCTTGCAGAAAGGGATTACACTTGCTCCAACATGAAACCACCTTCAAAGACTGCCAAGGATGTCTAAAATACCAAGGCATGAAAGAAAAAAGAATAACAATTCTTCCCAAAATTAGCAGAAGAATAGTCTTCAGGTAGATGAGAGTTAACTCAAAACAAACAATTCAAGCAGAGACAGAGTGTGTTGTATGTGTGATGAGACAAATTTTCAGGGACTATCATGTTTAATATGCAAACAGACTTCACTAATTAAGCCAGATTTTCCTATCTTGATGGAGGCAAAAGGGGTGCAGTAACAGACATCTCTAAAGGAGGGCTTTAGGAAAAAACATGGCTGCATGTAGGAACCTGAAGCCCTCTCATTTGATGTCTGATAAGGACAGGAGCTTTCCCAGGTGAAGTGTCTCCATTCAGGAGCATAGAGCAGTTACCATGACAGTGCTACCACCCCTGTGACTTGATTAAATGGCTCTCACAGGTGGTCTCTGTTCCTAACCGAGCCAGGTGGGATTTCTTGCCAGCACCAACACTGCTCTTTGCTTTGGGACAGTCACATCTGCTCCAGACTGTACTCCTGCTTTACCAGTACAAAGAGGTTTTATTTCCAGTAAGCAATGGTGTGGGATGGGCAGGATTCACCCTGCTTTTAACCCTCATCTCTCTATAAGCTCTGAGCTTAATGGTCCTCATTTCCCCCTACTCCACAGCAAGAGCTTAAGGACTTATTTTATATTTATCTCACTAAAACATATTCTTTCCAAGTGATGAAGCTCCAATTTTTTTAAAACATACAGGTACTGCTTTCCCCAGCTACATGCTCATGAGAGAAAATAGCATAGCAGGGGAAAGGAGAAGTATTTATAGGTATTTGCTCAAGAAAATCCTGCAAATGCAGAGTTCAAGGTTCTTTTTCATGAGCTTACTTGCAAACATTCACAGCAATTTAGTTCCATCTCAAAGAAGGTTCACAAACATGGATAACACTGCACATTCTTGTGCAAACACATATCCATTAATGAAGATATGCTAAAAGACTGCCACAGCTATTTGCGTTGAGAACATTTGCAGAGTTAATGCAAAAGTTTCCTGTGGTTTGGGAATTCCCAAGGAAGGTATGAAAAAATGAAGGGGAAAAAGAAACCAGAAAAAAATAAACCAGCACACTGTAAGCAACCAATGGAGGTGAGGTAAACAACAAGCATTTAAATCACATACAAGTCCCCTCCAGACTCATTTGTGTTCCCTTCAAACATTCACAGAGCAAGATGAAAAGTTGGTTCAAAAGAAAGTAAAACAAATAGAAATAACGAAGAATGTTTGCATCATATTTTCAAATGAAAAGGAAACATCTGCCAAGCGCATTTCTGCTGCAATCGGTTCACTGCTCTAAGCCAGATTCTTCATAGTTCTGCCTACAAGACCCTCTGCTTATTCATTTTTGCTCCAGGTAAATGGAGACACAGCTGGGCTAACAGCATGGGGTCAACCAATGCAGGATGGCACCACTGACAGTCTTCAGCAGGTCAGCATTTGTGTGTTCTGCTTTTATTGTCAAAAAATGCCACCATAACACAATGCAACCAACAGCAAGAAAGGATGAAGGATAGACAGAAGATATCATTGTTGCCTGCTCAGACCTTTGCAGATCTCCTGGGAGACCAGGACCTCATTGCCCTCTGTGCTGGGGAGAATGGCTGCAAGCCACAAGCAGAGAGCCAGCCTTGCAAACCATCACCCCTGCATCCCTCGTGGTAGGCCAGTTCCTTTTCTGCACTGTAGCTTGTTGTTCTCTCCTTCTGCCATAGACATGGAGGATGGGGACAGTTTAATTGAGGGTGTTTCTGTGCAGTTCATTCACCACCACTGTGCAGACTGCGACTGCCACAGCCAAGGAAGCAGTACTGGAAGATTGGCACAGGAGAAGTATAATTAGAGCAGGGCTGGGAATTATTTTCACTCAGGTCTACTGCTGAAGCCAGCACATTGTGTAACCTCATCTTGCAAGTCTGAAGCAGCTCACAGCTCCTGAAGAAATCATCCTTGCTGCCAATACATGCTTCTAGTAAGAACGGGGAATTTCTATTTCCTGAGAACAAATGAAGCTCACCAAAACAGTCATTTTCTTATGAGCTGCTGTCCACTGTAGTTCCTCTAACAGAAGTGAAGTCATGGCCAGAAAAATTGCAAGTATAAGTTGGAATCACGGATCTTCTTTAAAAGAAAAAAGTAAGAAAAAAAAAACCACCAAAAAAGCCAACTAAAACTCTGGGTTTTTTAATTGTGTTTAGATTAACTCAAAAGCAGGCCACATTGTTTTAATCTCAGGCTTTGGTGGACTGACATGCCTGAACAGATCTTAGCGCTGAAAGGGCTGCAGATGCTGAGGTAACAGGAGAAGAGCAGAAACCTGTAGCCTGTTGCTAAGCTCAGGCAGCTTCCAAGTCCTAACCATGACTACTGCAGACATCCCGTTTGAAGGAGAGAGTGGCTAAGTTTTTGATGAATTCTTTGCCAGCACATCTAAATGCAAGGAAAAAAGGAGGGTGGGGAAGGGATAGAGACAAAGAATTCACAGGGAAAGCTCTGGGGAAATGTCATAGAATCATAGAATAGTTAGGGTTGGAAAGGACCTTAAGATCATCTAGTTCCAACTGGCAAAAAAACCCCACAAATATATAAACCTACAGTGATTTATGCTGTTAATTGCACATGCAGATAAAATGGGTTGCAAATATCAAGAATTTAAAATAATGGTCAACAAAAAATAGTTTGTTCATAATCCTTAGAGACAGTTACATCCTGTTCCCTAAGAGCCTAATAGGAAAATTCTGCAAAAGCCAAGTGCAAAACAGAACACAGAACTACAAAAACAAGAACACAAGTTTGTGACAGAACTGTGTGTCCTGTGGAAGTTACCATCACTAGCCCCTGCTTTGGAAGCAAGACAGGTACATAGAGAAAATGCTCTTCCAAACTTCTGGCTTCTGCCTACACTGGCAACAAGGTCAGTCTCAAGGTGGTCAGACCTGACAACAAGGTTAACACCACCAAGAGCTGGTGTTGAAATAGCATCATCAGGAACTGTGAGCTGAAAATGCAGGTGGGAGAGAAAAGGAGTTCAGCTCACTTCATGAGGAGCTCCTCACCTGGTGGAAATGAAGAAACACACCCTTTGCGCTTGGCTCAACTGAACTCCAATGTTCCCCAATCAACAAAAACTAGGTAAACATTTAAGCTAGATGTAACACCATATCTCTTTTTTTTTACCTCTCCAGCCCTACATGTACACATGCCCCCACTCCAGGTTATGCAGATAACAGGTAAGGCTTTCCTATATATCTGCCAAGAAAAGAAATCAAGCCCATTCTTTTGCCTGAGCTTGGAATTTCTCATCACTAAACACACAACTGACTTTCCTGTTTCCTCTTTTAACTGTACTTCATTTTACCAGGTAAAAGAAACATTTACATTTGGAGGCAGGGGAAGCAAAACTCATTGGACAAACTTAAGTAGAAACATCTGTTGCTACCAGTGCAGCCCAGCTGTTGGACAGCATAGGAATGGGACAGGACACAGGTTATGCCAGAGTAGGCGGTTTGCAGAGTTGCGCATGGGGAGCTGTACACAGCTATAAACAACTCCAGTGTGCTGGGTCCTGGGGCTTGCTGCTTGCCAGGAGCAACCCTCCACATCGCAGGCATCACTAGCAGCTGAAGCTGAAGATGATTCACTCCTAAAGCCAAAAGCATAGCACAATTAAACAAGCCCATTGAACCCGTCATTAAAATGCTTACTTGTGAAACAGGACTCTAAACCCAAATGTTCAGCCAGCAATGCTGTCCTGGCCTGATTACTTCTGCATGCCACCTTCTTTACCTTAGTTTTGGGAAGGTGCCCATGCTGAACCTATCACTAGGTTATTAGCAAGCTCACTAAGCTAGGCACATGCCATCTCCATCACAAAACCAAACCACACCTGGAAAGGGTTAAGGAGACAGCTAAAGCCTTCTACCACTATTAAAATACCAACAATCTCTATACAGATTTAGGCCACAGCTACAAGGGGAAAATAGCTTTATTTTTACTCGCTTGCATTTCCTAAGTAGCAAAATTTTGAATATTTATAATACTGTTTATCAAAAGTGACTAATATCCAATGAGTTTTTCAAAATGCATGTGTGTACACTCATTGGTTTAAATATGATTTTAGATAGATAGAACTTTTCTAACCAGCATTAGTTAAGCATGCCAGCTGACATACTAAACAACTGTTTTCATGGTCTAAACATGACCTGCAGGAGAACATGTCTTTAATATGCTTTCAAATGGTGGTTAAGCCCTGGCTGAGATCAAATCTGCATGAGACAAAAGTTTATTCCAGGAACTCAGAGAACTTGTGTTCTACCACCAAAGCCATTCATTACTGCAGAGTAGGTGGGTCACTCCATTTGGGTTTTGCTCTTTCTTTGTAACTACAATGCTGTAGTTACAAAGGTGGCCCAGCAGGTTCTTCTAATATCACAACTCATTCCTACTACCCACCCCCTTTTTTGCAAGCTTTTCATATGCTAAGTGACAGCAAATCAGATGTAATCATCCTACCAGTGTATCCCCACATCTTCCTATACAACAGGCGTGTCACACAACATTGTACTTCTGAGGAGCAGGAATGCTGAGCTCAGCAGGTTGTGCTACAGACTTTCTTTTCTGCTTTTATTCCTAACACACGTGCTTTGTTTCCCTTCCAGACAGAGACTCTATGGGCCTAAGCACATTTCTCATGCTAATGTGTGGAGAGGTCAGCAGCAGCTGCTCATTACAAACACAGGCCATTTCCCTGCCTGTGGCCTGCAGCCTCCACACTCCTCCCCATTACAGCAGTAGGCAGGTGTTTATGTCTCCGGGTAGCTGCTAAACCTGTGCCTCCTTGCAAGGGCTCTGATTCCTGCAGGGAAAGGGCTTATCCTGCAACTTCTGCAGTAGTTCCACAGGTTCCCTCCTCCCACACCCACAACCAGACGTGTTCACCCTTCCTGCCAGGACAGTGCTGATGATGATGTGCTGCAGTTCACAGCCCTGCATGTGACAGCAAAGCATCACTCACAAAGGTGCAGTGTCAGTCCTCACCCTAAGCCAAGATGTTCCCATCTCCCCACCTACCCCTATAATGTGTGCTGCTGCTTCCAGGAGCATGATTACAAAGGGTTACTATAGCTAAAACCTCTGAACTTGGACAATACAAATATCACAGCTGCAAAACATCATTCCAATGGTGGCTGACTAAGGAGCCAAGATACAAATCTCTTTTGAACCTTGTCACCTGGACACTTCAGGCCACTGTGGGCAGAGCACTGTATATGCCGTGGAAGACATACAGCAGCATAAGAATCCTCAGTCTTTGCTGACCCCAGGCAGTTAGCCAAAATTGTTTCCACTAAGTAGAAAAACTGATGACAGTCAGTGCTCTCATTGGTGCAATGATGTTTCTGTTAAAAAAATTCATAAATTAATTAAAAGTCCTATTTTTTAATTTCTAAAGAAAAAAGAAGACTCAAAACAGTTCCTTTGCCTCATCCTGTGAGTACTTCATCTAAAAAACTTCTGGTTTTTTTCCTGCCTATAGGGCCACTTAAAGAGGCTTCAATAGCTGTGTCTCACTGGCATTTACTGTTTCTCTCTGGCTCAGCCTCACCAGGCAAAACCCTATACAGTGGTACCCCTTCCCCTTTGCCAAGTCCTCCTTGGTTCTGCCTACCTGTATTTCAAATGAGAGCTGGCTGTTACTCATCTGGCTAGAAGCCAGTCCACAAAAACGTGCTGCTTTTCATTCCTATTCCGGCCTCCAAGGCCGGTCTATACCTATTCATTTTGTGCTGGCTGTAAGGAAATGTTTTCTAGCAGTGCCCTGGGATGGTCACCCCTGAGTGGCTGGAGCCCCACAGGACCATGAGGTTAAAGTGTACAAATGCCACTAACACGAGCAGATGATCCCTGCGAGCCCCTTTCAAACTTTGAAGAGTCCAGACATCAAACAAGAAAGCGCATTTGCCATCCTATGCCATGGGAAGGGGCTGTGGCCAGCTGGGGCCATCCTTCTCCCTTGGTTTTCAAAGGGCAAGCTGAAAAATTCAAAGAGGAAAAGAAGCACAGCTTTTTCCTGCTGAAACCCAGTGACAGACTTGGTTGGGCATCACACAGGGCTGACCTCTGATCCAAGTACCCTGACAGTCTGGTTATGCAGATCCAGTGCTGGGGGCACTGGAGATCTTGCCACCCAAACACCCCATTCAGCATCAGGTACTGCTGTAGGTACAAGGTACAAGAGTTTCTCTACTTTTTTTGTAGGCTTTTCCCTTTCTGTTATTCTTGCTCAACTACCCTCTTCTTATCATTTACTTGCATAACTTCACTGGGCTTTTTTCCCCTTTGCAGGAAAAGACAACATTTCTATTCAAAAAACCACAAAATCAAACCCCACTAATTAACAAAAACATTGTATTCTGAAAAAGAGCAAAAGTGAAACAAAAACTGAAATTCCAAAGCAATCAAAATTTCAAACCAGACTGAATAATATCAAAGACAAAACTGAAATAATTTCAAACCTTCAAAGGTAGACTATAATGTTATGGAAATGGTTTTCAATCATTGCTTCTAAATAAGGTTTATTTGAAATTACCACCTTTTTGAAAAGGGCTGGATGAATCAGCATTTTCCGTTGGAAAAACCTTCCACCCAAAGATTTCCAGCTTGTTCTACGGCTTTCACTGAGCTTGACTTTCTTGCCTTTCCTGTACCATGTTTGTTTTAGCATTCTTACATCATATTTTGTCTCATTCTCACAGTTCTGCTTTCTGTTTCTTCCTGGCTTGACAGGGCCACTATTTAAATGAGGCTTAGCCAATATAAAAGTGAAGGGCTACAAGAAGTAGTAGACAGCAAGGCAAGAGGCTCAACGCATTTCCCAGTTATGTGGCTGTAAATTCCATAAGGAGAAAGGAATGGCTACAACTGTCCTACTGAAATCATTTGCCTTTTGCCGCTGACTGAACATGCAGTTTGATTATTTTACTGAAAACTCCTTCCTCTGAATTAAATTTATATATTGGTCAAGAATTGTATAGTACTTTCTATTTATATTACAATACATTAAAACATAGGTAGTAGACTGAAGCACCATGGTATGCTACAGGAAGGAGAAGAAGGGGAAAGGTAAAGCAGGAAGGGATGAAAGAGGAGTGATAGCAATTTAGAGAAAGAAGCCAGTCTTATGTATGACAGGCCAATACCTTCTTCACATAATTATGGATGTTCTTATTCATTTCCTTGCATACAAATGAGCTTCTGTTTCTTTCTAGGATCCTGCCAACACCTTGAGGTGTGTTGATTTGTTGTGGCAACAGGATCCCCAGCTTCACCACATGTTGTAACTTGGAGTCAACAGTAGCCAGTCCTGCGCAAACTAAGGTCAAATTCCGCGGTGCCAAGTGCTTTTAAGAAGTATCCGGCACAAAGGAGAATGACCACCCTGGAGATGACTTTCTTCAAACATACTGCAGCTCAGGCAGGAAAAGGCATTTCTGTTGCAGGTAGAACGTAGTAATTGCCCCCGTGATAATTGCACCACAAGATTTTGGGCACAGTATGTAAAATAAGTAGCAATGTGATCTCTGTCTTACAGATCCACGATTTCACAAGGTGCTTTGCAAGGGCATCTCCCCATGCTTTACAGAGTCTCATTAAAAACAGCAGTTCTTCATTGCATGTTGTTCGCAATAGACTCCTGTATCCATAATAATAATCAAAAGAAGCAAGCAGGTGTAAAATTACTGCAGGTGACATTTAAGAGTGACAAGAACATAATAAGCAATAATAAAGACTGATCAGCCTTCTGGCCTGTTCTCTAACAGCTTCCATAGTAAATTCATCTGAACAGCATGATGCTGTAGCAGCCTTACATGTAGAAACAGTGTAAAAAATGGGTCTCCCGTGTGTTCCAAGATCTAGTGAGACCATTACTGGCCAAGTCAAAGTCCGTATATCTGGAGAGATTTGACATTGATCAATGTAAGAGGATCAACACAGAAATGGAAGTTAAATGTGTTTTCCAATTTCCAGTTACCAATAGGGAACATGAATAGTCTCAGAGTTCACATAGATCTGTAATTTGGAATTAAAAAACAGTGCCTGGAAGCTGACACAAAAGTAGCATTTAGACAAAAGAGAGCAACATGTTCTGAACTGAAATACAGTATCAGTAGAATAGCTTGGCTTGGAGCAGGATAGCACTCCATCACCTGAGTTTCCTTATCAAGGCTAGCATCTCCTTTTATAGAAACAGCCACATCCCTTTGGCCTGTGTAACACAGCAGTGCACAGCAGGATGTGGTTATAGCCATACAGTTTCCAAAAGTCTGTTTTGATAAAACCACAATTTCTTCTTAAAATTTAATTAATGCTCAGGAAAGCCCCACAGGAAAAGTATTTACAATTTAATTAAGGAAACTTAAGCAATGTCATTCAGAATCCCATTATATGACCATATTTCGTACTCTTATACTGTTGCCTACAATGTGAACATAGACTATCTGAATTACTCTGGGGTGGGGTGTTTGTTGATTAGAAACCCTGTTACAACTTCAATTAATGTATTGATTGAAATACTATTCCTGTTCTAAGTCAAAATATCATGTGTTTGGCACTGAAACACTCTGACACTACTCTGAATATCTAACAGGAAAATTCAGATGTTAAAAATAAGGGGAAAAGATGGTGAGTGTGGAACTCACAGAAGTGGTAACTTCCATTTCAACTGCAGATCAGGAACGAGATTTCAAAATGGCACGATTCTTTCCAGAACTGATTTTCTAAATTTTACTGACAGATTTGGTTGGGTTTTACTGGCTCTAACATGACAGATTTGTTGGATTTGGATTTTGGGGTTGTCTTTTTTGTTTGTTTGTGCCTTTTTATTTTGCAATTTTTAGACCAAGCTGCTAGTTGCAGAGAAAAATAACATAGTTTCCTACTGGACTGGGTTTGAACGTATGTGTGCTCCACTAATGGCCAGTCCATCCCTTCTCAGGAAGATTGCTCAGATTCTGCCTTGTGTAGGAAAGACATCTGCATGTGTGCCTGCACTTTTAGGCCCCATATCTCTGAATGAGCAAAAGAAGCAATGCCTGGCCGCCCAGGGAAGTTGCGAATGCTCCATCACTGGCGGTGTTCAAGGCTGGATTGGACATAGCCTTGGGTGGCATGGTTTAGTGGGAGGTGTCTCTGCCCCGGCAGGGGGGCTGGAACTAGATTATTTTAAGGTCCTTTCCAACCCTAACTATTCTATGATTCTATGACTCCTTTTTTACCTGGCACTGTGACCTAAAGCCCTTTTGTTGAAATGATGTTGAATGAACTGGCATAATCAGAAAATTCAGACACATCTTTTGCGTCTGAACAGGAATGGTTCCTGTCCAACCATAACCACAACCACATAAACACATCTTTCCTTCTGAGGGTATGCATGTCCTCAGCTCTCCCTTTCTACCTTACTGTACACATTGGCAAGATGCTGGAGGGACGTAATTGCAGATAAAAGAACCAGCCTCACCATTAAAAAGGGCCTTGATGCAATGAAATATTGCTGATTGCATGGAGGTGGGAAGTGCATGAAAACTGTTCCTGAGAGGAAAAACGAGAAATCCAGATACACGTGAGCAAGAAGGGAATAAAAAGAGGTGGGCTGTTCTCACAAGCATTTGTTTTCATGTTCTGCACTGCAGACATATTGAAGAACAAGAAATAAGTACAATTTCATGAATCTCTACTATCCCAGTGGATGGTCCTCCCAGTAAGTAGATTGGCAAAGTGGCGAGAACGTTAGACCTCTCTACTACATATATTGTGTCCAATTGCACACAAAAATGAAATGGGTGACAAAGAAAACACAGGTTTTCTGTAACCTCCTGGATTATTAAAACACTGACATTTTGTTAATCATGTCTATGTAAGTGGACTTTTCCTCCATGTGTCTGCACGCACGCCTTCACTTAAATCTCCTACAGACATGCTTAAAGAAGGAAGGATAAATATTTTTCCATAGCTTCACAGAAAACTAGTATGAGAAACCTTGGAGGACCACAGCTGTGGGGTTCTTCATTACCTCAACACAAGCAGATCTTTCTATGAACTGAAATGTCATTGTGCTTTCCTGGGTATGGGCTCTCAGTTGTATTCTCAGCCCTTCTGGAACAACACACCAGAAAGATTAGTGTTTTTCAACCTGGTTGGTGTTTTAGCAGGAGCCATCACAGGGAAGGATTGCTGTCTGACTCAGACCGCACACTGCTTCCCAAACCTATGACAGATTTTATAACACAAAAGGAAAAGGGATCAAGGAGATGGCATCTCTTAGGCAAGACCCAAGCTGGCACCTAAATGCATAGACCCCTTCCACATGCCCTTTAAACTCCAGAGACCTTACATCATCCTAGAAGCTCACCTCTCTGTGCTCCATGCTCAGAGTTCAGACAGATACTTTTGTCTTACACCTTGTCCCAAACTGCAAAAACAACAACACCTTCCTCCTCAGAGGTGTCTGGGTTTCTGCAACACATTAAAAACTGGTTTGGTGCTTCTCAATAAACTTACTAAAGGTGTTGGGAATTCTCTGCAATAAAGGGCTCTTTGTAGAAGTAAAGAAATCCTATAAACAAAGCCATGCAGTAGAAAAAATCCAACCATGCAGAAGCTGGAGATCTTTAACTGTCTCTGATTCCTCAGATGGGACTGATCAGGACTGATGGGCAAGCTGTGGAGATAAGGAAATTGGGAAAATAAAACAAAAATCAGGATTTAAAACAATAAAATTCTTATGAAGGGCTTGCTGCACAGTGACCAGTGGCTACCAGATAAAAACAGCCTTTAGACTAAAAAACACTTGAGCCACTGTTTCTTTGCAGTGTCAGTGCACATGTCCAAAAAGCTGATTGGGTAATTAGGGGGGTAGTGGGACTTATAGATTATAAATTTCATAGCATATTTTTTTTCATTCTGCATAAATATTGGTTTAAACAGAAAACTGGAAGCTTGAATATACCTGACAGGCCAGTGATTTTAGGACTGAATGAGACCTTGATATCTACCTGCAGCTTTCCTTAGCATCTTTGTGTTCACAGATATATCAGCTCCCTGCTAACTAAAATACTCTATCTTAACTCTGAACCATACTTCCAGTTCAGTAATCTTGCAGTTCTGAGCTGTCTCACTGATTGTGACCTGCTGAGTTTGAGAGATGGACACTAACAGAGAAATTTTTTTTTTTCTACCCAGATATAAAATTAATTGGAGGACTGGACAACCTTTGTGGTACGGTTGACATGTCTTACAAGCCTGAGGGACAGCTTGCCATCCATGGAGACATGGACAAGCTTGAGAAGTGGCCCCATAGGAACCTCATGAGGTTCAACAAGGCCAAGTGCAAGGTTCTGTACCTGGGTCGGGGCAATCCCAGGCACAGCTACAGGTTAGGCAGAGAAGTGATTCAGAGCAGCCTCCAGAGAAGGACTTGGGGATGTTGGTCAATGAGAAACTGAACATGACAAGGCTTCAGTGTGTGCTTGATCTCAGAAACCACCCATGTGCAGGGCTGCACTAAATGCAGGGAGGTTGGAACTGGATGATCTTAAGGTCCTTTCCAACCCAAACCATTCTATGATTCTATGATTCTAGATGTGCAAGGTCAGGGGAAGAAGTGGGTGACCCTGTATAGACTAATTTTTTTCCTTTGGGAGTTTCAAGATGCTCAGTTTCAGGAACATCTTCTTGAAAAAGAAGTTTAAAATCACTCCTCTCATCCCTTCCCTTTTCAGCTTTTTAAAAGGGAGACATGAAAAACTAAGAAGACAGAAATGTAAAACCACAATGAAATGATCTGTGTTCTTAAAGAAATTATCTGCATTGTTTCTGCAATTCAATCATTAAAAAAAACCCAACAAAACAAAAACAAAAAAAACCCAAAACAAAAAAGCCCATTCTTTTGTATAACAAATCTTCTGTTTGAGTTTTTTTTTAAAAAAGATAATTTCTGAAAAGAAGATTTTCACTGCCCCAGAACAACTGCGAGGAAGGAAGCAGGGCTGGCCAATGGCCCCCTAACCTACTGCCCAAATGGTAAGATATTAGTGGAACAAATATCTTGGCCCTAAAAGACACAATCCATTAAGTCAAGGTTCTGCTTACTTTACTGGAGATTGGACTAGATCCTACATGAGAAAAGGACAGTCATTAAGGATAGAGTTGGTCAGACATGTCTCTCCAAACCTAGCCATGCACTGGATATGTCAGCCCAAGCACAGCTGGGTGGCAAGAAGCTGCCTTTCCAGCCTTCCCCTCCCACCTCACAACCTCTTGTGGTCCTTCCATCTCACAGTTGCTCCAGACCTCCCTCCCATGGGGCTATTCCTGCACTACCCATCTCTGTTTCATTCCCATGACACAAGCACCTTGCGCTCTCCCCTGCTCCCATCAGTAGCAGTGCAAAGCTTCCTCCTCATCTTTCCACCTCCCTGGGCAGCTCTCTCGCTCAGCTTCATACTGCAAAGGCCATGGGCTAAGGGGGCTGGAGAAGCGCCTCTAGCACCCCTGTGGGAGAAAGCACAGTGTGACCTAGGGAAAGATGCTCAAGGCTGTGGCCATGCTGTGCAGATCCTGGTTTTCTCCTCCTGGGTATTTCTTTTGCTCTTCTGGCTCTGCCCCAGATGAGAAATGCATCAGATGCGGCTGAGATCTTGCAGCTGGCCAGCTGAGGCCATCAGACACATCACCATGCAAAGGAAACACTCAGTTCCACTGAGCCAGCAGATGTAGCTCTGAGCTTCTGCTCCCTCCTCCTCCTCCTCCCCTGTACACAGCAGCCTGCAACTGTGGACCTGCCGCTGGATTTTCTCAGCTTTTGTTGCTCTAAGCATGGATCACAATGCTTCGTGCTATCATTAGCTCTCGTCCTTTCCTCTACGTATAAGTAGCAGGCAGCATTGAAATGATAAGATTGTCAGAGAGAAGGAGAAATAAATCAACAGTTTTCCCTACAGCATACCATTTCAGGCCTGTAACTGAGAAAAGTGAATACATATTACATTACAGTGATTAGTATGGAGTGCAACAAGCTCCCATCTTCTGTTTCATCTAAGTCTTTTCACTTAGATAAGTGAAGATAAGCTGTTTTTTCCTGCAGAATAGGTTCAGGCAGGATTTTTCTATATGCAACTGCTCAGTGCACACGTTAACAGAAGGCCACATTAATATATTAAAAGAGGAAAAATGAAGGATAAAAATGCTGTCACTACTTATCTTTGCAGCGGAGCTGTGCTGAGTGCTGTTGAGCTTTTATACTAACAGTGATATAAGGCAGAGAGATAGAAATCCTGCCACCTTCCATGGCAGAGCCTGGTTAGAGGAGCTCTCCGGTCACAGGCATCAGGTCACCTCAAGCACTTGGATGATCGGGAGCTATAGCTACAGTAACTAAGCAAGTGCTTTTAGGCCTGGACTCTGCTAACAAGCTCATTGATGTAATTTATGACCAGCACAGCCCTATTATAGGCATCAATGGCAGAAACTGTTGCTTGTTTGAGGCCTCAGTGCTTTCTTTGTCAAATGACAGGGTGGGAAAAACAACAAAACCAAACCAAACCAAACCCAAATACTGTGCATCTCCCCTTTGCTATAGGTGCTGACAAACACTCACACAGCAAATGCTCACAGACCAGGGGCTTAAAATGTTATCTGTTGTCTGGTCCCCCCTTGCCTCCCCCTGCTTGTCACTGCAGGGCTGAGAAACCAGGCAAGTGTCCGTGCCCACATTGCTTCCAAGTCTGGCAGCCCAGCTTTAACCCATCCTCTACAGACATTCAGGGCCTGCTACATAAACCAAGCATTAAACTTTGATATATTTATGGTGACCTCTCTGACCATTTGGCTGCTTGTTTTATTGCCCTTTGCATATGCAAAGGCAAGTTCAGCCCACACATCTCTAGTGAAACCATGAGGAATGCCTGCGAGCAGATCCCTTAATTCTCCTCGTAGGAGAAAGTGAACTATTTCCACAAACATTTTTAAACTCAAAGAACGGCTTTCCACTGCTCTGGCCTCTGGTATCTGAAGTGGCTTAAAATTGCCTACACTGATTTATATATTTACTGGCAAGCATAGCCATCTGAATGGGCAACCTTTGCCAACCTTTTTATCTTAGAAAGCCTTGTTTTTCCAATCAAACCAAACAAAATACCCAATGAATTCACTCCTATTAGTCACTGAACAATAACACTTCTGCCTGTCAGGATTTTTAGTTGTTTTGTCCTCTTTGTAGCTGAGAGAAAAGGAAAAAATAAAAAATATGCAGCAAAGAAACCATAAAAGGTTATTCCATACAAATGAGACATAATTAGTGAGTTATAATCAGTGCGTGGCAGCAGATTTCTTCTTGGGCTGTAGGCGTGCAGCCAGTCTGTGCCCAGTGACATTGAGAGAAGGAGGAAATGCTGAGCATGCCACAGGCTTCACTGTTTAATTAGGCTGTTGCTGTCACTGCAGCTGAGTTTGGTCTAAGAGCTACTGGTGACTAAAGGGGCAATCCTCCCTTCTCACCACCTCCTCTTTGCATGGGTTCCTCTGCTCTTACCAGCCAGCTCAGCTCACTGCATCTAGAGGGAAAACAAAGTGCTCTTCAAGTGAACTGAACCAACCAGTGCTGCTCTCTGTGCAAGAAGGAGGCAGTGCCACATCTGCAGGGTGGGAGGGAAGAGGTGGGACATCCCATTCAGCAGTAAGCTGGTAGTTTGACACAGCTGCATTAGTGCTGAGATACATTCCAGCACAATGTGCTGACGAAGGCTGCCTGAGCCACTGCTCTTGCCCAGGAGCAGTTGACACACAGGCAGTCATCCCATTCCACCTCCAGCTTTGCTAGCCTGCTATCTCCAGTGGAAAAGCAGCCAGAAACAGCTGGGACAACAATTCTTCCACTTCCACAGAACTATTTCTTAGCATACTCTTTGTCTTTGACCCAGCTGTACCAAGGGATATACATCAGGTTTGCTAAAACCCATCACGTCAAAAGAGAGATGCCAAGCTGCAGACATGCACCATGATTTATCATTTCTGTGACACTTAGAAAGTGTTGAAGTCAAAAAAGTTATTTGGAGAAAGCCTTCAGAAGGAAAGGGTTGGGGGGAGACCACAGTTGGCTCCTCGCAATTTATTATCACCAGAGGAAGAGGTTATGGTTGGGTGGTGTACACACTGCAGAGGGCCAAGCAGCAGAGCAGGAGCAATGAGTGACATTCAAAGCTCAAGGCAGGCTTGCCAAGGGAAGCCCTCACATAGGAGGGCAGGAACAAACATCTGTAAGAAGCTCTGAGTCAGAAACACCTCCATGAGCACCTCCTTGGGGTAGAGCTTCTCCTGCTTTCTGGGGGAAGAAAAAGGATACCTAATTTTTATGTATTTATCTTTAGAATATTAAAATACAGGTGCCTGGCACCAAAGTGGACTTCACAGCCATTGTTAAGCACTGTGCCTCTGAGACAATTGCGCAAACAGCATCCGGCACCCCAGTCTGCTGCCCACTGCGTGCAAGCAGCTCTGGCAGTCTTCATAACAACCAAGGGCAGAGGGCAGGTAGGCATTTTCTGTGTGCTGTTTCACTCTGGCCCTGAAGATACCCAACTACTCTCTTTCAAAAGTTGCCCTAGACTTCATCTTTTCTGCTAACATAGCAATGATACCATCTCTGATCCATACAGTAAACGGGTGGTCGAAGTACCACACAGGAATGGGAGATGCAAAATCAGAGATTTCAGTCCTCTGTCTCCTACCCCCAGGGACATGTCCCTGTGCCCAGGCTGGAGCCTGTTTGAAGGGAAAGAAGAGATTTCTGCATCTTGCCTTTCCAATTAAGCCATAATACCTTGCATAATAGTGACTGGGTCAGTGAAACAGGGCAAGACTGAGCCATGCTGCTTGCCCTCATGGCTAAGGTACACAGGCAGAAGAGTTTCTGTCCCCTTTCCAAGTGCAGAAGAGAGCTCCCTGTGCTGTGGACCTGAAGAGCTTCATAATCACAATCTTAGCTCCCATCCCAAGATTCTACTTGATTCAGCCCAGTCTCCAGATGTCCCATGCAATTTATTTCCCTCCAGGTATCTTTTTGCACATCCAGAGAAGAGATAGTATTATCTCTCAACAAAACATACATCATTCCAATTTCTTAGCAGCTGGCCCTGGGATGTAAATCTATGGGACTCTGGTTGCTTATGGACTAGTTTAAAGTCAGCTTCCCAGAAACATTTGCATGCCTGGGTAAAGCTGAGTACAACAATTAATCTTCAGTTCTAAATAATCAGAAACATTTTTAAGGCAAACTTAATGAAAGACAAAAGCGGCTACAGAACAGTTAGCAAAATAAGTCTGAGCTTCTAAAATATCATGTAGTTCACATTCTCCATGATGATTTGATTAAATATGTAAAATAAGAAAAAGCACATTGATTATCAGGAAAAAAAACCCAACTCTTGTTTAACTGCAGCCAATAGTCCAGAGCTCAGAAGCACTTTCTGGACTGTTGTTAATCTGGTTAGAAAATATTTGTCTAACCATAGTTTATTTCCCTTTTCACTGAAGTCTTTGCTTTCTAAATAACTTCTCTGAATTTCAGAAGGGAAAATGTGGGATGACTGACCAAGCTTAAAGGTCTGAAGCTTTTTGCTCATTGAAAACTGCCTCTCATTTTCCCAGGATTAGGTGAACTCAGAGTTAAATTTCCAAGGACTGGTCCTTCCTGCCCGCAAAAAAGAAGCCGTTTGCCAGGTTGTCTTTGGAACATCAGCGACATCACCCTGATCAAACATTTGGGAAGGAAATTGGCCCATCTATAAAGGACTTGGTCACTGAGAGCTCAGTTTTGCAAACAGAAGCTCTGCTCCTCTTTACAACAGCAGCAAGGTGCGAAGCAGATACAGAGAAGTCCACAGCTCCATGAAGCGTGACAGTTCTCACACCTACCGGATCTGATGCTAACATTACCAGAATTTTGACTGCGTAGCAGTAACAAATAAGTCTCAAAAGTGAGACATAGGGGAAACTGTCCTTACATTTTCTGAAGCTGTTTGGAATATAAGCCCTGTCATGCTGTTACAGAAACTTACCATAGTGAATAACTTCATCGCAGTGTGGTGAAAACTGAATTCTCTAATGCAGTATATATAAACTAAATGTCTTCGATCAGAGAAGCAATTAGGAAACTTATATACTGGTTTAACAGTAGTATTAAGCCTGAGGCTTCCACAATAAAAAAAAATGTGACTTTCTGAAATACAGCCATTGAAATTTTCCCCTAAGAGACACAAAGGAGCAGATTTTCATCTGCCACAAAGTATGTAGCTCCTCCACTAAGCTACACCAGTTTATACCAAACAAGAATATGTCTCAATGTCTCCAGATCTGTCCAGATATTAGCAAGAGACACCATTTTTCAAAAGGAATGAAGCTGTATTACTATAAAAGTGAGAAGATCATCTCATAGTGAAACCAACAACTTCCCTAACAACACATTGCAAGCTTTCACTTTTCTTCCTTTTCAAGCTAAAAACACTTGACATTTTTGTCAAGTGTTGTCTTCAGATGTGTCTTACTGTACTGCCATTCTGCCTCCTTACTGCCACCTTTGAAGGGATGAGCCTTGTACTTACTGAAGCCCATGGTTAGACTGCCATTGACCGCAATGGAACTTAGGCCAGATTTTTCTCAGCCTGGATTACCCACTAGCTTCTTGGGAGTCCTCAGATTTTACACCAATATCACATAAATGGGAAGAAATTGCAGATGTGGTAGGTAAGGATGGAGGTAGGTTATATGGAGAAACTATCTGTGCCCCTTTGTGAGTTCAAGGAACAGTGATACTCAAGTCTAGCATGCACAAAAGCTTTAAAACTAGACTATGCAATGTTAATTTATGTTCAACACACTATGAGTTATGCTGCTTAATTCCACCATATCCTGGCCTTCTCTCTCTGTTGGCCTTCCCCAGAGCCCCTTCAGGTTGCTGGCTACAACCATTAAGCTGATGGGTACAACAACCATCTCCTATTCAGAGGCAGTGTAAAAAAAAAGTATTGAAGCTACTTTATAAGATGAATAGCCAAAACTAGAGGAGACACCACCCAAAACCCAGGCCATGTGAAGGACTGACGTGACAGCAGAGCCTCAAAGATAATTGGCCACATCATCACCAGACATAACCCACAGAAGCCCCAACACTAACCAGAATGTACAACTTCCTTTGGTTTCTTTAAATCAGCTTTGTTGCTCCCATATGCAAGAGCCTCTGTTGAGGATGAGCGGAGTTCAGGCTGGCAAGGACACTTGGGTCAGATTTTGGTTATGTTTATCCTCCACAGTCCTGAAAAGCACTTCCAGAAGTCTACATGGTTGCATGTGTCCATCACCACAGCCACAGACCAGACTAGCATACACAGGTCTGGGCACCAGTGCCTACTTCTCTTTTAGGTAAGTTAGAAGAAGTCTTCCCATGGAAAGATACCGTTAATGAGATTCCCTCATATAAGGCAGTACCCACAGGGAAACAGGAGCCAAAGCACCACAGATAGGACCATCTCCCAGGAAGATTTCACCCAGAGTCTGTCCCTAGACACCAGGGTACTGATGACAGGCCAGAATGAGTTGCCAGAATCAGCTGCGCTCTTTGCCTGCCTGCACCCATATAAATTGCCTTTCAGCTCCTTCCCTTCTCCTCCTCCCATCTTGTTGCTGCTGTTTCCATTTTATACAATTGAAAGCTTAGCTTTAATCTTTGGGCTCCCCACCACTGACCATAACCACAGCCTGACTTTGTTCCATAGCACATTCTCCTCTTTTCTGTTCAAGGGGACACTACCTGAGACAAGAAGTTACTTACTTCTGAGAACAAAAAGCAATTGTCCTGATGTACTGTACCACCAAAACCAAAATCCAGTAACTGCAGTCAGCCTGTGCTACAGTTGGTAACAAAGCAAAGCTTAGATCAGCAGACTCTCTAAGCACATTTATCAAGCATTAACCTAAAACAGGGACAGAGGTACCATAGCATCATTTAAGGAAGCTGCCACCTTCCCCTTCCCCTCCACTTCTTTTTGGCCTTTGGAAAAAGCACAGTCATAGCTCGATTGCTTCTGTTGCACAAGAATTGAAGTTTTCATCGCGAATTCCAGAGTGAGTTGGTAGCAGATTGTTCCACCACGAGCCTTCAGTAGCTCTCTTTGCTTTGCTTTACTTTCTTTTTTGTTCCTTTTATTTTCTTTGGTTTATATTTGTGTCCCACCACCTTCTTGTTTCATCATTTTTCTGTCATAGACTTTGGTCATCTTGTGAGCTTCTGATTTAAGAAAAGCAAAAAACCCCACTATTATTATCTAAAGTAAACAGGTTTTTCCCCCTTCACTATTCCAGGAAACAGAAATTCTTCCCAAACCCATAATTAAGGAAAAGTCAGAAAGAGTTCAGACTTTACGAGTGAAGCAAAGAGGCTGTTACAGCATTAAAAACATTGTGGAATTCAGCTTATGAAGTTCTACATCTTGTTGTAGAATAGAAACCACTGAGGAACAATGTTTCCAAATGTATCCAAAGCATTTCAAATAGCTTTTAAGTAGATTTACAATTAAAGGTATGGAATATAAGTCTTCAGTGCTTGATTCTGCTTTTCCACCTGCTGTCTATAATCACTGTAACTGCAGGTAGATATCTGTCTTGACAATTCTGGTTCTTGCCCATAGTCTCCTCACTTTGGGCTGTACTGACCCTTCAGATTACCATGTCTCATTTTCTTATTCTCCTGTTTGTGGTTCAGTGCCCAAGCAAGGCCTTTAAGGAAAATTTGGAGGCTGATTGAGAGGCAGCAGAGGGAACATCATAACAGCTCCCATGTGGGATCATTTCTTGCAAGAAGAATCCAGAGATTTCAGCTAGTCTCATGACCCTATTGTTTTAAGACACATACATGCCTGCACTAAGTGTGCTTACATTGTTTTCCTACATTTTCCATGCAGACAACGGGTTTTTTGCAAAGGCCATTGGATCCAAACCAGTCACCACTGGGAATATAAATCGCATATTCTTCATGTTGAATCATGGAGGGGGAGGGAGGTGTGGGGAGAGAGGCAGACATGGAAAAAAAGAGGCAGATTTGCAGCTTTTATCTTTTTCTTATTTACAATTATTAAGGCTTCTTCTCTTTGTAACATCAATACTTCTGGTTCTTCTATAATGCTTGAAACCCAATGATCTCAAAATATTGGAGAAAGAGAGTAAGTACTACTAAAGCCCAGCAAAGCAAACTGATGTACACACCCCAACACACCAAATATGTACCAGGAGGAAGAAACATTATTTCAAGAACTAATGCTTGATATGTCCCCAAGTACCCGAAAACAGCTTTTGCCCTCCAGTACAACTCAGGATACCTAGGGAGAAATCCAGACCTCCAGCACTGGGAACATGACTTCAGTAGAGTCGCCATTTACCTAATGGAGGGGACTAATGCTTCTGCACATATCAGCTGCATCAGTAATAAGGTTTTCTTTTGTGGCTCCATCTCTTTCTGAGTTGCATCTACCCACATAAGTTTACAGGCACTACCTACCATTTGATTTCCTTCCCAATGGGGGAAGATAATGGCTCTAAGTCCAAGACCAAGACCACCACTGGGAGGAATTTGCCCCCAAGAAGCACTGGCATGAAGGAGCCCTGCCCATTGCATGGAACACAGTATGGTGATTCCACCATTCATTTAACAAACTGAAAGCACAGCTCTTATACATCCATCAAAGTCCACTTTAACCGGAAGCCTAAAGCTATTTTACTCATCAGTAATAAAGGAGCAACTGAGTTTGCAGCCAAAAATGAATTAATGAGATACTGCAAACAAGCTAATGAACTCCTTCATGGGTATTCAGATAGAAACCACACAAAACCCCACAGGGCTCATGAATTACTTCAGGGGTCTGACTAAAACGAAACAAGAAAACAGAAACTCACAACATTTGGAGCAAAGGCTTGAAGTCTGTCATTAAACCATCTCCTCTCACATACAGTGAGCATAGGAAGCCATATATGACACCGTGTGCACGGAAACAACCCATTGTACATGGGGATAGTAGCATCAAATTTGGTAGCACTAACTCAAATTGGATGGGTTTGCTCCAATCCCCTTGGCAAATGCTCTGTGTGGCACTCTCCTGACTATAAGCAGAAGAGTTTGGCAAAAAAATTGGTCTGTTTAAACACACTCTGAACGGAAGTAGAGGTTTTGCATGGACAGCCAGCGAAAGGCAGTGTGAGGTATGTGAAGTTGTGCAGTGTCTGGCTGAGGCTGACTTAAAAGGCACAGTTTGAGGAACAACAAAAGGGTCTCTGTGCATATGTTAAGGAGGTTAAACTGTCATCCTTGACAATTTACATTAACTGTGCAATATTTCATTGCCACTAGCTCAGGAATCCATAAAACCACTGGGCCCAGTTTACTAATCCCCGTGCTTTGGTCATTTATGGCCATGCAAAGGATGGGTAAAATTTGACTGTTTAGGCAGAGAAGAGTTTTACTGAGGCTTTTTGTTCTGGTACAAACGTTATGCTTGAACTTTAGAGCAGCAGAGAAGCAGAGGAACCAGCCCTTTCCACAAAATCCAGCTGCTTTTCAAATCTCAAAACCTTGGGCTATTTTTAAGGAAAACCCCAAAGGTTCCCAGTGTTCACAGCAGAATCCCAGCCTGCAGAGTGTAATAATCAATCCAGGAAAGCCATTTCAACATTGTGTTTCAAAGAGATTACTGTAAACAAAGAGTGAGCCCACAGAACAATATGATTCTTCATTCTCATTTAAGTAGTAGGAACACAGAAAAGTCTCAGAAGTGGAGACATCTGTATTTATGTCGAGTGCCCCTTTGTACTCCATTACATTGTAAATGGAGAAATGGATTTTCTCTTTTGTGTAGATTAGCCCTTGCCTCTTACACCACCCCTGCTACAACACCACCAGCACTAAAACATGAGGACACTTTCTGAATGCTGCAGAGTCATTACTGTATTTGTTTATAATTAATATCATGGTAATGAAGCCTGACCTCATGGCAGTTTACATAAGCCACAACCAGATTTATTGGAGTTTGTCTGAAGTTACAGAAGAATGAGATCAGAATCAGGCCCTGAGGACAGCATTTATATATGACAGCTCGTCCGGAACCTGACCTCAAAAGTCCTTTTATTTGGATTCAGTCAGCAGCAAGACTTTTGCTTCTCATTCATAAACACAGTTTTTACTTTTTCCTGTTAAGGTAAGCTAGGGCCAGAGACTATCACACAGAGACGGGTGGAATAAGCAGCCAGACAATGCATTCTTATTGACAGGATTACAGAAAAATGCTTGCTTTTTCCCTCACTATATGCTTGGCTAAACAAAGGTTACCAAGCCTATAAAATATTATTTTGCAAGAAACAGAGTTTGGGATTCATCTTGTCAAGATGATGGCTAAATCTTCTCTCTGCCTGTCAACACAAGTAATACTTGTAGATTGACAGAAAGCATTTGTTAACTAACTTGTAGAGAAAAAATACTTACTTCATGCAACATGCTCTCCTACAGGAAATATGTTAATGCTTATTGTGGTCACTAAGCAAATCTCTCTAACAATTAGTAGGTTGCACTTTGGAATGAAGATATACAACTTTTAACACTGCAAATCACCTTTATTCCCAGCTCAAAATTATTCTGCCTGCATCTATTTATTTCTCTTTGTAGTTTATTTTGGCTGATTGAAGAGGGAGGCTCATGAAGTCACCAGCACACCCAAAGCTTATATATGTTTTGAATACCAGACTATGACCCCACTGTTTGCACGTGTTTGTTACAGCTATATCTTTCCACTGTCTCAGCCAGTAGTTTGCTGCAGTTTGCCCTGGGGAAGATAAGGCACAGCATAATCTACGCGTTCTGCAGGTCCTGAGGCTGTTAAAATGCATCTGCTATCTCTTGGAATAAAAAGAACCCCCCAAAAAAGAACCAAAAGGCTCCAAACTGATCTCCAGCTGTACCGAAACATAAAGCAAAAAAAAGGCAAAGTAACTACTCACTTCTGGTTTTAGTATTCCCAAAGTTTCTTATTCAGTGTTATAAGAGGAAAAAAAAAAGTGAGCCTTTCTGGCTCATATTAAATAGAATGTGTATGGTTCATTTGCTTAAGTCACAGGCCCATCTAATGGTAGTGTCAAATGTAGTACTAATATCCTGCTTCCAAGGAGAACAGTAACAGGAAGTCTTCCTTTCTGCTGAGAGAAATATCCATGTGGATTCCATCTCTGCCACTCAAGGAGATGCAGTTAGAAAAATATAACATCACAGCCACACTAAAAACAACCTAGTAGGAAAACTGGAAGTAGAAGAACTAGATTCAGGGTTTCCTGGATTTCATTCCAGTTTGGTCACTGACTTCAGCAGAATGAAGTGACTGCCTCTTTGTCTGCTCCCCTCCTTCTAGTAAATAAGTCATAGTCATAGCTTATTATAAATAGCATTTATACTGCAGGAATATTACGCTAACATGCAAGCCTACTGTCAGGTCTAACATTTAAAGCACACACTGAGCAGGGCAAAGTACTGTTAACAGTCAAAAAGTGGTGGGGTTTCAGATGCACTGACATAGCAGCGCTTTGGTCTCAGTTTTATATTTTACAGCCACGCTCTTCTGCTCTTATCAAAATGTGGTCTATAACTGCCAGCTCTGAGGAGTTTCTGTGCACAAGTTTCTGCCAAGCTTATGCAACATCCACCATACAGCATTTTCTCCTGCACTGCATGCGGTAGATGGTGTTGACTTTGACAAAGAAAGAATTAAGGTTTCTTAAAAGTCTGCAAAAACACTTGCTTTCCTGGCAGCTCTTTTGGGCTGAATGGCACTTGCTTTCCCTAAAAGCAGGAAAGATGTTCTGATGTGAGCTCCTCCACTTCTCTGATTAACAAATATTTGTATTTTCCTATGAGTTTATGTTTTTCTTAAGGAAAAAAATCAATCTAAACTCTACACCAGAGATCTAGAGCATGTTTATCAGGAGTCAGGGGAATAGCTCTGCTTTTCTCTCGAAGATGTACTATTTCAATACCAACGCAACATAGCTACCAGAGAAGATCTCATTCTAGACTATTATCGATGGCAGACCTTCTCAGCATAAGGGCAAATAAAAACCAAACTTAAATGAGTATCAGAGACCAAAGCCCAAGATGATTAGCTTTTTTTTTTTTTTTCCTAAGCAAAGTTTTTTGTTTGATTGGGTTTTTTCTTTTAAAAGCTCACATAATTCTGGAATTTTTCCCCAGCTGGAAAAACAGAGAAGCTTTAAACAAAACATATTCCAAAACATATGCCAATGGAATTCCATAATTCCAATTAGGAGGTTAATATTAAATAGCCTCCTAGTTTTCATTGCTATACATGCTGATCTTAGGCCATGAGAATACTGACCTACACCTACTATTTCAGTTTGTTCTAAGGACAAGCCTCTGGAGAGGGAGAGCAAAACATTGGCACCATAGTTATGTCATAGCTTTGTTAACCTGGCTTAGTCAGCATCTTCTTTTCCTGTATTGTTTCACTTCATCTGCTATCAAAAACAAACCCCAACAACAAAATCCACACAAAAGACCAATAAAGGACCCCAGCTTCTCAACCCCATCCCAGAGGGATCTGTCACTTTTTATTCACAGTACTGAACCTTCCATTCCTACAGCTTCTCGGAATGTTTTTCACATGCTACAGCAGAGGCTGGTGAATCGATGGTCCCGCTCTGTTCTCCCTCAGCTGTCTCTTGCTCATTGCAGCTGAAGCAAGGCAAATCTCTCTCCACCTCCCCTACAGTACAGGTTTATTTACATTGACTGTCTGACATGATTTAGACTGGATTAAACTGCATCTCAAATTGACTTACACCCCTACACACTCCCACCCCCTTTGCCATGGCACGCTCCTGACCATACACAGAGCTGTGTCAGGCAGAAAGGTAGTTTCAAACTAAAAGAAAAGAACAAAAAAAGTCAAAGCAGAGCGCTTCAGCTGGCTCTAGTGAGCTAGATCAGCCCCACACGTGGGGCAAGAGCAAAGCTCTATAGAGTTACTGGGGAAGAGTCATGTCAGTGCTGAGTTAGATGGTCTCAGACTGAGACGGCTCCATATCCTGAGGTTATTTGGAAAATGGGACTATGAATATAAGTGCCTTTGTCAGGGCACAGACACAAACCAGGTGCTTCCAGCTAATGAATAGCAATGTCAGACCATCCATTGAGATAGTCTGCTGTGCGTTCTTTGCTCACAGCAAGTACAAGGTAACTTGAGCTATCCTAACCTTCAGGGTTCAGGCTTAACCTTGAGGTCTAAATGGCATGGGTTTAAACCTTCAATTGCTAAGTTAACTGGAGATTTCTCCCATTTGCTAATGGCATTCAAAGAGACCAGCTGACAAGGTGGCCTCTCACATAAGCGCATAACACATCTCAGATCTACAGAATACTGATTATTAAGTCTTCTCAATAGGTGACCAAGACCCATCCCTTGGAGCCTCCCTAGAGGGGCTGCAGAGCAGAGACACTGTACTGGTATAACAAGAGCAAGTCTTGAAGGGAGACACATAGCCAGAAACAAAGCAGTCTGGTTGAACTTTGGTTTTAGTTTTAACCTAAATTCAAACTTTAACGTGCAGAAATTTACTTAGAATTATTCCCATTTAAAAAAAAAGGAAAAAAAGATTGAGCCATTCCAAGCAATTCCCCATGAAAATATATAAAAACTTGTTCTAAATATTCCCGAACAGGCCATAATGAGCAGAAGCTGAACTATTTTAATCACTGAAAGCAGAAGAGGAAGAACAGGTTTCATTCATCAATCCTGAATGAGCCTCTCTGCACTTTAGTAAACTAAAGCCAAAATACTTCTTTTTCTTCCAAAACCATTCTGTGATCTCACTGAAGAAACAGCCAATTGCAGTTCAACTTGCTACTCGAAAACACAGACACATATTGCTCGTGTGCTGTATCAGAGCATCACTGAATTCACTTATATCCTCTAGAGAAGAAAGGTATATTGCACCACCTTGTAACTTTAGAGACATTAAAGAAACTCACCCCTACTTGAGCTTGAGGTGTCAAAGCCCCCCTTGCAAACCACTGTGGTTTGCAGCAAGGAAAGAAAATATTTTCAACAAAATAACCCATATGGCAGGCAAGGGATGAGATGGAGAGATGTGGAAAGAAAAGGAACAAAAATGTCCCAGACATGAACAGATCCCGGAGAGCATGACATCATTACATCAGTTCTCCTCCCAGCTTTACTTAAAACACACTTACCATCTCTCCCAGCTCTGTGGTTAGTGGAAAATGTGACTGCAGCTTCCAGAGATGTGGGCTGTGTTAAAGAGAAAAAGAGAAAAATTAAAACCAGGACTTTTCTTTGATGCAGCTGAATTTGCCTGCGGATAGAAGGAACAAGTATGGCATATTTGCACAGAACCCTCGTGCTTTGGCAGGGAGGAGGATCCTGGGTGAGCCACTGAGCTATGCTCTTCAGCAGAAGCATAAGCAGCACTTCAGTACAGAGGAGAGTACAGAGAAAGCGCAGCATAAAGCATAACATGGTATACTTCCACTTCTATGCAAACAGCCATGAGATTATCAGTGAAAAAGCAGTCCTTAAAAATAAATTATTTAGGTCAACAAGTATTTCAGCTTTGACTCTGAGAGCAAGGACAGGTGGTGGGAACATTCATCCTGGAAACAAACAATTACCTGGGTATCTTTGCTTTAAAGATAAGGCAGCAAACACCTCTCAGACTGTTACGGTACAAGCAAGTGTTTCAAAATCGGAGCCAAAAAAAACAAGTAGCATTCAAATCTCCAGCAAAGCCCAAGCTCTACGCTCTCATCAAAGACTGGATTTTGTGGGTGCATGTGCAAAAGGGGCAAAGATACAGGATAAAAGTCACCTAAATGACTTTCTAGGCTCCTGAACAGCTCTACACCATCTGACACTATGCAATTAGTCACTGCGTCAGTTGATGCTTGACCTCCAGAAAAGAGTATTTTCAGAAGGGCCTAGGGTTACCATTCAAAAGGCAGTAGTCAGCTATTTTGAGGACTTAAAAACCTAAAGATTTTAAAGATAAGATACAGTGATTTTCTTCTGTTTGTCTCATAGAGGTTTAGGGCTCACCTTTCCAACTTCTCCAAAGTTGTTGGTTTTAATCAAAAGGTGAATTTTTCCAGGAGATAGAATCATAGAATAGTTAGGGTTGGAAAGGACCTTAAGATCATCTAGTTCCAACCCCCCTGCCAGGGGAAGGGACACCTCACACCAAACCATCCTGCCCAAGGTTCTGTCCAATCCAGCCTTGAACACCGCCAGCGATGGAGCATTCACAACTTCCCTGGGCAACCCATTCCAGTGCCTCACCACCCTTACAGGAAAGAATTTCTTCCTCATATCCAGTCTAAACTTCCCCTCTTTAAGTTTGAACCCATTACCCCTTGTCCTATCACTACAGTCCTTCATGAAGAGTCCCTCCCCAGCATCCCTATAGGCCCCTTTCAGATATTGGAAGGCTGCTATGAGGTCTCCACGCAGCCTTCTCTTCTCCAGGCTGAACAGCCCCAACTTTCTCAGCCTGTCTTCATACAGGAGGTGCTCCAGTCCCCTGATCATCCTCGTGGCCCTCCTTTGGACTTGCTCCAACAGTTCCATGTCCTTTTTATGTTGAGGACACCAGAACTGCACACACTACTCCAAGTGAGGTCTCACAAGAGCAGAGTAGAGGGGCAGGATCACCTCCCTCGACCTGCTGGTCATGCTCCTTTTGATGCAGCCCAGGATATGGTTGGCTTTCTGGGCTGCGAGCACACACTGCCGGCTCATGTTCATTTTAAGAAAAGCACCAAATACCAAAAAAAAGTGATAAACTTGTTCCCAGGGGCCCTCTATGTCAGTAGCTCAAGCCCAGGTCTGACACACGAATGAAGTCATACCCACTAGCAGTAACAACAGCATTTCTGGCCTCTACTCACCACAGGCTGAGTCATAGAGGTCCACAGAGCATCCCACATGTGTGTTCCCAACACTAGGACTGCATGAGAATGACCAGAAGTGGCCAGGTTTGCAGTGTGTGGCGGGGAAATTAGTATGGACTTTTCCCAGAGGATGCTCCCTTGCTCCCTCCTGAGGGGCTATGGACAACCTGCCTGGACCTCCAGGTCCAACAACCACAAAGACCTCCCAGTAATGACCCTCCACCTCTGCAGCTGCACTTTGTTCTTATTCCTTCTTTTTTCAGGCCAGTATTAGGCAATGTATGCACAGTAAGAGCTGAGGCCTGTGATTATCATTTTTTCTTGGTGAATGGGTAGCAATGAAGCCTAATTAAAAGAACAGCGACAGCAGTGAGGTGCAAAGCACAGTGAAGCCACACCTCAACCTCACAACACTGCACACTCGAAAACTAGTGGTGACACACCAAAGTGACCTTGCTGAAATGTGCCTCAAGGAAAGTCAGGTCAGGTATTATTTTCAGTATAATGCAATTCCTAACTAATGCAATTTTCCTAGATACCAATTGTTGGATAAGAAAATGAACCTGTACATTTAATTCTGCAAACATCACATTAAGGATCAGCAAAGAACCAGCCGCTTGCAACCTGCCCATCTAAACCAGTGGTAATATTATATATAAATAATATTTAACTACATTAGACCTAGGAGTGAAGTTGTTCTGGTGACAAATTCTGGATCCAAACAAATGGTACTGCAAAAAAGACTCATCTGACTTTTATTGTGCGAATCTAGAATGTCAATCTGGAGTCTTGGGTGATATGGTTTAGTGTGAGGCATCCCTGCCCATGGCAGGGGGGTTGGAACTGGTTGATCTTAAGGTCCTTTCCAACCCTAACTATTCTATAATTCTATGATTTCACACAATTCAATAGTTGCTTCTTTCATTATCATCCAAGGACATTGTACAATAGCAGACAAGAGACACAGGCATGTCTAAAAACATTTCTTACTATCTGCAAATATGATCAGATTTAAGTCAAGACAAGCCATTAATTACAAGTGAAGACATAATCTGAATCTGAGTCTTAAAACAACTCATGAAACAAAGTTCCAAGACACAAAGAGAAGGTGGGGTTCTCTTTGTTGCTTTTGATCAGTTTTTTTGAACTTAAAAAAGGCCTGTTCACTTGAGGCATTCCCCATTGGACACTAACCCTTTGATGAGCATCAAGACGGCAGCTATCTCTAAAATGGACTTTTGTATATCATAGGTCTCACATTCTAAATTCAGTCTGAAAAGCAGGGGGAAAAAACGATTCAGACATCAACAGTGAATTGGTCAAAGATCTCTGTGTTACAGATACACCACTGTTTCACTAGGAAGCATGGCAGTCATTTGACCTACCAAGCAGCAAGCAAAGCCTAACTGTCACTTATACTTGGCCATGCCATTTAGTTCCAAGGATTTCCTGAACTCTTCCAGGAGCTATGTTAATGTTCCAATTTTACTTTTGTCAGTATCAATTGGATCCTCATTAAAACAAAGCTGTCAAAATTGTTTTGATGCCCTTTTCTCTGACATCTGCTCAGTTTTCCCTGTTGTCATCTTGACTGAGGGAAATCAGATTAAGAAAACTCCTCACAAAACCCCATCCTGACTACATTTATCTGGAAGAACCATTGTGCAGAGATGAGAATTGAGGTTTAGAGTCTGTTCTTCAAGGCAATTCTTTAATGAGGATGAATAAAGTGTTATTCCATAGAGCCCTACTAGCTCTAAACTACATTTCCTCCATTTCCATGCTGATCACAAGAATCAGAGGTGACAATCAGAGTTAGAGTTTACAAATCATATCCTTATCCACCTTGTTTTAGGAACCTACAGGGTTTTAGATTACATTCTGCTTCGCATTTTTCCCAGTCAGTTTTGGGAAAGTGAAAACTGACCTTACAAACTACCACCAGATTCAGTAAAGGCTAACATGCATGAGTGAATATTGTTGAAGACTGGAGGCATATCTCATTCAGTCAGTGTACCAGGAACACATCAATCTCAGCAGCAGAGACACAGCCCATTGGGAGGGATAACAGCTTCAGCTGCTCCAGCTAGAACCACTAGCAAACATGAATTGGGCTTCTAATGACTGGGAATAAGGCTGTACTATGGTTCACTTTTCTAGCAATGATGTTCACCATCATTCACAAGCTTCTACAATCTCTTAACATAGCCTTGAGCTGTGTAAATTTACAAAGGATACTAAATTTCTCTAGATCTAAGTGAAATCATAATTCAGTATTTTTAAACTGATATTTTATTTAATATTTAATAAATATTTTTATTTATTTTAATATAACTAAAATTGAAATTCATACAAAAGGAAAGTTTGTAAAGAATCACTCCAAGCTTTCTTCATTGTAACATCCATAAACTCCAACTTGGAGGTGTGGAAATGAAGAAATTTGGTGTACTCTATGCCCAGTCCCTAGTTTCCATGTTAAGTGCCAAACATGGAAGTCTGTGCAAAATTAAAAGCATGGATCAGTCACTCCTGGTTTCAATCAGAAGACATTTTGTCTAATTGTGAAACAATACCAGCTTTGAAACACCCTATTCTGTAAATATTTGGCTGATGTTAAATATATAACAAAGGGGAGCCAAAACTCAGCTTTCATTTAAGATACAGGCAACATTAATATATTAATATACTCAAGACTCTCTGCTGTAACCCAGAAAATTTCAAAGGTATGAAGAGGCCAGACACCACCACCCCCATGTCAAACTACCAAGTTTTGTAATCAGCTTCATGGTTTCTGAATAGATGAAATTAGCAAAACCAACTACTATAGTCAGAAGTTTGTATTATGATCCTCAACCTGGTGATAATGCAACAATAAATACCCAGCATAAATCTTTTTGCCATGTTTTACAACTCACTTAAGTCTTCATTTATATCACATAAGTTTGCAATACACATAAGGCCCTGATCTGACTGTTTTGTACAACACATTTTGCCAAACAAAATTAAATCTCTATGCAAGTTGGAAGAATCCTTCTTGAATAAGACTAAAGAGGGTTCTCCTAATGATGATGCACAGTGATGTTCTGTTACATTCAGGTGTACATCTTCAATGATCTCACCAGCAGCCCTACAGCGGCTGAGAGGTTACCCAGTGTGTGAGAGATGACAGAGGGAAGACTTTAAATACAGCAGCTCCTGACCTGGGCTCACTCAGCAACCTGGAAGAGCCCTAAGACTCAGAGCAGTGCTCTGAGTGTTACAAGGATACCAGTTAGGACAAGTTTTACAGGGAGCAGCACAAGGCTACTAGTGATAGCAGTAGTGCAATACTTATGCTATGGAAATCCACTTGATTGTAGGGTTTTTACAGTTCCAGTGTGATGTTGCATTGGTATGTGGATTACACCAGAGGAAGGTTTCCCTCTGCTGAATGTGAACAAACTATTATTACTGCTAAAACCTTAGAGGTTTGCTGCCTACCTATGCAGAGTATCAAGTGAAATCATCCGGATTTCAGGTGGCCCTAAGGTTGAACGTTTTTGGAAGAACAGACTACTATTAAAATAAAAAGAGAGATGAATATATGTCTCCACGTCATCTGGTCACACCAACACTTCACACTCCAGACAGAAAGTATGACCCATAATTAAGATCATGCAAGGCTTAGCAACATAAAGCTCTACCAATTAACAACTTTTCTAAATTCTTACTGTTTCAGAAGAAATGCTCCATGCCTTTGGTTGATATTTCTGTTTTTAAAAGAAAACTTAGCTGACCTTAAAACAGCTTAGCTCTTTCTGAAAACATGATCAACAAAAGATTCACAATCTCCTTCCTCCTTTCCTCAGCCCATCACAATTCCTATAGCCTTTTTCTTCAAATAGTTATATATATCTACCAGCTCTGAATTAAAGAAATGAAACCTGTCTTTGCCTCTTCTCTGGTAGAACTGAAGAAAACAGAACAAGTTAAATTCACTGAAACCAAACTGAACTATCCTGCACAGTCATTAAAAACATATCCTGATTTCCTGGGTGAACAATCTGACACTATGATGCGCTTTGCGAAACTGCTGAACATTCATAATAACAACTAACATCAATGGGTAATAGGCTTTGACAACATCCTTGGCTTACAAAACACTGACACAGTACAACTTCAGCCCATACACTGGATCTACCCAACTAGTACAATTCATTCTTCTCTTTGCTTTACCCATGTTAACTTCTTTTCCAGGCAGGCTACCATGGCCCCTTGTCACAGGCACATCTAAGCCAATGTCAGACATGAGGTATTAGCCTTACTGTGGTTAAGTGCTGTCATCAGTTACAAGTCAGCATGGACAGTTCTAGCAAATTGGTAGCACAGATATAAGGCTGTAAAACCTCTGCTGCAGGGGCTATCATCTCAGGTGAGGGAAAGGACAGGCGAGTCACACAATTTACAGGTTCTACAATGACCATCTATTCCCTTTACCCTCTGCTTGAGATTGCCCCTGTTGTGGAAGCAAAGCAAAGAACAAGACTTTGCTTCTACCATCCCATATCAGAGTCAACTGCACCTGCCCCAGTAGTATTCACTGCCACCAGCTACCTACACCACACCACCCTGCCATGCAACATAGCTGCTTGGTAGCAGGCACAACAAAAAAGGGAACAAAGGGGAAGGTGAATACCTTCCACTGTCACAGGTCATAGATTAGCATCTTTATTCAGACTGCTGGGAGCAGCTAAAATTTGGCCACATGCCTTTTCCTTGCCACCTCTACTAGAGGGCAGCAAGTCACAGCAGAAGAACAGTTCAGACTGCCAGCAGCTATACCGGTGGTGCCCTTTCTTATCTAGGCATCAATTTTGTACCTGCCTGGGGCAGTGGAAAAACCTCACTTTGGCCCTGTAGATATGCCCTGTAACGAGGTGATGTACTGTAACTGTGACATGAGTTATTTTAGCTGCTTGAGCAAATACGTAAGCTTTTGCAATGGCCTCTAGTGACAAGGAGATTATTTTGCTACAAAAGAAATGGCAGGCAGAAGTACCTATGAAATGTGGCCATCCTCCTCCCTAAGAAAGAAAGCATGCCACAGAAAGTGCACATATATTTCATATATATAGATTATAGACACGGCCCCAGTAGCATTGCTCGCTGGCATTTCTTACTTCTTTGTTCTCCGTACCACCCTGCTGATTAGAAAACATTTATTATAGGAAACCAATGAACAATGAAATCAGCTCTTTGCAAATGCTCTCGGGATTCATTGCTCTGCACCTTAACAAAAAATAAAACCATGAGTAAAGCATTTGAGTGCCTGAGTTGGAAGAACTTATATCAAGGAAGGATCAGGCACTAAGTCTTGCTCCCTCAGGCACCCTAACTTGTTCTCTCTGCAGTGCCTCGGCTGAGCCCAGAGCTTGCCTTTGATATATAGGACTGCTTACTACAGAGCTGGTGGGCAGAACAGCGGGGGAGCAGGCTCCAAGTTTCCAGTAAAGTTCCTAGGAAGTCAGGGGACCTTGGGTAACACAGGTTGGAAGGGACCCCAATGAGGTTTCTTGTCCAAGCAGGCTTAGCTGTGAGGTCAGACCAAGTGGCTCAGCATTTTACCTAGTCTAGTCTTTACAACCTTCAAAGTAAGACCCTGCACAGCCACCCCTGCTGCTCCACTGTCTGACTGTCTTCATGGGGGAAAAGGCTTCCCCATATGACCAGTCTGAACCTCTCATTCATGCCTGATGTCACTCACCTTTCTCACCTGCATAGCCTTGCTCCATCCCCTCAGTAACTTCCCACCAGGCACGGGGGGTTGCTGTTCATCCCCCTGCAAAGCCACTTCTTCTCCAGGCTGAGAAAGACCAAATACCTCAGCCTGTCCTCACAGGGTGAGTGGTGGTAGCCCCTGCTCAAATCACTTTGGTTTCTTCTATCAGGGGGCCCAATCCAGGATATAGTTCCTGGATATGATCTAACAAGTACTGAATAGCTGATCACTCCCTTTGACCTACTGAACACGTGCACGGGATACTGTTGGCCTCCTTTGCTGCCAGGGTGCACTTCTGGCTCCCATGTTCCCACTCACACGGCTGAGGCTCTTCTTGCAGAGCTGCTTCCCCAATCCCTTCTGTTTCCCAGCTTGTATCCCTGCCAGGGGCTCTTCGTTCTCATGAAGACAGCTTTGTGTTTGTCATTGCTGAACTTCATATGGTTCCTGTAGGCACATCCCTCCAGCATGCCCAGGTCCCACTATACAGCAGGCCTGCCCTGAAGTGCACTATCTGGTCCTCCTGATCTGATCATCAACAAGCCAAGTAAGAGCATACTTTGTCACCTACTCCAGGTCACTAATAAAGATGCTATTTAGCCTGGAGAAGAGAAACTGTGTGGAGACCTCAGAGCAGCTCTCAGTATCTGAAAGGGGCTACAAAGGATGCTGGAGAGGGACTCTTCATAAGGGACTGTAGCAACAGGACAAGGTGTGATGGGTTCAAACTGAAAGAGGGGAAGTTCAGGTTACATATAAGGAAGAAGTTCTTTACTGTGAGGGTGCTGAGGTGCTGAAAAGGGTTGCCCAAGGAAGTTGTGAATGCTCCATCCCTGGCAGTGTTCAAGGCCAGGTTGGACAGAGCCTTAGGTGACATGGTTTAGTGTGAGATGTCCCTGCAGGGGGATTGGAACTGAATGATCTGTCATGGGTTCAGCAGTAGCAGTCATTTTTCTCCTTCTTGGTAACTGGTGCAGCGCTGTGTTTTTGACTTTCAGCCTGGGAACAGCACTGATAACACCAGTGTTTCGGTTACTGCTTAGTAATGTTTTGGTCTGGCCAAGGACTTTCTGAGCCTCATGCTCTGCCAGGGAGGAGGGGAAGCTGGGAGGAAGGAGAGACAGGACACCTGACCCAAACTGACCAAAGAGGTTATTCCATACCACAGCATGTCATGCCCAGGATGGAAGAGCAGAGAGGAGGGACCCGGAAGGGTGGGGGGTGCACTGCATGGTCGGGCTTGGTATTAGGTGGTGAGAATTGCATTCTTTCCTTGTATTTGCCTTGTCATTATTATTATTGGTGGTAGCAGTGATTTGTGTTATACTTTAGTTACTAAACTGTTCTTATCTCAACCTGTGGGAGTTGCATTCTTTTTGATTCTCCTTCCCATCGCTCCGGGAGTGGGGGGAAGAAAGAGGTGGAAGTGAGTGAGAGAACGGGCTGCGTGAGTTAGAGAGGCTTAAACCACGACATGATCTTAAGGTCCTTTCCAACCCAAATCATTCTATGATTCTAAGATTCTATGACAAACAGGAGAGGCCCCAGGGCAGACCCTTGCTGCGCTGCATTTGTCACTGGCATCCTCACAGTGTACAACCCGTTAACCTTTACCCCGGTGGCTGATCATCCAACCAGACAGTTACTCATGTAGATATTCACCCTAACTTGAATAAAATAACACTGCAAGACAGAGTTGTAAGCCTTGCTAAAGTTTCTATTAATGGCTACTTTCCTTTCATCCACAAGTCCATTCATTTCAAAGAAATGAATCAGGTTCATCGGATATGATTTACCACTGGTACATCCAGAGAGACTTGTCCCAACTGCCTTCTCCACGTGCCCAGAAGTTTGCTCTATGAACCGAAGCACCACTGCAGCCCTGTCTGAGTAGAAGCTCCAGGGAAGCTGCTGATGAGCCCCATACCGTCTTTGGTAGTATTCTGCACCCCTTTCCTGCATCCTTCTATACAAACACCTATGTAAGCTACTACTTCTGAGAGTTAAACCCACACTCTGGCCTGAGCACAAGTGAAGCTCCTAATGAGGAGTCAGCTTCTCCCAGCAGTATCCAGAGATACCAGGAGACACCAAAACAGAGCTGGGCTCTGTAACACCAACAGGGAATGGCAGCTTCTAGCCCCATTGGCCTGCTTGCTTCCCATTCACACAGCAGTCTTAAGGAGCACTGAAAATTCACTCAGTTCTGAAGCTATGTCATCTGTTGGGCACACAGTGCTGCCAACTGCTGGGTCCCCAACTGGGACCCAATTTCCCCCTGAGCAGAGGACGTGGACCTGCAGGGAACAGCTTTGTACTGCACCACTGTCTGAGCAAAGGGGCACGCTGTCCCCAGTAGGTACAGTGGCTACCAGCTGCTGTGGGGACAGCATACCTCAAATGGCTTTTGACTCTGAGACCTAAGTTTTTCCTTCCCAGTCTCCAGTCCCTCAACGTGTTATGGGAGGCCTGTTCCAAATGCGACCTATTCCAAACATGACTATTGCTGTTCCAAAACAATGTTTTCCATATCTGAAGAGTTTCTGGAAAGAACACCAAGGCTTCACTAAAACCAAGACCCTTAGTGGAGGGACTGCCAGTTTTCCCTGCTGAACAACAACACCTTTCAGAGTGCTGGTCCAGGACACGGGTGCCAACATCCTGCAGTAAGGCAAGCAAACAGCCAGGACTGAGCAAGAAGTCTGTCACACATGGTCCGTTCAAGCAGCTAGGCAGGAAGATACTGTGAAAAGGGAGAGAGGAAAAGGGCTCATCACCTGGCCATGCTGTGCTGAATAAAAACTGTAAAGGGGTGGGGAGGGGGGGGGGGAGGAAAGTTTAATTGCCCTGGGACTTAGTAAACAAGCAGTTGAGTCTGGGAGTTAATGCCAACACAACAGCTGGCCTTCAGAAGGGACTTACTAATATAGCAACTTGAAATTAACATAAGGTCATCACTAAAAATTACTAGGCCAATTTGCTGTTAAATAGCTTCCTCCAGGGGATGTGTCCCTGCTGGAGTACGAGCTACTGCATTGTGTCCATGAAGACAGACAGCCTGGACAAGAGCTGCATTTCCTTGGGGCGACAGGGTCATCATAAAGGGGCTTCCCATGTTCCCATATCTATTCATGCTTAGGCCCCTCTTTCACCTGCAGATCAAAGTGGCCTTCTGTTCCCTTCCAGATCAATGTGCTACACTACCCAGAGCATCCAAGTCCGCCGGAGGTCTGTGTCAAGGTTGACAGCAATGAGCCAATGCTCAGAATTAAATGGTGCAACAGCCTTTGGGCTGGTTCCATGGGCTCTCACTTGTCCAGGCTCACAGCTGTGTACAGAGACAGAGATCATGACAGATGCATCCCTTATGAAGCATTTCTGGTGCACATCAAGGTCCTCCCAAACAATCTGGACCATGAGCCACTATCCTGGAAACTTTCCTTTGGGGTGTAAGTCCATATAAATGGCAGTTTCAGGCAGGCAGTGGAAAATGAACATTTCATTTAGGCATTAATTTCTTAGGCAGCAGTTTCTCCACTTCCTTCAGACACACAAATTTCTGTATCTGATTTTAGGCAGGGAGCTGGGATGGCATGTCTAGGTGAGTCCTACCACTGCCCAAACTTGTCCCTGCTCTTCCTTTGCTTGGGAGAATATACCTTACTCTTTTATATCCTGGCTGATTTCCTAAACCTTCCCAATCTCACCCCTGGTTCCCATGCACAGACTAAGACACCTGATTTGTCACCAAGTTTTCAGAATTCAGAAGAATCTGTTCTTGCAGTGAGCCCAAAACACTCCTTTATCTGCTCCAAGGACAGAGGTAGCTTGTCATTGTCATTCCTCCACACTTCACCTGACAAGGTTTCCAGCCCTCACTGCAGGAGGCAGGTAACCTTCATAAGAAGGCAATTGAGGAGACTGTTCCTAGTACCAGGAGATAGATGGATGCTGAAATACTTGATCACCATTCCCTTATGCTTCATCAGTATAGAGGCAGGATAAAAGCTTCCATGGGTGGATGCTAGGTGACTACTGCTGGAAGAAGTGACAGGACCAGTACCTGCTGCTCAGCTTAATCAAGTGATCTGCCTGACGGCAGGATGGCAACAGAGAGAAGGCTGGGCACAGACAGCACACTGTGGAGGCAATTGGAAGGGATTCATCCTGCCATTTGTAGTAACTCAAGACCCCTACCAGGATTTTTACAATAGGAAGGAGCATCTTAACACAGTGAAAAAGTGAAGGGAAACCAGGAAACGAAATAACAGATGAGAGGAACTCCAGAGTCTATCCATTAGCGCTGCATGTCAGCAGTAATGGGCTTAGTAATCTTCTCAGCCTTGCTTCAGAATCTACTAGTCCAATCATATATCAAGATAAGGGTTACCTCTGGACACCCTCATGCACAAACAGAACAAGTAACAGATAATTTCATATGACTTAAATAGCGGCTTCACTCATGTCTTATCTGACTTCTTCTCCTGTGTTTCACTTAAAGGGACCCAAAAAAGGAAGACAATTAGCACTTCAAAATATAAAGTTTAAAAGAGCCTTATATGGTTAAAACAATATATAAATTGCGGTAGGCACAAGGAGCCAGGCTACTCAAACCCCAATCCTGCCTTGTAACTTCTCTTAAGCAAGCCAGCAGACTTGCCAAGGCCTTTGACTCTAGGGCAGCAGAGTTATATATTTTCCAGTTTTGCAACATACTTCACTTTAGGGGTAAATAAGCTCCTTTTCAGTCTTTATTCAACATGCAAAACACCTTACAGTGATCTTGCTAAACAGTTCTTCATATGGCAAGCAAATAAGTGATTCCTTTTATCCTTTCTGAAAATTTCATATCCTTGAATCTCTTACAAGTCTGGGAATGTAGAATTCATTCGTAAATAAAGTCCTGGGAAACACACATGGCTATGGCTTGGCAGGACCACAGCCCTGAATAAGCTCTTTCATTTTCAGAGTATTTGGTAACTTGGGTTAAAGAGTAAATGGTGGTTTTGACAGACTATTTCAAACACAGAGCAACCAGAGTGTTACAGTTACCTTTACCTGAAAGAGATTCATATAACAAAAAGAATATTACTAACAACTGACTTTTCAAAGCATTCCTCCCCATAGCTCCTAAAGTTGGCAAAAGGTGGTTTAAAAACACTAGGAGCAGTGGTATGATATAGTCTGGTTAAATCCAAAGTTGAAAACAAAGGAGGGGGAAGAAAGAGGTTTTCAGCAGATAAAGCAGAACTGAATTCACACATGAAACTGGAAGTGGAAAAGTGCATTAATTTTCTGATTTCTCTCTAAATTACTGTATAGCACTGTTTGTTCCAAAAATGATCTGCACCAAACCTCCTTAAGTTTGTAGATTTATGACCTTTATAATGAGTCCCCTGTACATATAGAGGTAATCACACTACTCTTGGATGTTTGGCCACAAGAATTCAGTTGTAGCATTGTAGTCCATATTTGGAAAAAACTGTAAGCAAAAAAACATAAAAGATGACAAAATATTTCAGACTGCAAATAAAGCTCATCTGATTTCATCTTGTGAGTGTGCCGACGGTAAGCCCACAGAAGGAAGTGGAGGGTTTGAGACACTACACACAGAAAAAAACACTCATGCCCCCAAAGTGTCAAAGACCCAACATAAGATCTGCAGATGCAAAGTGTGGTGATTCCCATCCTTCAAGGGACATCTCAGAGCATCATTTGGAGATCACAGCCTCATTCATTTAATGATGGCCAAAATGAAATCTGACCTTAAAGAACCTGGAAGTGAAGCTCACACACAAAGAGCTGCAAGTCAACCAAACCATCTGCCCTGGGAACTGAACAGAAAGAAATGGTGTTTCCTGAAAATCATCAGCACAAGCTGCAGCATGGAATGGTTAAAAAATATCAGCATCAAGTTAATGGTTGCTTTGTAGATGCTGTTCCTTGTAGCATCATGGTATATACCCCTCTTGAAGAAATACTTCTATCTTAACCTCAACTATACTTCTACAGGGTTTTTTTAAACTATTATTAATATTCCAGGACAGCTGATTGAGCTGTCATAAACAGAAGCTTAAACAGGAAATCAAGGTAAAGAACTGAGGTGAATTTAACTTTTTCTAGCTATCTCAGTTAATTTTTCCCAGAATATCAAAGCTAGAGAAGACTATTAATATATTTAGCACCAATCTCCTGCCATAACTGTTTATTTTGGCCAGATAAAACCGCATTTGGTGGAAAAACATCTATTTCCTTTCAGCGTCATAGCCTGGAACAGCACAAGCTTTGTTTATAAAACTCAAACATTTTTCTCTCCAACCTGCCCAGTTGCCTTAGCTATAACAACTCCTGCTATAGGGGACAGAATGATCATTTACACTCTGAACTGCAACTAAGCTACACCCCAAAAAGCTTGACTTATACTGGATAAAGATTATCAAGACTTCAGCATCCTTTGTCCTTCTAACATGAGCTCAGTAGATTATTGACTTAAAAAACACATTTATTGTATTTATGGAAGATGCTCTCATGAGATACCTCAGAGAACCAGTTTTTGTTGTTGTTCAAAAGGCAATCTATATACAAGAGAGCCACTGGAGTTGGGGCAAGACCAACTGCCAGGCATCTGGCAGGGTTGTCAGCATTGGCACACACGCTGGATATCTGGCAGTTAGCTTTTGCATCTGTTAGTTTCAGCAACAGCCATGGCTACATCAAAAGCCACAAAGGCATGTCCTGGTTATTTTTCATGGTGTCTGCATTGATCTAACACATTCTAGGTCCACTGCCCAATTTTATTTTGTTGTTTTTTTGGATTTGTGTATGTGCGTCCCCAAAATGAAAGTGTGAAATAACAGGGCAAGTGCTGAGTTACCACTGGAAGAGGGTCACCATTAATATACTGGGATTTTGTAAATAGATACATATATATACATATTTATATCTACTTGTCAAGGTCCTCTAGACACTAGAATGACTGTCTCTCAGAGGGACTGCTCCACATCACTTTCTCTTGCCACTCTGGCCACCAACAATTAATAAGCCACATAAAAAATTAGACGAATATTTTTATTTTAGTGTAATTCCCTGTGTTTTAGCTTTTAGCTGGCTCTAATTGATATGGGGCAATGAAACCCTCTATTGGTGTTTAATAAACCTGTAGGCTTAAGGCTGTGATGAATGTCGCTGGATGGCTGAGAGCCATTTAGACCTATTCCCTGAATACTGAAGAAGTAAGCAATTCACTACAAAAGAGGAAAACACAATTTAGCAAGCCTACAGCTTAGTTTCACAAGTATCTTGAGTGAAGTGTAAGGCCATGTTGATCCTGAATGCAGAGTCTGACTCTGGCCACCGGCTCACCCCACATTGAGACTGGCACAACCAACCAGGAGGCCAGACAGCAAACCAGAACTGGGAAGCAAATCTCACCAAAAGCTAAGCATTTGGGCAATATTTGCTGAGCTGGTTTCATCTGGATCAGTTTCCCAAGCTGGCTTCCAGGTATGTCTGTGCTGGCACATGCTGGAGATGCTTTTGGGGCAGGGAAAGGCTGATGCTGCTTCTGGTGGCGCCAAAGCAGGCGCAGAACAGAACCCAGTGCTGCAAGAGGGCCATTTAGCCTTACAGAAGTGCTAGGGTCGCTAGCCTTGATAGCATCTCCCCACTACCATCATAAACTGGGTAGTGCCTTTGTATCCCAGTCCAAGAGGAAAGTAAAGCCATGACTCAGGTCATACTAGCTGCAGCATTCGATGGCCATCCATTTCCACTACTGCAAATCCCAGGTTCACCACCCATCTGGTATTTGTGCTTGGGCAGCCCCAGGCTGAACAGTCCTCACACTGCATACCACAGCTCAAGCAGACCAGGTCCAATCAGGCAGGTTGTGAATTAGTTGAGGCTAAGATTTACCTTAGTGCCAAGGCAGCGTTTTGCACTGCTTCTCTGTTGCACAGATCTTGTGTGCAGAACAAAGACTGCCATGGGGACTGGACAGAAGGTGTCCCTCCCTATACCAGGTGTTTAAAATGCATGCAAGTTTTACCTTTTCAGTTAGAGACTTTCAGAAATACAGACATTAGTATCAACACTGCCTCAGCAGATATCATGCACTGAAGTGAGTTTTTGAGGGTTTTTTACATCTCTACCAATGTATCTTTGTCACTCCTTTTACACATTCTGCAATGCATTGTATATGCCTTTGCAGGAAACTATCTCTTGTATCTAATGTGATTTGATGTTCATGACAGTGCATTGCTTGTCATCGTTACACAGCAAGGAAGTATTTATGGTTAAATATATGCTAAGAGCAGTGAAGTCGATTTTCTTTGCTGCTGGACAAGTAGCAAAAATAGCAGACTTAATACTGGCAAAGAACTTGGAAAATGTAGAGGAGAGAAAATCAGAAGTTTACAATCCCTGGTTATGTCACAGGATGACTATGGGTAGGGAAAAATAAAGCTATGGAGCTCTTTTTGTCTTTAAAAACACCAACCAAACAAAATCAAACCCACAACCTCACTGTTGTGAGCCAAGAGATCCAGAGGTACAGCAGATACTCGATGTAATTCTCACCTGTCCTGTGTTATTTTAGCACACTTTACACTGCTCCTCACTCACTGATCTCTGCACCACCTCACTGTTAGAAGACAGGACATGAGAAACTTATTTCTCTGCTTTTCTTTCCTGGGAATCTGAGGCTTTTCAGTTTGTGAATCCCATTTCTCCTTCTTTACAACCACCTTCCCAAGAGCTTGGATCACAGGGATGCAGCCTCCAGCAGCCTCGATCCTAACTTACACCTGAGCAAGAAGAGGTGCTTTTCATCCTGTTGATTCTGCCATACACCGTCATCATCCTCCAGTCTTTGTCAGACTGGGAATTGGGGAAAAGAAACTCAAACCTTAAGTCAGACAGCCAATAGCATTCAGGGATAGCTGTTTATACCAACTAGAGTCTTGCAGCTGCAAGGAAATGAGTCTAAAGCAAGAAAAACAAGGCTTTCAACACTAAGCTGCGGTAAGATCACACTCAGCAGCTCAGGTTTCAAAACCTGCTCCTGCAGAATTGCATGCACAGGCATCCACTGCAGGTGTTCCACTGTCTAACACCTAAAGCTGTGCCTCTGGTACCACCACAGAAACAATCACCACATTCATTTAATGTTCAAGCCCATGGGGGGTTTCTCCATTGCAAAAAAAGAGTGTCCAAAATCCCAGGTATGCCCTCAGGCCGCCAATGAAAGCTTACACAATACCAGTACTCAAGAGACTGCGTTTTGGGTGTCATAAACCATTATACATGAGTGATGGCAAAGAGGGAAAGTAGCTGGAAAGTAGCTCAGTGGCTTACAGTTAATCAAAGCAACGCCCTTTTTTTTGTGTCCAAAGTGCAAGAAAGAAGTAGGCACTGTACATCCTTCCCGCTATTCTCTTGCAAACGGAGCCACAGCAACACAGAGGCTGAGTGAATTATGCATTTGGCTCCTCTCAAAAGCCAAGGAAAAGCTCAAATGCCAGATTTTCTTAAAAGCAAAGCATCCTATCAGCAAAATGACACTGACTGTCTGTACTGGTGGCTTTCTCTTTTCAGAAATAGCATCCATTCATCTATTAGGTTTTTTAAATTAGAGAAAACTGATAAATACAAACCAATGAGAGAAAACAAATACAAAAATAACAAAACCACATTTGTCTGCTGAAGGGAAGTGACAAAGAGCAGCTGTCCTTTAATGATCTCCAGGCATGTGAAATTAAGCCACATCTTTATTACAAATTTAAACCAACAAAATAAATTAAAAGTCCAGTCACAGCAGGAACCCAGGTGGGGAGGGAATAAGCAAAGCTCAGTTTACACCCAGCCTGGCCAGTCATCTCTGCAAAAATAAGTACCTTTGTCTGCTGCCACCACAATTACTCTCTCATCACCATTGCTGAAGATGAGATAGGGAAGCCACTGCCCCATTCTGAACAACAGGTTCTTTACACCAGTGCAGTAAATGAATAGCTCCAATTATGCAGAGGGGCTACAGATATATGTGGTGGAGAAATTTAATTTTTATTAAATTAATGGCAAAATTCCCATCAAGTGCATGGAGCTTTGCATGAGGAGCAATGCATTGTTAAGCTGCTCATCCCTCTCAGCTAGACCCTGCGTGACGAAGAGATAGAGCAAGGGGTCAAGACACTAAACAAGGTTTAAAGCAAAGGAGTTGCTGCTGGGTCTGATGAAGGAAAGGAACAGCCTCCTCCTTACTCCCAGTAGCTCCAACCTGCAGACAAAGATCCTCCCCCCAGTGCTACAGGGAGCATAGGGTGCTCTAGGGCTAGAGTTGTTTCCGCAGCTTTCCTCTAGGCTGCATCTACAGTCTAGCCTCGCCTTCTGCAGGTATTCATACCTCTAGGATCACAACTTAATGACACATTGAGTTCACACTTAGCAAGACTATGGGCTGTTTGAATACTAGCCTGCCCAGGCTGCCACATGATGTTGTTATTGACGAGTTCCTTAGTTTTCAAATATTGGCAAAAGAAGCTTACTGAAGTTTTTGTTATGGATAGAAGTCAGCTGAACACTTGAAAGTGCACTATATATATATACATATATGTGAGTAAAAATTCAGAATCAGCTTGGGTGGGGAAGGGATTCAGATTAGCTTTATTTTGTGAAAAATTCCAACAGAATCATACACACAGATGTTTTCAGTCTTGGCAAAAAAAAAAAAAAAAAAACAACCCAAAAAAACCCCACAGAATGCACCAGGCACAAGGGTCAATTTTATAAAGCAGAGATTTAAATACACTTTTCTTTAAAAAGGCAGTAGGAAACTCCTAAAGGCTTTTCTTAATTCTTCTAAAATTTAAGAATCAAGCTCAGGAACTGATATTTCATTACAAAAGCCTTGAATTTTATTGCAGCATGAATGGCACTTGTAGCTTCCATCTGCTTCTGCGTAAGCACAGGTCAAGGCAGCGGGAGACATTTGCAAATGCAGAGCAAATGAGGCAATGAGAGGTAGCAATCAGCATCACACAGATCATGCGCCATCGCATCTTATACTTATCCTTGAACTGAAAACATATACTCCCCTCAGCATACGCTTTGTTTTTTTGCAGTGGTAGCCCCAGCTCTTAATCAAAATCAGGGCATCTTATGCTTGACACAGTAGAAGCGCAGAAGAACAAAACCCAACAACTAGAACCTCATCTGTGTTGTGGTGGGGTTGCAGTCTAAATCAAAGTTAGAAGATAACACCATTACTCCCTTTTACAGAAGTGAGAGGCATGAAGGGCTTGTATATGCTAAGGCATTTCAGTTTTACTTTCTTCCATGCTTTGTGTAGCTTGTTTGTTTCTATTGCAACTCATGAAAACAGGATTCTCTCTTACTTGCGTTTATACACTGCCTAGCACAAAGCAGCCATGAATAACTACAGAATTGATTTTCAGACGGTAGTAGCTACAGGTGATTAATGCTGATGCAACTACAAGCATGTAGCTGTCAATACTGTGTTTTCTTTTCTGGGTTACAGAGATTAAACCTTTGAGTCATGATCCACTGATTCTTACGTAAACAACCTGCACAGAGAGGGAAAAGAAATAGTATGTTTCTGCTCCTGGGAGCAGTGGGAGGACTGAACTACCTGACATGCCTATTGTTGAGAAAATAAAGTAATAGCTCAGATGAAATACCTCCTTTCTGGAAGAAGGACATGTCCACAAACCCTTGCTTCTAGACTTACTCATCAGAAATATTAGAAAATGAAAGAGAGAGGAAGAGTAAAAAGGAAGCTAATATCCAAGTAACTGCACAGATTAGCCAAGAAGCAGAGCGCTAATACCTCCTTTTTACAATACATATTTATGCTATCATCATCATCAGAGGCTTTTAGCTTGTCTTCTACCAGGCTGCTACAGCTATCATACATGACCTACACAAAATGCCATGGTGTAGGTACTTGGCATCATTCAAGCTGCCCTGATGTGTTTCAGGACATTTGCACAGGGTTGATAAATACACCATGGATGAGAGAGCTGTAGGAGACCTGAGCTTTCTGGAGCAATGGCTGTGAACCAGGTCTATTAGGTTTGGCTGTCCTTACTATAAGATAGATGAACGGCTTTAAATTCTTACTGCTTGCACTTGGGAAGCTGCATTGCACACTTGTGTGGTATGTAGGTTTTGGCTGTGCAGCACATACCAAGAGATGTGGTCTCAGGCAGCAAATCCACAAGAAAGGAAAAGCCAAGTGCATCCAGGACAGTGCATCCAGCCTTGGTCCTGCCCAGTAGGGTCCTGAGGACAGGGGACTGTAGCAAGCAGGCAGCCCACGGATGCAAAACAATGGCAACAATTCAAAAGCCTTCGCCCAACTTAAAATACATATAATGAACCCTGGAAATGAGAAGGATCCCTTCTTGGAGCACAAGGAAAGTGGAGTTTAATGGGGAAAGCTGCACATGTATTACACTCCACTGCATAACTGGATTTGCAAACACCATAGCATCACCTCTACTAAAATCTGTGGCTCAAACTCACACTGTCCAAGCAGAAAGCTTCGAAAGGAGTGATTTTTATGAGTTGAGATTATAGACAAAGGGAATATATTAAAGAAAGCTATTTCTTATTTATGACCAAGAGATCATTTACTTTGAAATCGGGACTTGGGGCAGATACTTCACCATGAGCACAGCCCTGAGGAATGCTGAAATCAGCATCAATAACTCTTTTCACAAGCCAAGCTCCCGGAGGGCAGAAGGATAATACCAAGCTGGGTGGTAGTTTTTAAAGCAGCTGGACACAAATTGGGACTTGTCGGTGGTTGTTCCCAGGCACTGCATGTCAAATTGGAATAACCTGTTGTACTCTCTTATTTTTTTCCATGACTGGCTGCAGAATGCAGAAGAGGCACCTGTTGACTCCTGGATTAGTTTCCCTGTGATGCACATCTCTTATCAGTCATCACTCAGTGAGAGATTTCAAAATAGTAGTTTCTTCTCATTTTCCCCAGAGTGACAGACATTAAAGCTGCACAGAATCATAGAATAGTTTGGGTTGGAGAGGACCTTAAGATCATCCAGCCCCAACCCCCCTGACCATGGGCAGAGACACCACACACTAGACCGTGTCACTCAAGGCTCTGTCCAACCTGGCCTTTACCACAGGGCAATCTGTGTCAGCACCTCACCACCCTTACAGTAAAGAACTTCTTCCTTATATCTAACCTAAACTTCTCCTATTTCAGTCTGAACCCATTACCCCTTGTCCTATCACTACAGTCCCTAACAAAGAGTCCCTCTCTGGCATCCTTGTACGCCCTCTTCAGATACCAGAAGGCTGCTATGAGGTCTCCACGCAGCTTCTTCTCCAGGCTGAACAGTCCCAATGTTCTCAGCCTATCTTCATACAGGAGGTGCTCCAGTCCCCTGATCATCCTCTTGGCCCTCCTCTGGACTTGCTTTAACAGCTTCAGTCCTTTAACAGTCCTTTTTATGTTGAGGATACCAGAACTGTACACAATACTGCAAGTGAGGTCTCATGAGATCAGAGTAGAGGGGCAGGATCACCTCTTTGAACCTGCTGTCACATTGTTTTTGATGCAGCCCAGCACACAGGTGGTTTCTTGGCTCAAGCGCACATTGAAGTGGCTCATTTGCCTTTTTGTAGCTAAATGATCCCCAGGACAGATAGGGACTAGGTTACACCTAGAGCTACCCAACACACACTCCAGCAGCCACATTTCTAGTTGATCTGCGCAGACATTAGCGACATCATAACCACTAAAACACAGCAGAAACCAAGCCAAACATCTTCCCCTGTTCAACACTTGATGGTCTTTTATCTAGCAATGCAAGAATGGACTTCCCCTTCCCTCTCTGCAACCCAGTTCCGCTTTCCACTTGGTCCTGCTCTTGTTCAGCACTTCCAGAACTCCTTCACTGAAAACAGGCTGTGTCTTCCTCATTTGCTTCTGTGGAAATCCAAGATGGCTCAATAGGCAAGTGTTAAGATGATTTTCTCTTGTCCACTGTTAGCAGTTTCTCCCTGGTGTGCCATATATTTGGCAAGAAGCCCCTTAAGAAATCCTACAGAGCATGAATTTCCAAAATAACTTGTGAAGCCGCTTTTAACAACCACTTTACAAGTGAGGGGGGCTGCTGTAGCAGACAACCCTTTTCGGGCCTTGAGCCCCAAGTCATTAGGGGATACTCTGGCAGTACAATTTTTGCCTTTGAAAACATCTTTTTGTTGTTCCAAATGGGTGGTTGCAAAGCAATATTTACTGTAGATCAGCTTTGTGGGAGGAAAATCAGGTTATTGCTTCTCTTCTGAGTTTAGTAAACAACTAAAATATTGTCAAGAGAGCAAGAAACGACAGAAAATGCAAAGTAGGCTTTAGCATTCAATCAAAGTATAACACAGGATACATCTCCAAAAGGCCAGAACTCTCCTTTAAGAGTGAAATTAAAACAACACAGCTAGGTGTACTCTAAGAGAAAAGTATCCCCAAGACTGTGGACCCACCATATTTACACACCTACTAAATACATATTTCCCCTAAGCTGAAGATTCCTCTCTAGTGACAAATGAGGAAGCTCTGCACAATTAGGTAACCCCAGCTAAAAGACAGCAAAATTGCTACATGAGGTGTTGACAGACAATTTTTGCAGTGCCAGTTTAAACAGCCTTCTCACACATTCATACACTCTGGGCTGCGTCCCCCCCAGTGCAGGGCTATACACCATATCACGTAACACCCCGTGGGCTGATCCGGTTCATTTGGCTTGTTTGTTTGGGTGTCTTTTTCTCTTTTCCAGGGAATGAGGAACATGCTATCACTGAGCTGCATGGCAGTGGTCAAAATGACATGGAAAACTGGTACTTCTCCAAGCAGATCTTACCCAAGCATCACAAGAGCTCCTGAATCTCTGGCCACGTCTGGGTGGAATTGCTGTGACAGGGACATGTGGCTGCTGAGCAGAGCATCTTCAGTGTTGGTGGGTTCCTACTCCAAGTTTGGCTTGGTCCGACTGCCATTTCACTACCTACTGCACCTCACTTCTACTTCCTCGAGGTGCAGGCACAACAATTTATTCCAGTAGTGTATACATTAAAACTAAATTTACACTGGAGAGACTCTTTGAGAATCCACTCAAAGGAAGTGTTTTGCTGCAGGAACAACCCACAGATTAGAAACAGCCTGGAAAGACATAGAACATGTACTGATGGATGCACACTAATCAATTTCTTAGCATGAGCAAATACATCTATTATTTGCATAGCTGCAATCTACTCCTCCTTGACATGAGAGTAAGCTCTGTCAGACAAATGTGAGATCAAGCTAATACTCCCTGTGGGTTTAGCAAATAGGAGAACAGGCATTCCCTTTCTTAATCCTCAAAAATCTCACGCATAAAATATAAGTTTTAATTAAGAAAAAAAAAAAAGAAAGCAAGGAAGACAAAATATTATTTGAAACCTTAAAAAGGACCATGCACTAAATGTGACTTGCAGTTTAAGTACAACTGTTCTGAGTGGTCTCCAAAGGACTACACTTGCTGTGCAGAAAGGAGTATTTTAAGAACAAATCAGTGGGGTACCGGAGTGTTGGAAAAGATTAATTCTTGTTAGAAAACACACTTTGTGAAGCCATACACAGAATGCAAATGTTTAAAAAATAAATAATAGCTTCCCTTACCTATGTATTTTCATTTCTTATGCCAAGGTCATAATTCCTTTTGATATATTTTGAGGAAAAATATTGAGATTAATAGATTGTCAACATGATGAAGGCTTAATCTTTGGGACATAAGGTCATTAGGAAGCAGTCCTAATGACCTGCAGTCACTAAACACAGTGGTAATAAAAGCCCAAAACTCAGTGAGTCACTTCCATTTCAGACACAAACAGAATGGTTTCACATCCCAAATGTGCAAGACACAGCTTGATCCCTGCCCTCCATTCCCCAGAGGTTTCAAAGACTCTTACCAAGGCTTTGCAGACTGTGTTTACTTTCTGCCTTGTTGGGTGCATCTGTAGACCAATTTACTAATGCCAAGGTGGCTGGGGAGGGGGAGATGGACGGGATGGAAAGGGAAGGGAGAGAATCTGTTAGAGGGATTTTTCTATAGCCTTGCCATTGGAGTGCAGCCACTACAGGTCTAGACAAGGCTTTATCTCCCTACATATCTTTCCTCTCTCTCATCAGAGTTGTGGCACAGTCGCCACTAGCAGCAGTTGGCTATTTGTACCTGGAAATGCAGTTGACAAGGTTTAATTGGGAAGACTAAGCCATCTATACCAAAGGGAAATAAACACAAAGAAGGGCAAGTCTGTGCAAGACGACCCAAAACCAGAAATAAATATATAGCAGCTTAGACTGAGGGCACCTGGGTTTTAACAGCATCATCCTCTCCACTAGACAAGGCACAGGGTATACATCCTGAGCAAGTGCAGATTCTCACCAGAACCAGCATTAGGAATACTGAGGCAGCAAATGAAAACATGAGCTACTGTTTTCCCACTCCCACATTTAATGACATCCACTGCCCACTTCTAACACAGCCAGTGAATCAGGCAATGTCCCTCCTAGCCACAGGCCAAAGGCAACTTCTGGTGCAATCCTAACACAGATAAGTGCACCCTTTATGCTAAGACCCGATTTACATCTCTAAGAGCCCAAATGAAAACAAAAGGAAGACTTTTCTCTCAGGTAACCTGCATCTCCCAGAGCCACCCAGCCCAAACCAGGCACTAGCGCACATGCTGCAGATGTGACTCAATCAGAAAGTCAAGCTTCCTCTCACAGCAAGTTCTCAAAGCTGTGAAGAAGAGGCAGGCATGAACGCCTTTTTTTGGTGCTGACATCTGTATATCCTAATAAGGGAGTACTCTCCCAAAACATACACTAACTAAATAACACCTGATTAGCATCAGCATCAATAACAACACCTGTAAGTCTCTCCATAATTAAGTAAATAATTATTGACCAACCATACACCAATTATGACCAAAGTGTTACACATATAAGAAACAATAACCATCCTCAGGTGCCAGAGAGAAGTCATTTTGGGTGGATGGAAGGGGAGAAGAGGGGAAGCAGTATAATGTCTTCTTAAACTAACCTTGTTTTCAGTCTAGCACTTCAGACCAATAGGTGAATATTGTAACCCTGCCAGTGGATACAGGATCCATCACATCCATCTAGGAAATGCCATAGAATAGACACTATAATGTCATCCCATCTCAATAATGACACACAAGCAATTGAATATTAACCATGACAACCACCACAGCTTGCCCAAATACAAACACATCTACATCTAAGCCTACACCTACTATTGTCATTTCTTTCAATAGAGGTCAGTGAAAAATCAGGATATAGCCCACCTGGTGTCTAACAGTAAAAAAACTCTGCCGTTAAAACTCTGTCCTGATATAAACTGATATGTGAAGCAGCCTTCTTAAGAAGGAAGTCTTCATATTTGTATGAAGTAGTTTCCAGCTTCCCGCACTGACGAGGGAAAGAAGGAGGTCAGGACTGAAACCCTCAGACTGTGCTGACCTGAGCCAGAACAAGACCGAAAACAGATTCCTTGAAATCCATGCGATGCCAGGCAAATCCCAACACCCAAGGTTAAGTAATTAGGAGATCAGGAAATTAATCATTTTGAGGCATGACATACATAAGTTCAACTAGCCCAGGAATAAGTTATCTCAAGAATGGCAAAACTGCCACTCTGAATGACATCTGGACAAATGGATATAACACTATGGAGCAGAATCAGATGACTAGCAATTCCCAAAAAATTCTGTTCTCTTCTGTATGAAAATCCAAGATACGTAAGGCAAATACACACAAACACTATTCAGTCATGGAAAGTTTGCCTTGGATCTGCAGAACCTCTTTCCTCCTTCGCAAGTGAGACAAGTTCACCTTAAATGGTACCCCAGCATCTGCTGGCAATTCTGCCAGCAGAGTAGAATACAGTGAAGTGCTGAACATCGCTCGCTATATTGATGACTACTTTAAAGAAGGTGCAGTCACAACTGTCACATTCATAGACCTGTCATATATGTTGCGTGCTACACACAGAGGGATAAAAGATCATCACACTGCAGAAGTAATGCTCTATTAGGAAAAAGACTCCAATGACTTTATATCAAACTGTTCAGGAAAGAGAGCTGATAGCTCAGATAATGAAACAGGCTACCACAATCGACTGACTTGTCTAAGTATTATTAAGCAGCCTCAGTATTTATCCTCACACAAGAAATTTTACCTCTATGGTCTTGTACATCATGACATATTTGCCTAGACTGAAGCCAAATGGGCAGCAGGATTCTCATGTTGCTATTATTAAATAAGTACACATTGAACAAATATACACCTGTATTTATTTGAATATACAAGCTGTAAATAAATAAAACATGCATGCATGTGTAATGCATTCTGCCACACATACCACACACCAGCCCAGCTAAAATACAGGCTACCCTTTCATTTCTACAACCACAAGATCAATGAACAACTTTGCACAACTCAGAACAGTGAGCAGCTTGCCCACTACCAAAATCTGCTGTTCCTGTGACTAATGCTGGGCTGTGTGTTTGCCATGAGGGAATAGCAGCAAGACAAAATGTAAGGTTAATGCTAGGAATAACATGTTGAGGAAGTTGATACGTTTTAAATGGAAGGCCAGGCCTGCAAACCACAGCAACCACACACTGGTTTTTAGCAACCAAATCTAAGTCTGGCATGGGAACGTTCAGTCAGTATGCACAAAGACATGCAGCAAATAAGCGTCAGTGCACTTCTGAAGTTCTTCAGTCAAATAAAGAGGAAAAAAGGTAAATAAAACAAATGCTCCTGAATTGGTCCTTCAGATGAGCTTTTTTAATTAGAACATACACAGTGGAGATACAAGGCATCTAATGTATGGCTATACTATAGCTATTAGCCAGCTTAACATTGTTAAAGCAGCTTTGTTGTAATGCAGAGAGATTTACAAAGCCCTATGGAGACCACATATTTGGAAATATGAAGGTCATAGTTCAATGTGATCAACAGTGGATTAGAAGTAGCCAACTGGATGTTCAACGACTTCAGTGCAGACACAATTAAAGTCCTTTCCAACCCCAACCATTCTATGATCCTATGATTCTCATAACCAGGCCTGAATCAGAGTTGGCTAGACAACAATAATATGCAGGAACAGAGCATTCCCAGCCATGAGAAGCAGCAGCTAGAGGCTGTACTTTCTATTGGGATATGAACTGAATGCAAGAGAAGGGATGATGCACATTTCTCCACATTGCTTTCTGCTTTGGTGCTGCCCCAGAAGACAGAATTCCTTCCCAGGTCCACCAGAAGAAGTTACAGCTTCCCAAGCGACCACCAGCACAGCCAAGAATGCAACAACAGCAAGGCAGAACTGGTGTTTTCTCCAGAACTGACAATCTCTGAACACAGGTAGTGTTCGGGGATGACATATGTAGAAGGGGGATGATATTAAAAACATATAATGAGGACAAACTCAGCAAAGGAGGTAGGGCATACAGAATTAGAGGCTGCCCTTAGACAGAAAGGTACTCTTTTCTCAGCCTTTACCATTCGCCCCAATCTAGTTGGGAAAAAAAACCCAACCACAACCAACCAAACCAACTACTCGCAAGAATCAAATTCATACTCCAGGACTTCCAGAATCTTCCGGCTCCTAATCCAGCATAACCCACCCCGACCCTCCCATCCAGATACATGGCAAATAGAAATTAATTTCACTCAATCTGGGGGGGGGGGGGGGGGGGGGGGGCACAAAACACTCAACTTTAAAGGTTTGGACTCTCTCAGGGCTGGCTCCAAGTCCCTTCCAGTGCTCCCAGTGAATTTAACACAACTCCTAGCTCTCCCTATTCAAGAGCTTACTCTTTGAAAACAGTTTCCCCTCTTATTTCGCTGAAGCAATTGTATTTATCAGGTGTCATGATATTTACCTAATAAATTAGAATTTATCTTTTTTACTCGTCTTAGCCCTCTCCAAATACCAGCTGCATACCTCTTGTGCTGAGTGAATGCAGAGAGCCCTTCACAAGAGGGCTTCAGGCTGAAGGAGAAAACTTTTCTATAAACTCAAATCCATCACTGCAGCCCAGCTTTGGTCACTCTTTGTCTCCCACACCATCATTCAAACATAAATTCAGGACAGATGTACGGACAATATTATGAAACACTTGTGGTGAGGATAAGAAAGCTCCATCATCACAGGCACCAACACTCCCCTGAACACCCCTCTCATCCCAATTACTAGAAGGAATTGTTAAAAAAAAAAATCAATCAAAACTTCCATTCCTCACAATTAATAAAATTTCTTCAAAAAGAGCTACTAAAATCACATACTTACGTATTTTTCATGTGCCTTAGCACGGTTTCCAGGAGAACCTGCTCCATGAGACTAACTGGTCTGTAGTTCCCTGGGTCTTCCATATTCCCCTTCTTGAAAATGTGGGTTATATTTCCCTTTTTCCAGTCGCTGGGAACTTTAAATGACTGCCATGATCTTTCAGCTGTGATGGACAGTGGCTTCTTCAGGACCCACAGATGGATTTCATCAGGTCCCATGGACTTGTGCACAGTCTGACTCTTAAGATGAACTCAAACCTTATCCTTTCCTGCAGTGGGCCTAAGGTCTTCATTCTCACAGTCCCTGCGTCGGCCTTCCAAAATTTGGAAGGTATGGTCAGAGCATTTGCCGGTGAAGACTGAGGCAAAGAAGTCATTAAGAACCTCAGCCTTCTCCAAATCCAGGGTAGCCAGTTCTCCCGATAGCTTCTGGAGAGGGCCCCCGTTGTCCCTAGCCTCTTTTATTTGCAATGTATCTGTAGTATCCCTTCCTGTTATCCTTCACATCCCTGGCCAGACTCAATTCTAAGTGGGCCTTAGCTTTCCTGACCTGGTCCCTAGGTTCCCAGACAACATCCCTGTATTCTTCCTAGGCTGCCTGTCCTCACTTCCACATTTTATAAGCTTCCTTTTTCCTTCTAAGTTTCCTCAGTAGCTCCTTATTCACACAGAGAGGTCTCCTGGCCCTCCTGCCGCGTTTCCTTCTAGTTGGGATGCAACACTCCTGAGCTTGGAGCAAGTGATCCTTGAATATTGACCTACCCTATAGGACTTTATCCCATGGAACCTTACTGAGCACATTCCTGAAAAGGCCAAAAAAAGTCATTCTGGAGCACAAGCATTTCCAGCTTAGCTTAATTTGGCTCATTGAGAGAACTGAGAACAAACAAATTCAACAAGATTGGGCTCTGTTGGAACATTTTAATCCCTGGGAATTGTCCAGTTCATAAAATGATGGACCATTTGCATCATACAAGTTAACTATACTAAGAGCTTGTGGGATATGGAATGCTTTCATGAATTATTTCTTTTATGTTGAATGTAGTACAAAGGGAAGAGGAAGTTGCATACAGCATTATGTCCAATTTACTTTTCTGAATGCAGCTAAGGCAACAAGGCTACTTACATGCTGTGGTTTCTAACTTATAAGATGCCGTCCTTTGCTTATGTGATGCTGAAATAATCATGAAATATGAAGTTCTGCCAGCTTCTATGTTACAGTAATCCTAACTGGCTGATTTTCACCCTCACTCTTTTTCCTTTTCTACTACTAGTTCTGGAGTTACAGTAATTACACTTCCTGTAATTTCAAGCAAGCTTTTCCAAGACATTTACCATTTGCTTTTCTATCTGGATAACACTCTCTGTTCAATATCTCCAAATGCCACAACTGCTCTCTCCAATCAGTTCTTAGAGTTGTAAGGTGAAAAGACTCTACTTTATAAAGTGCTACTTAAAAAAGCAAAAAAACCCACGCAGATCGCTCCCCCTTCAAGTCTTCTGCATTAGCAGAGGACCAAGAGCTTTACCTCACTGATGTTTTTGCTTGTTTTCTCAATATGCATGTGCCTGTTTCAGTACCACATTACAGCCCAGGAAACAGCTTGACACAGGGGGAGCATCACACCTGGAACCAATCGTTCCTTTTCTGAGGGCAGAGGTCTAAGCAGGGCAGCCACCTGCACTTGGCAGGTTACCAGCTTTCCCAGACTTTAAGAAGCTTGCTGGGGAGTTCTGCAGCACACACCCTGGTAAGAACTCTGGCCAGCTGAGCTCCCAGGGCCCTGCCACCTGAGGCAATTGATAATGAAATAGTAATAGAATATAATAGTATTAATAATAATAGTAATGACTGCCCATGTCAATCACATGCAGTAGCAGCCTCTGCAAGGCTGAAGAGTATTTCTAAATAAAATGACTGAAATCAGTGAAGCCAGGAACAAGTATGTCTCTGATATGCTAGAGAACACTCACACATCTCCTGCAAGGGACTGGACTGAGTAGGATCCTGCACCTCTTGGCTTTACTGTCCCAGATTTAATCGTAGCCACACTCTGAGTCAAACCCTGCTGAAAGGAAGCTGGGAGAACAGACCCATTCTGCTGCCTACCACCGCTGCTCAGCAAGGGCTGGAGGTCCTCCAACTATGGGCTGTACCTTTGTGAGAGCAAGGGCTTCTTGAGGATATGATGACACACACCTACACACTGGTGTTCAGGACATAAAACATACTATCATATATACATTATATACACCATTGTCCATAGTACTCATGTTACCTCTTGGAGCTGGTATTTCCCAATGGTTTGAAAAGATCCTTTTTTAAATCTCTCATCATTAGTCTTTCACCAGTAGATTGGACACACCAGTCAGGTTGGTTTTCTGAAATTACCTTAAGGATGATTTCCACCAATTTGGAGATAGACCCCAAAAATGAGATGCTTGTTTCTTGCTTTGCGACGCTTTTGCAGCAAACAGTTTAGCATTACCTTTTTTGCTATGAATTTTGAATTTCATCTTGAATTTCATTTTAATGAATAATAAGAAATATTTCAAGTAGACAGGAGAGGTCATGACTTGGTGTTCACATTGACACTAGCCCAGAGCTCTGCACCACTTCCAGGGGAGATGGCTTTTCCAGGCTGCCAGGCTTCCCTTTCCTCAACATCATCTTCCCAGCCACACTTCCCCAAACACAACACAGCCAAACTGAAGCAAAATGTTCAGGTTCAGCTTTCAAAAACTCAATACAGTTTGCTGCATGAGGCTTTGCCTCCCCCTGTCCTCTGGACACCATTTCATACATCCTAGGATTCAAACCGTGTATGCAGAAAAGAACCCACAGAACAGAACTTAGGCTGTGGCTTCACAGGCAGCTAAAGTCAATATAAACTTGACTGATGCTGAAAGCAGAGGTCTGAGCCTCGCAGTACTTACAAACTTCGTCCCTCTCTTGTGCTTTTGTTCTATAGCCACAAGGCTATGAAATGAGTCCAGATCAGAGCACTAATCTAGCAGAAAACAAACTCCTGTCTTTTTAGAGATAGCATCCATTTGGAATGGCAAATCACTGCATTCCTCATCTGACTTTTGAAATCAAGTATTTGTTAACACTGAATTCATCTAAGATTTACAGTGTGCTGTTCAGCCCCCTGTATGGAACAACAGCACCCTGTATGGAACCCTCCTTGTCTGTGCTGCTGTGCCACTTCTGCAGCAGAGCCAAATGGCATTCAAAACCAGGTGCAGGCACAGAGCACACATGAACTCACCCAGGGCTCTGCTGCCCCAGAAGGAGGGTAGTATCTGGGCATTCCCTTTGACATATGCCCCCTGTTCCCACCACACTGCCATCAAGAACCCTGAGACCACTGCATGGGGCAGAGCTACCTGCCATTCACAGCACAAATGGTCATCCATGGAAGAGTCAGGAAGTTCATATATATACATGTATGTGGATATAAGAAAGCCTTAATAACCACAAAAGCCAGTTGTTCGTGCTCCTCTGCAATGAGGGAATGTTTTTCACATAGCTATTCAGCTCCTTTTGCATACGGTACAGGGAACCCTTATCCAACATTTAGGCACAGTTGAAGGCTAATCAAGATCTCGTAAGTTAGCAGGCCTCTTACTGTTATTGAATTTCCCTCCATTTCTTATCTTGAGCAGCTATTATGATTCCAGGTACTCAAGTGAACATCATTCAGAGAAGACAAGGTAATAATCCATTGATATAGGACCCTTGTATTTAGATTTCAGCATATCCAGCTCCCAGCTCACGATATTAACCATGGTAGAAAAATGAAGGTTAAATTACCCTGTACTCCCGTCTCAGATAGAGTACAGAATAGGAATTACTCAGATGTTATCTATCCCTCTTCAGCAGCAGAGAGGAGATCTGTCAGGGTAATTTTGCCTGCTTCCCACAGGAATGCAAATCTGGGGGGGGGGGAGTGGGGGGTGTCACACCAGAATGCTTCTATTAACACCATCCCTCTCTGAAAAGAGATATGAAATGACTTATGTCTGTTTGACTAAGCTTTGAGAGAAAAAGTTCTTTTCAGAGACAAAGTCCTCTAGACCTTCAGGGGGGAATCTTCATCCTCCACCCTCCCCTCCAATATTAAATTCTTAATAGCAATAAAGAAATTACTTACAAGTTAATATCCTTCAGTACATATGCTGCAAAAATGACACAACCTTCTAAATCTAAGCCAGCTGAGGACAAGTGTTCCTTTCACATTCAGAACTTCTCTGAAGATGCAGAGCGTTGCCACACAATCATTATTTGATAGCTAGTAAACTAGACAAAATAACTGTTCAGGGATATGGTCACATTCATTCACCTTCATTAGGCCCTATTATGATTTTGAGCCTTCCCTTAAATGTCGGTATCTTTTCAAGGAATACTCAAGGTCCATGTGAGTCGCTTATAATCAATATACAAAATATTTTATTGTATACAAAATCATTAGAATATAGAAATGCAGTTTTAAAATGGGCATACCAGAACTTCTCAAAGAAGTGTGGAGGAAACAATGTGGAACAAAACCCACACAGGAGGGATAAGCCAATCTAGCATCTCGGTGAGGAGACCCCTTGTCCTCCATCCCATCATACTTGCCTCCTCATCAGGATGCAGGGCTCTATGTCCTCCTCCTCCTCCTCCCCTGTATCAGTAATGAAACCCATCAGACTCCTTCCTGACCCACCCTAGCAGAAAACACCATTTTCCCTCATTCTGCCTGGTTAACCCAGTGCATCTGCCCCTAGGTAGATGTGATGAGTGCCAGACCTGGCTGGGGGCTAGGGGACCTTTCAGTGGCCCTGGACCAAGCACCCACCCTGAGCCATGTGGAGAAAGCTGGGTGCAGAACGCTCTCTGGATCAGCAACCCATACCGGCTCAGGGAGCGGGTCAGAAAGGGATGGCGGAAAGGCTGAACCAAGAAACTGTTCCCTTCTGGTGGAGGCACCTGCTGCGTCACCTCGAGTGTATCATTTCCATCCCAACCTTCCACTTACTTCTTGAGCAGATGAACACTTACAGGCAGGTCTGGCTGTGGTCATTCAGGATATTCCTTCCCCTCTCTGGGCAGGTACCAACCAGACGGAGGAATGTGGGAAACCCAGAACCTTTGCCTCAAACCACTGGGGAACTGAGTTGAAGTTGAAGGGTCAGAAAACAAAGTTTCCATTTCCAGAGCTCTATAGGTTAAACAAGCAAAACTTGACATGTCCTTGTCTTCCCAATGACAGAGCACCACTGCCTCAAGCTCCAAGGAAGATTTACACTCAAGGTCAGCAAGAAAAGACAGACCACACAATTAAAACTACATAGTACATATCCCTTAGCTTTAATGCTATGCTAGCAAATTAAAAGTACATCTTGATCATGAACAAAAAATGACCAAAACGAAAATCTTGGGCCTTCTTTGAAAATTAGGTACCCACCTAATGATGGGATGGGATGAAAACAGGAGCAGTAGACTAATTTCTTTTTCAAAGCAATGTAAAAGCTGCACTGCACAACATGTGAGATTCTAAAAAAGGGCTCATCCCCTGCCCATGTATTTAACCTTGGTTTCCTGCATCCTGCATTCAGCAATACAGCAGGGAGAGGATTCGGCAGCCTACCAGCTCCTCCGGTGGCGATGGGCCCGCTTCCATCAGTGTACGGACTGTGCTCTAATTCCAGCTCCTGTGCCTGGCCTGGGGGTACAGCAAAAACAGCTCTTGCTTCACCCATGACGTGCTAACCAAAGAGCAGCATTGCTGCACTCTGCGGCACATCGCTGGGACTATTTTCGGTGGTGTCAATCCATCTATATGTGTGCTGAATCAGGTTTAGGTTCTGAATTAACTTGGGTTAGCAGCAAACCCCCAAAGCCCAGAGAAAGCAAAAGCACCAGAGTTAATTGCACACCCACGCTACCTGAAGAAGGCAAACTAAGAATCCCGGCACAAATAAGAAGAAATTAAGAGGACTAGGCCATAAAAATCAAACTGCTGATTCGATACCTTTGAAAACCCCCTAATGATCATACCTAGTCATGTTAAATCAATTCCTATTTCAAGCTCTGTACCACTGCACCTTATTCCTACACATTTTTTTGCTCCAGCTTCTGTCAGAGTATAAACTGAAGCAAGCATGCAAGACTCAGGCCTCACCAATAACTAATAAAATCCCCATTTTCCAGATCATCAAATTCATTTTTAGTGCCCCAACTATAAAAAGAAATACCACATTTCTAATGGGCAACAGCAGAGACCTTATTGCTCCTTCTCAATCCAAAGTCCTCAAAGAAAACCAGGTTCTTTTTATGCAGTGTCTCAATTTATTGCAAAGTATCACGACATTTCTGAATGGTCTGACCAGCTATACATGCCTCCTTGAATTCTGAAATGAAAGCAAGAGAGCATTTGGTTAAATCAACAATACAAATCACCAGTTTAAAGGTTAACACCTGATTGTGCAGCACAAGAAGCAGACATTTATCGACCCAGTTCAAGGACTTATGGTTTTCTGAACACATAATGCTGCAACAGATTGCTCTGCAGTAGGCTTTTGCAGATACAGACAATATAGGGGGCAGGATGGGTAGCCTCAGAGCATCATTTACTTCAAGCAGTGTCCAGGGCATGCCACTAGCCCGCTGGGAGACACTCATGGGCTGTCACCCATCCTGTCCTGTCAGCCTTTTCAGTGCTCAGAACACTGGCACTGACACCAGCGCAGCTGTGTTTCACATGGGGCAGCTGCTGTAAAGCTCTTCTTCCAGCCAGGAGCACCAAAGCCAACCCTGGCACTCAGACCAAGATCCTGTTCAACCCACAGAAAACCAGTACTGTACTGGTGGAGCAATAAATAAGGTCCTTATCTACTGTAGCAAAAAAAAAGGCAGACATAGGGGGAGAGGTGGGCAAGGGAAATAAGCAGCAACCATACCTAGGGAAGAAAGAAAATCTGAAAATAAGGCACAGAATGGGTTGGGTTGGAAGCGACCTTAAAGCTCAACTAATTCCAAGTCCCCAACACACGCAGGGACACCTTCCACCAGATCACGTTGCTCCAAGACTCCTAATGAACAGCTTTGACAATTAGATTCAAAATCCCGAAAATTAGTTAAGACATCAGCTTAGACGCCAGTCAAACCAACAGCTACTCTCTGCTTCTGCAAAACACTGGTGAACACCTTCTTGCAGCCATGGTACCTGCACCAGGGATGCCCAGGGAAGGACCTAGCTGTGCCCAGTGCTACTCTGCAGGCAGCACCAGAAAGAAGTTCCTTCAGAAATCAGTTTGGGAATGCAAGGGAATGATTCTGAGCCAGAATGTCAACCGAGCCAGTAAAAAAGAAACAGTGATTGCTGCAGCCAGGCTGTGTTGTCATACACTGCTTACATTTGTTTTAATTTTAAACTGAGAGTCAGCCTAAGGTTTGTTACACAAACATATGGCACCGGTATTACATTCTACCTTGTATTTATAGAAAGTCCTGTGGCAGTCCAGGCAGTGCAGAGATGTCATAATGTTAACAACATTTATCAGTAGCATGACAAAAGAACAAAAATAAGCCAGTAGAAATCACGACTTAAGTTTTAAGCAACTGACTAGAGTAAGAGACCTGAGCATGGGGTTATTAGCTAAAATTCCTCCAGCACTAATGAACACACTGAGTCCAATCCACTGAGTATTTTCTTATATACTCTCAGAAAGGTTAAGTTGTTTAAACCCCAAGCCTTGAAAACTGATTAACACATTTAATGCCAGACTGATTAACACAGATATGCCCTCAGCAGGGTGACGGGAATGCCGAGGCAGAAGTCCCCATTCCTTCAAGAGGAACAAAGCTTTTGGGACAGAGGGTAAACCTTAATTATGCCTTTTTATTACCCAAACTGCCACTTCCTCCTTAACAAGCACACTCATATGTCCCCATAAGCAATGCAGTCTGATAAACGCCATTACTAGATTTCTTCTCCCGCTCCACCTGTCAAGCCACAAAGGCCCATACCTCACCCTTTGGAAGCAAAACCCAGCAATTCAAACAGCAGGATCCAGCACACTGCTAACGCACAGACTCACGAAACTTCTGGAAGCATTTATTAACTTTGGCCAGTGACCAGGGATTGCTGCAGGAGTGTGCTGGCGCTGGGTTAATCTGTAGCTAAATCCACTGGTGATTGGGGTTGGGGTGAGGTGCTAGCTCACAAGACACACTCAGTGCTCGCCAACAGTGGAAGGGTTAGTTCTCTTTTTACCGTTTTTTTCCAAAAAGACTTTATTGGGAGAACTACAAAACATTTACAGTACAAAGTTTACAGTCTCACACAATCTGTAGTGAACTGACTCCCGAAAAATATATTACAACTCAAGTTGACTTATCCTTTAGTTACATTCAAAACATACTTCTTGTTAAAGTAGTCCAAAAAGAGTACATAGTGCTCAATCTGTACCTATGTACGAACAAAAACTAAGCTACCGCTCACTCATCCACCATCCAGGAAAGTTTTAGGAAACTCCTGACTTTCTACATAAGGAAAAATAATAAAATGTCAAAGTTTTGGAATTCAGTTTAAACAAGATATGTTCAGTTATATAGAAAGTTTCAGATCCAAAGATGGCCTCCATTCTTACCAAGAGTGGCAAAATTTTGCTGCAGTTAAAACCCATCCCTACATTCAAATCATATCAAGCATTAAGAAAAAAATACTTATTTGGTTGAGAGAGAGATTTAAGGCAAGCGTGGACCCTTGAGAAGGCACTGTGAGACATCCTAACACTGGAACCCCCAATTATTGCTACATACTGAGACTCTTATCACAGTGTGATTGGTGGAGTTAGGCAACAAAAAATACTTTTTGGTTATGTTAAACAAGTCTGGATTCGATTTGCCACTCTGATTGTTAAGTCAGCCCTCTTTTTGCTGCTGGCTCGTTTTCTCTCATTTGTTTTCCACCTCAGATGGGCTACAACCATTTTACATTCTACAAAAACCCCATAGAAATCCCTCAAACTACTTCCACAGCATCAAGACCGATTTCTATACAGAAACCATGCAATCTTTCAGATTTACGTAAACAAGGAAAGAAATTAATGAAATAAATATTACAATCTCTTAAATTAAGAATTTTACTCATTTACAATAAAATAACCAAGTGAAGTTACAAAAAAGGCATATATTACTGTGAAAAGAACACACTCCACATTTCGCCGATTAATAATGGCAATCATAATTTAAACATAATAAAAGAATATATATCTATTGCTTTTTTCATCATACCCGATAAATACAGTATGAACAAATTACCAATGCATACTTTTCACAAGATAATAAATAAGTTAAATAGTTTCAGATTTGAGTTGTTGTGCAGTGACTCATTCATGCAAAATCAACTCAAACCAGCTAAAAAAAATTAAAAAACAAACAAACAAAAAATATAATCAGCAGTTATTCTCCAACAATTACAAACTAAACTCAGTTGAGTGCTTCCACATAAAGCAACAACAACAGAAATCGTTCTAAGCCAAACATCCACTAAGTGGTGGCAATGGAACCAATATTAAACTTTGGAATGAAGACTTTAGCATGTTATAATAATAATACATAGATATATAAAAAAAAAGGTTGTTATCAAGGCATATTCTTGGCAGGATGATAGGATTTTTTTTCTTCTTTTCCTTAAAAAAAAAAAAAGCTGACAAGTTTTACAGGTTTCATGTTTCTGCATTTTAACTGAACTGCATTGAAAGGAACCAATTTGTAACCTTCTGCGTGTGTCCGAAGGTTTGGAGGCACTGGGCAGGCAGGGCCAGCGCTCCCTGGATTGTTGCTTTATGGTGGTGACTTTTCTAATGCTCTTTTATCTTTCTTTTCTTCTCTCTTCTTTCTGAACACAGATGGAATGGCTGCTGCTGGTGCGTATCAGAATTTGTCTCCGAAGAACAAAAAAAATCCCCTTCCAAGGTCTCTCTATAAAAATAGGTTTGTTTAGTTCGTGTCATTTGCCCGTTTTGCAAAACGCCTTTTTTCCTTTGTTCAGCTCTCGGTGTGTATATAGAGATATATATATATATATAAAAAAACACAAACCAAAAAAGGAAGAAGAGAAGGATTCACTTTCTTCACTCGTTAACTTACTTGCTCGGCAGCCGCGGGGCCTGCCCCTCCCGGTACTCCCTTTCCCTTAGTCGTCGGAGATGGAGAGGCGGCTGAAGATGGGCAGACGGCGGCCCGAGTCCAGGCTGGGTGACTCGGAGCCGCTGAGGGAGCCGGAGCTGAGGGAGCCGCTCAAGTAGCTCTCCCGGTCGGAAAGGGAGTCCGGGGGACTGGGCGGCGCGTCGAACACGGGCGACTCGGACAGGCGGCGAAGGGGCTGGAAGCTGAAAGGCGGTGATGCAGGGGGCGGCGGGGGCTGCTGCTGGCAGCGGTAATAGGCGGCGGCGGCAGCGGCAGCAGCGGCAGCCGCAGCGAAGTTCTGTGTGTGGAGGGTGAGCGGGGTGATGAGGCTGCCTAGTTCCTGTCCCGAGAAGGCAAAGGCGTTGTTAGCACAGGCCGGCGACAACAGCTCCTCGCAGTAGGACGCAGAAGCGGGCGGCGGCGGCGTGCGCGACCCGCCGGGGCTCTCCAGCAGGGCGGCATCAAGGTGGCCCCCGGGTGGCGGAGGGGCGGCGCCGTGGGGGTGCGGCGGGTGGTGATGGGCGGAGAACCCGGAGAAGCTCAGGCTGTGGTGCAGCTTAGGCCGCTCCCCGACGCGCGGGTGCCCGAACCCGCCGCCGCCGCCCAACGTGTGGTCGCGGGGGACAAATGCGCGGAGGTCCCCGGTGCTGCCGGCGGGGTGCGAAGGAGGGTGGTGAGGGTGGTGAGGGTGGTGGTGCGGCCCCGCGCCGGCGGCGGGAGGAGGGGCGGTCGTGCCCCCGCCGGGCGCCGGGCGGCGCTCGTCGGCGTTGTGGATGAAGTGGCAGCGTGGGCCGTAGGGGCAGAAGCCGATGGTGTGGAAGGTACGGCAAAGCTCGGTCTTGTATTTGGGGTGGCGAGTGAGGCTGCGCAGCTCGTGGAAGCCGTGGGCGAACTGGCACTTCTCGCCGTACTTGCAGGCGCCGCTTTCCTCAAAGGGGCGGCAAAGCTCCGTTTTGTAGCGCGTCGAGTTGATGGGGGCCCCGCCGCCGCCACCGGAGCCGGCTCCCTTGCCGGCGGCCGCCTGCTGCTGGAGCTGCTGCATGAGGTGCTGGCTGCGGTCGCCGTTCTCGCTGAAGGAGCGGTCCCGGAACTTGTTCTCCTTGTTAAGTAGGGCTGTGGGGCTGCTGCTGCTGCCGCCTCCGCCAGAGCCCGTCTCCTTCAGGCTGCCGAACGAGGAGGAGGAGGAAGAGGAGGAGGAAGATGTAGACGAAGAGCTGGAGCCGGCAGAGCTGGGGAATTTGGACCCGCCGGCCAGTGCCGGCAGGTTGCTGGTGGAGTGCCGCCGTAGGAAGCCCGGCGCGAAGCTGGAGGTGGGTGAGGTCACCGGGGTCCCCACGGCCTTCTTGTCCAACATGCTGCTGAGGTTGGTCAGGGACTTCTCCGTCTGCCGGGACGGGGGAAAGGGAGGAAGGGAGGGAGAGACAGCAGGGGAGAGAGAAGGTGTTGTACGGTGACCGTCAGCCCAGCGGCCCCTCCGCAGCACAGCGGGGGGGCGGGTGGGGGTCGCACTGCCCTCTGGCCCCAACGTGGGCCCGCGGCAAGCGCCGGAGGGAGCGGGCAGAGCAGCGAAGAGGCCCTTCGCAGGCTCTGCCGCACACGCAACTTTTACAAAGTTCCTCTCGGCAGCGCACGGCCTGCGACGAGCGGCTCCAGAATAAAAAAGCACCCCAGAAGCCCCCATAGCTCTGGGGCTCACAGCCTCGCATCGGCAGCCTCGCAGCGGGGCCCGCGCTGCCGTAGCTCGGCAGTTGTCAGGAGGCAGCCCGCCCTGCAGAGCCTGCAAACCGCCCCGTCCAGTCCCGTCCCGGGCAGGTCCAACCCCGGCCCGAGCAACGCCCGCCAAACCGCGGCACCGGCCAGGGTCTCGCCGGATGATCACACTCCTTCTCCCTACCTTGCACAAGAAGTCAATGTCGTAGAAGGCAGATAGAAGCGTCGTCGACATTTCTAGATCCTGTAATGGTCGGAAATACAGGAAGGACCGAAAGATCCCGCTCTCCTCGGAGGATTTGGAAAAGCCACGACTAGACAGGAGGCGGCTGTTTGCTTGAGATCTGAAATGGTCCCGTCTTCTTCCCGGCGGGTGCCGGGCCGAGAACGGCGACAACGCCTGCACACCAGCAAGCTAACTGCGGGAACTCCGCGGGTCCTTGCGCTGGCCCCATATAAACGCCGCCGCCAAGGCCCGCGGGGCGGTTCTCCTTTCCGCCCCGCCCGGCTGGCCCCGCACCGCCCGGCGGGACCGCCCCGAGTCGTGCAGGGGGCCGGGGTTTGAGGGGTGGGTTGTGTTGGAGCCGTGTCCTGGCAGTGCCGTCTTCTGCTAGCTGCCGGTGCGCCCGAGTTGAGTGCGCCCACGTTGAGTGCGCCCACAGCGGGCCGGAGCGGGGGCCACACACGGCACGGAACTGGCACGAACGGGCTCGGGCCCTGCGAAGCGCACTTCGTGCCCCTCTCCAGGCACCGGCACTGTTGCTGCGGCCGCAGTCCCCTTCCTTCCGGGGCCGGGAGTCGTCCGTGATGCCTCCCCGGGCGGGTAGAGGTTGCCGCCGAGCGGAGGCCCGTGCGCGGTGCGGAGGGGACACCTCTTCGTCCCTCCCCGCCGAAAACAAATTTTTGCCACGTAATTGGTTTGAAACAAAGGTCGGGCCCGCGCTGCCCCGGTGAGACCAGGAGAAGTCGGCTGGGCTCGGGCTGCGCGTCCTGGCCCTGTACCCGGTTTTGTTTTGTTTCGGTTTTGGTGGGTTTTTTTTTTTTTTGGGGGGGGGGGGAGGGGCGGAGATTTGGTTTTGTTTTTTTTTTCTGTCCGGAGCTCGGGAGAGGTTGGCAGGCAGGCGCGGAGGCAATGCGGCGTTAACCCCGCACCGGCTGGGCCCCTCATCGCCCGTCCCGCCCCCGTCCACGGATTCCCCCGCCCCCCCATCCTCTGCCACAGCGATTTGACCCCCGCGGCGCTGCGCCCGCGTCCCGCCAACCTCTGTCGCGGCCGCCGACCCGCCGTCGCGAGGCCGGGGGCGAAGGCAGTGGCAGGTCCGCGCCGTTGGGGCTGTTCCCGGGCGGGAACGAGCAGGCTGCCGGCCAAGGCAAAACACCCCGCTCCGCCCCTTCGCGCAAATAAGGCCCCTCAAATGCGAAGGGGAAGGCGGTGAAGGCCGCGGATCTGAGCCTTTGGTGTCGTCCGTTCCCCCCCGCGCCGCTTTTGCTCAGTCCCGGGACAAATGGGAAAGGGAAAACGAACGGGCGTTTAAAGTTTTATTGCTGCTAAAGCCAGCAGAAGTGTTTGATCCTCTCTCACTTCGGAGCCATGGAAATCCAAGTGTGCAAACGTGACCACATAAGCAAGAACTCTGTGCTTTGAAAGCACATTTGCAAAGGAGAACAACTGCAGGGGGGAAGGTGTATTAGGGCACTTCACTTCGGGTGTTCACTCGCCACTCCGCAGCCGTGGGGCTCATGTTCCCATTTGGTTCCCCTTCCTCCCCGTACCCCCCCAGTCCTTTTCCCCGGCGGCAGTGGCCGGACCCGGCAGCTGCTCTGCCCTCCTCGGAACCGCCAAGGAACCAGAAACCTGGCCGCGACGTTAGGGCTGAGCTTTGCAACAGAGATTGAAAACCCACCCGGGACAGACGAGGAGCTGGGGAATAACAAGCCCAAACTTCGCCTCTTTCCGTGTTCCGCCACTTCGGCCACACCACCTCTCGCCGACCCAGCTTCCTCCTCCGCCTCGTCCCCGTCCGTTTCCCTCCTCCCCCATTCTCGGCTGAGCGGGCGGTGGAGCGGGGCTCTGCCTCCCCCTACTGCCCGCTCCGCGGCCCCCGGCTCTGCCTTCCCAAGGGCTGCTGAAACGCGGGGCGATGGATTCACGCTTCCGGTGCACCTTCAGCCCGTCGGGCGGGCCGCAGCTCACGGACGACTGCAAAGCGCTGCCCCCCGACGGGGAAGCACCTGGAAGCGGGGCCGGGAACGACAGTAGTTTCCCAGCAACTCCGCATCACTCCACCCGGGTTTCATCATCCCTGTGATGAAAACAGCCCCTTCAGAGCAGATCCTGCCCGCTCCTGAATGAAGGAAACAACATAGGATGCTGACACTAATCCAGGGAGCAATGTGTCATCGTCATCGGGGGAAATGCTTCCATAAATCGACTTTGATCACACCTAGCTGATAAGTACCCCACTGAAGGAATTTGCTAAACTTCTCCTGCGATTGTTGCTTAGGGTTTAAAGGCTCTTGATTGAGTAGTTATATAGTAACTCAGGTCACCAGCAGTGCATGGTTAAAAGTATGTGTGCCGATACAGTTTTATTTGCTCGCTATAAACCGAGACAGGACAAGAAGGTTGTGGTGGCATTTCAAACCCACGATAAAGGAGGGCTTATTTGGTTTACAGATTAACCAAAGTTCTCAATGATTCTCAAAGTTACTGAAATTTCGTGGTCACTGTAGGCCTGTTACTATACTGTTACCCCTCTGCATTTATCCAGTTGTTGAACATATATGCATGTAGCATTTTAAATTCTACCCAATAAAATAAAAAGGGCGATGTTCCTAGATAGTCTTATAGAGCAGGGTCACACAGCCACATTGCAGTTCTGATACTACAACTCCAAGTTCTGGTTGTTTTCTACTATGAACCTGTTGCTACACTGGTTGAAAAATACTGGAAAGGTGTGGCAAGCCTAGAAGCTGGGAATTAATTGTGTAGGTCTTGGCTGGTTTTAAGAGTGACTTCCAGCCATAATCTGGGCTGTTCTTTCCCCAGGAGCTAAAAACAGATGCCTAACTCACAGTGCAGCTTGCAGAGCTGGGTGGTGAGGCACTGGAATGGGTTGCCCAAGGAGGCTGCAAATACTCCATCCCTAGCAGTGTTCAGGCCAGGCTGGATGGAGTCTTGGGTGACACAGTTTAGTGCAAGGTGTCCCTGCCCATGGCAGGGTATTGGAACAAGATGATCTTAAGGTCCTTTCCAGCCCTAACTATTCTATGATTCTGTGTCTGTTCTCAGACTCCAGGGTCTCCCTTTTGCCTGCTGAGGTCTCAAGTTTCATGGTAAATCACTTACAGAAATAGCCCCGAATCCCAGAAACGTACAGAAAGCATTTAAGTTTATGCTCCTAAATTATCTATTTCTCCAGCAGTGACTTGTGCAGTTTCCAGGTGCCCAGTAAACCCAGTACAGAAGCTTATCTCAGCTGGAGCAGGAAGCAACAGGCCACGAGGCAACGCGGCACCCAGCTACTGCCAGCGGCGCGGGCCCCTGCCTTCCCCCGGTGCGGTTAACCCGCAGGCGGGCGCGATCCCGCTCACGTTAACCCAGACCCCGGCACGAGTGCGCGCGTGTGTGTGGCGATGCTGCAGCGCCACCTCCCGGCCGCCCTCCCGCGGTGGCACCGGCCGTGGGAGGGAGCTGCCCGTTACCGGCATCACCCGTCAGAGTTCGCGGCTGAGCCGAAGCAGCGGTGTGGGGAGACCGGGAGCACACAGCCGGGTGCATATCTGCACTATGCTAACAAGCAGGACCTGACTTTCCAACACTGATTGCAGCGCTAGGTGTTTGAAACTGCTTTGTTTTGAACAGCGTGCTGTTCAATTTAGAGCAGTTTTATAAAAGTAGTTATTTGATTTACAGGGAAAAAAAGAGGCACGCAAAAGTCTGAATAACACTGTTTCCATGTACAAAACAAGGTTTTTACCAAAGGGAGAAGCCTTGCCTTCCTTCAGAGGAAATGCAATAAAATATACAACTTGTAATGGGCAAAGAAGCCGAGGTTTGTGTCCTTTCTTTTCAAAACACTTCAAAATCAAATAAACATCACATTAATAATTACCTTTCTACATCTTGAAATGAGAGGAAGGAAAAAAACCCAACACTTTTTCTTAGTATTAAAATCCAGGAGGTAAAAACATGGGATAAAACATAACACAGCTACAAGTGGCCTGCACCTGGATGAATGTAAAATACTAGATTTAGATGCTTGACTTCCTAGAGTAGCTATAATAAACCATGCTCAGCTGAATGAAATTAGCAAATGCATTTAAAAGGAGCAGTCTCCCCACAGCACATCTAATACACACAAATCAATGGATTTAGATACAAAGAATGTGGGTTTAGCTTGAATACTGAACAGGTTGTTGCAGGTTTACAGGTATCCTGGGCTGCATCAAAAGGAGCGTGACCAGCAGGTGGAGGGAGGTGATCCTGCCCCTCTACTCCGCTCTTGTGAGACCTCACTTGGAGTATTGTGTGCAGTTCTGGTGTCCTCAACATAAAAAGGACATGGAACTGTTGGAACAAGTCCAAAGGAGGGCCACGAGGATGATCAGGGGACTGGAGCACCTCCCATATGAAGACAGGCTGAGAAAGTTGGGGCTGTTCAGCCTGGAGAAGAGAAGGCTGCTTGGAGACCTCATAGCAGCCTTCCAGTATCTGAAGGGGCCCTATAGGGATGCTGGGGAGGGACTCTTCATGAGGAACTATAGTGAGAGGACAAGGGGTAATGGGTTCAAACTTAAACGGGGGAAGTTTAGACTGGATATGAGGAAGAAATTCTTTCCTGTAAGGGTGGTGAGGCACTGGAATGGGTTGCCCAGGGAAGTTGTGAATGCTCCATCGCTGGCAGGGTTCAAGGCTGGATTGGACAGAGCCTTGGGTGGCATGGTTTAGTGGGAGGTGTCCCTGCCCCTGGCAGTGGGGTTGGAATTAGATGATCTTAAGGTCCTTTCCAACCCTAACTATTCTATGATTCTATGAGTCATTACAGCAATCGCTTATTCCTCAAGCACAATTAGAATTCAGCCTCCCTGCCCACCCAGTAAAGTACCATCAGACTGCAGCACATTTCTTTTTTTAAGGCAGACCAATATTCTCTTGTTTTGAATAGACCATCCTGTGAATTCTGTAGTTTTGGAAAACTCTGGTGTCAAGGTTAGTGCTCCAAGGTGTCCAAGGAACTGGGGTTGGTCCAGTGCTACTCTTCATTGTCGATTTAAGTTCACCATGATCCGGTAAAGTTAGGTCAGTCATTGATATATATCTATATATCTATAATTTTATATATATATTATATATATAGTATAATATACATCAGTTATATATATTTTATCAATTATATGTATAATGTATAATTCTACAGTCTATATAATTATATATTATGTATAATTATATATCAATTATATATCTTATATATATATACCCACATATATCTGGTAAAGTTAGGTCAGTTATGGATATAAGATACATATTTGTCCAACCTGGCCTTGAACACTGCAAGGGATGGAGTATTCACAACTTCCTTGGGCTACCCATTCTAGTGCCTCACCACCCTCATAGCGAAGAACTTCTTCCTTATATCTAACCTGAACTTCCCCTGTTTAAGTTTGAACCCATTACTACGACTTGCTTTGAATTTATATATATCTTATATCATGTATATATATAGCTTAGTAAGCTAGGTGCTTACTAAGTTGTCTGACATCAGTCAACTTCTTTGCCCAGAATTTCACAACTAAATCATCATCTTCCTCAACAAAAAGAAAACCAACAGTGATGAGAAAATGGCTGATGGTCTGGATAATAACAAGAAAATTATAAAAGACCGAAGATCTAGAGAGAAGTAATGATAATAGAAGCTGTTTGAACAGCTTCTTTGCATTAATCAAAGAAAAAAGGTAAAAAATTATATGCAATATTTTTCAAAGGTTTGAGAAAATGCAATAAAAAAGGTTCCTACTTTGCCAAAACAAACAAACAAACAAACAAAAAAACTTTCGGAAATCAAGCATTTATGGTGTAACTCTTGGGAAACAGTGGAAGTGAATACTAGTCCTTAATGTGTGCTTGCCTTCCCTTGTGAAACTGTCTTATGTTTCACAGAGACCTCTCTATAAGCAGTATGGTTACATGCTGCATAATGGAGCTTTTTTGAGTGTATTAAATGAAAAAGGAAAACCGTATCAGTCAGTCAAACATCAGAAGGGCAATATCTAAAGCATGGGCTTGAGGAAAGTTCATAATATATTTCATGGGTCATATTAATTGTCAACAAACTTCTCAAAGACGGAGCCAGTCCCACTCCTTCCTGTTTACCTTCCAGCATTTTTGGGATTCTTACAGTCTTTCCAAGACACAGAGAGCACAGTGTATTACACAGCATTAGGGTTTACAGAACCAGCATGGCAGTGTTTCTCTTTACGTAAATAATCCTTCTGAAGACAATGACTGATGTGAGCAAAGCTGTTCCAGGTGCTGGAACCAGTCATATGGAAGATAGCACAAAGTCACCTGATATTCAAGTGAGATGTCTGGAAAAGCCAGGAGTGGGTTCAAGTGCTGCTCTTGAATGCCAGTTGTGCCAGCATCCACACCAGCTGTTTAAATTCAAAGCAAGTCACCATAATGGGTTCAAACTTAAACAGGGGAAGTTTAGATTGGATATAAGGAGGAAGTTCTTACCTGTGAGGGTGGTGAGGTACTGGAATGGGTTGCTCAAGGAAGTTGTGAATGCTCCATCCCTTGCAGTGTTTAAGGCCAGGTTGGAAAGAGCCTTGGGTGACATGGTTTAGTGTGAGGTGTCCTTGCCCATGGCAGGGGTTGGAACTTGATGATTTTAAGGTCCCTTCCAGCCCAAACCATTCTATGATTCTATGATCTGCAATGATACTGGGTGCAATAAGTTACAGTCTCAAAATGTTTGTCAACAATGACTCCTTAAGTAACTCTTTATGTCAGTGTTTGCTTATTGCTCTCTAATTATACACTGATATTGCCAGGAAACAGACACCAAACTCCAGTTTTTATTCTAAATACTGACCCTGAATTTTATTTTGTTTAGTTATTATTTTTAGGGTGTAAATCAACTAATACTAGAATGATGCTCATCAAGCTTCACCAGATGAGATACTGCATTACATTCCTGCCACAGAATCCTAACATGAGATAGCAACCGGTTGTTAAAATGACCTCCGGCTGAGGTCTCTGAGCCTCTTGTCCAGCTTGCTGTCTCCTAGCAGCCGCTCTAGAGGATAGACACATGCGCATGGATCTCTTCCCCCAGCCAGAGCAGCTCACACAGATGACAATCAATAATGAAAAGATTAAGAAAAGAATCGATGAAGAATTGATAAAGAAAAGACAGAAGATGAAAATCCAAGGCCATTGGAGCATACACACACACACACATGCACATATATGTAAGAGAGATCAAGTATGCAGACGAACTTAGAGAAGCTGTTAAAGGCAGACACTGTTTAGAATAACACCACAGAGCTATAGCTATACAGGTTTAGCTGTCATGTCAGAACCATCCACACCATTTTCCTTCCCTATGCTTCCCCACTGCTCTCACTTGGTCAGATGCTGTTTTAACTGTGTGGTTCCTAGGACTGCCCTCAATAACAGAGTACCTAAGCCCTGTTTGCATGAGAACCCCAACAGCAGCATTCACAAGTACGGGTAACACTAATGCAGTTTGTCTTTATTTTCAGTGGGGATGCAGGAAGAGGAACAGATGAGGAGGGCAAACAAACAAGCACCTGTAAAATCCCTATTACTGTAAAAAGGATTTTGGCAAAATTAATCCTCAGCCATAGTCACCAGCAAACGAACAACTGTTCACTAAATGCTCTGTCTTCTAAGAAGTGGTATCGTAAGGACATGTTTTTTCTGAAGGCTGTCTTTTGCAAGCAGACAACACCGCAGAGTCAGATTGATGTGGTATGAATTCATACAAATATTCATACAGATTTATATACATATACATTCATACAATTCATACAGACCATGCTTTTTATGTCTGAGTGTATTTACCCATTTCTCACAAAGGAATATCATTACTGATGTGAAAGACGCATAGAAGTGTAGCAAAGACCTGTCCTTCACAACCCCTGTAGCACAACTTCTGCTCTGTAATACCCTCCTGAGGCCTCACACCAGCTGCAGGTTCTCTAGAGGACATTAGCACAGCAGATTAATGTACAGTAAAGCACAAGGTCTAGGCAAATAAATGTGCCAATGAATAAGGGAGCACAAGAAACAACTAAGGACAAAACAGACTGACAGAAAGATAGGTACATGGTATCTGACCAAGCAATGTACCAAGGACAGTGGGGAGGATGAATTAGTATGAAACCATGAGAACAAAGGACTGTAATAACGAAGGGAGTGAAGGAGAAAGAACAGATGGTCCCTTCTTTATCTTGGAGTTAGATGAGGGGTAAATGGAAATCTCCTTGAACAAGCAACAGGAAGGCAGGCAGTCAATCTCTTGGTGACATTAATAATGTTTCATATGGAGTTTGTCTCTGCTAGACAGTAAAATCAAATGTTCTGTTTTCTTCATGTGAGGACTTATCACAGTATCAGGACATCCCTCAAGTTTGTCCATGAGGGAGAGCTTGAAGTATTGCAGTGCGACATTCTCACACCGTTTATTTTAGCTATTGGGGTTTTTAGGTGTTTTTTTACTTGCTTTCTCTGTTGCTGTGCCCTACTTGGTACAGTGTGATGCTCTAAAGAATGGATGTAGTGGTTGTCCTCTCTGTTTTGATTCACTTCAGCTCAGGTAGAAAACAAGGTTTCATTCAAATTCCGTGGGGACCTCAGGAATACTGTCAATCATCAGAGCTGGAAGAGCAGAAATGAAAATGGAGGGTGGGTTTCTGAGCTTGAAACTATCGTTCTGGTTACAAATGCTTACAAAATACAGCATTTTACACCCAGCTCTTTTGAAGTCTGGTGATCCTTTGGAGTCTTACAGTTGATTACTGAGTGCCTATGATGGTCAATATTTATATAACATCTCTTATGTTACTTTTTTTGTATTTGAATATATAGCAAATTTAGTGATGCTGGGAGTTAACACCAAAGATGTTTTTTTCACTGCTGTCTTCTTGAAGTTAGCTGCTGTTCCAAGAGGACTGATTATATGTAAAACTGCAGATCTTTAAAATGACATTTTCTGGGGACTTTTTTCCCTCTAAGATTTAGAATCCTTAAGTATAAATGTGGTGATATTGTCCTTCTGAATGAGAACACCAGACTACTGAGATATGCACCAAAAATGATACTGGGGCCTCTAATTCTGTTGTTATGTGAACATGCTGAAAGCATGAGGCAGCAGAACAAGTCATGCTGAGGTATTCCTTAGACTGAACTTGCTGACTTGCAGTTTTTCAACAGCATGACACAGAAGAAAAGTCAGTTTTGTGATCCCATAGCACAGCAATCCTGCAGTGAATCATTGTGTTGCCACAAAGGAAACAGTGAGGGGGTGTTTTAGAAGGTCAAAGAAGGTCACACACAGAGGATAAACATGAAGACCCATAACACTGTTACTGACCCAAAAGCTGCCAACCACCCACATGTGAACTGCAGACACCATTTAACTATCAACTAAACTCATGCATCAGTTTTGAAACTGACACCACAGAAAAACAAAGCAACATCACTTTGATAATCCTGAAACTTCAGCTGCAAAAATGTGGGTAAGAGCCTGCCTACCTTGGGGGTTGCACTAGAGAAGCTGGCACAGTGGCCTCCTGGTACTTGAGGTGTTGACACAGATTCAACAACAGCTTGAATTCTGACAGATGAAGAATATTCACTTCCATCTTCCCATTCGATCTCATCCCATCCCATCCCATCCCATCGCATCCCATCCCATCACATCCCATCCCATCCCTCTACTGCAGAGCATCAGGAATGGCTCCCTTGTTTCTGAATCGCTTCCTCAGCTGCTGTTACTTACAGAGCACACTGACATTAACTGACTTTGATACTAGTTCACACAAATTTGATACTGAAATCGTTCAAGATCAGATTTGTGGACTACCATTGCCACAGGGACAACAAAGAGATAGAAAAAGTATCCAAAAAAGGTATGTCAGCTCCCTAAGCTCAGTGTGCTGAGGTAATACAGATAACAGCAAGCAAGCAAAGTTACATACATACCCATGATTTAATAGGCAAAAAACACTTTTAGAAGGGAAAATGTTCTATTGCTTTGATGACCCCCAGCTCTAAAAGCAACAGCAATGAATTCTATAAGCATATACAGAATCTTCTAAGATACCCACAAAAGAAGTGTGTCTTCTAAAAATAAATGTACATGTCTTCACTGATGTATTAACTGTTGAATTACTGCTCACATCACCTGCAAAAACAGGGCTGGTTTTCAAGAAGCCATATACACATTACACATGATGCTCTGTTCATGATTCACACTATGACTTCAGAAAGTGGTCTGAGCAAGCTGGAAGTTCCCCAGAGGCACAAAGGGGCTTTGCTCTCCCCATAGCCCCTCAGGCCATGGCTCCTGATGGCTCCTCCAGCCAGCTCAGGTACTCTGCTGATCCCCTGGGAAATGAAAGCCCAGAATAGCAGAAGATGAATTTGGCATGCAGCTCGGACTGTGGGCTCCTCTGCTGGGCTGGCAAGCTGACCTTGTTACTCAGCAGCCAGAATTGGTGCAGCTGGGAGCCAGGGAAGGGAAGATCACAGGGCAGTGGGGAGAAGGAAACAGGCCAAAAGGGAAAAAGCAAGACCTCCCTGTTCAGCAAGCTACTAGCTCAGGTCAGCTATAACCCAAAGCTTCCTCATCAAAGCCATGTAAACAAACTCCTAACAGAGATTATTCAAATGGCTGAGTATTAACAGCCTTCATAATCTAAGTAACTATTTAAAGTCACTGAATTAAAATTTTCAAGTGACAGATATCTAGAAGCCACTCACAGATGGTTACTGCCACAGGAGCTAAACCAGCACAAATTGAACTTGAAGATGTAGCTATTACAAACACTGACAATACAGTAGTGTGCCTACCACAGCAGTGCTACAGGCTATCAAAACTGTGTTAAAATAATCTGATTTTTAGGTTCTAAAACACATATAAATTCCAACATGCAAAAACATCACAAGCAAGATAAGCATCTTACTAAGTAAGCCAGTACAGGAGGTGATATACAAAGAATTCTCTATGCCTTAAACAAGTAGTTACAAACAGAATTCATACTGCTCCTTGAAATGAGAAACAAAAGATAAGAATCAGGTATTACATGCTTTATCATTTTGTGGAATTGAATTTTCATAAAGGGAAAGGCGTTAAGTACTGCAGAGTTTGAGTCTTTGTGAATCCACCCACATAAAAATTAGACCTCCCACATACACATTCGTATACTCCAAAAGCTTTGATCATGCCAGATGTAAATATTTCTTCTAGTGGCCTATCATGCGTCCTCCAGCTATGCAATTGTTCTCTGTTAAAGCCTTGGTGATATTATGGGGAACTGAAAGAATGTGTTAAGAGCATATCTACAGATTTTAAGGACAGCCACGATAAAATACAGGCAAAATAGAAAAGCAGACCATATTCTTTGCCTAATGAAGCATTTTGTAATTGGTTTTGTGCTGGAAATTGTTAGCTAAAGTTCATCTGAAGATCAAAGAGCAGTGCAATTTTTGTAAATTTATACCATGTTCAGAACAAACGGAAGTAAAACTGCAAGGAAGCTTAGTTGTAACAATCCTGAGAGAAAGCCTCACAAAGAACAGTGTACCAACAGCAAGGATGTTTTCAAGAGAAACATATAGGGTATATGTGAAATTACAGGAAGTGTTTTAGGCAGACTAGGTATAGGCTAAATTTGTACAATATTCTTTACTTTTTCTGCACAAAGTGCTTCTTACCATAGGTATAAACATGAGTACATCGTTGTCAATAGAGTATCTTGTAACAGCCTGTTAAAACAAGGTAGCATTCTTGCTTAAGAGACCAGCATGGACATTTACATCAACAAATCTCACTGAATGATTGCTTGACAGAACTGGAGATTTCTCTCAGGTTTCCTGACACATCACCTTAACAAGATGATAAACATCAAGCAAGAGATCAGGTTCACAACCAAACGATGGCAAATCCAGCACCCCAGTCACTAATATGTGTAATATGACATTTGCAAATGGAAAATTTTACCTACTGAATCACTAATCACTTCTTGTTGCACTGAAGGTTTTCTTCTTGTTGGTGTTAAGTTTGCCCCTATTCTTGAAATATCAGATCTCAGAGAACTTAGTGACGCTTTGGTGCAGATATCTTTAACTTAAAATACTATGTTTATGTGTGCACATGCTTTACAAAACCTAAAATGCCCTCAAATTTAAAGAAGAAAAGGCCCAACCCAAGAGCTACATAAGCTGGTAAATAAAGTGAGGTTAGACACTGATGTTGAAATAACCTGCTTAAATGTTCTACTTTGAGCTAGACGGGAACTGCGCAACTCTACAGCAAGGCAACACACAGGTATCTTGCCACTTGAAAAACAACAGGATGGAAGAAAAGCCTTAGCAGCAGATATAATGTATCTACGTTATACATTCATACCCACTCCATCTCCACAAATGATATTACAGTGCTATAATCCTTATGGGCACTAAGATTAAAAGGACAACTGAAAATGCAGAAATGGAGACTGTTGCACCTGGAGAGTTGGCAGATGGCTGTTGAAAGGGTGATCGTTCATTGCACTGTGTCAATTTAACTTACAAACATCAAACTTTCCACTTTTCAAAATGTAAAATCTAATACATAAGCAGAATCCTTTTTATAGCATTTCATAAAATCAAAGGCAATTAGATAATTTCTGTCCTCTCAAGAAATATTCCCTCGATGATGTACAACTACTTCATCTGTTTTCCATTTCCCTGAGTCTGTTTTATAGCTGTGCTTTTTCAGGATGACTTGAGAAAGCAGCACTTCCTGACATCACGCAACACGATGCCAAAACACAACACTATTACAAAACAAACTCATCAAAACTAATTTCTTAATAGTTGCAGTCTCTGAGTAGAATGGCAGTGATGCTGCCCTGAGCTCTGGCTTTGATTATAAACAGATCTGAGTTAATAATATCTCTGATTACGATTGAAACTTGCAGCTCAGGATTGAGCAGAAAATTAATGTTCCTTCTTGAACCGAAAAGGACACATATATTCATCATCCTTTCAAGCCCTTTTTTGGCATGCGAACAGAACAATGATTTTCAGCTCAATAACAAGTTTGGTTTTGTTGGGTTTGTTTTTTTCCTTTTTAAAAATCTATGTTCCCATCTGTATATATGCATACACAAGCTTTTCCCATGCAAGCCATGCCTCCTGTACATGAAGGCTTTCATTACAGATCAGTCAAAGGAAAGGAGCATTTGGACTTCAGTACTTACATTACTGCTTTTGCAGACTCTCCCCCTCCAAAGCCATCTTCTAATTTAAACAGCAAAAAAACAATGCCCCACTGTATAACCCACAGAACTCATGCTTTTCCTTTTGAAAATCAATAGATATTACTCACCTAATTGTTTAAAACACCACCAACGAGAATGTGTGTGTTTTAACTCCAGTTAGTTATTTATTGGGAAAAAATGAAGATAAATAATTACAGTTTCAAAATGAGTATCACTAGAGCTAAATATATGAGTGAAGACTCTTGTTACTGGCATGTTCCAACCATGGAACCTTTTGCTTGACACTGATGAAGTCAACCGAATGGGAATGAGATGCATGTTACAGCTCTGCTGTACAAACACAGGAGGCCGATTTATCTCTGTATCACAGCTGGAATTTTAGAGTACTCTCTGGAGAATGGTGGTGAAAGATTTGTTATTAAAGACATAAAGGAATAAGGAAGAGGTGGGTAAGCAATATAGAGGGCTGTACACTATATAATGCTATATAAACTGATATAATTTGAGCAGAACACTCAAATATGTAAAAGTTCTTTTAAAAGCAGCAATAGAGAGGCAGGCTTTCCTTCACTGTCATGAAGTCATAGCCACATCCAGCACAGCATGCATAAGAAACCTATCAAGGTCTGTAAGCTGCTGTTCTGCTTACTCACTTGCAATTAAAATGCTGATAAGAAAAACCCAAATGAATAGATTATTCCTATGGACACTCCATGTAATATTTCCCACTTCCAGACTCTGACACTGAGCACATACCATTATTTTTCATGTATTCTTTCTTAATTTTCAAGAGTATAACAGCTCATAACCTTTACATAATGGTGCCACTGTGTTATTAATAGAGTTAAATGAAGCACTGCCAAGTAAATAATCAGTAGCCAGTCTTTGATGGATGAGCTGATTCTAATTCAGCCCATTCACTCTCAACTTTAATTGGTGGCACTGTATTCTACAAAGTAAATGGTTCCTTTATTTGTGTGATGATCCAACATTGTGTGAGTGGGCTGAGAACACCTTTAGGAATACAAATTGAAGGTCAAAGTGATTACACATTCCTATATAATGTAATTCTTTAACAAGAAATAAATAAGGTTCCCACTGCAAAGCCACTGATTTCAACAAGTACCATACACACCAGTAAATCTTGCTAAGAAAATTATGAGTTTTAGTGCAGTAGTTCTCTCTCCTTTCCTCTTTTATCTTTAATTAAACCAATTGATCTGAGTCACTACATGTATGTTGGTGGAGTTTTCTGCAAGACACAAAGCCAGGCATAAAAGGCTACATGTGTACTGATGCAAAACTATACTTTTTGGTGCTATAACCCTTGTTCTAGGTGCATGCTTGTCACAGCTGGTGACAAGTGCTAAACAAACTCTCCACGTTTGAATTAGTGGAATTTAGGATAATTTTAGATGATTAGTGGAAAAATTTCTAATAAGCAGACACAAATTTAAACTAATTGAAGGCCACTTAGGTTATAAGATCTTGTTCTACATATTCTCCTGAACACTAGCTTAGTATGTCTCATCCTTCATCCAGCAGTTTTGCTCTGAAGGTTGGGACAATGCAGAGCTACAGATTCCTGCAAACCGCAGCTATTGAGCACATCTGAGTAGAGAAGACACTTTTTAAGTTACTATAAAACATCTGTTCAAGGTCTATGTGCGACTTACTGAATGCAGTATTTTGAGCAGAATAACACAAGGCAGCTTGGGAACCTCAGCAGCTCAGTCTTCCTATTTGTTCTGTCACCAGGAAGTACACATCTCTCTTGTACTGGAGAGCCCAGAGCTGGACACAGTACTCCAGGTTAGGCCTCACCAGGGCGGAGCAGAGAGGCAGGATTACCTCCCTGACCTGCTGCAACGGTCTTCCTAATGCAGCCCAGGACACCGTTGGCCTTCTTGGCCACAAGGACATATTGCTGGCTCATGGACAACTTGTTGTGTCCATCAGGACTATCCACTCATCCAGCCTGCACTTCCTGAGCTTGCCTGTGAGGATATTATGGGAGACAGTATCAAAAGCCTTGCTGAAGTCCAGATAGACAACATCCACTGCCCTCCCCTTATTTATCCGGCCAGTACTGTAGAAGGCAATCAAGTTAGTTAAGCATGATTCACCCTTGTTAAGGTAGTTAATTCACCCTTGTTAGTTAAGATTCACCCTTTGGTGAATCCATGCTCACTACTCCTGATTACTTTCTTGTCTTCCACATGCTTGGAAATGACACCCAGGATGAGGTGTTACATCACCTTTGAGGTGAGGCTGACTGCACTGCAGTTGCCAGGGTCCTCCTTCTTGCCCTTTTTGAAGACTGGGGTGACACTTGCTTTCTTCCAGTCCTCAGGCACCTCTCCTGTTCTAAAAGACCTTTCAAAGATGACTGAGAGTGGCCTAGCAATGATGTCAACTAGTTCCCTCAGCGCTCCGCTTACGTTTGAGTTTTGACAGGAGTTCCTTGTTCATACATACAGGTCTCCTACCCCCTTTGCTCAACTTCTTGCCCATGGGGATGCACCATTCTTGAGCCTGGAGAAAGTGATCCTTGAATAACCAGCTCTCTGGGACTCTTCTTCTCTCGAGGACCCATTCCAATGGGAGTCTTCCAAGACGGTCCCTGAAGGGGCCAAAGTTAGCTTTCCTGAAGTCCAGAGTTGCAATGTTACTTATTACCCTGTTTCCTTCTAGCATGATATGGACCTCATGATCACGTGAGCCCAGGCTGCCTCCAACTTTCACATCACCAACTGGTCCTTCCTTGTTTGTTAGTAAGGAATATTCCAAAATATTCTAAATAGACAAGGAAGACAGAATGGAGAAGTAACTTGTGACTCTCAGTAATGCATCATGAGACAGAGTCCTTCACAGATCAGTTCTAGTCAAAAGCAAGAAGAAATGCCACTATGTTATTCTGCTTGGAGTGACTTGCTTACCTGCACTAAACAGCTGTCTGGGAAAGGCAGGGATAGAATGCAAATCACAAGAGCATCACTAAATGGCATTGGTATGTCCCTCCTTGAGATCTTACTCATTATCACTTTCAATTTTGCAGCTGAGGTATAGTACTCTTGGAGATGATAGTTTCCTACGCTGTGTATTCCTGGTTCTTCATCAGAGCAAATCTGCCCATCTATTGAATTATAAAAGAACTTCTTTAAAAACCCCAAAAGTGATAGTGTAGCTTATCCTTGCTTCTTAATACATGCAGCACAACAAGGTTAAATCAAAGTTGCATTTCCTAACATTTGGAATCTTTCTTACAAATATTCTTAATGTGAAAAAGAGTGGAGGGGGAAGATGGCAATGTATAAGTATAGCATTTTATAGTCCTATTTCTCAGCCACATTTGTACATATTTTTACCAAAAGTATCTTTCTCCAAAGCATACATCTATAACAGTGTTCAAAGAGAAGGTCTTCAAAGGTTTTTTTTCTAGCCTATGTAGAGATAATTTACCCCTACAGATTTCCCCCTAATTTCCTATGTAGAATCATGTAAAAAAAACGAGTAACAAATAAATAAATATATCTATAAAGAAAGAAAGAAAAGAAGAAAAACCACAATACAAAACCTTCACATTATGGAAAAACCTCAGTACCAACTAGTAAAGATGAACATCAGTAGCTGAAAACCAGGATTTTATAGTGAGAAGTGTGAGGCAACCCTAAAAACAGACCATCAACCCTCCTTATAAAAATACACAATGTACATAATTAATTTAATTTGCAAAACAAATGATAAGGAGAAGATGGAGACAGAAAAGCAGAAGGCAGTAAGTTACAGGAGTAAATTCAAGGTCTGTTGAAAAGGTGCAATAAATAGAGGCTCAAGTAGGAGGGCAGGTAGAGATGAAGGGAGCACTGCACAGAACAGCATAACAGCTCTGGTATACTTTGTTCAATGAGACTGGCAATCTACAAGAATAAACAACATCAAAGGGATTTTTGTCCCAATTTTAACAGAGGAAATCAGTAGGCATGTTTCTGTCTAAGTGTTTCCCACCACAACCTCTGCAACAGCTGTACAATTTCAGTCCAGTCTGACAAAGAGGATAAGGGAATCCAAAATATTGAGTCTTGTTCTATGATGCTAGCCAGCTGGGTAAAGAAAAGAGACCCTGTTGCTGTTCTGCCTACTGAAAGGCTGAAACTTCAGCATTCAGACTTAAGAAAATCCATTTATTTGTAAAACAAATCCTTGGGAAAAAACAAACCAAACCGAAAACAAAAAAAAAAAAAAACAAACCCGAAGCTCCCTTCCTTTCACTGCTCAGGAAACTTTTTTCCTTTTCTTTTCCTTTTCTTATATTAATATTAATTAATATTAAATAAATAGTGCCATTTGAAGTCACACCCCGCATTAGCCTATGTCTGTAACATAGACACGTCTTTAACATAAAGACTCTTTCTGTCTGTAACATCTTATTTTTCCACCTTTATGCTTCAAATGAGTTTGCTTAATGAAGGCCATGTTCTACTTCACCTTGCCATGGATGGCACTAGCTGAGCCTTCACCAGTAACCGTGAGATTCAGGTAAAACCCTCTAACTTGGAGTATTTACCTTTACATTGTGACAGCCTTCCACAGTCTCACACAGATGGTCATGCCAAAAATTAAGACACATTGCAAAAGGCAGCAGCTAACAAACAATGGCTGCCTGTATTGCCTCTCCTACTTCTATGAATTTGAAGTGAAATCACTGATGTGTTATTCTACAGACAATAACACACAGAAATAGAATTCAGAATATATAAATACTATTTCACGTGAAATCCCTTTATTCCTAGGCTCTCCTGACACCCCACTGTATTTTCAGCCTAAGGTCCATGCCAACCTTGCATTAGGGTAACATGAAGCCATTGGCTACAAAGAATCAAGTCCTCTGTACTTTGGTACCTAGAGAGACTATTTTTCATCTCAGTATGATCTTGCCCAATTAAAACTAATCTATGCAGCAGGAGAAGGAAATCAATATTGGGAGCATCTTTTCCAAATGACCCTTGACTTGTTCATTAGCAGTTTATTTGATTATAATGCTACTAGGCTTCAGATAACATGGCACATACATGTTTTCCTGATGCTTCTGAGAGGTGGTGGTGGTGGTAATGGAATATGGGAGGCTATGTGGTGATTTACTTGAATAATTTACATTGGGGAATTTGAATTAATGATGAAAGATATTCTGGCAGTTTAATTCTTATTTGTCCTTTTTAATGCATGCACATTAATCAGAGAGCTTGCAGTACTATCTTCTGCTATTTATAGCAAGAGTAGGTTAAGTTGAGCACCTAAGTGTAACAATCTACAGTCTTGAAGTCCTAATATTACTATTCTGGAATTAGGGAAAGTTGGTTTTGCTTGGGACTGAATTCGTAAGTACAGCAAGAAGTCTACAAAGTATAATTGTGGTCTCCAACACAAATATGAAATCAGCGCGTGTGTCTCACATAAAGGAAAGTAAAAGGGTAATTAACACAGTACATGAAAAAATGAATGGGTTTTGTTAGTCCTGGTAACAAGATATTGTAAGCCTAACCTCCACCGTGGTCACGCCAAGTGTGTAAGTTAATCAAGACCTTCACTAAAGTATTTCTGTTAACACTTTCATCTCACAGTGGGAATTATTTATAAAACCATTTTTGACTGCTCAAATGACAAGGTGATCCTTAACACAGCACAGACCATGTGAGGAAGAAAATTAAACACAGGCAAAAGTGGCATTTCACTGGTACTGCAAGCAACCGCCATAAATAATCTGCTCCTTAAGCTGCTTTCAACAGTCTTGCTCTAAATCTAATATATCAAAAGCCCTTTATAAAAAGCCTAATTCTCAACATCTAAACTTCTAGGCTTCCCAAGGATGTTTAGCTTGACTTTCTCGTACATGAGAAATCCATTTGTTCAACCAAGCCAGTTCCAAGTTCCTCTTGTAAGAGCTCATTTGGAACTGATTATAGGGTAAAAAAGATGTTGAGTTTTACACATCTTAGGTTTTGAAGTAGGAGCCCATTGTGTCCCACAACTGCTTCCTACCCCCACCATCAACACACCATGAATTAAAGCAACCAAATCAGTGGGAAGGCTATGGCTCAGAGAATCAGTAATATAACAACACCTTTCACAGAATCATAGAATAGAATAGTTAGCGCTGGAAAGAACCTTAAGATCATCTAATTCCAACCCCCCCTCATTCTGGGGTGCCTCTTAGACTCTGGCACAGGTAAGTATTATCTTGGTCATTAAAAATGCTGAGTGTTGACTTATGTGAAAAGAAACTGGTGGTTTAAGTTACTTTGCAAAGGCATATATATTCCATTCCTCACTCTCACCCATACAAATGAAATTCTGCGTGCAAAAACCTGCTTGCATCATCTCCTCATTCTTGGTGAAACACCAGTCAGTGCAAAATGACATTGCCAATCAATATTAATAGCTTACCCGCACACCTCTAGATGGGGTGTGGGCCTTGCATGAGACAAGTATTCTGCATGGGGGTCTGCATGGGTTTTCAGTATCATTCTTGCACAGGTGATATCTTATGATTCAAAGGGCAGAAGAAGAGGAAATCTGCACTATTGATATCTGTTCAGTCTCTGCTGCTGAAACACAGATACTTTCATTTTCTACAGCTATTGATTAGTTTTCCATAACCAAACATTTACAAGGTAAATTTATTATTTCCCATAGCATTATACATGCACTTCTTAGCATATTTTTTTGCATTCTTGCTATGTATGATCCAGATTATTCAATTAACATTTCATCTGTTTAGCTTCATTATGATCAGTTTATAAAGCAGATATCTGCAGCACTGAGACAGATTGTTAAAGTTTTGTGCATTCAGGGCTATGAGATAGTAAAGTACGGAAATGCCCCTCAGGTGTTCTTGGCAGGTATCCCTGCATAGCCTTTATAAAGAACGCCACATGTGTCTGGGTGTGCCCACCCTAGGCTCTCCAACTACAATACCGTACTTGACTACACTGTACATGAAGCTGATATACAAGGTACCAAAACCATCAGAGATGCCGGGCCATATTCATTTGGACTTTCACATCTTCAGCAATCTGAGGAGGAGAGAAGCAGTTGCAGGTTATGGGTAACTCAAACCTTTTTGTTCACAGTCCCAGTTAGAACAGCACCCTGTTTGTTCCAGCTTTTACCTGTGCCGGGTAATGAATGATCATAAAGTTACCTCCAACTTCTATAGCTCACTTTTCAGTTGTCTTTAGCTCCTGGTCAGATGTTCTGAGAAAGTGAGTTCCCTATAAAAAGCAATTATTTGTTTTTAAATTGTATGCAGCTCCCTCCACTGTTTTTTCCTTCCCCTATTCCCTTTTCCCAAATTCTAATCATTAAACATCAACTAATGTGATTTCTTTGGCTGACTATTTTAAAACACTACCTAGCTTAAAAATATATATTTTAATAACTATCCCTTCTATCAAATTTCTCAGGTCTCTAGTCATTGGTCCTTCAAGAAGAAATCTCTTGGGACAGCTTTACCTTTGAAACAGAAGGAGCAGCAGTAATAAAACTAGAGAACTGCAGCAACTGCTCAGCAAAAAGGTACAATTTGTGCCCAGCCTGATGGAGGATAAGCTACAACAGTGTTACTGCAAGTTTCATTTAATTTTTTTTTTGAACAATAAAATTGGAGCCCATTTATTCAAAGAATATGTTTAAACCTTGGTATAACAAGAGCAGAATACAGTCGCAAAATGTCATACAGTTTGTAAGCCAGGTCCTGCAATCTTCATATATAATGGAACCTCCATTATGTTGCTAACTAGATCTATTCAAATCCTATTTCAGAAGTCTAGATATGATTAAAAAGCTGAATACTTTTATTGATTTGTAGCATGCCCATAATTAGGAATGCAGAATGCCAGTGAGAAACTAAATCAACAGAAACCCACAGCAACTCTTCATGACCTAGCTGAAGGTCATGAAGGTCATGAAGCTGAAGTTCTTCATGAACTAGTACACGTAGGGTGGATAAGACAATTTTCACCTGGCATTCCTTGACATTCTTTCACACTCTTGTGAACAGAGAACTGCTGTTCCAAAGCACTGGCTCTTCTGCACTTCCAGCTTATTCCCAGAAAACACAAAATAGCTCTCTTCAGAAGAATGGGATCAATCCTTCAGGTTTCATTTACTCCTATAGAGGCTGATTTCTCATAGTTTACTGGCCTGGCTTTGCAAACTGTTTTTTCCATAATAATTAACACTGCTCTTTACGTTTTCTAGGGGACAACACTTTTACAGCATATATCAGAAAACCCAGTTTCATCAGCTTAGGAAGCTGCATAAAAAAACCTGCAGGAGGGTGTGAATTCTCTTTGGCTCCAAGAAAATGGTTCTTCATTAATATTTCACTCAGACCCAAGGACTCCCAGTTTAGTAGGTAAGCTGTGGGTAGCAAACAGCCTTCCTCTGTGCTGCTTTGCGACTAAAAAGAAAAGAACTGGCATCAGAAAGCCAAAAAAGGGGGCCAATGTATTCATTGATAGTAGTTACCAAAGAATTTTCTGAACTCTTTTTTGGGCCCATCTTCTATCTTTTCAGGCAACCTTTTCTCTGTATTTAAGGACAACAGCTAAACATTAGTCAAGAGTCACCTTTAAACCAGGAAATAATCATATTACAAATGCAATCTAGAAGACCCCAATTACTTCCCTATCAGATCTTCCAAAAGTTTTCATACCAATAGGAGATATATTTAGAGTATTTAACTAGAACATCAGATACAAAAGAAATACTAAAACCCTGAATATGCCTATTAGCATAAATATATGATACAACTAGGCAATAGGCCAAATCTGCCACTGAAACAGCCCTGAATTTATCCTGGCAGAAAGACCAGATGAATTCATTTGTACTCCTAGGCATCAGTTCTTTCATCCTTGCAACTGACCTGTAATTGTTAGTTTCTTAGAACCGTTACAACAGATGTAAAATCCCCCAAATTATAGCTTCTAGCCTCAGTAAGTATTTCATAATCTCTACCATGTGCCATTTTGCTTTCTGCAATAAATCTCTTAAGTGTAAAGTCACCATTGTCATCAGGTAGTCACCAACTAGCCCAGGTATTTACCAGCTATTTACTTTTCCAGGATTTAAATGGCTATCCTTACACATTTGTCTCTCTGCATAAATCCTTCTCAGTGCGTGTGCGTAAGGAAGTATTCTCCACTAAAAGTGAACAAAAGAGACAGCCAGAGGTATGGTCCCATAAGCAGAAGGCTGAACATTTCACATTTTAAGGTGAATGCTGTCCTTCTTCTCTGTGAACCCTACTCTGCTTATGATCCTACAATTACAGATAGCATATTACAGATAGCATAAGGACATTATTGGTGATGTCGCCTTCCATGGCTTGTGGTACTTTTCAGTATCGTCCAGTGCACTTCATGGTGCAGTGTTCTAGTCATTCTCGGCAGTACACCCACTGCCTCCCTTGCTAGGACCCGCTTCAGAGGACTCCCAGAATACTCATGCAGCTGTTTGACCTTTCCTCCTGTCCTCAACATGCCTCATCTAATATAATCAAAGAGATGTCATCACCTTACAGTGCCTCTGAATACAAAGTCCTACACTGTGTTTGAATGTAAGAGCACAAACTGCTGCCACTACTTTAGACCTCTCCACTGACGCTGCAAGAAGCACAGCTTCTAACATAGGCTATTACAGAGACTCCATGCACAATCTTTTGAAAATAAATGACATTTGTAGAAAATAATCTCATTTGGCAACAGGCACAGCTCTGCTTTGCTGTGGGGTTTGTTTTCTCCTTTTGACTGTATCATCTTTATCATACTCTCTTCTACTTCTGCTTGGAAGGGTCTCATCTTTGTGCCTTTTCCGTTTTCCACTGCTTAAAGGCCATTTGGATAAATGCCACCTCCCATTTAAATCTGAACAGTCAGCTTAAAATACTCCTTTCATAGCAGGCTTAGAAATACAGTTCTATTTAGTGAGCTGTGCATCTAGTTACTAGAATGCAGTTATCAAGAAGACTGAGGTTATCAAGCAGAGGAAATCCTGGAGCTGATCCCAGAGGAAAAAAAAATCATTAACCTTCACTTGTCCCCAACAAAAGGAACATAAACATATTTTGGCTACCATGATCATCAGTTTTCCATTAGTAACCCAGATGATGCTGTGAGAACTTCTGGACCATTCCCAAGCACAAGTGGCATATCACAAGATCTGACTGGGAGATTTTTCTGACCAACAGAATCCAAAGTTATGAGATCTCAAGGTAGCTTGAAAATCATGGATGGCAATAAGTACTTTTTAAATGCTCCTTCCAATGCTCTTTGCTATTGTTTCGTACACAGGGCAGTAGGACAGACCTGAAGTTGACCCAGTTGTGGGAAGCTCTCCACTTTCCGCACCATAGCAGTTAATGTCTTATATCTAGAACGAAGATGTTCAGTCTTCCGTATGCAGTTGTAACTATCCACAGCACTACGAACCAACCTCCATTTTCAGGTTGGCTAGTGGAAGAGCTCCAGACAGCAGTTTGAGCCCAGCTCTTTCTACAGACAAGTTCTGACTTTCTGCTTTTTGCAACCCCTCCATCAAAACCTTTAAGTAGAGAAGAAATTCAAATTTCAGAATAGAGAAGAAAATGCATGAGTCTGACTTAAACCAAGAAAATGAAATCTATCACCAATGATCCTGCCACAGACTCTAGTTAATGTCTCCTCAAACCAGTTTGTATTCACGCAGTTCCCTTGTTTATGTACAGGTAATTACCACTTATTCCTTAAAGTCAGGCAGCTGCCAGAACTGGTTTTAAGAGCCACGACTAAAAGAGCTGTCTGGAGCCTCAGAGGTCTATTAGCCTAAACTGAACATCAGGGCAAGTCATCCAGTGCATGAGGGAAGTTGAACCCTACACATTAATCTTTGTCCAGGATCAGAGTAATCTCTGATCACCACATCAGAGTAACCTTACTCACCACAGCCCTCTCATTTGCCCCACTGGAAGATTGTGCCACCACAGGACTAGAGCATAAAGTGGTGAACCTGTTCCCAAGTTTGGCAAGAGGATGAATACAACAGTCATATAAAAGGAGAATCTGAACAGCTTGTTAGCATCTCTTCTTTATATGCTTCATCAGGAGATTCAAAGTGACTTAACACTTTTGTATTGCACACAGCAATGGTGCGCAGGTCCTAACCCCCAGTTATTTTCCATCTCCAAGCCCACAGCACTGACAGCACTTTGTAGGTTAAATTACAAAGTTTACTTACCAAAGGTGTGGGGAGAGGAGGGTTAACTCAACATGCTGAAGAATTTTAAGAAATATATTTAACATATTTACCCAATGGTAAACATGTGGAAGAAGAACTCCTTTTGGTGCAGGCAAAGTTTGCATGTACTTTAAGGAATAATTTGAAGACAGAGTTTCAAATGACAACAAGCACTTGAGGCAACAGTTAGAGTAGAATATCTTCCCTTACTGTTTCCGGTGCAATATGTGGGCTACTCTTATCATCCAGCTGAACAAAATAAATGATAAACATATTTTTAGCATTTTAGGTTTGCCTAGTTCTTAGCTGCTTCACTTACCAACTGGACCAGATTAAATCCGAGTCACTTGCCCTGAAATACTTCATGGATCAGCTGTAAAGGACATTTGGGGTACAAGCTTTGGCATCACACCAGTCATCAATGATCTACTGCTACCACCTGTGGTGTTGATGATGAGTGCCAGACCATGGTGCTGCATTAGCATCACACATTATCTCTTATCTTCCACTCAAGTGGTTTAGTAGACCTTCTACAGCACATATGTATGAAAACTTCTGTACAGCTTTAGGTTCACTGAGGAAGATTTTTAGAGGATAGAAACAAGAAACATAAATCTGAATAGGATTTCTCATCTCATCTCTTATAAATGTTAAGATCTTCTGATCTTCTCAACTTCTTTCTTCTCCTTTGCTGCCACTGGTAAGGCTTATTTACACCCTCCAACCCCCAAAAAACCCAACTAAGCCTTCTTGCACACACCTTCATGATAGAAAGACACCTACTCTCAATTCATGATAAAGTTTATTTCCATTTTACCTTTTATCCTCAAGATGTGTGAACAAATAGAGGCACAAGAAAGAAGTATCTCATCTTCTGTTCATGCCAGGGAGACAGTGTGGTTCACAAAGAGAAAGGTTCTACTCAGAGAAATGCTGAAGTCTAGAAAGGAATTCAAAGTCACCTGGAAAATGTTTTCGTTCTTTAATCTAATTAAATTATATTTTTTCTCCTGCATTCCCTTCTCCCATGCTTTAACTTCTCCCTTTGCTCTAATTTATATTCTGTAGTCAATAAGCAAAAAAAAAAGTTGCTGAAAGGCTCCTAAATGCATTTAGTCTGACACAGTAAGATAGGAGTGAGATTTTATGGGCCACTAAAACACAGATCAATACTCAGCAATGAAGATTTCCACAAGAATCTCAACCAAATTTGCTCTGTCGAACAGTGCCACTCTCTTCCCAAGAGGACGTCCTTCAGAAGGGGGAGTCAGTCAGCTAATAATGGGGATTTTTGCTGGCAAATCAAAAAATTGGAAGTGAACAACCACCAAGAGAGCTTTTCATTGTCTTTTGTTCAGAAACTCCCAGCACAAGAGCACTGTGTATTGCTTATTTTCTTAAGCCTGTGAAATGAAAACAGAAAGAACAGGTTTAATATACCTGAAGTTTTGGTCAGTGGATTAAATCAGCAATACTGACTCCATCATTTACAGCCCAAATCCTGTTCTTACGGTTACTCAAGAACTAAGGGAAATAACAGCAGCATTGAACTGATTTTCAATGATGTTTACAGCACTCCCCAGGATGGTGGTGTTCAGAGTGGGCCATTTTACCTGACTTGTGCTGAACAAAGCTCCACAGCAGCTGCAGCCACACAGCTTCCATGCCTGAGCATCCCTATCCAATACTGCTATTTCACAATAAATGGAGCAGGTTTCCTGAAAGGCCTAAATTACATTCGAGAAGAATATCTAAAGCTGCTAAATCATTCAGGCACTTTTAAAAGACTTACTCAATTTCTCAAATCTAATTGGCCATCTAAGCTTGATTCAGCTTAGTTAAGTGTAAGGTTAAGCTGACCAAGGTATTTTTTAACATAGAATTATATAGAATTGCACTGGCTTAGCTATAATAGCAAAAAATAGTTTATTCAAACTTCACTAGTACTGACAAGCTCATACCTTAAGGTAACACTTCTCTAGATAAACAAAGCCATGGAAGAAAATGACAACACAGTTTTTGTTCTAGCACCAAGTTACTTAATTTTTCAGGGAATTCAGCAAAGTGGCCATCAGAAGTGAAAGAAAACTCCTATTTCCCTGACTTAAATGATCTTCTTTCTTGTAACAAGTAACCCTCTTGGATAAGAAATGCTGTTGTGAATAGGTCTAGAATTTACACAGCCATGGGTCACTAATTTAAATTAGATTTCAAAGCAGCTATTTTACCTTTACACCTAATACAATACTTCCTGCACCCTCCCTCTTACTAAAAGGAATAAAACAATCCCCTAGAATTTTACACCTCAATGCATGAGGAAGCAACAACAAAGTGTACCATACAGTACCTCCAGTTACAGATGGGGTTTACATTGTTCAAGTTATTAGGAAAACCTGAACTACCTGTTAAGTTGGTATTTTTAGCAAGGAAAACAAGGGGTTTTCTCCTTCCTAGTGGGAAAACAAGGGGTTTTCTCCTTCCTAGTGAGAAAGAATTCTGTCTGACCTGCTGTGCTCAGAAAATGACTGATCCAGCCAACCTCAGAAGCTTTCCCATCTAACCCTGAGATTTTACACATATTACACAATTTAATTAAGCTTCTCTGCATGAATTAGAATATAAAAATGAATGTTACTGGTAACAGTGTAAGACTTTGCCTTCTATTAACAATAGTAAATTTTGTAGGTGTTTTCTTGAGGGTGAAGAGTAGGACAGAGTGAGAATAGAAGCCCTGCTGTGGGTCAGTATTTGGTCTTTTGAGCTTTTCTCCTTTTAAATGAGAATGGGGGCTGCAATTTTTCACACAGTTCTTGTGTCACATTTGTTACCCTGCATTTCAGACTGTGCAAGGTTTCTGCTGTCATAATCTGAGTAAGCTAAAACTGCATGGATTTCCTCAGGAAACTGGGGAATTTGCCCTCAGTAAAAGCCACAAGGGAATAGCAAAAACCAAGTTAATATTTTCTTCCAGGAGCTTACATAACATTTGAAAGACTTACACAAGATAGGAGCTGTCACTGGAAATGAAACCACACTAATAGATGGGATCATTTGCCTCCAGTGTCACAATCTATAAGTGACCTGAGAATACCTATTATTTGACACTATTATACTGCTTCAGATTTGTACTGTTATTTAGACAATACATATGTAAAGGAAAAATATCCTATAACAACTATATGAACAACCTATGCAAACAGCTTTGTTATTACTAACAACAGTCCAAGTTCACACATCTCACTCTGCTGAGGCAGAATACAAATTGAGTCTTGGTCCAGCTGTTACATACAACTATATACCCTTTCATACTCTGTTCTTTCACAGATGTCAGCTGGTATCATGCATGAGGGGCAGAGGCAGTTATCAGGCTATTATCAGGGATTCTCTTGGATCTCACATATAAATGAAACACTTCAGTTGATTCCCAAAGCCAACAATACAGTTCTTCTGTAGGCAGCTACATCCTCCTACCTTAGACACTGCATACACAGCAAGAAAGAGAATTTTGTGAAGAGTGGATATAATGATATTAGTGTCAAAATTGCTGGCAAGTCAACTGCTTGGATATTGAGGGCAGCATTCCGAGTCTGTACAGAAAATTAACAGCAGGAAAATGTGAAACACACAATAACCTATTTCTGGAAATGCAACTGCTACTAGGACATCAACATTTTTGATGCAGAAATGAAGCTGAAATGATAGTCTGTTTACTGCCTCACATTAGCAAGTGGTAACAGCAATAAAATGGAACTGAAACAATTACAGAACATAGGAAAATGGGTTTCTAAACATCCATTCCTCTTTCTAATCTTGAGTCATCCTTCTTTCTGATCTCATGATAAAACTGCTGGGCCACCATCCTTATTTGTCATAGAATCAATCATAGAATAGTTAGGGTTGGAAAGGACCTTAAGATCATCTAGTTCCAACCCCCCTGCCAGGGGCAGGGACACCTCCCACTAAACCATGCCACCCAAGGCTATGTCCACTCCAGCCTTGAACACTGCCATCATATAATGGAAATGAAAATTCAGTCAATGTAAGATAACCAGCAATTTGTTATCAAATAAAAGGCTTAAGGAGAGCTGTTGTATGGCTTGTAATGAATTTCAGGGTATCAACTTAGATGTTTTCAATCAGTGCTGTGATGAAAAAGCAGACTTTCATGGCATGAAAACTGAGAAAAAACAAGTAGATATCTGAATGTAATTTAATAGTTGCTGGGAGAGAAAGCACTGCTGATCCATGCAATACCTAAACCCCAGACCCAAAACTATTGCATACTGTCATGTGCACACAAAAAGAAAGGGGGTAAATGGAAGTAACAAACAACATTCAAAGAAAACCTTATTTTAATCTGGTTGTAAACAAAAGCCTCAGGTGCCAAACTCCTTATCCTGTTCCCCCAAAAGCTAGAAAGCAAAGCACAAAAATTTGAAGGATTTAGTGGGCGGGGGTAGAAAGAGATCACAGGAAGGAACCATAATAATGTAAAATGGAGGCGGAAAGAAAGTGGATTCTATCTTTCCAAAAGCAGTGTTCTTTGCCAGTCACAGATAAAAGACACTGATTTCATTAAAAGCAGTTTCAAGTGAAAGAACAGGAAGGCACAATCAAATGTAACTAAGGGTTAACGTAAGTATAGGTAGGGAAGGAGTCCCTGTCCTCATTAGGAACTTAGCAAATAAAAAACAATTATGATGTTATTTCCATGATTATGGCCACTTCTGCTGTACCAAGTGATAAGTTACAACAGTGAGCCCTGACATGACCTTAGTATTAATTGGTAGGACAGAGTCCTCATTCAGTAACAGGGCAATATTCCTCAGCACAGGGTTACAAGGAAGAAGGGAAAAGATACAAGGAGCCAGAAAGAAAAATTATTTTCAGAGAAAGTATCATCTCAAGGCATTTCAGGATGCCCCCCCCCGTAGGCCAGTGTTGGGCTCCTTTTAACTTCTCCTGTATCATAGCACTATGACCAAACAGTACCAGCTCAAAACCACATCTGCCACATGAGCACATTCCAGGCTATTTGTATCTACAGTAGTGGCAAACAGACATTTACTGCCTTTTCTTTTCTTTTCTTTTTTCTTTTCTTTTCTTTTCTTTTCTTTTCTTTTCTTTTCTTTTCTTTTCTTTTCTTTTCTTTTCTTTTCTCTTTTGTTTGGTTCGGTTTGGTTTGGTTTGGTTTTTTAACCCACCAGAGAGCTGCTTTAGCTCCAGCCCAGCACAATTTCACATGGAGACAGCCAACTAATGTGAACTGACTGCAAACAAGTATAGGCATTACTGAGTAGCATAGGCCACCAGAGAGAGATGAGCTTGGCAGCAAATTCAATGGATTCACCACACATGGAAGAGTGCATCAACAAAGACTCTCAAAGCACATTCATTAGTTAAAGCCTATGCAAGTTTTGCGGCTATTTTAAAATTGGACTTGAGTAAACTAAGGACATGCATACAAAAGGGCTGACATCCTTGAAAGCATGTTGCGGATATGCTCTGGATTCTCTTTGTTGATCTGGATCTAAATGGATTTCAAGGTCTAATAATGGATAAATTAGTTGAACACTGTTTCCCCTTGTCCTATCTCTCTGTGATCAGGCTAAATTAATGACATGAATCATACAATAGTTAGGGTTGGAAAAGACCTTAAGATCATTTAGTTCCAACTCCCCTGCCAGGGGCAGGGACACCTCCCACTAAACCATGCCACCCAAGGCTATGTCCAATCCAGCCTTGAACACCACCAGCGATGGAGCATTCACAACTTCCCTGGGCAACCCATTCCAGTGCCTCACCACCCTTACAGGAAAGAATTTCTTCCTCATATCCAATCTAAACTTCCCCTCTTTAAGTTTGAACCCGTTACCCCTTGTCCTCTCACTACAGTTCCTCATGAAGAGTCCCTCCTCAGCATCCCTCTAGGGCCCCTTCAGATACTGGAAGGCTGCTATAAGGTCTCCATGCAGCTTTCTCTTCTCCAGGCTGAACAGCCCCAACTTTCTCATGCTATCTGCACATGGGAGGTGCTCCAGTCCCCTGATCATCCTCATGGCTCTCCTCTGGACTTGTTCCAACAGTTCCATGTCCTTTTTATGTTGAGGACACCAGAACTGCACACAATACTCCAAGTGAGGTCTCACAAGAGCAGAGTAGAGGGGCAGGATCACCTCCCTCAACCTGCTGGTCACGCTCCTTTTGATGCAGCCCAGGATACAGTTGGCTTTCTGGGCTGCAAGCACACACTGCCTGCTCATGTTCATTTTTATATCAACCAAAACCCCAAAGTCCTTCTCTGCAGGACTACTCTGAATCTCTTCCCTGCAAAACCTGTAGCTGTGCCTGGGATTGCTCAGACCCAGGTTGAGGACCTTGCACTTGGCATGGTTAAACTTCATCAGGTTGGCATCAGCCCACCTCACAAGCGTGTCAAGGTCCCTCTGGATGGCATTCCTTCCTTCCAAATTATCAACCTAACCACACAGCTTGGTGTCATCGGCAAACTTGCTGAGGGCGCACTCAATCCCACTGTCCATGTCACTGACAAAGATGTTGAACAAAACCAGTCCCAACACCGATCCCTGAGGGACACCACTTGTTACTGGTCTCCAGCTGGACGTTGAGCCATCGACCACAACTATTTGTGTGCAGCCATCCAGCCAGTTCTTTATCCACCGAGTGGTCCACCTATCAAATTGATGTCTCTCCAACTTAGAGACAAGGATGTCATGTGAGACAGTGTCAAAAGCTTTGCACAAGTCCAGGTAGATGACATCAACTGCTCTACCCCTCTCCATCAGCTCCGTAGCCCCATCATAGAAGGCCACCAGATTGGTCAGGCAGGATTTCCCCTTAGTGAAGCCATGCTGGCTGTCACCAACCACCTTGTTGTTTTTCATGTGCCTCAGCATGCCTTCCAGGAGAATCTGCTCCAAGATATTGCCAGGCACAGAGGTGAGGTTGACTGGTCTGTAGTTCCCCAGCTCATCCATTTTCCCCTTCTTCAAAATGTGGGTTATATTTCCCTTTTTCCAGTCATCGGGAACTTCACCTGACTGCCATGATTTTTCAAATATGATGGACAGTGGCTTAGCAACTTCATTTGAAAGCTCCTTCAGGACCCACGGATGCATTTCATCAGGTCCCATGGACTTGTATACGTTCAGGTTCTTAAGATGGTCTCGAATCAGATCCTCTCCTACAGTGGGCCCAGGGTCTTCATTCTCACTGTCCCTGCGTCTGCCTTCCAAGACTTGGGTGGTATGGTCAGAGCATTTTCCGGTGAAGACTGAGGCAAAGAAGTCATTAAGAACCTCAGCCTTCTCCAAATCCAGGGCAGCCAGTTCTCCCGATAGCTTCTGGAGAGGGCCCACGTTGTCCCTAGCCTCTCTTTTATTTGCAATGTACCTATAGAAGCCCTTCCTGTTATCCTTAACATCCCTAGCCAAGTTTAATTCTAAGTGGGCCTTAGCTTTCCTAACCTGGTCCCTAGCTACCCGGACAACATCCCTGTATTCTTCCCAGGCCGCCTGTCCTTGCTTCCACCTTTTATAAGCCTCTTTTTTCCCCTCAAAGTTTCCTCAGCAGCTCCTTATCCATCCAAGGAGGTCTCCTGGCCCTCCTCCTGCACTTCTTTCTATTCAGGACACAACACTCCTGAGCTTGCAGCAGCTGATCCTTGAATATCAACCAAGAGTTTTGGGCCCCCCTGCCCTCTAGGGCCATATCCCATGGAATCTTACTGAGCAGGTTCCTGAAGAGGCCAAAGTCTGCTCTCTTGAAGTCCAGGGCAGTGAGCTTGCTGCACACTCTTCTCGCTGTCCTGAGGATCTTGAATTCGACCATCTCATGATCGCTGCAATCAAGGCTGCCCTGGAGCATCACATTTCTAACCAGCCCTTCCCTGTTGGTGAGCACGAGGTCAAGCATGGCACCTCTCATTGTCAGCCCCTCTATTACTTGCAGAAGGAAGCTGTCTTCCACACAATTGAGGAACTTCCTGGATTGCTTGTGCCGGGCCATACCATCCCTCCAGCAGATATCAGGGTGGTTGAAGTCCCCCATCAGAACAAGGGCCTGCAAGCGTGAGGCTGCTCCTATCTGTCTATAGAGCGCTTCATCCACAGAGTCCTCTTGGTCAGGCGGTCTGTAACAGATCCCCACAATAATGTCTCCCATCACTGTTCTCCCTTTAAGCCTCACCCACAAACTCTCTGTCAACTGCTCACCTGTCCCCAGGCACAGTTCTATACTCTCCTGCCTATCCCTAATAGCAACTCCCTCTCCCCGCCAACTGGGCCTGTCTTTCCTAAAGAGCCTGTAACCTTCCATTCCAACACACCAGTCATAGGAGCCATCCCACCATGTTTCTGTGATGCCTATGACATCATACCCCCGTAGACGCGCACACATCTCTAATTCTTCTTGTTTGTTCCCCATGCTACAGGCATTTGTATAGAGGCATCTGAGCCGAGCTCCAGTTGAAGCCGGCTCATTGGCTGGAGCAGCTGGAATATCTCTACATAGCTCTGAATGTTTACTATTGGTGCTGGCAAGTGACTGGGTGTGTTGGGATGGAATGATGCCCCCCTCCCCCAACACATCTAGTTTAAAGCATCCTTGACCAGTCTGACAAGCCTCCTACCAAATCCGCTCTTCCCTTTCTTTGTCAGAGCAGCTCCACCAGCCCCCAGTAGACCTGGCCTGCTAAATTGAGTCCCATGTTCAAGGTACCCAAACCCCTGACTATAGCAACACCCTTCTAACCATTTATTAACCCGGCCAATCCTCCTAGGCTTTTTGAGGTCCTGCCCTGTATCCTGGAGAATTGACGAAAAGACAATCTGAGCTCCAGAGCCCCTAACCACCTCTCCCAGAGCTCTGTAGTCCTTCTTTATGTTCTCCTGGCTACTGCTATCTATATCAGTAGCACCCACATGGATCACTAGAAGTGGGTAATAGTCAGTGGGACTGACTAGAGCTGGCAGGTTCTCTGCAACATCCCTGATCCGAGCCCCTGGTAGGCAACACACCTCCCTTGAGCCTGGGTCAGCCTGACAGATGGGTGCCTCTGTTCCTTTCAGAGTAGAGTCCCCTACTTCTACGGCCCTCCGCTTTTTCCTGGCATCACCAGTAGTGATATTCTTTACCAGTGCATCAGCCAGTTGTTCCTGGTGGGAGTGTGTTTCCTCCTCAGCCCCCTGCAGGACAGCAAAGTGGTTCTGGGTGGGGACAACAGATTTAGGAGGAAGCCCCTTGCTTTTAATTTTCCTCTTCCTCCTTTTCTTGTTGTTTTTTTCTGTTACTGTTTCCCAGCTTCCTGGGTTAGCGGCCTCCTTTCCCGCATGAGCAACAGTAAGCGCTTGAGGCCCCTGCACAGTCTGGTCCTGGAGCAAGCAGTGCTGCTTCCTCTCAGCTTCCCTGACACCTTTCAGCCTACTAACAGCATCCCGCAGCTCAGCCACCTGCTGCACGAGGACCTCCGCCAGGGAGCACAGAGTGCAGCCCTGTCCATTGTGCACCCTCTCCTCAGGAGAGCAGTGCAGGCGCTTTCTACACCCCAAGCTCTGCACTGCAGCCTCCCCTCTCATCAGCTCTGTCTGGGTGCCTACACTGGCCACTGTGGGGGCAGCCAGAGCAGAGCTCCCAGACTGAGCCCTGGTCATACAGCGAGGGCTCACCATTCCGCTCACCATCCCGCTCCCCTGCCCGCGCAAACTGCCTCGAACCCGCCCTGTTTGCCCGCCCTGGGCGCCGCACCCCTGGTCGCTCGCGCTCCCTGGGCAGGTTTTTACCCACTCAGGGCTGGTGCTGCTCCTCCTGGCACCGCCCCCTCTGAGTCAGCTCCTCGCGTCCTCTGAGCTGCCGGCTGCCGGGCAAGCCCTGTCGAGGACTTGAGGCTCCCTCGGTGGCTGTTGCTGCTCGGAGCTGAAGCTCCTGGACGCCGAGCCTCCCCCCGATCAGGTGCTGCAGGCGTCCCCTCTCGAGACAGTCACCTCATGGGATTCAATAGTTTCTTTTGCTGCATTATGTTAGACCGAAGCTGGTATTAAACAATTTTCAGAATGTGGAATTGTGTGGTAGTTGACTCATCACAGCAAGAGACATAAAGCTGAATATTGAGGTTGTCTTTTTTTATGTACCCATGTAACCATATGCAGATTATACCAAGAATAGTAAAAACAAAATAATAAGGCAAGGTGGGTGTCAAACACCATAAGTTGCTGATGCCTTCCATGGTATGTGTTTGTAAGAGATCACTTTACAGTTAGCAACAAGTTTGTGATAAGAGAAGAAATACTTTTGGCTCTCAAATATCCAATAATATTTAAAAGTAAAGAAAAGTTCAACATTCCTGTTCCTTTACTGCTCTTTTTATCAGACCATTTGTATAACCTCAGTAGCAGCATCCCTTACTACCAAATCTTCATTCTGCAGCAGTAGAACCACATTTCCACATAGCAAGGGTGTCCTGTCATTATTTACGAGGAAAAATTAGGATTCTATTTCTTACATGCATTCAAAGAAGTTACAGAGCTCTGTTTCTACACCTAAACACAACAAAGGCAGTGGAACACTGAAATACGGCCAGGAGAAATCCAATGGCAAACCACTGGGAATACAACTGGCAATATGATCCCACTTTTCAGGAATCTACCTGTCACCTACTTCTCCATATCCACCTCACCCCACTACTCACCAACATGACTCATCACCTTTATACTGATTATCTGTTGGAAGCAAGGCAGGTTTAATTCATGCAGCAGTCATCAGCACACAGTTAAGACTAATCGGAGATAGCTGCCAATAATTATCTGGCAAACCCCAAAAGGCACACTCCACACACCACCCCAGGGGCAATTTACATTTCATGAGCCATACTCCACTTGCAAACCTTTGTGCGCGTGGTGTCACACTAAGGATGACTGGCTCAAGTCTCAAGGCTGTACTTACAGGTTTCTGGGGTACTTTTCAACTGCTTTTCAGCTCTTGTTTAACATTCTCATTAAAGGAATCCACTGGAAGGTGTCTTTTAGAGTCAGCCAGTTGTTAGATACTACTTTCTGGTGATCATAGAGAACAATGGAGCTGGTGCTTCATTGCTGCACTGGTTTTCTTCAAGCATGTTATCAACAGATCTATCAGAGTTTTGTATTACAAGGCTAGCCAGACAATTAACTGTATTTCACTGCTTGGCCAAAATTAATTGCTTGAAGTTTTACAACAAAGGCAGAAGAAGCATTTCTGTATTTCATATAACTTCCCTATGTTATATGTTATAGCATGGACTATAATTATTTCAGAAAGAAGTTGCCTTTTTCTAGCATAGCACACCCAATAACATTATACCGGCACAGCTAGGGCAGAATAATTATTCCCTCTAGCTACAATGACCAGCCTTGCCACCTAGACGAGTTTCTGCTACTTCTCCAGGAAGGGTGGAAATCTGCAAATGAATTTTCCAAACAGGCTTTTTCTGAACCCTCAAGCAACATGCTGGGCAGAAGATGGGGTGTTCCAGAACATACTGATTGGCATTTACCCATTTCTTCTTGTAGAAATACTTAATGGAAGCTTTTGCGAATGACATGTCATTTCATACAACCACAATTTTCTTTAGATTCTATTTTCTACTGTATGTGGTCAAGCAAAGTGATAAAGAGCAAGGCATAAAAGTCAGAACTATTTATATGTGCATAATCCCTTTAAGGGAATGATTCTGGTTTTATATCACTACAACTAAACACTTCTTACAGCAGTTCAGAGAGTTTCACAGTTATGAAGAACCTCATATTGCCAATTCTAGGTAGCATGGAGGGTCGGCTCTGATTCTGCTCTGACCCCATTTTCAAAAAGCAAATGGCTAATTTAGATGGCTTCAATACTGAGGTCTTGGGGCTTTCTTCTCTGGGCTGTTTTTTGGGGGGATTTGCTTTTGGTTTTTTTTGTTGCTGTTGTTGTTGCTGTTGCTTTTCTCTTTGTAAAGATTTTGTGCAGAATACAAACTGCTGCTATTTTTTAATGTCAGACATTCACATCTACCCATTTGGAAAACATAGAAACCAGCAACTGTTTCAACAAGATCTAAGAGGAAGATCTGTTCTCCATCAGCTATGGACCAGATCCAAATGGCGACAGATGAGAAACACAGTATTTGGGAGTGTTTCACTCCAATACCTCCATTGTCTTCATTTGATATAAAACGGTAATGTCTGTCCTACAAAGAGCTTTAACTAGATGGTAAAGGTCAAGATTTACGGAGTTGATACTAAGAACATTTAATTGTACGTTCACCTCAAACAACACATGTAGCTCCGTAAAATGTTACCAACTCCTCTTAAAAGACACATCTCAAAATAAACAGCAGACTTTTTAAAGGCAACACTATCTACAATTTAAGAAATATACCATTCTTCTTGTCTAACAAGAATTTGTATGTAGTCCATACATATGGACTTATGCTACTCAAACTAAAAACATCTAAATAACTACATTGGAATAAAGCATCACAGAAACTAGAAGTATTTAAAGCTGCCTGTCTTCTTTATCATCTACCATTACCTATTTTTGCATATTTCCTGGTGCTTCAGTCACAAAACCCCCTTATTCTCTGTTCACAGAAGGTGGGCATGGCAGGAGGGAAGCTAAAAGTTTAAAAAAAAAACAATAGCTTCTGCACAGCAGACCACAGAATTTCCCTTAGCTTTGCCTCCCAGTCGGTAATGTAGTGCTGAATAAATGTGTAGGGTTTTGTTTGTTTGCTTTCTACAGTTTAATGTTAACATTATCAAAGCAATCATTCTATCTAGAAGGTGTAACGTGATCCAGTCATTGATCACTTTCACAGTAGAATGTGCCCCTCATTTCTAGACAGAACCCTTGAATTTCAACATTCAGCCAACACCAGCACAGCTTTGTTAACACTCAGTGGTTAACTAAAAGTATGTCCACATCACCAATAGAATATTTCAGAATGATTCAAGTCAGAAAGCAATTGCAAGCCAGTAAACCTGTACAGTAATGTAGAGTGGCCTGGAGACACAAGAGCATCTCATGTCCCCCTTCTGCAGAGTTATTGCAAGAGGGTGTGTTAAATTTTGTACCAGAATTTAAACAATTCTGTTTAGTAATTAAATCCTATTAAAATTTAGAAAAATTTGATGGAATTATGTGTTTTGACTGAGTGTACATATATACGTACACAATACACAGTTTAAGTCCTGGATTAATGGATTTCATCTAAAAAGATCCAGAAAATTCATGTTTAAACTACTTACCAATCATGAGTTTCTCACTGATCAGAAGGAATGGTATTAGACTTTTAACAGCATCTCTGTCTGTTGCCCATCTCCACAAAAAAAAACTATGAGCTGAACACATTTTTTCAGGACTTTTGATATCTGAAGTCACAGAACATGTGAGAAGTGTGCTATAGAAGCGGGTGTTAGTACTTACTATCACATCAGACTATGAACTGCCAGACGGATGCTACGCATTAGTAAATGCAGAGGTTTTTTCAAGGTGGTGAACCCCACATGTCCATTCAAATGTTGGCTTACTGTGTTGCAGATTGTTAAGATGGGAGATACAATTTTTTGTCAAAGCAGTATTCACAGGCAATTCTCTCACTCTGTTCCTTCACAGCAGACTCACCAATGACCACACAGGTCAAAGCAGAGTCATAGAATCATTGGAAAAGACCTTTAAGATCATCAAGTCTAATCATTAACCCAGCACTGCCAAGTGCACCACTAAACCAAATCCCTAAGTGCCTCATCTACACCTTTTTAAAACACCTCCAGGGAATGTGACTTCCCTGTGCAGCCTGTTCCAATGCTTGACAACCCTTTTGGTGAAGGTATTGTTCCTCATCTCCATTTAAATCTCCCCTGGTGCAGCTTGAAGCCCTTGTCCCATCCCTTGTTCCTTGGGAGCAGAGACCACTCTCCTCCGGGCTCCCTCCTCCTGTCAGGCAGTTGTAGTGAGCAATAAGATCCTCTCTGAGCCTTCTCTTCTTCAGACTAAACCCCCCAGGTCCCTCAGCCGTTCCCCATCACCCTTGTGCTCCAGGCCCTGCACCAGCTCCGTTGCCCTTCTCTGGCCCTGCTCCAGCACCTCAATGTCTCTCTTGTAGTTAGGGGCCCAGAAATGAACACAGGATTCGAGGTGCGGCCTCACCAGTGCCCGGTACAGGATGACAATCACTGCCCTGGTCCTGCTGCCACACTGGTGTTGATACAGGACAGGATGCTAGAGAGGAATATAATAATGATACTTACATCCATATCATTTGAGAACGTGGCAGTGTATTCAAAAACTAAGACATAACACCAGAAAAGGTGCAACAACACAAGAAAACACAAGTTTAGGGCTTCTGTCTCCAATCATCAGAACCTCCAGAACTGCAAAGCTGTTAAGCAGCTTTGTTTCCCTTACCTGCTGATGGCTCTGCAGAAGATGGATAACCAACTTGGAGGCAAATTTGAGAGCTATGCTTTGAACTTCAGTGCTGAGAAAATAAGTCAAAGGACATATCAGAAAAAGCAGCTATTTCTGACATCATTTGATATCTAGAAAAAAAAAAACACCACCTCTTAATTATTTCTGATGACCACCAATGCGGGTATTGCAAGCTGAGTTTTTCAATTACAGATCTTTATGTTAGTTAAGTTTTTATTTGTTATGAAAGTAAAATATGATTTTACCTTCACCTGTGTTTATTTTCTATCTACATACTTCCCATAGAAAAACACATGTATCAGCACAGGCACCAGACACTTCAGCCATTTACAGTGGTGCGCCCTGCCCACATGGCACAGCACAGCCAGAAAACCTTCTTTAGTGCTTAGCCACCTCCTGGAGTGAACAAAAAGGTCACTGCTGCCTGTGATGCCAGAGGGTTTTGGGCTTTAGCAAAGCTGACAATAGTCACATAAAATGAAAGAAAACCAAGTACAAATTAATAGTATTTTCTCACACACACATTGACTGAAATCCTCATGTGTCTTGAGTTCAACCTTCATCATCATAGAATCATAGAATAGTTAGGGGTGGAAAGGACTTTAAGATCATCTAGTTCCAAACACCCTGCCACAGGCAGGGACATCTCACACTAAACCACGTTACCCAAGACTCCATCCAACCTGGCCTTGACCACTGCCAGGGATGGAGCATTCACAACTTCCTTGGGCAACCCATTCAGGTGCCTCACCACCCTCACAGTAAAGAACTTCTTCTTTATATCCAGCATCATTTTATAGATTGAAACCAAGCTTTTTGCCCTGTTCAGATGTAGCTTGTACTGCAAGGAAATTAACATGATGTAACCCACAGAATTCCAATACAAGAAAAGGAAAATCATGACGAAACACAGAAAAAAGCACCACTGCCACTGGTGTTAAGGGATGTTAGCAGTTTAGGTTTTGTAAAATGTCAAAATGCATTAAAGGCAAATACAAAGATGAAAGCAAATGTACTTAGATTTGTTCGGTATCTGAAAGAAGACAATTCATTGCCATATAACTTTGCTATTTATAATTAAGTAAGCACTGAGTTCTACTAAAAGCCTGTCCAAATGTTACTATTAAATTGCTGAATATGACAGGAGGCTACAACACAAATATGGATTTATTTTGTTGCCTGTGAAGACATTTCCCTAAGCCTCCTATGTACAATTGAATATCCTGCCCTTTCATATCCAAATTCTTCCAAAGCCATCTTAATTTATTTGACATTTACACAGACACTTGACAGGGTTGTACACTGCCAAGCGTATGGGGCAGAAGCATTTTCTGAGTAATTCTGGACAAGCTTCAAAGAAATTTGGTGTCTGAAAGATTTTCAGACATTCTACCTCCCCATTACTTCTCTCATTCATATTTTCACTACAGTTGCTTTTTTGAATGGGCTTGATGTAGTCAAAGAAACTGCAGTATCCCTGTGAACTTACATCATAGCAGAATCTGCTAGATGACACAGATGGTTTCCATCTTATAACATGCAAACTTGTATATTTTAATTGCTATCTTTTCTAAAACCCCTCCAAACAGACTGGCATTACATCCTGGCATCAGAGCATAAACAAGCACTAATGTCTGAATCACATGACAAGTACCCAACTGCCAGAATTCCTTAATTTCTGAACCATCTGGTTGCCTTGGAGATGGATTGGGCCTTCGTCCCAGTAATTGCACAGCCTGACTCCACAGACACCAGCTCAACAACAGAAATAATCCCAAGCAGCTGAATGAAAAGGTGCCAAGTTCAAATACCTCAGTTTGAGAAGAAAAACAGCTTCAGTTTTGGAGCCCTGCACCCCCTCAGCTTCCTACGTGCTTCCCTCCTCATCTGCATTTCAGCAGTACATGACTGCAGTAGCTCGGTTGTTCAAGTAGTTATTTCTAAGTATATTGTAAGAGAAGTGGTTTTATTTCCTATCAACATTGCTTTACAATGAGGTATAGCTATCATATGTGCAAGCAGTAACATGAAAACTAACAGGATGGAAGGGTCAAAGATCCTAGAAATACTACTTCGCAGAGACTGTGATACAAGAGGAAGAAGATACAGATCCATATGGGATATTTCTTCTGGTTTGGAAGCCTTCTGGATGCCTTGTTTTTCCCATGTAATTATGAAAGACTGAATACCATGGTTCACTTATTTTACAGAGTCTCTCTAAAATTGGAGAAGGCTGTCAATGGAATAAGGCTGTCTGCATATTTGCTCAGCCTCAGCACTATAGAGCAAATCTTTCTGCATTCATCTTGTGCTCCACATGCTCTCCAACACTTTTTTTTTCCACACAAATATGTACAGAAGGAAAGAAAACCCCTGTATTATTACAATACAGTGGAAATATTCCTGCCATTCAACTTCATCACTATGAAATCTTCCCTGGTTTTCACATTAATGTTTTCTTCTCTGCTTAACTTCAAGGAACTCTTTTCTCTGGCTTACATCAAAATAGCCAAATAAACCAAAACAATGCACTGGTTCTCAAAGTCAATGTCTGTCTCTATTGTTAAGGTACAGTAAAGATGTACTTTTACTTACCAACAAAAATCACTGTACACTTTGAATGATCAGCTGCTGTGAGAAGGACAAAGAAATTTTTCTGACCACAGACACATGCAAAAAAGCCCGCAAGAACCAAGTGGATTGATTTTTACTTTTTCCCCTAAGGATTACTTAATTTGTGATACAGAAAGGCTCTCTTCTAGGAAGGGATCCATCTTATACAACAGCTTGGTTCTCCTCAACACAGTGCACGAACATTCCAGTCTTCCTCAATCCCTCCATATCCACTACATTGAGATATGAATATGTCTCTGTTACATCATCTAGGTTTGAGGGGTTAGGTTTTTTTAATCCCATTTGTTATCAACTGATGTTCACAGGCACTTTTATGAAGTTAAACAGTCTTTCATCACCTGAAAATAAAAAGGAAAGGAAAAGGAGCAGAATGAAATTAGCAGATCTGATGAATCTCTAGCTACAAACTGCCTCAAGCTTAGCCAGCTCCAAAACTTATTCCCTGCCTGACTTTGTTCTGCTCTTTCCTATAGTGGCAGGCAGGTGCTACCCTATAGCCTCTTCCCAGAACAAGTAGATACATACAGTAAGGACAGTAAAACTTCCCTGCTCAGGGATCACCAAGCTGTCAGTTAATAGACAGTTTTGCTGATCTTTCATCTCAGCAATTTTACAGTATGTCCAAAACAGACAGAAGTCATCTGAATTCGTTTCATATTTAAAACCTAACCTTGTTATTTGGCAGTGGCTGTCCAGGCTACTGCCAACTGGACAACTCTCCATACCACCAGTGTATGTTGCGTGAGGGACTTCTTTTCTGTATCTGTGATTATGATACATCTAAGTATTTTCATACTTCTAGGTAAATATTGAGATCAAATCCTGTATGCAGCCCCTCGAGCATCCAATGCCATCTTCATGCTCCTACTAGAGACTCCATAGAAGAAAAACAAAGAAGGGGAGAAAGGGAGAAACTATTACCAACATCAGAAAGCTTACTGACACTCCACAAAGTCAGACAAAACTTATAAAAGCAGCAACAAAATGCTACTGTTTCTGCAGTACAATGTGTAAGGCAAAGGAGCCTGAGCATTAGAAATCTGAATATTCATCATTATTCACCAAAACCTGCAAGAAGTTGCAATTATTTATGGACTGAGAAGAGGTTAAAATCCTTTGCATTCACAAACTGCCATCTATCCAAGTATATCTGAAGATTTCATATGAGAGAAGGCTGAAAGGTAATTAGTGCCAAGAAGAGATTTTCCTAGACAAATATTAAGGAAAAGTACTTTCTTTCATATTTTCCCTTTTTATTAAAAGTGGATTAGGCAAAATCACTGATAAATGGAAAGAAAAAGAAAAACAAACCCCCAAATCAAAGAGGATGGAAAAGCACATTTTATTACAGTGCGGAACTGGTGATGATCAGGAAAAGGGCATATTTTCCTTTAAAGACATCTGCAACATCTGCAACATCAGAGACTAAGCAGCAATACTCATGATACAATTCAAAACGACAAACAGGAGTGATTAACTGAATCCACAGATGATACATTGCTGAGGACAGAAGCATCCCATTGCGTTTTTTGTAATATAAGGGCAAGTTTTGAAAGGGAAAAAAAGAGGAGAAGAGAAAAGGTGTTTGATCTGGATACTGAGACTGCTGTTTTCTTACAGCTTCTCCCTGGCACAGCACCAAGTTTTCAACTTCTTTTGCATTCACAGAAAACCATAAAACCCCAAGGAGACAGAGCAAGTCAGTCAGTGGTACACACTGAAATCTAAAGAGAACCTGAAACAAGATTTCAGAAGGATGAGCAGACTCTGTCTTCACTTGGGGACAGAATTATAACTACTGAAATTAATAAACATGAGCAACTCCATCCTTCCCTAGTGCCAATTATTTCCTATAACACCTTTCTATATTCATTGTTCAACACAGGATTCAAACAATATCATATTCTACCTCCACTACACTTTTCCTTTCAATGTGTCCCTGAGACCTTTCTGAACACTTTTCCTTTCCTCCTCCGATGTCTGTGCCACAAGTTCTTCCTCTAACATTTCCTTGACCTCCCATTGGTGCTTCACACCTCCACCTCCTTTATCCCAAATTTTATTTATTTATTCCTTTCATCCTTATTCCATTTGCTTTGTCCTTCTGTCACATGCTTTTGCACTGTCTTTAGGCCACCTTAACATAGCACATCCCTCACTTGATCTGCCTCTAGCATTTTACTGTCTGTAACTCACAGCCACTCCCTGTCTCTTGGACCTCCAACAGTCTTATCCTTAACTTCTTCATTCTCCTGCCTCCAGTGAATTAGAACAGTGGGTACTCAACTACAATTCCTTTTGACTTGCCCAATTTAATGTTAGTAGGTATAGGCCATTTATATGATTCTATAAATGCTTTCAATCTTTACCTTCCTTGAGTCAAAATAACAGCATTGACCAAGAACCACAGTCAATAAACTGGCACACAGTTTATATAATTTCCAACATAACAAAGGCAAATTGCTTTCCATTTGTTCAGATGGAATTTCTTAAGTCTAAGGTAATTACACCAACTAACCAAAACATACACTGACAAGCTGAAAGTGCTTTTGTTCAAATAACTGGCCACACTTAGTGACTGAGGTAAAGAAAGTTCAAGTATGGATAAAATAATTAACCCAGTTACTCCTGTCAAATCTTTACCATTTAAACATTATCATTTTTTAGGCTAGCCTGAAGAAAAACTCTATTTAGTTACCAATAAGACTCTTTTCACTATAAGAAAGACTAGGAAGTACAATATACAAAAAAAAGTGGGCACAGCTTTCAAATACTACTTAGAAGTCCTACAAATCACATAACTGAAGCAAAATATATGAGAGATTCCTACTTAAAAACCATCAGTGCTTTCATTGCAAAGCATCTAGAAGTTTGATAAATGCATACTATTTTTACCAATACATTTTATAACTTTGGATTAAGAGGGAAAAATATAACTAAGAGAATTTTATTTGCAATCTATGTTATATAAAAGACAATTATTTGATCATATTTAAGAGCATAAAAAAAAAGAACAAAACCAGCAGAGAGTTGTACATTACTACCCATGATTCTGATTGCATGCACAGTATTTTTTGGCATTGTTTGTTTTGTTCATGAGCAGAATTTAAGCATCTTCACTCAGCTCCATCTACAAAAGGTTTTGTTGTTTGAAAAATAGTAAGAAAAAAAGTCAAGTTTTCCAAATCTCAAGGAAAGAATATCTTAGTGAGAGCAGGATACTGGCTGCTCCATTCTAATACCAAAGCAATCTGTTTATGAACAGGATTCGTTACTTAAACATTGAGTAACTTCCCACTGATGACAACAGTGCAGTTTCATTAATCTCAAGGACTTGCATAAATTCTTCCACCTCAAATGCAGAAGGGAAAAATGCAAGTGGCAGCTTCTCCTAAATCGTTGGCTCATCCTATTTGACATCCTGGTTAAATGGTCTCTATTTCTAATCAAACTTGGAATTTTGTAGACACTGTACTTGATAAAAGGCCAAACCAGCCTGGTGACTGACAGCATGCATATATATATATGTGTATATATATATATATATATACATATATATATATATATGAGATAAAAGAACAACTTGGAAGAATTACCTTTAGCAATTTTCCTTTCATAGACAACTTCCTTCCGCAAGTAATAGAGGAGCCAACAAGGAGAGGTGCCATGCTTGACCTTGTTCTTACCAACAGGGAAGGGCTAGTTGCAAATGTGATGCTCCAGGGCAGCCCTGGTTGCAGTGATCATGAGATGGTCGAGTTCGAGATCCTCAGGACAGTGAGAAGAGTGTGCAGCAAGCTCACTGCCCTGGACTTCAAGAGAGCAGACTTTGGCCTCTTCAGGAACCTGCTCAGTAAGATTCCATGGGATATAGCCCTAGAGGGCAGGGGGGCCCAAAACTCTTGGTTGATAATCAAGGATCACCTGCTGCAAGCTCAGGAGTGTTGTGTCCTGACTAGAAAGAAGTGCAGCAGGACGGCCAGGAGACCTCCTTGGATGGATAAGGAGCTGCTGAGGAAACTTTGAGGGAAAAAAGAGGCTTATAAAAGGTGGAAGCAAGGACAGGCGGCCTGGGAAGAATACAGGGATGTTGTCTGGGAAGCTAGAGACCAGGTTAGGAAAGCTAAGGCCCACTTAGAATTAAACTTGGCTAGGGATGTGAAGGATAACAGGAATTGAATTTGGGAAGTAAATTCACTAAGGGCTGTCCTGCACTTTGACAGATTTTATTAATTGAAGACAAAAAATCACTGATAGAAAATAATAATGTAGGAAAGGCATAGGCAGGGTTGTACTCTGAAAAGCTCTTTGTAATTGTAGTCCCCTTAGGCAGGCATAATCAATTAGAAGTGGTCTGATTTTAACCAGTTGCAGGCTCACTATATTGCATTCCCATTTCTGTTGATGAAAATCAGTTTCAGCCCATGGCCTGGAACTCATATACAGCACTTCAAGGGCCTCTTAGAATAAACACATCAAGAAACAGTTTTATTTGAATTTGTCCTTTACCCTTTATTCATTGAAGCAACTTTACAAATCAAGATTAAAACAGAAAAATTGGCTCAGAACCAGATATACACATCTATGAGCGAAATATTTCATCTCAGAAAAGTATAAAGCTTCAGTTAATAATTATTCCTTACAGAGCATTTAAATGTGAGGTTCAAAACATTCACTTTTAACTGCTGAGTTTATTCTTTCTCTTCTTGTGTCATGGGACACTCAGGTTCCATTTAATAAAAACACTACTCATTCACTTCCGCATGCAATATATAACAGTGTCCCTAATGTATCTTTAAGTTTTCCAAACTGCATTTCCTGTCTAAGTTTCTACTCTCTGTAGACACTGCCTGCAATATATAACTTTAAGCCTATACAGGAATGAAACTTTTAAGCCAGACAATGCTAGTGAACTATCCCTTAGCAGAGAGAGCCTGCAAAAATAATTGCTTTCCTTCCACAAAACTTGTACCTTACAGCACCCAGGTTTGGAAGAGTCCACATGGGCTCTGAAGAAGAAAGGAATCCACTACAGTCAGTAACACAGCGCAGCACGGTGCAGTCCCTTGGGCTCAAAGGCCTATTCATAAGTGAGGGGCATTAAAAAGAAAGAGGGGAGTTTCCTGGTGTGGAGAGGTAAATAAAAGGCTTTGCCAATGTGTAGCAATTGCTTAAAAATCATAACATACAAAAATCCATGAAGATAACTGAAATAGGGAAGAGGCTGATAAAGGAAATATAATTCCCACTAGGTAAGCAAACAAGAAGCCCTCACTTGGAATACTGGCTGTTGATTCAAAAGGAAAAAATACAGAAATAGATTTGAAGGGTGAGTGACAAGGATAACCAAAAGCAGAGGAAAACAGATTTTGTAGAGAGAGAATACAGAAAGACTAGGATGATTCCTGCCACAGAGGAGATAAACAGAGGTAGAAGATCAGGACTTTAAAAAGTGTAAAAATATTCCAAAGAGGCTCTACTTTCAAAAAAGGCATACTAGATTAAAAAGAAGGGTGATGAGCACAGATATGGTTGAAGAGGGCTTTGGGAGTCACTTTTGTTTATTCTGATACACACCTAGACTTCAGTGTATTGCAAAGATAATCACTAAGGCCAATGGCGTATCGACCTTTAAGAAAATTTATTTTGTGTACATCAAGGAAATTAAGTATATGTTGTAATGCAAGAGTTATTGATGATAGATATAGCTTACCCAAAACAAACATTAAAGAGCCAGGAAAAAACTTATCCCTAGAGACATGCTATACTGAAACTGCTTTCTACAGGGTGGTGCACACAGCCTATACCTACTCAGAAACAGTGGTCAGCACTCGACAGAACGAGACCCGTGGTACAACCTCATCTGGAAATTTCATTTACTGAACAGTACATTTTGACATCTAGGACCCATGAGAGAGGAATGACTCTTCAGAGGACATGAAAGATCAGACCCATCTCTCAGAGTCCCTCATAACCCTGACCATCTTCATCTGGTACAGTGGAAACCATGTCACATATGTTCCATATGTCTATGCTTCTGTTATAAGGGCTAGATTCTGCATCAATCTATTGGAAAAAGTTAATTTCAAACATGTTAATCACCAACTCACCTTTCTGACAACTTTCACTCTTTGAATTGTGCAGTCACAAGAAATCTATCATTTATATAGAATTTATAATCACAAGAAATCACAAATAGCAATTATGGAATTAAAATGGAACTACTTCTACCAAAGGTTTAAGAAAAAGAAAGAAAATGAATTGGTTTTAAAACTAATAGCAGCCTCAAAACAAAACTGTCTGAAATAAAGAACGGTTCCAATGTCTTAAATGCAGTATTAAAATTGATCACTAAGAGATTTAAGGAGAGAACTATTCTTTAATCGCCTTCCTGGCCTGACAAGGTAATTTATCACTCACTCGTTCATATGAAATGAACACAACAGGCCCACAAGGAAGCTCATTACAGCTGACCAAAAGCTGCCTATCCACAGTTACACTTGAAAAGGTATCCTCTCCTCCATACATTTGTTTTTCTTATTGTCCACAGTATATTTTGTATTGCTGTAAACAACACTTTGCACCATTAAAAACACTGAGAGTTCTTATTGATTCTTCAAGAAGGTCACAGTAATAAAGAACCAACGTAAAGAAAGAAATGTAAAGAATCTCTTAGAGATGTTGGATGGAGTCTTGGATGACATGGTTTAGTGCAAGATGTACCTGCCCATGGCAGGGGGTTGGAACTGGATGATCTTAAGGTCCTTTCCAACCCTAACTATTCTATGATTCTATGATTCTATGTGTGTCTCATGAGGGAACACCACTGCGGCTTTCAGGAGAAGTAGCAACTTTCTGGGGTTTGGATTTTGTTTGTATTTACAACCTTCATCAGAAATACATTTTGGAACATCAGAGGGGATCTTTTTTGCTGTTACACCCTTTTAGGATTAGGAACACTGCAAGATCATGACTTCAAGCTTCGTCAGGAAGCCATACCTTATTCACCTCTTTCTTCTCATCAACAATCACCAGGACTAGATCTACAGAAGGCAGAATAAAGGACCCTTTTATACAAAGCAGCTTCAGCATTCAGTAGATACCACAAGTACAAGTACATATTGTTTCTCCAGATTCAACAGAGCTAATGAATTTTCCCACAGATATTCAATCTGATTTATAGAACAGTACATTTGACTTACCTTGGTTTTGAAACTTCCCCAGGTGAGTGCTCAGCATCACAAGGACATCAAGATAGGCAGCTCTGGTCACCAAACAAGGATTTGCCCAGGAAAAATCCTATTACTGAAGATTAAATCCTTATAATATTCACGCTCAGGAACAGCAGTGAAACACACCAGCTTGGTGTGTCTATTTTACTTAATTAATGAAGATCAACTACAGGTCAAATTAGGCTGCATATACTTACCAATTTGGCTTTGTTATCTAGACAACACTTCCTGTTCTGTTCTGAATGACAGTCTCCCTAGCAAGAATGGCTACACCCATCCTCCATCCATTCCATCAAATCACAGTTTCTACATTTCATTACGACTGGAAGAATCAGCTTGCCCTGGCAATTAGTATGTGTATAACCAGAGGCATTAACAAAAATAAGTCTTCAGGTCTTACTGATACCGTTTCTAAAAGAGAAAATTCCCCATGAAAGGTACCTACTACACCTTTTTGATGGCCACAGCTCTCTTACTGTTCTGATGATGACCACAGAGGCATACCTGGGTACTTTTTCCCCCGGACAACATTGGGGATTTTGAGTATAATGCAGATTGGCAATAAGCTGCTATCTGTTGTACCTCTTCAAGTCACAAGTGATAGATGGTCTCTCTCCAATTAGAAGAGTAAACTTGGGTTAACATCTTCATTTTTCTTTAGATTGTTATCACTGTATGTTTCAGCCATAAAAAAAAAATAAATAAATAAAATCTAACTTAATGTCTGAACCCACAGGAAATCCACTTCAAAACAAAGAAATCATTCTGATGAGTCCAGTGGGACTTGCACTAAAACAAAAAGGTTCAAATGAGATATGTGATCACAACATAAAGATGAAAGGTCTGAGATGTTTGCATGGAACTTTGGAAGTTGTTCTTGCCTATGAAGAGTTAACCTATGGTCCTGTCAAAAAAGACAACTTTTAACCAGAAAAATTGCTCTCATCTTCAGTAATAAATTCTGTAAGGAGCCTAAATTATTTCTGCTTTCATATACAGCCTACAACAGTAGGCACCCATATAACATAGAGCAGAGTACATGCTACCAGGATCTCGCTTTTGAAAAGGTTTTTTCCTCCTTTGGCATAAACAGAGACTTTTTAGGTACTTTCTTATTAGTGAAGTAGTAATGAACCTCCCAAAACTTGCCCATGCTTGCCTCTTACCACTTGCCTTAAAGCACAAGAGCTAAAAGCCTGTCTGAAGAGTTGCATATCAATAAGAGCTGATAGTTCTGGTGTCCTCAACACAAAAAGGACACGGAGCTGTTGGAGTAAGTCCAGAGGAGGCCACAAGGATGATCAGGGACTGGAGCACCTCCTGCATGGAGACAGGCTGAGAACATTGGGGCTGTTCAGCCTGAAGAAGAGAAGGCTGAGTGGAGACCTCAGAGCAGCCTTCCAGTATCTGAAGGGGGCCTATAGGGATGCTAGGGAGGGACTCTTCATTAGGGACTGTAGCAATAGGACAAGAAGTGATGGGTTCAAAGTTAAACAGGGGAAGTTTAAGTGAGATACAAAGAAGAAGTTCTCTACTGTGAGGGTGGTGAGGCACCTGAACGGGTTGCCCAAGGAAGCTGTGAATGCTCCATCCCTGGCGGTGTTCAAGGCCAGGTTGGATGGAGTCTTGGGTGACATGGTTTAGTGTGAGGTGTCCCTGCCCATGGCAGGGGGGTTGGAACTAGATGATCTTAAGGTCCTTTCCAACCCTAAGTATTCTATGATAATTCAGTCTATTTTTGAAAAGCTGTTTTAGGAAGACTCAATTTCTTTCCACCCTGACTAAGCATGACTCCCTTCAGTATCTTTGGCCCACAGTTGTTGCCCAAGTTGTTCTTCACAAGCTGGTGTGAAAACCTCACCAAGAAACACGCACAAGGTAAGGAGCTCAATCCATGAGAAAACAGAGCAACAGATCAAACAAGGAATTAGAAGACAAAGAAAACGAGAGGTCTCTCACAAGTACTCATGAAATGAATGAAGATTTCAATGAAGATGAGCAACATAATGGGCAGACTGCACTTCAGCTCCCTTGAAAAATGGAAGACTCACTTACTATTCAGGCATTTCACTGAAAAGAAGATATCCAGTGTACAAACTATGCCTTGAAGAAGTGACAACAGCAATACTGACACTATTCTGGTCCAGCTTTTAAGCATCTCCCACTTTATTTTGAGTATGAACATATGCATGTTTTGCTTTTGTAACAAGGCTTTTCTAGCATAAAACATGCCAAATGTTTGTTCTTGGCTGGCTCCATTGCACTGATGATGCTCATGAATTCCCAGCTGTATGTGCCAGGCAAACATAACAGGAAATGCAGTTTTCCAAAACCAAGAGATTTCAGTGCTCTTCGAACTGTAGCAGAAAGCTCTGTCTTCGAGACAATCAAACTGTGATTTGCATAACAGACCTGACAGCTAAAAATCACATGCTGAACATTTCAAATGAAGCACTGTGCAGTATTTAAGATGATCTGTGCAGAATTTCAACAATAAAGAGTATGACATGTTTTTTTGTAAGACAGATACCCAAATAAAATGATGTTCTCATAAACAAGCTTTGAGGAAATCTGTCTCCAAACAAGAAAGTCACAGCAATAGAAAGGATGAGAGCTCCATCTCTGGAAAGCATCTGGAACAGTGTTCCCTTTCTTGTTCAACCACCCAAATTTAGTTAATTTCCCTTCCAACCTGAATATCAATGGGAAAAATACATTATAATGTCACTGCAGATGATAAACTGTATGTGATTCTGAACAGGTTAGAGCTAGAGGTGGCTAGGAATCTCACATTTAAGGCTCTTCCACACAGAAATACAAATATGGATATCAAAACAACATTCATATTACTACACATATATACTAACAGCAGGCTAGGATTGTCAGCGCAGAGATTTGTACCTTGTTAAAGTAATGCTTTGTCTACATTAGCAAGTTGATGTAACAGCAGATCTGTAAAGTTAAACAGTTGGCACCAAAGTCCCAATTGTCACCCTACATACCATGCCCAGGTGCATTAACATACAGTTTTCAGAAGTTCATGTTGTTGCTTTTTGTTTCTCTTTGGATCCAGAATTTATGGCCAGCCTGCTCCAGGAATCCCACCACACTTAGAAACTGATCCCATAGTTTCTACCACTCTTTCATGATTCTGTAATTGGAGGTCAGCTGTTCAGGTGGGAATAAAAATCAGCTCACTGGTGATCAAAGAGTTATATTTCACCAATACTGCAGAATATTTCAATACATCTGACTGAGAAAAGCTCAAAGGCTGCCTGCCCTGAGTGACATGCAAGAGGCAAGCCTCATCACAGACCTGACCTGCCAGGCAAAAGTGAAAAGGGCACCTGCCACGTCTAGAAGCACAGGCAGGGATGGAAACGATTACTGCTTAGAAAGAACAAGGCCCAGAAGAAACACGCTTATATAGAGATCAATGAGAACAAAACAATGACAGAAGCAGCTGCGGTGTCCCTACCGAGTCATCATGAATCCCCACAGAAGACACAAGGTGACTGTCACTAGATGATCTTCACGATCCCTTCTAACCATTCTATGATTTTATGAAAGAACAAGTCCTCCAAACCTAGCTGATTTTTCATCATTAATGCTGAACAAGCAATTGGGAATAGGGGAGTCAGACTTCCATGTTATTTCATTTTCAGTTCTGGTAGGTGAATATACAATTAGAAAGGAATTGAAGTTGAAGGCAGGAGGAAGCCTTTTGTGAGCTGTTAAGAGTCCAGGGATTTTTTAAAGAGAAAAAGGTTAATGGAACTAACCAGTCCTTTTAAATCCACAGGCTCTGGCTCAAATGCCATTGAAGAGGGCCAGGTTAAACACTTATACACTATTATATGGCTGGAGTAACAATAAGCTATTTGTTTTCAACAGGGAACTGCTCAGTAGGTGAATCAGGAAGTGCACCCTTCAGGAGATATTCCCATTCTGTAGAGGTAAATCAGACTGGGCAGGTTCAGGGGTACTGTGTTTTGCTCCAGCTGGGTACCTACAGCAGCACTGGGACTGCTTTGATTTCTGTTCTGCCTTTACCACCTTTAAGTACCACTGATTGCAGCTCAGGGCTACGTAACATGAAATCAATTCTAGATTCTCACAGTCCTGAGCTCTGCAAATATTAAAGTTTGATTCGCCTTTTATATTTAACTCATACTGAATTTAGGGCAGTCACTGGTCTGCTTATTTTGGAATGCAGATCTGATGCAAACCAAACTGGCATTTATTGAAGAAATCAGCACTTTGTGGTCACAGACCTCCTGTGTACCCTGCTCACACACACAGTTGCAACTCTATCAATCAGGAACACATGGCTTAAGGGCTAAAATTCAGCTTCTCTTGTATTATTGTTTGTTTTAAAGAATATCAGCATTAAAGAATTACAGAGCAAATTACCTCCTCTTCCAAGGGAAACAACAAGGAGCAAAGAACAGGGAAAGCTCACACATTTGACCTCAATTCTTTCAGAACGCTGGGAAAAAACTGACTAAATACACAATCTCTTGCTCCTCTAACTACTAAAGTCTGTTTAAATGATGTTTAAAGCATTGTTTCTATTCATTACAAGGCACCATATATAACCATTCAGATTTACATATATGAGGATGCCAACACACCTTTATGTAGAGCAACTACCAAAGAATTTTGATGCATAACTTTTGCAGATTCTTATTCTCTTCTCAAGCACCCAAATTTCAATGACACTAAGTCAGAGGACTTAAAAAGATGACAACTTTTTTCTCCTGGATCATTTCTCTTTTTCCAAAAGAGCATCACCCCACTTAGAGACCAACAACAACAGTAACATTAATGTATTGCATTTGCTACATACATTAGATAGATACAAGACACTGACTATGAAATCAAAGCTGTTTGCAATAATGTTTATAACATTAGGTTTTGGTTATTCTTGTCAGTAGAAAGTCAATGTTTACCAAAGAGGTAGTTTATTTTAGCAGAACAAGCACTATGAATATATAGCAACTTACGATATTTACCGAATATCTAATGACAAAAATCAAAGCATATTTGTTCAAAATTTCCATAACCACTTCACAAATTTAAAATGTACCCTGCCAATAAATTTCTGTTAAATAAAACCCCGTAACATCTCTCTCACATATCAGCTTAGCTATAGGTACTTTAGTGCAGTTAGCTATCTGAGGGATATCTAAATCAAAACTGTAAAAGGGCTCAGAAAAGCTCTGTGTTTTGCAGTCTCCAAGATTTAGAAGAGAGTGAAAGACTGAGTCTTTCAGCCAGTGCTACTTGATAAATACAAGCTAATCTCATTTGTCAAACTGGAATACAACTTTATTCAATAACTAACAAAATAAAATTTCCTCTTAATAACATGTAATGCGTACATTGCAGTTTTTGTCACAGTAAAGCAATAAATAACTACACAATTCATAGCTGCCTTGCAAACAAGAAGAGAATTGTCCTTACGACTTGCATGACTGTTTGCATTTCAAATTCCAAAGTGATTAATTAATTAAATGAACTGCCTACTCATTCTCTGGTCTTTAATGAAAAAACCACTCTTACTGTAATGCTATATGAAGACAGGCTGAGAACATTGGGGCTGTTCAGCCTGGAGAAGCTGTGTGGAGACCTCAGGGCAGCCTTCCCGTATTTAAAGGGAGCCTACAAAGATGCTGGGGAGGAACTCCTCATTAGGGACAGTAGTGATAGGACAAGGGGTAATGGGTTCAAATTGAAACAGGGGAAGTTCAGGTGAGATATAAGGAAGAAATTATTTACCGTGAGGGTGGTGAGGCACCGGAGTGGGTTGCCCAAGGAAGCTGTGAATGCTCCATCCCTGGCAGTATTCAAGGCCAGGTTGGATGGAGTCTTGGGTGACATGGTTTAGTGTGAGGTGTCCTTGCCCATGGCAGGGGGATTGGAACTAGATGACCTTAAGGTCCTTTCCAACCCTAATTATTCTATGATTGATTCTATGGTTTTGGAGTCTTTGGAAAAGCTGAAAAAGCCTGAAATTCCTGGAAAGATGTTTTCACAGGATTAAACTTATCAATAGTATTTTAGGAAGAGCCCTGTACTAAAAGAAAAAGGAAACCTGTAATAGCTAAACACCATTCTATTCTTCTATTTAAATAACATGGTATTGTCCAAAAAAAGAAAACCACCAGCCCTCAGTAACACCTATTAAATTGTATATTTTAGCTGCCAGAAAATCAATCAGTTTGCTGGTGTTGAATCAGAATCCCAAATTCTCCTATTTCTAGGCAACAATATTACATTCAGTTTCTGCTTCCAACAGATGAACTGAATGGGTTTCCTAAATATCACGCTTTAGCTATTACACAGGATGCTATTGCAAAAGCCTTTGCACAAATTGTCCTATTTCTGAACTTTAAAAACATTTGTGTTAAGTCAACATTTTACATAAAATTGAGGCTGGAATTTCACCTTTCACTCCAGCATAAACACAGGAAAAGATCTGGATTAAGTCCAACATATCCTAATGCCAGATGGTACTTGGCAATAGGATATGTCCAATTTCCTATTCTGAGTTTCCCAGTCTTCCATAATCTCAGCTCTTCAAGCTGTCACACTGGCAGATTATTTTTAGGCTTACAGTATATCTTTCCCTGCTACCGACTTCGACTTTACTCCTTCCTGAAGAATGGCAAATCTCTGCAGCATATCTTTCCTTCTAGTGGCCAGATTCTTCTGATACATGACATGCAATTGTGTTGACTAAAACAGCTTCTACATGCATCAAGAAGTCCATCTTCTGTGAGTCAAAACCTCAAATAAGTCTTGATACAGTCAACTTTATGTAATCTGTACGGGGCTATCTATAGGGAGTTTCATCCTTGGAGGGTTTCTGATGAACCAGGCCAAGATGGCCTTGTATTGACCATATTTTTCCTGCAGAGAGATCTGGAAAATAATCATTTGTCACTCATGGGGGCAACAAAGGTCATGGAAATCACACCTATACATACAATGAGCAGCTGATTAAAAGATTAAATCTCCCATTGATTTGGTTATTAGCTTTCAAATTCTGCTGTATTTTAAAGCCTGAGAGGTTTGGGGTAGAGTTGATTAGAAGGCAGCCTTCATATTTTAATCTATTTTCTCTCAAACCGCACATCTGTAGCACTGAATCAACATGCATGGCCTTCCCCTTGTCTTCTTGAGGAGACATTAATAATGGATATAATTATTAAACCTTGTCCACAGCATTTGCAACCATGTAATACAAAACCAACACATCAGTGAACATCACAGCCAAGGGGCCTACATTTAATGGAAAGCATTTAGAAAGAAATAATAATGAAGCCTGCACCGCCAAGTAATACTTGCTGGTTTCCTGGAAGAGCAGGAACACCTGCATAGAGACACAAACATCTCATAACAGCACATCTGCTTTCCTACTTGGTGCTGTTGAGACCTTGGAGTAATTACCATGTGCACAGTGGCCTTGGCTTTCCCATTCTATAAGATCAGCTCACCCTGCATTATAGTAAGCGTTTTCTCCAAATGGAAAGTGCTGCTCTGGTGATGTAAGTTTTTGACCACCACCAAAACCAGGCTATTACATTGCTGTTAGTTTACTTGTTAGAGGCAGAGAATTTGTTGCTTCAAAAAGAAGTTACACAAATTATTTTTCTATTGTGATATCAGTAAGAGGATTCTGAGTTTCAGCTATTAAGAAGAATTAATTTGCACTCCAGCTGTCCTTGGTGAATGACACTGAAAGGCTGTGTGTTGTTGGTGTTCATTTTAGCACACCTGGTTGAGAAAATAATCTTGTCTATTCTCTTTTTTGCTCTCCTAATGAAAATCGCATGTGATCCCTTAGCAGCATCCTAAAAAACTTAGAGGTCAAATAATCCCATGGGCATATTCAATGAATTTTCCCCAGTAAACATCAGGGGTTTCAGCTATAAAGAGGCAAGCTACTAAAACTCTTTATTTATTTATAGGAAAGAGTTTCAGATAGGAGTGAAGGTTTAAGTCCAAAATCTGTAATTGTATATGGTTTGTGACTACTCTGAATGTTGCACTAGTGGAGGGGACACATATTGAAATTTACTCAATTCTTAATATTCTCCAAATGTTGATATTTAAGTTAGGAGTATACCTATGAACCAGTCCAAAAATGTTTTATCTTATGCAAAGTACATCTTAAACTTCAGTCTGAAGTTTACTCTACTGATAGCCAAATCAAGTGTTCCAAAGCAAGCAACCACCAACTGCCCAAATAAATAATTTGTTGTTGTATTAAGGATCCTGCTATCAAAACCGGTTGAAGAGTGAACTTGGAGCAGCACAGAACCTAGAACTAGCCTGCTAAAAGCACCCAAGATTTAAATGAATGCCTCCAAGAACACATTGATGAACAATTACATAACTGCTATGATTCTGTTCTCAAAAGCAAAGCCATCCCGGACTAAACTAAGCTCATGGGTCAGAAAGTGCAGGTTAATAAATTACAACTGTGCATCTGATCTGCGGTAACTGTTCGTATCAGTTTTGCTTTCACCTGGAACAGGACAACAAAATTCTCCATTGATATTATTTGTGTGTGTGTAAAAGCACACACATGAATTATTGCTCCTGTGTGTGTGTAAAAGCACACACATGAGTTATTGCTCCAGAACAGCTGACAGAAGGTTAACTTTTCAATTTCAAACCCAGTAAATAGACTTACACAGAGCCAGGCCTAGCCATTAAAAAAATTGTCAGTGTTTGAAAATGGCTGTATAACTCATACAGATCACTAACGAGAAAAGGTAATCAACTGCACTTCTCAGTGTGTAAGTTTTAAAGGCAGGAATGGAAAAGTGGAACAGTTAGAAAACAGGAAGATACCAAAACCAGAAACGGCCTTAGAAGGACAAGAAGGTTCATCTTGATGCAGTGAAAGAATAAGAGGCAAGGGAACTATCTGAAGAGAAGAACTCCTCTGCCAAGGAGGACAATCTTACATTCTCCTTAGTTGTTGCCTTCTTGTTGTTTTGAAAGTACAAAAAGTCCCTTCCAGCTCCCGAATAACGTCTGCCTTCCAAAAATCATACAGAGGCTGCTTGCAAAGCTGCAGAGAGTCATGGGCATCTTGCACCAGTATCTAGATAGGCCTGCATGGGCCACTGTTCTGGCTTTAACAGGTTGCTCACATTAGAAGTTACAGCTCTCTCTCTTAAGGGGCAATGAGAAGAATAAGAGCATATTAGGTTACACTCTTTGAGGCACAAACCCTGAAACCACAGCAAGGCCACATGCCTGCTTTACACACAGATGGCTTAAATGCACCTTGCATGCAGTTCCTTCTAGGCAGGACCTAAGACTGGTTGTCTGCCTGTCATCACTCATGTAGCACCACCAAAAGTGGAGAGGGGAAGGCTTGATGGAGTACCATGGACATCAACTTGACAAGTTAATGCATTCTGTAGCATTATAAAATACCTGTGAGATTTCTGTTATTCAAAGCAGTTATAGCTGGATCATCCTAGAGTGAGCCTGGAAAATGAGCAGTAAGTATCTCAATGAAAAGTGAATCAGGTTTTGAGCCTGAGCCTGGAGTAACTTTCGCATATAGTTGTGTGAGCTTGAATCTTGTGCCCTTACATCAGGACCCATTTGTATTTTTAAGAGTCCCATCCACAAAGTAGAGAGCACTGCAGAGCAGGGGATACTTGGGTTATAAAGTGAAGTGTACACACCGCAGGCAGTCCATTCCAGACAAAATAGTGCGTCTGCAAAATGCAAAGCCATTTGGTTTTATAAAAGGCTGTTCCACACAAGTTAGCTTTAGAAAGAAGCTTTCTTAGTAGTAAGCATTCCTAGTACAGTCAAGCACTCAGCTAAGAAGTGGCACACGGCTAGGGGTTAGCAGAGCATGTTATTTGACTTCTGGCAGAACTTCACAGTATTTTCCCCCTCCTGTGGTCTCCAATAAGAAAGAAAGGAGGTTGGGGGGGAACAACTCAAACTAAAACTCTGGAAGACAGCGTCCTACAGCAAAGCTGTGCAACAACATGATTTCACTGATTTTCCAATACCAATACTTTACCATACCAAAGGCTACAAATGGAACAAGACAGTTATTTCCAGGACTTCTGAGAAACAAATAACCAGCTCCAAAGGCTGCTCTTTCAGATTTTTATATCTATGAAGCAGAAGACATCTAGAATTAGTCTTGTTAAGTCCTTGGTGTGCAGTTGAGCCAAAACTTACTTTTTTATTATTCATATGAAACAGCTTTGAACTGTTTCAAAGGCTTAGCTTGAGATAGTGATTTTTTTATTCCATTGCCTCAGAATAGCAACTGTGACCCATTAGCATGAGAAGCTTGCCAACACAACAGAAAATACCAGTTGAAAAAGTGAATGTTCCATGAAATTCAGTTTGGGGAATGTGAACCATTATTTTATTCTCTAAAGCAAAATGAGTTGGGGGAGTGGAGGATGTAGATTATTATATTAGAGGGAACTTCAATAGTTTCTTGAGCTGTTCTATACCAATACATTCTGACGAAAGGAATCACAGAACCACTGAATCATAAAATGGTTTGGGTTGGAAAAGACTTTAAGATCATCCAGTTCCAAGCCCCTGCCATGGGCAAGGACACCTCACATTAGACAATGTCACTCAAGGCTCTGCCCAACCTGGCCTTGAACACTGTCAGGAATGGAACATTTACCACTTCTTTGGGCAACTTGTTGCAGGGCCTCACCACCCTCACTGTAAAGAACTTACAGAACCATAAATTACATTCTGGCCCTGAAAAGGTTAAAAAATACAAACCACAAAAACACCCAAACAAATAAAATCCCCACCCAGCTCAGCAAACAGCTGAAGAACAATAACCTTTCCTGCAGATAGAGATACATGACCATTGAGCCTCCTTTTTGAGAGCTACTTCAGCAATCCACAAGTTTGTCATGCACGTTTCTCAAAGAAGCTTGTTCCATGGTCCAAAGGAAGCGTGTACTTGAAAGAACTTTACAGAATTAGCAGAGAAATGTGACTGAAGATCAATGTTTTGAAAGAATTTCCCTGTTCCCCAAATTCACAAACCATTTTCCTGTTGCTTTAACTTATTTTTTTATGCGCTTAAGATGAAGAGTGAGTGCCTCTAATACCTGCTTTTCAAAAAATCCCTGTACTACAGCTCCGGTGACATGACAAGTTACCTCCTTATGAAAAAGGCAGAAGAAACAGATGGAGATTCATTAACTTTTCTTTGCGGCAGTCACTTTCTTTACCTGAACAGAAAGAAGATAATATATATAAGATAAGAAGATAAGAATGACTGTTGCCCGAGGGTCCAGCCCACCACCAGCCTCTCTCTGTGACCAGCTGAAGAAGAACAGCAAGAAGTCTAAACCAGGGCACAAATAAAGTGTTTGTTTCCTGATTTGCTCTCCCAACATCAAAAAAATGGCACAGATAGACTTACTGAGTTTCACAACTCAGTTGCCAAGCAACTTCCCCAAACTCCTTTAAAACGGGAAGAAGAGAAAACAACAATCAAAACCCCAAAGCCACCATCGAACACAGAACAGCTCCGCACAGCCAAATAAAAATGGTAAACTGCACTCTGGATGTGCCAGACTAAAACTATCAGGAAATACTATCGATTTCAGTCTGTTTGATAGAGTTGCATGTTAGATTGGTTTTGTTCATTTGGTTTGGTTTTAAATCACACCACACTGAACACATTCATCTCAAGCAGGAAGTTCAGAAGCCAGCAATTTTTCCCAGCTTTATGATCTATTGTAATCCTAATTTTTAAACACATTTTGAAGTAAATTTTTTGTACCAAACATTTTGGGGTTTTTCTTCTTTTTTAGACTAAGAAAAGGAAAGAAAAAAAAAAAGATCAGAAACTTGCAGAAAAGAGTTTCTGTCTGTGAAAAAACCCCAATACCTTAACTTAGCGCTGCAAACCTGTATGCGAGGTGTCCCTGCCCATGGCAGGGGGGGTTGGAACTAGATGATCTTAAGGTCCTCTCAACCATAACTATTCTATGATTCTATGCTCAGAATAGAAAACTTTACTATCTGGGGAGAAAGATTCTTAAAAAACTTTATGTATAGCATTAACTGCATAACTGAAAATGTATGAATATGAAAAGGAAGCTACAACAAACTGACAAAATAAAGACATGCTACTGACAGAGGGTTCATGTTAGCACATGCAGCTGTGGCTTTATACATGAAAGAGAAAATAGATCTCTTCAGGCAAATACCTACACCATGTACCTGAGTTTTTAGAGAGAGACTCTCTAAGTACCATGTACCATGTAGCTCTCTAGTAGATGGTGTTTTCTTTGTAACATTATCAACGTATTTCATTTCATTATATGAATTACCATTCTGATTTAAAGACTTAAAAATGCTTATGCTGAGTGAAGTCAGAAAGTCCACCAAATCCACTATGATGGGGCAGAGAGCAGATGCACATTCATTTGCTTCTTTTAAATCTGCCACCTTGCACTGGAAGGGACGTATTACCTGTCCTCTTTCCATATGACTCATAGCATTGAATTTTTTTTCCATGTCATCCCTCAGTTGTCCCTTTTCCAGGCTAAAAAAAACCTCAGCCTATTTAGTTGCTCCCATTCTAAAAACTATTCTATACTCGTCAGTCTTTTTATTGTTCCTTATTTTTACTGTGTCTTCTCTGGGATTTACACACTATTCAAATATAGAACACAGATTAATGTACAAATGTAAGTGTGTTTTCTGGTTTGTTTTGCATCTTTTTTATTATATTTGCCACCTCCCCTCTTGGGCTCCACCAAGAATCAGGGTAATATTACAAACAAAAAGTCTGCTCAATGGACCACTCTTTCCCCAAATAAAGTCCAAACTGCTTTATTCATGAGCATCATCTCACTAGTCTCAGTTATTTACACCAAGTTTTACCTGCTATGTCATCACTCTGTGGAGAGTGAAGACACTTCTGTAATTCTGAAAGATCAGCTGTATCTCAATTCCCCCAACCCAGTTAACACTAGCAGAAGACTTCCCCAAGTCTTCTCCAAATTACTTATGATTTTGCTCCTGATGCTCACAAAGAACTTAGGTTTTTATCAGAGATCTACACTGGATCACATCAGGAAAAATGGAGTTAAAAGAAAGATGTATAGTAATCAAGATCATGAAAAGGATAAATTGGACAATATACAACAGCTGATACCAACTGTGCAGTGGAGATGTACTCCCTAAGCCCATCCTCTCTGCATGTGAGAGGGGGAATACGACATACTTCTGACACAGGTGATGATGCTTGTATCATCCCACTTAGTCTTTACCTTTCCCATTCACATGCAAGTGAAAAAGAAACACATAGGTGAGTAAATTTCTAAGTGGAAAAACACAGAAACATAGAATAGTTAGGGTTGAAAAAGACCTACATGGTGCAGTACTGAAGCCTAATGGGAAAGATCTTGCTTGGGTTAAGGAGTTTTGCATATACACGCAATTTGGAAGGTGGAATAGGAGGAACAGGCTGTTAATTCTCCCTCTGGCTTGCCTTACAGCCTCCAAATTCAAAATCCTGTTTGACTGCACAAGTAAGTTCCATTGATACACATGACTAGGTCTCTATGCAAATAGAAGAAATCTATCAAACTGGCAATGTGCAAAATTTAGAAAGTGTTAAACGTGTAATCAGACCCTTTCTGAAAATACATGCATGATCATTTTACATGGAAACACTCTTAACGTGCGAGAGTATTAGCACTTCATCCTTGCTACATGGCAGTTTTATGACTAAACTTATCAAGCTGGGGCCTTCACTTCACTTTGGGAAAAGAAAAATCTTTCTATACAGATTTTTACATCTCAGATCTGGTTTCCCACATTCCAGCTGTCACTTTGCTCCTGGGGTTCTATTTTCTTTTGTTTGTTTGCTTGCTTTGGAAACACTAGCACTGCCACATAGCATTAACTTGACACAATTTCACCAGGGTTATTTCTTGTGAAACTACCCAAGTGGAAAAACAGCTGCAGTGGTTTCAAATAAGCATGGAAACAGAACAGAAGAGATGTCAAGAGACTATCTAATCCATACAAACACTGAGGCAGGATCTAAACAGTCTCCAATAAAACAATCCCCTGACTGTCCTAATGCTGATAACAGCCAAGAAAGCAGATTCAAAATATTTGTATGCAACCTCTCCTAGTGTTTCAACCTGGAAATCCAAGCTCTTGAGGTAAGGTGTTCCTCTGCATTCCCACCCTGTGGGGAACCTCACTGTGAACAACTGTTCTCTGGATGCCATTCAGTCAGTCCAGATTTTTTACTAGTGAGGTACTTACAAAACACAGGGATCCCACTGGGGCCCCTTTGATGGGAACAATAAAGTCAACTCTTCTCTCCCTGTGTTTGCAGGTGTTCTGCAGGCAAAAGATACCCTGGAAAGAGAACTGTCATCTTGTCTTTCTGGTTGAAATCCTCTGTACTGACCATGGTTTTATTGAACTAGAGCATTTGTTTAAGATGGTCTTACCAACACCTCTTTAAATTGTTTACAAACTGCTTTGCAATAGTGCAAGCTTGCAAACATTTGAAAGCATCACCAGAGATCTCCACCTTGAATCCCTTTTTCAGCCTGCTTTTTGCCTGTGCAACTGTCTGCCTATTGAAATGCTGCTTTATGTAAGTATCTGTCCAAAACAACCTTCTTCATGAAAACCAACTTTTCAAAGTTGCCACAGTTAGCTCTGTGCTTTTTGTATCTTGCCCTTAGTCTCTTTTAAGTAATGGACATGATAGAAGGAAAGGAAAATAATATATATGCAGAAGCTCTTCTTACTGCCTTATACATTCTCTGCTAATTGAAAACCATTTGGTGCCTTAACCTTTCTGATTTTACTCTTCTGTGCTTCTGTTCATTTACAGGAACAAGAAGGGATTTACCTCTGAGCAATAATATAAAATCTGTTTCACAATTATGAGGGAGCTATCATATTTTTTTCCTAGAAGCTAAATTAATTTAATCTCTTCAGCTTTGAAAACAACTCTCAGTGTCTTGTTCCTAAATACACAGGAAACCTAAGTAGTTTGATAGCTCAAGCAAAAGGTATTGAGAGACGGAGAACTGTGCATACTAAATAGGTCACATCTGCAGATTTAAATTAGTCCAGGTAGGAAATTGGGTACTGAAAACAAGATCAAAACATCTCTGCACTTCAGTCTCTATATGAACCATATCCTTTCAATACTATTTAGACAGTAAAAATCAGAGGACATGAGCCATACTTTAGTAGAATTAGAAGATGTAAGAGGTTGATTCACTCTTGAAAAACGGCATTCATCAAAGACAATGCTGAATTATTACAATTTAACCTGATGTGCCTTTTGACTTATGCAAAATCCTGATCTTTTTCATTATTTCAGTGTAATATCTGTATAATCTAATCACATCCCCTCACTACATTTTAGAGATATACAAAACTTTCCCCACAAAGGAATTATTTCTTCCGCATAAAGCCTAAACTAAATTTGAAATTGTAATTTAATATCTGAATGTTATATTCAAAGCCTTATTTTATGCAAGCTAAAACTGGAGGCAAGCAACCAATCTGTAAAAGTTAACCTCAGTAGTTCTTCCCTTTCATCATGTGTGACACGTTACTCTTTGCACCTTATTGATGCAGCTTCCATGGCCTAAGACTACAAGCTAGGCAATGTTTGCATGGAGAGGTAGCAAGTTTTATGAGACCATTTGATAGAGATAATATCAATAATATATATTGAGATATTTCTTTGGAAACACCAGCATATAATATTTAATACAGATAAAGAAACCCTGCATTAAAGATGGTGAGTTGCTGGATAGCCAAAGCCTGTTCTTTTCCTGAGCAGTCTGTTCAGGAGCCAGGCTAATATACCAGCAGGACTGTACAGACTGCTTGTCAGCCTGGGCAAGAGTTAATAAATTAGCGCAAGCCATGGGAAGTCCAGATACTTGGATACATAATGAGGAACAGCGTCCAGCAATTGTCCATTCTGAGACTTCTAATCCATCAGGTTCTACTAACTCTGAGCCAGCATGTCCTAACCTACTGCAGGTAAAACTACCAGCATGAGAGGACCTCTGACAACAGAGTAACACAGCAAAGCACCACGCAAGCTCAGGTGTGACACCAAATCCTGGTTAGCAAAACCCAAGGATGCCAGTGAAAAGAAGCAGTGTTCTGCTCTCCAGTCATTCCCACTTTCCAATACCTCCTCTGGTACTGTCAATGCTTTATCTTTGTTCTTCAGCTACAGAAGCCTCAAGAAAAACAGAATAAGCAGAGAAGGTCAGGGAAGGGAAGAGGCAAAAAAGGAAAGAGGCAAAAAAGGAAAGGTTCCCTGCTGGTCAGTCAGCACACATATCTGCCAGTCCTGTTCCCATCCATCCCCCGCCAGACAGCATGCTTTCAGATGCAACACTGAGAGTGTTCTCTCTCTCCCTGCCACGATGTGAGAAACTTAAGTGTTTTCTTTGTACCCAAGCAGGCCCTAAGACATAACATCTGCTGTTTTCCAAGTGCTCATTTGGGATGATCAAGTGAAAAAAAATGCACATTACTTAAAAAAAAAAAAAAAAAGATAATTAATAAGTTAAATAATTAATAAGTAAAAAATAAAACCCATGAGAAGCAGGAAGACACATTTTTGTCCCCCACATCGACTTTCATATAATATGAAGCTGATCATTATACTTAGAAGCTCTCATATCAGCTCAAATTGCCGTATTCTTGTTGTAAAACACAATTAGAATAATGAAATGATGCAGGGGTGGATGAAAACTTTATAAAGCACAAAGTTTAGCAAATGCCTTTGTATTTCTTTGGATAGCAAGAGTTCTGCACACATAGAGAGGCACTTCACAACCTTTGAATTGCCACAAACTTGATTATGACACACCCAGTGTCTGACATATTCAAACTAACCTGTTGCTGCACAAAGTGCCTTCTTTAAACTATGAGGTTTTATAACCGCACACTTCTCAGTGAAGCTGCGAAGTTAAACTCTTCTCCCTTTAAGCTGACCTGATGTAATAAACACTTGTTTGGATGAAATTAAGTATAAGCACAAATATCCACATTCCAAAGTGCAAGCCCAAAACAACACTACCAGTGTTTGTTTCAGAGCTTCTAGGGGGAAAAATAAAAAGCAAATGGACATGCCCCAGAACTTTACATTCTCAGCATAGATCACTGAACTGCCTAAAACCAATAAAATACAAAGAATACAGATGTTTCACCAGCTGAAAGACAATGCTGTGTAAATACTAAGCTTGGAAAAATAGGCCACTCACCAAGCTATGGAAGGTGAAGCAATAAGGAAATGCAAAAATGGGTGTTTGCAAAATCTCAGCAGTAAGGAGAATACTGCACTAAGTTAAATGTGGGGTTTTGGAATTGTTCCATCAAAAGCTTTTGCCTGAGCATGAACAGGCCACTGAGAAAACCTCAAACTGGATTTTTTTTCTCTCATTTAAAGGCAGATAAAGTTTTATTTTCCTTCTATGCTAAATATAAGTGCCAAGCTCTATCTGCATTCCAAATGCAGGGCCCAGTTGTTAATTTTCTTATGACCATGGAATAACAACTGTCAAGCTGCTGTGAGAGGTGAAGGTGTTTTTATTAGGACGATAAAAAGTTCAAAGTTACAATAATTACCTCCTGGGGAAAAAAAGCACTAAAAATCCCTTTTTTCTTAGAGATTAAAAGTGCCACCCTGATAACTACAATATGACTAAAAACCTCAACTACCTCACTCCAGTTTTCCAAGAAGATATCTCTACAGAAATAGGTTAAAAGGTTTATAACTACCAGGTTACATTCTGATATCTCCCTGGCCTGTAAAAGTTTGTATTTGTGGAAATGAGATGTAATAGTTTATCACCAGCAAGTATGGCATGAGCACAGTTCCTGCAGTTCATGCTACTCACAAGCAGAAGCAGCTATACAAGTTGCAGGGTAAGAGTTTATAAGTTAGTACAGAAGCACAGTGCACAAACGTGGTACACCAGACAGTGTTGGTAACACCGTGCATTCTTACAGGCACACTGAGGTTTAGCAGCTGTGTGCATAAATGAACTCCATTACAAACATTAAGGCTTTCCTTCACCTGAAGTATTTAATGATGAGATAGAGACAAGGTGGTTTGGGGAGTTCAGGGGTGGGAAAGTAAATATCCTGAGTTTATTTCCACATTTAAATGACAATATATTGAAGAGGCATTTCAGGTATTGATTGATTCTCTTGCCATCCCCAAACAAATGTGTTAGATAAGCCAGCATTTATTACATCCTTCTCATAGTCATGGATCATTTATATATACCAGATGATTTCAGGCATCACCCTTAGTTAATACCACCTCCTTGCTTCAAAATCTTTAATTGCATGGTGGTAATTTCACAACTAACAGATCAGATTGCAATTTCTGCCCACTAGAAATTATATGATTGTCATCTGTGATTACTAAATTATGAATATTGGTTCCTCAAGTTTATTTTTGCGTCCAGCAATTGTCCATCCTCACAATTCAGCAATTGAAGGCAAAATATTTCCTTTTGCAAAAATTTTTTCTGAAAACTGTATATTTCTTTTTTCTTCCTTTAAAGCAAAACCTGATCCATAATTCAATTTTTCCATCATTTCAGCTTGGGTTTTATCAGCACATTTCATCATCTAATTACACAGCTTTGTTTTATTATACATGAGAAAGCGTGACTTTTAAGTCCTTCTTCCAAATACATGCATCAAAATTTATAAAGCAAGGTTTATAAAAGAATCAAGTTGTTTTAATGAAAACATAGGCAAACAGGATTTAATTGAATTAAAAGTTGTCAAATAAGGTAGGAAAGCATCAAAACTTATGAATAAAAATACAAATTGGTGCCATAGTCAGGGGTTTGGGTACCTTGAACATGGGACTCAATTTAGGAGGCCAGGTCTACTGGGGGCTGGTGGAGCTGCTCTGACAAAGAAAGGGAAGAGCGGATTTGGGAGGAGGCTTGCCAGACTGGTTGTGTTGGGGGAGGGGGCATCATTCCATTCCAACACACCCAGTCACTTGCCAGCACCTATTAAATGCTTGGAGCATTGTAGAGATATTCCAGCCACTCCAGCCAATGAACTGGCTTCATTTGGAGCTCAGCTCAGATGCCTCATACAAACACCCGTAGCATGGGGAACAAACAAGAGGAATTAGAAATGTGTGCACGTCTACGGGGGTATGATATCATAGGCATCACAGAAACATGGTGGGATGGCTCCTGTGACTGGGTGTTAGAATGGAAGGTTACAGGCTCTTTAGAAAAGACAGGCCAGGCTGACGGGGAGGGAGAGTCGCTATTTATGTTAGGGATAGGCTGGAGAGTATGGAACTGTGCCTGGGGACAGGTGAGCAGTCAACAGAGACTTTGTGGGTGAGGCTTAAAGGGAGAACAGTGATGAGAGACATTATTATGGGGATCTGTTACAGACCGCCTGACCAAGAGGACTCTGTGGATGAAACACTCTATAGACAGGAATAGCCTCATGCGCCCAGGCCCTTGTCCTCATGGGGGACATCAGCCACCCTGATATCTGTTGGAGGGACAGTATGGCCCAGCATAAGCAATCCAGGAAGTTCCTCGATTGTGTGGAAGACCGCTTCCTTCTGCAATTAATAGAGGAGCCGACAAAGAGAGGTGCCATGCTTGACCTCGTGCTCACCAACAGGGAAAGGCAGGTTAGAAATGTGATGCTCCAGGGCAGCCTTGATTGCAGCGATCATGAGATGGTCGAATTCAAGATCCTCAGGACAGTGAGAAGAGCGTGCAGCAAGCTCACTGCCCTGGACTTCAAGAGAGCAGACTTTGGCCTCTTCAGGAACCTGCTCAGTCAGGTTCCATGGGATACAGCGCTAGAGGGCAGGGGGGCCCAAAACTCTTGGTTGATATTCAAGGATCACGTGCTGCAAGCTCAGGAGCGATACATCCCTACTAGAAGGAAGTGCAGGAGGAGGGCCAGGAGACCTCCTTGGATGGATAAGGAGCTGCTGAGGAAACTTTGAGGGGAAAAAAGAGGTTTATAAAAGGTGGAAGCAAGGACAGGTGGCCTGGGAAGAATACAGGGATGTTGTCTGGGAAGCTAGAGACCAGGTTAGGAAAGCTAAGGCCCACTTAGAATTAAACTTGGCTAGGGATGTGAAGGATAACAGGAAGGGCTTCTATAGGTACATTGCAAAAAAAAGACAGACTAGGGACAACGTGGGCCCTCTCCAGAAGCTATTGGGAGAACTGGCTACCCTGGACTTGGAGAAGGCTGAGGTTCTTAATGACTTCTTTGCCTCAGTCTTCACTGGCAAACACTCTGACCACACCACCTAAGTCTTGGAAGGCAGACGCAGGGACAGTGAGAATGAAGACCCTGGGCCCACTGTAGGAGAGGATCTGGTTCGAGACCATCTTAGGAACCTGAACGTACACAAGTCCGTGGGACCTGATGAAATCCATCCACGGGTCCTGAAGGAGATGGTGAATGAAGTTGCTAAGGCACTGTCCATCTCTCATGGGTTCAGCAGCAGCAGTCATTTTTCTGCTGCTTGGTAGCTGGTGCAGCGCTGTGTTTTTTATTTTGGGCCTTGTAACAGCGCTGATAACACCACTGTTTTCAGTTACTGCTTAGTGATGTTTTGGTCTGGCCAAGGACTTTCTGAGTTTCATGCTCTGCCAGGGAGGAGGGGAAGCCGTGAGGAAGCAGAGACAGGATACCTGACCCAAACTGACCAAATTGGTTATTCCATACCACAGCACGTCATACCCAGGATGTAAAAGCAGACAGCAGAGACCCGGAAGGGTGGGGGGTTGCACTGCATGGTCGGGCTTGGTATTAGGTGGTGAGAATTGTATTCTTTCCTTGTATTTCTCTTGTCATTATTATTATTGGTGGTAGCAGTAGTGATTTGTGTTATACTTTAGTTACTAAACTGTTCTTATCTCAACCTGTGGGAGTTGCATTCTTTTGATTCTCCTCCCCATCCACCCGGGAGCGGGGGGAAGAAAGAGAGGGAAGTGAGTGAGAGAGCAACTGCGTGATTTACGGCTTAAACCACAACACCATCATATTTGAAAACTCATGGCAGTCAGGTGAAGTTCCCGATGACTGGAAAAAGGGAAATATAACCCACATTTTGAAGAAGGGGAAAATGGATGAGCCGGGGAACTACAGACCAGTCAGTCTCACCTCTGTGCATGGCAAAATCTTGGAGCAGATTCTCCTGAAAAGGATGCTAAGGCACATGAAAACCAACAAGTTGCTTGGTGACAGCCAGCATGGCTTCACTAAGAGGAAATCCTGCCTAACCAATTTGGTGGCCACCTATGATGGGGCTACGGAACTGATGGACAGGGGTAGAGCAGTTGATGTCATCTACCTGGACTTGTGCAAAGCATTTGACACTGTCCCACATGACATCCTTGTCTCTAAGTTGGAGAGACATCAATTTGATAGGTGGACCACTGTGTGGATAGAGAACGGGCAGGATGGCCACACACAAATAGTTGTGGTCAATGGCTCAATGTCCAGCTGGAGACCGGTAAGGAGTGGTGTCCCTCAGGGATCGGTGTTGGGACCGGTCTTGTTCAACATCTTTGTCAGTGACATGGACAGTGGGATTGAGTGCGCCCTCAGCAAGTTTGCTGATGACACCAAACTGTGTGGTTCGGTTGACATGTTGGAGGGAAGGAATGCCATCCAGAGGGACCTTGACACGCTTGTGAGGTGGGCTGATGCCAACCTGATGAAGTTTAAAAATGCCAAGTACAAGGTCCTCCACCTGGGTCGGAGCAACCCCAGGCACAACTACAGGTTGGGCAGAGAAGAGATTCAGAGTAGTCCTGCAGAGAAGGACTTTGGGGTTTTGGTTGATGAAAAAATGAACATGAGCCGGCAGTGTGTGCTTGCAGCCCAGAAAGCCAACCGTATCTTGGGCTGCATCAAAAGGAGCGTGACCAGCAGGTCGAGGGAGGTGATCCTGCCCCTCTACTCTGTTCTCATGAGACCTCACTTGGAGTATTGTGTGCAGTTCTGGTGTCCTCAACATAAAAAGGACATGGAACTGTTGGAACAAGTCCAAAGGAGGGCCATGAGGATGATCAGGGGACTGGAGCACCTCCCATATAAAGATAGGCTGAGAAAGTTGGGGCTGTTCAGCCTGGAGAAGAGAAGGCTGAGTGGAGACCTCATAGCAGCCTTCCAGTATCTGAAGGGGGGCTATAGGGATGCTGAGGAGGGACTCTTCATGAGGAACTGTAGTGAGAGGACAAGGGGTAATGGGTTCAAACTTAAACGGGGGAAGTTTAGACTGGATATAAGGAAGAAATTCTTTCCTGTAAGGGTGGTGAGGCACTGGAATGGGTTGCCCAGGGAAGCTGTGAATGCTCCATTCCTGGCAGTGTTCAAGGCCAGGTTGGACAGAGCCTTGGGTGGCATGGTTTAGTGTAAGGTGTCCCTGCCCCTGGCAGGGGGGTTGGAACTAGATGATCTTAAGGTCCTTTCCAACCCTAACTATTCTATGATTCTATGAGTCTATAAGCTGAAAATTATAAATGTGCCATAACTCACGAAAGGTACAAAATGCTGGAAAATAGCAAAGTTTTCTGGATTGGAACACCTCCTGTATGAAGACAGAGTAAGAAACCTGGGGCTGTTCAGCTTGGAGAAGAGAAGCTGTGTGAAGACCTCAGAGAAGCCTTCCAGTATTTGAAGGGGGCTACAAGGATGCTGGGGAAGGACTCTTCATCAGGGACTGTAGTGATAGGACAAGGGGAAACGAGTTGAAGCTGAAACAGGGGAAGTTCAGGTGAGATATAAGGAAGAAGTTCTTAACCATGGGGGTGGTGAGGCACCAGAATGGGATGCCCAAGGAAGTTATGAAAGCTCTATCCCTGGCAGTGTTCAAGGCCAGGTTGAATGGAGTCTTGTGTGACATGGTTTAGTGTGAGGTGTCCCTGCCCATGTCAGGGGGATTGGAACTTGATGATCTTAAGGTCCTTTCCAACCCTAACTATTCTACTATTCTATGATTCTTAGAGATAGATATACACCACATAACACTCGTTATTAAAAGTGTTCCTAAAATTGAAGAGAAACTCCTGCTTTTGTCTGAAACAACATATCAAATGTGAAATGTCACAGATCAAAGCTCTTGGTAGTACCATTTTCATTGGGTTTTTCTTCTTAATTTAGTTAGGGTGAAATTTAATTCCACCTTAAAATTTGTGTATGAACTCAAATGCTGTACCAGGAGAAAACAAAGCAATGGAAAGTTTGTTGCCAGCCAACTTCATATTGACTTGCAAGCCCAAGCAAATTTTGTCTTAAAGGCACCCAGTTTGCCTGTTTGCACAGGAACCTGACACCAGGTCTGACTTCATAATTATTTAACCTTTTTCACCGTTAGGATTTAAGACACTTTTTAAGCTATCATTCATCTTATAACTAAAGGTACATGTGATAGGCAGAGAAGCCCAACCAAAAGGCCAACAGACAGACTGGCTGATGAGAAAACAGAAAACCCCAGTAAGCACACAACACTAAGAAAAGGCAATGAGTAAGGGTCTCACACATATCCTCCAAATGAGCCACCTTGACCACAGATGAAAGAGGCTACTGTGGAGCTAGTGGTACTTTCACCCTCTGCAAACATACCTATCCAGCTTCTCAGCAGGATGTAGCCAAAACCAGAAAGACTCAAGAAATGAACACCCCAGATCATGTGTTAGAAGCTGTTAAAAACTGTGCCAAGTCTATACCCTGCCATCATAAAAACCCACCTGTCACTGTCTTAATCCAGCTACCTCAAAGGATAAAGCTTTCCCCCTCCTTTAAACTGTGGTTCTTTTCCCCCTTTTTCTTTTTGCGGGGGTGGTGGTGAAACAATTTGAACTTATTCTTTCCCAGACTACGTCCTCATAACACAGTTCTGCACACATCCACATGAAGGAGACAAAATGCAAATTAAAGACCAAAGTACACACCCTCATTTACTGAGGTATATTTACAATTAGGAAGAATATTAAATGATACAGCTACCCTGCTGACACCAAGAAGCTGACATGTAATGCAGCCACTACAAACGTGTTTATAAAGAGTGCTCAGCAGTACCTTGCTACTTGACCCCATAAATTCTGCTGGTTTCAGCAGAGGTGATCTTCTGTCTCAGGAATGCCTGCATGAAGATGCAAGCTGAGAAAATAAGTAGAAGGGAGCTACATTGATTTAATGCTTTTATTTCCTAAATTCACATTATAACATGAAGTAAAACTATCAGCTTCAGAAAACAAGTTTCTTCTCCCAGCTAAAAGCTGAGAAATTTTAAGCTTATAGAAGAGGAAATTTAAGCTCATAGAAGATAAAAGCTCATAGAAGAGAAAATATATATACAGTTCTCTCTCAAACAGAAGAAAAACATTCAGCGTTTTTAAAGTCTGGGGAATATTTTGCTACATTAAATGTCCAAATGCAGGTAGCTATAACCATGCGGGTAAAAAAGGTGGTGTTTTTTAAGGTCATATTCCATCTTCCAAAAGCATTTCCCCCTTCATACATTGTCAACCATAACCTGTCACTGTACATGCCTCTGAATGAGGATCAACTTCCCCTTCCATTGCTGTGTATTTATGAGCATATTGTCACTTTTTATGGCTCCATTTACATCTGAGGAACTCAGTATCACCAACTGCACTCTGTAAGCCATCATTAGAAAGCCTGCTGAACTTAGTGTAAGATTGATCGCTTTTTACAGGCAGAGATTGCTGCACCTCTCTTCAAGTGCAAATAATAGGGAAAATGGCCTTCACTTAAATAAAATTCTCGCACAAGTAGTTGCTGGTAATAATGGGGACATTAGGAGCTACATCACATATCATCCATGTTTGTGCCTAGACCCTGAACTCCTCCATCATAGCATAACACAGCTGAATGCAGGTAGAACTCACAAGAGCTTTCCTCTGTCAGAATTATCCCCGAAACAATGAGCATGGAACTGGAACCGCAATAGAATGAACTATGCCCAGACAACAGAAAACAAAGCCAATGCCTGGGTTTATCTTGTGGCTAAGTCAAACTGAATTCCAAGCGTAAACATTACATTGAAAAATTCAGCTTCACAAAGGAAGTATACAGGACAACAGCACAAAGGAAGGTGCATGTAATTACAGTAACATCTAGAAATTCAAATAAGAGGCTCCCACTGAGCTGTATCATGAGGGAAAAGACAATTCTCAGCTAAGCAGCCCTCCTGTATTTTTAGTCTCATTGTCCTAGAGGGCAGGAGTACTACTACTGTTCAGCACAGGAGGATGTGGATACAGCTGCTTTCCAACAAGGAAGATCACCTGAGAGAAGAGGGGACTGGCTTATTGAAATATACATAATTCTTTTGCTGCTTTTCCATGATTGATGAAGAAATAAAGCTTTTACTTGTGTAATGGCATATTGCTTCTTAGCTTTTCTAGTCTTCCCCTGCCACTGTCCTGACCTGTGTCCTGTCCTTCCCACACCCCCATTTCCAAAAGAATTATTATAGAAGAAAGTCTTGCATACCAGGAAACCAAGAGATAAAGTGATTAAATTTACATGGGATGCATCCAAGCGACAGACTTAACTCAGATCCTTTAAGTTCCAGTTCACAGATAGTAGGCATGTGCATGAGAATTTATGTGGGAAGAAAAAAATGACTAAATTAGGCTTTAAGTATAATTTTTGAAAGCACTTTGTTCTCCAAAGAAAACAGTCAAAAGAATACATATGTGCCAGTAAGATATAGGCTGTACCACCAAAAATTCAGAGAAGATGGGGACAGTATTATACAAACAGCTCCTCAGCTTTGGACCACTGATCTTCCTAAGTTTTCTCCTGGTATCATATATTTTTTGAGACTGCAAAGTTCATAGAAACCCTGATCATTTAGGATGAAACTTAAACTACAGAAAACATATGAATCATGCTACTGCTGAAACTCAGCTGATTTCTGCCTTATGCATATGGACAAGCTATTTATAAACTTGACTTCCCATCAGGCTCAGCATGATGTCAGCTTACAATAACAAGTTAATGGTTTTCAGTCATTTCCACAGTGCCATTTAACTGCAAGTGCCCTACCCAAGGTAAACTGAAGGGCAAGGGAAGGGCCAACTGCATAATCAAAGAACAACATTAATGAATTTTGCATGTCTGATTTGAACCCTTGGAATTCTACCTGCAGTACAGTTTCCTTTTGTTCCCACAGTTTCACCTCACTACCCAGCTGATTGCATCTCCCCAGAACAGCTCAAGTAGTCCTTCTGATTCCAATTAGCCACAAAGCTTCATTGCCATGTGTATGTTTTTCCCGGGACAAACACAAATCCTACGCTATCACAGAAAGTGCCAAACTCCAAACTATCACATATTCCCTGACGTCTCCTAAACTCACACACTTTGGTTCACTGTCAGCAACATCACAGCAGACAAATGTCTCTGCAAATTCGCCACTGACACATTCCAAAGAAAAACGACAACATTCACTGGGGTTCTTCTCTTCAGAGGCATTAGAAGCTGTTCAGGAAGATCTGTTCTTTATTATTGCTTTTCCCCTTTTCCACCCACATGCAGCTGCCAAGATGTTCTTTAGACAAAAGGGAATGTCAACAGCAACAGCTCTTATGGCAGAAAGAATGTTTTTTGAAAAGCAAGATCTTCCAACACATTTCCTTACTCAAGACCACCTTCTCCAACATTTGCAGATATTTGCTTTTGAATTTTATTATCCCAGAGAAGCACAGCTGCCTCACCTTCTCTATAAACCGTTCTAAGAACATTTTCAAGCTGCTGTACTTTAATCCTCCACTCGCTTTCAATACTGAATTGCAGAGATAACCTTCTGCACACAGCAGTGCCAATGGTAGATGTTACCATGCCCATTGCTTGTTCACCCCTGCAGTGTTCAAGGCCAGGTTGGAGAGAGCCTTGGGTGATATGGTCTAGTGTGAGTTGTCCCTGCCCATGGCAGGGGGATGGAACTGGATGATCTTAAGGTCCTTTCCAATCCAAACCATTCTATGATTCTATGATCCTGCCATAGTTTGACAACCTCAACTTCCAGGCCAGGCTTCTAATGAAAGCAAACTCTCCACTCCCTTCAGTCACGAGTTAGGTTAGCAGAGGCCTATTTCAAACCTGACTCCTTTTTACTCCTGGGGAGGACCACCAGCTGATACAACACTCAGTCGAGGGCTAGTGATGCTCAGCTGGATGCGGACTTCTGTGCACAAGCTGTTTGCAGAGCACAAACCTACAGAAAGGCTCAAAACTGGCAATGAGAGTGATATGTAGGTAATGCGTCCATTTCACCACATGCCAGATTTGCTTAAGGCACCAGTGATGCAAAGAACTATCAGCATACTTAATACTCTTTCTTGCAAATAAACACCAGACACAAGGTGGTTAAAGTATCTCAATGGGTTTCTTGGTGCTCTTTCTTTCACAGTCAGTACCAATTTTGTCTTGCTCATCCTCATCCACCACTCCACAAGCAGTGGTGCTGTCATTTTTGTATTTTACCAGTGGCTGCAGCTGCAACAGCACCCAATAAAATCAATAGCTTCTTCACTTAACAGATTAAACAGTTTCTGTTTACTACCTTAAGAGAAACTAAACCAGAATCCAGTGAGAGCTTGCAGTTTTAAGTCACTTCACAGTCTGAATTTGGCAGAATAGGAATGAGTGGAAGGCACCACTGCCCCCTCTCATATGCTCCCATTACTCTGCTCATAAACTCTGATTAGACATAAAACTAGCTGCAAAAAGGCACTACACAGAATAGCTCCTCATCAGATAGATCTTATGTGTATCTCCATTATCACAGTGTCCTAATCTTAGAGAGCCCTAGAGGTGTCTGTGCCATACCTTGTCCTAAAACCTGATCACAAAGTATCCATGATCTTGGTCATCAACAGATTTTTCTGGGGATTGATGGTTTCTATTCAATGATCATCACATAACACAGCATTTTTAAGCAGTGAAATTTACTACAGACGTAAAGCGCCAGTAAAGCACATAGAACAATATTAAGTATGGTTGATTTAATTAAACTAAACCCTAAAAGTATTTTCACTTGTCAAAAAGGACAACAAAATAAATTAGCCAGGTGATGTTATCAGAAATTACTGAATCCATGGAGGTAGCTTAGGAGTTTACTTAAATTACACAGAATTCTATGAGTTAACAAGTTAATAAGAGAACTATATTTGAAACCAAGTTCCATTTCCCTCTCCAAACACTGTTAAGCCTTTTCTGTTCACTTTATCAGCCTTTTTGGCCTTACAATATGTTAAGAATTATTAACCAGCTATAAAATGGGAGTCCACTTATTTATTGACTTAATGTTAAGGAGAATGAGTGCTCTCATAGCAAGATACAGAAAACAGAGTAAAAGCTTTTTGTTAAACAGGTAAAAAGGTCAAAATCAAGTACTTATTGATGACATTGTGGTTTTCACCACAAAAATCTGTGAAGAGATCCCCTACAGATAACATTGCATACAGTACAGTAACAATACCGAGTATGAATGTTTTGTATTACAAACCATGACAGAAGAGATCATATAGTGATCTTTTCGCCTAGTGATTTATCACCCAATTTTCTGCTTTGGTCACTGGACAAATATCTGCGACCCAAAATAACCTTTTTTTCCAGGAAAATCAGGCAAACTAAAGAAAAAGACCCAAATCAAGCTTCTCTGGGAATTCAGTTACAAGTATGTGGCAGTAAACACCCTCTGCTCATGACAAATGACACCAATATTGAATAGCATCATCTATCATGCAAGGACAGCTCTGAAGTGTTTTATGCTTATATGATTGCAAGTACTGTAATTCCATTCAACAGAGTTGTTTCTATAAAACCCCAGCGAACACCCATGTAGATAAAGCCATTATAAGCCCCATCCACATACTGACTGAATCAATAAATATATATCTGACTCCCAGCTTCTAATCCTTTCTTCCTGTTGTCCTATGTAACTCTTATTTTTTACTCCCCAGTGATCACTGAGCGCCAAGATGCCATTTTTTGTCCGTATTTTTAGACTACTTAACATAAAATGATGCTTATTTTGGCTTTTAGAACCTCATTCTGACAACAGAAGATTCCTGACAATTGTAACTTAGTTTTTGAATGTCTCAGAGTACATTAATACAAGAGAAATAACTACAGTCATGTGAGTATCACCTCATCAGTTCCTAAGATGAACAGAATCTTGATAAATTTTAAAATAATTTCTTACAATATGGCCATTGGAAAGTAGAAATGATTGACCAAAATCAGGACAAACAAACCAAAGTATTTCTATCGCTGGAAGCACCTGATGCAGTTCATTCTTTTTAAGGTCACTTTTAAATACAATGCCAAATAGTACCACCACAGTGGTTTGAAATCTTGCCTGTTCAACAAGTCTCCTCTGAGTAGTACCCAAAAGGTGATTACACCAAGTCCTGTTCCTTTGAGAAGCTTCAGGACTATCTATGGGCTGTGGTTTTGTGCTGCAACACAGGATACACACATACAGTATATGTTTTTTGTTAGATGTTACATAACAAAATGATGACTATTAAGACCTATCTGGCAACAAGATCATAGAATCATAAAACGTATATATGAAGTCCTTTAGAGTGTTACTGTTTCCATCTCTTCATCTTTCTTGGGCTTTTTTTGGTAGTGGGCAGTATTCAGCACATGGTCCTACTTGTCTTGAGTCACTCAGGGCTCAAAAGTGACTCCATTCCAAAAGGATTCAAGAGGTTAAAAGAACTAGAATGACAAGAAACAAGTCAAACACACACAAGAATGTTCCATTTGTATCTTCTTTGAAAAACAGTGATTTTTGATCTCTCTACAGTTTCCTGTTCCAATTGCCAGTAGTTTGTTTCACCAATGAAACAAAACAGTCAAAAGAATATTTGAAAGATGTCTTGCAATTTACAAATGTGAGACAAGTACATAATAGGCATTATATTTGCTAGCAAAGTGTTTTGCGAGGAACAAGAGAAGTTTTAAGTGAGCTTTTCCTACCTTATTTTTTTCCTTGAAGCACAGCAACTTCATATTGTGAAGCTAAACAAATGCATGTACTTGGGACTGTGGAAAGAGAAAAAGGAGCTAAGAAACTTCAATTACACTCAAGTCAAACTCAGTATTAATTACAAATGCTCAGTATCTTTCATCTAGGCCAAACACCTAAGTGCAGATTTCCCAAAGTGATTTCTCATAGCAACAGAGAAGTTTTAATCTTATGGTTGGTGCATTTGCACTGAAAAAGGACAAATCTGATACCCAAAGTTTAAAGCTTTCCCAAACACCCACTTCTGACAAAGACCTTTCTGCATTTATCGAAATACCTGTGTATGTTTGAAAGGAAAAAAAAAAAACAAACCACAAACCATTTCTTGTTTACCACAGTGAAAAAAGGCCAGAATGAACTACTATAACCTGGAGAGGTCTCCTGCCAAAATCAGTCTAAGACAATCATTGTAGATATGAAGATGTATTGAATCTGAAGTGTACACCTTTGAATAAAAGTCAATATACAGATATATTTGACATGCACGTCGTACACCATAGTAATAACTCTACTGAAATAAACAACCATATACCAGGACAGCAGCTACTCTTTAAGACAGAATGCGGTCCAGAGCAGAGATATGGAGGAGTAAGCACCTGAAACAAGAGCTGGCAGGCAGGAGTTGATAATGAGGGTGCCAGGAAAAATGGAGAAAGAGTGGTGCAACACTGAGAAGGAATGAGGGTGGGCAGAATAGAAGCACCTGCTGCTTATCATGCCTTCAGAAGCCTCAGTCATACTTTGCTTGCTTGAAGCTCTGTGAGAGGTTTCTACACTCCCAAACATAGAATCACAAAATTATCAAATACTGTGGGTTAGAAGGGCCCTTCAAAGGTCACTAAGTCCAACTCCCCTGCAATGAGCAAGACATCTTCAGCTAGAGCAGTTTGCCCAGAACCGCATCTAGCCTGGCCTTGAATGCATCCACAACCTCTCTGGGCAGCCTGTGCCAGTATTTTATCACCCTTATCGTAAAGAATTTTTTCCTCACATCCATCCTGAATCCCTCCTCTTTTAGTTTAAAAACACCAAACCTCATCCTGTTGCAACAGGCCCTGCTAAAAAGTCTCTCTCTTTCTTATCGGCCCCTTTTAAGGCAGCAATCAGGTCTCCCCAGAGCCTTTTCTTCTCCAGGCTGAACAACCCCAACTCTCTCAGCCTTTCCTTGCAGGAGAGATGCTCCATTCCTCTGATCATTTCTGTGGCCCTTCCCTGGACCCTCTCCAACAGGTCCATGTCTTTTCTGTGCTGAGGACTCCAGAGCTGGATGCAGTGCTCCAGGTCAGGGCTCACCAAAGCAGAGCAGAGGGGCAGGATCACCTCCCTTGACCTGCTGTTCAAGCTGCTTTTGATGCAGCCCAGCACACAGGGGTTTCCAGGCTCCAGCACACAGTGAATTGGCTCATGTTCAGTTTCCCATCAACCAACATCCTCAAGTCCTTCTCTGCAGGCTGCTTTGAATCACTGCTCTGCCCAACCTGTAGCATTCATTCAAAAAAATTCTAATTTGACTCAATACTCTGAAATGGATTGTTACAACTTGGAGAAGTGTCTTTTTCTTGTTTGGTGTTTACTCTTTGTCATGTTCTTAGATTTCCAGGTTCTTCCTCCTCCTTTCAGTGTTCTGTTCCACTATTTGAGATGATTGCATTCTGGCCTTCAGCATAGGTAAATCTTTACTGAGTAGTGACTCACTTAAAACCACTCATCCTTCTTCATTCCCTTCTCTCACCCAGCATTCTTTTAAATGCTGATTTTTCCAATGTCCTGGGTTCAGCAGTAGCAGTCAGTTTTTCTCCTTCTTAGTAGCTGGTGCAGTGCTGTGTTTTTGACTTTTGGTCTGGGAACAGCGCTGATAACACCAATGTTTTTATTTGCTGTTCAGTAATGTTTAGTCTGACCAAGGACTTTCTGAGTCTCATGCTCTGCCAGGGAGGAGGGGAAGCTGGGAGGAAGCAGAGACAGGACACCTGACCCAAACTGACCAAAGAGGTATTCCATACCACAGCACATCATGCCCAGGATGTAAAAACTGGGGGAAGGAACCCGGGAGAGGGGGCTCACTGCTGCGTCGGGCTCGGTATCTGGTGGTGAGAGGTTGTATTCTCTTCCCTTGTTATTTACCTTGTCATTATTATTATTGGTGGTAGCAGCAGTGGTTTGTGTTATACCTTAGTTACTGGACTGTTCTTATCTCAACCCATGGGAGTTACATTCTTTAGATTCTCCTCCCTATCCCCCTGGGAGTGGGGGGGGGAAGAAAGAGAGGGGAGTGAGTGAGAGAACTGCATGAGTTACGGCTGGGCTTAAACCATGACATCCAGCTTTCTCTTCCTTTCACAAAGGGTATTCTGCTTTGTAAAGAGACTGAGAAAGCTTCAAAAGGTGGCATCTTCCCACATTTCTCGCTATAGCCAAACACAGAGTACAGTAAAAAGCCCTCACTGTTCATATGTATATTTCATCCCCATGTTTTCATCCTCAAGCTGTCAGAACTGACCATGGATGGGTATTTTGAAAAGTATATCCAGGAAGTGTATCCAGGATTACCTTTTTTTTGGCTCTGAAAGTTTTAAAGACACAGTTGCTACATCAAAAGGAAGAGAAAAAAAGTCTGATGTGGGTAGGATTGAAAACATGGTTTTGGAGATGAAAAATGAACTCTGTGGAGTACTAAATTAATCCACTGTACCACCTATGAGAATATTATAGGCTCAGTACACTTGTCATGTTTCACCTTTTCCCTTCCCAACTGTAAAAACATCCTCTGCCTGGGACAAAGTGATAGGAATGCTTTCCTGCCTGATCATGAGGGATACTTAAAGATTTATCACACTGAACAGGTGCAACAAATATGCATTGAAATGAACATTTAAAAGATGTAGAATTCACAAGAATTCCAGTGGTGTCCTGGGAGGTCTAAATCGAGTTGATCAGCCAGTGCATAAATAATTCCAATCTCTTCAGGAAGCTTTAAGTAGTAAAAAGTAGAGCATTATGCCAACAGTGATTCTAAAAAGAAGATAATCTATCCACTGTAAAAATTAAAAGTCCTTCTATATAACCATATTCGTATATAGTGTTTTCAATCACTGCAGTTATCCAAGATGCTAGAGAGGCTAGCTGAACATTAGTGATGCTTTATGGCTGTAACTGAACTCCAGGCCTCAAGGGCTACACACACAGCCATGCTGCAATATCTGCTAACCTCGTGGGCTGCAGGAGCCTTTATTCATTAAGGGGTGGTAATAGATGCACTGGATCAGGGAGGCCAAAACGTCTGCATGGGAACTGCTTGCCATACCCATAGTAACAGGTATCAAAATCTAGGGTGTGCGAGAGAGGGAAGCAGTGCATCCACCAAGTGATCCATTCCACTTTAGAGAGGGGCACCTCTCACACTATCCCCAGCACAACCCGGAGTAGTCATTATTATATATTATATAATGAATAACTATAATATAATATTATCGTTACCTCTCAATTAAAACCAGCAGCAGCCTTGTTTTCACTACTTGATGAATATTGCTTATTCTGTACTAAAACCACAATTTCTTTTAACCATAAAACCATAGAATGGTTTGGGTTGGAAGGGACCTTAAAGGTCACCCAGTTCCAACCCCCTTGCCGTGGACAGGGGCAACTTCCACTAGACCAGGTTACTCAAAGCCCCGTCCATCCTAGCCTTGAACACTTCTAGGGTTGGGGCACCCACAACCTCTCTGGGCAACCTGTTTCACTACCCTCAGAGAAGAATTTGTTCCTAATGTATAATATAAATCTACCCTCTTTCCATTAAAAGCCATTCCCCCTTGTCCTATCTCTGCATGTCCTTGTAAAAAGTTCCTCCCCAGATTTCTTCTAGGCCTCCTTTAGCTACTGGAAGACTGTTATAAGGTCTCCTGGAGCCTTCTCTTCTCCAGGCTGAACAAGCCCAACTCCCTCAGCCTGTCTTCACAGGAGAGGTGCTCCAGCCCTTGATCTCTGTGGCCTCCTCTGCAGTCACTTCAACAGCTCCACATCCTCTTGTGTTGGGGGGGCCCAGAGCTGGCATCAGGACCACAGGGGGAGTCTCACAAGAGCAGAGCACAGGGTCAGAATCACCTCCCTTAACCTGCTGGCCACATTTTTGATGCAGCCCAAGACAGGGGTGGTTTTCTTGGCCTGCGAGCACATACGCTCAGCTCATGTTGAACTTCTCATCAATTAACACCCCCAAGTCCTTCTTTCAATCATTCTTCGCTCAGCCTGAAGTTGTGCTTGGATTCTTAAACTTCAAAGATGTGAGCATAAGGTTTACAACAACAGCATTTCTGCACACCCTTAGTGTCCGTAGGAAGGAATTCTAATGATTTAGAAACTCAACAAAAAAATCTAAGAGAGTTGTAAGAGCTGTCTAAATCTACAGGACATGCCAGCAAAAGTCAGACACATGATTTGGGAACATTATTAATTACAGTGAAAGCAACTTCCAAGCAATGTCCAACTGGCAGATCTGCCCAGTCAATGAGCAGTACCACAGGAACTGGGTTGTTTTTTTGGGGGGAGTTGTTGTTTGTTTTTTAAAAAGCATCTGGAAGAAAACCTTTGGCCCAATCTCATTAATGGTTTTCTTTCAGATGCTGCCTCCTCGCTTTCCTGGAACTCAGTTGCATTTCTATTGCATTCATAAATATAAACCTTATTCTCAAATGCTTATTGCCTCCTTTTATCAGCATAACCCTATCTAACAGTTAATACGAATTTACAGCATGAAGAAATGAGAAAACTGTTCTGTTATTGCCAGCTACATATAAGTGAATATGTTTTCCTTGACATCAATATTTCTTTTCTCTTTATATTAATCTTAAAAGTAAGGCTTATCTTGACCACTAAAACCTGAGCTTAGAAAAGAAACAGCTGGAAGGAAGTATCATTGGAAAATATTTAATTATAGCAAGTTTTTTCTTTGATCTGTAGATAGTGTAACATTCATTTGTGATATTGAGTTGAACCATTACATTTCAAACTTTACTGCCATGACAACTAAGATTTAATTCACCATAGCCAATGTTTCTGTGCTACTGAATAAAGCCAAATAAACAATAGGCTACTTTCCCATTAATTTCCTCAAATCCTAGAGATTCTTTGTCTTTAAAACAAAACAGGAAAAAAATATGGTCCCTGAAATCCCTGCTGGTAATTCACATTTAAGATTTTTAGGTCAAGTTAACAAGTAGTAAACCTCTGTTTTACTCAACCCCAAGGACCAGTAGCAAAGAACAACCTTCAAAATGTATTTGCTGGATTTGTCTCCAGTTGTCATATTCTCGCACTGTGGCCACTGGAGTCCATGGATTTTTATTACCTATTCAGTCTTGTAATAGTGAAAGCCCTAAGACTGCTTGCTAGCTGCCTTTATGCATCATTCTGCTCTGTTTTCAAATGCTCACATTTATTGTCTTTATTCCTCTAAGTGTCCAAGTATTAAACTCATAAAACATGAGAGTGATTATAACTGCAAATACCTGAAGCTTGACCTTCTTTTGTAGCAACTTAAAATACTCCTCTACTCGAAGGAGAAAAGCATCCACACTCATTAAGCAGGCTCTGCTTTAATCAACATTCTATCTTAATATAACTCTTCCAGATACTTAAACTACCTAACATATTGATGTTTTCATCATAAACTGCTTCCCTTCATCAGTACAACTACGTACTTAATTTTTAGCTTCAACAAAGTCACATGCATACATCTCCTGCTCAGGAATACTCTAAGCTAAGGCAGCATATACAGATGTTTCTTCAGTTGCTTGGTCTGTCTTACTGTTTTTCCTAAGTGTGTGCTCTCAGTCCTTGCTGGAAGCAGCACAATCACTGGGACAAATCTTTGCATGACCCAGTATGGCTATTCTCAGGTTATGTTCTTGTCCTGTTTTTCTTGCTGCTTTAATGAAGTCTCTGATCATCCTTTAAATAGATTCTTCCATATTTAAATCACTTTTTCCAGCTTTCCATTAATATTTTAAAACATCAGCATATCCAAAGAGTTGATAACTTGACATTCTACCATTACACAAGTCTTGCTGTATTTAAAAAACTCCACGAAGAAGAAACATAAACAGTAAATTGTTATCATAAGAACCCTGTACAGATGGCAAAATACCTGCCATGCAACCATGCAAGTGTTTAAATTGAATTATTAATTTTTAATACAAGGATTCTAGATTCTTTAATTGTAAAGTATTTTCAGAAAGATAGAGTCTAAGTCCACAAGATGCTGCTGAAAAATAGAAACTGCTCATTTCCTGTCCCACTGAGGTCAGTGGGAAATTTAACCTTTAAAATTTATGTTAACATAAAGAGTTATGAAGCCCTCTATCTCCTACTCTGCTCTCGTGAGACCTCCCTTGAAGTATTGTGTACAGCTCTGGTGTCCTCAACATAAGAAAGACATAGAGCTGTTGGAGCAAGTCCAGAGGAAGCCATGAGGATGATCAGGGGCTAGAGCACTTCCCATATGAAGACAGGCTAAGAGCATTAGGGCTCTTCAGCCTGGAGAAGAGAAGGCTGCGTGGAGACCTCAGAGCAGCCTTCCAGTACCTGAAGGGAGCCTATAGGGATTCTGGGGAAGGACTCTTCATGAGGGATTGTAGTGAGAGGACAAGGGGTAACAGGTTAAAACTGAAACAGGGGAAGTTCAGGTTAGACATAAGGAAGAAGTTATTCCCTGTGAGGGTGGTGAGGCACTGGAATGGGTTGCCCAAAGAAGTTGTGAATGCTCCATCCCTGGCAGTGTTCAAGGTCAGATTGGATGGAGCTTTGGGTGATATGGTTTAGTGTGAGGTGTCCCTGCCCATGGCGGGAGGATTGGAACTAGGTGATCTTAAGGTTCTTTCCATTCTATGATTCTATTCTATGGTTCTATTAAGTTTAATTTTTGTCATATGCAACTAAGTTGCTGTGACTCAGTCTGTTCTCTAGTTTTGAGAGAACGTGACAGTGCTCCTGGTTTAAAATGCAGAACAAAAAAAGGTTCAAGAACTCAAATCAACATTCCTTGCACAAGCCTTTGCATTTAGATACCTGTCATGGTTTAAGATGAACCCAGGACAACAGCAAACAAAACTCTTTAACTTAGTGAACATTAAAAACCCTGAAACAAAAACTCAAAACAAAACCCAACACACTTCTTTGAATCAGACTACTGCTGGTAATAATTCATCTAACTGAAAATACAGGATTCTGTGGGAAAATTCAAAGAATGGAGAAAATTTGAATATGGAAAATGAAACTTTGTGAAGAGTGACTGACTTCTGATGGATTACACTTGAAACAACATTAAATAAGTGAATTTCCATTTTTATTTTCTTGAAGTTTTAACCCTGCATCAAAGCATAAGCAAAGTCTCTCCGTTTTATTTGCCTCTTGCCATTTATACTTTGAATTTCTTTAACAACAGATCACATGCATCCCCCAGGCAGAAGGAGAAGTTTTTCATATCTTGTGATGCACACAAGTGGCATGTGCTCAGGGAACTGATTTCAGGGTAAATCAGTAGGAGACAAAGTGGTAGCAATAAGTGGAAAGACTGCAATGAGAAGAGACGCTACCAGCCAGACCTCAGTTAAGAAGATGGGAGAATGGAGCTTAATCTTCCAAGAGAACACAGCAGACCCAGCAGAATTTCTGTGGCTTTGACTTACAGCAGTGACCAAAACTAGCCATGACAAGAAGGGTCTACCTGCACAAGGACAAAACAGGCCAGCAGAGGGGTTTGATCTTATTCTATGCATTTGTTTGATTGCTTGTACAAATTACCACTGAAAATGTAAATAAGCTGCATGAACAAAGCAGCTTCCAACCAGAAATTGTTCCTCAATGATATGTGCAGCTGGGAGCTTCTACAAAAATCTTGATCTTGGACAGTACAGTCCACCTCCCGATGGAGGCAGCAAATGGAGGCAGTATGCGCATTTAAACAAAATCATATAGTTCTCTCTCTTCACATACTAGCAGCAACGATGAGGGTGAAGTCACCGAATCCTCCATTCTCCTAATCTGTGCCCAAAACTGCCAAAGAGAATGTAAAATGCTCTCCAAAAAGAAAGGACTGCATAGTGAATCTCAATCTAGACCTCAATCCCAAACTAGACACTGTCAGCATTTAGTTATAAATCCATACTAAATCTCTGGAAGCAGGCTAGCACCTTCAACATTCCAGAAGTACCCAAAACAAGGCAAAGAGAAATCAAATGAAAACTCCATGCCTCTTTTAAGAACTTTCATTTATCTGATCCTGTATGTTCCAAAAGTACGTAACTGCAGGCTTGCCAAAGGAAATGGGAAGAAGATCAAACTGCTAACACACAATGACCCAGTTAATATGCAGATTCTTTCATTTGAAAAAGAAAGTAACCTTAATAGTAATAGTAATTACGTCTCCTCCATGCAGCCATCCAGTGAATTGTTCTCTATATGAACATTATATAAGGGTATGCACAACCTCATTAGAGTAAAGATTTTTCAAGTGCACAAATGTGAAAGAGATTTCTGGAAACTAATGAGTGCAGAACTATAACTGAAAGCTCCAGTCATACTGCTGCTATTCAACTGTATTAAGAAGAATTAGATGCCAGGTCTATGCACGTCACACAACCTTTGAAACCCAGCATCAACCATGTTAACTGATTCTCACAAGCTAAAAACAAAAGCTGAAGTCTAACATCTTTCCTTGGGAAACCAATCTGAAAGTTCATGCATTTAGGAGGTTTTTTAATCATTATAAATAATCTACAACCAGATGAATTAAAGGTGTTGCATTGTTTTCTGGGCAAATCATACTTAGGGTCTATGTAACTTCTCTTTAACTTAAAACACTGAAAGGAAGGAGTTAAAAAATTAGAATAATAAAGAGGTCTATGTGCAGATGGAGGGCTGTGATCTTGTTGGGATGATGAAGACAAGATAGGATAGATGACATGTTTGGAGTGCTGCAATGGAGGATTGCATGGTATAAGCTACCGAGTGGGTTCCTGGAGAGCACTGATGACATCTCTCTGACAAAAGTAATAGAGGAGGCCAATAAAGAGAGGTGATTTCCTGGACCTCATACTAACGAACAAGGAATTGAGGATGTGAAGGTCAAAGGCATCCTTGGCTGCAGTGACCATAAGGTGATTAGAGTTCAGGATCCTGAGCAGAGAGAGCAGAGCGAAAAGCAAGATCACAACCCTGGAATTCATGAGAGCAGATTTTGGCCACTTCCTTGATCTGCTCGGAAGAGCCCTGTAGTATAAGACCCTGAAGGTCCTGTAGTATGAGACCCTGGAGGTCCTGTAGTATGAGACCCTGGAGAGACAGGAGCCCAAGAAAGTTTGTTGATATTGAAGCACCACTCCCTCCCAGCTCAAGAGCAGTATATCCCAACAAGCTACAAGTCAGGCAAACATGCTAGAAAGCCTGCATGGATGAACAAGGATCTCGTGACAAAATGCAGACATGGAAAATGAGTATACAGAAGACAGAATGAGGAAGGTAACCTGGAAGGAAAACAGAGAAACTATCCAAGGATGCAGAGATGCAGTGAGGCAAGCTAAGTCCACTTGGAGATGACCCTGGTTGAGGTAAGGCTAAGGTACTGAATGTTGGCTTTATCTCAGTCTTTACTAGTAAGGCCAAGCTTTCTTTCTCTAGTATGCCCAGAAGCTCACCTTCTTGGATTCTGTTCAGTAAAAGTAAAGAGTAAGTGTAGGAATGTGTACCTAATAAAAACTGTTCAAAGTACCAATCAGTTCTTTCCAATCCAAGTAAAATTAGTATTTATAATATTTACCCCTTTATTTGCAATAACAATCTTAAAAACTAATTTGAGCCATTTACATCAGTTTTGATGGTTCACACAAGATGACGTATAACAATAAAAGCTATGACTGTCATACCCACAAATCTGCGCAAACAAGAATTAAATAGGTGCAGAACGATGGAAAAAAAAATTCTGCATAAGCTTCACGAAGTAACCTCCCAGTCACTGGCAGGATCAAAGCGTCATTAAAGAAAATAAAGGGAAGACTGGCAGGAATCTCAAGCGACCACCTGCCCATCTCCCAGGCACAGGCAAAGTCCTACATATGTGACACCAGATCTACTGTTTGTAAGTGCTGAGCATCAACACATCCTTAATGTTAGAAAGCAGCCTCCAATATTTAAGCTCCAATTTGACTGTGTTAATGAACTAGTAGAGACAACTAACTGAGACATCAGCTATCAATGGATTCAATTTTCGAAGACATAAGTATTCATATTGAACTCTCTTGAAAGGTACTGCAAATTTTTGCCCTGTCTTTTCCAGTTTCCTCTCTGCACTGTCTTGCTTCAGTATGCTTCTTCTTGTTTTGTTTTCAGTAAAGAACTCATTTGTCCAAGCTGGTGTGTTATTGCAATTTCTATCTGATTTGTGTTAGGTTGATTCCTACTTCTGGAATTATCATTTCTTTGAAGAACTACCAGGTCTCCATAATTCTTTTTTCTACTTATGGCTCATTTCCATGTGATCTCTTTCTATGAATTCCAAATTTAGTGATCCTTAAGCTTTACTAATGTTTGGAAGTTTTTGATTAACTCTTGACTTTCACAAGTGTTCTGCTCAAGACACTCAGACTTACTGCAAGGGCATGGTATTAGACAAGGCTTCCCTAGTTATAAATTTTGATACACTTCCAGAGTTCTCTATATAAAGCTCTGTACGAGTTCTTCCTTTCATCTAAAAACCCTAAAAAACCTAGGTCTTAAAAGAAGTGAGAAATATTTCATCATTCAAGACAGCCTGTAGAAGATTTCTGCATTTTCTTGTGGATTACAAACTTGACTTTTTCCCCCAGCTCCCAGTGCCAGTAGGGATTATGGAGAGAAGTAGAAACTGCACTCAAAACAAACACTAAGATATATAAAAAGATTTTTCTCTTGTTTAAGTCAACTCATTAACTTCTGATGCAGAACTGCTCCTTGAAGACTATCAATTGTATAAGAGTTGCGAACAGAAGCATTCCTCCTAGATAATGCTCAAAAAGAATTCTTACGCAAAACATGTAAACCATAAGATTATTTCATCCTCATGCACATTCAAATTTGCACATAAATTGAGCCACAGTTATCACAGTGAGGAGGAAAAGCCATGTTTCCACATAATGTAAAGGCCTGAAGACAAACACAACACACTTACATTCACTGTCAGAAACACTCCTTCGCAATCTTGGTGCAAACCAGCCCATGCTTGGACAAACACTCCATGCCGAAGTCTATCTGAATGATCTTTCTAAAAATTAACATATGGCTTGCAACAGATGAAGCAAGTATGTAACTCTGAAACAGAACTGACATATTTCCTAAAGAGCCTGTACCCTTCCATTCCAACACACCAGTCACAGGAGCCATCCCACCATGTTTCTGTGATGCCTATGATATCATACCCCTGTAGACGTGCACACATCTCTAATTCCTCTTGTTTGTTCCCCATGCTAAGGGCATTTGTATAGAGACATCAGAGCCGAGCTCCAGTTGAAGCCGGCTCATTGGCTGGAGTAGCTGCAATATCTCTACATAGCTCTGAATGTTTACTAGAGGTGCTGGCAACTGACTGGGTGTGTTGGGATGGAATGATGCCCCCTCCCCCAACACAACTAGTTTAAAGCATCCTTGACCAGTCTGGCTCTTTAGGAAAGACAGGCTCGGTAGGCTGGGAGGGGGAGTTGCTATTTATGTTAGGGATAGGCTAGAGAGTATGGAACTCTGTCTGGGGACAGGTGAGCAGTCAACAGAGACTTTGTGGGTGAGGCTTAAAGGGAGAACAGTGATGGGAGACATTATTGTGGGGATCTGTTACAGACCGCCTGACCAAGAGGACTCTGTGGATGAAGCGCTCTATAGACAGATAGGAACAGCCTCACGCGCCCAGGCCCTTGTTCTGATGGGGGACTTCAACCACCCTGATATCTGTTGGAGGGATGGTACGGCCCGGCACAAGCAATCCAGGAAGTTCCTCGATTGTGTGGAAGACAGCTTCCTTCTGCAAGTAATAGAGGAGCCGACAAGGAGGGGTGCCATGCTTGACCTCATGCTCACCAACAGGGAAAGGCTGGCTGGAAATGTGACGCTCCAGGGCAGCCCTGATTGCAGCGATCATGAGATGGTCGAATTCGAGATCGTCAGGACAGTGAGAAGAGCGTGCAGCAAGCTCACTGCCCTGGACTTCAAGAGAGCAGACTTTGGCCTCTTCAGGAACCTGCTCAGTAAGGTTCCATGGGATATGGCGCTAGAGGGCAGGGGGGCCCAAGACTGTTGGTTGATATTCAAGAATCACCTGCTGCAAGCTCAGGAGCGATACATCCCTACTAGAAGGAAGTGCAGGAGGAGGGCCAGGAGACCTCCTTGGATGGACAACGAGCTGCTGAGGAAACTTTGAGGGGAAAAAAGAGGTTTATAAAAGGTGGAAGCAAGGACAGGCGGCCTGGGAAGAATACAGGGACGTTGTTCGGGAAGCTAGGGACCAGGTTAGGAAAGCTAAGGCCCACTTAGAATTAAACTTGGCTAGGGATGTGAAGGATAACAGGAAGGGATTCTATAGGTACATTGCAAATAAAAGACAGACTAGGGACAACGTGGGCCCTCTCCAGAAGCTATCGGGAGAACTGGCTACCCTGGATTTGGAGAAGGCTGAGGTTCTTAATGACTTCTTTGCCTCAGTCTTCACCGGAAAATGCTCTGACCATACCACCCAAGTCTTGGAAGGCAGACGCAGGGACAGTGAGAATGAAGACCCTGGGCCCACGGTAGGAAAGGATCTGGTTCAAGACCATCTTAAGAACTTGAACGTATACAAGTCCATGGGACCTGATGAAGTCCATCCGCGGGTCCTGAAGGAGCTGGCAAATGAAGTTGCTTCTATGAAGTTGATTCTATGATATACCTTCAAGATTCATTACATTTGGCACTGCCACATAAGCTTTAAGTTTGAGTACTTCTAGCTTTCTTGTTCAAGACCTGACATCTGAGATAAAAATCAGGCACTGAACTTAATCAGCTTCTGACTAATGTGACCGAACAAATAGTGAAATTACTTAATTCCATTTTCATAAGATTGTGGCCTTTTATTACTGGAAAAATCTAAATTTCATTGAGTTTATAAAGGCACACTCTTTTTAGTAGCGATTTTTGTTTTGGTTTGATATCAAAGAGGAAGATAAATTCTCTATAGTTTCATGGAAATGCAGTGCAAAGAGTTTTGAATGCTGCAAGATCATGGTCTCTGAGTCAGAGAAACTGCTTTAACAAATAGTCCTGTAATAGTTCAATGAACCATAGCAGCAGCTTTGATAAAAAGCAAACTGCATCCAACAACCCCTAAAAGCGACAACATTTTGCTCTTCATACTATTTAAAGGAGATATTTACCCTAACTACATGTTGAACTACCTGGCATTAGTCTTTTAGAGGTAAAACAAATACCTCTGTCTCCCCTTTTGTGCATTTTTATAACCCTACAATATTATTTGAGTGTTCTGTATGTTTAACTAGCAACAGATAGTTCAACATCTCAGTCATACACTCAGTTTGATTAAGTATTAAAGGAAGACTTCAGGCAGCCCTGATCCACAAGTCATAAAAGCAAAGCCCAAGACAAAGGCAAGAGACATTCAACTGTTATGGTATAACTGACATTTTTGAGCAATGCCATACTCCAACAGCACTGTCTCGCCCTGGTGTAACTACACCAATTGCAGATCCCAGTCACTGTACAAAACTGCTGGAAAGTCGCGTTAAAGACCTGAGAATATCTCCTGCCTCACAAGGTTCGAGAAGAAAACTCCTTATATCCTATGCAAAACCAACCCTCCATGGTTTTTTTCCTCCTTTTTTTCTTTTTTTATCAAGTGGAAGGGAAGGCAGTGTTGTATGAATGCTCCATCCCTGGCACTGTTCAAGGTCAGGCTGGATGGAGTCTTGGGCGACATGGTTTAGTGCAAGGTGTCCCTGCCCCTGGCAGAGGGTTAGAACTGGGCGATCCTAAGGCCCTTTCCAACCCTAACTATTCTGATTCTATGTCTGTATACACTACAGCCAGTCCATACCCTCATGACCAGGGTTATAATAATTTTGGACTGAGAAAACACTTAACTCTCTCTTTTGGAATAACCGTCTTCTCCTAACACTTCAAGAGTTTCGTGACACACCAGGGCTGCACAGGTAGTTTGATGATGGCAATCTCCTACTTCCCACACAGATGCAGCTTACAGGTCTAAGCACCTGCATGAATACATGTGCAAGGGCTGCTTTTCAGAGCAGAAGACAACTGTAACCAACTGCGATCCAAATCTAGATTGTTTTCTGAAACCCTTTATAAGTAAAGGTGACAGTAACAGCTCTAGAGGGACTTCACTCATTTCCCTGTCCTAGGTTTCCTGTAAGGTCACGATTTTAAAGGGAAATAATATGCTGGAAAAGATATACTAAAGAACAACCCCACACCCACCTCAGTTCCACACGGTTTACAATGGGAAAGTACACCTAGATAGCTTACCAACTAAGGCAGACTAACACAGGTGATCACATGCAATATGGCTTTGTTGGAGGGCTGCTCTTGAAAAACAAGCAATGTATTCAGAAAAAACAGTATGAAGTTTATCACAACTTGTACTGCAAACTGCCAGGAAGCTGCTGGTGTTGAAGAAAAAGCAACAAAGTAACATATAAATATGTAGATAAGTAGCAAGTCTCAGTATCTACAATGCTATTGGTGCTTGGACTTTATCTTTGCCTCAAATTTGCATTGTGATTTTAGGCAAGTCACACCGATCTCTCTGTAGATGCATTTAGATACAGATTTTTTCCCTCAAAGCACTTTAATCTCCAGGGATGAAACATTATATGAAATGTAAATGTTGATATTTACATCTTACAGCCTTCTAGTGACAGTTAAAATGTGCATTCTATATTTATCATCTGATAGAACTGATTCAAAAGCAGTCCTCATACACACTTTGCTAATGTGTGAACGTTCAGCACAACTCATTGGGTGTTACCTGGCTGTGAAGTATGACCAAAACCAAATACAACAAAAAACCCCACAGTGAACAAACCAAAATCACCAAACAACCCCCCAAAACTTCTTTCCAGAAGCATTCCATGGATATTATTCTGTTGTATGTAAGGACTCGTGGAGTCTGGAAGCCCCTCCAGACAGGACAGACTGTATATGGTACTTCATTTACCAATGGAACAAGTGTCTAACCTGACAAGTCATGTGAATGGTACACAAGAGAGTGCCCTACATGTGGGAAATACCCAATTTTTATCTTCCAGCTGCAATCTACTGCTGAGGCTTACAAAGCCACAAACAGACAAAGAAGAAAACAACCAAAAGATAATGCAATGAAAACTAAATCACACTCCTCAGATCAAATGTAGTCTTTCTTCTCAGTAGTAAGAGAGTATTTGCCCAGAAATGTAAGTCATACTAGAGCCATGTTGGAGGCTTTTTGTCCCTTCTGAAGTGCCTGTATTTACATAAAGAAAAAAGATGCAGTTATGCCATGAAGCAGGTAAGTATGAGGTCTTGTTCCATGCTTATTGATGCTTATGTTACTATAAAGCAATCATATTCAAATGTATTTTGAGTTTGTCTTATAACAATTAAAGTCCATGCTCTTAATCAGATGTTCCCAGAAGTATATAACATGGCATCTACTGGAATTTGAAGCTCTATGTCCCACTGCTTTTTAGAACATATGTAAAGGCAACAGCCTTCTCCTCCCCCTGAGCAAACACATGGTGCCCAGTGGGTGAAGAACGCACCCAGGATGCAGGGAACCCAGTTCTGCAACTTTCTCTGCCAGAGGAAAATGCAAACCCACAGCTACTCCTCGCCAAAAAGGCCAACCCCGCCACTGTCCTGCCACTGTGCTGAACACCAGCTGTACATTGATTCTCACACTACTTATTGATGCAAAGCGTGATGTGTAGTCACAGGAACTGACATCTTAGTGGAAACAGCACTGAGAACATTTCAAACACATTCCTCCTTTCTCATACACATGTGAAATATCATGCCAAGGCACCACTAGTGACTTACCCCTGAGCTACTGCATACCCTGAAAGCACTTATGTGTACATCTCTCATGCTTTGAAGGCACTTGGTTTCATTCCCAAAGTTTGCCAGAAGAATGTCAAAATATCCTCCCCTTTTGCCATAACCTGTAACAGCACCTTCGATTAAGAGCAGGTGGGACTGATTTTTACTGGGTCCCACTTGGATATAATCTTTTACCTGTAACTCTATACCAGCAGCAAAAAAATCTGGCAGCTTAAGAAATATTTTAGAGCTATCAAACTATTGTGGTTATTCCTCCTATAGCAGTTTAACACACTGCCACCCCTAAGGTTAGTTTCACCTGTGCGACGGCAGTTGCCTTGCCAGGACATTGGCAGAAAGGAACAGGAGCTCCAACCTTTGCCACTTCACCATCCAGACCCTGAGCTTCTTCACCTGCCAACAATGTGACTAAAATCTGTTGCAAGCTGCCTGTTCTCATGTTCTCTGCATGCAAGGACAAGCAATGGAGTCTTGCATCTGTTAGGGCATCAAGTATGTGTGTGCAAGCCTATATTTAAAACAGGTTTCATTTTCTTTGAAACTTCCTGAAGGGGGAGGAGTGCTTTCAGTATGTGACACTTCACATGCAGATCATGTATAAAATAGACTTTAAAATCAAAGAAATATCTAAAATGTTGCCACATGTAAAAACATGCAGTATGTCAAAATAATTTTACTACATCTCAAGGTAGCAACAAGCAAAGTCATCTTGTGACACACTTTTATTAAATCTGGAAAGCTATTAACAACTGTTGAAGTACTATTCCACATTAAACTCAGTACTGTTTACCTAGGTGCACGAGGCATTGGATGTAAACATGTTTACTTATAACAGTCTGTGATCAAGAACTAACAGTCCATAAGTCTGAGAAGGTTTCACTTTGTGTAACTGTAGATTCAATGTGTTTCCACTGCCCCGTTCCAGCTTTAACACTTAGATCTTGAACAACCCTCCTAACCCACAAAATTTATGACCAACTCTCATGAGGCTCAAAGACTCCATACTCCTCTGCGCACATCAAAGTTCCTGATTTATTACCCTGGCTACAACAACAGAACACTGGCTGTAAATAGAAATATCTTAAACTTTAACAAAAAAAAAAAAAAGGAAGAAAAAAGAAGTACAGGTGTTTCCTTTGTGCTTATTTTTCTCCATTTATTACTCCCCCTCAACAGACCTTATATTACCCAAGTTAACAAAGCAAATAAGGGTTACCTTTTACATGAAGGTCATAGAAACAAATTAGTACAATTCAATGGAAAAATCATGCCTGTATCTGAAAATATCCCCATAATATTAAGTAATACCTACAGTTGTTAGAAGCAGGATTAACAAGGAAAAGAATACCTATTCCCAGCTTTACTGGATTATGTCACTGCTTTTTAACAGCACAGTTCCTGCAGTCCTACTGACAGTATCGCAGCATCACAGTTTTGTTTTCAGCTGAAATACGTTCACACCTGTTGCTTCACCAAATGTTGGAAGAGGGAACCGGGAACAGTAGCCATGAAAACAACTGAAACAACAGGAGAGCAGGCTGAACAACAAGAAAGGGAACATTCTGTAGAAGGGACTGCTGATCTTGTAAGTCAAACCAAGTATCCCACCACCATCAGAAAGAGTTTGTGAGAAGAGGGCAGCATGAGGCAGGAGAGGCACACTTTCCATTCAAACAAACCAACGCTGCCTTCTAGTTAAAGCATTTTAACAGCCTCTTGGGTTTTTAAAAGATAAAACTTATTAAAAATAATGAATATATAAAAATCAAGTAGATGGTATCCTTTAAACCTTGGAGCAGTTATGCCATGACGTCCTAACAAATGCACTGGAAAGAAAAAATTGTAATAAGGTTTCTGTCTGATTCTGTACACACACAGTAAGTTGTGAGTAAGAGCTTTTCTCTTTCCTCAACCATGCAGCTATATAGTTCAAGTCATGTTATCACTTCTAAAGCAAGAATTAAAACCATAAAATTACATTAGGGGAAACACATAGATGGAGATCACAGAGAAGAGTATTTCCGTTTCTATTCAAAAGGGTTTGTTTATTAAAGATTCAAGAGCATTGTACGGTCTGTGAAATCAAGAAAAATCCCCAGAACAACCTGAGTTTTGATACAGCATCTCAGTATCTACCTCACAAGCAGAAAAACATTACAAAGATATCAACAGTTTGACAGCAGCTTTTAGATCTACAATCAACAAATAAATGTCATCCAGAAAATGTTTGAACACAGCCATGCACAGAAACAGATCAAGTTTGATTTCAGGTTACTTATGCAATACCATGCCTCTAAATTCTTATCTTCTTCTGTTAAAGAGAAGTTAATGGCTGCCCAGACTTCTGGTTTCCTGATGCATTGTGTTAAGTATTTTCTTCTTCCAACTTGAATAAATAAGATAAAATATTAGGGTTTTGTAAGTGCACAAAGCACACAAGCACTTAATGAATCAGAATACTGCAGGAACTATGTAGGCAAAGTACACAGACTTTTTTATTTATTAAAGCTGTCCACAAGCTATGCCAGGAGTTGTTTCTCCCTATTTTTCCAAGGTCTTTGTAGGAAGAAATTTGGGACATTTCTCTCTTCTCATCTCCAAGACCTAGGTTGTTGTATAAAGTGGCCAACTGATACCGAGCTAAATTAACATCAGAAACTTCAACTGTTAGGGTTCAGCCAGCCAACAAACTAAAATCTCCAATCTGTATGCCTATGAAAACTGTTACTAATACTGTGTGCAAACTTCAGACTAACGAAAATACGTTCTCTTCAAATGGAGACTTGCAATAGAACATGCTTACACAACTGGATTAGCATTTCTTTTCTTGCATTCCCATCAAGAAATCTCAAATATTACCTAGAGGTTGCTAACCTCTACCTCTAACTGCTCTTAATAAGGTCATGTAAAAGAAAAATTCTCATTCACAACCATATTTCAACTCAATAATGAAAAGAAACACACACCACTACTACCAAAACACATAAGAAAAAACACAACAAAGAAGGTAGACAAAATACTCTGTCTTAGCAACTGTATCATTATTTTGAACTCTATGGAGGAGAAGTTGAAAGCATAAATCAAGTCTCGGCACCTTGTGAACATTTTTAAAGCTTCAGCTGATTGTAAACAGGAATGCAAAAAGAGCCATTTTCAAAATGTTTTATTAGACCCATACAAAAAAGCAGACAATCTGAGGTCTCAAAGATGCTTTCCTTTCAGACATGTCACCAAAAATAGCTAGCCCGCTGCCAAGAAGCCTTCCCAATATTGACAATTATCAAACTCAGACTGTTCTTTTTAAATAATATTGGTTTTAAAGAATACCATTATACTTGATTTCCCTTGACATATCTACCAGCCTCTGCATAGTTAATGCACTATTTCTACCCATTTTCATGCTCCTTCCTGCAAATACTTTAGCAGAACAAGCTAAAAATTACTATTTGGCTACTTACCTTGACCAGCAAAATACTTACTGGCTGGTTATTTTCACATATAGGAATAATACAATTACAAATCATATGTTGACAGTTGAGCACCCCATCATATTTTTTACTGAATCATGTTTCAAATAAGAAGCAGTACACATAAAATTTTAACATAGGTTCCCAGCCATCTGTTGTCTTCGGGAGTCTGCAATAATGGAGGAAGTTATTCCTAGCGCTCATAAACAACTTCCTGCTAGAAATCACCTTTTATTTCCCATGAATTTGGCAGCATCCTCCTGCTTGAGAACGCTTACTAACTTGGTTCAGATTATAATCTGCCCCAATGAAAAGCAAACAGGTTGATGAACATAGTAAAGATGGAATAAGAAGCTAATAATGAATACCAGGAGGTTGTAATATTTCCCATCAGCATCACCTGAACATAAAAAGTACATCTGCCCACAGTTTAAGAGAAAAGCCTGAAGAAAACAGCAAAGAACATACAAGAGGTCGAGGGAGGTGATCCTGCCCCTCTATTCTGCTCTCGTGAGACCTCACTTGGGAGTACTGTGTGCAGTTCTGGTGTCCTCAACATAAAAAGGACATGGAACTGTTGGAACAAGTCCAAAGGAGGGCCACGAGGATGATCAGGGGACTGGAGCACCTCCCATATGAAGATAGGCTGAGAAAGTTGGGGCTGTTCAGCCTCTAGAAGAGAAGGCTGCATGGAGACCTCATAGCAGCCTTCCAGTATCTGAAGGGGGCCTATAGGGATGCTGGGGAGGGACTCTTCATGAGGGACTGTAGTGAGAGGACAAGGGGTAACGGGTTTAAACTTAAACAGGGGAAGTTTAGATTAGATATGAGGAAGAAATTCTTTCCTGTAAGGGTGGTGAGGCACTGGAATGGGTTGCCCAGGGAAGTTGTGAATGCTCCATCGCTGGCGGTGTTCAAGGCTGGATTGGACAGAACCTTGGGTGGCATGGTTTAGTGGGAGGTGTCCCTGCCCCTGGCAGGGGGGTTGGAACTAGATGATCTTAAGGTCCTTTCCAACCCTAACTATTCTATGATTCTATGTACAATGATTTTTAGTTGATCAGAAGGTCTTGCACAGTCTTCTCTAGCACTACAACTTGAACTTTATCAACATGGGAAAAATCATAGAATCATGGAATAGTTAGGGTTAGAAAGGATCTTAAGATCATATAGTTGACAAGCTGCTTACCATTTTGTATTCAAAAATGCTACAAAAAAAGTTTGAAAAACCTCTTACTAATAAATATTTATGGTGAACCATAATATTTTTACACATAAGTACCAATCACTATGTAATCAGGACTGCACAGAGAATACACTTTAAGTAGAAATGGAAGAATTCCAAGCCAATCTTGACTTACAAGAGAGGAGTTATGCTCAGAGGAGAAATGCATTCCTCTCCCTCTCTCCCTCTTCCTCCCCAGGCACGCAAAAATTCCATGTTAGATGTCAAAAGAGAGGTAACACTACGAAATACAGTAAGAATACAAATCTATGTTTTAGGTGTGTACATTGTTCCTCTTTCCAAATGCCTATGCCAGCTCATATATTTTTTGACTATAATCAAAAGGCTATCTTTTCTTTGTATTGCAGTTAACTGGTCAGCCCCATAAGCTTCCTCAGCAAGGACAGGGCATTCTAATAGGTCATAGCCTGCTCCTAGTATCACAGGGATTCTAAATAATAAATTATTGCAGACATTATAATACTAAGGAGTTATACTGATCAGACATTAGATTTAGGAAGGAGGAGGGGAAGAGACCAAGACAAAAACCAGAGACCAAAGACTGATGTGTGTGTGATATGGAAACCCATGGAGATGCTTTTATAAACATTGTAATCAAGAGCAGCTATTTTAATACAACAATGCTGGAAAAAACACATGTATTTCTTTTAATCTAACATGAACAGGCATTCCCACAAAAGCTTTTTGCTTATCAGATCCCTGCTATCAGATTCCCAGAAATGACAATTGAAAATGGGCAAGTTTTAACATTAATTCTCCTTCTGGTGCCGTGCCATGCTAAAACCATGGAAAAAGAGAAGAGCAGGGGAAGCACACTTAGCATAACTATTCAGCTATCTTGTTTGGCCTTTTACCAATAGATACCAGTGTTTAGCCTACAGAAAGTCAGATGGCTGTTTTCAAGTCAGATACAAGGTGATATCGCTGGCGGTGTTCAAGGCTGGGTTGGACAGAGCCTTGCATGGCATGGTTTTGTGGGAGGTGTCCCTGCCCATGGCAGGGGAGTTGAAACTAGATGATCTTAAGGTCCTTTCCAATCCTAACTATTCTATGTTTCTATGATTCTATGATATACTGAACCCACAGATGCAATTGTACATGTGTGAAACAAAACAAGCATAAGGAAAACTGTATTTAAACAACTTATATAAACAGCAATTTTAACCAGGTATACATGAATGACTTCAAACAAGCTCTTCCCAAACTAAAGATATCTTGATACCAGAACTCCCTCACTTCCCTGTCTCTTGTGCTCTTTAGTCAATGTAAGATTTTAAACTTATTTTAAGGTCTCACAGACACTTCTGATTTCACATTTGTATTCTGTTTCTCTCTGGCTCCATCTTATCCCAGACCCAATTCCCATGAAGCCGATAGAAGATTTGTCACAGGGCTACAACGGAACAGGACCAGGCACCAAATAGACTGGATGTAATTTAACACAACTAAACACACAGAGCAACAAAACTAATAGGCATAAGATTAACCTTTACAAAAGAGCAACCCACATGCAAGCAACATTATTGATCAGTGAATATCTAAATTCACACCACTTTCTAGAATATTAATACTACTATACTTGAGGCTTTTTCCTTAAGATGCTTCCTTAAGAAGCAATCTGTTACAGGTCTATAAAATAATAAGAGAGCCCCAGAATCCCTGGTCAGATGCTCTACTTCCTAAGAAGCTAAAATAAAACCTGGCTCAATCTCACTGATTTCTATTACACTGTCATTCAAAAGCAAAAGATGTGAACTATGACAATAAGATTTCCCTCTTCTCTGTACTGAGTAAAACAAGCAGTGAAGACCAACAGGAATATGCAAAGGATTTGTGGAACAGAAGTGGAAAAATAATGGGGAAAGAAAAAACAGGCAAAGCTGCATCAGAATGACATCTTGCATCTTAGTAGGAAAGCATGAAAGAACCAGAGATAAATCAGTCAATGGCAAATGACAGAACAATAACGTAAATATATTAAGTATAGATGGCAATGGAAAAGCACATTTGGAGGATGCAGTAGAATGTAATATCATGAGGTTGCTTCACTACATGGGATTAGTCTGGATCGGCATCTGCTAAGATTTTAAGGAGATTTAACTAAAAGTCAACAAAACTTAGTGTATTTACCCACTGAATAAACCCAAGAGTACCACATCACATATGCAGCCTAAAGACTCATGTGGAATCATGGACCCTAGGGTTTTCTTTTGATTTTTCCCCCAGGTTTGAAAAAAATTGGGGCCAACAGCTTGCATCACTTCTTACAGAAGGTCAGACTCACAAATGTAATTCTCTGCAAAGACAAATAAAAATCATCAGATCAATGGTTTGGGTTGGAAGGGACCTTAAAGACCATCTAGTTCCAACCCCACCTGGCACAGGCAGGGACACCTCCAAATAGACCAGGTTGCTCAAAGCCCCATCCGACCTGGCCTTGAGTCATCTAACGCATCCAAACAAGTCCACCAAATCCTTATGGTAACAGATATCTTGAAATCAAACATGGTGTAATCCCTTCAGAAAGCCCAAGAAAACAAAGTTTAGTGAAGCTATGTCACCCGGGACCCACAGCCAACAGATCCTACAGTGCTGCGCAAGGATGTGATTCACAGAAACCCGCTGGGATGCTGTGCCAGTGCTCATGGGGGATCATGCACATCACCATCACCCAGGAAAGTGCTCATGGAGCACAATCCTGACATCTCACACCACTCACAGCTATCTAGTAGCTTCCTAACACAGCTACTACGATAGCACTTGAGCTGTCTGTTTTCTTACAGCTGATGCAGACTTATCTCTTTTAGAGATACTTACAGTAAAAGAGCAGTTTGACAACAGTCCCTCCTATAGAAATCTTTTTCTCACTACATACAATTCTATTTTCCTGGCATCTTAGTGTCTGTCATTAACTGTCACAGTAATTATCCTTGTATATTAATTACAAGCTCATCCAAGTAGAAAAATGAAACAGTCCTTTATTAGTTGAGGGTGGTGGATGGAGGAGGGCAGAAGGGAGAACAGAACAGCTGTAAAGGACTAGTGCTTCCCACTACCATCTACCCTAGTCCTCAGCTAAAAAACAGCCTCAGGGACTTGGGAATTTAGCTCCTCAATTTTACAGAAAGATGCAAGTTACAAAATCCTGCACAAGAAAATAGTTTATATTTCATAACTGTGTTAATTTTATGGAAAAATGTTCACGTCTATTTAAATTGTCCTCAGTGAGTTTTTTCAATGACTTACAACATAAAATACCTAGAAGCAACACTGCTTTGAAAACTGGCTAATTGACAAATTTTTAAAAGGACAATTTCACTGAGAATTAAAAACAATTCTGTCAAGTGGAAGACAAGGCACAAACATTCAAAGGGTTTTAAAAATCTCTTCTATTCTTTGACATTTTAAAGCTAATTTCTTTAAAACTTCATAAAAGACTAAAAACTCACACTCCTAGAGCTAGACTTCAACTATCGAAAAGTATCCAAGTCAATAACAGCAATACCCATTTGACTCCTTAAGAGCATTCAGCCCAGAACATTTAATACTAAACTAACACTCTGTCAATGCCATGGTCCAAGAGGACAGAAGGTAACTCAAATTGAGATCATTCTGAAGAGATTACAGGTCCTTGACAGGGGGAGTAGGAGGCGAAAGGGAGGTTATATTTTTGTTTCATACCTAAAACATTACCTCCCTATTACCTCCCTTGTTAATCAAAAACATTCTGTACATTCTTTGATCTTAGAAAGGAACCACCAAAGCAGAGCTATCAGGCTCTTAAAAAGAGAGGTAATCAGTTGTGAATCAAAGTGCTTCAAATGAAACATCTGCAGGTGGAAAGGGACAAAAATAACTTCTAATAGAACTGCAGATAGGTAATCAAAAGCCCTAGTTTAACAGGGAGTAACAAGTATGCGCACAGCTACTGAGATTTGTCCTTGAAGCATTTAATCCCACTCATATTGTGCAATTCATCTCAGCACGGTCAGAGCAACTACATCTCTACTCCCACTAGATGGAAAATTCCACTTAGGCTCCAGTGAAACTCTGCAAAAGCTCAATTTGAATTCTTCCTGCTAAACCCAGTTTGGCTCAGAGAACAAATCGCTCACTTGCAAATACAGTAAGTATTCTGTTCATTCTCTCAGAGCAACAAATGAATGCCACTTCACTGTGGATTGAGCCTGCTGTCTGAACATCAGTTATGGGTTATATTCACCCTTCCTCTCTCCCTGCCACATAAGCAGTATCTTTCTTTGACAGTGGTACAGCAATCATAATGTAAAAATCTCATAGTAAAAATGTGGCAATTTAATATTATAATTGCATTGGGCTACCTTGCAATTATATGTCTACATAGATGTTATGTAACACAATACTATATTGAGCAATTAAAAGGCACAGTTAACATATGTCTTGATGCACAGGGCCTTTGGCACCAGACCTCCTCTTTATTCTTCTCTAAGGGGTTACTTCACAATAGCCTTCATTACCACCTTCTAAAGAACAACAAAATGAACAGGAGAGAGTTTTAATTTAGTTCATCTGCTCCTGTAGAATGCAAAATAGGAAGAGAAATAGAAGTGAAAATAGCAACATATTTATCTTACCCAGGTAGATCACCCCTGTGTATTCCAACTAATGCAGTCAGAGTAAACTGAAAACAACCATGGTACTCACAGAACAATGGCTTAAGAGCTGTACACAGACATACAGCCAGTAACGGCACACTGAGCTGGATCATGAATAAATACATTTCCCCCTATAGAATCCTTGACATTGTCCCCTGGCAACCATAAAAAAATGCCAATGCCTTGATAAGTAACCTGTCAGAAAATGCATGTCTGTACACCCACATACAATTTAATGACTGAAATAGACAAGAATTATAGTCTTATTCTGTATCCACAGAACTTACTTCCAACTTCAGTGGAGAGGAAACACAAAAATCATCTTTCTCTGCCACCCCACTCCTCTTTTGGAGCACAGTTAAAGGAGGGGAGGTGCAATGATACAGGTCTCTTAAATGTTTCAGGTTTTTCTTTTAAAGATTTAATTGGATTTTTCTCCCCACATGTTCTGAATGAATTAAAATAACCTCAAGAAAATAACCTAAGTGTAAACAGTTCTTTTGCTGCTACATGTACCTCACCAAAAGTAGTGATCATGATATAAAGACAAAACTCAAAAGCTGTGACCAAAAGTTAATCTATTTCCGATATCACAAACTACGCTGAAGCATTGTATTGTAAAATGGAAATTATAGAGAAATAAGCACCTTCTGGTGTATTAACAAAGGCATAAAACCAGAGCTAATCAATGATGTAACCAACAAATACAGTTTGAAACATCTCCTCAAAAAGCATTTATGATTCCAAAAGGGCAGGTAAGTCAATCATTTTTAAATGCTAAATACGGTGCATTTAAAACCTCATACTATAGTTTTTTGCCTCTAAGTGGTAAGTTATTACTTATTCTTGAGCATTCAAAAAACCATCGTAAGAAGCACGAGATACATCACATCTGCTGTGCAGAATAAGCAGAGCTATTATTGTTTTATGACATAGACAGTAGTTTACAATAAAAACTGGAAGATCTTCAGATAACCACAAATTTATCTTGTTTCACTACTAAAGGAACAATATTAAGTACAGAACTTTCTCACCCTATCTTTATATCACACTATGAAGCTTTCACACAGATAACAAGATTTTCTCTCAACTACTGATCATGCTTATTTCTCCTCACCCACCACAGCCTTGTTCCCTTATCAGGCTCCCCATCCCAGACCAGTGCCATACAGAACAACAAAAATATCTCCTGAATATCTTGATGTAATCACCATATAAATGAAAATTACACTGTATAAATATGAAAAGTCATCTTATTTCATATAGAAATGTATTAGATATAGGCTATATCTGTATCATTATCTAGTTATATATGTACATATATGGATGGGTACAAATCTAGATATTAGTCATTACATTTTGCATTAGAAAAAACATTCTGCAGGACTGAAAAGCCTGTCAGAAGCTTGTGCAGAACATCTTGCAAGCCCATGAGTTTCCATCTACCCTCTGTGGCAACAATCACGCTGTATAGCATTTGCAGATGAAGATTAACGAACAAGACCTACAATGGCTTGCACGATCTGAAATTCCTGATCTCCCAAAACAAGCATTAATAACAGAGGAAAGTGTAACCAATGAATATAAGCTCCTTCTTGAAGAATTAAAGCTGAAGAGAACCTTTAAAAGGCATTTTATAAAAAAATAACCAAGATTCAGGAAAGAACTCCCATCACATTAAAAGCCACCACAAAATCACCTTACTTTATAACAAATTGGACAAATAGTGCCCGGCTGAGCACTCAGTGCCATCCATTGGAGATGGATACAGTCCCCCTGGATCAAAAGCAAAAGCAGCAGGCCTGGATGGATTTTCAACTCGTCAGCTACTCTAGAAGGTGATAAGAAGCATTTGGTGAAAAAGTCATCTTCCTTCGTGCTAGTCTTGAGCCTCTTTCATATGCAATACCCTCCTGTATTTCTGTTTCAAGGAGGTATGCTAGGCTCATCATTGCAAGAAAGTGCAAACCCTGCTGGGATCAAACATGGCATCCAGTTCTCCTGTGTCACAAGTGGGGACCCCTGTATGAAGGCACTTAAGAGATGTGCTGGCTCCCACTTTCCTATATTATCCCAAGCCTCCTTTATTCCTAATAAAGGTGGGCTGCCTTCTGCTTTTAAAGAATATTAAAAACCAGCATGGATAATGTTTCTCTAGCAATGGAGAAAGTTAGAAAGTTAGAAAGTGGAGTTACAAAAAGATGATCTACAAAAAAAAGTAGATGTGTATTTTAGACTGCTGAATGGCACATATACATCCTCTGTTCTCAGTGCAGAGACTGCAGAACATCCAATGACTGGTGAAACTCTTGCTTCCAAGTATCTGTCTCAGGCCCATTAAGCAGGCAGCTGAACCTCGGCCATAAATCGGCGTCTGAATGCCCACAGTTTATACCATAGCATTTTAAGAAAAAACAAAGCACTGGTTTACTTTAATAGCTCATGAACCTGGGGATAACAGCATCAACATCACCCCAACCGTGTCATCTGCATTGATCAAATTGGAGCTTGCAGACACCATTTGTGGAGTCCTTAAAGAGATGAAGGACCTTCCCCAGAATTAGTGTGCCACAGGCTGTAAAGTGTTCATTGAGGGTTATATGAGGCCTATGACCCTGTATCACTTAGAGATGATAGGAAGCCTCATTGTTTAACATGAGACGGTCACACCTGGTTTTCTGTCTTTCCCTCAAAAATAGACGTTAACATCTGACCCTACAAACACAGCAACTACTAATTACTCAACAGTAGTTTCATACTCCAGAGACTTACTGCAACGTACAAAAGTTACAGGAAAAAAGCCTTAGCAAAGAGACAGTAGTAGAACTGAATGTTTCAAGAAGCAGTGATGAAAAGAACAGCTTTAGGGTATATGTGACACAACTCAGTTTAACCTTTTCATTGCACTTTATATTTCAAAGCTTTCTCACATACCATCTTACCTGTTCAAAATATTGGTTACAACCTCCAATTGCTTGAGAAGAAAAGGATAAAGACTTGGAAACAGAGAAAACCTCCCTGTCATTCTGTGGGAATGAAGAAGAGTTAAATTAGCATCCTGCAGTAATTAGTTGCAGTCAAAATACCAGTTTACTGTTTGGATTTCTGTTGCTAATTCTGTTTCCTCCAATTCTAACCTTAGAAAAAGATAGAAGAAGACTGAAACCCAAATTAGAAAGATGTTGTTCAGGATGTGACATAGGAGAAATGTGCCTGAAATTGAGAAAAAGGGAGGAAGATAGAAGATTATGTCTCCCCAAGATTTGCGACACAAAACCCACAAGGTCCAATAAATCCAGTAACCCCTACTGCAAGTCCTCCTGCTTCTGATGAGGATGAAGGAATGAACAGTAATGATAATTTAAAGGTCCCCCAATTGCTGCTTGTGTCCGTAGTAAAACAGGACCTGTGACACAGGCATCTTTAAAGAGAAGCAATGGGATCGGAGAGACAAACCAGAATAAGAGTAAATTTTTCAATAGGAGACTTAGATGCTTGGAAATAGATAGCAAAAAATTATCAAAATGATCTAACAGGAATAGCAAAACAATTTGAATTGATTGTCAAAAGTCAGGATCCTGACTGGAGAGATATAGACTTAATATTAGATGCATTAACCGAAACCGAAAAGCAACTGGTGATAAAAACAGCTTGTGCTCAGGTTAATGCCCAAATAATCACTGGTGAATTAGCAGGAAGAATGGAAGAACATGTTCCTTTGACTATACCAGACTGGGACTGTGATGATCCAGCAGATTACGCTGCTCTAAAGAGATACCAGAATCTGATTAAATTTGGCTAAGAAAATGCGATACCAAAAGCCATAAATTGGTTGGTTCTATTTGAAATAAAACAAGGACCAAAAGAAACACCAACTGAATTCTTAGACAAATTAAGAGAAGCAATAAGAAAATATACTACCTTGGACCCTTCTACCGAAGGGAAATTACAAATTGCTAACTTATTTCTAGGACAGACAACAGAAGATTTTGGAAGAAAGCTTCAGAAACTATCAGTACCTGACAGTCGAAATATAGAAAAAATAGTAGATGAGGCATGGAAAGTTTATAGAAATTGGGAACAGATAAAAGAGAAAAAGGTAGAAAGAATGATAATAACTGCTACAGTAGTATCTTTAGGGCACACAGGTACCTGTGGGAGAAGCAGAGCACAAGGCAGGGGAAGAGGAATAGCAGTTAGAGGCAGAGGAAGAATGTTCAATAAAGGAGAAACAGCAAATATTTCTCCCAATCTAGAACCTAATCAGTGTTTAAAATGCAAGGAATTTGGACACTGGAAGACAGACTGTCCTCCAAGGAAACAACAGGAAACACCAGTGACTGAACTAGAGTTAGATTGACGGGGACATGAGAAATCTACCCTGGCGAATCCACTGGTTAAATTAAAGCTAGGGGAAGGAAAAAAGGACACAGAATTATATGATAGATACAGGGGTGACTGATTTGGTACTAAATCAAAATTTAACTCCAGTTGGAAAAGAATTTGTTACAGTTGTGGGAGCTACTGGCCGCCAGGAAAAAGCATTCTTTCTGAGACCACTAAAATATAAACTGGGAAAACAGATTGGTGTACACAAATTCTAATATATGCCAAATTCACCGAAATCCTTATTGGGATGAGACTTATTAGAACATATGGAGGCAATAATAATATTTAAAGAATGAGAAATGGAATTGAAGGTAAAAGATGATCAGTTGATTAAAACTCTGAGTTTATCTTTAATCCAACAGAAAATTCATGAGAACCTTCCTGAAATAGAAGAAGTCTTTAACCAGGTATATCCGGAGTACAGGCATCTGAAATTCCAGGTAAGGCAAAAAATGCTTTGCCTATTAAAGTAGAAATAAAAAGGGGGACCCGCCCAATTAGAATAAAACAATATCCCTTAAAATTGGAGGATCAGAAGGGAATTGAAGAAATCATTGATACATTTTTAAAACATGGATTATTAACTGAATGTGAATCGGAATATAATACTCCTATCTTGCCAGTACAGAAATCCAATAGGAAAAGTTACAGATTAGTTCAAGATCTCAGAGAAATCAACAAAATTGTGGAGAATATTCATCTAGTAGTAGCTAATCCGTATACCTTATTGACTAAATTGAATAATAATCAGAAGTGGTTTACCGTTCTGAACTTAAAGGACGCATTTTCTGCCTGCCCCTGGCCAAAGAAAGTCAAATTTGCTTTCTGTCAAAGAAAGCCACTTGCTTTTGAATAGGAAAACCCTGTGTCCTGGGTTCAGCAGTAGCAGTCATTTTTCTCCTTCTTAGTAGCTGGTGCAGCGCTGTGTTTTTGACTTTCAGCCTGGGAACAGCGCTGATAACACAGACATTTTTAGTTGCTGCTCAGTAACGTTTAATCTGACCAAGGACTTTCTGAGTCTCATGCTCTGCCAGGAGGAGGGGAAGCCGGGAGGAAGCAGAGACAGGACACCTGACCCAAACTGACCAAAGAGGCATTCCATACTACAGCCCATGCTCAGTATATAAACCAGGGCAGTCACCTGGAAGGGTTAGTTCACTGCTCGGGCCAAGCTGGGTATTGGTCGGCGGGTGGTGAGTGGTTGTATCCTCTTCCCTTGTTATTTCCCTTGTCATTTCCCTTGTCATTATTATTATTGGTGGTAGCAGCAGTGGTTTGTGTTGTACCTTAGTTACTGGACTGTTCTTATCTCAACCTGTGGGAGTTACATTCTTTCGATACTCCTTCCCATCCCTCCGGAAGCAAGGGGGAGAAAAGGGGGAGTGAGAGAGCAGCTGTGTGGTTCTGAGTTACGGCTGGGCTTAAACCATGACAGGTTAACATTTCACCACACAGCATGGACGAAAAATCAGCATTTGTTTGTATTTTTTCCTATGTCTTGAAAAATAGTCATAAAATGTTACTTGTGATTTTCAAGTTTGGGGTTGGGTTGGGGGAGGAAGGGAGGGGGGGTGAGCTAACGACATCATGGCAGATTTACGGCTGGGTTTAAACCAAGACACCCTGAAACAGGAAGAAGGACACAGCTCACTTGGACGGTGTTACCTCAGGGATTTAAAAACAGTCCCACCATTTTCGGAAATCAATTGGCAGGAGAATTAGAATCTTGGGAAGCACCCACCCAGACAGGCACTTTACTACAATACGTTGACGACCTGTTAATTGCTTCAGAAACTGGGACAGAATGTGTTCAATGGACTGTAGACTTGTTAAACTTCCTAGGGCTAAATGGATAGCGGGTATCTAATCTAAATCAAAGCCTCAACTAATTCGAACTTGAGTAAATTATTTAGGATATGAAATAACAGGAGGAAAATGAGAACTTGGAGCAGCTCAGAAGGGATTACTGGCAACTACAGAGTGGACTAGTGGAAGGTTATTTACTGAAACAGGAAGTACAGTAATGAAACAGTTATCAGTGGTCTGGTGATGCTTACAATAAAATCCCTCTCCCCAGTGTAAAATGTCATTGAAGTATATAATTAAAATGATGGTGATGTTGAAGACTGAGAGATAAACGTAGCCTCCTAAATTCACTGGTAAAAATAATTTGTTAAAGGGTATACATGCAGAATGCTGTGGTGCATAAATAAGAAGATGCAACATTTACACCTCAGATACTTCACAGGTTAGCAATGTAAAATGCTTTGTCACATGTGATTCAGAGAAATTTCCAGGAACTCGCCACCAAAGCTTAACTTGACAAGCAGGTACTCTTTATTGCGGTGCCGGGAGACACGGGGGATAGCTCCTCCTAGAGTGTCTCTCCCAAGCATCAACCAGGCTGTGATTATATTGTCCTTAAACATACATATTCATTTGATTACATACATATTCATTGAGTTACTTATACAGTACATTATAAAACATTGTAACACGCCTTCATCACTTCGTTTTAGGATCCTTGTCATGTGAGTAACCACCAGGCAGGTTCTGGCCAATTCTTGGACAACACTTATCTTAGCAATTTCCTTATCTCTATAGTTGCTAACAAAGCCTAATATTCTTGAAGTTACTCATTTACAAACCGGTTCTTCAATCAACCCCTTTCTTCAATCAACCCCATTCTTCACATGCATGTAATTCTTAAGAAAAGCCAGATGACTAGAGTAGAATCCATGCACAGAAGGTTCCATTTTGATGGCTACAAACAGGAATCACATTTAGCACTTCTCAGAAGAAAGACTGGCAAAGACTGTTTATGTCCAAAGGAAGACATATGTGAGTTTCTTTCTTGTTTTTGCTCAGGTTCCCCCACTTGAAAAGAAGTTCCATTAACAGAAATAGTCATAGAGAGGTAAGATCATTACCATGCTATACAGATTGAAGCTACAGCCACCAGTCCTAACTATTGTTTGCACGCACTGCATGCCAGTTTCATCCGCTCCTGATTCTATTTAAGAAGGAAAGAAGGTTGTGATGATGGCAAGAAAGATATTTCACAGAATAGAGAGTTCACACAAATCATCAAGAAGTTATTCTAACAGCATGATATGCTGCGAAGAACAGAATTAGAATTTAATTTCTAACAGTGAGCATTTGGAAGACAACAGTAAATCACAGTGAAGTTACCCAAATCAACTACTAGTTGCACTAGTAAAAAAAAAAAAAAAAAAAACAACAAAACCCCCACAACTGAAAGCAGACTGTACATCTATAAAACTTGAAGGAAAAGTCTACTTTAAGCATGAACAGGAATATAGTTTCTAGTGTTGACAGTGCTTCTTTAGGAAAGATGCAAAAACCAGTTTTATTTTTCTCTGCAATAAATTTAAACAGAACCCCTGATTGTAGCATTCACTGTCAGTAGTTCTTCCATTCATTTAGCTCTGACTCTTTGGCTTCATCACTTTTCAGAGTAGAAACTGGCTTAAAGTAAACTAAAGCTCAACGTACTTGCAAGTCTTCATTTCATCTGCTTTTTACATTCATCAAACTTTTAGAATCAAATTCATAATTCACAGAATCATAGAATAGTTAGGGTTGGAAAGGACCTTAAGATCATCTAGTTCCAACCCCCCTGCCAGGGGCAGGGACACCTCCCACTAAACCATGCCACCCAAGGCTATGTCCAATCCAGCCTTAAACACTGCCAGTGATGGAGCATTCACAACTTCCCTGGGTAACCCATTCCAGTGCCTCACCACCCTTACAGGAAAGAATTTCTTCCTCATATCCAATCTAAACTTCCCCTCTTTAAGTTTGAACCCGTTACCCCTTGTCCTCTCACTACAGTTCCTCATGAAGAGTCCCTCCCCAGCATCCCTATAGGCCCCCTTCAGATATTGGAAGGCTGCTATGAGGTCTCCATGCAGCCTTCTCTTCTAGAGGCTGAACAGCCCCAACTTTCTCAGCCTATCTTCATATGGGAGGTGCTCCAGTCCCCTGATCATCCTCGTGGCCCTCCTTTGGACTTGTTCCAACAGTTTCATGTCCTTTTTATGTTGAGGACACCAGAACTGCACACACTACTCCAAGTGAGGTCTCACAAGAGCAGAGTAGAGGGGCAGGATCACCTCCCTCGACCTGCTGGTCACGCTCCTTTTGACGCAGCCCAGGATACGGTTGGCTTTCTGGGCTGCAAGCACACACTGCCGGCTCATGTTCATTTTCTCATCAACCAAAACCCCAAAGTCGTTCTCTGCAGGACTGCTCTCTATCTCTTCTCTGCCAACCTGTAGCTGTGCCTGGGATTGCTCCAACCCAGGTGGAGGACCCTGCACTTGGCATGGTTAAACTTCATCAGGTTGGCATCAGCCCACCTCACAAGCGTGTCAAGGTCCCTCTGGATGGCATTCCTTCCCTCCAACGTATCAACCAAACCACACGGTTTGGTGTCATCGGCAAACTTGCTCAGGATGCACTCAATCCCACTGCCCATGTCATCAACAAAGATGTTGAACAAGACCGGTCCCAACACTGATCTCTGAGGGACACCACTCATTACTGGTCTCCAGCTGGACATTGAGCCACTGAGCACTACTCTGCATGCGGCTATCCAGCCAGTTCTCTATCCACACAGTGGTCCACCTATCAAATTGATGTCTCTCCAACTTAGAGACAAGGATGTCATGTGAGACAGTGTCAAACACTTTGCACAAGTCCAGGTAGATGACATCAACTGCTCTACCCCTGTCCATCAGTTCCGTAGCCCCATCACAGGAGGCCACGAGATTCGTCAGGCAGCATTTCCCCCTAGTGAAGCCATGCTGGCTGTCACCAAGCACCTTGTTGTTTTTCATGTGCCTCAGCATGCCTTCCAGGAGAATCCGCTCCAAGATTTTGCCAGGCACAGAGGTGAGACTGACTGGTACTGAAAAATGTGACATCTCCAGTCATTCTACATTATGTTTGCCTGATGCTGCATAATGCAAGGGTTAGAATCCATGCTTATGTAACTATTGTCTTCCTAAATAAACATTTAATCTTTATGCATACTGAGTGTTGGAATTATTTAACCGCATTTAAAATAAGATACATTTAAGAATAAAGCCGTGGATAAAGCTGCAGTGTTCTGTTCTAAGCTGTGCTGTACACTTAAGAGAATACTCCAGGAGATTAGAATTCTGCTGTGACACTGGGTCATACATCTCACTTTACTGCAACATGTGTCAAAAATTACCTGCTTCCCTTCTTTCATCTATTTGTCAGAAAAACTGAAGGCTTTATAACCTTGTGTGCTGCTTTTAGTAACTGGCATATTAAAGAAAACTTACAGTAAATATGTTCATTTTTGAGTATAAGTGGGATTCGGAGACAAAGAATCTTCTGAGGGCAGCAAGTGTCCCTGGTGCTCTTTTTAAGCACAGACATTGCTAACATCTGAGGTCAGATGACAAAGACATGGAAAGATCTGTGACATGGATAAAAATAAGACTATTGGTTTTAAAAAGGAAAAACAGAACTGGAATGTGAAACAACCAATAGAGACACATTTAGAGAGATCAAGACCAAGAATGCAGTTTTCACGAAATACTTCTCTTTTAATTGTCTCCTGTAAAACCCACTCTTGCTATACCAAACTTTACATTGGAATCATGAAACGTAATGTGTCAGATGATCCCTTATGTCAAAGAGTGGAAATGCAGAAACAGAACTCAATTTGCTCCTTATACTGAAGGACAATTGCTGCTGAAATAATGAACAAAAAAAGCCAAACACAGACTGAATTTGGCAAAACCATCATTCAAACCGACAGATTCATAAAGAGAATCCACATTTCACATCTTTGCTTCTTTTTTCTGCATTAAACTATGAAGAAAACCCCACAGTTGCAATGTAACTAGACTGGCTTTTAATTGCCCATTTTGACATTCATGTTCTTTCCCTGACCCCTACCACTTGTTGAATAATCAGATCCAGACTCAGAATACATGATGTGTACTTCCTTATAACAACATATTTCAGAACCATAAACTAATAAGAAATGGGAAGTTCACACATTTTCTTCAACTATGCAAAAAAGACCAATAAACAAAATATGTGACATGTTTTATCTGGTGGCTGTGGTCCAGACCAAAGCTACTTAAGATATGTTTTAAGAATTGCATAAATTTTTTGCTCCTTAAACAGCAGTAAATAATAGGACAGCTGCATTTCATGACAGGATAGCTAACAGTAATAAAGGTACAGAGAAATTGTCCTGACTGAAGGAGTAACTCGAGCATTTACCACATTCAACTCATAATTTCTTATCTTGGATTTTAGAATATAGCAAGACAGTGGAACGCTATACAACCAGGGAAGCCAATATCATGGAATCATAGAATAGTAAGGGTTGCAAAGGACCTTAAGATCATCTAATATGTAATGTTTTAAATTATTCAAAAGTGTCAGTAGAGAGAATGATTCAGAAAACTACAGGCCTTTATTCTGGCCTCAAGAATTTACAGAAATGTAAGTAAAAATAAACTTGAAAAATAGAACAGTTACATATAAGGGAAAAAGATAAAAATGGAATGAGGTGCAATGCGCAAAACTGTTAGTAACTACATCAGGCCAATGTAGCCCAAGACCTTATCCAAGAAAGGTGAAAATATTTCTAGATAAAAGAAATAAAACAGTTCTGTCTCCTGAATGTTGTTTCAATAAATGAAATGTTTGAAATCTGCAATTTTTTTACTCAAAATTTGCCTCAAAGTGAAAAGTCGGGCAGCTCCAGCTGCAAGCAGAGATCTAGTTCTCATATGCTTCCCTCACAGCCACAAAACCCATGGGCTTGCTGTGAGGCACAGAAACCAGCAGGAAGCAGAAAACAACATCCTGCAATGCAGTCTGACTAAACAGAGAATGCAAAAGTCATGTGAGCATTCAATAGATGGAACTCAAACATATTTGTGACAATAGATAAAACAATTCTTGTCATTTTAAAATCATTTGTGAATCTGTTATTTCTTCTTTCTTAGGGAAAAAAAAATAAAATGTTAAGCTATATTTTTATTAAGGAAAGAAAACCAAACTTGAAAACATATTAGAAAATGCTGTACTCAAGCAGGCTCAGCTTCGCTCAGCTTTCTCATTCAGAAGCTGAGCTTAGATGAATAAAGTATTTGGGCTGGACCACCAGGCCCAAAGTGTATCAGTGGTTCCGTGTTTGGTTGTTGGCTGGTAACCAGTGGAATACTCCAAAGGTCAATTCTGGGGCCTCTTCATTCCTCAATAGTTTTATCAACAACTTGGTTGGTGATTCCAAAAGCACCCTCTGCAGACCTGTCGACAACACTGAATTAGGAAGAGTAGATGAAACATAAAACAGCAGAAGTTCAGTCTAGACAGACCTTGAGAAACTTGAGGCTTGGGCCAACAGAAAACCTTGTGCAGATCAACAAAGAGAACACAAAACTTTGCATCTGGGCTGGATAACTCTGATTATCACCAATACAGGCTGAAAACCCACAGCTCAGTTACAGCCCCAGGGAAAAGAACCTGGGAGCTACACTGGATGCCAAGCTCAGTATGAGCTAATGGCACATCCTCACTGCAAACAAGGCAAATTATGCACTGGACTATGTTCATTAGGATGAATGCAGATCAAAGGAAGTCCCTTGATCTGGCAGCCTTCTCTACTGGGCACAGTGAAGCTATTCATGGAATCCTCCATCCATTTTGGGTTCAGAAGAGATTAAAAGAAACAAGAGAGGGACCAAGAAACAGCTGTAGGAAAGGGCCTAGTGCACATGTCCTGTGAGAGCCAGGTTTGCTCTGTTTGACAGGAAATCCAGGGAAGATCCAATAGCAGCCTATAATCACTTGAAATCAAAGATTAGAGAGCTAAATTTTTTCAGTAGCTGCAGATGCTATAGAAAGGACTAATGGTCACAAATCATAATTTGGGAGTTTTAAATTCAGGCAAGAGGAAAAAAGGAGAATGAAGCATTGGAACATGTTATTCAGAGTGCTTTTGAAATCTCCATCTTTGAAGATTTTTAACTCATCCAGAGCCACTGCTGACCTGATCTAGTGCTGCAACGGGTCATGCTTTGAATGTGAATAAAGGAAACAAGATCAAGAGATCCCTTTACAGTTTCTATGATTCCACTCCATAGTTTTAACCTTGTCTTCTTAACAGATTAGTGTTTTTATTCTCTTCATGGATTTGCTGGCCATCAAGGTCTATTTCGGTTAAATAATAGCTCCTGCTAAGAACAACAAATTCTTGAGATTTACTCAGTGTTTAGTAAGTTAGTTTTCAGTTCAGCACAAAATGCTATTTTTGCCACAATGCACACAAGCATTAAAAGTACTGGCTGGATGAGAAATAAAAATTACTTAAAACTTTGTTTATTTCAGAGATAGGACAGATTTGTGAAAGCTCTTGATTAGCAGTTTGTCTGGATAACAACCAGAGGATCATGGTTGTTACATGGTCATACAGGACACCAGTGACAAGAAGAGACAACTTTTCCATAACCACATCAAGCTAGTCACAAAAATAAAAAAAGTCAGATTTCATTTTTACCCTACATGAAATGAAAAACACTTTGATAGGGTAAGAAGAAACATGAATGTGGTGACTTTGCACCTTCAATAAATCTAACAATTGTTTTGTTAGGAGCTAGAAAATACCTAAATCCCAGAACAGTAAGCAAAATAGTTTAAGTTCACTGACTTGAAAAAACATTCCTTTATGCTACACAGACCTAAAATAAATACTTCAAAAGAACTAAGAATATGCCACTATATCTTGGTTTTCATTTTCTTTCAGACAGAAGTGCTAGAATAAACATTCTTACTAGTTTACGTTGCTGCGCTTTTATGAAGTTAATAACTGAACTGCCAATCAAGGCTTGTATAAATACAGTAGTTAAATACCTTCTGCTTTAGAAGCACTTTTATTTACAAGAGCGCTAGCCAAGATTTCCAAAGGACTGCATGGTCTGGTTGGCTTTGATCTCTTTTAAGCATAAGTTTCTTTATACCTCTTGTTTTGCTATTTATTATATCTTCGTGCAATCAGGTATGGAAAGAGCACCTGCACAGAACAAATACTTCAGGAAAAGTGTCACTTACAGGAATAATTATGCAACACACAGTTCACTAAAATAACTTGTGAAGTCTTTTTCCAAGAGCCCTTTTTCTTGCTATGCAAGCAAGAGAAGTAAGCGTACAACGGGCTTAGAATAAAAATAGGGGAACATCACTTAAACCAAGCATCACAGATACAACCTGTATTACCTATACAAGTAATATTAGGTATTATAATAAATAATAATTATACATGAATAGTAGGGATTATCTATAGTTACCTATATCAACACGTTAATACTCAAATTTGATATACATACACAAATGTGTCTGTGCATATGCATGTATATAAACCCATATATAAAACATAGTTTAAAATAAAGTATCTATTCTAGATATTATACAATATTTTTAACAAAGATTTTTAAAAAGTTGAACTATGGATAAGCATGAATATGCACGTGTGTAAGTACATAAAGATGTATCTATACACACACATATAGAGAAAATCAAGAGATACATATATGTATCTTGAAAGTCTCCAAGAATCCTGTTAAACTACTGCCTAATAGCTATTATCTTTAATCTCTTGCCACAAATTTAGCATTGTGAATTTTACAACTGACACAACTTTCTGTCTAGCAACAGTCTGTGAATAGTAACTACTTTTTACTTAAAATAGTGCAGTTAATGACTAAGTGATGTGCACATTATGCTTGGAACAAAACACAGTAATTACATCAATTCATATTCAAGAAAGCTTTTATTGCTAAGGCAGAAACTAAATTATCCAGTCACTGTGGTTGGGTTTACAGTGCTTTCTGTTTCATTGAAACACATTTTACTCAGTAGAAACAAATATCAACATTAGGCCTCTAATTTATTTAAAACAAATGAAATTACCTCAGGCCAGCACATATATTTTTATATTATATATTTTTCACTTTGGGTGAACTTTCATTCAGAACATTTTAGTGTGTTCATATTTCTATTTTCTGGCTCTGTCATGACAGCATGTTATGAAGATCCTCCCCGTTCAGGTGAGCACAGAAACACATTTGCACACAAATGCTTTAAATGTATGTTCAGGCCCCAAAGATTAGACTGGGATTTATATGGGTTGATGTTTTTCTGACTCTATATGCAAGATAAAATCTTGAAGTAAAAATCGTTCTGTAGATTTTAGGCATTTCAGGTAGATACACACACTGTGCTCCTAAAATCAGTAGAAATCATGTACATACATATAGAGCACCTTCAACTGCAAGGAGAAAAGTTCCTATTTTCTGCAACAGGGGATTTTAGACAGTTTTCGATTAGGCTTGTAAAACAAACAGTAATTGAAGTAGTAACATGAAAACAGATTTCTTTAGGAGCTTGTTTTCAATTTGCATCAGTTTCTGCCCAAAACTGTCACAAATTTTACCTTCAATTTACAAGTTAATAGCACCTGACCATCATTACTCCTGTTATAAAGGCACTTAAAAACAGGAAGCCGGTTCAAAATGATGTTTAAACAAGTATACTGTTATTGAGCTATTAATCAGTAAAAGCTGTAAAAGTTATCTGTGTCAGTCTGAACTTTTGCATGTTTTCCTGAGATGGTGCTGAGATTAAGACTTCTAAATCTGTCAAAAAAAGAGTCAGATCATTTAAAACCAAAATGTTGAGCAAAATTACTGCATCCTATTTTGGGCAGACACAAGTAGGAGGAATTTAACAAAAACAACCCTCACAACACAATGTACTGCACCAAATCCTTAATAACTACTTCATCAGCATTCACTGGAAGCTTCACTAAAGTGGCATGGAGGGAACAGGCTGCAAACCGTGGCACAGGAGGTAGAGGAAAAAGACCAGAGGCATTTAAATAGTTCTGCCTTCTCATGAAACTGTCACTGACCCAGTATTTCAACTCAAAAGATGCAACAGACTAAGGCTGCCAGAGAAAATCCACCAGGGAATCCCTAATGAGATCCAGGTTAAAGCAACCCCAACCCTTCCCTCCACAGCATGCTGTCCAAGAGGTGGAGAGCTCAGAGGCCAGTTTTGTGAATCAAGCTGTAGTTGCATTTCCCTGCTGGAGCTGGCACAAGAGGCTCAGCATTCTGCTGCCTCCCTGTAAGCATCCTCTTACATGTAGCTGTACCTCAGCTGGCACACAGGATTCCTGACAGTGGTGTGTCTCCAAGTCAGCAGCAAGTGTTTACACGCCAGAGTCAATCTGAGGATCACCTCTAGTGAAACTCTCCTAAGGGCTATCCGTTTATACGACTCTGTTGTGCCATTACAGCTCAACTACTTTAATGCCACCAAAGTTACTTTCAGTTTATTCCAAAATAAAATAAACAAAGCTTTCTTCTGGAAGTCTGTGCAAACTCTTCACCACCCCAACTGTATCAGTTTCATAGGAAACAGGCTGAGAACATTGGGGCTGTTCAGCCTGGAGAAGAGAAGCTCCATGGAGACCTCAGAGCAGCCTTCCAGTGTCTGAAGGGGGCTACAAGGATGCTGGGGAGGGACTCTTCATCAGGGACTGTAGCAATAGGACAAAGGGTAACGGGTTCAAACTGAAACGGGGGAAATCCAGGTTAGATATACGGAAAAAGTTCTTCCCTGTGAGGGTGGTGAAGTGGTGGCACAGGGTGCCCAGTGAGATGGTAAATGCCACATCCCTGGCAGTGTTCAAGGCCAGGCAGGACAGGGCTTGGGAGACATGGTCTAGGGTGAGGGACCATGGTCTAAGGTGTAGGTAGGGGATTGGAACTGGGTGATCTTAAGGTCCTTTCCAACCCAAACCATTCTGTAATTCTAGGGAAAACAAACACAAGGTCCACCCTTTTTTAGACAGATGCCCAGAATAGACCAGCAATAAGGTAACTCCCTTCTGCCCCAGAGGAGACAGATTTAAACCCCTAATATAAAATTAGGCTAACTGGAAACCCATGCAAGGTCCTAATGGTGGCATCAGAGAGAGTTGGTCTCTGACTCTGTCCACAAATAGACTGCCCCTTAATGCAAACAGAACATCCTGCATGCAACAGCAGCTCAAACCCAGACGACTGTCACACAAGCTTCTATAGGGAGCTGTGCAGCAATGGTGACACCTCGTGGCACTAGACCACAGAAACACAGATCTGTTCCCAAACACAGCCCATCTGGACAGGGTCCAGACAAAGAAGCTTTACAAGCAAAATAGCCAAACCACCTCTATCCAATTCTCCTTCTAAACCAGTATCTCCTGCAAAGATAGGAGTCAGAAACTGAAGAGGGCTACTAGGATGCTGGGGAGGGACTCTTCATTAGGGACTGTAGTGATAGGAGAATGGGTAATGGGTCCAAACTGAAAGAGGGGAAGTTCAGGCTAGACATAAGGAAGAACTTCTCTACTGTAAGGGTGGTGAGGCACTGGAATGGGTTGCCCAAGGAAGCTGTGAATGCTCCATCCCTGGCAGTGTTCAAGGCCAGGTTGGACAGAGCCTTGAGTGACATGGTTTAGTGTGAGGTGTCCCTGCCCATGCCAGAGGTTGGAACTGGATGATCTTAAGGTCCTTTCCAACCAAAACCATTCTATGATTCAGTGATTCTATGAAACCTGAAATCAAATCTCTGCTGCTGTTTTCATGCCTCCTGTACCTCACTGACCTCTCTTTCTCTTTAGAACTGTTTTCCCATTCCCCATTTCATGGTATTGACAACTACATGTGGGAAACATAAAACTGACTACATGCAATGTTCAATGCCAAATTGCTAAATGAAAAAAAAAAAAAAAAAAAAAAAAAGCCAGCACAGCTTTTGGTCAAAAAAAAAAAAAAAAAAGTAAAATGCCTAAATGGCACATATCTATCATCTAAAAGATTAAAACCTAGGTTAATTCCAGGATATTTAGTTCCTCATAATGAGCATGAAAATTATACTACATACATAAATCAACACTAATGAACTGCTGTATAATGAGTTAAAAAGTGTGGAATTTTGGAAATTTGGATACTCACCCAGGAGTATTTTTTAATGAGCTTATTCTGTGTTCGGGGTTATTTTCACATCCCTGCTAGAGCAGCAACCTCAGCTACAGAGCATAGAGCATGAGCATGCTTCATTTGCTGCAGCAGCTAAAGGAATGGGCTGAAGACCAAAGAAAACATGAAGGTGCTTGTGTGTGAACTGGAGGGGCACAGAGAAATGAGAATGTTCAGGCCTGGGGAGTTTTGAGAGTCAGAGGAGAATTGGTTTTACATAAGAAAGTGAAATTGTAGAGGATCTGCAGCAGGACTACAGAGTTCAAGGGCAGAATCCCTCAGCAGAGAGGAAACTTCACAAGCTGCAATTTTTGGAGCTTAGAGGAAAGAGACATAAAAGAGGGACAGGGTGTTCTAGAGTAAGAACACTAAAGGGAAAAGTCACAAATTAGAAGGGGTGAAATTACTTCCAAAATTACTCTAGAGGTAAGTGAACACCATACAACTATTGCTCCTCTTCTCCTTCGTCCCAACGTCTTTGCTATTAAGAGTAATAGGGCTAATTTGCAGCCACAAGAGAGACTGGGGGGCATTTTGAAGAGCTGCTGGTCCTAAAACCTCTCAGCAACATTCCACCTTCTATGAAACTGCACGTGAGCACAAATCAACTCTCAGTGCTCCACAGCAGATATTTCTGGCCCTACCATTTATTTCCTGGCAGCAGTTTCAGCAAAGCTAGATGTTTATGTAATACTGTGATTCAAATAGATCCATAAAGTAAGCAATGTTTTCAAACTGTTGTTGGCTAAAGCCATGTTTTGCAAACTTACAATTGGCAGCAAGTGAAGCTTCCCTATTTTTTTTGTTTGAGTTTTCATCTTTTCCTCTTCTAACCACAAACACCCTTGTAATCAGAGCCCTACAAAAAATGAATTTCTTACCTAAAGGAAAAAAAAAGAATGACATTTTAAAAACCCCTCTGAAATGTGCTAATATTGTTTTAAATACAGCCACTAATGCACAGTCAAAAGGAAGAGCAGCTGAGTGAAGGACAGAGCAGCACATGGAAACGTTCTATAGAATCATAGCATTAACTCAGAATCACAGAATTAACTCAGAACATCTTTCCTCTTAATCAAGATGGTACCAATAGAAAGTTCAGACTTTGTGGAGATGTTCATCTTTACTAGAATGGATACCTCTGAACTTCTAGTTTAAAGCATTCACCCTTATACAGGGCAGATCATGAATTATTCTAAATTAATATGCCCTATGGAATATCTTCTTTCTTTGAAAAGCAAAGTAACAGTAAGAATGTATGTAAATGCACTCCTTGCTAGCTAGGTGCAGCTATACTTTTATCTATAAGGCAATCTTCATTCCTACTTTGTGTCAATATCAATGTTTTGCATTACAGAAGCATGAAAAAAACCCCAAATGTGACCAAAACTATGATTGCAGATCTATATTATACTTTATTGTACCTTAAAACACTACCATAACATTCCAGAAGTTGTGATACTGCCACTTATAAATGTGACCAAGGTTCCACTGAACAACTTCACTCTATATCCTGTTAAATTAGAGAGGTAAAATTAAGTATTAACTTTCTGCCCAGAGAGGTGACATATAAACTAAAATTGCTGCTTGTATTCCCTCTGCAATGTAAGGCATGATGTTTTCGCCTCAACTTGTTTCCTTAAACAGTGCCTGAAGGATATTTAAAGCATGGACTTGTGGGGGTAAAATTACAGCAGTGAACATGCGAAGCAAAAAATAATTCATAAGCATATTTACACAATTAAATTTCCATATTAAATACAAGACTATGTCTATTAAAGAATACATTTGAATTGTGCAGCAGTGAAGACTGTTAAAAACTATGGTTTAAAAAGATATTCCCCTAACAAGTACACGGCAGATGCTGCAAGTGGAAGCCAACATTCTTTTTCCTTAGCTTATTGTGGCTGTAAAAATAACTTTCAGAGTTTAGAGTTATCTTTTCCAACATTCTTGACAAGCTGTAGATACTGTGAGAAAAAATAAACTACAACTCACAGAAGGATAGTATTAGGCCAAAAATGACAGCCAGGCTTGCTTCACCATATGGTGAGATCTCGCTATTCTTTGCAGGGGAAGGTGGCAATCTCTGTAGCTTCACAGACTTTGACAATGCTACCTAAAGTTATGCAGAAGATCTGGCAGAGCCATTAGAACAAGCTTCTATGTATCTACAACAAATGATGCCTTCCACTTACAAACAGAAAGATTAAGTATTGGATAACAACATTTTGAAGATAAAGATCTTAAGTTTCAAATAAAATTGTTATGCATTCTAATTGTATATATTTAAGTTTTAGAAGTTACTAAGTATGTGTAAAATCCCTTTTCATATAGTATTTTACTGTATACAATATGATTGATACAACTCGTATTTACTTTACATGTAAACAAATGATTGCTTGTTAATTTCTTTGTGAAGAGGAAATTACTCATCTATTTGTTTAGAAATAGACTACAGGCACTAAACAGTAATTCAAAATGAACATGACTGTATTTGTTATACTAGGAAACAAACCTATGAAATTATGCCCAATCCATTTTTTAGTATCTTAAACAGATGCAAATTCCAGTGACTTCATAACTTCTGCAACACGCAAACACATCTTTAAAGTTTAGCTCTAGATAATAAAACCAGTATCTCCTTATTAAAAACACATACAGACTTCCTTAACTGAAGTAACCACATACGCCTTCTGATGACAGGCTGTATTTTACCAGTGGAATTATACTTCATGATTCATTCAAAGGTGCAGCCAAAGATATAAATACTTTCATTGTCATTTTCAGCAAATCTGTTTTGCTTTTCTTTGGTTCCAAAGCTGACAAAGCCTACTACCAGTTCTGCTCCATGTTCTTACATTTACCATACTTCAGCCTAGCTGCTGGCCATACAAAAGGCATAAAGAAAAATAACCCAAAGAGAAGTTTCAGGTTTAGTCCTTACTTTTGTTCAAAGCCTCTTAGCATTCCATGGTTCAGTAAGAAAACTTTACTCATGCCCTATCCATCTGCCTAAGAAAATCTGCTTGTATACAACAGACAATAATTTATCACAAAAAAATCACAGTATTTATTAGAGCAAAAGTATCTGCCATATTATAAATACTTTTATTTCCTAGTATGGACATTCTTTTAGTTTAATAATATACATATTTAAGATGACACGGGCTGGCCAAAGAATAAATCTTGGTTTGCAAAACAGGATTAAAAAAAGCAGCACATTTTTAAAAGGAGAGAACAGATGTATCCATCTCTGAATCATAGTTCAATGTGTAGGACATCCAGCTGAGATGAAAGTAGTTTAGTCCTCTAGAATTCAGAACTGGAGCTAAATCAGTCTTTCTCTGTTCAGTAGCTCTCGTTGAATTTGTCCAACATAGTACAAATGGATAATAACAAATCACTTATTCCTAACAGAAATTATTATCTGTCTGTGTTTTGGGGTTCATAGTCTGTTCAGCGTCAGTTCAAACAAGGTATTTAATAGCACTCTACATCACATAAGAACAACCAAATGGATCAACTGCAAGCCAAATGATGTATAGAGGTTAGACAGAAACCCAGAAACACTGTCACTGTCAGTTTATCAGTACCTTGAATGATAGGAGAAGAATGAGAGAGAAGAGGGAAAAAAAGTTTTCCTGAAGTATAAGATAGAGGAGAATGAACCGAAGACCAAAAATTCACGTGAAAGCTGTAACAGGGATTTTTCCACCATTTCTTCACCCTGGAGGTGCACTTTTGTACTACTGGGTAATAATATTCCTATTTTAAATAGGTCATTAAAATGCTCATAACCTTAAAAATTACACATTATCATTAAATTAGATGTGTTTTAATAAAACAAGAATAAATGTCACAGGAAGCAGATAGACCACAATGAACCTCAATTGTATGCATTAATAAAATAACCTTATTATTGTACTACTAGGATATGCATGACAACTTGTATTTTTATTATCTAAATGCAACCTGCTATGTAAGGCTTAATTCATTCTATTGAGTGCGACAGGCAAATTCAGAATTACTACCAAAGAAAACTATCACCTGTCTTTACAGTAAAATTACAAGTTGAAAATTAGATTATTTCAGACTAATCCCAACATTCATTTCAAGTCTTCTATTAATTGACTAGAGTACCTTCATACTCTTCCAGAGCTGTCAAAATAGAAGCATGTGACCTGTTTATCCAGCTATGGCACAGCACAAAGTTTGCTATATGGACTCAGTAATGTAGGTCAACTCCAGATTACACACAAATTTTCTGCAATGGGATACTGTTGGGCCCACCTAGTCCTTACATTAGGCAGTGTAACTTTTTACATGAAATATGGACTCAAACATGTTTGGTGTTTCACATTCTCAGGATTAACACTAGCTAATGCCCACTGGAGTCAAACTCTATACTGTGAATGGGGAAACCAGAAGACATGAAATCACCAAATTCATTCTGCAGACAACTTACAGATATAAAAGGGAAAAAATATTTTAACTGCTGAAATTGAAAAGGAACGAATGTCTCCAAAACCAATGCCTTACTACTGATCCCTGCTGTCTAGCACACACACATCTAGCAAAGCCAGGAGCAGGCTGTGACTGACATAAAAGAGGTCAGACAGAAGCAGACTGCCCCAACTTTCTCAGGCAAACTCAGAGTGGAAAATAAGAAAGATGAACTATTCTGACAAGGAGAGCTTGCTCTTAGAAGTCCCTCAGACACTTGGAACGTGCTTGAGACTATGTTTCAGCAAGAAGAGAAAGTTACAAATCGTGTAGTTGATCTCAGGCTACTGTCTTTGAGAACTGGATGAAAATTAAAAAGGTGCAGGTTAATTTTGGGGAAAGCAATCACAACTGCTCTAAGGAGTGAAGGGATGGAAACTGGTTAAGTGTAATCTGCAGGAACAACTCTGCAGTGACTGATCCCACAAGGATGCAGATGAGCTCCTGCAGACTACTGCAAGGCATTCAGTAGGAGGTGGCACTTCGAGCAGAGATAAAGCACTGCCAGCCAGCCCATCAGCTGTCAGTTTAGAACTTGGCAGAAGCCAGAATTTGGGATCTGTGGAGCTGATGATTACGTGGGGAGTGGGAAGACAGTGGGTGCATGACCACACACACTCACAGATACAGGTCTTCAGTAACCTGCTCATTTGTTGCACTTGAGACTGTTGGTCAGCAACAGTTAGTGTGACTCTATTACTTGATACTGCATTATTACTGCTGAGTGGACTTCCTAAGTTTTCTGTAGCATTTTCTAAGACCCCATTTTACAATTCTATGATGGTCTGTTCATATTTTACCACCTTCCCACTTCTCATGGAAGAAGCACACGGTTAACAGGGCCTTACTTAACCTGTGAATTAACTTACGAATTTGACAGGATTATTACATTGGCCACACAGAGCCTAAGCTCAGTCTTTTGAAATGCTATTCAAATCCACCTCAAGACAAAAATCTCAAGAGTCAATAGACCTGCACAGCTAAACAGTGCCAAACACAGTTTAATTACATGTGGCTTCTTGGTTGCACGAAGACAATCAAAGTTTGTGTAAAAGAAAGTAACTGTTTGACCAAAAGCGGTTGAAGTAAGAAAAATAAATATATACGTGTATTCAGCAGACAGGGCATTAAAATAAATCAATAAAAAATCAGGTAATAAACTTAGTTGGTACCTGTATATAGAATGGAATTCCCACACTACATTTCAAAAGACTGAGCATGAAACTCAAAAGTCCTTGGTCGGAGTAAACATTACTTAGCAACAACTAAAAACATTGGTGTTATCAGTGTTGTTCCCAAACTGAAAATCAAAAACACAGCACTGCATCAGCTACTAAGAAGGAGAAAAATGACTGCTACTGCTGAACCCAGGACATATGTTCATAACTATACAAAACAAAATGGAAGTCCCTCACAGTAAGTACATATTACATAAGTACCACTGCAAACCTCATAGCAGGAGAAGGAATGAAAAACAAAACATATTAACATTACAACAGTCAAACTTTTGGTAAAGCACCTAAATTGATCTCCTATCATCAAATACTCCTCCGCTGCAGTTATAAAACTCAGTGTTGCCTGAAAGCAAAGGACTTCCAAGGACAAGGAGAACTTAAGTCTATGTCAATTGCTAGTGCTGAGCAGTTCAATGAAATGTACCATATTCAGTGTGCAAGACCAGCTTATTAATCTTATTTTAATGTTCCGAAAGGATCATTCACTGTTCTGAAAGTTTCTATTAACAGTACATTGTTATTAAAACCTGTCACACTGGTTTGACACATGAGTCAAAGTAGAAGAAATTAATCGCTATGGGCAATAGAATTGCAATTATCTCAACCCTGCAGGACTTGCTTCACCTAAAAACATAAACTGTAATTAAATTCATGGTTAAGTAGTAAGACCTTAGAGTAAGACCACAAACAAGTTTTCTATCTAGGTGACTGAAATAGAGAATTCAGAAGAAAATATGAGAGGCAGCAGGTACTGATGTGACAACCAAAATTTCACGGGAGGCCTATGTGTACTCTCTCCTCTTTACCCTCCACCAGTTAAAGCAAGAACTTAGGTAGGCTAAAAATCTAATACCAAATAACAGACATGGCTGTAATCTGCAGTGAAACACTCCTTTCCTTCCTATACAAAATAAACAGACAACTAGTAATGGAGAAAGCATAGGTCAAAGGAAGTGCCAGACCTGTTTCCTCTTGAGCTCTTCCTCATTTCAGAGAGCTCACTGATAGCAGTGTCATTGCTCAAGCATAGCCCAGGACAGCCAGTGTGCCAGGTCTGCCCAAACACAAGACACTGATGGGAGTGGGAGAGCTAAAAACAGACAAGCAAGAGGAGAGGGTATTCATACAGGTATTTTGTACAGTAGTGTTTGAACACATAGCTTTCAAAGGTCACATCTCAGTGAAAACTGCTCAGAGAGATGCTCAAAAACCTCATTAAGTGACAGTTTGGAAGGATACACTCACACAGCTCAGTCCCCCACCTCAGAAGTACTTGGAAATTTCACTAGAAATCTTGCTCCAAGACATTATTTCTCCTCTTCCCACTCCAAGCAATTATCTCCAGCCAAAGCAGCCATGGCTTAATCCTGGTTTATGGCATAAGATATTTGCATGCAGACATCAGGTGGCTTCATCCCATATTAAAACCTGTGCTTTGAAAATTAGCCAAGTGATGAAAAAAATCACAGGTGAATCTTCATTACAGTGTAATATTGGTTTAATTATTGCATCATCAACCACACACTGAAAGCTTCCTGCAAGGCTTCAAAAGTAACTAAAGAAATGAAGGTGATGTCCTACATTACTGCCAGAAAGATTTAACAGTTACTGTTTATGTATGAATGTTTTCTTCAACTTACTCGGTTGGGACTCAATTTTAGGGGATGTTTTAACTCAAAACCTTTTTGTTTTTTTGTTTAGAAACCAGGCTGGTGTTTTTGTGCTGGAGCATAGGACACTACCTCCTTCATGACCAGCGCATCCTTCTCCCTCAGAGGCTGCTGTTTCTCCTTCTCCTCGCTTAGGTTTGTATCCAGCCATTGAAGAAAAGCTGGAAACCTCCAAACCCTGGTCAAATCTAAACAGTTTTGTGGTGCCCCCAGGTTTTGATTCATGCTCAGGAAAGGCCTCCTGATAAATGGCCTGAGAACTGGAAAGCAGAGACAGAAGGTCATGCTGCAGCCCAGACACACACGTGATGGCCATCCCCACCGCTCATGAGGTCCAGGTCTTCACAGGACCAGGGCTGCAGGAGAGGGTAAGACTAGTAGCCACAGACCTGCCTTGGATGCAGCATCCGACAACAGGGAGATAGGGCAGGATCCCCAGCGAGGTACCTGCAGCCCAACAGCACACAGAGCACATACATGGCACCCACCTCCTGCAACAGGACTGCATCGCATGTCCCACAAGAGACTTGGAAGTAACTTGGAAAAATGAAGATACAAAAGAGCTATCTTAAGGTTGCATGATCCACCGAATGGAGGCCACAATTCTCTACAGTGGTCATCGACATTGTTATCTTGAGGATCTGAGATGTTTCCACATCCTGTTATTAGAGAATTCTCCTTTTATTGATCAAAGGAAATGCAGAACTGCAGTTCTTTATTCAAGTAACCTTCCTCCACACTGCAAAAGGAGAGGCAAGGGGAGCAGAGCCCAGATGCATGGACTGCACATGGACTGCACTTGACTGGAGCTGGCTCACAGGGATGCAGCTGACATGACATTTAAAACAGAGCTGCTGAAACCTCCTGCGTATCACATCTTTACCCAAAGCAAGGACAGAAACCCTGCACCCCCCTGCCCTAGCCCCTGGGACTGTAGCAACAGGACAAGGAGTAATGGGTTTAAACTGAAACGGGAAGTTTAAGCTCAGCAGCTCAGGGCAGCACTCGGGCCACCATTGAGGTGAGTGAGCCCCTGGGGAGATGGAGACAGAGACAGACAATACAATATGAATTACCTCCTCTGCTCTGATGATGATGTTATCCTCTGATGAGGACGATGCGGTGGCAGCTGTTTCAGTGATGTGCAGTGGCTGTGCTGCACTCACTCGGCTTTAGGGAATGTCAGCTAAAATGGTTATCCCATCCCCCAAGACTTAGATTCTTGTTGTTGTTAACTTTTCTGGAAAAGCAAACGAGGAGCAGACATAGCCCTCACATGAATTGTCAGGAGCCAACCGCATGCTGCATCTCACCAGGGATGAAGGGCAGTCATGCTTTACTAGCTCCCACCAGAGAGGTCTATTGAGCCTCCAGCAAACTCCGGCCCCCTGGAAGCTCCTCTCATCTCCAGGACAGACTGTGACCGGAGCGACAGCGATCCCAACGCTACCTCCTGGAAACGAGTGAGCGCGACCGCCGGTTCCCCCATGGCCCGCCCTCCCCTGTGCGCTGTCGCCTCTGATTGGCTGTCTTGCCCACCTCATCAAACGTGATTGGCTGTTCTGGGCCCACTGACAGCCATCTGGGAGGGCGTTGCCAGGCAACGAGGTGGGCTTCCGGGTTCCGCGCTTTAGAGGGGCCTCAAGGCCGCGGCCTGAGGATGAGGGGGGTTCCGGCCCTAAGGAGGCGGCTTTGGGCACTGACCCGGTGGACTGGATGCTGCGAGTGGCACTGCGGGCCCTGGAGACGTCGAGCCAGCGGCATTCCTCCCCTTTCCAGTGTCACACACCGCAAACTGGGAGTGTGAATGAGCTCTGAGCCCCCACACGCCTTGGGGAGCTCTCTGAAGACAAAAAGAAGAGGGAAAATCCAAAGGTGGGATAGAAAATGTGCCCCAAAAATACAGTGGCTGTTCTGAGTGACGTTTCTGCATTCAAATCATGGGCAGGAAGGCACCTGAAAGTTAACCATAACCCAGAGTTGATGTGAGCCCTTCTGCAGCACATGCTTGTACAGGAAGGGATGTGGAGGTGGGCTGGGATGTAGAGCTGGGGCTCACATCCAGCACAGGAGCAAGCAGGCTGAGGCATCTTCATTCCTGGAGGTGGTTGCTGGGAACAAATTCCCCCCAGCAGACACAGGCACCCACCCATGGGACATGACACCAGGGGACATGGAGCCAGCGCACAGGGACACCAGGGAAACACACACCTGGTGTAATCATTCTAGCTTTACTGATGGAGCCAGGGCTGTGGTGCTGTGGTGGCACAGAAACATTGGTGGCCAGAGGGCTCTGCTGCTAACACTGGGCACAAGTCAGCAGCAGGTCCTCTTCAGAGAAAGCAACATGCCTGGGAGCATTTCCAAAGGGTGTTTGTAGTTGCTATGAACTGAGGCCCTGTGACAATGATGGTAATGTTGTCATTGTGCAGCTCTGCAGCAGTTAATACCCAGAGTTTGGGTATCGTAAAGCATGCTCAGGGGACAGAGCCAGAGGTCCTTGCTGTCCTGATGTGAAGTGGGAGGGCAAGTGGGAATGCAAAGAGCTTCCACCTCTGATGGAAGGATACCGTCTGGTGTTGGAGGATGTTTTCCCTCGTTCAGAGCAGCAAAACCTGCTCCCGCTCATGTTGGACTTTGCCTCAAAACACAGTGCTGCTTTTCTGTCATGATGTTGCCTACTGCCACTGATGCCACAAAGCACTGTTGGCGTTGAGGCAGACACAGCAGGGTGGAAGATTAGGTTTGTCCCTGTGTCAAGAGACTCCAGCTCTTGGAGGAACAGACACCACAGCGGTTGGCTTGCTTCTGAGCAAGCAGGATGCCCATTGCCCTCACCTCAGTGCGTAAAGAGAGAAAGTCATGGTGGGGCCAAGTTCTGAAAGGGTATGTCCCTGAGCTTTCCTGGTTCGTGGAAGAACATAAGAGGAATGTTTACTTTTCACTAAGTGCATGCGGTGAGCCTGTTAGAAGAAGCAGGAGGACCTTCCATCTTCCAGAGTGGTGTGTGCTGTCTCTTGGCAGATCAGGCTTCGTGGCACATTGGACTAACCACCAAGATGTTTCCTTGGTATTTCCTTAGTTCCACATGGATTACCAGCATGCTTTTACATTCATCCCTCCCTCCATCTTCACCCAGTCTGCATTTGCCTGCATTTATGCAAAGAAAAGGGCCAGTGATAGGCTGGCTTGCTAAAGAAATGCTGCTGAAGGGGAGATACAAAACCCCTCCTGACTTGTGAGCTCTTGAACTGTCAGGGTATAGGCTGAACCCTCTCCACCCCCACAGACATGAATTATGGTCACAGCTTTTGTTGCAATTCCTTCTTCTATTCCGGAGTTAATCCAGAGCCCTTCGTCACTAACCAAACAGTGCCAGTTGCTGTTGTACCAAATGTCCTGCTGGTGCTGTTGGTGACAGCTCAACCACTGATGAGCTTATGCCGGACCAAGGCAATCCTCACGCCAGGAATGCTAGGTTCAAGACCTACCATCCCTACTGCTGCTCTCAGGTCTGCTGTTGAACTTCATGGGTGCCACCAGCTTCACTATCCTTTTCCTCTTTGCTGCTCTGCAGGAAAATGAAGGCTCTGAAGGCAGTGACCCTGGTGCTGCTTGTCAGTCTGTTCTTATTTGGTGAGTCTCTGTAGAACTCGGACCTGAGGATGGTGCTTTAGGAGATAGGGATCCATGTGCTCTGACCAGAGTAGCCCAGCAAAGAGTAGAAAGAACTGAGAGAGGTGTGCCAGTCCCCCCTGCTTCAGAGGAATGGGCGTGGAGGCAGGGAAGGGCTCAGCCAGTTCTCTTAAGGCAATGGAGGGGCATTGGCTAACCTCCCCTGCCTCCAGGAGTTGAAAAGCTTATGCGGGACAAGGAGCATGTTCCATGGGAAAGAATATCTATGTACTGTGGAGCCCTCTTTCACAACCTTTTTCAAAGACTACAAGAGGAGAAACAACTATGGCACCTGGGAGAGCAGGGAAAGGGGAGCTGAGGCATAACCCAGCCTTAGACCAAGTTGTAAGTATAAGGAGAGTTTTGGTGTGTGTTTAACAGGCGTTCACCACGTGGGACTGCTGGGTGAAGAAGGCCTCTGGAGGGCTGCAGCAGGATGCCAGGCCTTTATCTCCTCCTACATTCAGCATCCCCAACAGCAGGTGACATTCAGGTTTCTTCAGATCGAGACTGGTTCTACCAGGACATAAAGTACCACTCAATAAAACACTGTGGCTAGGGCTGGGGACAGTTGGCATCCTGGCAGATCATTCAGGTGAAGGTCAGTTGGACCGATTATCAGTGTCTCCACAGCCTGTGGCATTGGATACAGCTGATAAAAAGAATTATTAGGCAGATTTGGGCCTGCATAGATTCCAGCAAAGCACTGGTCTGTTGCGGTTTGTGATGACTGTTCCCTTCATTGCTGTTCCAGGAGTGTTTCCACCTCTCTGGATGGGACCAGAAGACTTGGAGGTACAAATTATTTCCTCTTGACTTGATGGTGATTTAGAGGAGTTCTGCCCCTGGGCCTCACCAGGATGTTGTTTCTGTCCTGCCTCACAGAGACTTCACCTGGCACAGCTCCCTGACCTTCTCCCATTGACCTTTCTTCCTGTCTGTCAAATGGTCACCTGTAGCTCGCCACATCCACTAGAGGACTGGGTCCATCCATCCATCACCCTTTTGCTTGGCCTGGGCTCTTTACAGCAAAGCAGGGGAGAGAGATGTTGTGGAGAGGAGCCATCTGGCAACAGCAGCCACCTTCCCTTGTTCTCTGTGTGTCTTGCAGCTTTCCTTGTTTATGTCTGAGCTGTTCTAGTTACTATTTTTATAGGGAATGCCACCTGCTCCCCTTCATATCTGCTCTTGCGTGGCTTTGATAAGGCATTGGCACATGTAATAGGGAAGGTGGCAGCTTTGGGCACACTGGAGATGTTCCTCAGTTTCCCTAAATGTTCCCAGGCAGCCAGGTAGCTGCTTCTCAGCCTGAAACTCTCAGCACTTTTTAACTACCTCTCCCAACTGTTTAAGAGATGCCTGCCCTGCCAGTCATCTACAGCCAGGCTTCTTACCTTGCTCACATCCCCATGGTGTTCCAGAGGCCAGCCACAACAGTTACAGTCTCTGTTTCTTGCTTTTCTAGGCCAGCAGGGAACGACATAGGAGAAGCACTGAGTAGAACCCAGACCCTCAAAGAACAGCTGCAGAAGCTCCAGGAGGAGTTTTATCACCTGCATTGGAGCATAAAGGATGTCACCGAGCGTGCTCTCCATGAAGCCTTGAAGCAGTCTAAGCTCCCAGGCTTTTCTGGATTGGTAAGGGCATGCTGCAGAAGACTCTACTCAGAGGTTTCTTTCCTCCTTCCAGACTTTATCCTTCTACAGTTCCCTGTCCTGGCTAGCCAAAAGGCTGGTGTGGCTGGAACAAGTGCTGTGCATGGCCACACTTCTGTATGGGGGAAGAGAGCACCGTGATGGGAGTTACAGTTGCTTTACTTATACCTTCCTCAGAGTAGAGCAAGCCTGGGAGGTTTCCAGGCACTCTGGGCGTTCCTCACAGCTGAGTTGAACCTCGTCTCCCTTCCGCTTGGCTGGACTTGCAGGGGAGATGATTGTCCTTTCCTTTTCCTGCTAACAGGCGCTTGCCTTTGTTCTCCTCCCCAGGCTGTTCAAGAGATCATCGATCAAGTCTTGGAGAAGCTGGAAGAAAGCCAAGTCCCAATGACTGATTATGCCCTCAAATCATCAGGTGCTGTGCCATTGTACAAACAGACTGGTTCCAAAGTGCTTCCTGTGCACACTGACAAGATGGGCCTTGGAACAGGCTCAGTGGTAGGAGAGAAAGGGCAAGAAGTCAAGGGCCACATCATGCCCTAAAAATGTACCCACTGACAGACTCTGGAAGCAGCTGGACTCCATATGAAGGGCAGAAAGCCTAGCTGACATTCCAGCTGACATCACCACAGATTGATGAGTCACTGCTGTGTGTTCCAGAGGGATCACACCAGGAAAAAAGAGGGGAATCCTACTGCAGGAGATGGAGGACTACTTAAAAGCATTTCTCAAGTGAACAGTGCAATATTCCTCCTGACATTGCTCAATGATTGTGCTCATGTTTTAATTTCCAGGAGCTGCTGTCATTCCTGAATGCACAAGTCCATCCTTCCAGAATACGGCAGATAAAGTCATCTTGTATTCCCTGCCAGTGCTGGATTATGTGAGATCTCCTGAGCTTATTCTTGAGGTAGGAGCAACAAGAAACAGGAAAACAAAAAGGGGCGGGGTGCAAACATGCTGCTGAGAGTTGCCTTTACCCTTATCTTTGCTCCTCAAAGCTTTCTTTTCCTGTCACATTCTTGTATGGACCCATTCACTGTCTCCCTGCTGAGTATTTCCTCTCTCAGACTGCCTCAGGTCCTCCCTTTGAGCTTCTAGGAGGCAGGCTTGGTCCTGCAGCCTTTGTCTTCCTCGTCCCTGTGCAAACTGTCAGTATGGCTGAGAGCCTGCACTGCTGGAGGACCCCACTCTGTGTTGGCAAGCCCTCCTGGCACTGATCGTGGGAACACACCCAGGTGCCTGACTTCACAGTGCTTCTGCAGTGCTGAAGAGATCTTGTGACATGTGGATTCTCACAACTGCTGCTCTGTTTGGTACTGGCAGGGTCTGACCCAAGGCATTGGATGCAGTTCAGAGCAGAGCTGATGGGCTAGATCAATTCTTGCTCCATGATGATCATGGCAGAAACGAAAGCTGGGGCACTCTTCTCCACATGAATGTAGTTTCTTCTTCTCCTTTCAGAAGGAAAATCATCTAGGAAACTGCTGGCCCTTCCATGGAAGTCAGGGACAGGTCCTCATCAAGCTCTCTGTGCCAGTCATTCCCAGAGCAGTCACCATGGACCATGTCTCAGGGACAACGCTCCATAGAGACAGTATCTCCAGTGCTCCAAAGGACTTTGCTGTCTACGTAAGTGATTTCTCTGAGTGGGGGGCAGAGGGTTGCTCAGCATTTCTAAGCAGGGGGTGAATATGGGTCAGAACCCAGAGGCCTGCAGCTTCCTCTTGCCTTGCAGAAGAAACAGGTGCCTTGGAGTTGCTCCCTTTCCATTGGATTCCTCTTTTATTCAATACACCACACAAAAGAAAGCTTCTGTGCCAAGACGGTACTCCAGGAGCCACAGGGAAGATGAGCTGGCACCGTGTCTGCCCCTTGGACCTTCTTGGCTCCCAACGCCAGTGGGCATTGGTGATCCTCAGGGATTATTACCCTGGGAATGTCTCCTCCTTTTCTGACAGCCTACACTCGTTAAGAAGGCAAGTGTGGCAGCATGCTGGCTAGCTGCAGCTTCTTGTCTTTTCCTTGTGATCATCTTCCTTGGACTATGTAGATGAAATAAATCAGGACTTCACCAACAGAAGTTAAGTCTTCCCATGGTGGACCAGGGCACTCATGTTTTCTCCACCCCATCTTTCTCTAGGGGGTGACAGAAGAACAGGAGGAGCAGTTCCTGGGACGGTTTGTTTTCCTGGCACCACTGAAACCCAGTCAGACCTTTCAGATAAAGGTAGGGGGACAAAGAGGGAGAAGAACTGAGAGGAGAAGAGAGGAGAGAGGAAGGGAGGGGAGGGAAGGGGAGGGGAGGGGAAGGGGAGAAATGCAGTTTGCTGGGGAGAAGCTTCCATGCCAAAGGGCTTGAGGCAGCATTCTCCTGGAGAATGCCGTGTGCCATGCTGGCCCTCCTGCTTTAACCTCCTAATGGCATATGCCTGGAATGCCATTCTCCTTCACTTTTGGGTTTAAGCTTCAGTGCTGACAACCACCGCTGCTGAAGCTGAAATTAGCTTGGCTGTCTGGACTCCAAGTGCCTACAAGTGGCCACATCCACTCAGGAAACACTGCTGCTGGCCTGCTCATTAAAGACTAGAAATACGGGGCTTTCTGAGGATGCTGTTGTTTCTAGTATCGAGGCCAGCTAGACAGGGAGCCCATTCTGTGCCATGGCTTTCTAGAGAAGGCAGTGAGACATGATAGGGACACCACTGGGTCTTCTGACTGGGGAAGCATGTGCCCCAAAGTAGGCTAGAAGTAATCGACAATCGATTCACTGCAATTTCAGGTAAATGCTTCTTCCTTTCCTGTTCTTTTGGCCAAATGAGGTAGAGCAGTGGAAGAATGTCTTGGCCACAACCCTCCCAGGGCAGTCAGGTGTTGAACAAGTCCATTGCTGCAGCACTATGTCAGTAGTTGAATGCCAGAGAGGAAAAGACAACTCATCTCTTCTCCTCCTTTCAGAGTGAGCTCTCTGGGTTTGTGAATTACATCCTGCTGCAAGTGCTGAGCAACTGGGGCCACCCGGACTACACCTGTGTATATCGGCTCAGGGTGCACAGTGATCCTGCCAGCAACGAGGGGAAGGTGGCACTTTGATCTGACAACAAAGCTCCTTGATTGTCATTGAGTGTTTTGCCTGTGATGCTAGCGGGTACAAGAACTCCTGTCCTTCTCTCCACCCACAAGCTTATGGGAGAATTCTCTGGAGGGAGAGGTGATGGAAAAGAGGACTAAGAACTGTTTCCTACAGGTACATTAGTTTGGGGGGTTAAACACACTGAATGTGTGTGCCATTCAAGTAAAAACCGGTTTCCAAGGACTCCAAAATTGGCAATAGGGAACCCCAACATTTACCCTTAAAGGCTCCCCACATCTTTTTGACCCCAAAATAACCCCTGGGTCCCCAAAATATAGTCCAGGGACCTCCAAATGCCCACACAACTACTCCCAAAATGCCCTTTGGGGACCCAAAATGGCCCAGGGACCTCAATATACCCCTCAGGGACCCCCCAGATGGGCCTTAGGGTCCCCAAAATTTATACCCGGGGATCCCCCAAATCCTTTTGATGCCAAAATAACCCCTGGGGAATGCCAAAATACAGCCCATGGATCCCAAAATTCCCCCAAGGCTTCCAGAATGCCCTTTGGGGACCAAAAATGGCCCCAGGGACCCTCAGGTTGCTCAGAGAAATGGTAAATGCCCCATCCCTGGCAGTGTTCAAGGCCAGGTTGGACAGAGCCTTGGGTGACATGGTCTAGTGTGAGATGTCGCTGTTTTCAGGGGATTAGAACTAGATGATTTTAAGATCCTTTCCAACCCTAACTATTCTATGATAATACCCCTCATAGACCCTCCAGAACAGCTCAACACCCCAAGTAGGCCCCCAGCAACCCTAAAACTCCACAGGAAACCCAAACTCCCCAGAGATCCCCAAACAGGGCAGTGGGGCCTTCCAAAAGTCCCCCCTAGAGATACTTAAATGGCCTCCAGGACCCCAAAATGGCCCCAAAAGCAGTCAAAATGGCCTCCAGAGACTCAAAAATGGGCCTCAGGGACCCCAGAATCCTTCAGACATGAAAATAATCCCATGAGATGCATCAAAATCCCCCCTGGGGCCCAAAATTCCATGGACCCCAAAAATGGGCTTCAGGAGACCAAAAATGGCCCACAGAGACCCCAAAATACAGCTCAGTGACCCCAGGATTCCCCCGGGGCACCCAAACCCAAAGGTACCTCTCCAGCACCATGGTACCCCCCAAACAAGGCTCAGGGACCCCCAAACTCCCCCCGGGGAGACCCCCAAAATGAGGCTCATGGACACAGAATGGCTCAAAATACAGTTAGGGAACTAAAAATAGCAGCCAGGGATCCCAAAATGGCCCCTAAGGATCCCTAAAATCCCTCTGACTCCAAAATACAGCTCAAGAACCCAAAAAATGGCCCTCAGGAACCCCTAAATTAACCTTTGGGGACTCCCCTGATCCTTTTGACCCCAATCCTTTTACCCCCTCATGAGCCCCAAGGTACAGCTCAGGGACCCCAGAATACCCCAAGAACCCCCAGATTCCCTTTGGGGACCCAAAATAGCCTCAGGGTCCCCCCAAAATATAGCTAGAGGACCCCAAAACCCGAACTCCCCCCCAGGGACTCCCTAAGGGCCCCTCAAACAGGTCACTGGGACCCCCAAATTTTACCTTGACATCAAAATCACCCGAGGAACCCAAAAATGGGCTTCAGGGGACCTAAAATGGCTTTAAAGACCTAAAAATACATCTCAGGTATGCAAAAAATTAGCATTAGGGACTCCAAAATGCACTTTGGGGACCCCAAGTTACCCCAGGGACCCCCAAACTCCTTATGACCACAAAATACAGCTCAGGGACCCTCAAAATGGGCCTCAGGGACCCCAAAATTTACCCTTAAGAACTCCCAAATCATTTTGAGCCCCAAATGAGCCCCAAATAACCCCCAGGGACCCCTAAAATACAGCCCAGGGACACCAAAATCTCCTCCAACAGTTTTGTGCTGCAGAAAATGTTGGGATCCAGCTTGTTGTGACAGAGCACCCAGTTTGTACTGGGAGGGGTCAAAGGGATCTAGTTCATACTGGGAGGAGATAAGGCGATTCAGTTTGTACTGGGATCAGGCCAAGTCTGTACTGTGTGGGCTTAAATGGATCTAATTGGTATTGGAATAGGCCCCACTCTGTACTGGGAGGTGTCAGGGGATCCAATCTGTATTGGGAATGTGTCTGTTCTGTACTGGGAGAGTACCTGGGGAACCAAGTTGTGCTGGGAGGCTATAAAGGGCTCCAGTTTGTACTGGGAGTATGCCTATGCTGTAGTGGGTGAGCTTAGTGGATTCCATATGTACTGGGACAATCCCCAGTCTATAATGGAAAGGGGTTTCAGGGGCCCAGTTTGTACTGGGAGGAGGTCAGGGGATCTACTTTTTACTGGGAAGTGTGCCAGTCTAAAACTGGAAGGAGATCAGCGGCTTGGAACTGGATGAGCTTTGAGGTCCCTTCCACCCCAAACCATTCTATACTCCATATTCCCTGTTGCTATCACAAGGTAAAAGTTTAACTTACCAGAAGCAGTATAAGATACTGGTAATTGTATTATCGTTTGTGACAGAAGTTTTATTGACACTAAGAGGTGTTTCTTGTTAACAGCAAAATGCAATCACACTCTGAACTGGGTGATTCAACAGGATGGTACTGATAGACACAAAAGCAGTCAATTTATCAGTTCATACACATCAGAAAGTCAGTTAAATCACTTCTCTTTCAGTACAGGACAGGAGCTATGCCAAATAGGATCAGGGAGATGCATTTTAGACATTTCTTTTGCACAGGAATAAGGCATGATCTTTTCAGACTTTATTTCTCTGTTACTCAAGTGATGGCCGTCTTGTTTAGATGCTGGAGGTTGGAAAGGACAGAAAGAGGTGATCTTCATTCTCAGTGTTACCAACTTGCCATCTGGGCTTTGGAAATACCACACTGAAATACTGGTGCTAAGACCAAACCAGTGTGTTTGGGAATGCCACTGCTGGGCATTTGTGACCTCATCCTTGTCACCAGTGCAAGCTCATGCTGCAGTAGGGTACTCATCTCAAGCTGCAATCTCATCTTGACTCACAAGAGACAAAGCTTCACAAAGAGGTCATGGCAGATGAAATCCCCGCTTGATGCCCAGAGGAGATGGGGGCCATCTATTTTTGCAGTACATTGTTTTTTCAGCCACAGCTCCTCCAGATGACCTTTTAATGAAGTTTCCCATGAAGAACCCCATTTTCTGTCAAAACCTGCTTTAGTAGTTCAGCAGTCCTGTTTAATAACCTTCTTATGCTTTGCTGTCCCTATAAAGAGGATGACTGCTTTGATGATTGCCCCAGAGAAAAGGAATGTGTACAGACAGGCTCCTCCTCCCTCCATTGCTTGACTTGAAAAGCATTTTAACTACTAGCAAAGTTCCAGCCCCTGTCACTACACTCAATTATTCACAGCAATGGACAGACACAATGTCGGAGACAGTGACAGATTGTGAGTGGTTTATGCAGAACTAGGAAACATCTGGAACCTAAGGCTAGTACTGCTTTACCGCTATATGCTGTACTGCTATATGCTGAATCTTCCCTCAACAAAACTATTGAACTTACAGATCGCTGGAAGAAATTTGATATGAACAAGTAAGACAAATAATTGAATGCACTGAAAGTTTTCAGCCACATTCAACCTTTCCTGGTTCCTCTGGTCACTATGCATTCTTCCTCCATGGCATGTGAAGACCCTTACTGCTTGCTGGCGAGTGGGGGCGAGTGACACTGAGAGCACATGTGTACCTGTGCCTCCTGTCACACTTTGCACTCCTGTGTCCACTGGTAATGTTTTCCAGCTGCCCTGATTCTGCCCTGTGCCAACAGTGCCTGGTGGATGGGCAAGGACACCAGTCCTGCTCCTGCAGGGAGGAGCAGGATGGAGGAGGAGCAGGACAGGCTGCAAAGGTGCAGTGCCCTGTGGTGTGTTGGAGCATCTCTAATTTGGCATTTGGAGCCATGGTCTGGTTCTGCTCAAGGGGCAGGTGGGTGTAGGCAGAGCTCTGGTCTGCCGTGAGGTGGTTTGTGCCATCTCATTTTCTCTACTGAGCTGAATTCTGTAAGCAAGCTAATAAACCCAAGCTCCTCTCTCTTGCCTCAGAGAACGTCTGCTGAGACACAAATGGAACACTGAAACTTGAGCACAGATTTTACCAATGAGCAATCAGAGTTACAAAGCAAACAAATACCATTTCTGAGTTACCTGGTGACCGCCGCTGGAAATCTGCACTTAATCACTGCTAATTCACACAGGAAAAGCATTTCTTTTAATAGTAATACCCAAGGTCTACTATTACTGCGAAGAGCAATCCTGTCTCCCAAATCCTTATCTCAGAGATACTGGAACTCAAGACTAGGGGATTGGTTGTTACCATGTGCTACTATATTGTCCTTATAGTGGTCACACTAAAGAAGCCAAATGTTACTGTCATGGTAGTGTAATTTATTTTGATATTTATTTTTTGTTAAACCCTTTTCCTTTGAGAAATTTTTTGGGAATTACCTGTGTGCTTTTATAAAAAGGATATACTTGGGTGCAATTGTCAATCATAAGGAGGAGCATTATGATGAAAGTTGATATCAAATGAGACCTGGCCTTCTAAATCCAGTTTTTGGGGAATAGTGGTTTGCTCAGTTTTAATTTATATCTCAGCTTGTCCTAATAAACAGAGCTGTACTTTTGTGTCCCACTTCAGGCACACATTTTTCATATATGCAAATGATTCAAAGGACTGGTGCACACAACAGTGTAACACATCAGAAGCAGTCTTACACCCCTGCCAAATGTCTTCCCAGGCTCACAAAAGCATGTTTTGTGTTTGGCAGTATTAATCTCATACGACATTTAGGTAAGCTCTAAATCTTCAGTAAACACCACTTTTGACTAATGGCTGCAGTCCAAAATCTGCCTTCAGATATGCATCTCCAGTTCTTTACGCATTGATTCTAGAGGAACTGAAGTGTAAATGTTTGGGGATTTTGTGTAGTCCTCTGCAGGGATGAGTGGGACCAGTGACTGTATCCTCCTGCGTGAGATTAAAATGAATGTACTGCAGATTGGAGTTAATTCAAAGAAAAGAGATTTCTTCGTAAGGTCTTGTTCAGCCCCTTTTTTTATTGTACAGACTTTACATAGAAGTAAAGCTGTTAATTTAATGATCCCTTAAACAAAGACATCATAGGAAAGAGGAATGAACTTTCTCAAGTACAACAGATCTTTAATGTAGAAAGATCTGCAGTCTTGGGTGCCATGGTTTAGTGTGAGGTGTCCTTGCCCATGGCAGGGGGGTTGGAACTAGATGATTTTAAGGTCTTTTCCAATCCAAACGATTCTATGATTCTATGATACAAACTCTTTAATGGTAGAGGAGGTAAGTTACCTGGCACGTCACTGCAGCTCTGTGTGGATCAAATGTCAGCAAAGTGCTTTCTGCTGTATGTGTATGAATTAAAGATGGCCAACCATTTATAAAGAGAAAGTAGCACTTAAACATGCACAGAATCATTACTGATACAAAACTATTATTAATGATCCAAAGATTCAAATTTGGTAGTCTATGTGCTTCAGCACTGGAAAGACAGGACAGAAGAATGAACCCCAGCATTTCACATACTGACGTGTTTTGCAAGTTGCTGAAATAGTGTGGCAATCTGCAAAGCGATCCTTCCAGTGAGTGCAGCTATTTCCACAGCTCTTGCTGTCAATGTATGCTTCTGTGGGTAATTGTCATAAATCATAGAATCATAGAATGGTTTGGGTTGGAAAGGACCTTAAGATCATCCAGTTCCAACCCCCTGCCATGGGCAGGGACATCTCACACTAGACCATGTCACCCGAGGCTCCCTCCAACCTGGCCTTGAACACTGCCAGGGATGGAGCATTCACAACTTCCTTGGGCAACCCATTCCAGTGCATCACCACACTCACAGTAAAGAACTTCTTCCTTATATCTAACCTGAACTTCCCCTGTTTAAGTTTGAACCCATCACCACTTGTCCTGTTGCTACAGCCCCTGATGAAGAGTCCCTCTCCAGCATCCTTGTAGCCCCCTTTTGACACTGGAAGCTGCTCTGAGGTCTTCATGCAGCTTCTCTTCTTCAGGCTGAGCAGCCCCAACTTTCTCAGCTTGTCTTCATATGGGAGGTGCCCCAGCCCCCTGATCATACTTATGGCCTCCTCTGGACTTGCTCCAACAGCTGTATGTCCTTCTTATGCTGAGGACATCAGAACTGCACACAGTGCTGCAAGTGGGGTCTCATGAGAGCAGAGCAGAGGGGCAGGATCACCTGAACTGGTGTTTTCTTTGGACATAGTCTGACAAAAAGAAAGACCAGAAGCAGTGAAGGGGCAGCACAGAGCAACAAAGCAACACAGAAAAAACCTGAAGCCTCCCAGAAAAGGAAATAGTAACATAAGTGCCTTTTCCATATGAGGCATCTTTGTAACTGCTGGATAGTAAACTCGGAAACAAACCACACTTTCTGCAGTTCTGTTCTTCTATCTCTCTGGCAATGTTTTCTGCTGTCATTTAATTTATACTTCGCCAATTTACCTCAGCTCAGGTGTGAAAAGTGAACTGAGGAGTATGAGAGAAGGTCTTACATATTTCAATCTACTGTCCAAAATTGTATGCTGGATTGCAATGGATTATATGAAACTCACTCATTGAGTTTGGTTTATTTCCAGTCCACAACCAATTCAGCAGGTACAATAAAACATAATAACAAAAGAGGCTGAAAACACATCCAGGTGCAATCTCATAAAAGATTAAGAGGTTGTGAACTAAGATACAGCGCAAACTAAGGACCTCCCGGGTAACTCCCCCCAGTTTATATACTGGGCATGACGTGCTGTGTTATGGAATACCCCTTTGGCTAGTTTGGATCCGGTGTCCTACCTCTGATTCGTCCCGGCCGAAAAGATGGACGCATCACCACCACCTGCAGTACCGAACAATGGCCAGAGAGTGGCTCCCAGAGCCCCCCGCACCCTGCCATCACAACCACGTGCAGTACTGAGTTCTGACCAGAGGATGGCAGCAAGGAGCAGCGCCCGGCGTCACAGCGCACCCCCCCACCCCCCCACCCCCCATCACAACTACCTGCAGTACCGCACTCTGGCCACAGGATGGAAGCGGCGAGCGCCCCCCCCCCCCCACTCCCCCCCCGCACCCCTCCATCTGCTGTACCGAGTTTTTGGGGGGGGGGGACTCTCCCTCCCCACCCCAACCCTCGCAGACCCAGAATCATGGGGGTTTTGCTCTGGGTGTCTATGGGTTTCTGTAGGTCACTATGGTGTGTCCACGGGTGGCTAAGTGTTGCTGTGGGGTGTCTACAGGTCGCACTGGGACTTTAAGTGATGTCTATAGGGAGTCTATGAGGCTCGGAGTCCTATAAGGGATCTGGGGGGGGGAGGGGGTGGGTGTCTATGGGATGTCCAGGGGTTGCTCTGGGTCACTATGGTGTATCTAGAAAAAAAAATGTTACTAAAAGTGACTAAACCAAATTGGAATAAAACTGAGTGAAAAGTCAATAAAAAGTGAATAAAGTGATTAAAAAGTGAATTAAAATGAATAAAAGTGAATAAGCCTGAATGAAACAAATAAAAGTGAATAAAAATGAAAGCAAATAAAAGAGTCAACTGGTGTTGGGGTACTTATGGGCACCAACAAGAAGGAAGTGCAGCAGAAGGGCCAGGAGATCTCCATAGATGGATAAGGAGCTGCTGAGGAAACTTAGTGGGGAAAAAGAAGCTTATAAAAGGTGGAAGCGAGGACAGGCAGCCTGGGAAGAATACAGGGATGTTGTCAGGGATGCTAGAGACCAGGTCAGGAAAGCTAAGGCCCAGTTAGGATTGAGTCTGGCCAGGGATGTGAAAGATAACAGGAAGGGATTCTATAGGTATGTAACAAACAAAAGACAGACCAGGGGCAACGTGGGCCCTCTCCAAAAGCTACCAGGAGAACTGGCTACCCTGGATTTGGAGAAGGCTGAGGCTCTTAATGACTTCTTTGCCTCATTCTGCACTGGGAAATGGTCTGACTGCACCACCCAAGTCTTGGAAGGCAGACGCAGGGACTGTGAGAATGAAAACCTTAGGTACACCTTAGGTTGGTGTTGGGACTGTTCTGTTCAACATCTTTGTCGGTGACATGGACAGTGGGATTGAGTGCATCCTCAGCAAGTTTGCCCATGACACCAAGCTGTGTGGTTCAGTTGATACGCTGGAGGGAAGGAATGTCATCAAAAGGATCTTGACACGCTTGTGAGTTGGGCTGATGCCAGCCTGATGAAGTTCAGCCAAGTCAAGTGCAAGGTCCTCCACCTGGGTCGGAGCAATCCCAGGCACAGTTACAGGTTGGGCAGAGAAGAGATTCAGAGCAGTCCTGCGGAGAAGGACTTGGGGGTGTTGGTTGATGAGAAACTGACCATGAGCCAGCTTCAGTGTGTGCTTGAGCCCAGAAACCACCCATGTGCTGGGCTGCACCAAGAGGAGTGTGGCCAGCAGGTCAAAGGAGATGATCCTGCTCTGCTCTGCTCTTGTGAGACCCCACTTGGAGCATTGTGTACAGTTCTGGTGTCCTCAACATGAGAAGAACATGGAACTGTTGGAGCAAGTCCGGAGGAGACCACAAGGAAGATCAGGGGACTGGAGCACCTCCCATATGAAGACAGGCTGAGAAAGTTGGGGCTGTTCAGCCTGGACAAGGGATGATGGGTACAAACTGCAACAGGGGAAGTTCAGGTTAGATATAAGGAAGAAGTTATTTACTGTGAAGGTGATGAGGCTCTGGCACAGGGTGCCCAGAGACGTGGTAAATGCACCATCCCTGGCAGTGTTCAAGGCCAGGTTGGAGAGAGCCTTGGGTGACATGGTCTAGTGTGAGGTGTCCCTGCCCATAACAGGGGGTTGGAACTGGATGATCTTTTTTTTCAGGGAATACCTTAAACTGCTTGCTTTTCTTTCAGTGTGGCACTGATGGCCCAAATTCCTGATTATTCCTAATATAAGCATATAATCTCTGGCCACATTTGGAAGTCAAAGCAAGTAATTTTTCTTCAGTGGTGAATAAACTGGAAGAAGAGACTTGTGTCTCGACACCTCCTCAGGGAGAAGCATTTTGCTCCATGTTGGCTACCACAAGAACTAAAAAAGGGAGGCTGCTCTGAAGTTTTGCTGATGTTTTACACAGAATTGTAGCTAATTTTCACTACAAAAGGAAGAGAGGAATGAAATCTAAACGGAGTGAATTACAGTTGTTTGGGTTTAAGGTTTGCCCTAAACTCCAGATCAAGGCTGGTGCAGTGTAGTTTATTTTACAGTACTTTTTCATTTACTCATCATTATGATCAGGAAAGGATCTCACCTTCTGTCTGACTTTGAAGAAATGTTTGTCTGTAAAACAAAAATGCTCTAGGTTAGCTGTAATTAGACATCTCTATTTGCATTGGAAGGGTCTTGATTGAAAGGCATCAGAGAGACAAGCAAGTGTGATCTCCGCAATATTGCTTGCTACCTGCAATGTGTTTAGGTGAATCATTAAAGGCACCTGATGTATACTTAAGATAAGGAGCAATGTTAAAAGTTTGGTAATATTTATCTATACATACACTAGAAAGTGTATGTATAAGATATGTATGTATAGTGTATGTAAACAGGATAAATGCCTGAAAAGTAGATTTAAAACCCAGTTTAGCTGGAATATATGTAGTCCTTTTGGAAATGCAACAGGCAATAATTTTGTTGAGTCCTATACAACATCTTAATGAGGACATTTTCTCCTTTTTAAAAAGCAGGAAAAAAAATAGCACTAATAATTTATTATTTAGAGTAAAGTACATGAAAAAGGATGTAGGTTATGCTAGAAATGGCCAACCCGCCCCCAAATCGGGACAGAATTTAAGCAAAGCTGTTATTCAGCCTTGGGCTATTTTCAGTGTAACTAAACAGGTTAAAGAAAAGTGCACTCAACTCCCCACATCCTCTTTTATCACCCTCTAGACTTCAATTCTCTTGCTTCCCAGACGTTCAGAAAATGCATTCAAAGTTTGCAGAGCTTCTTCTTTCAATTAGATTTGATTTTAATAGGGACTTAAGAAAATAACCCACTACAGTGGCATCTGGCTTCCAGTTGAATATGTAACCCCTCTCCCCATATCCATTCAGATGGATCATAAATGCTGCTTATTTTCATGCTACAGTGTATGCAAACGGGGTTATCTTTCAATCAGTATAAGGTCATCATCGTTTTTGCTTTTATGCATATATCTTTTCTATTTCTAACAGAGTATGCTCTAAAACAGCAAGTATATTGTTCATGGTAGCAAAAGCTACAGCTATAAGGTCACAAGATTCAGTGCAAGTAACTTTTGTATACAGCATTTAAATACTTCTAGGCATTTTCTACTTGTCCTTCAGCAGCATATTTCAATATTGAAAAATACTAGTTTTGGAGGGGGGTGTTATATACATTTCTTTAAAGGTTTTAACCTACTATGTTTTTTGTTTAAAACAATTCCACTTTAAGTTTCTTATGAAACTTCAGCACAGTAAGGAGCTGTCACTTGATCCATCATCACAAAAACATTAATGAAATTAATGTTTTTCTAAATGGGTGTCAAGTTCAGCCTTTTCTTATGAAACAAATGATAACGTAAAATTTATATTGCATATAATATATAGAAAAGTAATTGACCTGAATGTGTTACTGATATCTGTATGCACACAAAGGATGAAAAATTATATGTCTTTAGTTCATAGAATCATAGAATCATAGAATAGTTAGGGTTGGAAAGGACCTTAAGATCATCTAGTTCCAACCCCCCTGCCAGGGGCAGGGACACCTCCCACTAAACCATGCCACCCAAGGCTCTGTCCAATCCAGCCTTGAACACCACCAGCGATGGAGCATTCACAACTTCCCTGGGCAACCCATTCCAGTGCCTCACCACCCTTACAGGAAAGAATTTCTTCCTCATATCCAATCTAAACTTCCCCTCTTTAAGTTTGAACCCATTACCCCTTGTCCTCTCACTACAGTTCCTCATGAAGAGTCCCTCCCCAGCATCCCTATAGGCCCCCTTCAGATACTGGAAGGCTGCTATGAGGTCTCCATGCAGCTTTCTCTTCTCCAGGCTGAACAGCCCCAACTTTCTCAGCCTACCTTCATATGGGAGGTGCTCCAGTCCCCTGATCGTCCTCGTGGCCCTCCTCTGGACTTGTTCCACCAGTTCCATGTCCTTTTTATGTTGAGGACACCAGAACTGCACACAATACTCCAAGTGAGGTCTCACAAGAGCGGAGTAGAGGGGCAGGATCACCTCCCTCCACCTGCTGGTCACACTCCTTTTGATGCAGCCCAGGATACAGTTGGTTTTCTGGGCTGCAAGCACACACTGCCTGCTCATGTTCATTTTCTCATCAACCAAAACCCCCAAGTCCTTCTCTGCAGGACTGCTCTGAAACTCTTCTCTGCCCAACCTGTAGCTGTGCCTGGGATTGCTCCGACCCAGATGTAGGACCTTGCACTTGTCATGGTTAAACTTCATCAGGTTGGCATCAGCCCACCTCCCAAGCGTGTCAAGGTCCCTCTGGATGGCATTCCTTCCCTCCAACGTATCAACCAAACCACACAGTTTGGTGTCATCGGCAAACTTGCTGAGGATGCACTCAATCCCACTGTCTATGTCACCAACAAAGATGTTGAACAAGACCGGTCCCAACACTGATCTCTGAGGGACTCCACTCATTACTGGTCTCCAGCTGGACATGGAGCCATTGAGCACAACTCTTTGCGTGCGGCCATCCAGCCAGTTCTTTATCCACCGAGTGGTCCACCTATCAAATTGATGCCTCTCCAACTTAGAGACAAGGGTGTCATGTGGGACAGTGTCAAACGCTTTGCACAAGTCCAGGGAGATGACATCAACTGCTCTACCCCTGTCCATCAGTTCCGTAGCCCCATCATAGAAGGCCACCAGATTGGTCTGGCAGGATTTCCCTTTAGTGAAGCCATGCTGGCTGTCACCAACCACCTTGTTGTTTTTCATGTGCCTCAGCATGCCTTCCAGGAGAATCTGCTCCAAGATTTTGCCAGGCACAGAGGTGAGACTGACTGGTCTGTAGTTTCCCGGCTCATCCATTTTCCCCTTCTTGAAAATGGGGGTTATATTTCCCTTTTTCCAGTCATCAGGAACTTCACCTGACTGCCATGATTTTTCAAATATGATGGACAGTGGCTTAGCAACTTCATTTGCCAGTTCCTTCAGGACCTGCGGATGGATTTCATCAGGTCCCATGGACTTGTATACATAGTTCTGCAAGGACAGGAACACCATAATGCAAAGAGGTCAGTAAGAATCTCTTTGTTGCTCAGATCACATTCTATAGGCAGCAGGCAATAGAAATACTTGACATTAAAAGTATCAGACCATTACATACAGTTGTTACCATGTGATGCCATGCCATGGCACTCTATTTCATATTCCTGCACTAAAAGTGAGTAACAGGAAAATTATACAAGTGCCTATGAACTTTTTTTGTGATGTTTTCCTTTAATAATAGCCATAGCCTCATTGCTATGCACTTCCTTGGGCTTGACTGAAAAAGAGCAAAAAAACCCTGAAGCCACTAAATTATGTAATTGAAAGAAAAGGAAGATCCACAGGAATCAGACATGGAGAATAAAACCAGGCCTTTACTTTACATGGGAATATTTAAATATGCATTTACTTTACATAGGAATAAAGTACAGATGTGCTTACAGATATAAGACATCCAGTAAGTGCCAAGGGTTAGGAAATACATTTAGCTGTATAATTGTGGTCACTTGGATATAAAGAAGCACCTGGCAATGACCACATTGTCATCAGCAGGATGAACTACCAGGAGGTGCTGGGGTCTTTAGGAAGGCCTGTGCTGTGTTGTTGTCATGGGTTCAGCAGCAGCAGTCATTTTTCTCCTTCTTGGTAGCTGGTGTAGCGCTGTGTTTTTGATTTTGGGCCTGGGAACAGTGCTGATAACACCAGTGTTTTGGTTACTGCTTAGTGATGTTTTGGTCTGACCAAGGACTTTCTGAGTTTCATGCTCTGCCAGGGAGGAGGGGAAGCCAGGAGGAGCAGAGACAGGACACCTGACCCAAACTGACCAAAGAGGTATTCCATATCACAGCACATCATGCCCAGGATGTAAAGCAGAGAGCAGAGGCCCGGAAGGGCGGGGGTGCACTGCGTGGTCGGGCTTGGTCTTAGGTGGTGAGAATTGTATTCTTTCCTTGTATTTCTCTTGTCATTATTATTATTGGTGGTAGCAGTAGTGATTTGTGTTATACTTTAGTTACTAAACTGTTCTTATCTCAACCCGTGGGAGTTGCATTCTTTTTGATTCTCCTTCCCATCCCTCCGGGAGTGGGGGGCAAGAAAGAGGGGGAAGTGAGTGAGAGAGAGTCTGCGTGAGTTAGGCTTAAACCACGACAGTTGTAAACAAACTACTGTAAGCAAGTCCATATGAGATTAAATAGTACCACTTTACATCAGTTTAGGCTCTCAATTCAACTCTGTGGCCCTGAATGGGAAAAGGTTATTTCCTTAGCTGGAAACTAGATTCTTTCTCTAGAATCACAACCTTGTGGCCACAGGAAACCATAACTTGGAACATTTGTGTGTGGAAATGCAAGCAAATGGTTTGAAGCTAGTGGCTGAATGACTTCTGAGAAGGGTACCGGTACTAAAAGGGTACAAGGTGGAGATAAATAGGTGTGACAAATAAGGTAACAAGGGGGAAATGGAGAAACACAGAGGTGCAAGCCTGAAGAAATGTAACAAACTCTAACAGAATGTAATGTTTCTGAGATTAAATACTGTAATATATTAACAAACTGCCTATTTAATCAAATTGAATATTTACAAAACAGAAACAGCATTCCTAGCTGTTTATATATATCAATATATATTACTATATTACAGCATTTTAAAATAATTTTTTTTGTATATGAGGTGAGAATTCCATTTAAATGAGAATAGACTACTAAATTCCATTAAGGCAACACAGCTCTATGAAGAAGCCTGGTGTGAAACTGCAGTTTTGGTACTTCACTCCCAGTAAGCTGCTTTGGCATTTTATCTGATGTGCTGTTGACTGGCTTTTCACATCTTGTGTTATTAAACTAACAACTAAGGAAAATCAGAAAAGCCAATGATTGCTAAAGTGGTATGTATGGTCTCATATATGAAGTATTTTTCTGGAAATGTAGGAAATCAGAGATATAAAGCCAAAGTATCTATTTAAAATGAGAAGGGGATAAGTAGAAGCACCACTCATGAAATACTCTTTATTAAAGAAACGGCTTATTATCCTTTTGTGTGACTCAGAAGTCACCATCAATCAGCTATTTAATCTGTAATGATACAGCATGTCTCTGGCAACATGGGTGCAAAAGATCTATAGCTAGAATTTGATTAACTCTGACTCAAAGGACGTCTAAAGGATACTGGGCAAAAATAATGATTTTTGAAAATCACTACTTAATTTGTGTGCCTGAATATTTGCATTTTCAGATATTTTCACAACTTCAGTAACAGCAAGGTACCCACCCTTTAAAAGTCAGCCCCTTCTTAGCCAATGTCTTGTCACTTCTTTCTCCAATGTCCAGCATTAAAACTAGCATAGAACAATTCAGAAATCCTTCAGCAGTAAATTATTAAGCAACAAAACAACATGTTTCTTAGCACCATGAGGTGACATTCTGCTTCTAAGAACCATGTACTGTAGCTATCAGTAATTATGCACACTCATGGCTAATCCTGTGTAAATCGCAACACATTGAGTAAAAATGAATATTTTTAATTGTTGTATTTCAGATGCATTTACTTAGGTTTGCTTGGTTCACATAGTGTAAATGAGAAGACTCTTCTTCTAGGACCAGGGATGATAGGTTCAATCTTAAACAGGGGAAGTTCAGGTTAGATATAAGAAGTTCTTTACAGTGAGTTCTTTACTGTTCATTACTGAAAGAGTCTGCCCAAAGAAGTGGTGAATGCTCCATCCCTGTTGGTGTTTAAGGTCACGCTTGACAGAACCTTGGGCAACATGGTCTAGTGTGAGGTGTCCCTGCCCATGTCAGGGGGTGGGAACTGGATGATCTTAAGGTCCTTTCCAACTCAACATAAGAAGGACATGGAGCTGTTGGAGCAAGTCCAGAGGAGGCCACAAGGATGATCAGGAGGCTGGAGCACCTCCCATATGAAGATAGGCTGAGGACATTGGGGCTGTTCAGCCTGCAGAAGAGAAGCTGCGTGGAGACCTCAGAGCAGCCTTCCAATGTCTGAAGGGGGCTACAAGGATGCTGGAGAGGGACTCTTCATTAAGGACTGCAGTGATAGGACAAGGGGTAATGAGTTCAAACTTAAACAGGGGAAGTTCAGGCTAGATATAAGGAAGAAGTTCTTTACCATGAGGGCGGTGATGCACTGGAATGGGTTGCCCAAGGAAGTTGTGAAAGCTCCATCCCTGGCAGTGTTCAAGGCCAGGTTGGAGGGAGTCTTGGGTGACATGGTTTAGTTCCAAGCCCCCATGGCAGGGGGTTGGAACTGGATGATCTTACGGTCCTTTCCAATCCAAACCATCCTATGATTCTATGCTATGAAAAGCAAAACAGATTTGGTCTTATATAAACAGCTAAAAATACATCTCAGGAATTAGTGGCCATCCACTCACACCGTTGCACAGACTGCTGCACTGCATTTAGCATTGATGTAAGATATCAGAGGGTTTTTACATTGATGTAAGAGGTCCAGGGTGGTGCAAAATCTCCCACACTATGGATCTGATGAGGAGGCACAGAAGGAATTTGTTGCCTAACTTCCTTTGGGTCCCTGGGGAGCCAAACTGTTACTCAGGTAATAATTTAGCGAAACAGGTACCTGGCAAACATGCCAAAGAGTAGCAATTCCTCCCTAGACTTGTATTTTAAGTAGCTTAAGGGCAATCATGCCACTGGGAGGTGTGTCTGAATACAATTTATAGAGCAGCATTTGCCTCCTTTTTGAGTAGAAGAATTAAGCTTCTTGGCCAGAAAACAGGATGCTCCACAAAGAAACTTACTCATACCCAAGTGGAAAAAAATTGTAAGAAACATCATTTTCTTGTACTTTTGTAGCTCAAATTATTATTATATTTTATGAATTAATAAAAATATGGTGGAAACATAAAATTGCTTTGTACATTAATATTGTATAACACTGAAGTGATGTGTGCTTTGAAATGAGTTTGGGATTTTTTCCGGAGTGATTGCAAATCATGTACTTTAATTGCAACATCAAGAGGAATGGTTTTGAGAAAATGCCTTAAATGGCTAGGCTGAACAGGAATTACATTTTGGAAGTTGACTTTAAAAGCAATAGAGGCATCTAGTGGACGTATTTAAGGACTGCAGCTGCCAGAGATTGCATCAAGGCACAGCTGATTCTCTTGAATTGCTTCTCCCTGGATTGAATTTTGTGAATAGAGTGACAAATGACAATGCTGTTTATGCTTTATTGAAGAGATTAATCTTAAATTTCAGGGTATTTAAGCACTGTGAGGCAAATAGGACTTAGGAGCCTAAGACATATTTTTTAGTGTTCTAAGTAAGTTGGGCCCCACAAGCGTTTATATGTGCGATGCTTACAGTGCTATTTCTTTAAGACACATGGCTAGTCATTGTGCAATTTATAGTCCTTGACTACCTAAGCTATTAGGCTCCTTCTCAAATATGACTGAATTAGGCATGCAGAAAAGTGATCTTTCAGTCAGCTGCCTGAATGAGCAGCCACTTAAAATGGCACCAAGGGTAAAGTGCAAGTCTTCCACACAGTCCCTCCGCAGTGGCAGGTTGAAGGGTGTGGTTTCCAAGCATGATCCACAGCCTCAAACCCTCTCTGACGATGTTTTTATTCTACAAGCTGACAGGTTGAAGTAGGGAGTGTCAGTCTTCCTTCCAAATACTAGAAATATCCTGTCCCACTTTTATCAAATACTTTAATAGAGGACTCCTCCAGGACATAGGAAAGCTCAATTTCCTTCTCTGCCTGATAGCACACCTGACATTTCTTATTTCCTATTATAAACTCTGGGAAAGAAGATGCCAACTCAACCAAAATCTGAAAGCAAGGCTTTTGAGCCCAAGAAGAAACCCAATCTACAGCCATACTACCACGCATGAAGGTCTAGGTCTTGGTAACATAATTCAGCTCCTGTAGGGCAAAACACATCATAGAAGCATCTGCACAAACATATTCAGAACACATTACAGAACTGTTCATAGCTCCCTCCCTAAGCTTAACACCAGCTAAACTGTGCTAGTTAGGCAATAAGTCAAACATGGCCATGTGCTTCTCCATGATAGTGCCTGTGCCTTTTGATAATGAAGTAGTTTCTCCCAATACTTAATAGCTTTGCTCAGCTAGGCTCTATGAGGAATAAAACTTGAACTTCCAAGGTATGCGAGTGAGTGAGAAAGTGGCCATGTAGGTTCAAGCAGTTTATACCTAGGCTAGTCCAGTGATTCTCACAGCGCTTTTATTTCTCAGCATGCTTCAACTTTATCCGTTGTGTCTCCACAGAAAAACATGAAATTTCAATACAGCGTAGACAAATCTCACTTAAAATACATTAAAATTTGAGGCTTAGAGTTGCTTACTTCTGTTGAGCGTAGGAATTCATTATCAAGCCTACCCTCACAACTTTAAACCACAATTTTACTACTTCCTCTGCTACTCGTGTTGTCATTTATTTCTTCCTCAATTTCCCTTTATTTGATGTGATAGATTCCTTCCGCAAATTGCTGGCTCAGATTTGTCCTGTCTGCTAGTTTTCTCCTTTAATCGGTGCACAATTTGGTTAGCAACGGCTCTGAACTCCACACAGTTCTCCATTGCTTTCTCCTTGAGTTCTCACGGCATTTTCTACGTCTCTTGCAGTGAATTGGCATTTACCAGACCTCTGAACGCTCCAGGCCCCGGGGCCCCTCCGGGCTGGCTGTGACGCGGGCTAAAGCACCCATCCCACCGCGATCACCCGCCCGGCTCCGAGACCCCTTAGTCCCGAGGGGGCGTTGACCCAGTCCCCCCGCCCCAGGCAGGGGGGAGTTGATCCCGTTTCTGCGCAGCCGCCCCCGTTCCGCGAACGTTTCGAGGCCTTTTGGCGAACGCCGGCCACTCTCTCCTCCTCCTCCTCCTCTTCCTCCAGCTCCAAGCGCTGTGGCGTTGCCATGGCGTTGTCTGCTCGGACCGCGCAGGCGGCGCGGCCTGGCCAGGCCTGAGTGGCGGGAAGCCCCCAGGGCCGCAGGCTGGCCGGACATCGCCCCTGCCCTGGCCGCCTGCGGCCGCAGATAGCAACGCGGGCCCGCAGGCCGAGCCCCCGTCGTCTCCTCCGCCGCCGCCTTCGCCTTCTCTCGATCCCGACCAGGTTCCGGGAGGCGGCGGCGGGCGCCGGCTGGAGCAGGCGGTGGAGAAGATGGCGGGGAATGGCGGAGGGTTCGCTGGCGCCGGGAGCGGGGAGATCATCCAGCTCAACGTGGGGGGCACCAGGTGAGCGGGAGAGCAGGGCGGGCCGGGCGGGATCGGCCCCAGGGCCTGCCGGCGGGTGGTGCCAGCTCGTACCGGAGGGTATCGGGGCCAGGGGGAGACCGGCGGAGCCGGCTCGCCTGGGATCGGTACACCGGAGCTGCTGTCTCTGGAAGCACCTGCATAAAGCTTTTGCAGGAGAGCTGGGACAGTTGGACTCGGAGGCAGATACGGGAGGTGTTGGCAGCCCTGCGTGGTGTCTGTATTGCAAGGTCTGGGGTTTCTAGAGACGTGCTCCAGGAGCACATCTGGACTCTGTGCGCTGCTGCTTCAGGAGTAGAGGACAGAGAGCTTTGCTTTGCTATAGCCTTCTAGGCATCGGTCTATCTTGCAGCCTCAGATAGAGTTGTTAAAAAGGTACATATAATATTGCTGCTCTTGATCAGAGTAAAGATTTGTAATTGAATGGATGCTGGAAGTTTAGAAGATGTCATTTTGGCAGGCTGAGATAGAGAATTGTGGGTCAGAATCTATGTGATAGTGCAGATGTTTCTATCAGAAAGCTCAGGCATGAAATCATTCAGATCACCTTTTATCTCCCTCTGCTTATAAGATAACTCTAAAAGCCCAACAGGCTATGAAAATGGTTGCTTTGTCTGTTTGCATCTGTTCCTAGTTACCTGTATTTTCTTTCAGTGGAGGCCACCTGCTTAAGGGCATTTGTGAATATTGCAGTGGGTTTGCCTGATTCTCCTTATACAACGTCCATCTGACCACTGCATGTTAGCTGCATGGATCCATGGATGCACTTACGCATGAAAACGTTACTAGCTAATCTTCTTTCTGCACCCTAGAAAGAAGGATTCTGTCTTCTTGTTTGCATAAATTAATGTATATGCATTAAAAGTTCTAAAGTATAGGTTAGTATGAGGTATAACTAAACTGATCCCATAGTGCTAAATCACAGACAGAAAATTCTCATGCTATCTAAACCCACTGATCAAATTGCAAGGAGACGAATGTAGAATCCGTTGATGGCTCTTTTTCCTGTCCTCCTTGTTTGGGGCTTGTTATTCTGGAACATTTAGTCCCAGATGTTTTGCTACTTTATTTGACTTACAAAATGCTAGAGTTGAACCTAGCTCTAGCTGGTGACAGAACACCAGCAAAACTTGACACCTCTGAATAGCTGTCACTTGTGTGCCTAAATGCAAACATGTATGCAGGTCAGAAACTGTGCTATAGTCTACTGAGAAGTACCATGGAGTCCTCAAACATTTGTTCAGAGATCCTGAGTGTCTTCATGGTCTCAGGAGGCTTTATTGCTTCAGAATTAGTTTAGCATTTATCATTCAGTGTTTACAACTGAAAGTTGTAAAAGTATCAGACAATAAAACTATTCAGCTTGTGAAGACCTTTAAAAGGGCAGGGGGGGTTGGAGCTAGATGATCTTAAGGTCCTTTCCAACCCTAACTATTCTATGGTTCTGTGACTAACTGGGGATGCTGCATCCATCCCCATAGTTACATGCGGTGTCTGTATTAATCTTGGATAAAATGCGTGTAACTGATTGTTTTCTATTATGTACGCGCTGTAGCATAGTTAAATTAATCATCCCTTAATCTTAGAGAAGGGTAGTGGTCTGTGTGACAGCTGATAAAAGCTGTGCAAAAATGCAGATATTTAGAAGTCACTTTCCATTTAAATAGCAAACCGCTTTGGTTCTCTCTATTTTTAATGTTTTTAGGAAAGACTTTGTGCTTCTTTGTGCTTATTTGTGCTTAGAACGCTGATACTGGAGATGTTCTGTTAAGCAGCTACACAATCCAGATTTTATGCAGAATGGTAGTTCCATACAGCCTTTGTGTTTCCCCTAGGGGGTCTAAATTAATGCTTTTTGTTTAGCAGTGGAAACAAAAAATACTTTATAATATATTCCTGGACTGTGTGAAAAGTTATGGAATTTTACTTTTGCATTGCCTTTTTTGATTCCCATTAATGAAGAGGATACCAAAGGCTTCTTAGTTGTGTTACTAATAGGAGGATATATACAGTCAGAGAGCTGATGTGGAGTTGAAATCCTTGTCCAAGCTGTCAGTCCAGTTGTATTTCTTCATGCTAAATCAAAACCAGGAGTACAGAAAAGTTCATAGGTAGTTATTATGTAAAATACTGTCTGGCATCATAAGTAATACTACAATCTGCATTATTTCATAATATGATTCAGAGTAAATGCTTTCTTTTAACTGTTATTGCTGTTGGGCCCCCCTTGGAGGGCCTAAATAGCAAATGGCAAATAATTGAAGTTACTGTAACATACTGACCTGAAGCTCATTGTGGTCTTTTGCCACGCACAGCGTAGCACCCCTTGAGTCCTAAGGAAGAGTACCATGCAGTTAGTTAAAAACATAGCATGCTGTCCATTAACTTTTATTTTAGTGGCTGCTTTTTGTGTGGTTGTGCCTTTTTTTTTTTTTTTTTTTTGGGGGGGGTGTTGTGTTGGTTGATTGTCAAGTTTAATGCTTGATAATAATCTCTAGAGTATGAGAACCCAGAAATGTAGGATTTTGGGAACAGTGTATTACTCACCTATAAAGAATGACACTTTGGTGGTCTCTGAACAGTTGTGCTTCATGCTTAAGGACAATCTGTGCAAAGAGTCTGCAACTTGTTTGACTTTGTGCAGACATTTAAATGATCTCAGACTTCCCAAATGTGTTTGATACCAGCTTTGTAGGACAAATAAAAGATAAAACAGACTTCTTTCCAATTTTACAGCTGATTGCAAACTTGTAACTTTGGTTTGCTAGGTTCAGCACTTCAAGACAAACACTGATGTGGATTCCAGACTCCTTTTTCTCCAGGTATTTGTAATAGATATTCACATTAAAGAAACACAAATTAATAGTCATTTAGAATATATATATATCTTCTCAGATATATATTATTTAATTATTTATGCTGTTAACAGTATAAATTTATGCTGTTGATAATGTCTTTATTCATTAGTGCTTTTCTCCCTGCTCAAGCAATGGGACAGATTCATTTGAAGTAAGCTGTTATCCAAAAGGCATCTTCTGTCTTGAATGATGCTATGGCAGCTTATATGTGCTGAAAAGCTGTCACTTTTTAGACATAGTGTTATGGAAGTAAGGCTCCAAATCTGCAGGAAAGGGAGATGCCGCTGTCTCTATTACTATGTTACCACTTGTGATCTTACTGACTATACACAGTAGCACTACCTTTAATGTTTTTTGGATTATTACTGTACCCTGAGTACACGATACAGAGTACAACCCACAATACAGGATCTGTTGAATTATTGAACATCCTTCTGCTAACTTTTATGTCACTACCATTGCTACTTGTGTAGGTTGTGCTGCTTACTGCTTGTATGCTAGTAATTTTGTGCTGTAGTTGCTGGACCTCTATCATCCCAGTTAATCTGAAACACATAAAAGAAATCCTGGCATTTAAAAGGCAGGCAGTTTTGCTTCCTTACGTTTAATTTTTTTACTCTAGACTTTCTTCCCAGCAAAAGCCGGTAGCTGACAGAGACAGACAGCATTACCTGCTCCCTTTTCACTGAAATGTTAGGATAAAGGGAGTGCTAGGGAAGTGTCACCTTCTTTGAAGCATGGAAGGAAAGGCACAAGGAGGAAGTCCTATGCTATTCCCCAATCTCTCAACACAAAATATACTAAGGAGTTTGTTCTGAAAGTTATCCAGGACTGGCATATCTCAGAGGTAATTGTCCAGACTCATATGGAATCTTAAAATAAAACTGTTGACATTACTTAGTTTGCTTCTTATCTGTAAAACAAGGTTTGGGTGTTGTGTTTTCTGTAGATCTGGAGCAAAAGTACTTTAATCTCATGGGAGAGAAATTTTGAAGGAAAATTGTGTCAAAACTCATCCACCCCATTCTTGCTCAGCAAGTCCTTGCAGAATTGATAGTTTACTCTTGCTTTTTACTTCAGTAGCTTTTATTGTTTTACCAAAATACAAGTGACAATACACAAAGAGAGCAAAGGGACTGAGAGTGTTGCCATCCTGTATTTCTGTTAGTACATTTCTGAGAGACATCTAAGGAAGCTTTCCTGTGTTTCAGTTTGCTGAGTGGAAGAATTTCAACGCTGAAGGATGAAACTGGTGCTGTGAGTAATAAACCTACTGATAACTCACCAATTTAATGTTATGCTTTCAGTTAGGTTCTCTCCTAAATAATATTCACTGTAGGTTCTAACAGGAATTAGACTGCCTGAATCAATCTAAACTCTCATGAAAATTAGTAACATTTCTAATTTTTTTTTTCTTGGTTCTCCCTTCATTCCAAGATAAATGAAACTGGGACAATGTGCAGTTTTGTGCTCATTTTGCATTGTAGACAATGCAGAGACAGCAACTGTTACTTTATTTAAACAGAAAAACTACTTATTGCTGTACTGCAGAGAAGTGTAATTTTCATAAGATAGCTATTGCATATGTAGTTGAGTAATCCTGACGTGGAAATGCAGCTTTAGTTGGCAAATATATATAAAAAAATGGCTGTTTCAGTGAGGGTGCCTGTTGACCTTTGTGGATAGTATAGAACTTAAAGAGCATGCTTATTAAGTGTCATCTATTTGCAACAGTGTTTGTATATATGTCTTTTAAAAATGTTGAACTGGTGGGTGGTAGAAGAATAATGAGAGGAAAGGAGAGGCCCAAAAGCTTTGGGTTATGTTTGTCTGCCACATCCTCAATTCCTCTTTCCCATGCTCAGCATAAAAAAGCATTTCAGTTGATGGTTGCTCCATAGTAATGCTAAAGCACAGTGATTTTTCCTTGCAGATATTTATCGATCGTGATCCAGCAGCATTTGCACCCATTCTAAATTTTCTTCGCACAAAGGAGTTAGACTTAAGGTAAGAAGTTCTCCTTATTTCAAGTGAAAATTAATTTGATCAGATGCGTTAGTAGAAGACCTTTTCAGATGAGGATTGTTCAGTTTTACTTATCTAGCTGGGTGCCCAGTATATGACTCAGCATGCTGGTTAATCTGGGACTCTGGAGTATATATATGGCATGGTGGAGGCAGAAATGGTAGTGTTACATTTTGCTAGTGGATTCACAGAATCATAGAATGGTTAGGGTTGGAAAGGACCTTAAGATCATCTAGTTCCAACCCCCCTGCCATGGGCAGGGACACCTCACACTAAACCATGTCGCCCAGGATTCCATCCAGCCGGGCCTTGAACAGTGCCAGGGATGGATCATTCACAACTTCTTTGGGCAACCCATTCCAGTGCCTGTCATGGGTTCAGCAGCAGCAGTCATTTTTCTCCTTCTTGGTAGCTGGTGCAGCGCTGTGTTTTTGATTTTGGACCTGGGAACAGCGCTGATAACACCAGTGTTTTCAGTTACTGCTTGGTAATGTTTTGGTCTGACCAAGGACTTTCTGAGCCTCATGCTCTGCCAGGGAGGAGGGGAAGCCGGGAGGAAGCAGAGACAGGGCACCTGACCCAAACTGACCAAAGAGGTATTCCATGCCACAGCACGTCATGTCCAGGATGTAAAGTAGAGAGCAGAGATCTGGAAGGGTGGGGGTGCACTGCGTGGTCAGGCTGGGTATAGGTGGTGAGCGATTGTGTTCTTTCCTTGTATTTGCCTTGTCATTATTATTATTGGTGGTAGCAGTAGTGATTTGTGTTATACTTTAGTTACTAAACTGTTCTTATCTCAACCTGTGGGAGTTGCATTCTTTCGATTCTCCTTCCCATCCACCTGGGAGCGGGGGGAAAGAAAGAGGGGGAGTGAGTGAGCAAAACTACGTGAGTTGTAGAGGCTTAAACCATGACAGTGCCTCACCACTCTTACAGTAGAGAACTTCTTCCTTATATCCAACCTAAACTTTAAACTGCTTGTGGCGATGTATTTCTTTATTGTTTCCGTATCCTTCCTTTAACAAAAGGTAATACTGAGATCACTTTGAAATCTCACACATCAATATGTTGAATGTATTTGGTGGTAATTCTTTAAACTGCTAGGTAGCTTGATGTTCGTATTGTGTAATATCTACTTAATATGCTACTATTTATATTCTGGGTATTTACTTGACCTTGTGTTGTTTTGTTTTTTCTAGGGGAGTAAGTATTAATGTTCTCAGGCATGAAGCTGAATTCTATGGAATCACTCCTTTAGGTAACTTATTTTTTTAATCTGAGGTCATCTCATTTTTATTATTGTAGAAACGACCCACTTGCAAGTCCTGGGCAGTCATGACCCTAAAGATTATCAAATTTACTGATAGAGAAGGTTAATTGAAATAATGTTTCCTAGGAAGTCAAAGCTGTGCTGTGCTCATATCTGGTTTTTCTCCTTAGTGAGAAGATTGCTATTATGTGAAGAACTGGAACGCTCATCTTGTGGCAGTGTCCTTTTTCATGGCTACCTGCCTCCTCCAGGTATTTTTGAGTTAATGGTCTGATGTTGTTTGCAGTCACTTACTGCTTTAGTTTGTGGGAGCAGTTGGCTGAGGTAGTTACTCCAGCTGTCAAACTATCTAGAGAAGGCTGTCCCATGGAAAGATTAAGATGTATGGTTGAATTGAACATTGTCCTGATTCAAACCCAAGGCTTTATGTATGCTGTATGCAATGGTGTATTTAGAGTATTGGGCAGGGTGTTGTGGCATGTTAATACGAAGCAGGCTGTGTGTGATAGTAGACTAGTATAGAGGTTCTTCAAGTATGTTATCAGCATGAAGTGCTTTCTTCTTTCTGAAGGAGGCCTACAAGGGTGCTGGGGAGGGACTCTTCATTGGAGGCTGTAGTGATAGGACAAGGGGTAATGGATTTAAACTTAAACAGGGGAAGTTCAGGTTAGATATAAGGAAGAGGTTGTTTACCATGAGGATGGTGAGGCACTGGAATGGGTTGCCCAAGAAAGCTGTGAATGCTCCATCCCTGGCAGTGTTCAAGGCCAGTTTGGAGGGAGCCTTGGGTGGCGTGGTTTAGTGGGAGGTGTCCCTGTCCATGGCAGGGGGTGGGAACTAGGTGATCTTAAGGTCCTTTCCAACCCTAACTATTCTATGAGTCTACGATTCTGTGATTCTAAGGTACAGCTACTTTATGTGCCCTAAGTCTAGGTGGCAAATTGCGAGAAATGAGCTTTCCTTAACAATATGGGTACTTAAAATAGACTTCAGATCAAAGTGCATGATTATTAATCCTCTGTTTTGAAAGTGAATGGATATCTGTTATATTGCTAAAGTTTATGGAGTGGAACCAAACATCTCTTTTCTTTTATAGGCATTCCCAACCGTAAAATAAATAATACTGCCGGGCCAACATCTGATGGTAGAATTGGTCAAAACTGCTCTGAGAGTGAGATTCATGGTGGTGGTGGTATCCAACCTACACTTGCTGGTACTGAGGAAGGTACAGTCAGGCTAGGTGAGGAATGTCAGTTCTGAACCCAAAACAAATTGCAAAAATGATTGTCACTGGGTAATAAAAGTTGAGTGACTATTTCTGGTTTCAGTCTGTTATTCTATGCTTGCCTTAATCTAAATTGTGGAATACTTACTTAAACACTACTCCCTGTAGAGTATTTAAGGTTCACTGCTGTACAATCAAGGTATGAGGCTGAGGGAAAGGCAAATCAAAGTTTTTCATGCAGGCCCCGTAGGCAAATACTTTTCGCTGTACTAAAGCCATGATAAAAAACAGATGGACTGATATCTCATCGGTCTTTGTTCAGGACCTCCTTCCTACTTTTGCATTCTTTCTTGTTCCTAGTGCCTCCCTCTTGCCCAGCAAGAGTTGAGATTTTAGTGTAAAGGTAGTCTTCAGTCATTTGACTATATAGAGTCCATTTCATATAAAATATATAAAACTGTAAATAAGATAGGGTTGAATTCTGTCATTTTCCAGTTTTGACTTTGCAGGCAAAATGATTCTGCTAGAATTGTCATCCTCTGCTATAACCCTGTAAATTGTAGCCCTGCTTATTAGGGACTGTAGTGATAGCTGAAAGAGTAATGGGTTCAAACTTAAACAGGGGAAGTTTAGGTTAGATATAAGGAAAAAGTTTTTTAGTGTAAAAGTGGTGAGGCACTGGAATGGGTTGCCCAAAGAAGTTGTGAATGCTCCATCCCAGGCGGTGTTCAATGCCAGGTTGGACAGAGCCTTGGGTGACATGGTTTAGTGCAAAGTGTCCCTGCCCATGACCGGGAACTAGATGATTTTAAGGTCCTTTCCAACCGTAACTATTCTATGATTCTGTGATCTAGAGTATGTTAAAAGGTAAATATCCAGGTAATAGGAAAATAAGCCTTGGGTATGTATTGCTGATCCTTCTTTGTGACTTGCTGCAGGTTTGGAAGAGGGCAGTCATGGGGAAAATGAGAGAGAAGATGCAGTCTTTAGGTATTAGTTCTTTAGTGTATCAAGGTTGAGAGCTAACTTGGGGAAGTACCATAATCACTGATTTCCAGTGCCGTCCAACACTTCTGCCACACCAAATTTAGTTATAGCTTAGAAACAGGCATGTTCCCCCTACATAATAAATGGAGGAGCTGTAGGTATTCTGAGATGCTGGAAATCTCAGTTTAACAGTCTATAACAATAATGCAGGGTTGCACCAAGTATTTGCAAACAACGTTTACAAAATACAGCATTGTTTCAACAATCCTTGAACTTTTACCAGTTTGGTAGGGTTTAAAACCAAGGCATGTATTTGCCTTTTCACTGTTCTGGACACTGCATTGTAATGGCTGAGACGAAATGTGTAAGAACTTCTGTAGAAGAATTCTAATAGTTGTAAGAATTGTGAGGAGTAGTATTGCTAACTAGAATCTAGCTGAAAATCTTTCTTGAGAAAGTTCATTAACCAAGTTTCTGTTGCCTGTCTTGGAGAGAGCTCTATCTTGTTACAGATGAGCAGAGACATCTTCTAATACCCATCACTTGGCTGATTTCAGCTTTGTTGTTGTTTTTAGGATTCCCTGTGGACCCACGGAAAGTCCTCATAGTAGCAGGCCACCACAACTGGATAGTAGCTGCCTATGCCCATTTTGCTGTTTGCTACAGGTACGAATATAGTTGTTTATCAGGTTCTAGGAATCTGAAACAAAAAACCCCAAACAAAAAAACACAGTTTCTATAAGCAAAGCAAAAAGATTGCTTTAGTCAGAAATAACAGGAGATGACTTGCATTCAGTTTGGCCCTATAAATCTGAGTTGCTGCTTTTATTGGTGCAGATCTGCTGCTTGATAGGAGCTCAACTTTTGCTGCTTTCATGTTGATTTTGATGCTGTTGCAAAAGTAATGGACCCCCAAGCATATTTTAAAGCAGGCTTTCAAATGAAAGATCTCTTTTAAGAGTTCTGCCTGCTGTTTAGGTTTGAAGACATTCTGTGAAGTTAGGCTATCAAAGAACTTGAAACAGTGAAGGGATTTTTGCTACATAAGTGACGTGTCTTGTCTTAAACTTCATCTTAGCAGAACTGTTAAGCACCTGCTACTTCACCTGGGTGGCTGGAAAGTGTCTAAATGTCTTGTAAGCAAACTGGCTATTTTTAACATCAGGTGAAGATAAGTAACACCTTCATATTCCAGAAGCTAATTTTAGTTCACATCTGGAAGGCCTGATTTAATTGGTGGCTGACTTTTCAATGGAAAGTGATCTTTAACAAGAGCTCTTGCTAAAAGCCGAACTAACATTGCTGTTGTGTGGTTCAGAAACAGAAGGGAGAATAAAGAGTGTGATGTGAGTAGCTTCTTTCTAGTTACTGCAGAGCTGAAGCTATAGTTTTCTGCCTTTTTAACTATATACAATACTAATTTATTTGCTTAAACTTTGTAACTTAAATCACATCTAACTTGTCTGGTGTATTCACCACTGCAGTTTGGTTTGCTTTTATTTGTACTAGATGTGGCTTCTCTTGCTCTCTTCAGTGTTCTTGTTTTCAATTATGTGTAATATGGTCTGACTGGAGAAAGAGGCAGTGATTTGCAATCGTTGTCCCCTCCTTAGGATTTTTATCTCTGACTGTTTCCCTTTAAGTGAAAGATTCACTCATGTGAATCTCAGTCTATGGTGCTTCAGCTCCAGGCAGGATGCAGTGCTGAAGTGAAAGACTAGGACCAATGGCAAAAAAATACCAGATAATGTTTCTGCTTTCCATGCTCACATTTATGTAATTTGACTGCTGAGATTTAGTGTGCTTTAGCTGAGTTGCAAAGTATCTAAATTATTGTCTGAAATTAAAGCAGATAAATTGTGTTTTTCTGGTATTAGGTAAGTCTTTAAAATGCACAGGGAAATGATTATCTAAAAATAAAGCTTATAGTCAATTCAGTATTATCTGTTTACAGTATGCCATAAACAGAAAATGCAACTTAGCACAGCTTTATGCCCTAGCATGATTGGGTGTCTTATGTGATGCATAATTTTCAGAGGCAACTTAATAGAGATTTATTCTGAAGTCTTAAGCTGAGCCTCTGGCGTTTGTCTAGCCCAAACTTCTGGTTTGGTCTTACAACTTATATATCAGATGTGCTTATATGAAGTTAAAGCCCAGTACAGGGGCTCAGTAGCTGCAAAGCACTGAAATAATATGCAGAATCAGACTTCAAGGGGGAAAAAAAAAGGCAGCTTTTGTGGACTGTAGTGCTTAACTGGAATTTCAAGTTTTGTGGCTTAGCCAGCCAGCCATATTGGTTCAGGTTCAGGCTGAGTTATCTGTTTCTGAATCTCTAACCTCTGCTTGCTGTTTCCTCCTTTGCCCTTCTAGAATCAAAGAGTCATCTGGGTGGCAGCAGGTCTTCACGAGTCCCTATCTGGACTGGACAATTGAGCGAGTGGCTCTCAATGCTAAAGTGGTTGGAGGACCTCATGGAGACAAGGATAAGATGGTTGCAGTTGCCTCAGAGAGTAGCATAATCTTGTGGAGCATTCAAGATGGTGGTAGTGGCAGCGAAATTGGTAACTATAATAGCCTGGGCTTTTTATTTTTGTGTGTGTATGTTTGACCAGGAAGAAGTCTGTGACCTTATTTTGAGGTATGTATGATCTGTGGTGTCCTGTGTATGTTTTCACAAAGTGACAAAGCATGCTTATACTATTACATACAGCATATTAACTTTCTTCTCTGTCATGCTAGAGGAATCCTGTCTTAAAAAGGTGGACATTAAAAAAGCAGTTTGAGGTTTCTGTGTAAGGATGCAAATTAAGAGTAAAACTTTTCCCTGGACTTGCATTAGAATCTAGGCCATAGAGCAAAGGAACTTAAGTTTCTGATATGAAAAGTTACAGATATTGAGAAATTCTGCTCTTTTCTTTCCTTTGTCATATTAAAGCCACATTTTTATATGGGGATGATGGAAAGATTTCAGTTCTCTGTCCAATGTAGTTCATAAATGGAAGATGAAAATCTCTTTTTATAATTATGGTATAGAAAAAGCACTCTACTGCCCTAAGCATACAGGAATAACTGCTTGTACACCTTGGCACTAAAGGACACACAATTAGGGAGGCTTAAGAAATAGCAGGAAGATATTGCAGAAGTAAATATTCCTTGGTATTCATCTGATGGCTTGTCTGACTCTTGTTCAAATAGAGGTCAAATTTGGGAGGTAGTGAAGGGAATGGTATTAGGAACTCCCTCTAGCTTAATTCTTGGTGTTTGAATAACCATTACTGTGCCAGTAATGTTTTTCCTTGGGCAGTGTATACTGCTAACCAAGTATGACAGCAATCTCCTTGTCTGGACACTTTGCTTTAAAATTTACTGCTGAGTTAATTTGTTATTAGTTATATCTCCATACATAACTCCATGAGAGTTCATGCAGTCATTAATTAAAATAAAAAAGATGAGCATTGCTTTAAGCACTGTTTTATTACATTTCTCTTGTATTTTCTGATTTGATTAGCTGCTTATGTTACCTTGGCATTTGCAATAAGATACGTGAAACAACATCTCAGATTTTTGGAAATGAAGTGCAAAGAGACACAAAAACCATAAGCGGGCTTCTAATAAAAACTAGAATATGCCAGTATCATAAATTTCTGATAACTCGGACTTCAACTGAACATGGCAGCAAAACCGGAGGAAGCACTTTTGCTAAACAGGCTGTGCTGTATTGAAGTGACCTTTGTGAAACAAAGGAAATCCCACTTGGGGCAGAGGGGAGCAGAGAGAAAGTGCCTCCAGGTTTAAATCTTTAGTCTGACTAGCATTGACCAAAATGTACTGTTCCTCTTTTGGATAATAGGTCATGCTGCTTGGCTTAAAAAAGCCTAAAATACGCTTGTGCTTATTAGTAGTAACTTGAATAGAGTTGTCTTGTTTCCTTGTGGAGGCAGATGCTTGCAGTCCTGCTTGGTGTTCGAGATACAGTGCATTGCTATCATCTTGGGAAAGAAACTACTTGTTCCAAACAGTCACTGGAGCCTGGTGATGCCATCCTCAGAAAACTGTGTGGGTGGCAGCTTTGTGATAGGGCTTTGCCAGAGCGCTCTCTCTACTTTCAATATTACTTACATAAGATGCTGCTGCTGGATTGCTGCTGTAAGCAGTATTTTACCGAGAGAGATCCTTAAAACAAGAGCCTGTCATTACATATAGCATTGTCTCCTCTGGGAATGGGTCTCAGATTGTTGAGCCTAAGCAGGACTGACACTTCAAATTCCTCCAGACCATTCAAGCTGTCTTCCTTGATTTCCTTGAACCTCGTCCTTCTCTGGAGTAATCAATTCTAGTTGTTTCTGTGGATTTTTTTAGTATTGCTTTTTTCACATGTCCTGTACTGCTGAATCTTATCTGCATTGAATGATTGTGCTGTGCCATGGAAAACAGTTTAGCATCCTAATTAAAGCTAAATATACGTTGAGCTTCCTGAGACTCCTTCTCAGGGTGTAACAGAGGGCTGTTCTTGGTTGGGAATGGCACTCTGTTCGTTTGAATTTGTCCAAAACAACGTTGGGAAATATTCTAGCTGTTGGGTACTCTTGTTCTGAAGACATCTGGCTGCTGCAGTTAAAGTATATAATGAGAAGTAATATAAATATGTAGAGTGAGTAGTATGGAATAGAAAACTTATTAATGAAGCTGGGCACTTGATAGTGTTATGTATCCCCAGTAGTATAGACTTTTGTACTTACTACTTATCCCCAATAGTATTGACTTTTGTACTTACTAGGCAGTAAAACTTAGCCTGGAATTACTTACAAACTGAGTTAGTTACAGGGTTGTTTTGCTGGATTTCATAGCTGGCAAACTTGGAAATTATCTCAGAGCTTTGTAGTTTGCTGTAACTTTCAAACACATAGTACAATAAATACTACCAAATGTATTATGCTAGTCAAGTTTGCATTAAAAGTGTTCATATTTGATCTATGATGAGACTAGGAAGCTCTAAAGAGAGGACAGATATTAAGGTCTACTATAACCATAGTCATCAATACCTGTCACATTCTTCAGTGTTGTGATTTTTAAGTGCAGTGTTCTTGATGCCACATTTGCTTTCTTTGGAAGGCCAGCATTTGCTGGTAAGTCTTATCTTCCAGATTTTGAGTAGTATGTGATGATTGGTGAAACTGGTTCCTTATATGGCTTCAATTTTTAATAGCCTGTACTCTCTACCCATGGACTGTAACCAAACTGAAAGATGTGTAGATTAAAAGAGAAAGAAAGACAGACACAGGCTTTTGTAGGCTGCTTATTTCTACAGGTTCAAGTATTTGAATGTATTCAGCTAGTGTCACACTGGGGTTGTTCAATTTTTTCCAAGAATAAGGATTAAGCCTTGTAGCAGTATTTAGTTTCTAAAATTTGTTTTCAGACTACATCTGTTTGATTGGACTTCAAAAGAGAAAACTTGTAATGCTTTAAAAGGTAACTGCAAACTAATCCAGTACAAATTTGACTAGTGAAACTCATTAAATTACTGCTTCTTAAATGACTCTTAATAGTCACAGATTCTATGAAAACAACAACAAAAAAAAATCCTGCTTATTGGAATAGAATTTTTGGTTGTTATTTATATTTTAATGTCCTTAGAATGAATAAAGCCCTTTGAGGACTTTATGGCAATGATTGCATCAGAAGGGGTGACATCATGCTGCTATTCAGTTTAATGGAACCCAGTTTGCTGCTTGAATGGTACCTCCCCTAGCACACTGCAAACCCAGTGTTGGCTGTTCTTTTCTTGCTACTGCAAAAAATGTGACATGATAATAGTGAAGAGATTTCATTGTTACTGTTTTTTCTCTTTATTTTAGATATGCTTCAAAGATTTTTTTTTTTTTTTTTTTAGGAGTGTTCAGTCTTGGAGTCCCTGTAGATGCTCTCTTCTTCATTGGCAACCAGTTGGTGGCTACAAGCCATACAGGGAAAGTGGGAGTGTGGAATGCTGTGACTCAGCATTGGCAGGTGTGTTCAGTTCCGTTTTCTGCTTCAGTCACTTTCAATAAGCTGGTATTTCTTCTAGTAAAAAGAGAATCCAGCAATCTAAAAGCACGTGTGAAATGCTTGTCACAGGGTTTTTAGCCCTGACTTGTGTCACAGAGTTTGCCACCTTCGTATCTAAGTATGTGCCTCTGAGTAGAATTTTGAATTGTTTGGTGGTAAAAAGCGTGCTTTTTAGGCTTTCAGGTGAAAGGATGTGGTGTGATTTAGAGTAATAAATGTCAAATGTATGTATATTTAAACATATATTTAAGGGATCTTAGAAGTTGTTTTACACCAGGAGAGTCTTCAGCAAAAATGTATATGGATATGCTTTAAAGATATTTGTCTTGCATGTTGATGTTTCTAACTTTATTCCTGTTGTTAGAATGCATGTTAAATAGATCCTTGGAGCCTGTATGAGTCTGAGAAAACAGTTGAGCATTCCTGTGAATAACAAAGCTTGTAACACAGCTGGATGTATGTCTGTGGCACAAAACCTGGATGCAGTATGATCCCCAAATTGCCTTGCAAATCTCAAGAGGCAGAACTGACCTGAGGCTGCTGCACTGTTTGCTGACTAAGTTTTCATTCAACCTTTAAGTGACACTCCTGCTAACAAATAACACAGATAAGAAGTAAAGATAGCACTGCTTCTGCAGCAAACTTACTAGTGTGGTCTTGAAAAGCTCTATTGATGCCTTGCAAAATCTTCTGTTAAGAGACAACTTAATGCTATGTGACAAGCTGGCATTTGACGTTTTCTAAAGGAGCAAGTAATAAAGAATAAAAAATGATGTCCCGTTCATCGTTTTTGTTTCCAGGGGAAGCCACAGCAGTCTTTCTGATCACATTCATAGTTCCTCAGCTTGACTGACTGTTCCTTTGGTGAAAGCATTTCCTGTTGGAGAATAGAAAACCTTTGAGGGGCTTATATGCCAGGATGTCCTAAGCCCAAGTTTATTTGCTTTCTAATACACAAACTAAACAAAGCATGCCAAGATCCAGGCAGTTTGAAGGTGCTTTCTATACCTCAGGCTCTTTTGGTAGTAAGGAATAAAAACCTTGCATCTTCTTATACATCTTCATCTCCCTTTAGAACACATTTTTCTTGGAAGAACTCCATAAAGACCTAAGCGGCAGGGTTGTACCATCTCAAGTTCCTCATGAGAATACATGGTATTTGTGTAACTGCTTTCTGTGAGTTGCTCACAGCTCTCAGCTCTAGGATGTAGTCATACTTGCTGCAGTGAGAGAAGTTTTGAGAAACAGAATATGCCAGTGCCTCCCTGGATATGTTTTACCAGTGACTGTTGTATAGTGTTGCTCTGTTTCCTAATGAAAGTTCACTTCTTGGTAAGTGCAACTCTTCAATTGCATCTGGTGTGTCCCTGTCTCTGGTGCAGAAGAGAGACCTCTCCTTGTTTTGTACAATCTTTTTGACCCAGACAGTAGATCTCTGCTGTTGGCAGTATTGGGGATCCTGTTGCTCACACCTCTCCTTGCAGTTGCCTCCTCTGCAAGGTGATGAGTAAAGTTGTATATCTTTCGATGGGTTGCCTTTGCCTCTGTTAGTTTTGTAAACTTGTAGCAGATGGGAGAGCTTTTGTATATACCTTTGGTTCACAGAACCAAAGAACAATAACAGTTTATTTTTAGCATTAGATCTGTGCTGAATTATGTGTGAACATAAGTGTGAGAGGTGAGGTTCTTTAAACAAAGAAAACAGAGAGAGTGCCCCTTCCTTCCCATCTCCCATATTTATGTTGAAGCCATATTCCTGTTGCAGCCTTCTCTATGAGGATGAATAATAGGCTTAGAATATGTGTTAAGGATTTTACAGACTACCCTTCAGTTAGGAATGGGTACTGACTTAGTGTGTGAGCTCTCTGGGATGTGGGGAAGCTTCTTTGGTTGGTTTTTTTTTTTTTTTTTTTGCTTTTATCCAACAGTTTCATTTTAGTTATTTTGCAGATGATTTTGTAAGTCTCTGAAGTAACTGGAAAGATGCTGCTGGTCAAGGAGAAATGAGAACTTAAGTAGTCAGTGTCCATTAAGTGAACTGACTGAAACATACGAAGTACAGAACGATGCTATGACTTTGACTGTGTTTCAGTGCTCTGGATAAAATGGCTTTTGGCGTTTTCTTCCTCAGTGCTGAAGCAAAAAAGAAAGAATTGCTTGAGATAGGGGATCAGACCTATGATAAGCTAAACTTTTCCTTTGCTTGAGATCTCCATCCCATCTGAGGTAATAAGCACTCCTTTTGATCCTAGAGGGCAAAGACAGGGCATTCTTAATCCCCTGCCTTAAGCTGCAGACCAGCAAGTAAAATATGACAGGGCTGCCTTCCAGTTAACTTGGTGTGGATGTGTATCAGAAGTGGGACACTGAAATAGGACAAGAATTTTTCCCCTCTCATTATTTATCTGCTAGGGGCTGAGATCTCCATAGGCGCTGACAGAGGAACATAAGAATTGGGGGTAGAAGAACACTTCAAGAGGTCACATGTAGTTTCTTTGCTCAGTAACCTCTTAAGCAGTTGTCAGAAAGGGAAGAAGGGACAGGACAAAGTGTGAAGTACACTCATTTTGCATATTGGAAAATAAATCCTTTTTTGAAGATGTGGTTTAGCTGCAACACTCTGAGTTTTGGGCCTTCACATGGAGCAGTTGTGCTAACTTGTCTGCTGAGCTCTGTGACTTAAGATCCGGTTTGGGAAAGGAGTGCTGTCTACTAGCAGCACTTTAGAATGCCATTGCATGTGTGAGCTTCAGACCAGGACCAAACTCAGGTGTTCTTCAACAAAGTGTATCAAAAATGTCTTTTTTTTTTTTTTCTTTTCCTTTCCATTTGCACTAGGTTCAGGATGTTGTTCCTATCACAAGCTATGATACTGCTGGGTCTTTCCTGCTGCTGGGCTGTAACAATGGCTCTATATACTATATAGGTAAGAAATGGGAGAAGGGAGGAGTAAAAGGAGGAGGTGGTACTGAGCAGCTTATTTGGGGGAGTTTGGTTCTTAACTCTTTAGTTGGTCTAAGTTGCATCAGAACAACTGTATTCAGAGTAATAAACAAATGTCTCTTCCTCACAGACATGCAGAAGTTCCCACTGCGAATGAAAGACAATGATCTTCTGGTGACAGAATTATACCACGATCCCTCCAATGATGCTATAACAGCGCTCAGTGTCTACCTCACACCTAAAACAAGTTGGTATTCTATTAGTGTCTCTTCAGTGAGAATCTGTTACAGATGAGGGGTTTTTGTTTTCTAAATGGACGTTTTCTGTTGCTGCATAGCAGGGCTAAAGCCCTTGACATAAACAGTAAATTCTTCTTCAATTAATCATCTTCAAATGAATGATGAACACTAGGCATAACTGTAAATGGGTACCTGTACTTATGTGTGTGTATGCTTGTACATCATGCATTATATAGTAACATATAATGTAACAGCATCCCATATTAATGATAATGTACCTTCGCTTGGGTTTAAGCCTTTTACACAAGATATGCACTTTATGAATTGTATTCACTGAAATAGTTCGTGGTGAACTGGGGGAGGGGAGATAGACCCAACAGCAGGGTTAAACTTAATACCAATAAAACTAAACTCCATTTCTATATGCAGCTGGATAATGCTTAGCTCTTGTGTTTGTAGGCCCTTCTGTAAGCACAGTGCAGCAAACTGGGAAAAACATTACTGGTACCAGTGACATTTTAACTGTAGTTCTTGCTCTTGCCTTGCTTTCCCATTTGCCTCACATTAAGTCAGAAAAGGTATGGGGCATGTATCGACCATATCACTGTGAGGAGTGCCATATCACTTACCAATCTTGTCTTTCACTTCCAGGAAGGAGGAAAGAATGGGAGAAAAAGTGTTGTTAGGAAACTGTTGAAAACTGTAGTATGGCAATAAACAAATGTTGAGGGTTTTTAGTGGCAAAATCTTTTCCCTGTTCATGGGAAAATCATAGAATCACAGAGTGGTTTGGGTTGGAAGGGACCTTTAAAGCTCATCCAGTTCCAGCTCCCTGCCACAAGCAGGGAGACTTTCCACTAGACCAGGTTGCTCAGAGCCTTGTCCAGTCTTGCCTTGAACACTGCCAGGGATGGGGCAGCCACAGCTTCTCTGGCACCCTGTGCCAGTGCCTCATAGTGAAGAATTTTTTCTTAATGTCTAATCTAAATCTCCAGTCTAAATCTCCCTTCTGTGAGCTTAAACCCATTCCCTTCCTTGCAAAGAGTCCCTCTCCCTACATATTTCTTGTAGGCTCCTTTAGGTACTGGAAAACAGAAGGTCTCCCCAGAGCCTCCTCCAGGCTGAACAAGTAATAAGCATAGTAATGGGTAAACTGTGTTTAAAATAAGTATCTACCTTACTGTGGAAGCTTGGAAATACTGTTTTCTACTGCCTCATTCCCTGGCCATAGTAAGACAAACTTTCATTCCTCAGGGGAACAACTGTGTTCTTGCTTGCTTTAGGTGTAAGTGGCAATTGGATTGAGATTGCATATGGCACCAGCTCTGGAGCCGTGAGAGTGATTGTACAGCACCCCGAAACAGTTGGATCTGGGCCTCAGCTCTTTCAGACTTTCACAGTTCATCGAAGTCCTGTTACGAAGATCATGCTCTCAGAGAAACACCTTGTTTCAGGTAATCTTTTCTGTGCACAAATGTGTATTGGTGGGTCTCCCCTCCTCCTGAGGAATGAAGTATTTTTATGCATTGCTTAATAACTTGTGTTGCTCCCACATATGATAGAAGTTAGTTGGACAGATTTGGGGGGGAGAGGGAAGAGGTTAGATTGGCTTGGATCCTCTTTCTTTAAAGTAAGCATTCTTCAGAGCCTTTAGCAGTTAAAAGGCACAGGTTTTATTTGCCCAGATACTGGAACAACTTGCTCTTTTGTTTGTGTCTTATTCCAAGGCTGCCATTTGTGGAAATAAAAGGGGTTGTAAACAAATGTATCCCTGTCAAGTCTTACTGTTGTGGGCAGGTCCTTTAGGACTTTTCTTCTTTTAACAGCCTTTCAGGAGCTTTCTGGGTTGCAGCAAAATGTACACCATCTCCTCTTGGGCCCTAGAAAAAGCTTTCCTGTGGCTTCAAAGGGCTGTGTTTCTTCTTTTCTCAGCTGTCTCCCAGTGTTTCTTGTGCTATCCTATTTGTCCTGTCTTAGACTCAGGAAAGTGTCTTGGTTTCAGGGAAGAAGCAATCACTCCTCCCTCTGTAAGAATCTATTTCACCCAGAATCCATCAACCAGATAACAGATTTAGTTTCTGCTGCTATCCCTATATCTTTAAAAAAGGAACAGGAACCATAGTGTCCAGCTGTACCTCAAACGAATAGCCCAGAGGTCAGCTGTTGCCCTGTAATTTGGTGCTAAACTCTCCATGCCAGTAAAGAGCACATCTCTATGTAGAAACTGAATAACTAATGAATGAACTAGAAGAGCATCGTTGTGTGATGAGGGTTCTGCTGCCAGGCTGCTCTCATGACATTCTAGTATCTGCACAGAGAAGACGGAAGTGTGCTGTAGGCTACTGGTGCTGACTCGGTCAGACCTTAATGTTGTGTTTCACCTGCCTCAGTTTTTCTTGAACTTCTGAGGGAAGACAGAAAACTAATAGAAAACAGGACATCAGCAACAATTTGTGGATTGCTAGATGATGCAATCCATTTTGCATGTCTGGAGATGCTATGTAGCCTGATGTTGCCTAAATTCTGCTTGATTGCTCAGACTTTAAAAGCTATCATAAAGAAATAATTAGAGTTGATCTCAAAAGTTTTGTCATCCCTTGTAAATGTTATTGTCCATTTTTTTCCTTTCTAGTTTGTGCTGATAACAACCATGTACGGACATGGACTGTGACTCGGTTCCGGGGCATGATCTCAACTCAACCAGGCTCAACACCTCTTGCATCATTCAAAATCCTGTCCCTAGAGGAAGCAGAGAGTCATGGCAGTTACTGTTCTGGAAATGACATTGGTAGGATGTCTCTTGAATGCACTGTGCTAAGCCTATACATTCACTGGTCTCATGGAGGTTTAAACAGACCTTCAACCCTGTAACATGCAAGTCAGTTGATGGATGTGAGCTGTTATATATTGATGTCCCCTTGAAACCATGGAAGGAATCTGTAGGATTCACCTGAAAATGGAATCATAGAATCATAGAATAGTTAGGGTTGGAAAGGACCTTAAGATCAGCTAGTTCATTGTTCAGGCTGTATAGCGTGAGTGCACTTACAGGGCTTACTCACTAGGTGAGAAAAGGGAGGAAAAACTTTCAAGCACAGATACTACAACTTTTCCTTGATCAAATTGATGTAGCATTTCACTTTTGGTTTAGAGAATGACAGAAAACACAGGAGACTCCATTAAAGCAGATGAACATAGTAAGGGTTTGAGTCTGCTGCAAATGCCATTTCACTGTTCAGTCAAGGTTAAATGGTGCATGTGAGAAATACTGTAATGAATTTGAAGTTGTGACAAAGTTTAGTGAAACCTTGAAACTGCAGAGATAAATGAGGCTAGCATATTGCTATACCAAGACATTGAAGGAATGCATGTCAGTAAATACGGGTACACAGGTAGTCTAGATTCCTTTGTGTTCTGAGTCTTGCAGATGAACCTTTGATGACTAGGATGCCCAATGAACACAGGGTGAGGACAGTACTACGGCAAGAAATCTAGGGTTTGCACTGACACCATAATTCCTCTAGGAACATGCAGAAAATTCAAGAATGGGTGACCTTTAAAACAAAAGAACAAAATATATTTTTATCTGTAGAGGCTTCTAACCATTGGATAACTTGTTCTAGCTATTAGTCATCTTTGTTTCCCTGGTCCTGATGTTATAAATTGCAGTGGTCATACTGGTATGAGTTTGGGTCTTCAGAAATGCATGGAGAAGAGAGTGAGGGAATTGAAACAAAATGATCTTTCTTTTCTCTCTAGGACCCTTTGGTGAACGTGATGATCAACAGGTTTTTATCCAAAAAGTTGTTCCCATCACTAATAAACTGTTTGTAAGGCTCTCTTCAACTGGGAAAAGGTACCTCCATGATTAGCGTTTTAAGTGGTAAAAGAGCAGAACTGTTCAAGTGGTGGTGGGGGTCTCCCATCCCTTGGGGATGCGTGCAGTTGCACTTGGCAAGTGTTTGATGTGCTTGACAGGTTTGGCTGAACTCTAGTTTGTGTGTTAGTAGCAGAACTGTACTTAATGATCTACTATAACCTGAGCTCACTAAGCAAACATTAATTTGCCTCTACAGAATATGTAACTCAGTTATGGTACCATGCTAACATTACATTACAAAACTAATGCTGAAGCTGCTGGTGGCAGGGATTTTGCTGCTCACAAAGGTAGACAGGGAAGCAGTTTCTCTCTTCCTTTCCACTTGTCTTTGAAGAACCTTTAAAACTGAGAAACTGACCTAAAAAGGTCAGGTATATAATTATTTACTTAGACTTGGCTTTGTAATATTCTACTATGTTGCTGCCAGTGTAGTAAGAAATGTTGCTGAGTTGTTTTTTTTCTTGTCAGGCTAGGAAGATGGCAAGAGATCAGTAAAGATGGTGCTTCTCAGTTCTATGCTGCTTATTACTATTGTATTTCTTGCCTAGTAACTTTGAGTCTGGGTGAAAATGTTTATGGCTTTACACTATTGGCATCTGAATTGAGGGCTGATTACTTCTGAATAAAGCTCAGTGCAAGGAGCCAGTAAAACAAATCACCCAGAATGTGTGAGGTTCTGGTGTGGAGTCTGGCTTAGCAGCTTAGTCTTCCTTTTCATCTTACTCCCCACATAAGCTTCTAAAATAATGGGGAGAAAAGCAACTGAAATCTGCCATGTCAAGTAATACTGCAGTTGTCATGAGACAAAAGTTATCTGTATAGATAACGCTGGATTTATCATCCTTGGATTTTTTTGCATACCTTTTATATGGTTAAATGTGCTGTTTCTGCAGGTTGGTTTCCTAGAGTGTTTAGCATATAAAGGGACTATTTGCTGTCCATCTTCAGAGCCTTAGGTTTCTAATCATTGCAGATTGAAAATGGACATAGAACAAGTGGGGGTTCCCTAATAAACAAGTAGTAAGACTGCAGATATATTGCAAGGGAAGGTCCGCAGCTAAGCAGCATGCCAGTCATGCAGGAGAAGGAATTTTGTCTGAAAGAAAAGTCCTTTTCTGATAGGAATTTCAGTGCTTTCTCAGAAACTTAAACCAGTCCTGACTTTACTGGCCAGACCCCACAGTTGTTTTGGTAACTTGGGGTTTCTTTTCCTGTAGGATCTGTGAGATCCAGGCAGTTGACTGTACTACTATCTCCTCATTTACTGTGCGAGAATGTGAAGGATCCAGCAGAATGGGCTCCCGGCCACGCCGCTACCTCTTCACTGGACATTCAAATGGCAGCATCCAGATGTGGGACCTGACCACAGCAATGGACATGGTTAATAAGAGTGAAGACAAGGGTAAGTTATGTTCTGCCAGGACCGTGGTGTGGTTCTTTTTCTGTCCACATGTACGTGACTACAGGAAATGGACTTGGGCACCAAGAGCTGTCTCTTTCAGATGTTGGCGGCCCCACAGAGGAAGAGCTGCTCAAGTTGCTTGACCAATGTGACTTGAGTACATCTCGCTGTGCCACACCTAACATCAGCCCTGCCACCTCAGTTGTTCAGCCAAACCGGTTGCGGGAATCTAATTCTAGGTAAGTCACCAAGGGTGGCACTGACTGGACATCAAAGTTTTACCTTTAGGTAGGCAAAGAGGGGTTTGGTGACTTGAATGCTGTAGCTGAGCCCCTGAATCCATGCCCTCAGTGTCTTAACCAACAAAAATTGAGGCGTGTATGTGTAGTTTATGCGTGAAGAATCCCATGAGAATCCCAAGTGATCTGGAAGCCCTCGTATGGGAGCTGTGATGAGTATATTGCTGTTGTAGTGGGAGTTGCAGTGGTGGGTGGGAGCAGGGTGTGTGGAATAACTTGACTCCTGTTCTCAGCCTAACATCTGCTGTTTTCATCCTTGGTTGTTTCTCTTTCTGAAGTCTCCAATTGCAGCACCATGAAACAATCCCTGAAACAGCCACATATGGTTCTGTGCGGCCATACAGAGAAAGTCCTCTGTTGGCAAGAGCAAGGCGAACGGAGAGCTTCCACAGTTACCGGGACTTCCAGGCTTTTAACTTAACCAGCAAAAGCCCAACAGAAAAGACAGCTGCTGCAAATGGGAATTCCAGCCAGCCAGAGGCCAGGAAGGCAACAGTGGAGGGCTGTGTAGCTGAGAAGAAAGCAGTCCTGACCACCGCACTTGAAGTGCGAAGCACAGGTGGGACAGATGCAGGTGGGTGTTGCAGTACAGAGGTTTACCATCTCCCAGAGAGTTCTCTGGATCTCAAAAGAAGAGGACCAGAAGAGGAGAGTGAAGCCAAAGTAGAAAGCAAAAAGAAAATGGGGTTTGAAGGAACTGGCTTCCTGGGAAGGAAGAAGGTGCCTCTCCTGGCCTCTGCACCAGTCCTTGCTGAAAGTGGGCCTGAATTACCTGGGGCAGCTTCTCCATCACCTACGAAGACGGCTGCTTCCCCACGCTACCGTAAGAATGACTCATCCTGCCAAGACTAATGGCCTGTGAAAATGGGACTAGTAGCAAAGATAAGGTGCAGGTTCCCTCTGGTTGGTAGCAGGAATAACATTACATGTTGTGGGTTATTTCTTGAATGGGACTTCATTCTGATACCTGAAATGAAAGTTGTAAGGTTATAAGAAAGTACCTGGCTGCTGCCAAACCTTTGAAGAGTTACCCTCATCAGTGTGTGGCTTTATGTAATGCTCCAAAATGTAGTACGGTACTTGGTCCAAACTATTGTGCATTCTTGCTTAAACGTGGTCAGGCATGTGGTATGTTGTGGTTATTTCTGTTTTGGGGGAAGGGAGGGTGCTAAAGGAACCCATGGTGCTCAGTGGAAGGTCCCTTTTAGATGCAGCCACACATTGTTCTGCAGAGCTGCTGCTATTTTATGAATGGGATCCTTGCTCTGTATTATGCTGTCTGAAACGTTTTCTGCAGGTTAAGGAGGAAGCTATTCAAAACAGCATATTATTTTGCCTCTTAGTCTAAATAAATTGCCAGAGGAGTGTTGCTTGTGCTTTCTGAAAACGTGGTATCAGATGATGGGTTTTGCTGATTGTGACTGAGAGGATGCATAAAAATACACTTGGTGAAATACACAGAACTGGCAGTCTCTTGGGGGCTTCCTTGTCACTTTCACTGGAAAAAGGACAGAGATGAATATGGGAGTAGGTTTACTGTCATGGTGTAATAACTCTCAAGTGCCTTGACATGATATTTCCTATCAGTGTTGCGCTGGCTGCTTGCTGTTTGCTTCTGGTTTACTGGGGGTGGTGAACAAATTTTACTGCATGTAGATAAGTAATATGTAAGCAAAAGGGAAGGCTGTGATAGCAAGTATTGAATAGGGGGTGGGTTAGGAGGCTTTCCATCTCTGACAAAAGCATGCTTAGAGTTAAGCATGAATCAGTGGCTTTTTTTAGCCTTTAGCTGAGAGACTGGGGAAGAGCGAGGGAGAGAACACAAAAGTTAAAGCAACTCCATACGAATTCCTTCATTTGCTGTTTATTCACCTGTGCATGAACACAATTTTGTGGTGCAGCTTTGTCAGGCCAGGAAGAGCCATGGTTGTCCTGCCATGAAGGCCCCTTTTGGGTTTTGGAATGGTAAAAAACTTTTCCTTATACCAACCACGCTGCCCCCGCAACCTTCCTCAACTGTGAAAGCTGGATGAGAGGCAAAGGTAAGAGCTCTGTGTTCACAGCCTTCTACCACTGTGTGACTTTGGGATGTTGAAGCTGTTCTCTTACCTGAGGTGGCAGTGCTGACACACAGTTTTTACTATACATTTAAAAACATGGTGGAAATAAAAAGACCAACTTACCCCACTTCTCACACCCTCTCAACAAACAGTTCTATTTATTCCCATACTGGGCACAGGGTGGGGAAACAGCAGTCCTATCCCCTCCCCAAAGGCCATGCAGGCTGCTTTTTGGCAAGTTACCCACTTTCCATTTTCTAGAGAAGGTGGTTGTGTTCTTCAGAGGTGGGTGTCGGTGAATGTGGTGTGCTCCTTGGTGACTGTGCTGAAGCCTTTGATGACATTGACAAAATCTTCTTCATCTACATACTGTAAGGAGGGGGAAAGGAAAAGGTACGTAAGCCAAACTAAAGGAGATTCCTTCATTTCTTTCTTCCCATCCCCTAAAAAATGCTTCTGAAAGATAAATAAGTGCATTTCTACCTTTCGACACGTTTTCTCATTTCTCCCAGCATGAGGTAAGAACCTAAAGCATTCAGGCACCTGAATCCAAACCAGCTAGGTTTTACATAGTAAGCAATAAGTTAAAAAATCAATTACTGCATGGATCAGATGATAAATTGTAAATAGTGTTTGTTGCAGTGTAATGGGAACCCGTAAATATGTATTTTTCTTTTCATCTTTCCCTTTGATGTCTTGTATAACAGCCACATCACCTGTGATTTTGTTCTTCAAGCTTCTAAAGGAGGGTCTGAGCTTCTTACAACTGCACTCATGCTAATGCTTTCAGCCAGGGAAAGAGCTGGAAACAAGAATTAAACTGTTTCCATAGCATAAAGAGATGATTGCCAGCAGTGTTACTGCAGATACGTGTCCTTCAGCCATTCAGTATATTAATTTGCAAGGTGGACAAAGGGGTGAACAAAACTTGCTGACAGTCCTAAGCTACTGAATGTCTTAAAGGGAAGAAGTGAGTGAAAGCATTGCAGCATGTGTGTTTGCAAACTAAACCAAATCATGGTGTTAGCACAAGATAAGCAGATAGAGCAAGAGTTTCCTCAGCATCAGGAAGCTGTTCCTTTGGCTGTGGAGCTCCTATAGAGGTACACCCTGGATGGGCTGTAAATTCCAAGGAATTAGATCATGAGGCTGTGACCGATAACTCAGAAAATGACTCTAGGCTGAGTCATGATACCACTGAATCAGGAAGTCCATGAGATGCAGAGTGCAGCTGAAGCTTAACCTGTACTCATAGGGGTTTACCTAGAGCTAAGTATCACTATATTCTTACTTAAGCCTTATCAGCTTCCTTGGTAGCACCACCCATGTACTGTGGCATGCCTGGATATTCCAGCCCTTCTAGCTCCTTGATGTAAGTAAAAGACCAAGGAAGCTGCCTGCATTTTGTGCAGACCATGCAGTTCACTCTTTGTATTTTGGACAAGATCCACTTGGTCACTACTTACTCTTTGTAACTTTTTACTACCTCACGACCCCCTTTTAGGAGCCTTAAGCAGCTTTTTCTGGGAACTAATGTGTCTGGCCCTGAGCCCCTTCCCACACATTTGCTCAGAGAAAGGTGGAAGCCAAGAAGGGTGGAGGTTAACCTTTTTCTTGCTGACAAAGAGGAAGGGAGGTTGCTGCTGTCCTTGAGAATTATAACTCATTATATCTGTGTGTTCAGGTCCATGTTAGTGACACTGGCCAATCCTGTTCTCTCCTATATTAAAGGACAGATACTCTGCCTGCCACTCAGCCTCCTAGTCCCCTATGGGCAGAGTCTTAAGTCATTTGTCATGAATGACAAAAGATCTCAGCACTCACAGTCTCTGCATCATGACTGAGCAGAGGACTGAGCAGGTCTTGTCAGCAATTGAGTCCAAGGTCACAGCTCAAGGAGCCTAGAACTAGAACTAGAAGCTCCTGCTTCTGGCACAGGATGTGTGGAGGATGCCAAGGCATCCCTCCTTTCACATATGCATTTACTGAAATACACAGAGAGAAAAGCCTATGACTTGACCAAACAGAAAGGAATTCTTCAAGGTCCATATATGCCTGGTAGACCATGATGTTACTAATTCAGTGGAAACAATAGACAGATGCATGTGGCTACCTCACATCATTTAAGAGCAGCGTGTGGTCACCTGTGGCTCCAGAAGACAGCCGTGAGGCAGGAATCATTTTGGGGATGTAATGTCTGACCAGGTCCTTCTGGCTGTATCTCCAGCTGCTTTTTGATATTTAGACCTTTTCAGGATTCCAGTAAAACAGACACATCACTATGCACAACAGCATCACAGAGGAAACAGGAGTCCTTTTCCTTACCAAGCCCCGACTGGTAGTGCGATGATTGTGAATAATAGCATCCCAAGGTGGATCTTCAGCAAAAGACTTCTTGTCATAGAGGCTGAGTAGCTGGCTGACACTACGGTGCAGGGAGGCTTGGGAATAGGTGCGATTGAGCTGGCTCTGGCTTCGTCTCCTTGACCCTGATGCAATGTGGATGCTGTGGTTGCTGGAAGAAGCACCAGCTCCTGGAATTTTTGTATCAGCAAGACCCTAGGAGGAAAATGCAAGCTGATATATCAAAAACAATAGGGCATGGCCTCAAACACTTCATCTGAACAAAATGAAGGCAGGAGTAGAAGAGAACAGAGAGCCCCATGCTTCAAAAAACATGCACAGTTAGAAGACACATCAAGGTATGTTAGCAGACTTCTTTCAGTCAGCGTGGCTAGTTTCACCCACCAGGAGAAACATGCAGTGTCAGATGCCTTTGTGCATGCTCTTTATGTCATCCAGCACATCACACATCTTGCAGCTCTGCAAGCTAATGACTCTACCTCAAAGTGCATTGTGTAACTCTTGAGAGTGACACTGCTCGATGAATCAGATGTGTTGGCAATGGTCTCAAACTGAGATTAAAGAGAGGAATGAAAAGCATTAGGGCAGGGCAAGGTGCTGTGCAGGTGCACTCTGTTCTTTACGGAGGGTGTGAATTAGCTGCAGCTTTGTGGAGGGGAGCAAGGTAACAGGATGGGGGGGGATAGGGGAATTGGCAAAGATGAGGCACTATATGATGTTCATATCAAGAGCCACATGGACAGCCAGCAGTGCTTGCTGCATGCCACTAACAGAACAGGACACAAGTCATTTTGCCACTTAACAGGAACTCTATCCTAACTTCTCAGATTAAATCCTCCAGTTGATGGACTGTAGAATCTTCCATTCTATTAAGTCCATGAGCTTCTGGAAAACGGGGAAAAAAGAAAGGAAGAGGCAGAAACATGGAAAGGAATTGTGCAGGCATACCGACAGCAAAGGCATTTTGAAGTCAAGAGGAACAACACAGCATGACAGACAGTAGAGGAAAAGGAATCAAAACCATAAGACCAAACAAGAAGAAGTTTCTTATGCTCTTAGCCTTTGCCAGGACAAGGGGCACACTGGAAATTCCATTGTTTCCAAGAGCTCCTTCATCGAGGCACAGATGCAGCTTCTTGTTACTGAGACAAAAAGTAACAGAATGCGTGAAGAATGCAGGAGTCACTATCCTGCTTGATGGCGCTCACAGGAGAGAGAAGCTGAGAAGCGACAAGAATCATCTCACAGGCTGTGCCTGGGAAGAAGCAATGGCAATAGAAAGCACTGCTGCTCCACTCTGAGTCTCGTAACAATTGCCATATTCCTGTTTGGTAGGATAGCACTGCTACATGGTGAAACGTTCTTTATCCCTTTTTTTACTGAACTATAACTTGTCTTAATAAAAATGATACAACTTCCTCTTTATTACAGTCCTTCTCCCAGCTTTCTGGTGGACCCACATATTTGGGGAAGGTCTTTAGCACATTTCATGAGTATCTGACAAAGACTGTCAGATCGATGTTGGTTAGGTGGGAATACATGAAAGGTTCCACTGGAAAGCACATTTATCACCTACCTTCTCACAGTATGCCAAGGCTTTTTCAGCTCTATTGCAGATGTCAGCTAACATAAGGTGGCATCAGTAGCTTTGCATCTCTGTGACTCCAGATCCAAAGTTTGTCTTAGGCATCAGAAGCATTTCAGGATCTGCAGACCAGGCACCATAAGGCTTCTTTTTGGCCTGTATGCTGGCTTTCTATGCATGCATAGGTACACTAGGCAGTTCTTTTCCTACACTGAGCAGCCTTCACTTGGTAACCAAGAGTGCAACAAAGCAGGGGAAGGAGGAAGAAATACTCTTGTGTGTGTTTTGGGGGTGGCAGATGAAAGTATATCACAATGCTGTATACTCAACATTGCATTTTACCAAACGTACCGGGTGGTTTTCACCTGATGAATACACACTCATTGGTGATGTTCTTTTCTGGAGTGGAACTAAAGGAGGCCTGTCTCGTGCATAGGGCTGCTTGTGGACTTTCCGTTGAAGGATTAAGGAGAGGAGAACAGCCAAGAGGATCAAACCTAGAACTACCATCAGCACTGCAAACCACAGCTCGTTGTAGAACTTCACACGTCTGGACTCAGTTTTGTCCTTCTCTCCAGGTGTTGTCAAGATCAGGCCTGTAAAAATCGAGAGGGATTAGGGGAGAAAGATAATGTTATTTCAGAAAGCATTTAGCAATATGCTCGCCCTTTCCTCACTAATAAATTAGGCAGAAGTTTAAGAGATTTTGTCATCATGTGCTTCCTTGCATTTATGTTCAAGGTGGCATAATGGTTCAACATGCCAGTGGCCTACAATAAAAAGCTTATTACCCTCAAGACACCCTACTTAAAGTTCTAGTACTGCTGCTTAGGCTGGAAATCACCACTGCATCAGCAGCTCTTGAGAAAGGAGGTGGTGAGGGTGAATTGTGAGGGGAAAAAAAAGGGCTCTCCAAGTAACCTTGAAGAGTGGAAACAGCTACGGTGATTTCAGAGTGGCATAGACAAGAGGACGTTCTCTCCAGTGCTGTATAGTGGAAGGCCTCTCAAAAAGAGAGAGGGAGGAGGACTTAACTGAAATGAGTGATGAATTAATACAAACAACATGAAACACTTTATTTCTCCTTCCCCCACCTGTTAGAGGAAAAATAGCCCCTTGGTTGGCTTTGCTCACTGTTCTGGGTTCAGCAGTAGCAGTCATTTTTTTCTCCTTCTTAGTAGCTGGTGCAGTGCTGTGTTTTTGACTTTTGGTCTGGGAACAGTGCTGATAACACCAATGTTTTTAGTTGCTGCTCAGTAACATTTAGTCTGACCAAGCACTTTCTGAGTCTCATGCTCTGGCAGAGAAGAGGAGAAGCCGGGAAGAAGCAGAGACAGGACACCTGACCCAAACTAGCCAAAGAGGTATTCCATACCACAGCACATCATGCCCAGGATGTAAAAACTGGGGGCAGTTACCTGGAAGGGTTAGATTACTGCTGGGTCAGGGTGGGTATTGGTCAGCAGGTGGTGAGCAGTTGTATTCTCTTCCCTTGTTTCCCTTGTTATTATTATTACTGGTGGTAGCAGTAGTGGTTTGTGTTATACCTTAGTTACTGCACTGTTCTTATCTCAACCCGTGGGAGTTACATTCTTTCGATTCTCCTCCCCATCCCTCCAGGAGCGGGTGGATGAAGGAGGGGGGAGTGAGCGAGCGAGCTACGTGGCTGACTGGACTTAAACCACGACACACACACACAAGCGTAAGAAATCTCAGTGACAGGATTTCCTGGTTGTCTGTAATCCCACATGTGTATCCAGACTCTTTGCTAAGGGATTTCCATCACCACTGCTTGCAAAGCCTCCTCCGCAGGTTGCCTGCAGTGCTAATTGAGTTTGCAGTAGACTATGGGTACAAGCAGCAATAAAAACCAAAGGAATGTGATGGATGTAGAGCAATGGGTAACATTTTATAATGCCTTTACAGCAGCCTTGCTGAAATTCTGTAGGAGGATGGAGTGAGAGCATGAAAGGTACATGAGGGAACAGCAGTGTAAAGAATAATGGCAAAGACAAGACCCATCTATTTGAAGAAGCTGAAGACAATGCAACTCAAAAGATAAATGAATTAAAACCAATATGTCAGTTAGCTAGAAATAGTTAGAGCGTAGCTTTGCTTCCCAGAAAACTAAGGAGTTAAAAAACCTGAAACTTTTTACCATTAGGTATCTACCACTCAATGGACAACAAATGACTGAGATGCCACCACAACAAATTCACAAAACGGGCAAAGTTCTCATGGGCAGAAGGTAAAGAGCAAGTATTATAAACTGGGTCCTGACAATATAGCTGGTTAGGAGAACACATCTCGGATGAAATTCCAGAGCCTGGAGGCTGGTCATATGAAAGAAGCAGGCAGATGCCTCTTGATGGGGTGGGTGGGATGCAGGGAGGAGAGAGAATATGTATTTTCCTTGTCAAACTGAGGAAGAAAGTTGGAGGACAGGATTAGAATGCAAGATAAACTTAATCTGGAAATAAAACCTGGAAGAGAGCAGATTCTATTCAGCACTTCATTTTGAGGAAATATATTGATGTAAAAAATAGAAGGAAAATATTACAAATGTAGAGTGAGGATCTGAAGCTGTTCATGATGTAAAGGAACAGAAATCCATCCATGGCAAAAAAAACACTTTACCTACATCACTCATACCCTAAGGCACTAAGGAATCCCCTGATTCTGCAATGAGGTGCCTCCTGCCTGGCATGCTCTACATACTGACTTTGTGCCACAAACACATACAATGAATAGGTGGGGGGTGATTTCTTCACATATTTACCAACTCCATCTCCTGCATTGTACTTGATGACTGGTGTCACGGCGCTCCCTTCATCAGTGAGGCAGGTCACTTGGAACAACAAAGCTGAGCAAAAAAAGGTTAGAAAATGAGGATCAGGCCCGATTAGGGCCTCATCATCCCTTGTATGTGTGTATTGAACTTCTAAACTATGAACCAGGCAAACCATAGGGAGTCACCACTATGATGTTGTTCCTCTTACACCATCCAATCCTCCCTCTTCTGGTGACATGCAACTGGCAACTTTCAGTTCATTCATTGTTTTGCCTTAAATCCCTCATACTCCATTCATGGCTGATTGATAGAATATTTTGTGTTATGAACGTTTGAGTGAAAAATAAGTATTAGCATCATTGCAGCAATCAGGAAGGTAAAGAATACATTTCAAAATCCTTTGACATACAAGAAACCCAATGCTTTAAACCAAAAAAACATTTCCTATTTGTTTTTCCTCTGTTGACAGTTTCCTTGTATCTTAAAGACTGAAAATGCCCAAAGAGAAACTGCGTTTCAAACCATGGCTGATACTAAAAGCTACTGACTTAATTTGATTCAAATGGAAATTCAGGCTTCAGTCTTTTCTGAAGCTGAAGATTTACACGTATTTTCCAGAGTGTGGTCCTGAAGGGTGGAATTCCAGCACAGCTCCAGGATTTGGACAAGCTCGACCCTCACAATGAGCCAGAGCAGTGTCACACAGTCACAGAATCACAGAATCATTAGGGCTGGAAGGGGACCTCTGGAGATCATCCAATCCAACACCTTGTCAAGAGGGCAGGTCACACAGAAACATGTCCATGGTGGGTTTGGGACATCTCCAGAGAGGGAGACTCCACAACCCCCCTGGGCAGCTTGTCCCAGTGCTCCACCACCCTCAATGTTAAGTTCTTCCTCATGCTGAGGTGCAACTTCTTTGTTTTAGTTTATGGCTATTGCTCCTCATCCTGTTGCTGGGCACCACTTAAAGAGTCTAGCACCATCCTCCTGACACCTGCCTTTGAGATACTGATCTGCATTGATGAGATCCCCTGTCAGTCTGCTCTTCTCTAAACTAAACAGGCCCAGCTCCCACAGCCTCTCCTAAGAGAGATGCTCCAGACCCCTGCGCATCTTTGTGACATTTGCTGGACCCTCTGCATCAGCTCCTTGTCTCTCCTGTACTGAGGAACCCAGCACTGAACACAGTGATCCAGATGTGGTCTCTCCAGGGGCAAGTAGAGGGGGAGGTACAATATTTAAGAGGAAGCTTAGCTCCTAGGCTTTTTGTTTCAAGCGGAAAATTGAACCTGACTTTTGTCAGATGTCCTTGGTAAATACAGCTCCGTGTCAAAGCCGCTGTAGATGCGCTGCCCGCTCTCAATCAAAGCGTACTCCTTCAGGCGGCCGTTCAATATGAAAGTGCGGCTCCAGTCTATGTGGATGGTGGATACATTGCTGACAATAGAGAATGGAGCCAGGTACCGAGGTGCTGCAAAGGAAGGAAGAAAGCTCATTTCTACTCAACAGGCATGACTGAGTTAGCACAGAGGAGATGCTGCATGATACAAGCTCTCTGTCACTCCCTCTCCCTCAAGTACACATGTATAAGTAGAAAAGACACAAGGAAAAAAGAGAAAGCTGCTGTAGCATGCCAGCCTCTACACTGAGAAAACAGAAATATATCCTTAAATTAAAGACTCATAGACTCATCGAATAGTTAGGGTTGGAAAGGACCCTAAGATTATCTAGCTCCCACCCCCTGCCATGTGCAGGGACACCTCCCACCAAACCATGTCACGCAAGGCTATGTCCAACCTGGCCTTGAACACTGCCAGGGATGGAGCATTCACAGCTTTCTTGGGCAACCCATTCCAGTGCCTCACCATCCTCATGGTAAACAACCTCTTCCTTATATCTAACCTGAACTTCCCCTGTTTAAGTTTAAATCCATTACCCCTTGTCCTATCACTACAGTCTCCAATGAAGAGTCCCTCCCCAGCACCCTTGTAGGCCTCCTTCAGAAAGAAGAAAGCACTTCATGCTGATAACATACTTGAAGAACCTCTATACTAGTCTACTATCAAACACAGCCTGCTTCGTATTAACATGCCACAACACCCTGCCCAATACTCTAAATACACCATTGCATACAGCATACATAAAGCCTTGGGTTTGAATCAGGACAATGTTCAATTCAACCATACATCTTAATCTTTCCATGGGACAGCCTTCTCTAGATAGTTTGACAGCTGGAGTAACTACCTCAGCCAACTGCTCCCACAAACTAAAGCAGTAAGTGACTGCAAACAACATCAGACCATTAACTCAAAAATACCTGGAGGAGGCAGGTAGCCATGAAAAAGGACACTGCCACAAGATGAGCGTTCCAGTTCTTCACATAATAGCAATCTTCTCACTAAGGAGTTCCTTTTCTTTTGTGCATGTGGTGCAGACACCAAAACCGGTCTAGTGGAAGGTGTCCCTGCCCATGGCAGGGGGTTGGAACTGGGTGAGGTTTAAGGTCCCTTCCAACCCAAACCATTCTGTGACTCTTTTTGTAAGCCCCAAAAAATTACCCATGGTCGTCTTTTAACATGTGTACATATATGAAACCATGGGGTTTCAGAAAAACAAGAGCAGATGGCAGGCAGAGTGTATAGAAACCCAGAACTCACTACAGGGAGGAAGAGTTCATCAGAGTTGGACTCAACAGGTTGTTGACAAAAGGCTTCATTTACATTTGAGGTGGCCCTTTCCTGTGGCTTTGTGCCCAGTATATGCTGGGTGACTCATAAGAAAGCCGCACTTTGCTGCTAACTGCCTACTGTCACTAAAGAAAGCCTTCCAGGCATGAGGAAGTAGACATGCAGACTGACTCAGGAGGCCTGGTGTGAAGAAGTCAGCAAGGCAAGAAAAGCAAAATTGAAAGGAGGGCTATGGACACAGTGGGTAGGGGTTAAAAATGGCTTTCAAACCCTTTATGTCTCACCAGTTCCTTAGGAATTTGCTCCATTTAAAAGTCCATTGACATGCAGTTTAATAAAACACAGCTTTAAAGCAAAGGACTTTTTTTTCTTTCTGTGGTGATATTGAAGAAAATCTGGGGCTGTCCCACCTGAATTTTTCAGCTATCTATGTAGCAGACACTACTGCAAATTCAGTTTTAATGGCAAAATCTATTTTGCCTGTAGGCACAGGTCCTGCATGTTTAATTTCCATGCAGACCACCACATGGTCTTAAAGTACTGCCTGTGGTGGTCATATGGTCACAAATGAATTCTTACTTCAGAGTCAATAAGAATCCAATAATTCAGATGACATCCAAGAAGCCCTGGCAGAAGTGTGGCATGAATTAGGACAGGAAGATTGTTCCTAAGAAGAATCACCAAGTCTTTTTCAAGATCTCCCCTTTTCCCAGGAATTATTTATGGCAGTGTATTTACCACTATGTATCACCCTTCTGGTAATACTTGAACATTTTTTTTTGTTCTGCAGCTTTTCTGCCCATTTTCAGTAAAAGAAAAGGATTCCAGTCTCCCAAGATAGAGGATGCGATACACCTGGGTCGGAGCAATCCCAGGCACAGCTACAGGTTGGGCAGAGAAGAGATTCAGAGCAGCCCTGCGGAGAAGGACTTGGGGGTGTTGGTTTATGAAAAAATGAACATGAGCCGGCAGTGTGCGCTTGCAGCCCAGAAAGCCAACTGTATCCTGGGCTGCATCAAAAGGAGCATGACCAGCAGGTGGAGGGAGGTGATCCTGCCCCTCTACTCTGCTCTTGTGAGACCTCCCTTGGAGTACTGTGTGCAGTTCTGGTGTCCTCAACATAAAAAGGACATGGAACTGTTGGAACAAGTCCAAAGGAGGGCCATGAGGATGATCAGGGGACTGGAGCACCTCTCGTATGAAGACAGGATGAGAAAGTTGGGGCTGTTCATCCTGGAGAAGAGAAGGCTGCGTGGAGACCTCATAGCAGCCTTCCAGTATCTGAAGGGGGCCTATAGGGATGCTGGGGAGGGACTCTCCATGAAGGACTGTAGTGAGAGGACAAAGGGTAATGGGTTCAAACTTAAACAGGGGAAGTTTAGATTGGATATGAGGAAGAAATTCTTTCCTGTAAGGGTGGTGAGGCACTGGAATGGGTTACCCAGGGAAGTTGTGAATGCTCCATCGCTGGCAGTGTTTAAGGCTGGATTGGACATAGCTTTGGGTGGCATGGTTTAGTGGGAGGTGTCCCTGCCCCTGGCAGGGGGGTTGGAGCTAGATGATCTTCAGGTCCTTTCCAACCCTAACTATTCTATGATTCTATGATGAGCAAAGAAGAGTTTTTGAAGGAATGAGCAGTCAAGCTCAGAGTAGAATTTCAATGAATATGCAGCAGAGGCACAGTGACCTGGGACACAGAAGAGCAGGTTTCTGGGACATCATCTTTCAGAGGGGTGGAGGAGTTAGGGTTAAGAGTTAGGCTGCATTTTGTTGCTATGCAGCCCCATGCATCAGAAGTGGGCACTTCTCAGTGAACCATTTTTCATACTCACGCTCCTTTTCTGTAGTGAAACCAATCCATTCTGAGGCACTGCTGCCAACAGAGTTGTAAGACACAACTCGCAGGTTGTAAGTCGTGTAAGGCTCCAGGTTGGACACGTTGGCACTCTGTCCTTTTCCTATATACTTCACCTCAGTTGGGCCAGGACTGCAAGCCTTCACTGCCGGCTGTAGGTTCAGGGGACAAGCCATATACACATGGAGCTCATAGCTGTGAAGAAAGTTGAGATTTTGATTAACAAAAAGACTAAATAAACGAAAACCGTAAGGATGATGCTAAGTATTCTGTGATTCCGTGATTCTGTGACTGCCTACTGGAGAAGAAAATGGACCTGATCCTAGTTTTTCTCTTGGGGATTTTAGCCCCAACTGTAAGATGACTCTGAGCAATCATGGTTGTAAGCAAGTCATACACTGAAAACCTTGATGCCAGTTACCTTGCTGTTTACTTCAGCAGATCAGTGCCTAAGTCACTACAGGATGCAGATGCCTCTTTGCTGCCAGTTTTGCTCACAAAATTTTGGCTCTGCAACTGCAGACTATTACGTCCACTCACAACAGCTTATCCTCTCCACCTTCATCCTCTTCCTGTATCCTGCTCAGAACAATAGCAAACACCTCCCAGACAGTATTCAGGCCACAGGTGATACCACCGCCAACACGACGAAGGAGGAGCGTGGCTATGTGGCAATTCCAGCTCAGATTGTTCTGCCACCACCTCTAGCTGATGTGCTCAGGCTCAGCTGGGTGGGTTTGGCTCCTACCTGGTGACAATGCCGTTGGGTGACTGAGGTGCGCTCCACTGGAAAGAAGCATTCCTGGAGGACACGGTGCGGATCTGTGGTGGAGGCTGCTCTGAGGGTGGAGCCGGCTGCGTTGTGATTTGGGCCATGGGCCCTTTGCTGCAACAGTTGAAACACGTGCAGGCCTCCACACCAATGGAGTAGGTGGTAAAAGGCTTTAATCCATGTATTGTCTGCTGGGTGGCAGTCCCTTCTGACAGCTATAAAATGAAGAGGGGACTTGTCACCCTTCAAGCACCACAAGTACTAAATAAAGAGTTATGGAGGTGAATTAACTCCAGAAGAAGATGGGCATGAGGTTCTGCATGTCCTTTAAGCCTGACATTAATGCAGCTGTTGTGTACTGGGAACTCTGCATTAATTTTTCTCCCATTATGAAGTTAAAGGGCACTGTTCAAAGGGAATGACCATGCCACCAGTGGCCTCACAGACGTCTTGAGTTGAGCTGTGACGACTGTATGTCAACTTGCAAATGTCATTCACAGGAACTGAGAAACAGAAACTTTAAGGAGAAACTCTGAGATATGTGGTACTGAAGCAAAAAAAGAACTTAATGTATAAAATAGCTCTGTGATAAATGTGCTAGCAAATACTCATCCATATCTCACGAGCTTCTTCAGCATCAGTACAGGAGACAGCATTGGGCAGAGTGACATGAATGTTCCCAGTGGGTCATTTTACTCACAGACAAGAGAATGTGCTTTCTGATATGTACATCTAAGTTGAAGGCCAAAATGATGCTACTCTGCACTCAAATGTCCATGCTGCTGGGTGAGCCTGTTTGTTAGGAAACTCTCCTACCCCCAACAAGGGAGACCTGGCACTTCTGGCAAAGGAAATGGTGCCCTCACTCTGGAACAGCTCACAGGAACCGCCATTTCACATCATTGCTGTGATCATTTGCAAGTATAGCTCCTTAAGCCAAAGAAATAAAAAGATGTAGAAAACACCAATGAGGGGCAACATCTGCTCCCATTTGGCAGCATGGGATTTACCAGAGTGCAGCAAAAAATAGGAGGGAAAGAGTCAAGCAAGCAAAGGGAAGCACTCTGGCACAAAGCCAGAACCAGAGCCAAGCCAGCAGCATGGCAGCTTGGAGGGGATGGAAACGGAGGCACCAACCAGATGAACTGTCTGAATCAGACATAGATACAGCCAATTGCATTGGGTGGAATGAATCCATAATGTTCAATTGGTAGTCAGCTTAAGCTCACAGATAGGACTGATGACATGGTAAGGAGTCCCTAGCACTTCCAAGCTGAGCTAGGTGATAAGGGAAAAAATTCTATACAAATGTTTACCTACTTTTACAAAACAGAGAGTGTTATATAAAAAAAGTATTCAAGTAAGTATTTTGAACCTATTCGGTGGTAACTGTTCTGGGCACCTTCCACAGCCCTAACCTTTTCCCACATCTCCCTATTTTATAACTCTGATGAAGCCCTGCAGGTTTCCTAAGCTAAGACTGTCATTTCTGGACACCTAATAGTGTCTAGGCTGAGACACCAAACACAGAAAAAGTTGCTTGGCTACTTGCACTATTCTTCAGTGCTTTACTATGAAATACTTCTCAACAAGAACAATTTTAAGGGAAGCTCATGTACAGCACTTTCTTCTGAACTTCAAATCCAAAGCACACAATCATTTCCTAATCCTGCAGTTACCACCTGCACCATTTGGACTGTGGGACCTATCTTGGAAGCATTTCCTTTCGGACAGTGCCCCTGAACAATAGTTCTGATTTCTGTCACACTGTCACAGCACATTACCATGTCAGAAGTGTTTAATGGTGAAGTTAGTTCCTTGAGAAGGAAGTTTAGATGAATGAAAGCACTAGTGGTACTTTAGCCAGACAACAGCATTACAGAGCATTTAATGAGAGGAAGACAGTCTGTAACCAACAGCAGCAGCTTTTAAGGACAAAATTGTCAAAGCTAGAAAATACAAACTCAGATGGAAGAACAGAAGCAGCTTTAACAACACTCACCACCACATCAGTCCCTCTGGTATCATTAGAAAACAGCCTATAGATACTGACAACCCCATTTGGCTTGAGAGGGGGCCTGATGTTCACCACAGCCACTGTGGATGCCACTGTGTCAAAGAGGGGAGCTCCCAGACCCTCCGGAGGTGCAGGGCCCGTGCGGCAGTGTGACCAGCCGCTGGGTGTCCGTCCTGCTGAGTTCACTGCCCAGACCTTTGGGACACAAAACCAGAGACACTGTTAAGCACTCGAGCCTACAGAACATCCAGGGCTAGCCAAGGATGCTGCCGATGATGAAAAAGACACAGCACAATGACTCCCATGCAGAACATCCCTTGACTGCCCTGGCACCAGTGTTGACCCAGTGACTCTCTAACAGAAGAGGGGAACATTTGCCACTGCTGTGTTTAGGGAAAAGAAGCAGATTTCAAGTCTCAGACAGTGTGTGCTCCTGTGTCTTCTTCATACCTGATCTCCGTGTTGCCACCATGCACACAGGACTCCTTGAGAAGGTGTGATCGACAGCACAAGTGTTTTCAAAGAAGACATCTGAACAAAAATACTGATATCCAGCCCTGCCTATTTCTCCCTTCTACACACTTTCTTCATGTATGCAAGCAGCCCTAGTGAATTCAGCCTGGCATTGTGTGACACTTAAGTTATCTCTACCTTGACTGAGTCACACAAGCCAAATTCTGGTTACTCTTTAAAACTGGAAAGTTTTAGAGGAACATCCCTCTCTTAAAATCATTAAAGTATCAGCCATCTGGCAACATTTTCAGTAACCTGCAATATAAATAAAGACCACTGAAATGTATACTTAAATAAACACCTCTGATTTGCTTTCACAACATTTGCTTATTGCATGAGCACAAAGGCAACAGCTTCAGTTCCAAGAGTTCAAAATTGAGCAGCTTGAATTAGGCCTGATTAAAACCCACATGTCTGTATGAACTATACCTACTGAATTTGTCAGCTACCCAAAACCAGAGTGATCTGCAGACTACATAAAACTCAGCACTTATTAAACACACTCTCCAACAAATCTGCATAAAAATTAAATTTTGCTTTCATCAAGGAGTGAGTAAACATATGGAAGGATGTATAATCTTATTTATCAAAAAGCATTTGTATAATTAAACACGAATATCCGAAAAGGTTGCCTTAGGTCGCTATTTGCATGAGTAAGTAATTTGTAGGATGTCAGGTACAACAGAGAGAATAGATGGATGCATGAGTGTATAGGGTTAAATTAGGCTCCATATTAGCCAACCACATAGTGATCAATCAGAATGATAGATCTAAATGGCAATACAAGAGGACTGTCTGAATGATTTTTAGTGTAAGTATTCCTTAGTAAGCTTTCATGTTGAGCAGATCTAACTACAGTAAACCACATTCTTATGTGATCTACTCTGGGCAGAGGTCTTGGGACTATGCTTAACAAAAAACAGGAGGTTTAGAAATAAAAGAACTTCAAAACTGTCCCTGGAGTCCTTCCAGCTTGCAGTGTTAACTTCCAAGACCACAGGAAGATTCACAGGGAGCCTGGGGAAGCAAAAAGGCCAAAAAGCACCACAGTGCCTTTTAATACTGTGGTTCTGCCAATTACAAACACAAAGCTCCTGCCTGATTCCAGCAGCACCATCCAGTGAAACACTATTTAAATATAGATGATGCTCTGCAAGGGCAAAGGATTTTCATTTTCAGTGAAATCAGTAATATATCTCTGTTGTGAACTTCACATAAAGACAAACTGCTCATTTTACTGCAGCAGGTCAAACCTTCCATCTCGGTTCAGTTCCAGCCAATACAAACATTCATTTCAAGGGGCATATTTCTTTGTGGAAAGAATAAGCTACATACGGAAAGAGCATCTCTGGCATTGACTCAGCACTGACCTGAGCTTCAATGCTCCAGTTAGTTATATCCATACTGTGGTCTTAATGAGCATGGAGCATAACAGTGTTGGACCTGACCTGCAAGCAAGATGTCCACAGCAAAACTGAAAGGAAATGGGGTACAACAGAGGCTTCTGGTGTAGCACAGGAATTCAGCCTCAGAATGGGACCCCCTAAGAATTTTGGAGGGGAGAGGGATGCAACTCATTCAGGAAGCAGATGCCTCACTGAGAGTTGGATGGAGACATCCAACCATTCCCCCACAAATCCCTCTCCTATCACCGGTGCTTACATTTTGTCTTTCAGAAAAAAAGCCTTATTTCAGCAAACAAGGGCTCTTTCTTTCAAAACACTGTATTTGAACACAGGAAAATGGGATGCTCATCTTCTTTCATAAGTGATTAAATGACTCCTCCAGGAGGCAGGTATGTAGGTTCAATCACACGTTCCAGTGTGGAGGTAGTCAAGCCTGACACCCTCCAGACTGGGAATGCCCAAGTGGGCATGGAATGACCCATTCTTGTACTTGGGGTGCTCCCAGTGCTCCCTTTGGGGCTGTTCCACATGAACATAATGACATCAAGGTTGACTTGGCAGAGCACAAGCAAGCAGGAGCAGATGTGGTTCCCCAGCCCTGTCCTTCCTTAGGGATGTAGGGTGGAGCTGAGGTTGTGGTCCTTCCCCAGGCGCCACATGCCTGTCTCTCTTGATAAAAGACCAAGGTCATGGCTGCATGTGTGTGGGTCTGACAGAAAGGCAAATTCTGAGCATCTAAACTCTGGATTTACGTTGGCCTAAGGTGGATTACCTAAACTCCTTCTGCTTCCGCTCAGCCATCTGTAAAAGAATGTATGGGTATAAAAATATTTCCCTTTGAGAGTTGCCATCCAAGTAAATCCTGGTCAGTGTTTGGAGACTTAGAGTAGTAAGTGGCCCAGAACTGACTGCAAATGGAAATACTGATGATTAGCCCTTTCTTTGCATGAAGAAATAGGAGAGCATGGCAACAGAAGCCACAGTGAGGAGTAACTATTAAAATCAGAGGTTTGGTTAAGGTCCCTCAAAAAATCACCACAAAATGGTCACAGATGAATGCTATTGCCTGGTTAACTGAAATGTGACAGTCTGGGCTTTTGTAAAAAGCTTTTTGGGCTCACAAAAATGCTTTCTAAATTGTGGTACAATCATCACCAAAACCAATATTTAACTGCAGTCATATGGAAATGTAAATAGCTTCATAGGCAGCTTGTACCTGCTGTTTGTAAGGTAAGAAGAAAAGAGCACACACAAGAAGCAATCACATCTCAGGGATGGATTAAATGACAAACACAGACCAAAGAAAGCCAACAAAAGTTTCTCATAATGACTTTCTGAATATACTGCCTCCAAAAGCATTAAGTCTGACATCATGGTGCATGGCTTAAGCACCCTTCCTAAAGATGTGCTGCTGTTAATGGCTGCACTGTCCCAAGCAAGCCAGAAGAGGGTCTTGAAATCAGCTACACCTGTTACTATTTAAATGCTTGATCCATCTGCTGGCCCCACGCCCAGGATGTACTCTGAAGTAGAACCAGAGAGGATGGGAGTGAAATTTCTCTATATATTCAGAGGACTGGAGAATCCAAGTTACAGGTAACTAGGCCTGAGGGTTTTTCCATCATAAATGAGCCTTCACAGATCTCTGCTCCTGGAAGAAACCAGGAATCTGCTCCTGGAAAATCAGCCATTGCTCAAAATGAGCACAGGATAACCTCAAGGTTCATTGGCGCAGGAAAAGGGGAAAAAACCTATGAGGAGTAGGAAGGGGAGTGCTGAGAAGATGGCCACAGCCTCACCACAGCAAGCCCAGCCTGGTCCAGCTTAGTAAAGCTGAGCAAAAACTCCTCCCACAAGGGGCAACAAAAACACAACAGCCTGCAGGTGTAGATTAAAACATATTATGGTATTGTAGATGCTGACAATGGAAGAAGCCTATTACCTGACTTATTCCATCCCTGAGCCACACAGGTTCATGTGCTGTAACGCTCTTAAAACCCCAGGTTCTCACTAGCGAAGCTATGTTTTAAACTAAAAAAGACATTTTCTTTTATCAAATTGAGAATGGATGTGAAAGCATTTTATTCCATGCAAGAGGTAGTACTAATGGGAACTGAGGGAAACAGCTGGATATAGGATTCCACAGCTCCTTCAACACTGCAGGAGAGGAAAGCCACCAGGAGAAGAAAAGTGGTGGTGGGGACTGTGGCCTAGCCATGATGAAAAACGGAAGATGAAGAAGCTGCCAAAATAAAGGCAAGGCAGAAACAGGCAGAAGGGTGGACTGTCCTATTCATCAATTACTACCTACCCTTGGCTTTGAGCACTGCTAAGAGCTGTAGGGCAGTTAAGTACTGCTGTAGGTTCTGGGGAACCTCAAGATCAGAGCAAGCCTTTCACGGAAGTACTTACTCCTGTGTGTAGGAGTCATGTATTGACTTTGGTCTCCGCCTTCAGGGCACCCATGGGCTGCACACACCTATGTCAGTGCTGGTCTTTGCTAGAAGGATTCTTGGCGCACTACTTGGCGCATGTCAGGAGAGACAAACAGTAGCAGAGGGAACTTTGTACCACTCTCTTCTTTTTAGGTATTTCATGGAGGTTGCAAAGACCCAGCACTACTTTGAGACTTTGCTTTGGATCTCTTGACTCAGGTTTGTTCCATTTCTAACCCTACATGCAGAGTTTTCACAGTACAATTCTTTTCCAAGATAGCAAGACATTTTAGGAGTATATAAGATACAACATCAGTAAGTTAAGAAACACAGAACCCAGCTCTCAGATGTGATTGACCAGCAGTCTGCGAGAAAATTGAAGAGACCATAACCTTGGCCGGTTAAAATTAGAGGAAATCAGAGCAGTTCCCTCTTGCCATCAGTTGCAGCACCCTTCACAAGTCTTCCTTCTCATCAGAAATGACCGGCTTTCAGCATAAGTAATTTGGAGTTATTTATGCAACATCAGCACAGCTCAGAGCACAAAGCTCGTCCACCGAAATCTAGCATTCAGCATTAGGATAATTTATTCACATCAGTGTCAGGCAGGTATTAGCAAAGTTGAAAGTTTCAAAAGTGGTTGCAGTCTATGGAGGACAGAGCAAAAAGGCAAAGGGAAGAAAGTATCATGTCTACTCATGGCCACAGGTACAAAAAAAGAATGTTTGCTTTCTGATTGCCTGTCCTCAGTTCCATACTTTTCTCTCCTCAACATTATTAGCATCCTTAGGGAGGACATAAACCTATAATAGGATAGATTTTAGGTCCAGGCTTCTAGCACTGAGATAATTTGAGCCTCTTAACATTGCTATTCATCTCCACTGATCAAATGCTCATAATAAAAATACTAAACCTATTCTGGGGAAGGGAAAGACAACAGGCAAACACTTTGGGGCTTAAATAAAATGAACAAATTCTAAAGGAAATGAACAAATTCTAAAGGAAGCTCATTTCATATAACATAGTGTAACACCAGTAATTAATAAAAGATGTAAACAGGTTTAACTCTAAAAGGTAAAAAATGAAATAATTTGTTCCTATGGGTTTATGAGATAGTTACCAAGTTCCCATGAGAGAGATAAGCAGATATTAAAAGGTCTTTCCAATATGTGTAATGGCTAAGGGCAACAGCTAATTCAATAGATCCGATCAAAATCACCACTTCTTTCTCCTCTTCTGATTTATTACTCTGGCTGTAGTTAGTCATCACTCATTTCAGTTTTCTTTTCAGCAGTCAGAAATTATGCCTCATAAATAAAAAGATACAATCAGGGAAATCATATCAAGTCATCTACAGCCCTGGGAATATTTTCCCCTGGTATTCACACTAATGTCTTTTTAAAGGATAGTTCGCCATGGTTTTGAATATGTCAGAATCACAATTTATGAAGAAGGGCCTTGCAAGAGTGGTGCTGCAGCAGTCGCACAAGTACTTTTGGAAGCCAACAAATCCAGTCATATTGAGTTAAATGAACAAAAAAACCAAGTTTTCTTCTTTGATGTTTGTTTAATGTTGGTTGTTTGCAACATTTATGCACCTGAATTTAGGATGGTATTCACAACAGAAATATAGTGCCTGAAGTGGGGCTTAACGAACAAAATCACATGGTTTCAAAAGCCCTTCTCCCTACTGTCATCTACCAGGAGAAAGGAAGCATCTCATTCTGCAACAGGGTATTTAGAGTGGGTATTGTCATTATATCAGCGAAACAATGTGATTCTGTCTGCTTTACTTTTCAGAATCTGAGGTCAAGCTCAGTAGCCTAATGCAGGTGTAGTATGGGAATCTCCCTTTAGTTGGAAACAGTGAGCATAACAAATCTTGCAGGAGAAAACACTCTTCCAAACAAGATGAAGAGGGGATAACAAGCAGGGAGTGCAAAAAAGAAAACATTTTATTTTATGTCACTACTTTGTAGTGCATCTTTCTGTCAGGGAAAGAAGAAATGGTGAATTAAAAAGACAAAAAGGAGCCAGATATGAGGGATCTTACAAACAGGTGACTAGCTATCACTGGTCAGTCAGAAAATCAGTTTCACTGTGTTTTAAGCTGCAGAAATCATTGAGCTCTTTGTCAGTAAATAAGAAGCACAAACTGGAGCTCACCAGCGATTTCATGGACAGGCTGATAAACCAAGTGTCATTCTTGTCATCTCTGAAAAGTGACCAAGAGTGCTGGTATATTCTGCTCTCCATGTAGTTGATCCTTTCTTAATTTTCATGACTTTGCACCTATTTTATCTCTCCAAAGCCAGAATATGCTTAATTTTCATCTTGAGAGTCCAATATAGAAGACTTAAAACATATTTTTCCTGGTATATTTTGGGATATTTCCTAGACCCTTCACTTGCTGCAGTAACTGGAGTGTGAGAGGCATGTTTTACAAGCAAGAGAGATGCTGTGCCTCCCACAGCAGCTGCCTTGGTGCACCAGATAGTCTTCCCAGAGAATAAACCTTTGCAGGAAGCCATAAAACTTTCTGAAAAGAGACAATCCTACTTTTTTTTCTTTCTTTTACATATTCTGTGCCTGCCAAATGGAAATAAGGATGTGTCCTAGACCAGGAAGACATTAAGCCATTAACCTAAAGAAGCTACCTAAAATACACCATTAAGCACAATTGTGGGGGAGTGACACTGCACTTGGCTGGAAATCACAGTGTACTCTGAGTGCTCTGCTTTGCAGAGTAGCACTAACTGCCACAAGCTGCTGTTCAAAGGGGCCTTCCCTTAGCTGAAAAAAAAGGTCTGTCTCTATAGGTTACTATACCATCCTCAATAATTCCTGAGGAGGGCCTACACTCTTTCAAATATATTCCAGGAATCAGAAGATTACACTCACAAACATATTGGACCTCATGAATTATAAAGTCAGGTGCTTTTTTTCAGGAAATTATGCAATTGCATCTGTTCAGTACAGCTGAGGATCTCAGGCAGCATTCCAGCAAATACCCAAAAGGCGAGATGCTCTAGAATATGCAAATATCTAAATCTACGAATAGACAAAGATCTAAGTAATTATCTCTGAGTATGAGACAGTAAGCACCTTAAAAACCCACTGAAACCTAGCAGCTGCTAATATACTTATAAGTCTGGCCCTTAAAGAATAAAAGTGCTTCCTCAAACAATACTGACCTAAGTATTTAGGGGGCACAGTTCCTTTGACCAACATGAGCTTCTAAAGTCACTTCATTATTTCTGGAAGTGCAACTTTTGCATCTCATCTTACAAGTCCCAAATATTCAGCTGAAGTTTCCAGAAAAAAAACCCCTCAAAAAACCTAAACTCCCAAATCCTGACTTCAGATCCACAGGTCAGGGTTCATTGAACTAAATCTCAGTATCTCCAAAAACACTGGAGAGAGTCCCATCACAGCACTTGGATTTTATCTACATTCTGCTGGAGGAAATTCAGTTGCATTTAAAGTTTTATGTCCTGCAAACAAGCCTCAAATACAGAGACAGCAGAATCAATATTCAGTTTAAGTGAAATATAAGTCTGGGTTTCATCAGCATAATAGCAAAAGCCAAGCCCTATACTCACAAATAACTTGTCTCACAGGCGATATAAATTGTCAACAATGGAGTGGCTCACAATAGATCCCAGAGGGCTGCTGCAAGTGACATAAGAAGACAAACACGTGCATGCAAAAACCTTTCATGGTGAAATAAATAGCCAACAGGAAAAACAGAACTAAACCAAACCAAACCAAAAAAACCCTAAAATTATTTAGGGCGCCCATCAACAACTCAGCCCGGTTATGGAGTAGAACCAAAATAAAAAGCGAAGTCAGCATGATAAACCACAGGAATCTAGTAAAAATCTAGTTACAAACTTTTGCTCCAGAAAGTCTCGGTGGTATTAGCTCCCAAAAAACAGCTTCTGACTGAGATAGCTGAAAGCTGGTGCAACTGAGAATATCTCCCAGCCAATACAATCTCACAGCCTACAACTTCAAACTTGGGATATTTTTATTTATCTAAGAAAGATTCTTAACTAATAAGAAGAGCTTAGGCCTGCTGAAATGCTTGCTATCTCTTCAATCCTGTCTGCGCTTGTATTCACATTCTTTATGGATTATGTCTAAAGTAGCAAGATCTGGTCTAACAATAGTTCTGCTGTAAGGAAACTACAGTAAATGGAGACCAGACTTCACACTGTTGTAGCCAACAGATGGGCCCTACACAGGCATTATAGAAAGCTGGGAGAAAGAACTTGAAATCTTAATATTTGTACATAGTACTGTATGATATAAAAATGGTGATAAAACATGTAACTTTGATATAAGAAACAATTGCAGGTAAAAGAATGGCAGAACTGATCCCCTTGGTTTATATTAGCCTCATAAGAAAAGCAGTAGAAAAAATACCAATGTGCATGAGAAGTAACACCAACCATCAACAGCAAATTCACTTTTGAACCACCCACAAAACCTGCTTGTGATCCTAACATCCGATTGAAAGAGAAAACAACCCCAGTCCCTCTTGATGCAAATTACTTTCAGATAATAAAGTAAAAATGAATTCATATTAGATTGGGGGAGAATGGAAAAAGAAAGACAAACTAATGAAATGAAGCTACCTTTGAAGAGCCAGAATTTCATACTACTCACATAAAACTCTGGAAAGTACACAAACATTTAACATACAAGAAATACAGGCAGTTATGATAAGCTAAAGGAAAATGAATACTGAATGAATGTATTGCTTCGCCAAAATTATTTTCAGATTCTCAACTGTTTAAAGACATTAAAAACAATCATTCAGGTTTCACAATACTATTAACATTAGAAATGAGATGTATATGTTCATTGTAAGTGTAAAGTAAGGTTCTCAAAGTGTACTGAAATCATAATCAGAGCTGCTAAATGGCTTCAATTCCCACCTGATATTCATATTCCGTGTAAGGCAGCAACTTGTCATCTTTGAAGGAGTTTGAAGAACCATTGTAAACAAGTGCGAGGTCTAAATTTATGTGGGCTTGAGTTGTTCGCCTTCTGTACAGTTCATAGTATAAAATCTTCCCATTTGGCTGCTGTGGGCCAGTCCACAGGACCGAAGAAGTCATCTGGAAGCCCCCGGCTGGGGTCTGTACTTCTATGAGAGGGGCAGGCTGCAGTGCTGGGGGTGCCTCCAGCGTCTGCACTGATGCCCACTCACTGGAGGCACAACCCAGCTCTGTGCAAGCTTGGAGCTGTACTTCATACCTTTGGGAACACAAATCAGGAACGATTAAAACACTGCAAATACAAATGTAGGATGTGTGCGAGATCTGGAGGATTTCTTAATTTCTCTTGATCTTTGGCATTTTAATAAGAAAATAAATTGTATGAATGCACAGATTATAGGCTGCGCCTTGGTTAGCAAATAACAAGAACACTCTTCTTGATTTCACATGAAATCAAGTAGGGTGAAAAACATTGGTTTTCATTTGTTTGCTTGTTTTTCTCAGAGCAGAGTTACCATCTGCAGAAGTTGTGATCAAAATGATTTTGATTTTTATGTTAATCAAAATGATGATTCATTGGAGGAGATTATTTGGGTATCATTCGAGAGCTATAGATCTTTATTATACTTCACTCTTTGGATTTAAATTAGTTATATGTAAATAGTAGACAAACTTATCAACCGTGTAACACAAATTATGCCTACACAAATATATAAGGAAAAGTCAGGTAAATAGTCAAGAATGAGTGTGGAAGATGACAGAAAAATATACTTCAGTATACACTGTGTTCCTTCTGTAGCAGATTCCAGTGCCTTCTTTTAAGGTTTAACTTTCACTTAAACACAAGTTGCTTTTTTTCAGCTCAAGGGAGTGAGAGTCCAGGTGTCACTCCATTAATCTTAGCTCAGCTACACTGGGAATGGGCTAGCAACAGGCCTTTGATCTCCCCACACTGAACTTTGTCAGCTAAAGCCCTATTTACTCTTGAATGCAGACATCTTGCAAGATACACAAGTACAAGACTGCAGGTTTCGGAGTCTATAGCAGAGTGCTAAATTACCCTTCGTATTAATTACAATCTAAGTCAACCCTATGCACTTCATCAAGACAATATATAGTTGGTGTTACAATAAATTGAAAGAAAAATCCTGGTTTTATTATGTGCTTTTTAGGAAACAAAACTCCATTGTCCTGACTATCTGTTTAAACAAGATGGTTGAGCTGCCTGCCAGTCCACTGAATCACCCCGCAGCATTTATTCAACAATCGAGGTCTTCCAGACTCACCTACTGTACGGTTGTAGCTCTGCCACTATGTACGAACGTCTCAGAAAGGAAACATCAGATGCATTTAAGTCAACAGTTTTCTTTCCTGTTTCAGCAGGCTTGTGGATTGAGATTGTGTAATTTCTAATGTCACCATTTACTTTAATGGGAGGATCCCAGGCCACCAAAATCTCCTTTGAGGACCATGCCTGCAACCTAGGAGGCAACATCCCAGATGGAGCAGAGGGGTTGGTTTTCATGTGAGCTGGCGGGCTGGTCACACTCCCTTGGCTGTTATTTGCAGTGACAGTGTAACTGTACTCCATGCCTGGCAGTAAGGTGAAATCAAGGTACCGAGTTTCCACACCTGAGTAAACAAGTACACCATCCCTCCTTAGGTCATAGCTTGTGATTTTACCATTGGGGTTAGCTGGAAGTTTCCATGTTATTTCAATTGACTCTGAGCCCATGACAAGCAGCCTGGGAGCTTCCATATTTAGTGGTGGAGCCTCCATTGTCATCACTGACTGGGATACACTGGATGTGCAGCCCCCTGCGGTACAGGCAACCAATGCAAAATCATACTGCGTGTAAGGCTGGAGATTAGAAACCAACATGTGCAAACTTCTGCCAGGATAATACTCCTTGTTGTTTAATTTCAATATGTACTTGGTGATATCTCCATTTTGTATCTGGGGAGGTGCCCAAGATGCATTTATCTGAGTGGCACTGACGGCCTGCAGAGATGGTGGGTCCACTAAGGCAGGAGCTGCTTCCAGTGTCTGTATCGTAGCTGGTTCACTGGTAGAGCAGCCTCCCATCGTACAGGCAACTATCATGTAACTGTACATTGAATAGGGCAGTAAGTCTTCATCTGTGTAGTTGAAAGTAGCAGCATCAAAGCTGAAAGGATAGAGAACGTCATTTTTCAGCAGCCTGTATGACTGAAGAATACCATTGGGCTGTGCTGGGGAGTCCCATGAGATGAGCACTTTATGGGGGTTAACTGATGCCAAGGATAACCTGGGGACAGCAAGACCTTTTGGGGCAGTTTGACTAGTCTTTGCCACTGTCCAGGAGCTGTCAGTGTAGCCTGCTGCATTCCAGGTGCGTATTTTATATTCATACCTTGTCCACGGCTGCAAACCTTTATCATTATATATAAATGTCTTACTTTCAGTGTTATATTCTGTGAAAACAATTTTATCTTCTTCTGTTGTTGCTCTGTACCCTGCAGCATTTTCTTTTGTGCATTTCTGAATAACTTCATAACGAATTATCTTCCCATTCGGATTAATTGGCTGCAACCAGCTCAGTTCAATGTTGGTAGCATTCACCACCTGGATTACAGGTGCCATCTGAGACACTGGAGGTGCTTCATCTGTTTGGATGGGCTGGGGTGGAGAACGGGTGCAGCCTGCTGCGTTGCAAGCCTCCAGCATGAGGGTATAGACAGTATAGGGCTCAAGGCGCTTGAAGAGGAACTGGCGAGATAAACCACTGTACTCTAGGTTGTCATCACTGAAAATGTTGTAGGTCTGATGAAAAAAGAAAGAACAAGGTTAAAAATAAAAAGGCAGGGAGGGAATAAAGGACAGAAAGCAAGATAAAAGGGAAAAAAATATAAATCAACAATTTTTAGTCAATAACTAGTAGATGAGACACCTTAACCTTTGCAATAGGGTAAGAACTATTAACCAGTGATTCAGAAACTCCCTTCCTAGTGACACTCAGCACACAGCCAGATCAGTGATACAAAAGGAATGTTTTGATCCCATTTTCATGATGTTTCATTTTGGATGTAGTCATAAATCACTTAGTGACAGTTTTCATTATATTTGTTTGTTATCAAGTTTCATTGTGAGGCTCTCATGGGCCAGCACAAAGCTTCCTGCAGACTAACTCTAGAGAAAATCTCTTAAGACCCTCAAAATGAACCCCTCTAATTGCAAATCTTGCAGGTAAATGTTTATATTCAGTTGAAACCACTGAGCTAAAAGAAGTTCTAGATTTCAGAACAACATTCTGTCAAACCCAAATTTTCTAGAAATCTATTTCAGTGCATGTCTGATGTAAGCCAAGCTCTCATGTGTAGCTTTCTATACATTAAATAAACAATTAGGTTCACAGTCATGGGGTAGCACATGAATGCTAATAATCATTTTAATATAACCACAAGCAGAGAGCGCTCACAGAGGACCTTGTGCTTACATAGGACTTCTGTCTTATTTTAAAGTATAATGCTTTGGATTGAGACCTTTTCAGCACAAAATGTTTTCATTTGATATCCAGCATTTCCCTTCTCTCTTCTGATCAAGTGAAGTGTCAAGATGAAGATTACCTTAATCACACCATTGGGTTGAGAGGGCTCTGACCATTTGAGCAATAGAGCCCTGCCATTTTCTTTCTTTTCCACAGTGAAGTTGCTCAGGCCACTGGGTGAAGCTTCCAACGTGCGTACAGATGTCCAGGGGCTTGAAACCTGCCCGGCGTTGTTTACAGCTATGACACGAACATTATATGTTGTGAAAGGTTTCAATCCAAATAAATGAGCCTGATGCTTTGCTCCCTGAAGTAAGAATACAGATGTTTGAGTTAGTTAAAAAAGTCATCAGCATCTGTGGTTCATGTCACTTGGAAAATGAGGTCTCAGCTCTGGGTTGCTTATGACCGCCTTGCAGAATACCCCACCTGACTACTGGGATTTTTTTTATGGTGAGTTTTCATAACTGAACCTCAAAAAGGAACTTTTAGGCTTTTAAAAATTATCTATCAATATGGTAGAGCCTTTGCAGCTGACTCCTGGGGAGTCCAAATCTCAGCTAGCAAACAACTTGTAGTTCATTCAGCATGTGTCTGAGCGTTGCTTAGTGAGGATAGGAGTGCTCGGTACTCTGAAGTATTCAATGTATAAACCCGTGATGAGTGATTCCTGCCCCTACAGAATCTTTACATGTTGTGTGTAGGCATGATATTTTATAGGCATGCTGTCTTGTTCTAGCTACTTAAGAGCATTGTAATCTGGATAGACAACAGCGTTTCCAAGAACACAGTTTCATTTCCGTACTGAAAACAAACCCCTTTGCTTTTAAGGAGGGGAGAGGGAGGGAATAAGATGGTTCCCATGTTCCTGCCTTGTAAAGATGTCAGATGAGATAGAGTCATGAGGTAAGACAATTGTGGGGCAATCCGCTGCCTTACAAAGCACCCTTCCTGTTTCTCCAGGTTGGAGGAAGCAGCCACACTACTGATGGGGACACAAGCAAAGTGGGTGAGACCCTCCTGAATGCCAGGGAAGAGACTGGAGGAGCACAGCTATCCATGAATCCCAACAGGCTCTGACAGGGCTCTTCCACTATGCCAGACCACAGCCCAGCACAAGGGCGTGGGTGGGGATGCAGACCGAGGGACATCAGCCGTGGCCAGAAAGAGGCACTTCAATTACAGTTCATGCCTTTATCCAGGTAACCCCAAATAGCGTCTGACACAGACCTGAAACCACTCGGATATGAGGCAAAACGAGCGTTATATCAAATTCCAATCTAGGCAGGAAGGCGATGCAAGTGTACTGTTATTCACTATTATCACTGCCATGAAAGACACCGTGTCCAGCAAAGAACAGCAGTAACACGTTTCAGTAGGAGGCTGTTCATATTTGTCTCATTGGAGGAGTGAGGAAGAAAGGAGTTCAGCTGATCACCGCTATATTTAATCTCAGGTTTAATTACGCTTTTGCATTAATTATATAGATCTCAAGAAAGGGAGCGCAGGAATTCAGGTTCTTGGAGCAACAGCTCAAGTCAATTTCCATGTTTCAGTAAGTCATATTAAGTTGCTAAATGCTAACACTTCCAATTGTTTAATATTTAAACATTTGTTAAGCTATCAGACTCAGAAACAAATTTTAAAGAAATATTAATTTATTTTTTAAATATTAAAAGTTAGGAGCATAAATATTTAAATAGTTATTTCCTCACAACGAGTTAGTCTTTTAGATAAATATAGCACACCATTTGAATGACCATTATGAATATTAAATCTGAAGATGCCACAAGTACAGATTATAAACACACTTTTCTGATAAATGATTCTTTTTTCTGTTAAACAGGACAAACACTAGCAAGATTAATAATGCAAAAAAGTGTAATTCCTTGTTAGGAATTCCCAGTCATCACTGCCAAAAAAGCATAAGCTCAAATGGAAATAGCAATCACCTCAAACAGATTATATACGAAAAAGCTCCGGCTGCTCTGGGACATTTAGAGATATCTTTTGTCATAAGAAACATGGAAAGCATGTGGGCTATAAAGCAAAAACATATGTATATTGTCAATAGCAGCACCTGTTCAATTACAGTTTATTTCAGTACGGAGAATTTAGTTCAGCCCCTAGATGGCAATACTATCAAACACTTTTTGTAACACGAGTACTTAATGATTAACAACATGAGCTCAGTCATCCAACATACTCCAGGCAGCCATTAAAAAAATAACAAAACTGATTTCATTATAGATTCTTTTAATAAACATTTATGGCTTAGATCCTTGAAAGTGGAAACATTCAAACTGCCATAGCCAAAAAAACCCCATACAGCTGAATGTAAAATTATGAACTGCGGGTTAAAGAACAGAGCTCAAATTGAAGTTCATGTTTAGCATAAAAATCTGGCATCAGAAACTATGTTGGCACAAAACATGATTAAAATTAGCTTTACAATTGGTATACTCTGTATTAATAGTTTTTATGAGGACAGTTATCTATTAGGTTTTCAAAACAGAACTTTTAAAAGCCTAAAATTTACATCCATGGTTTGGGGGTAGGGATGGGAGGAAGAGAGCACACAACATTAAATTACTGCCCCTGAACTGCTACACAGAGGCTCTCTGAAGGTACAAATGCATTCTAACATGCATCATAAAAAAACAATGGCTCTGCTTTCTAATCAGCTGCATCATCAGGGTGGGCTTTTGTGACAGCAAGGCTACAAAGCACTTGATTTTTTTTCTGAATCAGAAAACCAGCATAGTTTCCATCACCCTCTACTATTTTCCCACTAAACCCCAAGATTTAATTATTTACAACCCTCACCACAATTCGAAATGAAACAAGGATGGAGGGATTTCCTTCCCTGAAGTTCATCATGTTCTCTGGAGACTGCTAACCCATTCCTTCCAGGGATGACTTTTACACCTGGCTCCTACAGATACTTCTTGAAGAGCAAATGGTTTACATGTATTTTTTCTTTCATTTGGTTTTGAAGTAAGCTCAAGGGATGTACTCCCAGAACAGAGAGACACGGTTTCTCCCCCTGCACTGCTGCCATTGCCATCTGTGAATTTGCTCAGCTCAAAGGCTGATGCTGAAAAGAGGATGGATGGCAGACTCAGTGTTTCATTTTAAGCATTACTTTATGACTTCCCATGCCACTTTCAGCTTAGAAATACTGTCCTGCTGAAATGGTTAATTCAGGAGAGCAAAATCTACTTGCATAGGATAGCACTGTAACCTTATCCTCAGCAGACAGCGACACAGCCTTAAACAGGAGCAGAATCAAAATCATTGCCTGGAATAGTCTCACAGTCTTTGTCTACAAAGCCATGAACTCATATATCCCATGTTTACACACTGCTAACAATCTGGATATCATTCACCACTAAAAGCAAGCCAAAAAATAAAACTTTAATGTGAACGTTAAGGTGTTAGTAGACTGTCTGACCATGAAATCCAATGGACAGTAAGCCCATGTCCTCCTTTCTCTGTCTCCTACTGCAAAGCATTCACACCTATTCAGTCATTAAATTAGGAATAATCCAGCAAACACTTAAAGCCCATCCTTTCTATGCAAACACTACAGAAAGGGCCAGTCTCCTTCTCTTGTGCAGCCTGGATAGCACCAGGACTACTCCAAGGAGGACCACGCCTTTGTGTCTCCTGCGTAAAATACTTCCAGTGGCAGCACAAGCTGTTAACAGCAACAAATACACTCCTCATCTAATTCCACTCTTCAAACTGTAAATTAGGATAAAAGTTATTTAAAATAAAAATCTTGTTTTAACACATTTTTCAAAACAAGAGAACACAAATCATGAATAATGTATTGGGAAAGATTTGCTTCAGATTGCATTTTTTGTTTGTTTATTTTTTAATTCATGAGCACAGGAGTCACTTAAAGCCTGGAAACAAATTAACATAGTCTTTCACGCCATTCAATGGCAGCAGCATTCATAAAGCAAGGTGCCTGCCTGCCTTCCTCCCTACCTCTTGGCTTTCCTCCTGGGCATGGGTAAGGCCGTGCAATCTTCAATGTTCCAATGATTTTACACCACCTACTGTGATTGCTTTTGACTACTTGAAGTGCCCCTAAGGTGGGAAGAGGGTCAACAGGTCTTTGTAGGTTGAAAATGATCAAAAATTAGCATTGATCTGTAGCTGTCAATAATACTCTGCACAAGCGGACTTCCTGCACAAATGTTTAAACTGCATACAACTACACAACCTAGTCATCTTTGAATCTATTGATCTGATGAAGAAGCACTTTCCAGGAGTGTTGCTCTGGGCTTTTCCTCTTTTTTCCAAGGCAGGCCAGCTTACCCAGCTTCTCAGGTCTCCGGGCATGAGTTCAAAATGTGACAGATACATCAGATGATCACTGAGCTATGGAAAAGTTGCCCAAAAGGGATATCTGTTCCTTCTTCAGGGGTAATCATCAAAACTCAACAAGATATCAGTAGTCATGATAAGGTTAGGCTTTGGTTTCTTATCTCTCCCTATCTTCTCTTCGTACAGTAATGTCTATTTGGCAGCTAGCTGGCTCATTCTTTCTGAGTCTTTAACCTTAATGCCATCAGACACTACCACACTGCTAATAGTAGTAGTAACAGTGCAGGGATCCAAACCTGTTCTTTCATAACCCACAGGTATAAATAATGGGAAGATAATTCAGTATGACTTCCCCTTGTCTACAGAGGCAGAGATGCAGAATTCTCCCTGGGCAAGGAAGGAGAAAGCTATGGTCTCCTGGCAGTGAGAACGCTAAGTTCCAACCATGTTCCAATGCCAATTTTCAAACTCTCCATCAAGGAAGTCAAAGAGATTCTTCCACAAATGACAGAAGCGAGACACTAAATGCTTGGGGTTTTACTAAGATACTCAGTTTATCCTCACCTTTGTTGTTATCCTCTTATCCAGTTCCCCATTGAATTCAAATTCTTTACATTTCTGCAAAGCACTGGGAGCATTTCCAACTTGACGCTGATGTTCCCTATTTCTTAACCCCTGCTTTCACCCTAAAAAATGCATTAAGTTCACATTCAGATGCAATCCCTAACTGGTCCTTTGAGGTTATTTACCTTCTCAGGTTTATATCATAGAATCATAGAATCATAGAATAGTTAGGGTTGGAAAGGACCTGAAGATCATCTAGTTCCAACTCCCCTGCCAGGGGCAGGGACACCTCACACTAAACCATGCCACACAAGGCTATGTCCAACCCGGCCTTGAACACCGCCAGCGATGGAGCATTCACAACTTCCCTGGGCAACCCATTCCAGTGCCTCACCACCCTTACAGGAAAGAATTTCTTCCTCATATCCAATCTAAACTTCCCCTATTTCAGTTTGAACCCATTACCACTTGTCCTCTCACTACAGTCCCTAATGAAGAGTCCCTCCCCAGCATCCCTATAGGCCCCCTTCAGATACTGCAAGGCTGCTCTGAGGTCTCCACGCAGCCTTCTCTTCTCTTCTCCAGGCTGAACAGCCCCAACTTTCTCAGCCTATCTTCATATGGGAGGTGCTCCAGTCCCCTGATCATCCTCGTGGCCCTCCTCTGGACTTGTTCCAACAGTTCCATGTCCTTTTTATGTTGAGGACACCAGAACTGCACAAAGTACTCCAAGGGAGGTCTCACAAGAGCAGAGTAGAGGGGCAGGATCACCTCCCTAGACCTGCTGGTCATGCTCCTTTTGATGCAGCCCAGGATACAGTTGGCTTTCTGGGCTGCAAGCGCACACTGCTGGATCATGTTCATTTTCTCATCAACCAAAACCCCCAAGTCCTTCTCTGCAGGACTGCTCTCTATCTCTTCTCTGCCCAACCTATAGCTGTGCCTGGGATTGCTCCGACCCAGGTGGAGGACCTTGCACTTGGCATGGTTAAACCTTATCAGGTTGGCATCAGCCCACCTCACAAGCATGTCAAGGTCCCTCTGGATGGCATTTCTTCCCTCCAACGTATCAACTGAACCACACAGCTTGGTGTCATTGGCAAACTTGCTGAGGGCTCACTCAATCCCACTGTCCACTGTCTTTTTAATTGAAAAAATCTATTCTATTCTATTTCTAAAACCTTATGCTTAAGCTCACAAGGATATAACTTATGAACACATGTTTAATCTGAGTCCCCTCCTGTAGCAGTGTGGATTGGAATATAAATTATTCCCTTGTTAGTACTGAAAAATCTTAAAGGTGAGGCAAACAGAGACCAAAGTGCTCTTCATTTTACCTGAAATTATCTTGTCCAGAGGTGACCAGAATTTCCATTTTTACCATAAATTTATTATTTATTAAATTATTTATTTTCCTTCTAATTTGTGCAAAAATTTTTTTTAATTTCACTCTTCAAATTTTACATTTTAAGAACTTTGAATTTCATTTTAGAATTTAAAAATTGCATTTCAACTTGTGTTTTGCATTTATGATCATTATTATATAATTTTACCGACAGGCCTTCAATAGGAGTAAGAGGTACCACAATGGTGATAATTTTTATGGTATATATATAATAAAAAAGGTATCTTGGTTCTGGTGCATTAAATAACATTTTTTGTTTCTCAACTTTAAGAACATTCATGCAATTTATTTCTGAAACAAATGGTAGCTTTGACATCAACATCAGGGTCATCTATCCTCTGTGACTCCATGTTCCTGTCCTTTCCTAAGAGTACTATGCTAGCAGCTACTTTTAATAAGAACCCTGTTTCGTACAGCACATAACTGCATCATCAGTTGTGTGACTAGTCCTACAGGGGCCTGTGGACTATACCAGGGAGAAACCTTTAGAAACAGCAGTAATCCAAGTTTAAAATGTTCTGCAAACAACAACAATTAATACCTGATACAGAACTATTACACTGCAATTAATTTTCCTCCTTTCTGACAGAGCATGTAAGTAGCTGTGAATTGCATGTAGCTGAATCAGTCACAAACAAAACTGGGATGCTTTGCGCATGAAATCAAGCACATTCAGCAAGCTACATTCAGTGAGGGTATTGGTCTTTGGGTAGCAGTGCACTTTTAAACTGCCAGCAGTGTCACACTTTTGCAACTCTTCTCCTTTCACAATCATTTAAAATTCATCAAACATTACTGAACGCCACTTTCTCAAAAATGTATTAACATCTGCATTTGTCTCATTTGTACTAAGAAATACTGAAATCCAAAAAGAGGTTTTTCTGCATGCCTAAAGAGATCAAATAAACCAAAATATCAATGACATGACATTCCACTATAGACACCATTTAGACGACAATGTCAACATGTTTTCCTAACATTAATATTTTATTTCAAACAATACTCACAAGAACTACTGTATAATCACAGAATCATAGAATCATAGAATAGTTAGGGTTGGAAAGGACCTTAAGATCATCTAGTTCCAACTCCCCTGCCAGGGGCAGGGACACCTCCCACTAAACCATGCCACACAAGGCTATGTCCAATCCAGCCTTGAACACTGCCAGCGATGGAGCATTCACAACTTCCCTGGGTAACCCATTCCAGTGCCTCACCACCCTTACAGGAAAGAATTTCTTCCTCATATACAATCTAAACTTCCCCTGTTTCAGTTTGAACCCGTTACCCCTTGTCCTCTCACTACAGTTCCTCATGAAGAGTCCCTCCCCAGCATCCCTATAGGCCCCCTTCAGATATTGGAAGGATGCTATGAGGTCTCCACACAGCCTTCTCTTCTCTTCTCCAGGCTGAACAGCCCCAACTTTCTCAGCCTATCTTCATACTGGAGGTGCTCCAGACCCCTGATCATCCTCGTGGCCCTTCTTTGGACTTGTTCCAACAGTTTCATGTCCTTTTTATGTTGAGGACACCAGAACTGCACACAGTACTCCAAGGGAGGTCTCACGAGAGCAGAGTAGAGGGGCAGGATCACCTCCCTCCACCTGCTGGTCACGCTCCTTTTGATGCAGCCCAGGATACGGTTGGCTTTCTGGGCTGCGAGCGCACACTGTCCGCTCATGTTCATTTTCTCATCAACCAAAACCCCCAGGTCCTTCTCTGCAGGACTGCTCTCTATCTCTTCTCTGCCCAACCTATAGCTGTGCCTGGGATTGCTCCGACCCAGGTGGAGGACCTTGCACTTGGCATGGTTAAAGTTCATCAGGTTGGCATCAGCCCACCTCACAAGCACGTCAAGGTCCCTCTGGATGGCATTCCTTCCCTCCAGCATATTAACCGAACCACACAGTTTGGTGTCATTGGCAAACTTGCTGAGGGCGCACTCAATCCCACTGTCCATGTCACTGACAAAGATGTTGAACAAGATCGGTCCCAACACCGATCCCTGAGGGACACCACTCCTTACTAGTCTCCAGCTGGACATGGAGCTATTGAGCACAACTCTTTGCGTGCGGCCATCCAGCCAGTTCTTTATCCACTGAGTGGTCCACCTATCAAATTGATGTCTCTCCAATTTAGAGACAAGGATGTCATGTGAGACAGTGTCAAACGCTTTGCACAAGTCCAGGGAGATGACATCAACTGCTCTACCCCTGTCCATAGTTTTCCACCTTCTTTCTCCCCCCCCCCATTTTTCCACTTTAAACCATGTTTATTATTTCTTCTCATGAGAAAGTGATGCTGAAGGAAAGAAGCAGCCATCTTTATAAACTAGATACCTAATATGACTGTATCTGAAATAAATAGTATTCAATTTTTGCTTCAGATTCTGCCTTATTTTGACGAGAAAGTTAATCTAGCTTTTCATATCTAGGAGAAAGCAAAAAGTATCATTCAGGTTAAGTAAAGATGGCAGATCTGAACTGACCAAAAACAAAGTTCAGGGAAAACAGTCACATGCTTTGGGAAGAGCTGATGGGAGTGATAGAGGTTAGAGCAGATGTATCAGCAAAGACTTTATGGTATATTAAATCCAGCATCATATCAAAACAATGGCAAACCCATTAGGATTGAGCTGGGATGTTTTTGTGGTGTTGCAAATTCACACACTGAGTAATCTGGGATCTGCATAAACTCATCAAGGCATTGCAGCACTTGCAATTTGTTGAGTCTCCCTTGGTCACAGGAAGAACTGGAATGAATGACCCCTCAGGTGGAGCTTTAAAAACAGGGATAGAAATGTGTCTTCAGGGAAGATAAAAAGCTAGAAGAGAGAAGCACACAAACTGGCTGAGGTTTGGATCTCTACATTACAACTAGTGCATTCATAAAGCTGAACTCCAGGAATATGTTTAAAATAAGTACCACACACAGTGCTCCTGCTGAGCAGCAACTTTCCATCCACTATTTGTTAACATTTAGGAGCAGCATTCTTCTCATGGATTTGTTCTATGTTGTCTGTCAACATGGCAAGTGAAAGAAAGGACACTGCTGTTGTAAAACAGCAGCTAGAGCCTAAGGGCTCAAACCTGCAAATGGTAGGGGGTACATCCCTTACCATGAAGCTTTAGGGGGTTAATGTTAAATTTTTCCTAATGCCATAAACTGTATTTTCCATTTGACATATTGGCTGATGGCCAGAATGAAGTTAGATGCTTTTGTGAGAATACAAAATCTGGACTGCCACATCCATGCATCTTCTTAGTCTCAAATAATTTTTTTTTCTTTTTCTAGTTATATCTGGATTGGCAGATGTTTTACAGAAGGACTTTTGTCATTTTAAACCAATGTAATGAAATTGGGGATATTTTTGTTATCCATAAAAATGTATTATTTATATACCTGAACCTCTCAAGGTATCTTACAGCAATCAGTTTTGCTCAGCTGTAGAAAGAACATACCCTTGTCATTATAAAATGTTTTGGCTTTTGGTTTAATTTGAAGTTATGTTTTTCAAGCATTCACATTGCTCCTCTATGACATTTGTGACTCCATATATCTCTGCCATAAACCGTCTTCTGCATCTCCTTTCAAATTGTGAAGAAAAGTGGCTCTGAATGCTATAAAACCTCTCTAACCTGATCTTAAAATGACCTGAAGGTTTCTATTTTCTGTCGAATCTGAAGAAGAGAGTTTGGCTGTTGTTTTGGTGAAAACAGAGGGGGAAACTCCCTTAATTTTACCCTATAAAAGCAACTGGTTTCAATTTTTGCCATTGTACAGCTCAACAGCCATAAAATGGGGAAAGAGAAATGTAAAGAGGAAAAAAAGAGTTTGAAGCAAATCTTTATGGGTCTTGTACAAGGACAATCTGAATCTTAACATAGATTGCAGGTGAATTCCCAAATAAGTTTCCTTGAAAATGCCACTTAATGTCAGTTATGTTCCATAAAATTAAGACTTGGTAGTTATATATGACTTTTCGTCATTAAATCTCGCATCATGTTACAAACATTAATTAATTAAGTCTCAGGATATCCTCCTGTGTTACTGTGTGCAGCTTCAGGAAACTCATTATTATTTCAGCTCCCATTTTATACAGGTACAATAAATGTGTCATATCATTTTTCAATGCAAGCTTACTTTATTCTCTTTTCTCAGTTATTCTGAGTCCTTTTCTCTCTTGCCCAACACATGCAAAAAAACCCAGTTCTAGCTGCTGCTAAGCAGAGGAAGATAACACAGCCTCAAGGCACTCTACTGTTTTAAATCCCTGCTTTCTGCCAACACAATAGGAAATAAAAGCAATATTTGAAAGGAGACTAAAATGTTTTTACTTCCTACTGTTTTATTCCTTTTTCCCTGCCCTGCACTGAACAGTCCCAGCTTTTCATTCAAACTTTGTCTGCTATGTGTATAATCACTTCTGAGTGATATTAAAACAGTAAGCACAAACAATTTATATTACGTTATAAAGGCCAAAGTTTAGCCTAACTTTAACTGTCACCTTTAAGCCTAACCAAGAAGTATACAAACCCCTACCTCTTGAATGTCTTGCCTTCATCAGGTGTTTCTTCCCTTAATGCTTTACACTCCCTATAAGAATATGCACTCTCCAAATAAAGACTCTCTCTTCTGTAGCTGAAAGTTCAGCCTATCTTCTGAATATTAGCAGAGGATATTGATTAGACCATATTCCTCAGCAAAGCACAGCTCCTCATCAAAATACTGACAAGCTCAGCAGAGATTTGAGACCTTCCTCCCAGAACCTGTGGGTTGTTCCCCAAGTTTGGAGTAGGGGATCCCTGCCCCTGCTCATCATAGAAACTACCGGAAACCCTCAACAAGTAGTCTGAAAAGTTACTATGGCCCATGATGGTAAAAGGAACATAAATCTTGTTTTCCCATTGCAGCTGTTATGGACTGCACTGTAGATGAAAATAATGAGGTCTGATAAAGTTTAAGTTTATACTGAAGATTTAATGTCCTGAAACCAAGTGAACCTGGTGGATGGATGAACTTTCAGATCCTCCTAGGACCATACAGATATAATTCACTTTAGCTTAAGCCTCTTCAGGCACACCGTTGGGAAGAAACTCACCCTGACAGAGTATATGAAGCTGTGTCTGCAGAACGCTCATTCCCATTTTCTATGCTGTCATAGAATCATAGAATAGTTAAGGTTGGAAAGGACCTGAAGATCATCTAGTTCCAACCCCACTGCCAGGGGCAGGGACACCTCACACTAAACCATGCCACCCAAGGCTATGTCCAATGCAGCCTTGAACACCGCCAGTGATGGAGCATTCACAACTTCCCTGGGTAACCCATTCCAGTGCCTCACCACCCTTACAGGAAAGAATTTCTTCCTCATATCCAATCTAAACTTCCCCTGTTTCAGTTTGAACCCGTTACCCCTTGTCCTCTCACTACAGTTCCTCATGAAGAGTCCCTCCCCAGCATCCCTGTAAGCCCCCTTCAGATACTGCAAGGCTGCTCTGAGGTCTCCATGCAGCCTTCTCTTCTCCAGGCTGAACAGCCCCAACTTTCTCATCCTATCTTCATATGGGAGGTGCTCCAGTCCCCTGATCATCCTCGTGGCCCTCCTCTGGACTTGTTCCAACAGTTCCATGTCCTTTTTATGTTGAGGACACCAGAACTGCACACAATACTCCAAGTGAGGTCTCAGGAGAGCAGACCAACACACAAGATTCATACACATACACAGAAAAGTAGACAGCTAAATCTGCTGCAGTGTGAACAGGAAAAGCAGCTAGCTACTTTCACTTTTAAACATTAATGCATAAATAAGCCAGACTATTTAATCATGTATTTTCATGTGGTTACACATTCATTAGTCCTTTCTAGTGTGGCTCAGGCTTCTTAGTGCAAGGCTGCTGTCAGAAACGAAGAAGGCCTGATCTGCTTGCAACTTGCACGAGCAAGATGCAGTAGTTAGGGAAGAGATGAAAGATGTCAATGCTTAAATATTACTTGAAAGCTGAAGCTTAACAAGTTTAGTTCAGATTCTGTATTTTCCTTGGATTTTTAAGTTATTTGGGAAATTAAAATAGACCACTAATTCAACAGGTATATAGTTAAGCTTAGTACAAAACAAATGGTGCTGATGCCAGAATTGGAAATGTCTCTACAGCACATTATTGACTCCAGCATATTAAATTGTAAATCCACTAGTTTCACTGTCTCACTTATTGATCAGCTGCATGTATGAATGTCATAAATGAGCAATTCAAAGAGAAATTACTACAATTTAGTCATTTTGGGCCAGACTTGTAAATGTATTCAAGATGAAGATAGACGTTACGGGAAACAGTCAGAGCTCCTACATTCTGACACAAAACTTGCTTAGCTAGTGCCTTTGTTACTGCCTGTGCAGAGGAAGGGAGGTTCTTCCAAAAGGAAAGCCAAATGTTTATGTTTAACTTCTGTTTTGAATCGCCCATCAAAGAAGCCTCACCCTCTCTCAAGACAGCCTAGCCTGCACTGACCACCTAAAGTAAGTTCTTAGAATTCAGAGCTGTGACTTTAGCTTAAACTCACGTAAGACTCAAGTGAACTCAACTCCTGAAGACTCAAGAAGCCCGTGACAACATTTTCAGCCACCACATAGCAACAGACCATACAGCTGAACTCCTCCTTTTTTCTAAGGTGAAACAGAAAACTATTGGTAGCATCAGAAGTTAAACAGCAGCAGTTTCAAAATGCTGCAAAATAAGTGGAAGCTTCCTTTTGTCTTTTCAAGGATCAAGCTTTAAAAATGCAATATGCTAAAGAATTGGTGCAATTTTTTGTCTCAGAAATGTTGTATTTTACAAGCCACATGTTCTCAGCTCTAGTTGTCCTCAAAGGGGGCATTGTATTTGACAGCAAAGCAACTAGAAATCAAACTATTGTGTTACCTGGTGGAAAAGGTGATGTTTTTATCTCATTTGCTCTCAGGGTCTCTATTTAGTCTTTTTAGGACAGGACTGTCTAGTAACATTAAGCACAGCCCTTAAATATTTCACTGTCTTCAGCTACAACTACAGCATAAATCTCATGATCTATTGGTACATCATGGGTCTAGCATTTCTAGCATAGACTAGCATTAGAGAAAATCTAAGTTATCATCTGCCTTAAACCCCTGAAGAGAAAACAATAAAAAATAATTTAATGATACCATAATGACAAGAATTGTACTTCATTTCATCTCGGAAAAGATGTCTTCCAGAATTCTCATTAATTCTTTTTTTTTTTAAAGCCTGTTGAAATATATGAGCTCTGCAAAGTTTCATTCATTGTGTTTGTGTAGAGAAAACTTTTCTTTATAGCAAAAAGAAAGAAAATTTATCAGTGCAAGGAGTCCACTTCCCTAACACTCTTGCTTTATTAAATCTGCATTTGCAATTCTAATCTTGTGAAAAACTGTAAACTTGGTGCTTTTTCTTGCAGGCACTAGAGTAACATCTCCACACTGCATGGAGCATGTGGCTCAGGCTAGGAACTCTGCTCTGGGAAAAAGACTTGATGCATTCAGACCTGCAGGAAACAGACCTGAAAGAACATCTGAAGCAAATTTCAAAAGCAAAATGAGTCATGACTTGTGATATACCCAGTGGGTTAAATAGATTCTGGGACTGTTCATCAGTCCTGAATATCTAACTCCTAGGAGGCCTTTTGGCACACAGACAGCACACAGTCCAGGGGCCTCATTCAAATGGACCATATCCCAGCAGTTACATTATGTCTATGTTGGGGTGCTGTGGGCACCTACACACTGAAGTCTACATACTTTTGTATGCAGGCATACATACTACACATAGAAGAAAGGTGGAGCAGCCATGTTTAAAACAGACATCCTATAGCTCCAAAGTCAAAGAGTTTAGGGGAGGATACTGCGCTGCAGGTTCAGCGGCTGCTCTTGCACTAGTCATAGGTTACCCTAAGTGGACATGTTTGTCTCCTAAGTCTTTGCCTGCGTAACTACATAGCCTCCAGTAATATAAGACCTGTAAAGGACATTACCTGACTGAAGCGGAGTCCTGCCTGTTGTAAGGACTGCAGGACCCACAGAATATTTGCAAGTAGAAATAAGTTCTTAACAAAGATCTGAAAAAGACAAAAGTTATTTTCTACTAGACCCTCAGGATGGGAATTAATTCCTGTTCCCTGTATCACTCATCGTAGTCTCTAAATGTGCTTTTACAAAGGAAGGCTAGTGAAGGGAAAGGAAAGGAGGAAGAAACAGTTTACACAGTTTTGATGGAGGGAGTAAAGCAGCCTACAGTTGCCAGAGGTGTAAGAGAAGATGTTTGGTACCCCAAAGGTTGCAACATGGCACCTGCTAATACAGTAAGAGAAAATCCTCTGAATCTGGTAGTAACTTGCAAGGGGTTCTTCCAGCAAGCCCTCCACTTCATGGGTACAAACCTTCTCTCCACACTCATAGCATTTTTGGCACTCATAAGGCAGTTCAATGAGCATATCCTTT